>OU342624.1:35000-1361666 GCA_910589645.1 Tinea semifulvella
ACACGCGCGCGCCATCTCGGGGGCCCAATTACGAGCGATGTCACCCCCCGCGACATCACTCGGGCCCCTCAGGTGGGCAGGAGGGCGGCATATTGCCGCCTCCTGCGCTGTCTTCTTCTTCGGCGGAAAGCGGGAGCGTTCGGATCGTCTTCACGCTCCCGCTCCGCGGCCTCCTTCTGGAGCATAGCGCTCTCACAGAAGGAGGCGACAGCATTCCACGACGCTTCGCTCGCTACCATCGATTTGACTACCGATGGTAGCGAGAGATCGCGTCCCACCTGATCGACGAGGACACTGCGGAGCACGCTCAACCCGGAGCAGTGCTCTAAGGTGTGTTGCGCAGTGTCCTCGACGTTGTCCTCGCACTCCATACACGAGGTCGTCGGCTCTCGTCCGATGCGACACAGATAGCTGCCGAAGCAACCATGCCCCGACAGTACCTGCGTCACCCGGTACGAGAGCGACCCGTGCCGCCTGTCCGCCCACCGTTTGAGAATAGGGCGGATCGCCTCGACAGTCCTGCTTCCAGCCGTGGCACTCCTCAACCTCCTTCCCCACCGCTGCAGCAGGAGCTGTCGAGCGAGGAGCTTCCGCACGCGCGGCGGATGGTCTGTGCGCCGATGATAGGCATCAGCCCAGACCACCGCCTCTAGGTCCCATGGAGGGGACGCCGCCAGCAGGCAAGCCGCATCGTGGGAGATGGTGCGGTACCCTCTTATTACCCTGACGGCCATAATTCGCTGCGGTCTACGCAGCAGCGCAGCATTATGGCGCGCCAGGGCACCAGCCCATATCGGGGCCCCGTAGAGGGCCATGGACTTCACCACTCCCAGATACAGCCTGCGGCATCCCACGTCCGGTCCGCGGATGTTAGGCAGCAACCGCCCGAGGGCGGAAGCTGCGCCGACCAGTCTAGGGACCAACTGCGCGAAGTGCGCGCGGAAACTCCAGCGGCCATCGAGGACGAGTCCCAGATATTTCATCGTGGACCCGACCTCGATGCGGGTGTCGCCGACGGTGATGCCGGCACCTGAAGGCGGCGCGCGCCGGGGACCGTGAAAACACAGGGCCTCCGACTTGTGCAGCGCGACCTTCAGGCCCAGCAACCGTATGCGACCGACGACTATGGAAGTGCCTGCCGCCGCAAGCAGGGCAGACTCGCTGTACTCCTCCGCCCGGGCCAAGATCAGCGTGTCGTCTGCATAGCAGGTCACGCTGAGGCCCGGGAGGAGTGCGCCCCGCAGGACCCAATCGTACCCGATGTTCCACAGGAGTGGACCGAGGACCGATCCCTGTGGAACACCGCGTTTCATCTCCCTCCGAATGATGCGACCGCATCGCCCCTCGTAGACGATAAATCTGTCGCTCAGGTAGGACCCGATCACCTCTTGTAGGTAGAGAGGCACTCCATGGTAGCGGAGTGCCTCTCTGATGCAGCCCCAGGGCAAGGAGTTGAAGGCGTTGGCGATATCGAGCGATACCGCCACCGCCACTCCGCCCCGGGCAACCGTCTCTTCCGAGAGGGCCTTGATTCGACCGATAGCGTCGATGGTCGACCGGCCCGCCCGGAAGCCAAACTGCACCTCGTTTAAATCGGGTCCTACCGACGTCATGTGCTCGACGAGTCGACGAGCGATTATTCTCTCGAACAGCTTGCCGATCTCGTCGAGCAACACGATGGGGCGATACGCGGAGGGAGAGTCTGCGGGGCGCCCTGCCTTCTGCAGGAGCACCAGTCTGCCCGACTTCCACTGTCGGGGAAACACTCCCGACTCGAGACACTTCTGGTAAAGTCTCCCGAGCCGGTCCCCGAGGGCTCCGAAGGCCAACACCCAGGCCCTGCCGGGTATACCGTCCGGCCCAGGCGCAGTGTTGCGCCTGAGCTTCGCGACGGCGGAGACGAACTCCGCGGGAGTCAAATCCGGCACCGCAACCCGGACAACTTCCCCCGTCCTAGCCATGAACGGGGGCGCGTGATCCGCTCCCTGCACAGGGAAGAGGGCGGACACGACGCTGTCCAGCAGTTGCGGCTGGAGACTCTGGGTGAGAGGCGGCGCCCATGCGCGGAGCCTGCCACGCACCGAGCGGTACGGGCGGCCCCATGGGTCGCTGTCCAGAGTCGCCAGCAGTTCGTCTCGGGCCTGGGTCTTGGCCTTGCTGATGGATAGCTGCAGCTCCTTCTTCAGATCTCGTACAGCTGAGCCTCGATCGTGGGGTCGCGGTGGCGACGCCTTCTGTGCCTGGTGTAACGACGACGAGCCGCGGCACACAGCACGCGCTGCGCGGCGATCTCGTCGTTCCACCAGTACACTTGTCTTTTGGGAGGTCGGAGCCGAACTCGCGGCATGGACGCATCGCAAACTTGCGTCATGGCGTCCTTAAACCATTCGGCTCCTTCCTCCACGTCGTCTGGCTCGCTACCAGCCACCCACGACTGCACGATCGAGGCTTCCACCAGCAGGTCTCTGTCGAGACGCTTTAGAGCCCATCGGGGAAAAGCAGGAGTGTACCCACCTCCTGGGCGGCGAGGACTCGGGGTTGAAGGCGCGGTGGAGACGTCGAATCTGATGTAACGATGATCCGACAACGTCTCCACCCCGTCCAGAACCCTCCAGCCGCGAGTCCAACGCACGACAGACGGGGACGCGAATGTCACGTCCACGATGGATCCGCCTTGCTGTCGCACGCATGTGTTGACCGATCCGTGGTTCAGAACGCACAGACCGGCCATCGCCGCCCATTCCTCCAGAGCCTCGCCGCGAGGAGTAGTCCTGGGGGATCCCCACGCCGTGGATTTGGCGTTGAGATCACCCAGGAAGAGCACGTTTCCCGACGAGAATCGGCCGACAACACGGTCGATCTCGTCAAGAAACGCCTCGAATTCGGCGAGACTTCTGTTGGGGGAGAAGTACACTCCTAACACGAGTGTTTCACCCCACAACGCCGCCACGAAACCCTGCCCGCTCGCTTTAGATACGAGGGGCAGGGAATCCGCGATCTGACGTTTTATTATGACCACCGAGCCCGAACGGTCCCCCAACCAGTCCGGAGATCCGGGAGGGACAAAGTAGGGCTCGGCGGCCACGGCCAGCTCTATTGACCACTGCGCCATGCTTTGGATCAGGAGATCCTGGGCACCGGCGCAGTGGTTGAGGTTCGACTGGAGGAGGCGATGATAACCTATACTGGCGACATTGTTTCCATCGCCTCCTCAGCCTGGGCCGGATGGGCCGGTGGGGCTGCCGCTGCGGGCGGAGCTACCACGGGCAAGGCGGCGGCCGCCCGAGTGGCGACCGTCCCCCTGCGCGCGGTTTTCTTGGCGAAGGGACACCCTTGGGTGCCCAACGCGTGCTCGGCCTTCTTCCCCTCCGCAGCACACAGGGAGCAGCGGGGCGCAGCCGTGCAGGCCGCCCGCATGTGTCCCGGCATACCGCAGCGGAAACATTCCGCGCTGCGGTCTACTGCGGAGGGACAGCGTGCCGAAGCATGCCCCACCATGCGGCATTTGTAGCACCGCAAGGGTTTCGGCTCTAACGGCACCACTCGCGCCGAAACCCAGCCCACCTTTATGCGGCCTACCGCGACAACTTTATTTGCCGCCGCCACCGGACACCTAACGTGTGCCGATGCGGCACCAAAATCAGTGACGCGGACCTGACTAACCTTCACGTCAGGCACCGCGCACTCGCCGACGCCCGCGACGGCCGCCGCCACCTCCCCCGACTCGACCGAGTCATCCAGACCGACGACGCGGAACTCCGCGCACTTCATCGGTCTGGTGACCCGGACGAAACCGTCTAAGGGGAAAACCTAACCTAACCTAACCTAACCTAACCTAACCTAACCTAACCTAACCTAACCTAACCTAACCTAACCTAACCTAACCTAACCTAACCTAACCTAACCTAACCTTTTTTTTTTTTTTTTTTTTTTTTTTCGTCAGGAAATCCCTACGGATACCAATCCCCGCTGTGGAGGCAGCAGGGAAAGGTTATGTCGGACTCGCACCGACTAAAACCTGACGGCGTTCCTCCGTGGCGCCTGAGTGGCGGCTTCGCGGGAGTCCGTTAGGAAACGTCCGCTAACCGCCGGCGCTGTCCGCCAAGGCAGACCCTCCAGTGAGCAGGAGGAGATGGAACACGGGAACACCACGTGCGCCATCTCTCGCCCTCGCGAGTAGGTCACACTCCATGACCTGACTCGGGCGTGCGTGCACTCGCTAACCGTAAAGAAGTTTACGGCAAGGAGTGCACGACTTGCCTCCCTAGAGTGGTCTCGACGCGGCCGGCTGTGAGCACGTAACCGCGGAGACCACCGCTCCTTCGCGACTTCAGGAGTCGCGAGTCGACCTCCGACCACCACCACCCGTCTGGTGGGCTGGGTCAGAGGCCGACTCCGTCGTCACCTCCGACCGCCTGCCCCCACGCCCGCATTACCGGTTACGTTGGGCGCGGTCGTCGGCCCCTCCACTCCCTGACGGCCAGGTCCCAGTAGCCATTTCAGGGTCCCCCATCCATCCGACAATGGCGGGGTGAGGGTTCCATCGTCGTTCCGTCTTACTGGTTAGCTGGGGCAGGCCGACGGTGTCCCTATCTCCCCCGATTTTCATCTCCCAGTGACTGTGTCGGGGCCCCCTAGCACGAACGAAACACCAGGGGATCTCCTCCTTACTCCTCCACCAGAACCGCCGGTCTAGGCTGGGACCCAGCCGACGGTGCTTCCAGCTTCCCGACAGCCAAACCCAGTGACTGCCGGGCCCCCCGGCCAAACGCAGAGCCATTATACGAATGGCGCAGGGGATCTCCTCCTCGCCTCCTCAGCGCCGGCGGCCTGTTACTGGGACCAGACAACCGGCGCCCCTATCTGCTCCACAGCCAGATCCCAGTGACTGTGCGCCCCCCGACTCCTAGAACTTCCCACTGGACGTCGGGGATCTCCGGTTCTTGGCTTTCCGCCGTGTACACCGGCGGCCTGTAGCTGGGGCCAGGCGGGCGGTGCTCCTCCGTTCCCTGTAGCCAACTCCCAGTGGTCTACAGGGCTCCCGACCTTGAATCAAGGCCGGGGCGCTCCTCCGCCTCTAACACTAGGCATCGGAGCGAGCCTCTACGCACAACGCGAGCTGCCTGGGTGCAAGACTCGCGGTGCTCCTACCTGCCCTGCAGCCAAATCCCAGTGGCTATCAGGGCTCCCGACCGTCCCTCTGGCACGTGGCCTAGGACCCCGGGTCTCCTCTCGCACACCGCGAGTTGCCTGGGTGCAACTTAGTTGGCGGCGTGCTCCTCCTCGTGTGCCGACGGCCCTTATTTTGTCAAATAATCGGGCGGTCGGCACTCCTCGCTCTTCGGCAGCCAGACTGGGACTAGGCCGCCGAAGACTCCCGACGCCCCTTGGACTAGAGTCCACCAAGCGGACGCCGGGGAGCTCATTCGCCCGAACTATCAACGGCATCGGAGCTGGCCCACTGCCATTGGCAGAATCCATTTCCTGACTCTTACAGTATCCCTGGATTTTGGGCTTACGGGAGTGGTGGTATTCTCCAGCCGCCACCACACGGCGCAACCTAACCTAACCTAACCTAACCTAACCTAACCTTTTTTTTTTTTTTTTTTTTTTTTTTTTTTTTTTTTTTTTTTTTTTTTTTTTCGTCAGGAAATCCCTACGGATACCAATCCCCGCTGTGGAGGCAGCAGGGAAAGGTTATGTCGGACTCGCACCGACTAAAACCTGACGGCGTTCCTCCATGGCGCCTGAGTGGCGGCTTCGCGGGAGTCCGTTAGGACACGTCCGCTAACCGCCGGCGCTGTCCGCCAAGGCAGACCCTCCAGTGAGCAGGAGGAGATGGAACACGGGAACACCACGTGCGCCATCTCTCGCCCTCGCGAGTAGGTCACACTCCATGACCTGACTCGGGCGTGCGTGCACTCGCTAACCGTAAAGAAGTTTACGGCGAGGAGTGCACGACTTGCCTCCCTAGAGTGGTCTCGACGCGGCCGGCTGTGAGCACGTAACCGCGGAGACCACCGCTCCTTCGCGACATCGCCCCTCAAAGACAATATGTCTGTTACTCAGGTAGGACCCGATAACCTCTTGCAGATAGAGAGGCACTCCATGGTATCGGAGCGCCTCTTTAATGCAGCCCCAGGGCAAGGAGTTGAAGGCGTTGGCGATATCGAGCGATACCGCCACCGCGACTCCGCCCCGGGCAACCGTCTCTTCCGAGAGGGCCTTTACTCGACCAATGGCATCTATGGTCGACCGGCCCGCCCGGAATCCGAACTGCACTTCGCTCAGGTCGGGTCCCACCGACGTCATGTGCTCGACGAGTCGACGAGCAATTATTCTTTCGAATAACTTGCCGATCTCGTCGAGCAGCACGATGGGGCGATACGCAGAGGGAGAGTCTGCGGGGCGCCCTGCCTTCTGCAGGAGCACGAGTCTGCCCACTTTCCACTGGAGGGGAAACCTTCCCGACTCGAGACACTGTTGATACAGTCTCCCGAGCCGGTCCCCGAGGGCTTCTAAGGCCAATACCCAGGCCCTGCCAGGTATACCGTCAGGCCCAGGTGCAGTGTTGCGCCTGAGCTTAGCGACGGCGGAGACGAACTCCGCGGGAGTCACTTCCGGCACCGCAACCCGGACAACTTCCCCCGCTCGAGCCATGAACGGGGGCGCGTGATCCGCTCCTTCCACAGGGAAAAGGGCGGACACAACGCTGTCCAGCAGTTGCGGCTGGAGACTCTGGGTAAGAGGAGGCGCCCATGCGCGGAGCCTGCCACGCACCGAACGGTACGGGCGGCCCCATGGGTCGCTGTCCAGAGTCGCCAGCAGTTCGTCTCGGGCCTGAGTCTTGGCCTTGCTGATGGTCAGCTGCAGCTCCCTCCTGAGCTCTCTGTAGGAGTCGTACAGCTGAGCCTCGATCGAGGGGTCGCGATGGCGACGCCTTCGGTGTCTGGTGAACCGACGACGAGCCGCAGCACACAGCACTCGCTGCGCGGCGATCTCGTCGTTCCACCAGTACACTTGCCTCTTCGGAGGTCGGAGCCGAACTCGCGGCATGGACGCGTCGCACACTTGCGTCATGGCGTCCCTAAACCATTCGGCTCCTTCCTCGACGTCTTGTGGCTCGCCACCGGCCACCCACGACCGTACGATCGAGGCTTCCACCAGCAGGTCTCTGTCGAGACGCTTTAAAGCCCATCGGGGAAAGGCAGGGGTGTGCCCTCCAGGACGGCGAGGACTCGAGGCTGTCGGCGAGGTGGAGACGTCGAATCTGATGTAGCGATGATCCGACAACGTCTCCACCTCGTCCAGAACCCTCCAGCCGCGAGTCCAGCGTGCGACAGACGGGGACGCGAACGTGACATCCACGATTGACCCGCCCCGCTGTCGCACACATGTGTTGACCGATCCGCGGTTCAGTACACCCAGACCGGCCATCGCCGTCCATTCCTCCAGAGCCTCGCCGCGAGGGGTGGTCCTGGGGGATCCCCACGCCGTTGACTTGGCGTTGAGATCGCCCAAGACGAGCACGTTTCCGGACGAGAATCGACCGATAACTCGGTCGATCTCGTCGAGAAACGCCTCGAAGTCGGCGAGGCTTCTGTTGGGAGAGAAATACACCCCTACCACAAGGGTTTCCCCCCACAACGCCGCCACGAAACCTCGGCCCCTCACCTGGGATACGAGGGGCAGGGAGTCCGCGACCTGGCGCTTTATAAGGACCACCGAGCCCACAAGGTCCCCCAGCCAGTCGGTGGATCCGGGAGGGACAAAATAGGGCTCGGCGGCCACGGCCAGCTCGATCGACCACTGCGCCATGCTTTGGATCAAGAGATCCTGGGCACTGGCGCAGTGGTTGAGGTTCGACTGGAGGAGGCGATGATAACCTATACTGGAGGCACTATTATCATCGCCTCCTCAGCCTGGGCCGGTTGGGCCGGTGGGGCTGCCGCCGCGAGCGGAGTATCCACGGACATGGCGACGGCCGCCTGAGTGGCGATCGTCCCCATGCCCCTGACTTTCTTGGTCTGAGGGCACCCTTGGGCCCCCAGAACATGCTCCGCCTTCTTGCCCTCCGCGGCGCACAGAGCGCAACGGGGTGCAGCCGTGCAGGCCGCCCTCTTATGCCCCGGCTGCCCGCAACGGAAGCAGTCCGCAGTGCGGTCCACCCCGGAGGGACAACGGGCAGCAGCATGCCCCACCATGCGACACCTAAAACATCGCATGGGTTTCGGCACAATGGACACTACCCTCGCCGAAACCCAGCCCACCTTGATGCGGCCCGCCGCAACAACCCGGTTGGCAGCAGCCACCGGACACCTCACGTGTGCCGAGGAGGACCCGTAGTCCGCGACGCGGATCTGGCTGACCTTAACGTCAGCTTCCGCGCACTCCCCGGCACCCGCGACGGACGCCGCCACCTCCTGCGGCTCGACCGAGTCGTCCAGGCCGACGACGCGGAACTCCGCGCACTTCATCGGCCTGGTGACACGGACGAAACCGTCCAGCGGGAAGACTCCACGAATCTTCTCGGCAAGGGCGTCAGCCTTGCCACCGCTGGAGGCCCCCGCGATCTCCAACATTCGCCCCCCCGAGACGGCCTGCCGGAATTTAACCGAGGGGATGTCGAGCTCCGCGAGGTCGACACCCCTCTTGGCCTGGTCCAAGACGGCCTTATAGGTCGCGCCCTTGGCCAGACCTTCCGGCGTGATCGTTATGATCACCGCCGTTGTGCCGGGGGGGCGCGGGCGCCGCTCCCTGGCTTTCTTCGGGGGCGCCGGAGCTGGAGCAGCCGCTGGCGCCGAAGGAGCTGCCGCGGACCGAGCCGCCTGCCGCTTCCTTTTTCTTCTCGTGTTCCGAGACACCACCTCGGACCACGTCTCCGGACCAGTGGTGTCTCGGAGCCTCTCTGTCGGCAGTGGAGCCGACGCGCTCGCCGGAGGCGGCGGGCCAACATTCTGTCGACCCAGAGGAGGGCGGACAGGCCTCGTCGGGACAGCGCCCAGATCCCTTCTCAGGGAATCGACGCTGGCCTCGATCTTCTTCCCGAGGAAGACCGTTAAGGTCCTCTCCAGGGACGACGCCAATTCGTCGAACCGGGAGAGGCTCGGTACCTCCGGCTCGTCCGCCCTGCTTCCGGGTCGCGTCCTCGGCGACGGAGGCAAGGGCACCTCTTCAGGGCGGGGCCTAGGAGAGGAAGGAGGAGGAACCACCACTTTCCTCAACTCCCTCAACTCGCCCTTGAGCTCCGCCATCTCCTTACGGAGATCTCCGTGTTCGGCGGTCAGCCGAGCGTTCTCCGCCCGAAGCCTTTCGACTTCGTCGGAGGCCGTCCGACTCCGCAAATCTTCGAAGATCTCCGTCATGGAGACCATAGCTTCTTTTAGGGCCCGGACATAGGTGCCCTTGAGGTTAGTGCTCGTCCTGGCCACGGTTTCCACGGACTCCACGTCCGTGCGGAACCGCTCCAGGAGAGCACTGGGGTCCTCCCTCGTCGCAGCCACGGGTTTCCGGGCTCTCAGCAGGCGAGCACTTGCCGACATCTTGGAGACCTCCTCCTCGGCCTCGAGCTGCAGCTGCTCCCTCTTCTTCTTCAGGTAGGTCTCCTTGGCGCGGGCGAGGCCAACGTACTCCCCGGTGGTGGGGGGTCTGCCTCTCCCGCGCTTGGCCACGCTCAAGGACCTGCCTGTAGAGGCCGTCTCGCTGTCGTCCGCCGACGTGGACGACAGGTGCTCCGCCATGACGCGCTTGGCAGGGCGGCGGATAAGTGCATCCCGCCAGAGCTTCCCGCTTGGTCCCTCCTGGGCAGTGACGTCGACCGCCACCGGGTCGTCGGTCACCTCCACGAGGTCGTCATCCCCGCTGCTGCTGCCACAGCTGGCCGGTGCGCGTGCAGACGCGGCCACTTTCTTCTTTTCCTCCCGCTTCTCGTTTAGGGTTTTTTTATGGTTTTTCATTTAATTCCCACGAGTACAAACTTTGTTTATTTACTCAAAAACTGAGTGCAGCTAACGACAGGTCTACCTCCCTGCCGTTGAAACCCTCTCGCGGCTGCACAACACACTTAGGGCTGAGGGATTTTTATAGTGGTTTTTAAGTCACTTCCACTCGGGCCGGGCGGTTAAGCCAAGCCCGTCGTTTCCCTGCTGGGGCTGCGCGAAATCGTAAGACGTGACTACGCTTCCGCACAGCCGCAACAGGGAGCTACGACCAACGGTGGCCGGAAAGGTAACACCTTCCCGAACCTGTCCGACTGCGCAACGCACAGCCGGACCCGCCGCTATTCCCCCGCTAGCAGGGGCGCTTCGTGAGGGTCGCTGCGACCCTCCGGATTGTTCCGCGGAGGCCGAAAGGTGCAATGCCCCCTTCGCCAGTCCGACTGCACAGCGGCACAGCCAGACCCGCTCTCGCCCAAAGGCGGACGGGAGGACAAATCAGTGTCCCCCGTATTTCCTACAACGACGGGGAG
The DNA here is from genome assembly GCA_910589645.1 of Tinea semifulvella. Taxonomy (NCBI): domain Eukaryota; kingdom Metazoa; phylum Arthropoda; class Insecta; order Lepidoptera; family Tineidae; genus Tinea; species Tinea semifulvella. Next base: position 45,469 of record OU342624.1, read on the forward strand.
GCTAGGCCTTGCCCGTCCGCCTGACTGCGCAACCATCCACACAGCATCAATATATAACAAGTATAATAATTGAGCTGTGCTATGGCTGCGCAGCCAGACCCGCGTCCCTCCCCAAGATCTGGAGAGACTACACTAGTCCTTGAAATCTACACAGAATACAAAATACAAGCCAAAAATACTTTTAAATTTTGTTGGCGGAACGCGTAGTTCCGCCACTATCCCCCATCTGCGGCAGCACACACCTGCTAGATCAGGTGGGCCCACAGAGGGGTGATTGCAATTCTGTGCAGATTTCAAGGCATGTGCGTGCTTACTCCCTGTAAGTAGTTACAGCGAGAAGCACGCACATTCCCTCTTCCGTGGTCGAGACCACCCAACCGACCGGTGCGGCCCATTCGCCTCTCTGGGCATCGGGGCCAGCACCGAGCTCATTCGCCCCCCTAAGGACTCTGGGGGCATCGGAGCTGCTCTCTGCACCAACCGCCAGACTGGAACTTGGCAGTCGGTGCTCGTCTTCGTACCGATGGCCTGACTATTTACTAGGCAATCGGTACTCCCCTCTCTTCGGCAGCCAGATTGGGACTAGGCCGCCGAAGACTCCCGACGCCCCTTGGACTAGAGTCCACCAAGCGGACGCCGGGGAGCTCATTCGCCCGAACTGTCGACGGCATCGGAGCTGGCCCACTGCCACTGGCAGAATCCTTTTCCTGACTCTTACAGGATCCCTGGATTTTGGGCCTACAGGAGTGGTGGTATTCTTCAGCCGCCACCACACGGCGAAACCTAACCTAACCTAACCTAACCTAACCTAACCTAACCTAACCTAACCTAACCTAACCAAATAAAGTTAATGTTCAGCTAGTCATATAAGTTAGATTGTAAGTAAATTAGCTAGTTGTATATCATTATAGAAAATATGCTCGGTTTCTAAATTGTAACAGAATCTAAATTGAAATTGTATAAAATCGCTAGAACACAAAAATTTTAAATAAATGAAAATAAATATGAAAAAAAAAAAAAAAAAAAAAAAAAAAAAAAAAAAAAAAAACCTAGATTTGAATTGTAAACGTATAGGATATTAGTTAACATATTTTGAGAACTAAAAGGGGCATATTTTACTTAAGATAAATTATAAAGTTTAGCCATCGTATAGGTACCTATTATTATATATAAAAATATTAAGATAAAAAGATATTACAGAAGCGCCAATAGTCTCTGACCAAATTTTACGTCAGAGGACAACACAAAAAAAAAAAAAAAAAAAAAAAAAAAAAAAAAAAAAAAAAAAAAAAAAAAAAACCTAACCTAACCTAACCTAACCTAACTTGTTCCGAGATGTGCCGGATGCAGACTATAGAGCCCAAGTAAGGTACAGAAGGCAAACAAGGAACCCGCACACCTGCCACATTGTACTGCAAGTCTCGCCGAAAGTGTGGCAGCGCTTAACAGGTGCAGAACGCGTCCACATCGACCTCCAGCACGTGCGCGTAGCAGACCAGTCGCCACTGGTACAGTGCTCGCTCTGCCTCGCGCACGGGCATGGAAAACGCTTCTGCACCGAGACTGAAAAGGTGTGCAGTCATTGTGGCGGCTTGCACCTGTGGACGCAGTGCCCCGACCGCCTGGCTGGAGTAGAACCCACGTGCCGCAACTGTGTACGTGCAAAAATCAGTACCACTAACCATAACGCTTTTAGTGTGGACTGCACGGTGCGGCACAGATGGGACGCGATAGCCAGGGCGAGCGTGGCATACTGCTAAAGGCGTCCCGGGTGCAAGGAAGTCGATATTCTGTGTGTGGCCACTGTCAAATGACCTGACGTCAATGGGGCACCTCTCCGCCGCCGGCCTCATCCATTAAATTGTACACCACTATTATGAAATAGCAAGGCAATTTAATAATACTTACTCACTACAGGGTTAAATCACGGGGCGGGTGCCAACCCAGTATTAGACTTCACACACCACACACAGCCTAATAAACTATATATTGACCAATAAAATTGCGGAGAAGGTTCCTCCAAGTTAGAATAACATCTACTAAATGGCAAAGCAAGACAGAACTGAATAAACCGATAATTAACAATTAAACGTTAAATAATAAAAAAAAAAAAAAAAAAAAAACTAATAAATAGCACATAAGAGTTATGCTACAGTTATATTATAAGTATATACCTTACTAGCATAAAATTATAAGTCATAAATTAAAGTTAATGTTCAGCTAGTCATATAAGTTAGATTGTAAGTAAATTAGCTAATTGTATATCATTATAGAAAATATGCTCGGTTTCTAAATTGTAACAGAATCTAAATTGAAATTGTTATAGAATCGCTAGAACACAAAAATTGTAAACAAAAGAAAATGAATATGAAAAAAAAAAAAAAAAAAAAAAAAAAAAAAAAAAAAAAACCCACCTAATCTAGAACCTAGAACTAGATTTGAATTGTAGACGTACAGGATATTAGTTAACATATTTTGAGAACAAACAGGGCATATTTTACTTAAGATAAATTATAAAGTTTAGCCATCGTATAGGTACCTATTATTATATATAAAAATATTATGATAAAAAAGATATTAAAGAAGCGCCAATAGTCTCTGACCAAATTTTACGTCAGAGGACAACACAAAAAAAAAAAAAAAAAAAAAAAAAAAAAAAAAAAAAAAAAAAAAAAAAACCTAACCTAACCTAACCTAACCCAAACCTAACCTAACCCAAACCTAACCTAACCCAAACCTAACCTAACCCAAACCTAACCCAAACCTAACCTAACCCAAACCTAACCTAACCCAAACCTAACCTAACCCAAACCTAACCTAACCCAAACCTAACCTAACCCAAACCTAACCTAACCCAAACCTAACCTAACCCAAACCTAACCTAACCCAAACCTAACCTAACCCAAACCTAACCTAACCCAAACCTAACCTAACCCAAACCTAACCTAACCCAAACCTAACCTAACCCAAACCTAACCTAACCCAAACCTAACCTAACCCAAACCTAACCTAACCCAAACCTAACCTAACCCAAACCTAACCTAACCCAAACCTAACCTAACCTAACCCAAACCTAACCTAACCCAAACCTAACCTAACCCAAACCTAACCTAACCCAAACCTAACCTAACCCAAACCTAACCAAACCCAAACCTAACCTAACCCAAACCTAACCTAACCCAAACCTAACCTAACCCAAACCTAACCTAACCCAAACCAAACGAGCCGCATACACGGAGGCGCCTCACCCGGCACAGCACAGGCCACCCACCTACCTGAGCCTGGATGATCTCGACGTCCGGACTCTGGACATCCACAACGTAACCGGGCCGCACATCTACACGGACGGTAGCAAGATTGAGGGCCGTGTGGGTGCGGCTCTTACCTGGTGGATCGACGGAGAGGAGGTCCGATCCTCCAGGCTCCGGCTGGAGCCCTTCTGCACGGTATTCCAGGCCGAAATGCTCGCGCTGCAGCGCGCTGTCCAGCAGGTGCTGGCGGGGACGGAAGCGGTGGTCAACATATTCAGCGACTCTAGATCGTCGCTGGATCTGCTGGCCAGCGCGTGGACCTTCCACCCTATGGCGGTCGCGGTGCAGCGCGACATCAGGGCACTGCGTGCGGAGGGGCGGGATGTCCGGTTGTTCTGGGTGAGGGCGCACGTCGGCACGCCCGGCAACGAGCGGGCCGACGAGTTAGCAAAGCAGGCGGGGACGCTTTAGAATCGAGACGCACGAATTAATTATAAATGATTGTGGTATTTGATAGATAATGAAGCCCTGATGCATGAACTAGTAGATTTATTTGAGGGAGACGCCCCGTTAAAAAAATATAACACTTTTAAGTTTTTAGGTTAAGTTGTAAAAAGAGGTAAACATAACAAGACGCATTTTTAACTTTTTAGTAACTAGTATACTGTCAACATTATTTATCAATGTTATACTCTTAGTAAAGTAAATAAAAACGTAAAAACTAAAAACATTTCAATATCACGAGCAACAAAAAACAATTAAAATCAATAAAATAAAATAAGAAAATAATTAACCATTTTTTTTTTTTTTAACAATGGCACAGACTAATGCCTTAGTATTATGTTTCTTAGGCCATGGAATCTGTGTTTTTACGTTGCTACTTTATATATTATTGTTGTTATTTTAACGACCAATGACGATAGGGAAGGCAAAGAGCTCCATGACAGCCATGCCTAACGTATTAAATATAACCTATTATTATAAGGTAACCTGAAATTATTACTTATAATAGATATGTTGTAAAAATATAGATATATAACTATTTTTAAACCTACCTAGCAGTGTCGTATCTGACATAAATGATTTCTGGATATGACTTAATCGAGTCTAACCTAACCTAACCTAACCTAACAGTGTCGTATCTGACTTAAAGGATTTCTTATACAGCCATATATATTTATTATAACTGTACTAAAGGCTTTCTGTGTAGTTATAATTATGAATGCCCCTGCAATTGTTTCCGAGAATAAAACTTCTGAAACGAAACCAATTCGGTTCTGGCACTTCGCCGACCGCTACCGCGGCACGTTCGCTTCGCTCACTCGGCTCGTGCACGCGGTTAATCGAGGTAACCTAACCCAACCTAATCGAACCAATTCGGTTTTGGGTACTGAAGGCCTAACCTAACCGAGCCAATTCGGTTTACTTGATAATGACAGTTGGCTGTGATGTGTGTTGGATATGACTTAATCGAGTCTAACCTAACCTAACCTAGCAGTGTCGTAATTGACTTAAAGGATTTTTGGATATGACCTAATTTATTTGAATCTAACCTAACCTAGCAGTGTCAAGGATTTCTGGCTATAACTTGAGTCTAAACTAACCTTAGCAGTGACGAATCCGGCTTGAGAACTTGTATACTTAGCAAAAAAAAATAAAAATAAAATTATTGAAGACATAAGGACTTAAAACCATGACCATAAATAATAAAAAAAAAATTAAAGGACCTAAATCCAATGCAAAAATATTAATTAATAATACTTTTAATACAATAGAACAAATTATAAATTTTATGTTTAGTGTATAAAAGACAGTTAGTATGGTGCCAAATAAATGTTAGTGTGTTAGTGTTAGTATATACCTCCATGTATGTTATAATATCATGTTGGTTTGCATCAATTCTTATTATGTTTACCACTTTTTTCAACTTAACCTAAAAACTTAAAAGTGTTATATTTTTTTAACGGGGCGTCTCCCTCAAATAAATCTACTAGTTCATGCATCAGGGCTTCATTATCTATCAAATACAACAATCATTTATAATTAATTCGTGCGTCTCGATTCTAAAGCCAACCCAAGCAGGCCGCTCTCCATCTAAAAACAAAGCCTGATTACGACCAATACCCGTTGTCGTACGCAAAGAAGCTCATACGGGAAGAAACAGTAAAAATATGGCAACAACGCTACTCGGATGGGGAGACTGCCGCCGTGACCAAGACGTTCTTCCCGGACGTGAGGGTGGCGAGGGCTGTCGTTCTGAGGGACGGTTTTGATTACCGCAGAACGCAGCTCTACACTGGTCACGGGGGTTTCTCCCAATATCTACATCGCTTCAAGCTAAAAGACAGCCCTGCCTGCATTTGCGACCCTACACGGGACGAGAGTGTGATACACTTGGTCACCGAGTGTCCCGTGTATGGTCGCAAAAGATATGAATTAGAACATAGCCTGGGCATACAAATAAGCGAAGGGAACCTTGGGAAAATAATAGCAAACACAAACACGAGACCAAGGTTCCTAGAATACGCCATGGAAATTGTGGAACGGGCAATAAAACGTAATAAAAATTAAAAAGATACCAAACAATTGACTCCGACTCTATCTCGCCGCCGCCGGATCGCCGGGCGTCTCCCTGGGTGTCACTGGGACCGCGGATGGAGCCCGCAGTCGTCGGGGCTTCTTGGCTGTCTCAAAAATCAGTACAACACACACTAGCACTTTAGAAATCACAGCAAGAAGCCCCAAATTTCAAACAAAACTACAGCAAAACGACTCTATTTTCCGCGGTGACAGTGACAGTTGGGGGGGCGTGGCCACCGCCGAACGGAAGCGATGGGCGCGGAGTCAATTGTTTGACTGTCATAATTATCAGTCTTGGTCTTAGATTAAATCGACATTGAATTTTTGTAATTATTATTTATTTATTTAAATCACTTTTCTTTTGACATTCTCATAAATCTGTAAGTAGAACATTAATTGTAAATTGTATTTTAGAATAAATTTGGACATTGTATTTAGTATGTAAGTTGACATCGCTTATTGTAATTTAGTATGTAAGAATTATTTTGACATTGTAATTTAGTATATAAGAATTATTTTGACATTGTAATTTAGTATATAAGAATTATTTTGACATTGTAATTTAGTATATAAGAATTATTTGATATTTTGACATTGTTATTTAGTATGTAAGAATTTTTATTTTTTTGACATTGTATCTTGATAACAAACATTTTCATGTAATAATAAATTAAGTATGTGGGAAAAAAAAAAAAAAAAAAAAAAAAAAAAAAAAAAAAAAAAAAAGGAAAGAAAAAAAAAAAAAAAAAAAAAAAAAAGTAATGAAAATGAAATAAAATTGTAATGGAAAAAAAGGAAAAAAGAAAAAGACAAGAAAAAAAGAAAAAGACAAGAAAAAAAAAGAAAAATACAAGAAAAGGAAAAGAGAAGGAAAAGGAAAAATTAAAAAGGAAAAAGAGAATTTTGGGAATGCAGAAATTGTAATTATTCTAATTAAAAATGTAATAAAATGTAATTAAATAATGTAATTAAATTAGTAGGGAGAATTAATGTGATTATATTAAAAAGGAGAAGAATGTGATTATATTTTTATGTATATTATTTATGTATATATTATATGTTATTATTTATGTACAAATTGTTAATTGGTGGAAATTTGAAAGGAAAATAAACAAAGGACTAACAAAGGTCTCCGACACAAGTCGGAGGTGTCCTGATTAAAAAAAAAAAAAAAAAAAAAAAAAAAAAAAAAAACCCAAACCTAACCTAACCCAAACCTAACCTAACCCAAACCTAACCTAACCCAAACCTAACCTAACCCAAACCTAACCTAACCCAAACCTAACCTAACCCAAACCTAACCTAACCCAAACCTAACCTAACCCAAACCTAACCTAACCCAAACCTAACCTAACCCAAACCTAACCTAACCCAAACCTAACCTAACCCAAACCTAACCTAACCCAAACCTAACCTAACCCAAACCTGACCCAATATTGTGAGGACAAGGGGAAAACCAGGCAACCATCGGGCGTGAAATGTTAAAGAAGTGAAGATTATTATTATTATTAATGTTGTTATTAATTTACATATTTTATATGAAATAAAAAAAAACAAACCAATAGGCAATTTGTAAATAATTTATTAGTTGATTAATTGTGTTGACGTCTGGTCGAGTCGCAGCTCGCAGAGGAAGGCGTCCCAGTGGACCAGAGAGTCGCGAGGAGAGTCCGCGCCCGCCAGCCACGACACACACTGGAACAGGCCGGGGTTTCACTTTATAACCAACTTTTTTTTTTATAACATCAATTTCTGACCACAACATGTCATATATCCAAATAAATAAATAATATTTATCTGCCGGTTTTATTTGTCTTCACGCCACTACTACTCACCTATTTAATCATTTCTTTTTTAAATATAAATTGACCCGGCTTCGCTCGTGTAGTAATTGATCATCATGTGCCATCGATTTGGTAGATGTGGCAAATGACATAAAGACTATATAGGTACTTTAGTTGAAAAGAGTTATATGCCATTTGAAAGACAAAACTCTACCAATTTATGTTTCAAAGTTATTTAAATATTATTAGACCGCATTATTACGCAAGGCTAAAAAACTGTAATTATTAAATAACAGATGTATCTTTATCTATCTAAACTTTTAAAAGGTTTACGGAGTCCTTCCCGAATTTTGCACGGACATGTCAAGTGCAAGTTTTCTGTTTTGAAAATGACTTTATTGTTAGTCAAAAGTGGTGTTAATTTGTTTATTAATGTGCTACAATGTGGATAATTACGGAAAACGAATTTATCGTAATTATGGAAAACGAATTTATCGTTTTCTTTGTATATGGGGCAAAACTTGCAGTTATTTTTTGCAGTTTTCTCGCGCTCTGAACTCTCATATACCAGACGTGGTTGGGCGATAATGTCGCGAGTGACTCCGAAAAGATCAAATTCTGGAACTTGATGATAACCTCAAAAAGCAAGATTTACGGAGTGACCTTAATGGTCTTACTTTAGGCTAATATGATACTCGATACTGATCAATACAAACAACTTTTTCCAAGAAACCATATGACGGAAATGATAAAAATTTTGGCTACCCCATACAAATTGGTAATATCAAAATAGCAAATTTGTATGGAAAAACCAAAAAAAAACTTGTTTCCGACATAGGAAAAGTTTTTTGTTTTGATCATCAACCAATGATTATTAACCAAATGTAACTTTATTGTTTACAACTAATAAATACGAATAAGAATAACGATTTCAACAGATAAATGATCATGGGGTCACATGTCGTAGTCAGATAAATAGATTTATATAAAGTAGTTTAGACGTGAAGGCATAACAATTATACAGACAGATAGATAGATAGCCGTGGGGTCCATCCCTGGGTTCCAAGGAACAACAACGTATAATATTACGTTCCACCTTCTATATGGCCAGGGTCTCTGAGTCCTAGTACTTTGAAGCTGGTCATCATGAGACTTCCGTTTTGATTACGTCTTGAACTACATTGACGTTTTTCGAGAAGCGGTTATGCTACTTTCGACTTTTTTCTTATTTTTTTATAATAATTATTTAAATGACTTATTTTAATAGTAAAAGAACAAATTGTTTATATAACAAAACAAAACAAATTGTCAAACTCATTAAATGAAGATTGCGTTACAAAATTATAAATATTTTATTTGTCAGATCAATATTCATCCTAAGAAAGAGACAGACTTATATATGTCTAGCTAGAGCGAATAATAATTGTGACAAAATGAATATTTATACTACGGGAACGCATTTGCCAATGTTAGAAAAAAAAAAAAAAAACTTTCAATATTATATACCAATGATTACTATTATATAAATCAATATAAATAAATGTAATCTTATTTTGGAATTAATTGTAAAGATTAGGTTAATAGTTTTGAGCAATCATAATAAATTTTGTTATAAAATACATAAATGCGAGTAAAATATTTAAATTACTTAATTATATTTTTTAAAATTATTATTTACACCAGGCATTATGGTCAAAGCTCTTTTTCTTATACGATTTCTTGCAGCACTTTAACAATAATAAAATGAGAGAATACATTAAGGTATACAGTAAAATATTTAAAAGGGTTTCAAGTCAGGCCAAACAAATAAATCTTAGAAATCGAATACAGAACTCCCAAAATAAAATTAAAACTGCATGGCAAATAATTAAAGAACAGACGGGTAAAGCATGCTCGAAAGATGAATCAAAAATTGAACTGATAACAGAAAATAAGGTTAGGCTAACGGAAAATAAAGAAATTGCATAGGTACCAATTTAACACATTCTTCTCAAATATTGCAAAAAAAAAGTAACTGTTAAACTTAATATTAATTTAAACAAAGCCATAGAGTACACAAGTATGTATACCTTAAAAGTAGCTAACTCTGAAAATTTCGAGGAAACAACAGAACGTGAAATTGTATCAGTAGTTAAAACATTCAAGCCCAAGAAGTCACAGGACTTATGGCACCTATCTCCTGCACTTCTGAAATATCTATCGGAATCATTAGCAGGTCCATTAGCTAACTTAATTAATAAGTGCTTGGACGAAGGAGTTTTTCCAGATAGCTTGAAAATAGCGAGAGTCATTCCGCTCTACAAAAAAGGGGATCGTTATGATGCACAAAATTATCGACAAATGTCTATACTTCCTATATTTAGTAAAATTTATGAAAAAAATATTTATAAACGACTTCTCAAGCATATTAATGATAATAATTTACTATATAGTAATCAATTTGGATTCAGGAAGGAAAGGTCGACAGTTGACGCACTAAGCAACATGTTAAACAGGATACTAGAATCTCTAGAGAAGAAAAATTACACGCTTGGAATATTTTGCGATCTATTCAAAGCGTTTGATTGTGTGCATCATGACATTCTTATTGCTAAACTTGAACACTATGGTATCAGGGGCAAAGAATTAAATATATTTAGAACATATTTAGGAGGGAGACAACAGATTGTGGACGTTAATAAAACAAGATACAACCAGCACAACATTGAATATGGTGTCCCGCAGGGATCAATCTTAGGACCATTACTCTTTCTCATATACGTCAACGACATAAACTCATGCTTAGATAAAGATATGAATAATATCATGTTTGCTGACGACATCTCTCTGTTGTTAAGTTATAAGGATCGCAATGAGGTAACAGAAAAAATTAAACGTACAATGAATCAATTAGCACATTGGTTTGAATGTAATAACCTTCTCTTAAATGTTAACAAAACTAATTTTATTAACTTTGCCCTTGCTACAAAAGACAAGAGCTGCCTCAATAATCTTATAGCCAAGGAATGCAAAATAGACTTTGTGACAGAACACACATTTTTAGGAGTCTTAATTGATAATAAATTAACATGGAAATCTCATATAGATACTTTGGCTAAGAAGTTGAGTGCAGCTTGCTTTGCTATAAAGAAGGTTAGAGAGTTTTGTGGCAGAGATGCAGCAGTAGCAGTATACTACTCGTACTTCGAAAGCCTGGCTCGCTATGGCTTGTTGGTATGGGGTACAGCTGCAGACGCCAAACGTAAATATCCGTCAATCTACAGAAACGGCAGTAAGAAATATACTTAAAATGAAACCTAGAGATACATGTAGGGAGTCTTTTCGTCAGTTAGGTATTCTAACCACAAATAGTATTTATGTGTTGGAATGCTTGCTGTACATTAAAAATAATGAAAAAAACTTGACTAAATTCTCTGACCTGCATACCCATAACACAAGGTTTAAAGATGACATTAAATGCCCCAAAACTCGCCTAACAAAATCATTAAAAAGTTTTCTATGCAATGGTAATAAACTATACAATAAACTATCTAAGGAAATAAAATGTCTAGAATGTTCAAAATTTTAAATAAAGATTAAATCAATATTAATTTAAAAAAGTTACTATGATCTTAAGGACGCACTTGAAGATACCATTGCATAGAAATTTGTTTCATATATTTTCATATATTAGTAATATTTAGATCTTAAGTTGGACACGGCCTTTTTACAGCCACGAATTGGGTTTTGTTGACATTATTAATAATTGTAATTGTTTGTTTTAGATTATAAGCTGACACGGCCCTTTTACAGCCACGATTTGTTATTTATGGACATAAATATTGTTATTACTAGATTGTAAGCTGACACGGCCATTTTACAGCCACGAATCTATATTTACGGACATAAATATTATTATTACTAGATTGTAAGCTGACACGGCCATTTTACAGCCACGAATCTATATTTACGGACATAAATATTATTATTACTAGATTGTAAGCTGACACGGCCATTTTACAGCCACGAATCTATATTTATGGACATAAATATTATTATTACTAGATTGTAAGCTGACACGGCCATTTTACAGCCACGAATCTATATTTACGGACATAAATATTATTATTACTAGATTGTAAGCTGACACGGCCATTTTACAGCCACGAATCTATATTTATGGACATAAATATTATTATTACTAGATTGTAAGCTGACACGGCCATTTTACAGCCACGAATCTATATTTACGGACATAAATATTATTATTACTAGATTGTAAGCTGACACGGCCATTTTACAGCCACGAATCTATATTTACGGACATAAATATTATTATTACTAGATTGTAAGCTGACACGGCCATTTTACAGCCACGAATCTATATTTACGGACATAAATATTATTATTACTAGATTGTAAGCTGACACGGCCATTTTACAGCCACGAATCTATATTTAAGGACGTAAATGTTATTAGATCATAAGCTGACACGGCCTTTTTACAGCCACGAATTAAATTTTAAGTATCTAGTTATAAATAAGTACAAAATCCTCGCTTATGGCAACAATGTTTTATTTATTATAAATTGTATTGCTGTTAGATTCGGTCCAGCCAAGCTTATATTGTATTAAAATATATGTATTGACAATATCCAAGTGTTGTGTACTAACCTAAGGAAATAAATGATTTGATTTGATTTGATTTATTCTAGTGAAAATATTTCAAATGGTAACTGTTTGCGCCTTATCATATTTAAAAACAACTTTAAGGTTGTCTATTTATTGTCTATTAATTTGTATATCGCCATACCCATCCTTTATCCCTCTCATACGCACTAGCGGAAGGGTGTGCCTATCTCGTTCTAAAACCTGCGAGATCTTTCCGAACGCACCTTGCGCATGGGAAGAAAGTGAACATTATTGAACGCGACCCAGCTGTCAGAAGCGTCAGTGAAAATGTGCCAAGGTCATTGCTTGCACAGAATTTGAAGAAGAGACATCAACCGCTCGCAATTTCGAAATTGCGAGAAAAGAAGCCTGCCCGCGGCCAGCAGCAACCTGGCGACCCAAGGAAAGCCCAAGACCACCTGCAGCGAATACAAGTAAGTGCGTGTGAGCGTCCAGCCCCTTCATACAGTCCACTATTATAATTTATTAATTTTTGCTCTTTTTCACGCCCGTCCATTTGGTCCTTCGAACCGGATTTCCTATCAATTCCTGCCTATTTCCTATCCTTATAGGTATATGTGTAGTCTATTGTATTTATATGATAATTCCTGTAAATTTTATACGATATTTCGTAAACCCGCGCCGCAAAACTTTACATTTCTTGTCAAACTTTTGTGTTACAGGAATCAATCTTGCATTTAGGTCATTTGGGTATTGGGTTATTTGGCTTACTATTGTTATTAGGTACAAATATATATAAAAAAGGGAAAAACCATTTTTTTGTGAAAAAAGTTTTGGTACCCACCTGTTATAAACCCGCTTACTGTTAGCTTAATTGTTGTTTTATAGGTCTGAATAGTTATTTGTATGTTATAATACTCACCCGCACAGCTTATAAACACATAAAAGTTACAATATTTTATAAAATAATAGGATAATTTGTACCAAGATGTCTGACAATGAAATTAAACTACAAGTTGCATTGTCTAAGCGTAATTCATTGTTTTCTCGCATTCAATCAATATATAATCATTCAAAGAATGTTGATGACGAAGCGTCGAGGGAAGTATTTGTTTCCTCATGTGTAAATTTGGACGAAATCCGCACAGAGTTCCACAAGGTTATAGATGAATTTAATTTATTGTCGCTTAAAATAAAACCGGGTGCGCTTATTGATGACCAGTCATGGTCATCATTTGAAGAGCTGTTTTGCCGTATTAAATATAGATATACATCATTGTTGTCCTCGCAATCATCGGTAAAAAGTGAAAAACATGGAGATTTTTCCCGGCAACAAACCAGACTACCCCCAATTGAACTTTTATCATTTGATGGTGATATTAAAACATGGCCAATATTTTATGCCAGCTTTAAGGCTACGGTTCATGATAATGCATCACTCAACGATTCAGAAAAGTTGTATTATTTAATGGGAAAGCTCTCGAGTAAAGCGCAACTCGCATTTGCTGGAACCCTGCCTTCTGCAGAAAACTACCTATTAATATTAAAAAGTCTTACGGATAAGTATGAAGATAAACGGCTACTTGCCGCTTCATATTTAAATCAAATATTTGAACAAAAACCTTTTACTTCACCGTCAATAGCGAATTTTGAATCTTTTTTGAATAAATATGTAGCATCGGTTAACTCTCTTAAAAAACTAGATATACGGGAACTAGAAGACTTTATATTTTTGAGCATCGCTCTTAAATTACTAGATTCTGACACCACTCGGGCATTTGAAATGAGTCAGAGAACTGTTCAGATACCCTCATTTAGTGATTTAGTTTATTTTGTCAAGGATCAGATGCGAATATTACAAAATACTATGTCTAGTTCTCAGCATTATGTCGCTAAGAAAGGTGTTCGTCCGTATAATGATAAACCGCTCAAAATACCGCAACAACAAACATTTGTCTCCGTCTCCAAACCACATAAATGTTTGTGCGACAATATTGTGCATGAACATTTGTATTTGTGTCCTGCGTTTACAGAACTAAAACCCGTTGATCGATACAATCACGTTAAGGATTTAAAGGGATGTATTAATTGCCTAAGTATTAAACATAAAACTTTTACCTGTCATTCTAAACAAATTTGTAAAACGTGCAAAGGCAAACATCACTCCTTACTACATTTTAATAAGGAACCAGCGGGTCCTGATAATTTAGTAAACGCTGCCACTTTGCCTAAGGCTATGGAGCCAACCCCTTCTACCTCGACTGATCCTGCTGCCAGCTGTTCCAGGTCCGAGTCAGCGAACATTTCATTTTGTGCAACGTCCATTGCTCGTTCTTGTGCTAACGCTGCCCAATCTCACATACAAAACCCGCAATGTAAAGTGCCCACTACTATTTTATTAGCTACTGCCGTTGTTTTGGTTAGAGATTCTAACGGAACGGAACATAAGGTACGGTGCCTTTTGGATAGTGCATCTCAGGGCAATTTTATAACTTATAGTTGTTGTGTCCGATTGGGGCTTAACAAGTTAATCAGTTCAAATAATTTAAAGGTAAAGGGTATTGGGGGAACAGAGAAAATGGTTCAGGGTTCTATATCCTACCAATTTTCTTCAAGATTTAATACTAAAGTAAAATATAATATTGTGTCATTAGTAGTTGATAAAATTACTGAAAATTTACCTACCACATTAGTGGATATATCCGCTTTACCCTTCTTAGAAGGATTACCGCTCGCAGATGAATCGTTTGGTGTACCCGGTCCAATTGATGCCCTCATTGGAGCCGCTTTGTTTCCGCATTTACTACTCCCAGGTGTTATTGGGAATAATAATATATCCGCACCTCCCGCTATACAAACTGTTTTGGGTTATGTTATAATGGGTTCAGTTCCTGTTCTTCAAGATCGTCAAGGATCAGCTTCGACTCAATGTTTTGCGACTCAAGCTGATGACGCTTCGCTAGACCCTATCAATACGTTGCTCAAACGGTTTTGGGAAATTGATGAATCGCCAGTCTCCGCAGCTCAGGAACACTCAGTCGGCGAGATTGAGTGTGAGCACCATTACCGCACGACCACCGTTCGAGATAAAGACAGTGGTCGGTATACGGTTGCATTACCGTTTTGTTCAGATAAATTTTTACTTGGCGATTCTTATGACATTGCTTATAAGCGTTTTTTATGTTTGGAGAAGAAATTAGAGTCAGTACCGACGTTCCGCGCCGCTTATAATGATGTCATCAATGATTATATTACTAAAGGTTTTTTAAGTCCTGTACCGCTTTCAGAATTAAATGATAATAATCCCGCTTATATTATACCGCATCATGCAGTTTTTCGCTTAGACAAAACTACAACAAAAACTCTCTCAGTTTTAGACGCTAGCTGTAAAACCACATCAGGGGTTTCACTAAATGACATTCTTCATAGTGGCCCTAATTTACAAGGTGATTTATTTACAATAATTTTAAATTTTCGATTATTTCAATTTGTATTGACAGCTGATTGTAAGCAAATGTTTTTACAAATCAACGTTCAGAATAGCGACCGTCGCTTTCAACGTATTTTGTACAGATTTAAAATTGATGATCCAATAAAGGTTTACCAGTTTAAAACCGTGTGTTTTGGAGTAAGGTCTAGTCCATACCATGCCTTACGCACAGTCCAACAATTAATTAAGGACGATGGCGATATGTTTCCAAACGCACGCGACGTGGCAAGTAGCTTCTTGTATATGGATGATATAGCGTGTAGCATTGAATCCGAGTCTCTAGCTTCTCAAACTGCTCGCGAACTGATAGAATTGTTTAAGCGCGGACAATTCGATCTCTTGAAATGGTCGAGTAATTCACCGTCAATATTAAAGGACGTACCCGCATCGCATAAATTCGAACAATTCGAGTTTGATAAGTCCATAGATCATAAAGTATTAGGTCTATTATGGTCAAAGTCAAGCGATTATTTTGAATTATGTATCAAAGCCCCTCCTAGCGATAAAGGCAGTAAAAGGATAATATTATCCACTGTCGCGCGCTTATGGGATCTGATGGGATTCGTTGCTCCAGTTATTTTATATGCAAAGCTTCTTATCAAGGAATTGTGGATGTTAAAAATAGACTGGGGCGATGCCCCCCCGCCTAGTATACGTAAATTATGGAGCCAATTTTGTTTGGAGTTACCGCAATTAAATAAATTTATAATACCGCGTTTTTTAGGTGTACAGCAAAACTGTACCGTTCGTTTGCTAGGATTCTCCGACGCGAGCGAGCGAGCGTACGGAGCTGTCGTCTATATGCATGTCACGATTGACAGTAACGTATTAGTAACATTGGTATGTGCAAAGTCAAAGGTTTCGCCCGTCAAGTCTGTGTCTATCGCTAGGCTAGAGCTTTGTGCTGCTGAACTAATGTCAAAGCTATTACGCCGTGTTCATGATACTTTTATTCCTCGATATAGTATTACCGCACTTTATGCGTTTACCGATTCTAAGGTAACGCTTTGCTGGCTTAATACCGAGCCAAATAGATGGCAAACATTTGTCGCTAACAGAGTAGTGACAGTGAAGACTGCAACCGGGATGCTAGTGCGCCCTGTTGTGCGGCTTTGCCCGCTGCCGACCCAATAGGTGTTGGTCAGTCTTTAAATAATCACTTATTAGTTTTATTATTATTATTTTACTTTTCGATCTAATGTTAAGATTTTATTTGTGCTTATACTTACTATTTTCTTACACTTAATGTTAGGTTGAATATTTGTTTTCTTTCCTATTGCTATTAGGTAGCTAGGTACACTTAAGGGGTATGGTCAGGTGACTATATGCAAGATTGATTTTAGAAAGCCATCAGTTTCTAATTGCGTAATTTTCACCATTTATTTTTAAAGGCGACCCTTTAAGGCCGGGGGGATGTTTGCGCCTTATCATATTTAAAAACAACTTTAAGGTTGTCTATTTATTGTCTATTAATTTGTATATCGCCATACCCATCCTTTATCCCTCTCATACGCACTAGCGGAAGGGTGTGCCTATCTCGTTCTAAAACCTGCGAGATCTTTCCGAACGCACCTTGCGCATGGGAAGAAAGTGAACATTATTGAACGCGACCCAGCTGTCAGAAGCGTCAGTGAAAATGTGCCAAGGTCATTGCTTGCACAGAATTTGAAGAAGAGACATCAACCGCTCGCAATTTCGAAATTGCGAGAAAAGAAGCCTGCCCGCGGCCAGCAGCAACCTGGCGACCCAAGGAAAGCCCAAGACCACCTGCAGCGAATACAAGTAAGTGCGTGTGAGCGTCCAGCCCCTTCATACAGTCCACTATTATAATTTATTAATTTTTGCTCTTTTTCACGCCCGTCCAGTAACATTCATGCCTTTTGTTGTTCGGGAAGTTGACAACTAAGTCGCGTTCCAGATAGCATGTGCGCTTGCACGAAATGCTGTTTTTTTAGCATAAATAAGTTACATTACCTACCAAAAAATGAATGAGTATGACAGTTTGAGCTACTTTTCTGCATAACTGGAACGTAGTCTAAGAATACCGATTTTGATATACATACTTACAAATAAATGGCCGTAGGTTCACATGTCGTAGTCAGATGATAACATTATGTTTTATTCTGATGTATAGGCTATATTACTGTAAAGTTTCATCAAATTCCGTTCAGTGGTTTTTGCGTGAAAGAGCAACAAACATCCAGACATCCAGACATCCAGACATCCAGACGTACATCCTGACAAACTTTCGCATTTATAATATTAGTAGGATAATTACAAACTACTTACAAAATTAAATAACTATAAGTATTAAATGTCCCATCCGAGATAGTCCCAAGGAGACTGGCAACATTTCCCCTCTGTATAGCGAGGCTAATACGTTGTCGAAATACTTGCCAGCCTCCAGATTTCTCCGTCAGCCGTCTGGACAACTCCCACGGTCCCGTCGTCAATTTTAATAAATTTTGTCCGAGAGATGTAAGAAGTAAGCGGAGGCCCCAAACCTGCGCGTCCCGGACGGGCGGCGCGAGCTGCACCTCCGAGGGAGACGAGAAGTCCAGGAACTTCAGAAGCTCCTCGCATACAATCTCACCCTCGGGGTTCTTCTCCAACCTGGAACAGTATAACAAACGGTAGGTATCAGATGCCCCGAGATAGTAAAAACTAAAATATTATCACGACCTCGAAGGAAATCACAATATTTTTTATTTATTTTAAATCCTTTATTGCACGTGGAGGTACCGGGTTCGTATAGGGCCGAACTCATATTCGGCGTGCGACAGGTGTGAGAGTCTCCAAATTTATATAAGTGTGAGTGTGAGAGCGGTGGTAGCGCGGTGGTGGCGCGGTGGTGGCGCGGTGGTGGCGCGGTGGTGGCGCGGTGGTGGCGCGGTGGTGGCGCGGTGGTGGCGCGGTGGTGGCGCGGTGGTGGCTCGGTTGTAACAACCAATCCAAAAAGGTTTGCGCTTCGAACCCCGTCATGTACCAGTACTACAATATACAATAATACTTTTCTACTACTACTAACTTGGAAATCGTTAATAAGTTGTCATTGAAACCCGTCTGCCTGTCTGCCTGTCTGGCTAGCGTGACTAATGTACCTGCCAACAGCGGAGGAGTTTTAGACGCTCAAATGATCATATTGTAGAGATAGTGTCTATTGTATGAGAGTACGTTGGCCTGTGTGTGTGGTTCGGTTGTGGAATAGACAAGAAGGGATAAGGTTGTGGAGCTCTTCAGGATACTAACCGTGGTATAGCTTGAAGAACTCGCCTAAAGAGGCAACGATTGTATTATTGTTTAAGAGTTACTTACCCCCTCGCCAACCTTCTGACTGAGCGTGACGAGTGTACACCTCTATATGTTCTGGAAGGCCATCTTTAATGAAGGTCTAATACCTGTATGCTAAGATGTTTCCCCAAAAGCTCCTTCCAGCTGTCGAACGGTTTCGGTATTGAAGATTGTGTTCACGTATTCTAAATATTAATTTTGTAAGAATTACTTTATCGCAACGTTTGGCCTACAACAAACAATGTTTGACAGCTGGAAGGAATAATCGAGTGGAGGAGCCGCTGAGGAAACGTTTAAGAATACGGTGTACTAGGGGCTGCGGTGATGATGATGAGATGACATACACTTGCAGCATGCAGTCGAGCAGCTGGTCAGCTAGCGGCAGTCTGTGCGAGCGCAGGAGCTGTCTCACTCTGGCGGGAGGCAGCGACCCTCTCCCGCGCCGGTCGGCGAGCCGGACCCCCTCCGCGAGCCGGACCAGCTCGGACCACAACCCGCGCCTCAGGGAGGTAAACACCAGCGACCTTAACATAAGAGTTGTGAACGTTAAGTTCTGCTCGACCTACACACACAAGGAAACCGCAGACACAATTCTATATCAACTTTTTATTACGAAAACTGTTTCTTTCGTGATACAAACGGTAGTAAATCGCCGCATCTCAATCAAATTATCGCTGACGGCTCCTTCAAACTAAGGATGTTACGGAGGTGTGTTTGTCGGAACAGTTTTCAAATAGATTTATTGGAGTCGGAGATAGAGAAACGAGTATTTCAGAAACCCCGGCCACAACACACAAAATAAAAAAATAAAAACTGAAGTCACTATCGAATGGTAAAACGAATCGGAAGTTGTAACGTTTCGGTGCCGGAGCCAGAACTCGTCATCCTTACATATTATATACTTCAAAGTACCTAATCAGATTTATTTAAAAATAAGTACAGTTTATTCTCTATATAACGGCACTTAACGGATGTATAAAAATGTTATGATAGACACACGAAAAAAAATAATAATAATAACATACAGACCTGATGATGTCCCTATGAGGAGTGTCGTCTGCCTGTGGCTCTCGGAAATGTCTGACGAGTGTGACGAGTTCGTGCTCCGTCAAGTCGTCACACATTATGTCGAGCAGCGCCTGTCTGGGAACAACGACTATCAAGAGATCTATCAAGAATGCTTGGTCATACTTAATTTAAAGATATAGTGGAACGGTAACCTTATTCCGGTGGCGACTCGGTTTGTAAGAACGCTGTCCTTAACATCCTCAAAGGTGAGCCCCCGGCATGTACCAATGAGATATACTATATGTACATATATATTTTCTTACGTACTCTTATGTCATAGATTTACAACACCACTATATTTGTAAGGAGGAGAGCAACGTTTGCCGTCGGTTCTACTAAGTAATACCAACTTTATAATTGTTATTCAAATTGACATGAGACCCTCGCCAACCCGTCTGGCCAGCGTGGCGAGCCCGTCTGGCCAGCGTGGCGAGCCCGTCTGGCCAGCGTGGCGAGTGTAGGCCAAATTTTTCAGAAATTTCTGGAAGGTCCATCTCCACCAGTCGAGATTTGGGACTCTGTTTTCTCGGGGCTGTGATGATAATGATAATATAGAGTCGCGCTAGTCACAGGAACAAAAGTCCAGTTATCGACACATTGAAGTTCGCTGTTCGCCGCCGCCTTATAGCTCACAAATGTAGAGACACATCCAGAGGTGCACCAGGACTGTGGCTCTGACTGTCCAAGAGAGTAACGACAACTGGTTACCTGAAACACGGAACCGCCATGAGTTCCTTCATGTGAGGTGCACCAGGACTGTGGCTCTGACAGTCCAAGAGAGTAACGACAACTGGTTACCTGAAACACGGAACCGCCATGAGTTCCTTCCTGTGAGGTGCACCAGGACTGTGGCTCTGACTGTCCAAGAGAGTAACGACAACTGGTTACCTGAAACACGGAACCGCCATGAGTTCCTTCATGTGAGGTGCACCAGGACTGTGGCTCTGACAGTCCAAGAGAGTAACGACAACTGGTTACCTGAAACACGGAACCGCCATGAGTTCCTTCCTGTGAGGTGCACCAGGACTGTGGCTCTGACTGTCCAAGAGAGTAACGACAACTGGTTACCTGAAACACGGAACCGCCATGAGTTCCTTCATGTGAGGTGCACCAGGACTGTGGCTCTGACAGTCCAAGAGAGTAACGACAACTGGTTACCTGAAACACGGAACCGCCATGAGTTCCTTCCTGTGAGGTGCACCAGGACTGTGGCTCTGACTGTCCAAGAGAGTAACGACAACTGGTTACCTGAAACACGGAACCGCCATGAGTTCCTTCCTGTGAGGTGCACCAGGACTGTGGCTCTGGCTGTCCAAGAGAGTAACGACAACTGGTTACCTGAAACACGGAACCGCCATGAGTTCCTTCCTGTGAGGTAGCACCATGACTGTGGCTCTGACTGTCCAAGAGAGTAACGACAACTGGTTACCTGAAACACGGAACCGCCATGAGTTCCTTACTGTGAGGTAGCACCATGACTGTGGCTCTGACTGTCCAAGAGAGTAACGACAACTGGTTACCTGAAACACGGAACCGCCATGAGTTCCTTCCTGTGAGGTGCACCAGGACTGTGGCTCTGACTGTCCAAGAGAGTAACGACAACTGGTTACCTGAAACACGGAACCGCCATGAGTTCCTTCCTGTGAGGTAGCACCATGACTGTGGCTCTGACTGTCCAAGAGAGTAACGACAACTGGTTACCTGAAACACGGAACCGCCATGAGTTCCTTCCTGTGAGGTAGCACCATGTCCATATACTTGGCCACGAACTTCTTGTATCCGTTCTCTTCAGAGGCCAACTTTCTTCTTATTTTGTCCATTATCAAAGTCACATTTGATTTAGGAAACTAGAAAACACAATCATTAATGAAGTAGGTGGGTATTTGAGATTTTATATTTGTTTATATCATCAGACCCTCGTGATCCCGTCTCTGGTCAGTGGTGTGGCGAGTGGTCTCTGGTCAGTGGTGTGGCGAGTGGTCTCTGGTCAGTGGTGTGGCGAGTGGTCTCTGGTCAGTGGTGTGGCGAGTGGTCTCTGGTCAGTGGTGTGGCGAGTGGTCTCTGGTCAGTGGTGTGGCGAGTGGTCTCTGGTCAGTGGTGTGGCAAGTGGCCCGTCTCCAGCAGTGGAGGTCTATTGCTTTAGTTTAGTGGTTTGAGAAGAGATTGTGTACACGACACGTGACATCGCGACCACCTGACGGCAAGCTATACACGAAGTCCAAGAATAGGAGTAACTGAAAAAACAAAACTGTCGCTAATGTCGTCTCGGAAGCTTGTTCCATAAACGTATCCCTGACCTGATGTATCCCTGACCTGATGTATCCCTGACCTGACGCAGACCTGCTTAGGCTCAATTTTCAATTCGTTCCTGATCCTTTCTTCTGTGAGATCATAATATATTCTTTTGGAATATTCGATTCTCATGGAACAGTAAGATCAAACTTACTTAAGTTCCCAGAAAACCAGCTAACCTTTGGGAGCTAAGCCAGGACAAATGTATTTAAAAACTAAAAAGGTATATAAGGTCCAAGACGAAGGGTGGCGAAGTCCTGGTTTCGCTTCGGGCAACACCTATTGGTACATACCTATGGTCGAGACGTTTACCTCGTCCGGATGCAGTTCCATGTACCGCAGACAGTACTCGTCGGCGTCTCGGAGCCGGAACCGGTGTCCCTGCAGGTGCAGACAGGCGCCGAGCCACAGGTCCGGCGCGCGGTACAAGGCGGGCTCCGAGGGGGAGAACAGGGACGCGCCCGGACAGTACATCTTCGAACGACGGAAGAACTTGCCGCCCTGAACCACAAACCAATCCATGTCAACTGGTATTCAATTGAACCTGTTTCAATGATTCTACTCGTGCTAACACTGACATTAATTATTCCTTGCAGCTGTCAAACAGAGAGATGACTCGGCACGCGAGGAATATAACTCAAGGTACCGCGATGTACCGCGATGTACCTTCGATGTTACTTTCGGCTAATATTTATATTATTTAAACTTGTATTTCTTATCAATGATTAGTTAAATAACTCATTTTAGTAGTTAAGTATATTTTTACACAAAACAATTAGTTAAACTGATTCAAATCATTTCGTTCGAAAGAGACAGACTTATGGGTGTCAAAAATGCCAGAGCGTATTTTTCAGAGTATTTCTGTCAAAATCCATATTTATAATACGGTAACGTAATCTTCAATGTAGACAGAAAAAATTAATCTTACCTAAACTATTTAAAATGTTAAGAATATCGGTTTCCAGGATCCTGTGTGACAGCTGGAAGAAATGGCTAAGTAGAGAACCTGTTGAGGACACACGTCTTAGAATACCGTAAGCATCAAAGTGCTCCAAAGGGTAAGTTAGCAGAAGACCAGCAGCTTAGCAGATTCCAGTGACCTGTTAATGTTTAATCTGACTGAGAAAGGAATCTGCAAGGAAAACTCAGCTATATTTTTATTTTATTTTATTTTATTGGAAAACAAACAGTACTTAAGCTATATCAGATTGACTAACTCAGCTATATCAGATTGACTAACTCAGCTATATCAGATTGACTAACTCAGCTATATCAGATTGACTAACTCAGCTATATCAGATTGACTAACTCAGCTATATCAGATTGACTAACTCAGCTATATCAGATTGACTAACTCAGCTATATCAGATTGACTATCAGATACTTGCGTAGTTTTAACTTTTTCAACAAAAACTAATTATTATTATTGAATGTTTGTGGAATAGATTGTGTCAGTGGAGATGTGACCTTGAATCCGGAGTTCCGTTCCCCGAGCTCGAACACAGAGATGGTGTCGTCGCTCAAGTAGTATTGCACCACGAAGTACCTCCGGTCGTCCCCCGGCAGCTCCGACTCGAGGCTCGCCGCAAACCGCAGCACGTGGGAGTCAAACCCAACTCTATCAGACAACAATACAACTTGTTCTCATTCAGTACTACCCGACCTTAATGTAGGGTAGAAACACCACTAAGAAACCAAAACACTATAAAGAAACAATAATACCTTTATATTTTCTCTTCTTTCTGAAAAAAACCCAATTTGTAATCTATAAAAGTTAACAGGAATTACTTCCATTACTTCGACGCTAAAGTTATATTTTACATTACATCCATATAATGAAATCCGTTATCTAATTCAGTTATAACGTTTGCGCTGATAGCAACGGGGCTCCTGGAGCCTGAACTAGACGCAGGACTTCTTGATTGTTTGGTCAAATTAATAATACTAATGTTTTGGAGAATATTTGCTAGTTGGCTGCAGGCTTCGTTCCTACATCATAACAACGATTCGATTCGATTGTCAAAGTGAATAAATGCGACAGTATCTAGATGTTACCTGTCTTTGTGTAGGAACTTAATGAAGTCCCTGCGCGGAGGTCTGGGCTCCACCGTGCGACAGTTCTCAGCCGAGTCTTCGAACGAACCGAACCCGTTCCAAGGAGGCAGCTGTCTCCCTCGCACACCAGTGTCCACACACTCCCTGTCTCCCTCGCCCGGAGTCGGCAAGGGGCTCATTGTATCTACAAATAACATCTCCATGCTTTCTCAAACTCACGACTATAAAATAGACGAGCCATATTGAATGTCATTGAGCATTAGGTATAGTCGTGTCATACCGTGTTCCACCAGTTCAATAATATAATATTAATATTACATTGAGCATTAGGTATAGTCGTGTCACACCGTGTTCCACCAGTTCAATAATATAATATTAATATTACATTGAGCATTAGGTATAGTCGTGTCACACCGTGTTCCACCAGTTCAATAATATAATATTAATATTACATTGAGCATTAGGTATAGTCGTGTCACACCGTGTTCCACCAGTTCAATAATATAATATTAATATTACATTGAGCATTAGGTATAGTCGTGTCACACCGTGTTCCACCAGTTCAATAATATAATATTAATATTACATTGAGCATTAGGTATAGTCGTGTCACACCGTGTTCCACCAGTTCAATAATATAATATTAATATTACATTAAGCATTAGGTATAGTCGTGTCACACCGTGTTCCACCAGTTCAATAATATAATATTAATATTACATTGAGCATTAGGTATAGTCGTGTCACACCGTGTTCCACCAGTTCAATAATATAATATTAATATTACATTGAGCATTAGGTATAGTCGTGTCACACCGTGTTCCACCAGTTCAATAATATAATATTAATATTACATTGAGCATTAGGTATAGTCGTGTCACACCGTGTTCCACCAGTTCAATAATATAATATTAATATTACATTGAGCATTAGGTATAGTCGTGTCACACCGTGTTCCACCAGTTCAATAATATAATATTAATATTAAATTGTTCAGTAAAACTCTCTCAGTGGGTCAATATATGTATTGAAGGTCGCTCAGAGGGCTATGGAGAGAGTTTGATATTTCTCCGATGGATAGAATTCCAAACGTTGACATTATATAGCATTCATTGAGAAATCTGGGTGCTTCCAATGTCCTTACATTGTTATGAATAGTGATTCTTTTATATTTTTCGGAGCGTTTTATTTAGGACAAGACTCTCATCATCATCACGGAGAACCTAGGAACTAAAGAGTCTCTCCACTGCTGTGACGCCTTTCTCAAGCCGCGCCATTTCCACCATTGCCATCCTCGTTCCTCATTTGTCCACCTGCTAGAGGGTCGTCTGGTGGTATCCACTCCAGAACCCGTCTACTCCAAAGGTTATCGATTCTCCGACAGACGTATCCGGTCCATTGCCACTTTAGTTTGATAATTTCGAAGACTTTGGTCGCTGAACAAACTTGGACTTCGTTTATAGTGTTTTTATATTTAAATTGCTAGCTGTAGACATAGTTACCTATTCCATAGGTGACCCTATAGTACTCTCTGGTGAAGGGGTCGCAGTCCGTGAGGCGCACAGTCCGCCCGTACAGGTCCAGCGCCGCGCCCACACTCAGGTCCGCCGGGGACACGCAAGGGGGCTCCTCTCCACACAACTCCACGCCAGGAGGAGAGCGCTGGAGACACAACTACATGAGGGAGTGCACACCTCCACTGCGCTGGCCGGACCGGTTGGCTATTCAATTAGACTATAATACTATACGACAACCCTGGCCAGCGTGGCGAGTGTAGGCCATATTCTATGACTCTGTATTGTAGTATCTGGGCTCACCCTGGGCAGTCTCATCCTCTTGAGCAGCACGTCTCCCCCCTGGAGCTCGCGGACCTGCACAGTGTCGTCCGCCAAGAAGTACAGCAGCTCGAGTCGATGGAGACGGCCCCACTCCGACTCTCGGTCGTCCCAGTAACCATAAAATCTGAGACAAAATACTCTAAAGAATACTATTTATTCACAACAAAAATCTTCGAGATCTAGAGATGCCTACTATTGAGGAGTCAGTCGTCGGCCTGACTAGAAGTACTATCGGGCCGACAACGGACACTTCAAGCATCTCCAGAATATGCAGCAAAGATCTAAGTAAATCGTGAATAAACTTTAATAATAGAAAATCTGGTTCGCCAAGAACCGTGAATAGTTAAGTGTGGTGGTGCAAGGTAAGGTAGACGCCTGGTATCCATATGAGTCCCAAGATCCCAGCCCTGAAATTGTAGTCATCCGATTTGGCGTCAACAGTATCTAGCACCCAAAATTAAAATATCTATGAAAACCTTAACAGTAAGTAGGTGACATTATTCTTCAATCTTACCTTAGCACCTGTCTATCAAAGTCCAGGAATTGCTTCAGAGGTCTGTGTTTAGGAGGCTTCGGGGAGATAGACGTTCTCTGGAATACCTATAATAAAGAGTTGAATGAGGGTGAAAAAACATAATGGCATTTTGGAGAACCAGCAACGCTCAAGTGACACCCCCGATTACTCTGTCAACTAAGGACAGTACTTCCTCAACTTTAGGGAGTGCTTTACTCATACAAATTTGTGCACTCAAGGGAACCCTTCCCGGAGCTCGTGATGATGGCCATCAGGTGTGTGCGAGGTCAAAGTTTCAAGGGGAAAGGATGTGTTCGTGTAGAGTCGGACCTGGTCGGAGTGAGGCTCGGCGAGCGGGTCGGGCACTGAGATCCCGAGTCGGTTCAGGAACACGCGAGTGAACTTGTCACAGTTTACTATCTGAAACAAACAAAAAATCATTTATTTTAAATAAATTGTTGTAAAACTTAAATGAATGCAATGATTAATTGTATCGGGATTTGTCTGAATAAAAGAGAATAAGCTTTTGGAAATGACTTTAATTTTAATATTCAAAAACCACACGGCTATCGATTTAACCATCGACCTTGCCGAGACACAACAGTGTTGTCTACTCCAAAAAAAATTTATGTAAAAACTTTTAACAGGCAGACAGTGAAGTCATCCAGAATTAGATTAGCTTGAATGTGGCTTTGGGGAATGTTGG
Source organism: Tinea semifulvella (assembly GCA_910589645.1). Taxonomy (NCBI): domain Eukaryota; kingdom Metazoa; phylum Arthropoda; class Insecta; order Lepidoptera; family Tineidae; genus Tinea; species Tinea semifulvella. Next base: position 72,948 of record OU342624.1, read on the forward strand.
AGATATTATCCTATATAGTCCGAACCAGGATTTCCATATGTTATTATGATCGTAATACATAAAAATAAAACTTTTAACAGGCAGACAGTGAAGTCATCCAGAATTAGATTAGCTTGAATGTGGCTTTGGGGAATGTTGGAGATATTATCCTATATAGTCCGAACCAGGATTTCCATATGTTATTATGATCGTAATACATAAAAATAAAACTTTTAACAGGCAGACAGTGAAGTCATCCAGAATTAGATTAGCTTGAATGTGGCTTTGGGGAATGTTGGAGATATTATCCTATATAGTCCGAACCAGGATTTCCATATGTTATTATGATCGTAATACATAAAAATAAAACTTTTAGATATTATTTGACATTATTTTTTAAATTAATTTTGACATTTTAATTAATAATTTAAAAAAAAACATAATTTATAATTTAGATATAGTAAGTTTTAGTTATTTAGTATGTTAAATTAGTATTATTATTATTTTAAGCTTATATTTGAATTTATTAATGGAATTGTTCATGACTATGTAAAAACTGTATGTAAAAAATATGATATTATTATGAATTAATTAAGGAATAAATGGCTTTATTATTATTATGATCGTACATGCATTGTTGGTGCTGCTAGGCGCCGTTGTATGAGTAATCTAATCGTAAACCCCGTTCTATTTCCGATTATACCACCACTATATCGGATTGTCATAAAGCAATATAATTTAAAATTGCCCATTCTTAATGTCCTGCGGTTTTTGACGACTCTTAGTTTCTATTACAGTTATAGTCCACTCTAGTCTACTCTTTCTTAGACTCGACTATGGTGACGTGTGTAGTGTCGATCTCTCGGAGATGTTGCTCAACAAGATGGAGCAGTTACTAAGTACATGTATCCGGTTCATCTTTTGCTTGCGCAAATATGATCACATCTCTGAGTTTAGCAATAAATTGAGGTGGCTATCAATACGTTGTCGCAGGTACCTCAGAATCCTCTTTTCTATAGTAACGAGCCTGCGACACCGAAATACCTCAAGGACAAATCTCTATTCGCTCTATGCCATCCCTTCGTGTTCCACAATTATGTTCTATATATTCCATTTCATCTTTCAGGAAAACTCATTCGCAGTATAGTGGTTGCAAATTTGTGGAACAATTTACCAGTTGAAATTCTCCAAACTCTCAACAAAACACTATTTATAAATATGGTACTCAGTTCTTAAAGAACTCCACATAGCGTATGTAAGTAAATATTGTATGTAGTGTATATATCTATGAATCTCCGAGTATATAGTGTACTATATGTATTTTATGTAGATATTTGTATGTATTTGTAGTTATATGTATTGTTGCATATTAGAACATTTTCATTTATTTTTAAAATGTTTCATATAGCACGTGGCACCTCCCAAAGGTTGGCTGCTAGACAATGTCTAGCGGGATTAATCCCGCCTCTGGTACATAGTGCAATAGTGTTTTAACTAAATAAATAGTCATAATATCTTGGCTTCGTAGGCGTCGTACCTTGAACACTTTGCCATAGATGGTGACCTCGAAGCCGATGTTGAGGTCCATGACGTCGAGATACAGGTCGGTGCTGCCCTCCAGACGAATTCGCTGACGACTTATCAGGACTCCTGCAATAGAAGGGTGTTAGTATTACGGCTAACTGCTTGTAACCAGCTAAACCTTCCAACTTGTAACCAGCTAAACCTTCCAACTTGTAACCAGCTAAACCTTCCAACTTGTAACCAGCTAAACCTTCCAACTTGTAACCAGCTAAACCTTCCAACTTGTAACCAGCTAAACCTTCCAACTTGTAACCAGCTAAACCTTCCAACTTGTAACCAGCTAAACCTTCCAACTTGTAACCAGCTAAACCTTCCAACTTGTAACCAGCTAAACCTTCCAACTTGTAACCAGCTAAACCTTCCAACTTGTAACCAGCTAAACCTTCCAACTTGTAACCAGCTAAACCTTCCAACTTGTAACCAACTAAACCTTCCAACTTGTAACCAGCTAAACCTTCCAACTTGTAACCAGCTAAACCTTCCAACTTGTAACCAGCTAAACCTTCCAACTTGTAACCAGCTAAACCTTCCAACTTGTAACCAGCTAAACCTTCCAACTTGTAACCAGCTAAACCTTCCAACTTGTAACCAGCTAAACCTTCCAACTTGTAACCAGCTAAACCTTCCAACTTGTAACCAGCTAAACCTTCCAACTTGTAACCAGCTAAACCTTCCAACTTGTAACCAGCTAAACCTTCCAACTTGTAACCAGCTAAACCTTCCAACTTGTAACCAGCTAAAATTACATTCAAAGTACAAAAAATAAAATTATTTTGCCTTTACTTTATAACTCATCGAAACATAATGAACGTGTCTGGGCTAATTTGTGTGGTTTTGTTAGTATTGGTTCATGCTCATCTATGTGGGGGATTCGAAGACGAGAAACAGAAGACTGCCTCCGTGGTGTTGCTATGTCTGGTACGCAGAGATATCAGGTTCGATTCCTGGGCCCCGATTCTCACGCCTTCGACATACATGTCCGCTCGATTTGCTCAAATGAAACTGACAGTTTTCTATGGAGATCTGTCGCTTCTCATTCAAATATTTCGAACCGACACGCAAGTCGAAAGCGCCAGAATTGGGCCCCTGATTTGACACAATAATTTATTTGTGATATTTCTCGAGTTTGGTACGCTAGAGACATCGACGAGCTTGCCCTATTATGATGAGCCTATAATTTGGAATTAAAAATCCCCTTCCTTGAAAAAAACAGAAAATCCCTGGAATCTGATCTCACCGCAAGGGATACGTAACAGAAGACACGTGAACCATTTTTTTTTCTGAATGTCCGGGTCAAATAACCGCGCAATAGAGATCAGATCACTACCCTGAACTTTGTCTATAAATGACAATATCCTAGATTAGATTGTATTAGCAGGCTCTCTTCATTGCTCTATGTAAGACACCTCGAAGTGTTGCGTACCCTGAGACATGCCGCTGTTCTCGGTGGTGGGCTCCATGACCTTCACGGTGCCATCCTCCAAGAAGAAGTAGATGTGCACCTTTCTCACCGCACGGGAGCCGCCGCTACTCTCCGGGAGGGACTGCTGGAAGTAACCTTCGAAGCGAAGGATCTGGAGAACAGGATGGAAATAGAATGAGATCAATAAAGAGTATTATTACGTTTTTTTTTTACGTTATTCTATGTCATCATCATTACAGTCGCTAGAACACAGAGTCCTGTTCCTGCCCTGTTGGAGATGCGCCGAGGGGGTGGAAACTTAGAACAAGCAATTGACAAATTTCGGTTCACATAGAACGTGGCGCCGCCTAGTGGACGGTAGGGGTACTAAGTTTAATGTCTGTAGTTTGAACATAATAGAGTTGCCATTCATTCATTGAATCATTTGGTTCAATTCATTCAACAAGTCGGCCATTAACAAGCGAACTTTATAACCTTAGTAAATTTAAATGTATTGTGCAACTTTTAGTAGCTGTCTATGTATCGTGTGGCTATCTAGTAACAAAAAGCACAATATTTTTAAATTTTTGCGCGCAGTTAATTGGTTGAGGTGAGGGACCAAAAATCGAATTTCGGATATAATACTACTCCTATATAGAAGCTATACCTATAATAGGTATGTATCCACCATCCACCATCCACCATCCACCATCCACCATCCACCTGGCTACGCAGTGATCGGGTCAACTAGTCTTTGTGAGTAGCCACTCTTTTCCCAATTAAATACTACGATCTTTGGATGGGGCTTCCAGAAATTTCTGGGGAATTTGGCCTAGAGTCGCCGCGCTGATGGTTGGCGAGGGTCTGATGTCATTTTTATTGACATATTAATAACGAAAAATAAATAAAACTTTTTGAATCCGTAATTATTAATCAGCGGCCATGGACCTAAAATCTTTGGAAGTCTTTTTTTCATTGAAAATCTCTTTAGAAAAAACATAGTGAATATGGCGTGTTCTAAGCCAACCTGAAGAAATCTTCATCAGTATATCACGAGCTGAGACAAATAGTGTGTAAACCAGATACCAGCTCTGAGTTGGAACAACAAACGCAAGCTCCACTTGTCATGATGGCCCACGTAAAGTTGGCAGTTCGATTATAGACCGCGGATCGTCGTCGCTTAAACGGAAGCTCAGATAATAAAATCAGTTTTACTTGTTTGTCGTAAAGGATCCAGGCGGGCAGGTCCGGGGCTTGCTGGCGGCCGTACAGGGAGGGCACGCGGCTCTCATCGACAGACTTGTCCAACAACATATTCACGTTGTCGATGCGGGTAAATATTGGACGCACGCCCAAGTTCTTCCTTCCGAGCTGAACAAACAAAATAAAAGAAACTATTCAATATTATCCTTATGGCTATAAGCAGCGCGGTCCGGTAGTTAGAAATGCTTCAATCCAAAAAAGGTTCCAATCTTAGCATGTAGATTAAAATACATAGCATAGGTACTGACGTTATAGATTTACAATACCCCGTTCCCCGTGGGGAAGAGAACACGCCGCGTTACCCTCGCCAATACGTCTGGCCAGAGCGTGGCGAGTGTTGGCAAATTTCTCCATCTAGATCTGAAAGGTCCATCTCCAACAGTGAAGGTGTGACTCTGCGTGCCAGGGGCTGCACACTGCTTACTTGCACAGTAGATACATTTCGTTTAAACGGGGTTTAATTAATCTATCACTATAACATGGCCATGAAACAAAAGTGACAAAACTTGTCTTGGTAAGTTTAGCGATCTGTTTATTTACCTATACTAGGGGGAATGTGGTTTACCTACCAGTGGATTAGCCCCATATCCAGGAAGAAGTGGAAGTCTAGGATTTCTTACTGCCATAATTTAAAATATAATAAATGGAATAAAATCAATAAAACTATTTATAGTAATAAATATACATATAAAGTTTGGTCTTTTTGTTGTGTTTGCAACAAAATAACAATTATGTAGTCATGGTACCATTTAATTGAATGATTGTAATTGATTACCATTTGTTACAACACTGTTATCTGTCAGTCAAGTCAAAAAACTGTCAGTGTCAAAATTGGGAGTTTGTTTCTGTTTATGTTGGTTTTTTTATATCTTTAATATCCTAAAACTATGACATTATGCTAATAAGTAATTTATATTATACCCAATATAATTTGTCATCATTCAACATTATTATATTGTAATATTCAAACCAAAAACCTAATAAAATGATTGATGTTCAAGCAAGAATTCATTCCTTCTTCATTTTTAACTCTAATTTTGGCCCCAAGGAAGGAGAGGTGAGGAGAATAGATTTAAAACGTTATCTTTGAAGCGTGCTTTATATTACTAATATATACTTATTGTTTAAGGAGTTGAAACGCATAATATTTTATTACCCAAATGATGTCAGTCCTGAGGCTAAAAAGATGCAAGTTGGCTTGTGTGAGGCCGTGGTTAAGTTCATGACGTGAGTGTATTACATTTTTATGACTTGGCATGTATTTAGTTGGATTTCTGTACTTAAAAATCTATTTTAAGTCTAAGCTTTGAGAACATTACGCGTGGAACTAGCAAACTTACACACTTAAATAGGTAGCAAGCCCTTCTCTGCATTCTGTCTGGCGTCCCATTGTAGTGAACAATATAGCTTTACTTCTCTTTTGTTGAAATCAAATGCTTTGAGTGTGTTTTATAGTGATTGGAATTGTTTTATTTGAACTTGTAAATTTAATACATATATAGTTACTGCTATTAAAAGACTGTTTGTGAGTTCAAATTTAGAATAATCAATACCTGTTGTTGCTGCTTGTTTCAGCATATTTCAGCATACAGTACCAATTAAATAGTGCACTGGGACATCACATACATGTTCCCACAACTGTTTTTGTGCATTGTTTTGTTGATAGCAACACTAAAATTCTAGTAAATAAAGGGGCTCCTAAACTCTGCTTTTTTATTTATTTATTTACTTTACTGCCTTTTACAATCAGGCCCTTACTTGCTTGTCCTCTCCCACTGATAAATTTATAAAAATATTCACCTATTTATTTACAATCAGGCCCCTACTTGCTTGTCCTCTCCCACTGATAAATTTATAAAAATATTCACCTATTTATTTACAATCAGGCCCCTACTTGCTTGTCCTCTCCCACTGATAAATTTATAAAAATATTCACCTATTTATTTACAATCAGGCCCCTACTTGCTTGTCCTCTCCCACTGATAAATTTATAAAAATATTCACCTATTTATTTCTACTTTTACATTTCCAGTACATTTTCCTCGGAGCCATGTGAAGCTCTGCAGACTCAATCCAAGAGATATATCTTTTATCAACCTGAAAAAGATTACTGGATGGTTCTTGTAAGTTAAAGTCGATACATCCTCAGTGAAACAGCAGAGATTATTAGATAGTGCCCACCTGATAACTACCTCCGTTGTCTAGCGGTTAAGTCCATGGATTTAGACTCGGAGGTACCGGGTTTGATTTCTAGTTGGGACAGAAAAATATTTATTAAAGTAAATAAATACATTTACTTAATATTTAATTTATTTGTGATATTTCTCGAGTTTGGTACGCTGGAGACATCGACGAGCTTGCCACTTGTCATGATTGGCCTATAGTAAAGTTAGCTAAATGTGAATCCACTTATTTATAAGCGTGGTTTCTGAACACCCCGAAAGGGAAACGGTTGTGATGATACTTTTGCCCACCTGATGACTACCGACATGGAAGCCACTAGTATCGAACTTTTGGCAGCTCGGAAGGTGTCTCCACATTATTGTAAAGGACCTGACATTATAAGAATATGCATTACATATAAATTATTAATTATAGTAACTCAACTACTTTATACTTTTTTTTTTATTCTAAATAATAATAATATACTTCTCTATTCCAAACAAAATCACTACATATTATAAAACAAAGTCCTCCGCCACATCTGTCTGTCTGTTCGCGATAAACTCAAAAACTACTGCACTGATTTTCATGCTGTTTTCACTAATGGATAGTGTGGTTTTCGAGAAAAATACATAATTTGTTAAGATTTTGTATACATTAACAATATTTGTTGGAGGTATTAGAAAAAAACAAGCCGTCTGGGAGCTTTCAACGAAATCTCTTTGAGATATAACTAAATAATGTTTGGTGGAATTGTTCATCTTATATAGGTCTATCTCTTAAGGATTACATACTATATCCATTTTAATAATTTAAAAAATGGGCATTATATAAAATAGTTTATTATTATTATTATTTGACTTACAATAAACAATACTAATGTAATGATTATATCTATGTCAAAATGTGGAACAGATGTCATTATTTTAGTTTTTGAGAAAGTCAGTATTTAATAAACATTAGTTACTAAAAGTAAAAAAAGTTATATAAAACACAATTGCATTTAAAATTAAACTAAAAATAAATAAAAAGAATTGTTTGACGTAGAATGATCAAAATCGGCCCAGGTGTTTGGTCTCCGGTGTGCCACAAAGGAACTTACATAGACTGATAAACACATGGCCATTCTTTACGTCACGCAGTCGGATAAAATTGAACATAATATCATGGCACACACAAATTGTAATATCTCTTGTCAATTAGTGTTTGGTTTGTCGGTCCAGGTGGCTAGGATTCCATACTGCACCAAGTCTGTTGTCCCCGGGGGAGATAATCCAGCCGATGTGGTAAGTTTATTTACACTAAAGGGGAGATAAATCTTTACGATTCCAAGTTTAATTGCTATTTTAGTTGGTTAACAAATGTAATTTCTTGCTATTCCAAGCTACACGAGTTTATGTTTTTTCTATTGGATACCCACACTATGGGAGACCAATATTGTGGGGTCTCAACTATAATCTAAAATTTACATAATTTATGTCATACAAATCAAATTCTAAATACAATAAATAAATAAAATAGATATGAAATTTAAGAAATATTAAAGGTTAATAAATACACACAATATATTATAAAATAAAATATAAAGAATAAATAAATATTATTGTTATATATATATGTTCTGGAAGACAGCAGTAGAGGTCCAGGACTCTTCTGTTCTAGTTCCAGAAGCTAATAATGAAAGCAATGAGTTGTATTGTGTTAGATCCACCCCGTGGTGATGTGTAACCTGCTGCGCTCGGCCTACAACATGTTCGTCATGTTCCACGAGCCGCTCTCCCAGCACTCCGGGGAGGAGCTCTCTCAGCAGTGCCACGACTTCTTCACTCCCGTAAGTAATTATGTGTCGGTCGCTATGGAAATAAAGTCATTTATTTTATTTTTTTATTTATTTTTTAAATGGAATACTTGTGCAAAAGATAATTTATGAGGCCCAAACAATATTTATATATATATATATATATAAGTTACAAATTATTTTAGGGACTTTGAAAAACTGTTTGTAAATTAATTATTAATATAGTTAACCTCACTAAATGACGTTTCTCTTGTAACCGACGATATGTACTCTTGTAACCGACGATATGTACTCTTGTAACCGACGATATGTACTCATTAAACCATTTACCCCCAGATTTAGATTGTTATAAGTTAGATGAAAGGCAGTTTGCTTGACAAATTAAATCACAACGTTTCAAAGTTCAAGAACAAAATGTTATTTCAGCTAATCACATGTATCACATATCAAATGTTGATACTTGGTAGGATATAACCTTAACCAATACGTTGTGTTGTTCAGTACATTGCTGCGAGGAGTTTAACAAACGAGTTCGCGGACATCATTCAGGGAATCAGTTACTTACCTCTGGACAAGTGCACCTTCTTCAAGGTCCTCTGCTTCCTCGATCTCATGGAGACTTCCTACCCGACACTCACGTGTGTCGCCTTCCTCTACCGGGACCAGCTCATCTGGTAAGTGTGTCGCCTTCCTCTACCGGGACCAGCTCATCTGGTAAGCGTGTCGCCTTCCTCTACCGGGACCAGCTCATCTGGTGTGTCGCCTTCCTCTACCGGGACCAGCTCATCTGGTAAGCGTGTCGCCTTCCTCTACCGGGACCAGCTCATCTGGTGTGTCGCCTTCCTCTAGCGGGACCAGCTCATCTGGTAAGCGTGTCGCCTTCCTCTACCGGGACCAGCTCATCTGGTGTGTCGCCTTCCTCTAGCGGGACCAGCTCATCTGGTAAGCGTGTCGCCTTCCTCTACCGGGACCAGCTCATCTGGTGTGTCGCCTTCCTCTAGCGGGACCAGCTCATCTGGTAAGCGTGTCGCCTTCCTCTACCGGGACCAGCTCATCTGGTGTGTCGCCTTCCTCTACCGGGACCAGCTCATCTGGTGTGTCGCCTTCCTCTACCGGGACCAGCTCATCTGGTAAGTGTGTCGCCTTCCTCTACCGGGACCAGCTCATCTGGTAAGCGTGTCGCCTTCCTCTACCGGGACCAGCTCATCTGGTGTGTCGCCCTCCTCTACCGGGACCAGCTCATCTGGTGTGTCGCCTTCCTCTACCGGGACCAGCTCATCTGGCGTGTCGCCTTCCTCTACCGGGACCAGCTCATCTGGTAAGCGTGTCGCCTTCCTCTACCGGGACCAGCTCATCTGGTAAGTGTGTCGCCTTTCTCTACCGGGACCAGCTCATCTGGCGTGTCGCCTTCCTCTACCGGGACCAGCTCATCTGGTAAGCGTGTCGCCTTCCTCTACCGGGACCAGCTCATCTGGTAAGTGTGTCGCCTTCCTCTACCGGGACCAGCTCATCTGGTAAGTGTGTCGCCTTCCTCTACCGGGACCAGCTCATCTGGCGTGTCGCCTTCCTCTACCGGGACCAGCTCATCTGGTAAGCGTGTCGCCTTCCTCTACCGGGACCAGCTCATCTGGTAAGTGTGTCGCCTTCCTCTACCGGGACCAGCTCATCTGGCGTGTCGCCTTCCTCTACCGGGACCAGCTCATCTGGTAAGCGTGTCGCCTTCCTCTACCGGGACCAGCTCATCTGGTAAGTGTGTCGCCTTCCTCTACCGGGACCAGCTCATCTGGTAAGTGTGTCGCCTTCCTCTACCGGGACCAGCTCATCTGGTAAGCGTGTCGCCTTGCTCTACCGGGACCAGCTCATCTGGTAAGTGTGTCGCCTTCCTCTACCGGGACCAGCTCATCTGGCGTGTCGCCTTCCTCTACCGGGACCAGCTCATCTGGTAAGCGTGTCGCCTTCCTCTACCGGGACCAGCTCATCTGGTAAGCGTGTCGCCTTCCTCTACCGGGACCAGCTCATCTGGTAAGTGTGTCGCCTTCCTCTACCGGGACCAGCTCATCTGGTAAGTGTGTCGCAAAGCGTGTGCACTCGTCGTTCACGTGGTTTTAAACTACCAGCTAGACGGTTTTAAACCTTAATGCGCACGTCTTTTTACCGAGGACGATCAGATCATACGAAATTTAGCATCACACTATTGTCTACACGGTTTGGGAAGTCTTTGTTTCAACCTGCAGTTTTGTATTTTTTCTTTTCATTTAGAACATTCAGTAAAGTGAACGCAATTAAAAAAAAGTGTGGTTTGTAAGAACTCTGTAAGTGTGTTATAGTTTATGTCTGTTTGGTTGTAGGAATGGTCTAAGTATATCGGACACTCTGACCCTGTACCAGTACCTGCTGGGCTTGGGGTCAGGGGAAGAGGGGCGAGCCGTCCGCCGGGGGACACCCGCCATGCCCCTCGTGAGGTACACCCGGGCGGGGGTCAGCGTCTGCTTCACTGTGCAGGGTGAGTGTGGGACACCCGGGCGGGGGTCAGCGTCTGCTTCACTGTGCAGGGTGAGGGACACCCGGGCGGGGGTCAGCGTCTGCTTCACTGTGCAGGGTGAGTGAGGGACACCCGGGCGGGGGTCAGCGTCTGCTTCACTGTGCAGGGTGAGTGTGGGACACCCGGGCGGGGGTCAGCGTCTGCTTCACTGTGCAGGGTGAGTGTGGGACACCCGGGCGGGGGTCAGCGTCTGCTTCACTGTGCAGGGTGAGTGAGGGACACCCGGGCGGGGGTCAGCGTCTGCTTCACTGTGCAGGGTGAGTGAGGGACACCCGGGCGGGGGTCAGCATTAAATTATCTAATATTTCCACAAACTACAACAATTATCAGGAATAGATCAAAAAGATTAGAAGGAACAGAATAGTGGATGCGGAGCGGAGGGAAGAGTCGGTCACGAGTATTGTCCTCTCTCGCACCCTCCCGACGCCCGCACGGTGGATTTTGGTTTACTAAGGTTGTGTCCTCTCGGGGCCAGTGATAAGTTTCTGTGTGTGTCTATTACCGTATTGATATAGTATTTGTTTCAGTTAACGAGGAGACAGGAGACGAGATGTTGGAGTCTATCTCTTCGTTCATGTCCCCGCACATCAGTAGTATAGCGAGCGCGGTGGGAGAGAGAGGAGAGCGAGGAGTGGAGAGGAGAGCCGAGGGAGACCATCACTATCTCTATTACAACCGACTCAATCTGGCCATCAAGTCCTCGGTAAGTATTAATTTTAGTTTAGGGCCCTGCAATAATTTTATTTTGTCAGGAAGCTTACTATATATTATTATACACATATTAAATACATTTTTCATACTTATGTCTTTATAGGGGGCTGGTATAATAGATTTAAAAACTTGGCTCTTTTTTGTCTGGGTATGACTTCACTACGCTTCCTAAAGTGTTCTGGGTGAGAATGTACGAAAAGACATACATCTCTAATGTACATACACGGTAGTGGTAATATTTTTAGTGTTTTAAAGAGAGGTTTGCAACTGTCACGATACCAGACATTACAGATTGGTCTTATGCATTTCTTTTGTATTATGAAAGCACGGTCTATGTCTACTGAGTTTCCCCAGAGTATTAGACCATAGCTAAGAACTGAGGATACATACCCATGATATGCCGCCTTTGCAGCTTCTATTGAAACTGTTTGTCTCACTCTTTTCAGGGCAAAGACGAAACGGTTCAGCCTTTTACAAACTTGATCTATTTGATTTTTCCAATTTAAATGTTTGTCAATTTCAATACCTAAAAACCTATACGAATCAACTTCGTCAACGTCTTCGTCATTATATCTGACTCGTACTGGTATAGGATTAGCGTTATAAGATGTAAATTGCATTAGTTTTGTTTTGTTGATATTTATGTTTAAATCATTTGCGTCCATCCAACTAATGATATCTGTCAAACCTTTGTTTATATTTGCTTCGAGCGTAAGTTTATCTACACCATTTACAATGATTGTCGTGTCGTCTGCAAATTGTATACATTTGTATGGGGATGCTTTTGGAAGGTCATTTACATAAAGTAAGAAAAGCAAAGGTCCGATAATACTACCTTGTGGAATTCCTGTATTACTATACTTAAAATCTGATCTATATGTTTGTTTTAAAAGTATATTTTTAGATTTTGTGATTTTGGTTATTTCAGTGAATTGAATCCTGTTTTTTAAGTAACTTTCTATCCATTCCTGTGCCTTTCCTCTTATACCATACATTGTTAATTTTTGCAAGAGTTTAGCGTGGTTAACAAAATCGAATGCCTTGCTCATATCTAAAAAGAGCGACATAATAGGAGTTTTCTTGTTTATATTTTCAGCTACAGTTGGTATAAATTCGAAGCAGGCGAGTGTTGTCGATCTACCCTGTCTAAAACCATATTGTTCTTTATTGAATAAATTATGCTTTGATAAAAAGTTATTTATCCTAGCCATAAATGCCTTTTCTATGAGTTGTGACAACATCGGTATTATTGTGATAGGTCTATAGTTGTTTAGATCCAAAATATCGCCTTTCTTAAAAAGAGGTTTCACAATACTAGTTTTAAGATTTTCTGGAAACTTACCCTGAACAAAAGAGAGATTTATGATATGTGTTAGAGGATGACATATATAAGGATTACAAATTTTAAGAATTTTTGTTGTTATACCGTCATAGCCACTAGATTTGCTATTTTTTAGTGATTTTAACATTTTAAAGGTTTCCATAGTGTCTACATAGTGTTTCCATAGTGGCCTTAAATAGACTGTGTTATTTACAAGGTTTGATTTTAATGTTACGTTATTGTTAGTGTTAGTGATTTTATTAGAATTTTTTGTCAGATTTATGAAATAGTTATTGAAAATATTACATATGTCGTCGGGGTTTGAATAAATGTTATTCTTATACTTAATGATATTTATATCATTTTTATGCAGATTGTTTAAAATATTTGGGGTAATGGTTTTCCAGGTAGCACTACATTTGTTTTTGTTATTTTTAATATAGTTACAGTTTTTTTGTGCATTTAGTATACATTTTTTAAATATTTTATTGTATGTCTTAAATTTATTTTTATTAAACTGTTTATTTAGTGTTGTTAATTTGTATTTCAAATATAATTTTCTTTTTGTTTTACAAGATTTCTTTACTCCTCGTTCCCCATCATCCATCGGTTTCCTAACGTGGCGCCATCTGGCGGCCTACATCCATCGGTTTCCTAACCTGGCGCCATCTGGCGGCCTACATCCATCGGTTTCCTAACGTGGCGCCATCTGGCGGCCTACATCCATCGGTGTCCTAACGTGGCGCCATCTGGCGGCCTACATCCATCGGTTTCCTAACGTGGCGCCATCTGGCGGCCTACATCCATCGGTTTCCTAACGTGGCGCCATCTGGCGGCCTACATCCATCGGTGTCCTAACGTGGCGGTGGCGCCATCTGGTGGCCTACATCCATCGGTTTCCTATTCGGCATTCATGGCGGCCTACTTCGAACCGAAAGCTGAGGGTGAAGCCCTCTAGAGGCAGTTAGTCGTCTTCGGTGAGCTCGGTGTATGGTCGGGGTAGTACTGCCAGACCGCGTCGCGTCTCCCTCCGGGGATCTCCTCGGCATCGGCTCTCCGAGTCCGGTCTCCGAGTGAGCCGGCTCAAATACAAGAATCAAATAAAATTGTTGTCCTAATAAAAACAATTCAACCCTATGCTGAAACTATACAGTCCACGTATCTGCCGGTTTAGACCTGGAGACTTCCAGGAGGAGGAAGAGAAGTGACAGTTGAACTTCCGTGAGTAACTTTCTCTCCCTCTTAAATTTTCACACATTTATTTTCGTTTCCGTGAGGCTGTAGATATTTTCGCCTTCTCATAGATTTGTTTGTGTGAAATAGATAGTTTTAAATGTTTTTGTCTGTCTAAAATTAGGTATCATCCCAGACGCTATTTCTAATTGGTAACAAACACCGCTAAAAATATAGTTCTAACATAAATACTAACATTTCTCAAAAGAATACTCCTACTTAAACAATATTTTTGAATGTTGGAGAGTGCGAGGGAGAGAGATGCGAAGTGTTAAACTTGATAGAAGAGACATTACCCTCACAGTGAGAACCGAGTACTTGTTGCAGCAACACTGGTCCAGGGTGGAGCCGCGCTCCGGACTCAAGACGGAAGTACTCAACATCGTGGCCGGAATACATGCCGACAGGGAAAGGTACTATACTATCGTACATGCCGACAGGGAGAGGTACTATACTATCATACATGCCGACAGGGAGAGGTACTATTCATACATGCCGACAGGGAGAGGTACTATACTATCGTACATGCCGACAGGGAGAGGTACTATACTATCATACATGCCGACAGGGAGAGGTACTATTCATACATGCCGACAGGGAGAGGTACTATACTATCGTACATGCCGACAGGGAGAGGTACTATACTATCATACATGCCGACAGGGAGAGGTACTATACTATAATACATGCCGACAGGGAGAGGTACTATACTATCGTACATGCCGACAGGGAGAGGTACTATACTATCGTACATGCCGACAGGGAGAGGTACTATACTATCGTACATGCCGACAGGGAGAGGTACTATACTATCGTACATGCCGACAGCATACAGGTGTAATAAAGTAATATTGTTTTCAGTTTAGGAAACTACGGAGAGCTAACTATAAAGACAACGGACGAGTTCTGGATCACAGGAAAGTGTTCCAACGACAGGGAGTTCTATGTCGTCATCTATCAGAAGAACGCCAACCTCAAGGAGATCGCGGGTCAGTGCGGCCGGCATAGCGGGAGGGACGGTTGTATCAAAACGAACTCTCACATTTTGTTTTGTTACAGCCCAGCAAGACGTCATCTTACTTAATATTATTTATGTTTTCAGATGAAGTGAAGAGAGTTTGTGACGCCCAAATGAAAGGAATATTCTTCCATCCCACATAGATAGATAGATAGAACAAACATTCAACTATATTATGTTATTATATTGTAATAAGTTATTGTAAATTAAATCGATTGTTTTGTACGTTGTTTGTTATTGTTTGATCATGTACCTGTAATGCTAAGACCCGACATTCCCAAACTAGATTAAGAAGGTTCTCGCATCATACAATATCTTAGATATTCTAAAGCATGATATTGTCTCCACCTGAGGTGTTACCTATTCGGAAAGTTCTCGCAAACAGTATATTCTGATCCTGATCAGCCCACGTGAACGTAAAAAGTGCAAAATGAACAATGTTAAAGCCGTTCGTTTTGATCGTAAACTATTAACACTAACACAACACAACACTAACCTAATCTCGGCGCCCGGCCCTATCGAGTGACGCTTAGTGTCACAATCTCGGCGCCCGGCCCTATCGAGTGAGCGCTTAGTGTCACAATCTCGGCACCCGGCCCTATCGATTGCGCTTTGTGTCACAATCTCGGCGCCCGGCCCTATCGATTGCGCTTTGTGTCACAATCTCGGCGCCCGGCCCTATCGATTGCGCTTTGTGTCACAATCTCGGCGCCCGGCCCTATCGATTGCGCTTTGTGTCACAATCTCGGCGCCCGGCCCTATCGATTGCGCTTTGTGTCACAATCTCGGCGCCCGGGCCAATCGATTGCGCTTTGTGTCACAATCTCGGCGCCCGGCCCTATCGATTGCGCTTTGTGTCACAATCTCGGCGCCCGGCCCTATCGAGTGCGCTTTGTGTCACAATCTCGGCGCCCGGCCCTATCGATTGCGCTTTGTGTCACAATCTCGGCGCCCGGCCCTATCGATTGCACTTTGTGTCACAATCTCGGCTTCGCCTGAAGTGGAAATAAATACGGTTTTTTCGTTAAAACCATTGCGCATTCAATTCATTCGTTTATTTAGCAAGTAGGCATAGGACTTAAAGAGATGTATTCTGCACTTTTACACGTCAATTTTTACAATATTGATATAAAACGATATAATTTTATAGTACATATTGGTGAATCTGGAGCAGTACATGATAACCATCATTCGTGATCTGGGCGTCATTTTGGATAGTAAACTAACTTTTGAATCGCATATAACACATGCGAAAGATAAGGCTTACCGTATGTTGGGATTTATACTCCGCATTGGTAAGGTTTTTAAGAACGTGCATACGCTTAAAATTCTTTATAACGCCTTTGTCAGGAGTCACCTCGAATTCGCCTCAGTGGTTTGGAACCCTATGTATATGGTCTACGTTGGACATATTGAGACTATTCAAAACAGATTCATCAAACATCTTAAATATAGAGGACTGTGTTACAACAAACCCCCTTTCACCTCTCTCAAAAATAGACATCCATTTCTTGTATAAGATAATAAATTGTAAGATTAGCTCGCCGTATTTATTAGGTAAAATAAACTTGAATTGTAGTAGGAAGAGGAATAGATCCAAACTGTTATTTGCTATCAGATTTGCTGGAACAAAATACTTGAAAAACTCCTTTGTGCTAAGATCATGCCTAAATTACAATGAAAATTTCAGTGATATTGATTTGTTCAGTGTTAGTGTTGCTAGGTTAAAAAAAGAAATTAATAATAGATTATGCTTGTAGAACTTTTAATTAATTTCTTTTTGATTACTATTTTTTTTTTTCTCATTTTCCATTATTTTACTATATACTTATATGTATATTATTTAGTTGTGTTTGTTATATATGTATTGTTTTTAAGCTTATCCCTATTATTATAATATTTTTTTGCAAAATCTATGTTTGATATTTAAGTGGAAACTTTGCTGGATTGTGTAACTTTTAGAATTGTTGTAATTATGATTTAAGATCTGTATGTTTCCTGAATAAATAAAAATATAATAAATAAATTTGAAAAGAGAAAAAACAAAATTATAAATACAGAATAACGCTTAACATTATAGCTGCTGTAGATAGGCATTGTCACACTATAGGTAAGCTAAGACAGACACAATTATAAAAATATAAATGTAAATGTCAGTTAATAAAGCCGATCTAAGCAAAGTTGGGTAGCAAAATGAGTGGAGAGAGCGTTTTAAGAGATGGAGGTTCTTTTCTGGTTTTCAACTAAATTAACCGAGAAAATATGTGTTGTAAAGGAACAGGAACCGCTATCCGATCGGGATTTAAGTAGACCATACACGCTTCGGTCTACCGGAGAGGTTACCTGCGCAGGCAGACCTCTCGGGCGGACGGTAGTGTGCATGTCCGCCGTTATGTAGAACCTATCGTCAAAAATAAAAAACACGAGCAGGTATATGAATATAAAATTTATTTTACAAATAACAATAAAAACTTTACAATTATAATCGAGTTATAATTATTTCCCATCGGGACAAATAATTTTCATATTAGAACGCAATCCAAATATACTTTTGGAGCAAACTAAAATGAGAATA
Source organism: Tinea semifulvella (assembly GCA_910589645.1). Taxonomy (NCBI): domain Eukaryota; kingdom Metazoa; phylum Arthropoda; class Insecta; order Lepidoptera; family Tineidae; genus Tinea; species Tinea semifulvella. The sequence goes on from OU342624.1 coordinate 90,537, forward strand.
CTTGTGCTTCCATCATCAAAGCGGAAACTACAAGATACGTAGAGAGAGACCTTCACCGACCGGTTATCCAAATTGAATCCACACACAATACATACAGAATGATTTTCTATGCTCTTTACTATGTTACTCTCTTGATAGGAAGAATAAAAATATTTGTTTCTATCAATAGAATAACACATTAGTCTACAGTAACACCATACAAATCATGCGGTATTTTAAAATACGCTAACAAAAGCGGCCGTGATGGGTTGCCTTACGAAATATGTTCAAGGCTGGACAGGATGAATACTACTGTATGAACTACGAGGATTATCGAAAAGGAGTGTCCGGGACCATTTTGATAAAAAATAAAACAGGCATCATAATTAATATCGGTATGCGTGGAATTTGTTAAGAGCAAATATTTAATCTAAAATAAAATTAAAGATAATATTTTTTATTTTATTATTTATTACTTATTCTTAAGTTTTGCCCAGAGAAGTTTTCTTAAAAATATTGCCACCACAGATTATAGAGAGATGATTCCCACTCATAAATACTTCAATCAAGTAGGTAGAGAGAGGTCGACGACCGCGCGAACGTTGACTTACGGAATGGTTTCTCTCTATTTCGTCTCTCGGCTGTGAGCTTCAATTCAAGTAACAGATTAATTAATAATATTTATTTTTCGGACAATGTTTTTACTTTTAACTTTTTTATTTCAAAATGGGGTTCTACTAATGACACCTAAAGCCAAAAAAAAGTATTTGCTCTTTTGACACGCGCGGTATACAAAAGGGTTCGATTTCTTTTGACACGCACGGTATACAAAAGGGTTCGATTTCTTTTGACACGCGCGGTATACAAAAGGGTTCGATTTCTTTTGACACGCGCGGTATACAAAAGGGTTCGATTTCTTTTGACACGCGCGGTATACAAAAGGGTTCGATTTCTTTTGACACGCACGGTATACAAAAGGGTTCGATTTCTTTTGACACGCGCGATATACAAAAGGGTTCGATTTATTTTGACACGCGCGGTATACAAAAGGGGTTCGATTTCTTTTGACACGCGCGGTATACAAAAGGGGTTCGATTTCTTTTGACACGCGCGGTATACAAAAGGGTTCGATTTCTGCAGTTTCCTTAGTTTTACCATTACTTCACATTTCTTTTTCCTTATAAAAGTATTATCACGATCACATCCCTTTCGGGGTGGTCACATTAAGCGAACTTTACTATAGGCATATACCAGCAACCCACACACGAAGGATGTTGCATGTGATTGGCGAACCTAACTGACAAGTACCAATCACCTGTGCTGTGTTCGACTTGAAAGCTTATTACTGACTGCCTTTTTTTTCTGAATTTTGCTGAATAATAATGAAAACGCAAGTGACTTTCAAAGCAAAATAAAGTATTTGAACATTAGTTCCCATTCACAATACGAACAACTTTGTCAAAGCGAAATAAAAAACGTTAATTCCACATCAAAACAGTTACAATGGGGTGTATCAGGCAAAGCTTTTTGTAGATGTCGCTAGCGGCAATGGTACCTTATTTTACACCTATATCGCATCATTTTTTAAATGTTTTTGTAGTTTTATATGTTTATAACAGAAAAATGTATTTTAAATTAACGTTACCTACCTTAAAAGACGAATTAGGAAAGCGAACACCGTCTTTAAAAAGAAAAAAGGTTTTATTAATAGAACGGCAATTTTAAGATCACCATATCTTTGATTTCACTAAGAAATTTAGCTTAAAAGCTGCTCACTTCGACATCATATCCAAAAAATAATAAAAATTACAACATTTCTATGCATCTGACAGTTATATTAGGTACCATCTATCATGCGCCATCTATCGTGATAATAAGTTAGTGATACACCTCATTGAACCAGACCAGTACCAAGACTACGGTTAGTCTTGGTACTGGTCTTGCAAAACACCATGAAAAAGGTTGGACAACGACCAATGACTACATGTCGTATGAGACAAATTTTCGACGACTTCACTGAATGCTTTGTGCAACTTAAATACTTGTGTTTGCGATAAAGTAGACTCACGAAGACACTTCGCAACATTTTCAACGATTCCGTAATTTTATTGGAAAACAAAATTTCAAGCAAACTCGTATTTTTTTTCCGAAGCTGCTAAAAATCGCCAGCTAAACTTTTCGCGTCGTAAACCAAATACGAGTCTGGCGATCAAACTTCTTTCACGAACATCAACAAGGATTCCACCAATCTAGGAAAAACAATGTTTACCGATTCGGTTTGGGCGCGCAGCTTGAATGTACCAGTCCAGGTCAAATTTGATCAGACCCTACGTTTGTCTGTCGGTTTGGGCGCTTATTTTTACTTATTTCGCTGTGAAAGCGTTTGTCTATGGTTTTTTTTTTTAAATCAGTTAAAAAAAAGCAAACTTTGCTTTATAGAAGTCGACCATAGCGGACATAGATAACCGGTGGAAAATATTGTTTCTTTTAGAAACCAGCGCTCAGTCCATGGCTTGTTTGTCCTCGTCCTTTCTCCAAACTTTCCTGTACATCTTGACCACCAGACCTCGGTTCTCCCTCGCCCAGGACAACACCACAAGAGAGAGACAGACCGCACCGATACCTACATGTACCAACACAGAATCTTGACCAAACTTGTTCTCCGACACCTTACAGACGACTCCACCCACGAACAAAACTAACAAAAACAACTTTCCGACGTAGAGTCCATGCAACGGCTCGAACTCGGTACCTTTATACTTGTTACCGATAAAATGAACACTATGCACGATCCTCGCAAACATATTAACACAATTGGATATGATAAAACCGACCGGACCCAAAATATAAGTTAAAATATAAGACAGTAAGAGAAATGATATAGAAAAAAACACCATCACATAGTTATAGCTGTTCAGTTGGGCGCTCGTCATGGTGGCGAACGTATAGCATTCCGTCACGCCGTTGACGGCCAGCAACACCACCGCCAAGCAATGGCTGCGGAGCAACAACACTGGAAGAGAACTCGATACGAAAACCTCCCCTCCATACAAAAGGAGCAATGTACGCGCGTAACTTTGACCAAAAACCAAAACGACCAAACCGATAGAGCTGACAGTCTTACAGACTTGTGACAACACGACACAAGACTCTCGGATCTTTGTCTGATCTTGTTTCGCTAAAGGCAAATCTCGACTAACCATCTGGGTGAAGTAAAAGTAACTGCTGTCTTCGATAGGTCTGAAAATGAAGCGAGCGGCCAAACTTCCCAAGTTATTGACCACATCGTAGGTAGCTTGTTCAGAAAACGATAGAACAGGACTAACTGACATCACATATTTCTCTCCTTCAGTAAGCAATTGCTTAACAACGCCTTGTTTAGCAAAGCTAACGCTTAAAGTAGTCAATTTAGTGTTAAACGTATCATTAATATTACCCAGCCATTTCGGAAAGAAGTCTTTTAGAGAATCGAATTGAAAATCATCCATATTCTCATATAGTTTGTCTAAGATGGATTTGGATAAGAATTTAGTTTTCAAAGCACCTTTAGCGTGTAACGGTTTGCTTCTAAGATACCAATAGAAGAAGAGATAGTAACTTGCGACCACCACCCCTATACTGACCACTTGAGCGGCAGAAAAAGCTATTAAAGCTAAATTCCTATCGAACAGAATTATAGAAACAAATAGAACAGATCTGACTAACATGTGTAACGTATCGATGATAACTTTTAGCTTAACGAAGCAATATAGTTGAGCTACTAGAGACAAATTTGCAGCACATAATTCCAAAACGCAGGAGAGAGCGACGCTCCAGCAACCTACTGTGTATTGAACTTGGTGCTCCGGATGACCGAGGGGTAGCAAGTTTAACCAAATATAAACAAAAACTAAAGATAAAACACTACTTAAAGGTACTGAAAGCCAAATTTGGTTAATTATTTGTGACCAATTAAGTTGGTCTTTCTGTCCGAGACATGCTCGGCTGAATGGTTCCCGACTGAGGAATAGAATAGTACTCTCGAGCAACAATAGTCTGACATTCATGATCCCGAGCACTTCAGCTCCAACATTCCTGATGACCCAGGCGTTAATGACAAACGTAAGACAACGGAATAATATTTGAAATATTATATTGAACGAAGCATTTTCTAGACTACTCATTAATAAATTTCTACTCATTTTGATAGTGAGATAGTGGAAATAACACTAAAAGACAAATAAATATATGCCAAAGTTGTGAATAACAGTGAGACCAACTCCTATTACAACAAAATAATACGCTAGCTGATGATGCAGTCAAAAAACAGGTGGGCACGTATGAAAAGGTTGATGAAGAAAAAGATGAGTGTGATATAGTAACTACTAGTTGATGCAGCAACCAAAATATGTCCAAGCAATGTATAAGCAAATCACATTAAAACCTGTTTAATTCTATATTCATATAGATTATTCTTTGCAGATTCCTTCTCTTAATTAGATAAAACATTAACAGGTCACTGGAATCTGCTAATAGCTTACTCTTTGGACCACTTTGCTGCTTTGTCGTTCACTAGCAGGATTATATTTTAAAATACTGATGTGTCACAAACTCCAGTAACACATTTACATGAATCAAGATTTTTTGACTTTGATTCATGAACCAAACTATTCAAGCTGTGACAGTATTAGTATCTCCGTTGACTATAGTTTTCTTGACTATGTATATTTTCTTATTTGAGAGACAGACAATGAAGCAGTGGTCGTCGTACACAATAGACACCTTCTTAAACTGGTCATTGGTCTGGAATCCTACAGGATCCACTCTGAAACAATATTTATTATTTTATTAGAAAACAAACAATTCTTTATATAGGGTAAGTCTAGCTTGGACGGAGTTTGCCTTAGGTACCAGATTGAAAGGGGTTGAGGAAAGGTGAGGTGAGGAGTACAGGCACCCATAGCAAGGAAGAGTTACTCAAACATATAGTTTTTCAATAATTCCATTATTTTTTAAAAATAGGTTTGGCTCTCAATAATAATCAATATTAAAGTGATGAGGGATTTTAAAACTATACTAAACTATAAGTTAGAAGATGAAGCAGGAAGCTTCAAAAATAAAATAAAAAACATGATTTTTAATAACTATTTTCTCAAAATAAAACATAATATTAAAGTCTATTATTTTTTTAAAGCTGATCGGTTCTGATACGAAAATAAAAGTTGTTGGCTTTTATCTAAAACATACCTTAGTAGCATTCTCAAGGGTTTGTGTAAACTATAAACACAAGCTGGTACCAATAACACTAAGATCGCGCGTTAAAGCAGCTTTATAGCATTTTTATCTATAAAATGTAACACGTAGTATATGTTACATAAAGCAAGTTACCTGTTGGAGAGAGTGATAAGTTCTGTGATGATAGAGGCCACCCGTTCGTCATTCTCCAATTCGCCGCCGGATTCTAGAACCGCGCCGTCCTCGGTCAACACGAGGTAACCTACTTGATCAGGAATCTTTTCCATCGTATCTGTACCAACAATTACTAAAGATAACACATAATATCGAACAGTAAATCGCAATTTTTGTAACTTACAATTTTTACAATACAATCATTTTTGTCATCACTTTTGACATTTATGAATAGTGTTTATGTACCTATAGCATTAGTAAGCTAGTCAATTTTGGTTTCATTATTATAATATTATTTTGGTAATTTTTACTATATTGCATAATATAAAATAACAATTACCAGTGTTGCTAATATTTTCTTGAACTACTTTAAATGCAAATTAATCTTATTTTGTTACGAAATTGGTGTATTATCACTATTTTGTGTTTATTATTATTTAGCACAAAATCCATTAAACGTTCTACATTAACATGTTATCGTTTATGCTTAATAACTACAAACCGTAACAACCCTGTAAGTTTAAGTAGATGTTACTAAGCGTATAACTTATATGGATCTATTTTATTTTTTTATTCAGTAGTATACGAATCGTTGGTGGCTATTTTGCCGTATTGGAAGCAATATATTTTGACGTAAGAGAAATATTTTTGTCCTCGTAAAAATTTGTTCGCGTATGATTGATCTAAAAATCATTACAAATACAATACGAAATTACTTTGGATTTTTGGCGATAGAAAAGATATAAACACTTGCCTACTGAAGTAAGTACATTTCCATGTATGTTATTAACTATTATTGAATGCTATCGTCAGAAAACAACTACTATCCAGATGGTCGATGTTGTTTTTCTATTGAACTTTCCTCAAAGGTACAATAAACCAATACAAAAATATTACCTTAGCCTTTTTTCCTATGCATACCTACATATATATTTGGATAATCTGTCGCAAGGTAAATATGTGTTCAGCTTACCCAGTCTATGTGATCCCCCATTTCTATAACGTGGAGTGTTTCAAGAGAAGTCTCCTTGAGCCAGCATAGTCTTAAGGACTGCTGTCGGTGGTCAGTGACTGACAGACAGTTGCTTCCATTCTTGGACCTTGTATATCTTTTACCATCAGGTGGGCATGTTGTCAAAAATACTTGTATAATATCAAAAAAAAAGAAGCTATTTAGAATTAATTGCAATTATATTAACAGTTTAAATTAATTGATGTAGTTTGATTTAAATTGTATAGTATTTTCTGTCAATGCTAACTTACTTTAATGTTTTTAGTTAAATAATTAATAGACTGCCTCTGTGGTTAAGTCTGTGGATTTAGATGCGGAGGTCCTGGGTTCGATTCCTGGAGGGACACAATAATTTATTAGTGATATCCCTTAAGTTTGGTATGCTAGAGATATCGACGAGCTTGCCACACGTCATGATGGGCCTATAGTAAAGTTGGCTATATGTGAATCAGCTTCATACAATAAACCTAGCAGTGTTAGTTTGTAGTGTATCAGTTTATTAACTTTTGTATATTTAAGTTTTATATTTTTGACATTGTCTATTTACTTGTTAGTATGACAATCAAAATAATAATTTGTAACAAATGTTCAATTGTGTTTGACAAAAAATATGCCAGAAATGGTGGAGTATGTGAGCTATATCAAAACTATGTATCTATTTACCATACAAATAAATATTATTTAATTTCAAAATATTTTGTCTGAGCACATTTAGCTATGAGTGCAGCAAAATCTTTGGAAAGACTTACATTATATATTTCTTTATTTAGGGGCAATACAAACATTGTACGAGGGAGGTACAAGGAGGTGCAAATATTGGAACAGGGAAACTTATATATTGTATTACCTATATTATTATTCCAATATTATTTTTTGTGTTTCATTTGATATAAGATATTGATTTCATATTTAATATTTATTATATTCTTGTAATATATGTTGTTGATGTGTAAAAGTGCTTCGTTACTATGCCTATTTGCAATATAAATTTATTTGAATGTAACTTGGATGAGTTCATTTATTTGTTGACTTCATTGTTTTGATTTAGATTTGCTAATCTTATCTTTAATCTTGTCTGGTCAATGTGATTGTTTTTGTAAGAATGCGATATGTTTACAAATAAATTTATTTGAATGTAACTTGGATGAGTTCATTTATTTGTTGAGTTCATTGTTTTGATTTAGATTTGCTAATCTTATCTTTAATCTTGTCTGGTCAATGTGATTGTTTTTGTAAGAATGCATTATGTTTACAAATAAATTACATTCACAAGAAATGAAACTATCACCAACTACTGCTTTGTGAACGGATGAGTCATGTTGTGACTTTGTTAGTTGTACCATATAATCAAAAAGTTAAACATAAAATATTTTATTTATCCTTTGGACTTGGGGACTAATATTGTTGCTATCCTAGTATAATAACAATGTAGAAACAAAGTGTGTACATAACAAGCGAGGCAAGTTTTACTGAGCCATAACAACTCGTTTGATTTGATAATAAAAGTTTTGTGCAATTAATTGGTGTTGTAATGTTTTGTAAAAACCAACAAATAAACCTAATTCTTTATTAAAAGGAGCAGGATTTCTTTATATTCCTTGTAGTTTAGAGAGTATGTATCCGGACCCACTTGAAAAAATTACCTTGTTTATAATTGCCTTGAACATTAGAACATGAACAAAATTGTTGCAAAAGTGGATTTTATTTGGATAACCAAACAGTGACACGTCTGTTGCAGAACCAATGTGTGTTGGAGTAGACAGGTTCGGGAGTGGAGACCACCACTGGATAACCTGAAAAAGGGCACTAGTGGGTCTGGATGAGGGGGGCAGAAGATTGTGTGAAGGCTCTCCTTGGGGAAGCCCTATCCAGCAGTGGAGAGACACTGACTGATGATAATGATAAATCCAAAGAGAAGGTGGCTCTTAGACTATAACTTACAGATTTTGTTATAAACTATAGTTCTATGTGTTTGTTATTGTAATCATGTTTAAAGCAGATAACATTTGATGTTGTTTACAGAAGAAGTGTTGACGATGGCGACGGATCGTAACAAGGAGTGGCGATGCTGCCTGTGTCTCCACGTGAGGACAGGCACCATTCTGCTCGGGACCTGGCATATTGTGAGTATAGAACATCTTTCTTACAAACAAATCTGTATGAGCTCTGACTACAATTTAAAATTCTAAAATCTGACATTGTAAAAAAAATGTTTCACCGTGTTGACTTTAGCAAAATATTTAAGAATCCAAAATTTAAAGGTCAAGTTAAAATTAACATCAATAGAGAATATTATTAGTATGCAAAATCGTTTAAACCTTTGTCATAGTAAGGGTTGTATGTATACAAATACAATTATTTTGTTTTATTCAAAAAGATCCAGGAGTTGGGATCTTAGAGACATAAAAAGGTTAAGTATCATCATGACTGTATCCCTGCCGGAACGGTCAGAAACCAAGCTTTAAAAAAGTGGATACATATTTAGCCAACTCTACTGCCCGCCATTCATTTATTTGATTAGGATCATCAACAGAGTACACATTAAAGAAAACAGTTTTAAAAAAAACATAAGCGAATGGTACCCCAGTAATACAGTAATAGGTAACCACATTTCAAAGTAATTTAAAAAAAACTATAATAAATAAAAGCTGACTAAATAATACAAGTAAAATGATTCTTATATAATATTTCATTAAAAAAATAAACTAAACTAAAAGAATACATAATTTGAATAGTGGCAAGTACTGGCAAGCTCGTCCATGTGTCTAGCTGTAAGGTTGGGCGTCATGAAACATCAGATTGCAACTAACACATTTTTAATAACCAAAGCATGACTTAATACTAACTTAAATTAGGGGTGGGTCTAATATATAATGGAATATTTAATATTCCCAAACATATTGAATTATCATTGCTCACGTTACACACTTATGATAAATATATCTCGGAAACTAATTGATTTATCAAAACATTATTTTCACACTTATATTTATTTCCGAAATAGAATACTCATAGCTGCAAGTTAAACATAAAAGTGAACATTTCTCATTGTCACTAATTTATTGGTAAACATATTGTTAGTGAAGTGTGACTCACTAACATATGTTATTAGCTGATAATATTAAATGAGCTGATAACAGTTTCAGTATTGTTTACAAAACATGAAGACAATACTAATTGACACAAGCTAAAATCAACTCTTTTCGAAATAAAATGTTTTACTAAAGTCAAAGTCAAAATATCTTTATTCACGTAAACCTATTACAGGCATTTATGTAACGTCATTAATTTAATTATTTTGAATGATTCTACTCCTGCTAGTAGAAGACTAAGCAGCAAAGTGGTCCAATAAGTAAGCTGTTAGCAGAAGACCAGCAGCTTAGCAAATTCCAGTTACCTGTTAATGTTTAATCTGACTGAGAAAGGAATCTGCAAGGAAAACTCAGCTATATCAGATTTACAAAATAAAACATATACAGAACTGCACCACAACGATCAATTAATAACCTTTTAAATTAAGTTATCAGTACCTATAAGAAAACAATACCTGGTACAGCAGTAACCCACCAGGCAAGTCAGAATTAAGGTAGACTACATGCCTATTTGCAACCCGAAAGTCGACAAAAGGACTAGGAAAATTACTTGTCCTAAAGTTAAGTAAAGTACATATATTTGACCTCCGTGGTCTAGTGGTAACAAACGTTGCCGTGAACTCGGGAGGTCGTGGGTTCGATTCCCACCGGGGGCAAGTTGTACATTGTATAATTTGTCTCGGTCTGGGTGTTTATATGTATAATATGTATATATTTACAACAAAAAAAAAAGTATAATATGTAGTTTATAAACCATCTAGTTTCCGTAACACAAGCCTCGTAGCTTACCACGGAAACTAGATGGCGCTGTGTGACCTGCCTGGAAATATTTATTATTTATTATTATTATATTCACGTCTGTATCCCTGACGGGGTCGTTAGAAACCACGATTGTAAAGAAGTGGATTCAAATTTAGCCAACTTTACAAGTGACTCATGACAAGTGGCAAGCCTTGGTTGGTCGGCATAATGGTAGGGACAAATGTTAGATGTTTGTTGTCAATTGCTCCTCGTATTGGAGCTCGCGTACCGCTCACCATCAAGTGAGCGTAATGTAACATGTCGGCCATGTAAAATAAAAAATAGATGGAAAAAATGGCAGCCGTCTTTTGTGACTGACTTAGGTTGAATTTAAAAGTGGCTGTATCAGTCTATTGGCCTATAGGCTGATACAGCTTAGTGTTTTATCGGAACTTAAAAAAAGGTATCCTTACTAAACTTACCGTTCCGTGGGAATCAAATATTCCAAAAGACCACAACATTAAGTTGAATAAATATTATGATCTCACAAAAGAAATGATCAGGGTTCAAGACTCAACTTTACGCAGTGGGAGTGGAACGCAAGAGGAGTTCTAACAAAATATTTTAAAGAATTGGGCCTAATCAGGTCTGACGGAGATACATTTATGCAACAAACAAGAACAGAATCGTACAGTATTTGGTTGGGTAGGGAGAGGAGCAGATTGGTGGATAGGCCCAATTCTTTTAAATATTTTGTAATAATATCATAATATTTATTGCGCTAATAAAAAGAGGAGAGGCCTTGTTTGTAAACCAGCCTATATATTCTTCTCATCTCTTTCTCCCACATACGATGGACCCGGAATGTTTTGCTATTTTTCTCTCTGTCTATAAAATGTTTATGAAAGTAAAAAAAAAATGACCAAAAGTACGACCGTATCCTTTCCGGAGTGGTCAGAAAGAAGCGGATATATATTTAGCCAACTTTACTATAGGCCCATCATGCTAACTGCCTCCATGGTCTAGCTAGCAGTTTAGTTCATGGATTTAGACGCAGAGGTACCGGGTTTGATTCCGTTTAGGGACACAATAATTTATTTGTGATATTTGTCAAGTAACGCTAGAGATATCGACGAGCTAGTCCTGTTAAGTAGTGTGTAACATCCAGGTCCTCCACCTGGTGGCGCTCGCGTTCTTGGCGGCCATCGTGAGGGACCCGCTGCTGGTGTCCTCCCTGGAGGAGGAGCGCACGCCCCCCCCCGAACTGCCCACGCCGCTCTCCAAGGTCGACCGCCGGGGAACCATGGACTCCAACCAGACTCTCGTCTACTGTGAGTTATACTAACGAAGACACCATTAAACTTCTTATACAGTTAACTAGAAATTACGATACAACGAACTAGTCCAATTAATCTACAGATGTTATTTTGAAGGCAGAAAACAAAAAATATGCGAGTATAGAAGAATTCATTTTAAGAAAAACAGGGTTTTTTTTATTTAGAATATCTTTAGCGAACCCAAAGAAAATAGCAATAGTGAAAAAAAAATTATCTTTGGATTGGTTACAAAGTAATGATTATTGCCTCCATATAGAAAAACGCAAAAAAACTGTTAAACTATACTCACTTATGACTTTTTACTGGGTTATATTGCTTTTGGCAGGCGGAATCTTTATATTTTTTTTGGGACGATATTTTCAAAAATATTCGTAAATTTCAGTTTTTTTTTTATTAGATTTAGTTTATATTTATTTTAATTTTTACTTTTAATTATTTATACTTAAAGTTTTTTGTAAAAAAAGTTGTTACCGTAAAATCGTAGAACATTTTTTCGGAGCTCTATATCATCGTAAAGAGTTGTACTATCATATACATTAATTTAAAAATTGTATTTTTAAATTTTACATACAAAAAATGACATCACAATAAAATAAGTTATAGCTGCTGTAAAGAGGCATAGCCTAATAAAAATAAAATGTCCTCAAGAGACGTCCCATCAGAGATAGTCCCGAGAAGGCTGGCAACATTTTTCCCCTCTGTATAGCGAGGCTAATACGTTGGCAGAAATAATTGCTAGTCTTTCTCTCTCCAGATTTTTCCGTCAGCCGTTTGTACAATTCCTTGGCTTGACTGAGGGTCACCATGGTCCCATCGTCTTGACCCCAAACGCGCTGGGCGAGGTCGCCTGGATGTGTGATGGAGCAAATGTGTCTACACATGTTCCGTCCCACACCAGGGACCTGCCAAGTTTCCACGCCCAACGGTTATGCCGTCGGGTGTCTTGCCATCGCTCTGCGCGATCCCAGAGGGTTCTAGGATGACGGGTACTCCGTACGCCGCGTGACGAGTGATAATAATGTGTGGCTTCCAGTCTGTACCCTGGCCATCACTTTCCTCCTCCTGTATGGGGCCACCAGTCGGCGCGCCGCCTACCTGCTGCCCTTCTTCTGTCTCCAGATCTTCGACTTCGCCATCACTGTGTGAGTATATTTTTTAAAAACTGTTTTAGGTGTCCAATCCATTGTTTGCGGTAGAGGAATCCATTTAAGGAGGCCTCCCTTACGTGTAATGCCTTACTAAATACTCTCCCTAACTATTTCAAATTTCTCTCTTCACTCTACTCAATTTAATCACTTGATGATTCGCCTACAACTTTTAATATTTACTTGTGTAATTCTGTTATTTGTTTCTTTATTAACTGCTAAGCGTATGAAATGGTATCTTCTAGTTTAAGCTTACTCCTGGCATCGCAGAACTACTAACGGCCGCTTGCAGCAACGTTCATTAATATATCCATAACATTTAGATGTCCGCTACGCGATGGGTTCTAGATACTCAAGGCATACGTTAAACATGTCAAAACACAATTAGTCTTTTCTGCTCCCGGTCGTTAGTCTTTTATAGCATAAATAGTTTTATTTTTATTTTCCAATAATTTTTAATAGAATAAATGGACTATGTTAAATCTTTTTGAACTACTGGACCTAAAATTGACCCTTGTGGGACACCAATTTTGACAAGAGATCCCTTCGATACACTACCATTGTTAGTAACACATTGTGTTCTGTTGCAGAAGTAGGATTCTATTAGATTTGACCATTATTAACATAATAATGTCAGTAAATAATAATGAGTTTACCTAACAGTTTGTAGATTGACACAATCAAACGCCTTTAACAGGCAACATAATACTGCAGTAAAATCTTGTCAGCTTTCCAAAAGGCAGCAATAATAAAACAAATGCATGTTTGTGAATAAAGATAAGTCACACTGGTTCCGGTCCACATCGGTCAACTGATTGATGGATTTGGACACTGGTCCACATCGGTCAACTGGTTGATGGATTTGGACACTGGTCCACATCGGTCAACTGATTGATGGATTTGGACACTGGTCCACATCGGTCAACTGATTGATGGATTTGGACACGACCGTCGCAAAACTTTACTTTCATTTTCTAAGAACGTTCCTGAATCTTTTATTATTTTGTTTTGTAACAATGAATTATTTTTAATCAGCAATTAGAATTTCGTGTTGAACAGGCGTTAAACCACTTATTTGAAATAAAATACAAATATAAATATAATAAATATATAAATGCCTTAATATTTATTATCTCTCTTAATGCTCCAGCATTTCACGTGAAACGGACAACGAAATAAAAGTGTAATTCTCAAATTCATTAATATTGAGCATATTTGTACTTTCGGAGGATATGAACATGTTCATATAATATTTTTTATTTGAGGTTTAGTCGTTAAGATATGGGATTTTATAGAGTTTACCTGCAGATGTCACAATGAAGAGAGCTATGCTTGGTATTTCTCTAATAGATAAAAGTTCGAAACGTTGATATTCGTCAGAGAACCAAATTTGCAAGTTAAAGTGTCAGTGGGCCGGACACATCTGTCGCGGAACCGACGACCGATGCGGCAAACGCGTTCTAGGGTGGAGACCACCCTCGAGACGACGCGGAGTGGGCGACCCCCGCCAGGTGGAAGGGGGAGACCTACATCCAGCAGTGGAGAGACACAGGCTGATGATGAATGTCACAACTGTTCTATTTGAATTACACATCAAATTTGAATACTTTCCACGTGCTGTCATAGGAACGTTCTTAGAATTAAATAATTACAATTCATCATACATTTGTAAAGACGAAAGATTTTGAAAGTGTTGGCGGATGACTGAGGAGTCTATACCCAAGAGTGGGGAGACGGCGGTGGATGACGATGAACATTGAGGTGTGAGTTGGATCTGGTGCAGGTTGACGGCCACGGGGTACCTGTGTTACCTCCGCTCCATACAGCGCGTGGTGGCCGAGACCCATCGCGTCCCCTGGAGGGAGCAGCTCGTCAAGCTGTCCCCCGCGGCGCTCGCGCTCGTCGTCTTCCTTACCTTCCTCGTCGCCATTCTCTTCAAGGTAAGGCACACATTATTAATTTATTATTCAAATAATTACAGCTTTTCATGTTAAACATATAAATAAATAAATAAATTAATAGAGCCAATTATACTGTGACTAGCAAAAAAACAATAAATAAATGAAAATCATAGGTTAATGATGGTTTACATAAAAATGAAATAAATGGGAACCAGGATATTACCAGTCTTCGTTTATTAGTCAGCGAAGTGCAGTCAGTCAGTGATAAGAGTTGTTGGTAGTGGCTCCGGTGATCAGTTAGATGCACCAGAATAGGAGATAGCTAAAGCGTTAATATATAAAAGTATTTTAAAGTGACTACATAAATGTGATGTTCGTAAGGTATTCAGTTGGTGCGCGATCCGTGTTAAGGTCTGGCTATTAATAGTTTTATTAATTGTGTATCCTTTAAGACAAAAGCTGTATTTATGAAAAAAAATGTTTTTAATCTTTATTTTTATGTTAGAATAGTTGATGTAGAGATTACGAATAAAATTATGTATAATTATTATATGAAGGGGGTTAACGTATTGTATTCTCATAGGTACTGATAGGTACTGATAGGTACTGATAGGTACTGATAGGTACTGATAGGTACTGATAGGTACTGATAGGTACTGATAGGTACTGATAACTAAATTTAAAAGGTTATTAATTGATCGTTGTGGTGCAGTTCTGTATATGTTTTATAGCTGAGTTTTCCTTGCAGATTCCTTTCTCATTCAGATTAAACATTAACAGGTCACTGGAATCTGCTAAGCTGCTGGTCTTCTGCTAACAGCTTACTGATTGGACCACTTTGCTGCTTAGTCTTCTACTAGCAGGAGTAGAATCATTCAAAATAATTAAGATAATGACGTTTCATAAATGCCTGTAATAGGTTTACGTGAATAAAGATACTTTTTCCATCCCTCCCGCTCGCACAATCCAACATATTCTATGTTATTTTTAAATCTGAGTGTACTGAGAAATGTAGTCTATTTACTTTCTAGAAAATAAAGTTACGGATATTTGAGAGATATAGTAATTGTAGATCTGTTTTGCAAACCTATGGAGTTGTGCAGGGCTACTCCATCAGCGTGGTGTGGCGCTGCTACAAGTACCTGACGCTCCGCGCGGCGCCCCCCTCCCCCGCGCGCCCCCCCGCGCCCCCCGCGCCCCCCTACAGCTCGCTGCTCCCCAACTACGAGGACGCCATGAAGCAGGCGCCCCCCCCGCCGTACCACTGCGCCGTACTCACCCATACTAATGTAAGTCTTACTTTATTTAGTTTATCCACTCTCATATCGTAAAAATTTATATTGACATACTTTATAAACATACTGCTGACATTTAAAAATAGAATCATAAATATTTTATTTTTTTTCCTTTTATTTATTTCTTCTTACACACCCTCTCTCAGACACTCGTACACATTCACATAACACACAGAGAGGATACACGGAATTCCTAAAATACCCACCAACAGCCCTATAATACTATTTTTGATTATTATTATTATTATTTATTTGTTTGTACTTGGGTAAGCTTTACAATGTTTAAATAAATTGTATAAGCTTGTTTTTGTGTCACCCGGGAGCGAACTGACCCCTGTCATTCTAAATATCTACGACAGGGGTCAGGACATCCAATATAAATTTAAAGTGTAAAAAACATACTTGTTAAATAGTGTCAATAAACGATTTTTAATTATTATTATTATAACACTTATTTTTTTTAAGGCAAAGGTTTCTATTACAAAAAAGTTTTGATTCCAATTTTTACTTGTCTATGGCAGCGCCCGCCATAGGTCATAATCTAGGTTTTGGCGCCATTTCATTGTTTAGGACTTATGTATTCTGTACCATGGTCATTTAAAAAAAAACAAATTGGCGCCATTCAATACGTTTTGTTGTATAGCATTTTAACTTTTATCTTTTATTTTAGTATGTTCAATCTCAATGTATGATAGATAAGTTAGTGTATGAAACTGCACATAACTAGGTATTGTAACACTCGTGTATAATACCCCTTATTGTGCAGTTTCATAAACTAATAATAACTAATAGGTTCACCATAACAGATATACACACATCAAAAAAGTCTAGGGATCAAGCATGTTTATGCGGATTTCTTGTGATTGAGATGTGGCTTTGTAATAAATTTATGATTTTATAAATTTATATGGATCCTTTTTGGTGCATTTCATAATTTAAAACAGGAACTGTCAATCAAATTCGAGTAAAAGATGAAAATCAGCTGTCAATATTTTCCCTATAAAAACATAAGACGCATTGAAGACATTATTAGTGCTACTGTTTCCCTACTACTGATTAAAACCAACGTTATTATGGAGCGGTGACGTCATTTAAGCAGGGAAGAAATGATCAGAGCCGTGGGAATGATAGAAGCTGGTTCCCGGCAACGTACTGTGGCTTTAGCTCTGAATACAAGTCAGAGTGTTATCAGTCGACTTTGGACACGTTACCGAACCACTGGTACCGTGGCTGAGCGCCATGGAGGACGGTATCGCTGCACCACACGGAGACAAGACCGATACATTCAAATCACAGCTCGAAGAACTCCAACAATAACCGCCATGATGTTAGCCGTGAGCCTTCATCGCTCTTCAGGGAACTTAATTAGCGACCAAACAGTCAGAAACCGCTTGCATGAAGTGAACCTTCATTCCCGAAGACCGCTACGGGTACCACCTATAGCAATGCACAATCGTAGGACTCGATATCAATGGGCTCTTGAACACAGAAATTGGACAGAAGAACAATGGCGTTTCGTGTGCTTTTCTGATGAGTCTCGTTTTGGTATGAGGCCGGATACAAGACGTATACGACACTGGAGAACCCCTGGACGCCAACAACGATTAAAATCCTGCCAGGAAGTCCATCCTTATAGTGGTGGAACCATCATGGTATGGGCGGGTATTTCGATCGGCGGAAGAACTTAGTTGATTTGGATCAGAGGCAACCTCAACGCTCAAATTTATGCTGAGACGGTTGTATCAGACGTCATCGTTCCTCTACAAGTGCATATCGGTCCCTTATTTCAGTTAATGCATGATAATGCACGACCGCACACCGCAAGAGTTGTAAGACAGACTCTCGCCGCAGCTAACATCAATGTCCTGCCCTGGCCTGCTCAGTCGCCAGACTTGAACCCGATTGAGCATGCATGGGATATTCTTCAGAGAAGAGCTCTGCCGAATATGGAGGGTATCCAGTCGCAAGAAGACCTTTTTTTGTTGTTGCAACGAACATGGGCGGCCATTCCACAGCGTGATTTGGATGAACTCATTTTGAGTATGCCAAACCGATGTTCTTGTGTTGTTAGTGTTCGCGGTAGAAACACGGATTATTAATTGTTTAAGTTACCCAATAAAATTTAAAAAAAAACTGTTATTTCAGTCTTTTTTTCGAACTTTAATGTTAGTGGTTCAAATGTCAAAAATCCCTTTATTAGGAAAATGGCAATTTTTTTTACTAATGCAAAGGTGACTTGGTTTATCGTTACTGTAGACAAACGAAAACATTTTATTTGATCAATCCTTAAAGAAAATTTTAATGAATATCAATCAGGAGAAAAGTTATTGCAAAAATATATGTTGATCCCTAGACACTTTTGATGTGTGTATTTCGGTTAAGTGTTGTCAGAAGTGACGGCGAAAACGTTTTCTTCACTTTAACTTACCGTAGCTATGAGTATGAAGATTGCTGATTTATTCTGGTCACACAAGAAACTGGCTCAGATATATTATAGTCTTCATTTAATACTGTCTAAAACTGTGATTCGTCGAAACCGATTTGTTACCATAGTTCACAAGGAAAATAATTAGCAACATTTCTTTAAATTAAATTGTGTAAAATATATGGCGGCGGCAGTGGGTTCCCCTCGGGACACGCTCGGGACACGCTCGGGACACGCTCGGGACACGCTCGGGACACGCTCGGGACACGCACATATTTTTCAATTTTTAATTTTGGTACGCTGAAGATATCGATGAGCTTGCCACTTGTCATGATTGGCCTATAGTAAAGTTGGCTAAATGTGAATCCGTTTATTTATAAGCGTGGTTTCTGACAACCCCAAAAGGGAAACGGTCGTGATGATACAATGACAATGTATTACGAAAAAAAAATTGAAATGTCATACTTTAAAAAATATTTATATTACATTTAGTGAATTTAGACGCAGAGGTGCCGGGTTCGATTCCCGTTCGACACAATATGTTATTAGTGATATTGCTTGTCACTTGTCACGATGTGTTCTGCTGACCACCTCGCACCGGATACCGTCGTGATGCCAGTGTGTAACGTTACAGGAGTCGGTGCTGGTGTGCCCCCCCCTGCAGCCACACTCCCATGTATGAATCTCCGCTACCCGCAAACATTATTATTATATAGCACTCATAATATCTACAACTTAACAATAACATACTTATAAAATGTAACGATGAAAGTTAAAAATGGCGTGAAATCTATTAGTTTTGTTTTGACGACTCAAAGTCCAATCATTTATTACAATTTGATCTTCTCAAGACTGCGTTCGTTTTGTGACACCGCGTAAAGTTCTGACGTCATAAGTGTAACTTACTCGACACTGACGTTTACGAACGATTTCCCCTCATTCCGAATCGTGCTCAGAGCGCTTAGAACGATTATGACACTGACCGTCGTTCCGAATCAAATATCGCGATTTGGATGCTCAGAGCGTGATATCAATTCGGAACGGTCTAAATCACATTTTCATTCATAAAATGTTAGTTTTTTTTAAATGCATGAAAGATACTAACAAGTATACATCTCTCGGTTTATTCATCTTTATATGTGTAAAGTTTAATATTATTTACTTATTTTGGTAATTTAAAATAACTTGCCGTGTTACAGACATTTTTTTTTGTCACTTCCTAGTTAAATATTAATTATAGATTTGTTGTAGAAGTAATATACAAACAGTATAAACAAATTACAATATTAAATAATTTAAAAGAAAACTTAATTTAAATAAACTTAAAAATGGCGCGCGAATTAATGACAAAAAACTGACAGCGCTCAGAGCGATCTACCTCGATATCGTGAGCAGTCTAAGCGCGAGGAGTAATATCGTTTGTGACGTCACACAGCTTGGCAAAACAGTTTAAGCGCGTCTCGGAACACCTTTAAGCGTGCTTAGGTTACTATTATCGCGTCTCGGAACGAAGGTTCATGTTGCGAAACGTCAAACCATGTTGTTGTCATGTCAGTTCGTGAAAATAATATCCACTATTGACATTGACACGAATTCTGAGTTGATAGTTGATTTAACACCGGAGTCGCGCCCCAATGTAATTCCTATCGGGTTGGGGGTGACCACACCAAGCATTTTCGGTGATAAAAACCTTACGCGGTGTTAATTTACGACCGCAGTTCTGGCTGTTTTGTATTGACACGTTACATTGTTACATTGACCTAAACATACCCTCACTAACAATAAAATCTTTGACTGACCTTCAATCTAGCTATAATTTTGTCACAATAAACATTTCCTATTCAATACAACACTAGAGGGGTACTTAAGGATGTGTACTTATCAAACTGCTGATCCGATTTGTATGTATTTCCAAAGAAGAACTTAATATGTATATATGTTTGTCCCTTAAATAATCATCACATTAAATTAAGATATTATAAACTAAACTACACTCAGAGGCAAAATTAACCGACCACGAACTAATTCGACAGTTTTTTTTTAAATGGTGTCATCGTATTATTAATTCATAACTTATTTAATCGGATATGTATATAACATAGTTTTGGTGTATATTTTAGTAATAATATATGTATATAGGGTCACTTCTTATGTTATACTAATATGTGATTATATTGATAGAAATAAACTACTATTAGACATAATATCGTTTCTTAGGAAAAGTTGTTATTTTTATAGAATTTACCATTACTTGACAAATTTGTATCTACCTACCTTATATTTAAAATGATCCAAATTGTCCCTAAGATTAGAATTCCTCTCTGGTACGCGTCGAGCTTGCCATGAAGGGCCGCCAGTAAAGTTGTCTAGATGTGAATCAGCTTCTTTAAAAGTGTGGTTTCCGATTCATACGGTCGTGATAACTTTACTTAAGTCGATTATAGTACTAAATGAGTTCACCTTTTAACCGAAGATATTGTTAAAATGTTGATGAACCCCAAACGATGGCACTTACTCGAATATTTAATTTTAAAACAAATATGATTTTACCAAAGTGAAAATATCTTTATTCAGACATTTTTGTGAGAAGTCACTGTTTAAAGAGTTATTCTATATTTATATTGATAAGTTTATTATCCAAGTATATGTTACATATTTAGTTGTAACTATCTATGTAATTGTTTTGTGTTACTTATACTGTCATGGCACCTACAGTCGTTCTATGTACCAGGTATTGTAATCTCATAGGCACTGATAACTAAATTTAAAAGGTTATTAATTGATCGTTGTGGTGCAGTTCTGTATATGTTTTATAGCTGAGTTTTCCTCGCAGATTCCTTTCTCAGTCAGATTAAACATTAACAGGTCACTGGAATTTGCTAAGCTTAGTCTTCTACTAGCAGGAGTAGAATCATTCAAAATAATTAAATTAATGACGTTTCATAAATGCCTGTAATAGGTTTACGTGAATAAATATATTTTGACTTTGACTCTGACTTAGTCCCAAAGGTTTGGCTGTCAGAAAATGTCTACAGGCATTAAGGACTTAAAGTCGAACTTTTGTACTTGGTGCAATAAATTTTAGAAAAAAAAGTACTGGACTTCTGATGCAACAAGATGTGTGGTTAATTTTGGTTCGGAGTGTTATATATAATCGTAGGTGTTAGAAGCAAATATATGCAAAGCAATATATATGGGAACTCTTGTCTTCTTACTTAGAATAATGTCGACAAGAAGTTTTATTTAGTGGACTTGTTCTGTAATGTAATGTAACGTCACTTAACTTTACAAGCAACATCTTCTCATATACCAAATATATATGGGAACTCTTGTCTTCTTACTTACTTAGAATAATGTCGACAAGAAGTTTTATTTAGTGGACTTGTTCTGTAATGTAATGTAACGTCACTTAACTTTACAAGCAACATCTTCTCATATACCAAATATATATGGGAACTCTTGTCTTCTTACTTACTTAGAATAATGTCGACAAGAAGTTTTATTTAGTGGACTTGTTCTGTAATGTAATGTAACGTCACTTAACTTTACAAGCAACATCTTCTCATATACCAAATATATATGGGAACTCTTGTCTTCTTACTTACTTAGAATAATGTCGACAAGAAGTTTTATTTAGTGGACTTGTTCTGTAATGTAATGTAACGTCACTTAACTTTACAAGCAACATCTTCTCATATACCAAATATATATGGGAACTCTTGTCTTCTTACTTACTTAGAATAATGTCGACAAGAAGTTTTATTTATTGGACTTGTTCTGTAATGTAATGTAACGTCACTTAACTTTACAAGCAACATCTTCTCATATACCAAATATATATGGGAACTCTTGTCTTCTTACTTACTTAGAGTAATGTCGACAAGAAGTTTTATTTAGTGGACTTGTTCTGTAATGTAATGTAACGTCACTTAACTTTACAAGCAACATCTTCTCATATACCAAATATATATGGGAACTCTTGTCTTCTTACTTACTTAGAATAATGTCGACAAGAAGTTTTATTTAGTGGACTTGTTCTGTAATGTAATGTAACGTCACTTAACTTTACAAGCAACATCTTCTCATATACCAAATATATATGGGAACTCTTGTCTTCTTACTTACTTAGAATAATGTCGACAAGAAGTTTTATTTAGTGGACTTGTTCTGTAATGTAATGTAACGTCACTTAACTTTACAAGCAACATCTTCTCATATACCAAATATATATGGGAACTCTTGTCTTCTTACTTACTTAGAATAATGTCGACAAGAAGTTTTATTTAGTGGACTTGTTCTGTAATGTAATGTAACGTCACGTAACTTTACAAGCAACATCTTCTCATATACCAAATATATATGGGAACTGACAAATAGTTCTATCTCATCTTCAAGGAAAAATATATTTTAATAAAAAAAAATTTACAACAAATCTAATTTACAAATTAACAGCATTTATTAATTAACAGTTGGGATGAATTGTCAGTTCGCACACAATGTTCTGTTATTTATTACACTAATTACAATAAGATGGTTTATCGATTCTGCTTCCCTCTCGCTCGCACAATCCAGCATCTTTAAACATTATTCAAGTCCGAGTGTACCTTGAGACAATAAAATACCTAATCGGATAAATAGTGCTGCATCGCATACATAAATAGTGCTGCATCGCATACATAAATAGTGCTGCATCGCATACATAAATAGTGCTGCATCGCATACATAAATTTGACCAATTGCCTATTTAATTAAATTATATTTTAATGCTGCGGTAAAAGAGATGTTGTAATTAAATTTAAAAAAATCACAATTAATTGTTGAGATTATTGAATTGTATTTAGTTGAGGCACGCTGCAAAAAAAATGGGGCCTGGTTTTGGGAAAATCTGTTTTCTGAGCTTTATTTCTAAATTAGTAATGCTGTGTTGTGCGAGCCAGAGGGATGCAGAACTGTTGTTACAATAATAACGTGTAATCCAATGTATAACGATAACACTAAACCCAGTGTTCAATTTATTTTAGTATCATTTGTGAGCATAATAGTATGTATATGAACGTGAGCAGTGCGACCAAACTTCCCCACAAACTCCATTAAAAATATAAATTTAAATATTTAAAAAAAAAATTGGATTGTAGCCTATTCTAAACTGCCTTCATGGTCTAGCGGTTAAGTCCGTGGATTTAGACTCGGAGGTACCGGGGTCGATTTCTGGTCGGGGCTTAAATAATAAATTAATATACAACTTTATTATGTAATGTAACCTCCCCGGTCCGTATTATCGTGGTCGTGTTATCTATTTTAGATAATAGTTACAACCCAACCTCCCCGGTCCGTATTATCGTGGTCGTGTTATCTATTTTAGATAATAGTTACAACCCAACCTCTCCGGTCCGTATTATCGTGGTCGTGTTATCTATTTTAGATAATAGTTACAACCCAACCTCCCCGGTCCGTATTATCGTGGTCGTGTTATCTATTTTAGATAATAGTTACAACCCAACCTCCCCGGTCCGTATTATCGTGGTCGTGTTATCTATTTTAGATAATAGTTACAACCCAACCTCCCCGGTCCGTATTATCGTGGTCGTGTTATCTATTTTAGATAATAGTTACAACCCAACCTCCCCGGTCCGTATTATCGTGGTCGTGTTATCTATTTTAGATAATAGTTACAACCCAACCTCCCCGATCCGTATTATCGTGGTCGTGTTATCTATTTTAGATAATAGTTACAACCCAACCTCCCCGGTCCGTATTATCGTGGTCGTGTTATCTATTTTAGATAATAGTTACAACCCAACCTCCCCGGTCCGTATTATCGTGGTCGTGTTATCTATTTTAGATAATAGTTACAACCCAACCTCCCCGGTCCGTATTATCGTGGTCGTGTTATCTATTTTAGATAATAGTTACAACCCAACCTCCCCGGTCCGTATTATCGTGGTCGTGTTATCTATTTTAGATAATAGTTACAACCCAACCTCCCCGGTCCGTATTATCGTGGTCGTGTTATCTATTTTAGATAATAGTTACAACCCAACCTCCCCGGTCCGTATTATCGTGGTCGTGTTATCTATTTTAGATAATAGTTACAACCCAACCTCCCCGGTCCGTATTATCGTGGTCGTGTTATCTATTTTAGATAATAGTTACAACCCAACCTCCCAGGTCCGTATTATCGTGGTCGTGTTATCTATTTTAGATAATAGTTACAACCCAACCTCCCCGGTCCGTATTATCGTGGTCGTGTTATCTATTTTAGATAATAGTTACAACCCAACCTCTCCGGTCCGTATTATCGTGGTCGTGTTATCTATTTTAGATAATAGTTACAACCCAACCTCTCCGGTCCGTATTATCGTGGTCGTGTTATCTATTTTAGATAATAGTTACAACCCAACCTCTCCGGTCCGTATTATCGTGGTCGTGTTATCTATTTTAGATAATAGTTACAACCCAACCTCCCCGGTCCGTATTATCGTGGTCGTGTTATCTATTTTAGATAATAGTTACAACCCAACCTCTCCGGTCCGTATTATCGTGGTCGTGTTATCTATTTTAGATAATAGTTACAACCCAACCTCCCCGGTCCGTATTATCGTGGTCGTGTTATTTATTTTGGTTCTCAATTGAAACTCTCTTGTGTTTTTTGTTTAAATTTTTAAATATTTTTTAACAGAATTTATTATAACTAAGTGCCATTTAAATATTTATTTTTATATAAAAACATATAAACTATGTAAATATGTATTATAGACTGTTTTTTTTTTATACTAGCACGACATGTGACCTTGCAACCAGCTCATGGTAAGTGGCGAGCAAGGTCCATGAGTGTTAGCAACTGGAATCGGACACGACTCCCCCCCTATGGGTGCATATTGTTCTTTGTGTGTTTCCTTTATTCCTATATCCACTGTTCTTGGTGTTTCTCGTTTGTATGATTCTACTGTCATTTTGTAATATAGGTTTTAGGGACCCCTTTTTATTGTGCAATAACACTTCTCTATTCTTTAACTTCTTTCTCTCAAACATTGTCTTTGTCATTGGTGCATGCCGGGGTTCGAACCGGGATCTTCACAAGTAGTCTATCATCGCTTTAAATGTCTATTGTTAATACTTCTTTTATCCTTATTTTAATTAAAACATTCCTTAAATATTGAATTGACATAATAAAATATAGTCTACTTCGGGTCTGTTCTCCAAAACTGTGCGAGGAAACTTATAGTCCAACTACTTGGATTCAAACAAGTTCCTATGCAGGAACATGTTTTCGACAATCGGAACAAATTTAGAAAAGTGACCACGATCTGGTCGCCAAGTTAGCAATTCCTATGAAATCTGCTAAAGTATAAAACACGTTCTTCTTCCAAACAAAAGAAGAACAAAAAAGTCGGCGTAAATAATAATGTAACAAACATTTTGTATCATTAAACAAAAACCTTTAAAATCTATATCTACAAACTTAGGAGTAAGTAATAATATTTTAATGACTTCAAAGCAACACTATTAAAGAGCAATATATATATTTATATACAAACAATATAAAAGAATTACAATATTAAATAAACTATAATAAAACTAAATCTAAATTTAACCTAAATAATAATAATAATAATACATAGAAAATAAAAATACATACAAACAAAAAGAGCAATCAACAAAATTATTGATACTTATGTATCTATTTAATATTTGTAAACAGTTATTATTGGATTCGTGGCAGCCGAGAAGTACAGTTTAATCCTGTGAGTGGTCGGAGTGGGGCGATGGCGGGGCGATAGCGGGGCGATGCGGGGCGATGTGCCTACCCGAACGCGGTGCACACTCGTGTAGTCTTAATGCATAAAAATTATGTGGTTTGGATTTGATTCCTCGCGCATTTTTGGTGGATAAGCAATATATAAATTAATTAGATGTATTTGTGTGTACTTAAAGTTTTGTGTTTTTGTTTAATTATTCGTTGTGTGTTTATTTAAATTATTTTGTAGTAGGTATTGTTCATTTCAGTGACGACCTGTACTTTAGAGGACGAAGGTTTATTATGACATTAAATTTATTCTACTTAGTTATTGTGTTTTATTAATTATCCCAAAACGACACTTTTCAAAGGATCAACTAAATTACGACGGTAACAATGACAGTTACATTCGAGGACCTTTGGGGATTTGTATGGAACTCGTCCTCACATCGATTGAAATTGAATTTAAGTGTTTTAATTAAATAGGTAGTTTTTGTTCCGAACGTTGTCCAATATGTGGATATTCCGATAACCTTCTAGAAACTTCGAAAGACACGCATTCCAAATATGTTAGAGGTGGAGACGGGGTTCATACAAAATCTTCTATGGTTTTTTGTGGTTCCATTTGACAAGAATCACGTTTTATTTGAAACTGACGACTTATTACGGAACTTTAACTTTGATCTATCAAATTCGCTGGTTACGATTAACGTTAAAGCAGGTGTCAAATTTGTACTCTACAGTAAAGACGACAAATTAAATAATTTTGCATAAGAACGCCTATTTTAGTAATGAATTCAATTAATTCTTCTTCCAATGCACGAACCGTCTCATAGACAAAAGCTTCCATATATCTGTATACACTGGGCGCTCTATTTATAACCCCGGTGTTCCAGGACACAGACACACATACAGTGGCCGGTCTGATATCTAATAGGTAGGTACAGAAACAAGGATTAATATTAAGGTCGTGTTCGACTTGGAGCTGTAAACGTTTTTTTTATGTAGCTTCGACAGTTTAATTAGATTTTTTATTCGCTTTAAAACAAAACATAGTAAAAACCCGATTGCGTAAAAAATGATCGCTATTTAAAAACGGAAAAGAAACAGCAAGCCCAAGGGTTCCGTCGCCAAAAGTTTGATAACCGCTTGACTATAACATTGAAATAATTATATATTTGATTACAGAGCGACATGAGGAGTCATACAGAGGGCCCAGTCTGTTACTCAGTCCCAAACGTTATTAGTGGAGTTTGTTATTTACGTCAGAGCTTGCGTCATAATTACAAAATATTCAATTCTATAAGTGCTCGACCTTGACAGCGGCCGTGCTAATATCAACTTTAATAGCGTGATATATATATAGTCAACGGATTCAACTCTATAAGCGCTCGACCTTGACAGCGGCCGTGCTAATATCAACTTTAATAGCGTGATATATATATAGTCAACGGATTCAACTCTATAAGCGCTCGACCTTGACAGCGGCCGTGCTAATATCAACTTTAATAGCGTGATATATATATAGTCAACGGATTCAACTCTATAAGTGCTCGACCTTGACAGCGGCCGTGCTAATATCAACTTTAATAGCGTGATATATATATAGTCAACGGATTCAACTC
Organism: Tinea semifulvella; assembly: GCA_910589645.1. Lineage (NCBI taxonomy): Eukaryota > Metazoa > Arthropoda > Insecta > Lepidoptera > Tineidae > Tinea > Tinea semifulvella. The sequence continues at coordinate 118,215 of OU342624.1, forward strand.
TATAAGCGCTCGACCTTGACAGCGGCCGTGCTAATATCAACTTTAATAGCGTGATATATATATAGTCAACGGATTCAACTCTATAAGTGCTCGACCTTGACAGCGGCCGTGCTAATATCAACTTTAATAGCGTGATATATATATAGTCAACGGATTCAACTCTATAAGTGCTCGACCTTGACAGCGGCCGTGCTAATATCAACTTTAATAGCGTGATATATATATAGTCAACGGATTCAACTCTATAAGCGCTCGACCTTGACAGCGGCCGTGCTAATATCAACTTTAATAGCGTGATATATATATAGTCAACGGATTCAACTCTATAAGCGCTCGACCTTGACAGCGGCCGTGCTAATATCAACTTTAATAGCGTGATATATATATAGTCAACGGATTCAACTCTATAAGCGCTCGACCTTGACAGCGGCCGTGCTAATATCAACTTTAATAGCGTGATATATATATAGTCAACGGATTCAACTCTATAAGTGCTCGACCTTGACAGCGGCCGTGCTAATATCAACTTTAATAGCGTGATATATATATAGTCAACGGATTCAACTCTATAAGCGCTCGACCTTGACAGCGGCCGTGCTAATATCAACTTTAATAGCGTGATATATATATAGTCAACGGATTCAACTCTATAAGCGCTCGACCTTGACAGCGGCCGTGCTAATATCAACTTTAATAGCGTGATATATATATAGTCAACGGATTCAACTCTATAAGCGCTCGACCTTGACAGCGGCCGTGCTAATATCAACTTTAATAGCGTGATATATATATAGTCAACGGATTCAACTCTATAAGCGCTCGACCTTGACAGCGGCCGTGCTAATATCAACTTTAATAGCGTGATATATATATAGTCAACGGATTCAACTCTATAAGCGCTCGACCTTGACAGCGGCCGTGCTAATATCAACTTTAATAGCGTGATATATATATAGTCAACGGATTCAACTCTATAAGCGCTCGACCTTGACAGCGGCCGTGCTAATATCAACTTTAATAGCGTGATATATATATAGTCAACGGATTCAACTCTATAAGCGCTCGACCTTGACAGCGGCCGTGCTAATATCAACTTTAATAGCGTGATATATATATAGTCAACGGATTCAACTCTATAAGCGCTCGACCTTGACAGCGGCCGTGCTAATATCAACTTTAATAGCGTGATATATATATAGTCAACGGATTCAACTCTATAAGCGCTCGACCTTGACAGCGGCCGTGCTAATATCAACTTTAATAGCGTGATATATATATAGTCAACGGATTCAACTCTATAAGCGCTCGACCTTGACAGCGGCCGTGCTAATATCAACTTTAATAGCGTGATATATATATAGTCAACGGATTCAACTCTATAAGCGCTCGACCTTGACAGCGGCCGTGCTAATATCAACTTTAATAGCGTGATATATATATAGTCAACGGATTCAACTCTATAAGCGCTCGACCTTGACAGCGGCCGTGCTAATATCAACTTTAATAGCGTGATATATATATAGTCAACGGATTCAACTCTATAAGCGCTCGACCTTGACAGCGGCCGTGCTAATATCAACTTTAATAGCGTGATATATATATAGTCAACGGATTCAACTCTATAAGCGCTCGACCTTGACAGCGGCCGTGCTAATATCAACTTTAATAGCGTGATATATATATAGTCAACGGATTCAACTCTATAAGCGCTCGACCTTGACAGCGGCCGTGCTAATATCAACTTTAATAGCGTGATATATATATAGTCAACGGATTCAACTCTATAAGCGCTCGACCTTGACAGCGGCCGTGCTAATATCAACTTTAATAGCGTGATATATATATAGTCAACGGATTCAACTCTATAAGCGCTCGACCTTGACAGCGGCCGTGCTAATATCAACTTTAATAGCGTGATATATATATAGTCAACGGATTCAACTCTATAAGCGCTCGACCTTGACAGCGGCCGTGCTAATATCAACTTTAATAGCGTGATATATATATAGTCAACGGATTCAACTCTATAAGCGCTCGACCTTGACAGCGGCCGTGCTAATATCAACTTTAATAGCGTGATATATATATAGTCAACGGATTCAACTCTATAAGCGCTCGACCTTGACAGCGGCCGTGCTAATATCAACTTTAATAGCGTGATATATATATAGTCAACGGATTCAACTCTATAAGCGCTCGACCTTGACAGCGGCCGTGCTAATATCAACTTTAATAGCGTGATATATATATAGTCAACGGATTCAACTCTATAAGCGCTCGACCTTGACAGCGGCCGTGCTAATATCAACTTTAATAGCGTGATATATATATAGTCAACGGATTCAACTCTATAAGCGCTCGACCTTGACAGCGGCCGTGCTAATATCAACTTTAATAGCGTGATATATATATAGTCAACGGATTCAACTCTATAAGCGCTCGACCTTGACAGCGGCCGTGCTAATATCAACTTTAATAGCGTGATATATATATAGTCAACGGATTCAACTCTATAAGCGCTCGACCTTGACAGCGGCCGTGCTAATATCAACTTTAATAGCGTGATATATATATAGTTAACGGATTCAATTATATAGCGTTTGCGACTTAGTAACAGAACGGGGCCGGGAGACCCATTAACCACAGGTTCAAATCTTCCCAACAATGGGAACTCTCTCTCAGCTCTAACCTTGGGAGAGTGACAAAAAACAATGGGGTACAGATATCAACGGAAAAATCTTATCAATAAATAATATTACTTAAATATACAAATCAATAATAATTAATACATAAGTATAAATCAACAAATTACATAAATAATAATAATAATCCATGTTCAGTATCAAAGTTAATATTTTTTTTTTTATTAAAAGGTTATAACACCAGAAACGTGCGAGTAAAAATTTCACCAATAGTATCACTTTACTTTGATTTTCCTCGCGCATGTATGATGAAAAAGCACTTTTATTCGTGTTGGTCACAGTTTGGACCAGCGTGATTCAGTACCTCGGTGAGTAACTGTTACGTCTACGCCCCGACACCCCATGAGCACTGCGCCGGTCCGCACATGCGCAGACCAACGCCGAAAGTGAAAACTGCACATCACCGTCTCAATAAATACTTGCAATTACAATAAGTATGAGGTTTTGAAGAGATGGAGACAGCCGGCGCGCCGACGGAGCTCGGCGAGGCTGGCGAGCGCCGCTCCGGTGCAGCGCGCGCGGGCTTGTCCACTATGCAACTAGAATTCACTCAAGCGATGACGGATTTCAGAACAATGTTTCCTGAAATGGAACACGAGGTCATCGAAGCTGTTCTGAGAGCCAACAGAGGAGCGGTGGACGCCACCATAGACCAGCTCCTCGCTATGAGCACAGACAACCAGAACGAGAGACTGCGACTGCAGATGGAAAGGTTGGAGAAAGATTGTACCGGTGCCGAGACATTGTAAGTAACATTACAGCCATTCTAGTAACACGGACTTAATAATTGTTATAATTCTTACGGCGATGGTAAACATCGTCAGAAAATCCAGAGCCAACCGACATTTCATCCGGACTAGACTGGAACGTGATGAATTAATGGTGTTTAGCTTCAACGAGATCCTAAAAGGCGACAAACATTAACCAAGTACGCTGGCCTCAGGACTGTCTGGGTAAGTTCATCATCATCAGCCTGTGTCTCTCCACTGCTGGATATAGGGGAAGCCCAAGGAAAGCTACTTCACACGATCTTATGACACCCTCATCCATCCCCCACCAGCGACCTTCCTCACGTTATCCGTCCTGAACCCGTCTCCACTCCAGAACCCGTCTACTCTATCGTTCATCGGTTCTGCGACAGACATGTCCAGCAAATTGCCACTTCAGCGCTAATTTTGAAAGCTTCTCGTATGTCGGTAACTTTGGCAATCCTTTAGAGAAATGTCGAGCATGTCCATCTTACAATAATGACAATAGTAAATGTCCATGCAAACGGCAGGATTTACTTAGATCCTGACAAACGTTAGAGTTTTTATGACTATAACCTTTCTTCAATTGGATGGGCAAAAGCACAACAGCAGCTCATATAGGAGTTGTATAATTATGTACAAATATCTCGCTAAATTTCCAAATATAATAATTCCAGGAAGTCTGAAGAGGAATCAGTTCCTCTAGCCGTCCAGAGGAAGTGGGTTCCTTTACTCCTGGGTCCGCTCCCAGCTTCCTTTCTGCGTGTGGAGTATGAGTTGGAGGACGAGAGGATTGCCGACCTGCTGCAGAACGAGGAGTTCGTGGCAGAACTGCGCTGGGACCCAGACTTCATGGCGGCGCTCGACAGCGAGCAGAAGAGGGGCGGGGAGGAACAGGACTTCAAGGAGAGACTCAAGAACATGGGAAAGAGTAAGTATTACTCCGTACCTAATCCGTAATCCCTTAACCTAATCGGTATTCTTAACTCAATCTTGAACATTGGCCTTCCTAATAGTTAGAACTCTCCAAACCTTGAAAAGCATAAATGTTCTCATTTTAAATATTTTCGGTAATACAATTTGTTTCTTCACGTTTCCGTGTTCTAAATCTTAATTTTGTCAGAATTACTACACGTTCTAGCTCTTTCCACATCCATAAGTCTCTTTCATATTTATGTGCCACGAAAATTATATATTTATAATTTTGAAACGAAATCTGATTTGAATGAGTATGACTATTTGTTTTGTTACACTTTTAAAAGTATTAAAATATATGGTCTTTAACTAAAATAAATAATCTTAGTAATTATTAATAATAAATATAAGTTTAAATAACATAAATACGCTTGAAGGAGGTTTGAAGGTATGTCGCGACATACCGCGATGTACCGCGATGTACCGCGAGTGCTCAGGAGTCCCTCTGTCTGACAGCTGGAACAAATAATGAAATGGAAACGTCTCTGGTGTGAGTCTAACTTTAGTCTTAGTCCAGTCTAAGTCTCGCAAGACTGTTTCTTAGCAATTTTTCCCTAATTTAGCTAAAATGTTACTTTTATTTTCAATCGTAACTGCGTTATGTCTGTCTTTTTTAGGGTTCAGTATTCAGTATAATGTATATAATATGAAACCTTTATGGATGACTCTGGTGCCTGTCTGTTCCCATTAAATATTTCCAAACCTACCTACTGTTTCAATATGGAATCGACAATTCAATTTGACTCTTACAGTTGTTCATAGATCAATTAAACATTATGTGAAGCGTTATATATAGGTAGTTGTTATTACAAGCTCGGTACATGTTGATCAACTAGATCTATAACCATTCCAAAATACAAGTAAATCAGAGTTCTCGAGATAGGAGTTTGCGGACAGACACTACCCCTACAGTCTCACAAGGTTTCCGTACTACTACTAGCAACAAATATATATTTTCATCAGAACAAGACCACGATTAGGAGTGCAGGACCAAGACCGAGACCAGCTGCTCTGATGCGAGACCAAGACTTGGCCAGTCTTTGTGTTGTTTTGGGCAACCCTATTAGCGAAACGTTTTGTAGCAGTTGACAATGTTACTAGTATGAGTCTCGCGGCTGGTTGCAAAAAGTCCCAATTAGATTTAACGTTTGACTTACTGGCTCGTCATTGGATTAAATAACCAATAATTTAATATTAATACCAAATAAGAATAAATGTAAATTTGATCAATCCTTGTGTCCCTACCGGCTCCTAATAGGATAAGGATAATAAATAAACAATACTCCTATACAATGATAGTTTCTGCAATTTCTGGCATTTTCTCTTAGCGGTGGTGTGAAGTGTGATATTACACGTAAACAAAGAAAATTACTAGTATACGAGCAAGTATACACAATTAAATTTAAAAAATAAATAAATAATTGTTTGTCCAGTATCTCGCAAGAAGTTTGGTCAGTTGTCGCGCATGTTCTCCCCGCGACCGCCCGCGCGCGCTCCCGACAGGCGACTGCTCGAGGAACACAGCGACGACGACGACAGACCCAAGGCACAGGACAACAAATAACTGGGACGACACATACCTGGGACGACACATACCTGGGACAACACATACCTGGGACAACACATACCTGGGACAACACATACCTGGGACAACACATACCTGGGACAACACATACCTGGGACAACACATACCTGGGACAACACATACCTGGGACAACACATACCTGGGACAACACATACCTACACTACACTACTGTACATGGAGGCGTAACTTCATACCACGCGTATTCGTCATTATACGCTTGGTGTACGCCTGCCCCTGTAGCACGGTGAGATAAAGTAACATATGACAAAGATTGCTCTTTTATTCAGGTTGAGATATTAATAAGTGAATTTCAAATACGGGATAAAGGGAGTTAATAATAATAATAAAAAAGTTTATTGCAACAAATAAATAGATGTATGATCCCGGCGGTAGAGTTTAACCAGGATCAGTCCATCCGTACAAACCAAACAAACCGATAATTTAGGCGAATCAAAAAAATACATAAATATAATAATAATAACAAAACCTATTACAGTTAAACAAAACAACAATAACAAACGTTGGTCTTAAAAATGAACCGACAGGAAAACATCCTGACAACCAATATCCACCTATACTTACTTCCACAAATAATGTAACTAAACTAAACAATCTACGCAAATGTACATTAGTTATCGACAATTTGTTATATTGTTATTCACTATATTTGTCACTTTTTAAAGTTTCAATCGTTTAAATCGGTTTTTTGTCGTGTCTTGCCTTACAAGCATTTCCTCATTAATTAAGATAAATGTAAATATATATTTGAAGCCATGTCCATCTTACATGTAGATTATTTTAGTGCCAGACTACCAGATATGGAAGAGAAAATATTCATCAATTAAGAGGCTTATTGTTGCATCCCTCTCGCTCGCACAATCCAACATTTTTTTTTTCAAATGTGAGTGTACTTTTAAGAAATGTAGTCTAGGAAATAAAATTACAAACATCTCAGTACATTCAGACATTACCTATTAATCATAGATTTTTATTTTAGTAAAATAGAGTCGTTAAAAATGTTTTTTTTCTTGTTTTTTCTGTCTATAATTATTAGGTACCTCCATGAAAGTGAAAATATCATCATTGTTACAGCCCCTAGACCTCCACTGCTGGAGATGGGCCTTCCAGAACATATACCAGGAGAATTTGGCCTTCACTCGCCATGCTGGCCAGACGGCGAGGATTTCATGTCATTATTTTATGACAATTCATTAACGGTTCCACAAGTTGGTATTAGTGGAACCGGGACCGACGGCTTAACGTGCTCTCCTCCTCACGGGAACGGTGGTGTTGCAGCTGCCCCCCCTAGAAGTTAAAATAAACGTCAATGTTCCCGGCAAGTGGGAATTAAAAACGTGTTACCTACTCTGCGCAAAATGAAGTGTTGGAAACAAAACATCTTTTCAGTCAGATAATTTAATTTAATATTTTGTATCTATAATCAAATATTCTACATTCTACAATATAATTTAAATCTCCCGCGAAACCGTCGCATCTCGTAGTGTCCGCTCCCGAGTTCCCGACGAGATAATCAGAGCCATCTAGGATTAAAGGAGAAAACAACATCTAGCGCTAGCGCTATCTAGTTACGGACGACACTCGACAGTACTTTTTCCAGTCAATGGGATGTATCAGGCAAAGCTTTTTGTAGATGTCGCTAGCGACAATGGTACCTTGTTTACACCTATGACACAACATTTTTTTAATGTTTTTGTAGTTTTTTGTTTTTATAACAGAACAATGTAATTTAACTTAACGCTATATACCTTAAAATACGAATTAAGGTAGTGAACACCGTCGTTAATAAGAAAAATTGCTGAATCTGGTCTCTTCGGCATAATATCCAGAAAAAAATAAATTTCGTAATAAAAATACAAAATTTCTATGCAACTGATAGTTATATTAGGTACCATCTATCATGCGCCATCTATCGTGATAAAAAGTTAGTGATACACCCCATTGTCATGATTTTTTGTTTCAATATACCCGACCGACCATTTTCTCGAAACAGGTATGAGCTGCCCCCTCCTAGCTGAAATCCTGGATACGCCCTTGTGTATATCTATGACTACAGTACGTAAGAAAAGTGTATTTCTCATAGGTACATGCCGGGGGGGTTTGAACCGACCTTTGTAGAATTTTAGGAACGCGTTCTTACAACCGAGCCACCATCGCGCCTTCGGGTACAATTTTGTAATTAATTTTAAATTAGAAGATGCATGAACATTTTTTTAATGTACTCGTTGTTTAATTTTATTATATTATATCAATATTCTTCATTTAATGTAAAACTAGTTATTTTAAATTAAGTAAAATATTGTAACCGACTCAAATTAAAAGTATTCCTATAGGTTCCAATGGACGAATTGTAAACTATTTCCTAGTAAGTTGAGACTACATTTCTCAGAAGATCACACAGACTAGTAAAATCTTTGATAATGTTTGATTATCCGAGCGAGACGGATGCCTGATGCCCTTTTAAGGCATACTTCCTAAATATGGGTAGAACTATTGAAAAATATTTTAGTCTGATGTCAAATTGAACATCTTAAATATTAGTCAGCTCCTAGTTGTGGCCATAGGTAGGTACTTTAGACATCCAATTGTTAGCCAAACTTGAGTAGATATAGATATTAATTTGAAACAATCTCAAATATACTCGTCATATGTCTGCATCATTGGGAGTCATCTATAAATTACATTACACGTTGAGGGGAGAGGGGGGATTCCTCACACTCACTTCCTCACACTATTAAAATATATATATTTAGTAAAAATATATATATATACCGATGAGCTTGCCACTTGTCATGATGGGCCTATAGAAAGGTTAGCTAAATGTGAATCCGCTTCTTTATAAGCGTGGATTCTGACCGCACCGAAAGGGAAACGGTCGTGATGATACTTTACTATAACAAATCACCTGCAATAAGAAATTGGAACCCTATTCCAGATAACTAATTCGTGTGATGTAGATAATTTATGGATGGCCCCTAATAATAAGCAGATATATTTACTTCCATTTTTTTTATCATAAATTATTGTAAATTTTTCTAATGTAAAATATACCAACTATGGGCTTAATTATTTTAAGCATTTATTAATGATACTTCGCACACGAAAACCAAGCGCAAGGGCGGGAAAAGTGGGATTATTAAGTTCTTTAAAAGACATTAAAAAGCATCAAATTCCAAGTGATGCAGAATTTGATGCTTTTCATGGTAATTCGCATCGCCCAAACACGTTGTGTTTCGGGAGTTCACAGCGCGGGAAAACAACAAAAAATTAACTGCAATTTCTGCCCCATATATGGAGTCAAATTTAACATTTTAAATAATTATTTATATTAGGTATTATCAAACATAATAACACCACTTTTGATTAACAATGTTCACAGTTAAGGAATTTACAAATCGATCTCCTACTCGATCGCCGCATCTACTTAGTGGGTTTCCTTTTCCAATCTTACTATTCTCCACCATTACTGGACGTGTTTAGGACTCATGTATTCTGTGCAATATTCTTTAAAGAAACTTACAAAAAAAATGGTACTTTTCTGTGGATATTATTAGTCTAAAATGGTGTTGTTTTGTTTATAAATGTGCTACAATACAATGTGAACAATTATGGAAAACGATAAATTGGACAAGTTGCAGTTATTTTTTTGCAGTTTTCCCGCGCTGTGAACTCCCATAATATACCCGACAAGTTTCGGCTATAATGCCGCGAGTGGCTCCAAGAAAAGCATCAAAATGCAACATCTGGAATTTGTTGATAACCTCATTAACTCATCAAAAAGAAATAATAATAACGTCAGACTTGGGGCTGTATGGGTTTGACCCTTTCCGGTTTCCCCTCGCTATCACTTCATTCATCATCCATCGGGGGAAGAGAAAAAAACAGTTTGACCGTCGCGGTCAGGTATTTTCTCATAGGTACTTGGTAAAATAGAACATAAATTAAAAAATAAGTCTAGTTGTAGGTACTCGAATAGTTACGCTGTAATTTTACCCAGAACTTGGAATAGACTGCTGTCACAGCAGATTAGACCTGCAGATTGAATCGCTGCAGAAGAGTAGTTAATTAATTTCTAAGTATTGTGGATGTCATAAGTAAGAAGGGTAAATGTAAATTGTTGTCGACTTTGAAAGACTGGAGAACATAGATGTATGTATAAGAACCGGTCCAACGATGGGGTCCGTACGGATATATTTTATTAACTAAAAAGCCAGAAAGAATTTCCTTGCAATATCAACAATAAGTACGTGGTGACTTTGTATGGTCTTACGATAGACTAATATCTATAGTAATATATCTTCCGTAACACCATACAAAGTCACCCGGTATATCTACAAGATACCATTGACCATATAAATGACTTTAAATAAATAAATTTATCAAGACATTAATGGTACAAATTAATACTTAAATGACATTTTATATAGCTCATGAGTTGTCTATTCCCTATATCTTTATTTATTTTATAACTAACTGACTCGGCGAACTTCGTACCGCATGAACGACCACTGAACTAAATTTATGATTTTATGGCAGTAATACAATGAATATAAAATAATATGTTCAGTCCTTTATTAAGATAGTAACACAAATAAATATATATAAAAGTGCAAAAAATAAACTATATCAATCGGTTTAATAATAATACTCGAACAAAACAAATCGCAGACATTTTCTCGACATAAAAGTGAGACCAATCGATTTGACAGTTTTTTTTTAAATTAAGGTTCGTTAAACATTTGGTCATTTGTTCTATATTTACGGAGTTGTCAAAGCGGCTGACAGAAAGGTCTGGAGACAGGAAGGCTGGCAATTATTTTTGCCAACGTATTAGCCTCGCTATACAGAGGGGAAATGTTGCCAGTCTCCTTGGGACTATCTCGGATGGGACGTCTCTAGAGGACAATTTTTATTTATAGTTTAGTTTATTTTTAATTTTATTATTTAGGTAGCTTTTGATTTATATTTAATGAACTATAATTAACTTCGAATAAAATTTAATAAAGGAGTTTGATATATATTTCTGAACGCACTCATAAATATTTGACAACCAACATTGTTTGACAGGTACAAAACCCACGAACATTTTGTATGGGAAAATGTTTTTTCTTTTATTTAATTATTTCGTCAATTTTCCAATGTTATTAATAGTTAATCTGCTATTCAGGACGGAGAAAATTCCAACAAATCAAAAACCATGCAAACCTGACTTTGTTTTATATATTAAGATCATCAGTAATTTAGTTTGAGTTCTATATTTAATCATTATACTTATATTTTTTGTGAAAATATTTCGTTAGGAAACCCATCATCGGCGCTTTTATTAACTTATTGTATTGCATAAAAAAATCCAATAACAGATCGGTGAAGGTCGCTCTTCTGCAGATCTTGTACTAATAATTTGTTTTCAGGTTTAGGGAGAAAATGTAGCAAATTAATTTTGTTTAATATGGATCGGTTTTTATACATAGGTTGTGATAGAATGTGACTTAGGATATTGTGATATGCAAGGAAGAGGATGACGAGAAGGAGAAGGTGGTTTGTTAAAGGAGAAGGGTTTGCCAAACATAAAGCATTCTTTATAGTTACTTGTATGTGGTTTTTTATTATATTCATTCTTTACCAATCCCGTAGTGTCCCGCAGTATCCCGTAGTGTCCCGTAGTGGGAGACGTGGACACTGACAGTGAGTCTGGTCCACAAGTTTAATGTCGTTCACCGATAAAACAGAATATCGTGTGAGCGTGTTCTACAAGCTATAGGTACCACCGTTCGATGTTCTGAGCACATAAATTAATAAAATTTCGGCTTCTTCCATACAAACTGTTAAAAAAAGTAAAAATATCATCACGACCGTTTCCCTTTCGGGGTGGTCAGAAACCACGCTTATAAATAAGCGGATTCACATTTAGCCAACTTTACTGCCGGCCAATCATGACAAATGGCAAGCTCGTCGATGTCTCCAGCATACCAAACTCGAAATATGATATATGAGGTGTTGCTCAACAAGATGGACCGGTTACTAACTACCTGTATCCGGTTTATCTTTTGTTTACGCAAGTACGATCACATCTCTGAGTATCGCGCTAAGTTAAGGTGGCTACCAATTCGTAGTCGCAGGAACCTCAGAATCCTCTGCTTGCTCTTCTCTATTCTTAATGAGCCTGCGACACCGAAATACCTCAAGGACAAGTTTGCCTATCTCTCGTCACTTCATAACAGGTCACTTCGCTCGGCCCACAATTCTGTTTTGTCTATCCCATCTCATCACTCTAGCTTCAAGTCAAACTCTTTCGCAGTGGTGGCCGCGAATCTGTGGAACAATTTGCCGGTAGAAATTCGCCAAGCGCCCAAAAGATCACTCTTTAAAAAGATGGTATATTCACATTACTTAAACAGCTCCCAACAGTGTATGTAAGATATATTATATATATATAGTGTGTAGTATATGTATTATTGTGTACATATTTGTATGTATTGGTGTGTATATTAATATGTATTGTTTTATCTTAGATTAAGTTTATTTAATATTTTTAATAAGTTTCTTTTTAAGCCCTTTGCACCTACCTCATAATCAAAATTCTCTGCATTGTCCCAAAGGTTGGCTGCTAGAGAATGCCTAGCGGCATTAAGCCCGCCCCTTGTACATAGTGCAATAAAGTTTTAAATAAATAAATATCAAATATCACAAATAATTTAAATATTAATTAAATGTATTTATTTACATTAATAAATATTTTTGTGTCCCGACCAGGAATCGAACCCGGTACCTCCAAGTCTAAATCCACGGACTTAACCGCTAGACCACGGAGGCGTTTTAATAATCTTAGCGCAGAATTCTCACTTTAGCATACCATTCGCCACCAAAAGTACAAAGGTCGTAAAAGCCATCAACCGTACTTTACAGTTCTAACAAAAAAGCAAAATTTTAATACAATTTGGCTAATATTTTTGTTGTTTTTTATATATGTTAAATCTAAAATAGCCAATTTGTAAGAACAAACCAAAGATTGTTCTTAGAAAAGTTATTTGTTTCTATCAATAGAATAACATATTTGTCTAGGCGGAGTAAGATCATACAAAACCAGCCTGTATAGTATCTATGATCGAGTAGCGGATTCGCTCCGTGTAGTTTTTTTTTACAAAAATAAAATAAATAAATAAAATTAGGTTTTCGAAGTAGAACGTGTTCACATTTGCATGTAAAAGTCATGGACGGGTGGTGGTCGCTTGGTTGTAAGAACACAAACATCCTATAAAAATCGGTTCTAACCCCGGCATGTACCAATGAGAAATACACTTTTCTTACGTATTTTTTTCATAGATTTACAACACCACTGTTCCCGTAAGTTCCCTGTTCCATTAATTCCAACTTGTGGAATCGTTAATAAATTGTCATTAAAAATTGACATCGAGTGTAGGCCAAATTCTCTAGAAAAATCTGGAAGGCCCATCTCCAACAGTAGAGGCCTAGGAATAGGTCCTAGGGGCTGTGATGAAGATGATGCACGGGCATATTGTCCTTGAAACAACAAAATTATTAATTTTAAAGTGCACATCGACCACGACCATAACAGGCTATGTCATACACTAATTTATTCTGTACTTTTTGGTCTAGTTTTGATTCTCAAACCGTTTGGTTTCTTGCCCCGTCTTGTTTCAATGTCTCTGCGTACACTACATTAATGAAACAATGAGGGCCATGTGAGAGTGCGATCAATTACAAGTGAATAAAGAAAACGACTCGTCATCAGAACTGCCGGAGCGGAACCGAAAGTCTCCGCGGGGAAACTATCACATGGATGGACACGTATCATCGAACCTATCGACCACTATAAACTTATACAATAAACAGTTAAATATGTTGCTAAAGTTGGGTGGAAACTGGATGGATATATACAATTCTCCACGTTAATAGCGCTCGACCTTGATGGCATTATCATCACGACCAAATTCCTTCTGTGGTGGACGTAACCACGCTTTTGAAGAACCGGATTCACAGAGGCTGGAACAGCATTCCATGTCTTTGGATCCGCCAATAATCGGGTGTTCATTGCAGCTCTTAATAAAAGTTAAGTAAAGTATCATCACGACCGTTTCCCTTTCGGGGTAGTCAGAAACCACGCTTATGAATAAGCGGATTCACATCTAACCAAGTTTACTACAGGCCAATCATGACAAGTGGCAAGCTCGTCGATGTCTCCAGCGTACCAAACTCGAGTAATATCACAAATAAATTAAATATTAATTAAATGTATTTATTTATATTAATAAATATTTTTGTGTCCCGACCAGGAATCGGACCCGGTACCTCCAAGTCTAAATCCACGAAGCTGATTGACATTTAGCCAAATTTTCTGCCGCGCCGATCATGACAAGTGGCAAACTCGCTAAAACTGACAGTAACGGAATCCACTATTTTGACGTGACTAAACTTTTTTTGAGGAATACTGGTACTACAATATACTATACTATTATATATATATTAGGTACTAGAATATTGTTATTTATATTTTACGGCGAATTTCAAACTTTCCACTTGTCATGACTAAGTAAAGTTACTAAAGTTGTGACTGAATATTAGGATGTGAGTGTAAATATAGGTATTGATATATATGCATATTGCTATTTAATTCGTTTTTAAATATTATGATTGTTTTGCTATTTTCAACGTGCTCAATATTATTTGATCCTAATAACGGGTAGAGAATGCCGCGGCATTACGTTCGTCATTTTGTATTTTATTTACAATAACGTTTAAAATTTAAATAATTCTGTCCACCCTGCTAAGGCTTACGGGCGTGATGATACTATTACTATGCAACAAAATAATGTTTGTACGTGGCAACGCAAAGCTACTCCGCTCAGTTTTGTTGGAGAGAATCATCTACAAGCTAACATCAATATCGGCTCTAAAGTACGCTAGACAGAATCCATTTTGTACCGCACCGCGTTGATGGCCGGCATAGTGCTATTCAATTAGTTACTATACTCTATGGTGCCATTATTGTGCCCGCGCCGCGCATAATAAAGCAACCGCTTAATGAAAGAAATCTATATTTTCATCATCAACGACCGCATCCGCACAGCTGACCAGAAGGCACATGAACGGCGTCTTCGCTAGCACAACTACTAATAGTTCTGAGTTACTGAACTCCCACTACTGAAGCAGTCGAAGACCGCGAACCAGCATCCTATTTCCTAAAACCGCCAGACCAGTGTAATGTATTTGCATTAAAAATGAAGTGGGTTACTTTATCTCGGAAATGGCATAATAATGAAGACTCAAAGATGTTAAACTCTAATTACACAAAAACTTTCTCGACCAGAAAATAAGACACAAGCGAGCGGAATACTTTATAATGTAAACATAACTGCTTACAATGTAGTTGTTTCAAATCGACACGCCTTCCAACTCGGGCTGACTGGAGACACCGCGCCCACATGATGGTAAGCGGCACGCGAGCTCCAAGAATGGGACCAACTGACACCAGCCACTGACTATCGTCACTACCACTATATATGTTTAATACTTCGCTTGAAGGTCTCCAGGTTATGGGAATGGAGAAACAGTGGCTAGACGATAATTCCGATCTTCAGCGAGTCTTTAAATTTATATGTTATAATTTAATAGGTACCTAGTAGGCGGACTGATGGTGGTAATTTCCCCAGTCTGTCGAGGCCGGAAAGTATCCATCGTTTGTGCCGATAAACCCAGTGTCCCACACGTTTCGGGATCAGGCTCGAATTGCCGTCATGCCCAGACAAGCCTTATGGTTTGGCTTGATGTCGGTAAAAAGTGTCTGATTTCAGTTGCTAACATTCATGGACCTCACGCTCCACTTACCATCAGGCAGGGGCAAGGTCACATGTCGTGTTAGAATAAAATAAAAATATGTACGCGTAGGGATAGCGGCTACGGTATGTGGTGGATGCGGAATAGACAAGAAGGTTGTGGAGCTCTTCAGAACACTCACCGTGGCTTGTAGAACACGACCAGAGGGCAACATCTCGGCGAAGCTGCAACAATGCGAGAGTGTCAGATACTGTAATGGCGTCCACTATTCGTGCGACTGGGCCTCAGTAGGTTCTTAGCGATCCAGATCACAGAATTCTAGGTATCTCCACGCTCCAGAGCCGCCCAGCCACTCGTCAAATTGATTCAGTCGAACACCGCGCCCGCTCCCGCGCGCACGCATGGCCGCTCTGCGAACAGTTGTCCAATTACTAAGTGTAGTGTAGCATAGTGGGTGAAAACAACATATAGTTGTCTGCTCCTGTAATAAAGTGGTAAGCAAAACAATCTATTGGGTCGGCGTGGGGTCACATGTCGAGCCAAAGTTAAAGCTTACGTCCATTATAGGGTTTCAAGGAATCTTATGTCAAATTCAATCCATTTTGGGATATTTATGTACTACTTGTGCTATGTACAATGATAAAAAAATGTAAATAGTATTTTTGGTACTTTTATCGATAGGACTAATGTTACTTTTATCGATAGGACTAATGTTACTTTTATCGATAGGACTAATGTTACTTTTATCGATAGGACTAATGTTACTTTTATCGATAGGACTAATGTTACTTTTACTATATATTACTGTGCAATTAAGTTATTTGGAAAATGTAGTTTTTGCATCAATCAAGTCCTTTAGTCCTACTAGAACTGCCCTCTACTAAACTATATTATTTTAAATCTACATCAATTGTAATCTTGTTAGATTAATTTATCTAAAAATGCATACACATATAACAGTGAATACAATTTATCCCAAATCCCCAAACAAGATGAACGATCGTTAATTAAAATCGGTCTAGTTTGCAAAGATTAAGGGAATTCTCATCCCTCTCGCTCGCACAATCCAACATTTTCAAAGATTTTTTAAGTCAGTGTACTGTTGAGAAATGTAGCAAAAAGTATAATCACGACCGTTTCCCTTTCGGGGTGGTCAGAAACCACGCTTATAAATAAGCGGATTCACATTTAGCCAACTTTACTGCCGGCCAATCTCATTGCCAATCAAGTGGCAAGCTCGTCGATGTCTCCAGCGTAACAAACTGAAGAAATATAAAAACAGATGAATTAAATTTTAATAGGTAATTTAAATTAATAAATATTATTGTGTCCCGACCAGGAATAGAACCCGGAATGTATCAACTTTCTAGGAAATAATATTACGAACATTTAAGATATATATTCCTCCTCCTAGCGTCGTTTTCCTCAATGCTGAGGGTCGCGACCCCGTGAAGAGATATATTAATCATAGATTTATTTCAGTAAAATTGTTATATTTTTTTGCTATTTTTCTCCGTCTAAAATTGTGGCAATACGTCCGTAATTATATTTACTAAAATATTTATAGACAATAATTGTCAAAAGTACAGTAAGATTTAAATAATCTTTAAAAATGTCGTATTGTGCGAGCGAGAGAGATGCGAAGCTTAAAATTTAGCCGAGTACATAAAATAGGCGTAATACGAATTACACATACATGGCTTGTACATGGCCGCGGAGTCACATGTGGTCTGATAATAATATCACAGAGCTTAAATGATATTCTAATCTATAAGGTATATTACTATTCAGTATCATCACAATCCGTTCAGTAGTTTTTGCGTAAAAGATAAATATCCATGCATCCATAGTAGGATATAGAAGACAATTAGCAATGTATGTATTTAGATTTTGCTGAAATAAGCTACTTGTACTTGTAAATTTTGTTGTAATAGGCTACTTGTATTTTTTGTTGGAATAGGCTACATGTATTTTTTGTTGGAATAGGCTACTTGTAATTTTTGTTGAAATAGGCTACTTGTATTTTTTGTTGGAATAGACTACTTGTAATTTTTGTTGGAATAGGCTACTTGTAATTTTTGTTGGAATAGACTACTTGT
Organism: Tinea semifulvella; assembly: GCA_910589645.1. NCBI lineage: Eukaryota > Metazoa > Arthropoda > Insecta > Lepidoptera > Tineidae > Tinea > Tinea semifulvella. The sequence continues at coordinate 136,138 of OU342624.1, forward strand.
AATTTTTGTTGGAATAGGCTACTTGTATTTTTTGTTGGAATAGGCTACTTGTAATTTTTGTTGAAATAGGCTACTTGTATTTTTTGTTGGAATAGACTACTTGTATTTTTTGTTGGAATAGGCTACTTGTAATTTTTGTTGGAATAGGCTACTTGTAATTTTTGTTGGAATAGGCTACTTGTATTTTTTGTTGGAATAGGCTACTTGTATTTTTTGTTGGAATAGACTACTTGTAATTTTTGTTGAAATAGGCTACTTGTATTTTTTGTTGGAATAGACTACTTGTAATTTTTGTTGGAATAGACTACTTGTAATTTTTGTTGAAATAGGCTACTTGTAATTTTTGTTGGAATAGGCTACTTGTAATTTTTGTTGAAATAGGCTACTTGTATTTTTTGTTGGAATAGACTACTTGTATTTTTTGTTGGAATAGGCTACTTGTAATTTTTGTTGGAATAGACTACTTGTAATTTTTGTTGGAATAGGCTACTTGTATTTTTTGTTGGAATAGGCTACTTGTAATTTTTGTTGGAATAGACTACTTGTATTTTTTGTTGGAATAGACTACTTGTAATTTTTTGGTGAAATAGGCTACTTGTAATTTTTGTTGGAATAGGCTACTTGTAATTTTTGTTGAAATAGGCTACTTGTATTTTTTGTTGGAATAGACTACTTGTATTTTTTGTTGGAATAGGCTACTTGTAATTTTTGTTGGAATAGACTACTTGTAATTTTTGTTGGAATAGGCTACTTGTATTTTTTGTTGGAATAGGCTACTTGTAATTTTTGTTGAAATAGGCTACTTGTATTTTTTGTTGGAATAGACTACTTGTATTTTTTGTTGGAATAGGCTACTTGTAATTTTTGTTGAAATAGGCTACTTGTATTTTTTGTTGGAATAGACTACTTGTATTTTTTGTTGGAATAGGCTACTTGGAATTTTTGTTGGAATAGACTACTTGTAATTTTTGTTGGAATAGGCTACTTGTATTTTTTGTTGGAATAGGCTATTTGTATTTTTTGTTGGAATAGGCTACTTGGAATTTTTGTTGGAATAGACTACTTGTAATTTTTGTTGGAATAGGCTACTTGTATTTTTTGTTGGAATAGGCTACTTGGAATTTTTGTTGGAATAGACTACTTGTAATTTTTGTTGGAATAGGCTACTTGTAATTTTTGTTGAAATAGGCTATTTGTATTTTTTTCTAAATGTATTTTAATTGTTTGATGGATGACGTCACGTAATAGTAAATAAACAACTAATTTACGAAACTAACGTAACTATTTGCTTTTATAAAAGTTGGTTTCAATTTATTATTTTTCTTTTACTTTGATCTAAAATACTCTGAAAAAAAAAAAACAACTTAATAGGTTTACTTGTGTGGCAGTTTATAATATTTACTATTAAGTGACGTCACTCACGCTGAATGTTTTAAGGTAACGTTCAATAAGTATCATCATCATCACGACCGTTTCCCTTTCGGGGTGGTCAGAAACCACGCTTATGAATAAGCGGATTCACATTTAGCCAACTTATAGGCCGATTATGACAAGTGGCAAGCTCGTCGATGTCTCCAGCGTACCAAACTCGAGAAATATCACAAATAAATTAAATATTAATTAAATGTATTTTTATTTACATTAATAAATATTTTTGTGTCCCGACCAGGAATCGAACCCGGTACCTCCAAGTCTAAATCCACGGACTAGTAGGACCGCTAGACCACGGAGGCAGTAACGTTCAATAATTCTAAAATAATGTATTTATTTTATTAAAATATAAATTATTTCGTTAATAAAACGAAAATCAGTGTCATTTTAGCTATTCTGATAAAATTAAGCTCTCACATTAAATTCCACTAGTCTAAAGCTGAGTCTTGAATCCGTTCCTGATCATTTGTTCTGTGAGATCGTTCCATAATATAGGTACCTACTGTATAGTATATGTATAGAGGCACACGGAGAGCTATTTTAGTAAGTAATAGGCATTGTGTTGGGGCTTTGACCGCGTCTCCGGGGTGCACAGAACCTGTTGGTAACCTTCGGGCCAGACGTCTCCTTTTTTCGCCAAACTCGATATTAGAGGTTGTCCTTCGTTTAGGCTAAATATTTACTTTCTTGGAAAACTTGACTCATAAATTCAAATACGCACATACAATTTCTTTTATGAATGACATCATACCCGTACATTATAGGCTTGTGAAATGTGCAATGATAAAATGAAAAAATAGTGGCTTAGATATATTTATTGATGTTTATTTATAATTCACTGCTTCCGTAGTGTAGCAAGTCCGTGGATTTAGATATATACTATAGTTATTTTGTCTGAATATATTGTAAACTATGAAAAATGTATTGACAATATCCAAGTGTTGTGAAAAGGAAATGAAATAAATGATTTGATTTTTTGGTACCTCCGAGTCTAAATCTACGGACTTAACCACTAGACCACGGAGGCAGTTAAATGTCGGTCCGGGTTCGGCAGTAGTTCCAGTTTCCAATGGAAATATTTTATAATATTCAGAATATTTTAATAAATTTAATTTCAATGACTTTAACTTCTATTGTTCTTTAAATTGATGTCACAATCACCAGCTGAGTACGATATAACATTTTTTGACAGGTCTGTCAAAAGTCCAAGATATTTACAGTTCGGAAATTTTATTTGAAGTAATATACAAACAATATGAAAGAATTACAATATAAATTAAAACTACTTTAAAGTAAAAATTAAAATAAATATAAACTAAACCTAATAAAAAATAAACTATAAGTAAAAATGTCCTCTAGAGACGACCCTTCAGTGATAGTCCCAAGAAGACTGGCAACATTTCCCCTCTGTATTGCTAAGCTAATACGTTGGCAGAAATAATTGCCAGCTTTCCTGTTTTCGTTCGGAAAACAAATAATTTGTGACAAATTTGGCGTAGGTATATCGCTATCCCATGCTAGCGATTTAGATAATTCAACCTTGATATAATGGAATTATTAGACATATAATCACAGCCCATGCTAGGAGCGCTGTATTTTGGACAACTCCTTCGGCCAGGCGTTTGGCTGAGGGTCCTCAAGTTCCTATCGTTTCGTCCCAAACGGCGCAACCCAGTACCCTGTACTAACGTTGTATTTCTAAAAGTAATAATTAAGTACTTAGTATAATGACGTAATGTTTTTCTAAGAAATGTATCTGCGATAATATTGCGTGTGAGTGAGGCTGGAATTCTCTTGCGTTTTCTTTCTTTAGCCGTTGAGAAATTTTACAATTAACAATATTTAATTAAAAACAACAATTAAACTATATTGTTATCAGATTCCCATCGGATTATATTTGAGGCCGCTTATTCACTAGAGTATGCGAGGAAAATATACACCAATAGTACGCCGCGTTATGTCATTATAGTCGTAAGAAATAGAGAATTTTATGATGTTATGTTATGGGAGCGGCGGTGGTGGCTCGGTTGTAAAAACACTTTCTTTAACACCCTAAAAAGGTGGTTTCGAACCCCGGCATGTACCAGTGAGAAATAAACTTTTCTTACGTACTGCAGTCATAGATTTACAACACACATGTTCCCGTTCCGGAGCGCGTCGGCCCCGGTTCCACTAATACCAACTACCAACTTGTGGAATCGTTAATAAGTTGTCATTATAAAAAAATTACATCAGCTATTTTTGTACTACTTGTGTCGTGTACAATGGTAAAAAAATAATAGTTTCATTACATTTATTAATAAGACTAATGTTAATTTTACTATATATTACTGTGCAATTAAGTTATTTGGGAAATAAAATATAGTTTTCAAGTAGTCAATCAAGTCCTTTAGTACTAGAGTTAACACATATTTTGTATATACTGAAATGAACAATTCTCATTCGTCTTCTTCTGATAATGCCGCATAAATGAATACCGAAGATATTCCAGTTCTGTAGATAGATATAATGTATGAGTTGGAAAGAATGTGTTATCGGGATTATAATTTATGTCGAGGTTGTGCTTACATGGAACTTGTATCCGATACTGATATGGGCAGGGACTACTTGAAGACTCGATATTAACTGCCCCAGAAAACTAGATGCAGAAGCTGGCCTTATAAGATGTGCGCGCTATTTTTTATTTTACGAGTATATTCGATACTTATCGATGACTATGAGATGAAAAAATAAACACAACACTAAATATTAGTTTAGCAAATATCAGTTCAGCAACAACAAATGTTCAAAAGTACTTAAAGTACGAGAATTTGAACTGACAAATTAGGAAGAATCTTAGGAAGAAATAAAGCATTATAAATATGCAAAGCAGAACAGTATGTAAGAATTTATAAAGAAGCAATTTTAAAAATCTTCGAATAATAAACATATATACGAATATTAACTGCCTCCGCGGTGTATTGGTTAAGTCCGTGGATTCAGACGCGGATAATGTTACCATATTATATATTTTCAGTTAGATCAGATTTTTGTGCTATTATTAAAGATTGCGTTCATGTATTTTGAATATATACTTATATTTGACGTACATATATCTGTCACTTTCATATTATGAAAATTCATGTGTCCCAAAAATTATTTATAATTCTGAACAAAATTCATCTGTATTTTGATGATACCTGATTAACTCATAAAAACGAAAGATATATTACGTCAGACTTGGCTGTATGGGCTAGACCCTTTGCCTTCCCTATCACCTCATCAATCAGAAAAAAGTATCATCACGACAGTTACCCTTCCGGGGTGGTCAGAAACCACAATTCTTTCTCGTTTTTTTATTATATTATAGAAGCGGATTCGCATTTAACCAACTTTACTATAGACCCATCATAACACACTCGTCGATGTCTCTAGCGTACCGAAAATAAGATAAACTCGCTTCAAGGTACGTCGCCAAGTAGCTACCTTAAGTTTGGCGGCTATTCCTCGCGTGGCGATGCATTCCCTTCGTCTGACAGATGGAAGGAAGAACTGAGTGGAGGACCCGTTGAGGATGGGCGTGTAAGATGATGCAGCCCTTCAGAACAATCACCTGTTAGTTGAATATTGCTTAGCAGAAAGGTCGTTGATCATCATTCTAACATCTACTCGTACCTATGACGTAGTTCTCCATTGGGTATGCAGTTGGGCGCATAAACATAGTAATTTAATTAAAGTACCAGTAATTGTGTTTATTTTATAGTGCGCTCATAAAGTTGATAGTAAATGTGTTTATTTTATAGTGCGCTCATAAAGTTGATAGTAATTGTGTTTATTTTATAGTGCGCTCATAAAGTTGATAGTAATTGTGTTTATTTTATAGTGCGCTCATAAAGTTGATAGTAATTGTGTTTATTTTATAGTGCGCTCATAAAGTTGATAGTAATTGTGTTTATTTTATAGTGCGCTCATAAAGTTGATAGTAATTGTGTTTATTTTATAGTGCGCTCATAAAGTTGATAGTAATTGTGTTTATTTTATAGTGCGCTCATAAAGTTGATAGTAATTGTGTTTATTTTATAGTGCGCTCATAAAGTTGATAGTAATTGTGTTTATTTTATAGTGCGCTCATAAAGTTGATAGTAATTGCAGTGTTGCCGTAAGTACAACAATTAGCCAGAGATGTATGAGGCGAACTCACCCTTATTATTATTATTAAATCGTTTATTCAGATAAAAACTATTTCATCATCTTCATTATCATAAGCCTATGTCTCTCCACTGCTGGATGTAGGCCTCCCCCAAGGCTCGCCATTTCACACGATCTTTTGCCACCCTCATCCAGCCCCCACCAGGTCTCCTTTTTCAGGTCATCCGTCTATCTGGCGGGGGGTGTTTCCACTCTGCGTTTTCCTGTTAACTAAAGTTACTGACATAGCCTTCAAAATTAGTAAGTTGAAGTGGCAATGGACCGGACACGTCTGTCGTAGAACCGATGACTAATGGAGTAGACGGGTTCTGGAGTGGAGACCACGTACAGGAAAAACTATTTACATTTTTAAAATTATACGCCAAACTGCAAAGCAGGTTGTTGGCGAATAGTAGGTACCTACACTCTTTTTTTACACTATATTTGTCTAAACACAACGTTATTTAACATTATATCACATTACTGTTAGTATTTACTTAGCAAAAGCAACTTTCATTTTCCTTTAAATTCACTTTTTGACATTTTTACAGTCATCAATGGGCATGATATTATTAAATATAGCGGGAGTTAAGGACTTTCTAGGTACATACATATCTTCACGCCAGATCCCTTACGGGGTAGGCAGAGACAATTGAGCGCCACTTGACACGATCACGACATACTTCTTTCGCTTCGTCGACATTCATCAACCTCTTCATACATGCCCTTTTGTTACGAAAGCTCTCGGTCTGCCAGGGCCTCTTTCACCCACAACTTCCAACTTTCGCATTATTACTAATTCTACCATAATAGTTGTTATACGACGTAATTATGCTACCATAGATATATTATTGTCGAAAATCATCGTAAGGCTTAGCGCTTACTTTCCATTAACACTGTAGTATATTTACCTTACTAGGGAATATAATTATGGACATATTTTCACTTTAATATCACCAAATTTTAGGTATAACGTCCAAAATGTCCGTAGTTTGATTCCCTAGTGACCTATTATTATCATCCGCTCAATAAAAAGAATATGTAAAGAACTCTCAGAAATTGGTTACAAAATTAATTATCCAAAATTATTATGAAACAGAAAACCTGCTAGAAGTTTTAAAATGATGAGTTAGTTTCGATTATATATAATTATTATGTATTTATTTCTTAATATTATTATTTATATATTTTACTTTCCTTTGCAGTTTTTGGGTTCAAATTGTTATATTCAGCCGAAACCATTGCACCTCTCCCGGTTTCTTGGTTTTTGTCTTTCTACCAGAACTTTTAAAATATTTTGGTATAATTATTAATTATCTGGAGACAGGAAGGCTGGCAATTATTTTTGCCAACGTATTAGCCTCGCTATACAGAGGGGAAATGTTGCCAGTCTCCTTGGGACTATCTCGGATGGGACGTCTCTAGAGGACATTTTTTATTTATAGTTTAGTTTATTTGTAATTTTATTATTTAGGTTAAGTTACGATGAGGCTGACATGCTCAATTTGGGTAAAAGCCCCTAATAAAATATGATTAAAAAAAAAGAGACAAATTGTATTTGGTTTTATTGAAATTTTACTATTTTACTATTATTAGATTACACTTCTTAAAAATACACTCAACATTGAAATCTATTTGAAATGGATTGTGTGAGCGAGAGAGCGAATCAAATCCTCGAAACGAAAAAAGTCAATCACTTAGACGAAGCCGGGCCACAGAAAGGTAGGATTTTGTGCATGTTACAAGTGTTTAGTCACACCTATTATGTGAAGTTACATGTGTCGGTTGCATAAGTAATTAGATCTCTCGCTTACAGTAAGTACTCTGTAAAAATTGTTGTTCCAGATCGTGACAATGACCCGAACATTTTACTCTTGGAAAAATAACGCATAGAACGATAGTTTGATAGAAAAATACTGTCAACTTTGAGGCAATTAATTGTTTATAATAGCTACTAAGTATGTATACTATAATAATAACATTCAGCTAGATTTTTGGTCAAGTAGCATTGGCCGAGGTCACGGGTCATCGCCAGCCTGTGTCTATCCACTGCTAGATATAGGCGTCCCCTAAGGCTAGCCTCATCCAACCCTTATATTCATGTTTTTGGGTGTTCTTGGCGAGAGACTGGAGGCCGAATAATAAAAGCAATGTTGATCTCACAATAAAGTGAAGATGAACTGCGAAATGTTAAATATTTTTGATTGAATTCCAAAAAGCCCCATCATCATGATCTCTCTATTTGTTGAATCCAAGGCTCGCCACTATATTTTGCAACCCTCATTCAACCCCAACGACTTCAACCAGCGACCTCTTTTAGGTCATTCGTCCGTCAGTTTTGCGGTAGTTGTATCCGGCTCATTCCCTCTCGCTAATTTTGAAAGCTATGTCAGTAACTTTGGTTTTTTGACGAATATCAATGTTGTATGAGGCCTGAATCCGTAACACACAGACAGGCAGAGTTACTTTCGCATTAATATTAGTAAGATTTTTTTTTTTTTTCATTTTAATTTTATTTATTTATTCATTTATTTTCAGAGCACATTACAGAAAGGTAGTAGATATAATTGAGTTTAGTAGTAGTGAGGTAATACATTGTTCAAATTAGAAAACATACTTTATTACTGATACAGGGCAGGTGTCTAAGAAAAGGAGAAAAATCAAAAGAAATACAACCAAAAGACACAGAAATCAATTTTACAAAAAAAGAAAACAAATAAAATTAAAGATCATTATCATTTCCATGACAGCCCCTAGAACACAGCGTCCTACACCTCTACTGCTGGAGATGAGCTTCCTTGGTTGGATTGGTACATGCCGGGGGGGTTTAAACCGACCTTTAAGCAACTCGTTCTTACAACCGAGCCACCACCGCGCCCAAGATAAAGATATCCAATATTAAATTAAGTTTTTGGTCGCCCCACCTACATGAAAGTGTACCCTAACAGTGAGTGAGATGTGATGTAGCCCTGTAGAATTGACAGCAGCATTGCAGACGGCACCAGTAACGGGATCTGCGTACTTTTATATATTTGTCTATTTTCTTTATTCAGGAAGAAATATACAGATAAGTATAAATAATGCTGTGAAATTGTATAAATAAGAGTTATTTTATGAAATGCCCAGTTTACATAAAGTGCATGTTGTCATGTAATCGACATTCGAATCTACAAATGATAAGTTGTTAGATGAATGGTTTCGTGAAATCAAACTCAATAACTTTACAAGATTATAAAACGAAAGCGTTTTTTTACAAACGATCTTTTTCTTACAAATGATATTAATATTGTTGTAATTATGTATTATTCTTTATTGACACGAAGCACGACATGTGATTATAACCAGTCTATTGGTGAAGGTCATTATCATCACAGAGTCCCAGACCTCCACTGAGATTCATCCTTCAGGCTTCAGGCCGTTCCAGAAATTTCAGGAGAATTCGGCCTACAATCGCGACGCTGCTGGGTAAAGTGACTAAAATCTAATTTATATATTTATTTATTATGGTGCAACAAACAAATTGCAATCATTTACAATTGGAAAAAAATATGTACAACATATAAAATAAAATTAATATTAATACTAAGGCTAGGGATATAAGTCCCGTCCGCGTGGAATGGTGGCAAGAACGCTGGCTGCATTTCCCCGCTCAATTGCAATACTGATTCTTTGGGCGAAGAAAGAGCCAGCCCTCTTGTCACCGGGAGAGACGACAAGACGCGGTGTTGTCTTTTAAAAACTTTTTTGCGCTTGGACTCCATGGGCCCAGAGTTTCTACAGCAGTAATCTTTTAATATGCTTACATACTTGCGCCGCTTGCTGGACTCCGCCGCGGCTCTCGCGATACAATTTACATTTATATGAACGAATTAAAGAAACCAGACAAATTAAAAATAAAATAATAAAAACAATGCTAACAATATAAACAATAATTCAAATAAAGATCAAATTCATTTAATACCTAACCTTTTGAATTAATAAATGTTATAAAAAAGGTAAAATGTTAAATAATAATAAATATCATTAAAAAAAATGAAAAGTGAATTCATATTACCTTTTGTATGTCGAAAACATGGAATTGAACACTTCCATCAGAGACCCATAATAAATAAGGTCTAGTGGATGATCTAGGTAACGGCTTTATTTTGTAGAATAGATATTTTTAGTTTAGTTTTATTTATAATTCGTTTTTTATCTATTTCATTTTAATATTTTTGTATCTACTTCGAATAAATATATAGGTAATTGTTATAAATATAAAAAAAGGTAACGGGTTCGATTCCTAGTCGGGACACAATCATTTATTTGTGATATTTCTTGAGTCTGGTACGCTAGAGTACATCGACGAGCTTGCCACTTGTCATGATAAGGGCCTATATTAAAGTTGGCTAAATGTGAACCCGCTGCATTAAAATGCGTGATTTTTGACCACATCGGTCGTGATGATACTTCACTTTTTTATTAATCTATATTATCATCACCTCTTCTGCGAATCTTGTACTAAAACGAAAGTTATCAATAAATTTCGTAATCTTTAGGCTATTTTGTGCAATTGTCGAGCACAAATCTAAATACAAGAGAAACAGGTGTCCCTCCCACGCTGTATTACCATTCCGAGCACCATTGTTACACAGCTCGTTATTCATATTTATTACTTATGTAACATGATATTTGGAAATATATCTGTGGTGTCAAGGAAAAAGGGAATAAGTACATAACTTGAACTTTTCACTAGAGGCAAATTAAGAAAACGACTCGTTTTTATAATAAGTAAGTTGTAATTTACGTAATGTTCAATTTCATTAGTCGTATATTTTAGGTTCGAGTTGTCTCATCTCACTGTGCATAACTGAATTATTGGCGCTAAAAGCGCGATACTGAGATAACTCGATTGAACTCTTGTTATTTATTTATTTACATTTTAATGTTACGACGAGCCCCTTTATCACGTAGGGGTGTAAAATAAACTGTACAGTGTATAGACTCATCTCCTTATTGCATTGACGCATATGAATGTTTTGAACCAATAGGTGCAAAAATCTAATTTTTAACACCACAGATATTTACATTGTCATTTGTAAATTGCTGAATAGTACAATATCCGTAGAAGAGGGACCTTCACCAAACGGTTATCCAAATGAAATCCACTTTGTATATAATAAACTGCGCTAACAAAACCAATCGTTGCCTAACGAAATATGTTTTTTTTTAAATTAATATATATATATTAGTTTAATTTATTTATTTATTTACCATTTCATACATTTGGTACACTCGGTTTCGTCTGGTTACTAATTCATTATTTTACCAATCATGGTTTGATAGCGAATTAATAACAGCAAAGAACAGCTTCGTCGTTACCAAATAAACCACGTTTTACCAGTAGTCTGTATGGCGGAGATAAGTGCTACGAAAATTAACTTGATGCCTACGAGTATAGGAGACCGTACTATACGTGTATGCACAAAGTTGAAAGTCTCGTTTATAACGATCAAAATTTGTAATGTCAAACGTTAAAATTCGGATAACCGATCGGTGAATGTCGCTTTTAGACATATGTTAGACCTTAATATCAATATTTACTCGAAGTAGATACAAAAATATTAAAATAAAATAGATTAAAAAACTAATTATAACTAAACTAAAAATACCTATGAAATTAAATTATTCTACAAAATAAACTAAGGGCTTACCATCGGGGAGGGTACCTAAAACGCTCGCCGCATTTCCATAATGAAAATATTCTGTTTTAGGTAGTTTTGGCATTTGGGATCGCCACACTCTTGAAACATTCGTTTACCCAGCTCTTTTACGAATTTGTGGGTATCAAGAGAATATATGTTAGACTATAATCTAAATCTAAAGAATATGACAAATAGCTTATTTAAGATCATTTAATTTTTGTACACGACGTTTTAATTTTGCCATAGTTTGCCAACATAAAAAGATTTTGCGAGTTTGATACACGTTTTTCTAAATGATCACCTGCAACTTTAAGCGTCTGTCCTTGAGCTTATTTATTGTAATTGCAAATGCTGTTTTCAGGGAAAACGGAACTCTTTTAAACTGAAATGGCAAATCAGTCGGAATTATTGGAATTCGGGGAATGAAATATTTTCTACTTTTGCGATTCCAGTCATGATTATAGCTTTTATCGTTAATAAATTGTCATAAAAAAAATGACATCATATCCTCGCCAACCCGTCTGTCCAGCGTGGTGAGTGTAGACCAAATTCTGGGGATATATGTTCTGGAAGGCCCATCTCCAATCTCCAATGTGATGTTCATATTCAGTAATAATGATATCGATAAGCCTAAGTATAATAAAGCCTCATAGTGTTGTAGGAATGTGTATAACGTCCCGTGCGGTAGTTTCACTTGGGGTATGTCCGGCGATCCACGCGCCGGCGCACTCGTGGCTGCATTGTCTGCCATCTCTGCCACTCACTTAAAAAGGAAAATGACTACTTTCCACTGCACGTACAATAGCACCGTGACCATTGGCTTACATTCGGTTTATAGTTTTAATTAACATGTGACCTCACAACATTATACTATTAGTCTAAGATCGGTAGTTTCTGACCACCTGAAAAAGGGATACCGTCGTGATGATACTTTTTTACATTTTTATATGAACTTTATTATTACATATACATTTATTTATTTACCTAGGGAGTAATTGTTATTTTGATGCTTGTGTGTGGTTGATGCTTAATTCTGACTTGCCTGGTGGGTTATTGCTGTACCAGGTGTTGTAATCTCATAGGTACTGATAACTAAATTTAAAAAGTTATTAATTGATCGTTGTGGTGCAGTTCTGTATATGTTTTATTTTGTAAATCTGATATAGCTGAGTTTTCCTTGCAGATTCCTTTTTCAGTCAGATTAAACATTAACAGGTCACTGGAATCTGCTAAGCTGCTGGTCTTCTGCTAACAGCTTACTTATTGGACCACTTTTCTGCTTAGTCTTCTACTAGCAGGAGTAGAATCATTCAAAAGAATTGAACTAATGACGTTTCATAAATGCCTGTAATAGGTTTACGTGAATAAAGATATTTTGACTTTGACTATAATGTATATCAATATAGTTCGTCGACTTTCATTTTTTAATTTTCCACAATATGGCGACTGGTAGTCGCCTTAATGAAATTTGATTAATGTTATATCTTCAGTGACACTCGAATGATGAAGACGTATTGATTGATGTAATAATTATTAAATTCGGCCATCGCGTTTGGTGTCCAGTGTGCCACAAAGGAACAAACATAGGCTGATAGACACATAACCCTTCATTTCGTCGCGCAGTCGGGTAATCACTAACCAACCAAATCACTACCAATGGGCAAAGTGCCAAAAATCCTGGCAGCATTGCCATGTTAAATTGCAACGCTGATCATTTGGCACAAATATTGGCCAGCTCTTTTGTCTCCGGGGATGTTGATGAGCTGTTTTGACAACGCCTTGACACTATCCCGCACACTTTGTCCCCACGGCCCGAGAGTATCAACTCCAAACGGCAAAAAAACAAAAATTGAATTAATATTAGAAGGACAGCGTTGTAAGAACTGGTTGTTGTAGGTATATGTAATATGGAGAAATCTCAATTACTAAAGTAATAAGAAACTTTAAGCGTTGTCTCACGCAAGGGAGCTCGTTCGGGGCAAATGTATGGATTAATACGTTCGTTGCCCCGCGCCGCTCGCCGCCTGTCTGCAGTGCCTTATCGAACCGCGGATAATTGAGATCGACTGGGATGACCTCGCTCACCTCCCTCTATGTATAATCAGCAAAAACTACGCTGGACCGTCTCACAGATCGAATACGAATTACATTCGGAGACCTGCATTTGTTGCACTCTGAAGTTATGGAATGCTCTCCGATTTTGTGTTTCCTTAAAATGGAGTGTGAAAAAGCATATTGTTGGGCCAGCATAGTGAGGGGGGGACACTTAGAACAAGCAAGTAGTTAAGCGGTTCTAAAAATTTTAGCCCTTGGACATCTTTTTATTTAAAGTTAATTTTTACTTAGTTTGGTTAATCGCTTTTTTAGAATTATTTATTTTAATTTTTTTATTACCGTATTTTATTTATATATTTTCTTTTGTCGTGGAAAAATGGGTAAAGTAATGTTTGAGAAACCCTGTTCTAATCTTAATTGTATTTTTTAGGTTTGTCGCACGAGTGAATGTGGCAATGTTGTCTTGAAGTCACATGGTCTCATGGCGGCGGCGGCAGTGCGCGCGCTCGCCGTGCTGGCGCTGCTGGCGGGAGGCGGCGCGCGCGCAGCTCGCTTCGGGGACCGCCTGGCCCCCCGCCTCGCCCCGCGTCTGCCCGCGCCACACGTCCCCACACACTATGTCGACTACGACGACACCGCCTACGACCACACGGTAAGAATTAACATTATCTTGTGTCTCTTCACTGATGCACATCATCAACCATAGACAAACGCAATAACATGCCAATCACGGAGTTGTAATCCCTGTCGCCTGGTATACCTTTAATGTCCCATGCCTTGTCACGCAGAGCAGAAGGACGCAGATCCTCCACTCCTCCCTGGGGGTATGTGTGAGAATGCTTGTTTACTTATCATCAGCCACATATATATATTTAATTATATTTATAATTTATTTATATTTCGTTATTTAAGAGAAGCATGAATCAGTGAAATAGGTCGCTGAGCGAACCTAAACTACTGGACCTGACTGTGTCTCCGTACGACACATATAGGTATTATCATCACCATTTCCATTCCAGAATGTAAGTATTTTGTCTATGGTATTTATCGAGAGTTTGGCGTTATTTACCCTTTTATCAGCCAACCCGCTGCCGCTGGCCACGTATTGAGTGTAGGCAATATTCTCCAGATTCGATATCAATTTTTAAAAGATTTCACAAATAACGGGCTAATACCGAAGTCTTACTTGTTCTTTGAGGCTCGGGAATAGTGTTTTTGTATAGAAACAAAAGTACGTAAGAAAACATCCATTCAGGTATTTCTTACTTACTTGAACGTTAGCAATTGGAGACACTTGGTATAATTCGTTCCTGACAAAGCGCGTATAGAGAGAATCTAGTTGCAGTTTTTAAAGGGCAAAAACATTTTAATTTCCAGGAGACGGAAGAAGAAGAACCCCCAGAGACAGAGCCTCCACCGCGCCGCCCCGCTCGCCCCGAGCCGCGCCGCCCGGCTCGCACGGAGGCGCACCGCCTCGAGATGAGCACTGAATACTTTGTCATTCCAGAGAAGATCAGCTCCTCATCCACATCACCACCGCCGTCGTCATCCACGGCGCCCTCGCGCGTTCCTGTCGTGTCTTCGACTATTCCGCCCGTACCGCGCGGCGCGTTACGCTCGGAACCCTGGGCCGTACCAATTCTCTCCTTAGCATGTGTTTGCATGTTAATTTTGGGCGCATTCGAAGCGTTCGTTGTGTGGGGAGCGCGAAGAACTGCACCTAGCCGTCGTCATTTATTGCTCGGACAAGCATTACTACTGGGACTGTTTGCGAGCGCGGCCACCGCCGGCCTGTACGCCGCCACGCCGACTGCGTTCACGTGCGGCGCCGTGCGGTTCGCGACCGGCGCGTCGTATGCGCTCGTGTTCGCCTCGTTGCTCGTCAAGTGCGTGTTTCTACTCAGCCTGAACGGTGGAGTGTACCTGCCGGCCGCGTATCAAGGTCTATTGTTGTTTTTTGCAGTGATGATTCAAGTCGCGATCGGTGCTCAGTGGTTAGGCGGAGCTCCGCCGCGGGTGGATCCCGAAACAGGTCGGTGCAGCGCGCCGCTGTCGGACTTATTGTTATCGTTGTGTTATGCGGCGTTTCTGATTGCGGTAGTGTGCGGAGTGGCGTTGCGGTCGCGGGGGATCCGGGACAACTATAGGGAAGCCACTCACATAGCGGGTGCGGGGGGCGCCGCGGCCGCGGTGTGGGCCTGCTGGGTGGCCGCGGCGCTGGGCTCCCCGGAGCGGGACCGCGACGCGTGCCTGGCGGCCGGCCTGCTGGCGACGTGCGCCGTCGTGTTCGCTCTGATGTTCGCCCCGAAAGGCAGAAGACTTGCAGCTCTAGGAAGAGAGAGCGGTCGCAGCGCGGCCGGGGCGGCGTCCCTGGGAGGGTCGGGGTATTCCCCGTCGTTCTTCCACTTCAAGCCGGTGAAGTACGGCATGGTGTCGGCCGCCGCGTCGCCGCCGGAGCGCAAGGAGCCCGCTCGGCCAGCCGGTTAGTTAAGTATCTCGGAATTTTACATTTTATTTTTATTTAATTAACACTTACAGCTACACAAGTTGCAGTCCAAAATTCGAATTCGTATGTTCAAATAATTTTCTCAAACTTTCAAATTGAAAGAAGAAAACTAAGGCTTGAATTTAGCGCTCACAGACCTCAACATTTTTTCATATGCATCGTTAGTGGTGAGTTTTCATTTTGGACTTTGTAAATAGAAGAGAGAAGGGTTAATATATAAGTCTGGTAGACTAACTATAAAAAAATTGTTAAATAGAAAATAACAGATTTTTAAACAACACAATGAATTTAACAAAAGTTAGCTCCGAGTCAACTGTCCCACAGCCAGCGACGGGTTGTGCATCATAACTATATATAATTTAATAAACGATTATAAATTTGAATAAAATATTAAATGATCATATAATTTAGTTGCGGTCGAATGAAACGGGAGCCGCGGCGGAAAATGCGGAGTCCGACAAGCGGCGCAAGTATTTAAGTACATATATTAAAAGATTACACATTTGTGCCGTTTGCTGTAGAAACTCTGGGCCCATGGAGTCCAAGCGCAATTTTATATATATAATATTTTTTAAAAGACATAACACCGCGTCTTGTCTCTCCCGGTGACAAGAGGGCTGGCTCTTTCTTCGCCCAAAGAATCAGTATTGCAATTGAGCGGGGAAATGCAGCCAGCGTTCTTGCCACCATTCCGCGCGGACGGGACTTATATCCCTAGCCTTAGTATTAATTTTATTTCATATTTTGTATATTTTTTTTTTCGAATTAAATTATTATTTTTATTTAGTTGCTGAACACAGATAAAATATAAAAGGTAACGTGTAAATATACACACGGTGGAAACTAGGGTTGCCAATATGTTTTTGTCGAAGTATAGTATTAATGTAGTATAGTAAGGAAGTTCTTCGCGCCATTTTGCACGGACATGTCAAGTGCAAGTTTTTGTTTTGTAAATGGCTCTACTGTGGATATTGTTAGTCAAAAGTGGTGTTGTTTTGTGGTACATATGTAAATAATTATGAACAACGATAAATTAGAATTGAAACTGCCTCCGTTGTCATAGCGAATACATAAATATTATATGCAACACTAACTAAATCATGAAGTTTGGTATATTTAATTGTCAAATGAGTAATTGACTTGTTCGGTGTTATTTGCTAGGAGACGATATCATACAATACTATATATATGTATATGTAGTACGGTTGGCAATCCTAGTGGAAACAACATTCTTGTATATATCAAGGAACCTTCCTAAGTGTTTCCACCCTGTATTTACAACCAGCCCAAAGGTAAGCTGACCACCCCCCTTGTTCGCAGATGTGTGGTGGACTCCCCGCGCGTGTCCGCACTACTTTCCCCCCCTGTTGCACTACCACAACTATCCCCCCTATCACTTCTACCTGCCGCCAGGTTAGTACTGCACCGCTCTCTTCTGTAACATAGCTATTTCCACTCCGCGTCTTATGTAAATATTTATTTATCCCATCCTCTGGAGTCCTACATCTCCACTGTTGGAGATAGGCCTTCCAGAATTTCTGGAGAATTTGGCCTAACTCTACATGTTGGTATTAGTGAAATCGGGAGTGACGGCTTAACGTGCTCTCCGAGGCATGGACACGTTGGTGTCAAAAACGTAAGAAAAGTAAAAGTGATAACCCACCTTTGTAGGATGTTATGGAAAGTGAAAACCGTTAAATAATATAATAGTTACTTATTTATTTATATTTTGGATAATTTCCACCATTAAAATAATAGTAAAGAATCTATATAAACACATTGAATCTATTGAAAAAACTGTTTTGAAGATAAAGTTATAGAATTATACTAAATTACAAGTAGATATATAGAACAGTAGCTAGATATGTATATATATATCTATAGTATAGAACTGCCTTCGTGGTCTAGGTACCGGGTTCGATTCCAGGTCGAAACACAAAAAAAGTTATATTTCTCGAGTTGGGTATGCCAGAGACATCGATGAGCTTGCTACATCATGACGATATCCCTTTGGTAAATGTCAATCCGGTTTCATAAAATAAAATAAAAAAAATGTGATACGGTGGTGATGATACTGATTAGTTTATACCTACTTACAATATATATTTACTTACAATATATGTAAATTAAAGTATATAAACATATGTAGGTAGCTAACATTTAACATTTTTGTTATCAATTTATCGGAATGTATACAATATACATATATAAATATAAGAATTTTCTTATATTATTCAAATTCAATAAATAAAATTTAATTGACAATGATTGTCTTAGTAGCTACTATTGTTTTGGATGTTATGTTTGGCTTCTTGTCCTGTCCATGTATATTTCATGTTCTCGGATGGTTACCTACACATATAAGTTTACACAAACACGCGTGTTTGTCTGGGATTTAGTCTTGTAAAGTATACTAACAGTGTATTATGTTGGCAGGCGTGGTGCTGAGGCCGGAGGAGGGGGTGTACACCAGCGTGGCCGAGCCGACCCTCAGCGCCAACCCGAATGTATACTTCCACCGCAGCTCGCCCCTCCACGTCGGCATGATGTACTGAGCGCTGCCAGGGACACTTCTGGAGAACTGTGCCCTTTGGCAGTTAAAACGGCTATACCTGTATTTAACTAAACACGTGACGTGACGAACCCACCCGATGATACCCGAAAGCTAGCGAAACACCCGAAGAAAATTCTCAATTGGACTATGAAGAA
The DNA here is from genome assembly GCA_910589645.1 of Tinea semifulvella. Classification (NCBI taxonomy): domain Eukaryota; kingdom Metazoa; phylum Arthropoda; class Insecta; order Lepidoptera; family Tineidae; genus Tinea; species Tinea semifulvella. The sequence goes on from OU342624.1 coordinate 154,690, forward strand.
ATAGAGAACTACATTTGGCTGTAGCGCTTATATATGATACGAAGTAAATTATTGACGAAACAAGAGATATATATGACGTTTAGGGAAATGTGAAATATCCGAAAGCTAGCGAAGACTAAAAATAAGCGAGACTCAATTACACGTTATTGAAAAAATTGGTGCTAAATATTCAACGAAACGCGTGATATATCTACCTATACCTAACATAAACATACATAATTATGTTTATAGGTAAGACGACCTTCGGAAATTGGTACGATCGTCATGGAATGAAGAGAAAGAGATATGAATAGGTATACTATATATAGTTACTACGTTAGGCCTTCGTGTATCGGTGGAAACCTCGCGAACTTAGCCGAAGATACCCGAATGCCGGCGAAGACTCGACCCTAGTTTGGGAGTACTGTGGTTATATAAAATAGTAACTTAATAATATTCAACGAAACGCGTGATATATCTACCTATACCTAACATAAACATACATAATTATGTTTATAGGTAAGACGACCTTCGGAAATTGGTACGATCGTCATGGAATGAAGAGAAAGAGATATGAATAGGTATACTATATATAGTTACTACGTTAGGCCTTCGTGTATCGGTGGAAACCTCGCGAACTTAGCCGAAGATACCCGAATGCCGGCGAAGACTCGACCCTAGTTTGGGAGTACTGTGGTTATATAAAATAGTAACTTAATAATATTCAACGAAAAGCGTGTTATACCTATTCCTAACTAAACTTAATTATGTATATTGGTAAGACGGAGATTGGTGTGATCTCATAGAATTATGACAATTAATGTGATCGTCATTAACTGATCCGAAGTTACACGAAAGCTGGCGGAAACTTGGGCCGCGTTCGTTTTAGGAAATGTTAGCATATAAATACCACTTTTTTTAGCACAAGTCGTTCGTTTAATGAAAATTCTAACATTTGATGCTAATTCGTATGTCAGTACCGTGTTGAAAGCATAGACATAGGATCGTCGCGTCGTCGGTATATCTATGTTAGAAAGGAGGGTTATTGATGTTACTTTGTGACAGATGTCATTTAACATAAGAAATGGTTTGTTTACATTGTTGTATACTTTATAGTTTATATTATATTCGTTTAAAATGTATTTTAAACGATTTTATGTAACAAATTCAAAGATATTGTCAATTTATTTGTTATTATTTGTTACTTGTCATACTTGTCAAAAAGTAGCCTCACCGTTCGTTTTTTTTTAAGAAATGTTAGCATTGTTAAAAAAAGTGGTATTTCTTAACAAAAACGACATTTCACGCTGGTATATGAAGTTGCTACGAAATGTTGGAAATGATATATAAAACCAACGCGGCCTTGAGTGTTAAAAAATGCGCGCGAAAATATCTTACCTATTAAACGAAACCTACGATAAATGAATCGCGAACTTACCCGAAAGCAAGGAAAAGCACGATTATTATTTTACACGTTTGTGAGAATGGCGGTTAAATAATATTCAGGGAAACGCGTGATATACCTATTTCTAACATAAACATAATTGTTTATATTGATAAGACTTTCAGCAGCCCTATTCTGTTACTTAAGCGCAAACCAAATATATATAATAATGAAATCCATTAACTATATATATATCACGCTATTAAAGTTGATATTAGCACGGCCGCTGTCAAGGTCGAGCACTTATAGAGTTGAGAATTGAATTGACTAATAACATTTACGCTTGAGTAACAAAATAGGGCTGCTGGAATTGGTGTAATCTTCCTTAGCCGATCCGAAGAAAACGATCGACGATCCGGAAACTGCGCTCGAAATTATTCCACAAGTTCGGGTAAACTTTGGCAGTTATTACAACTTAATATTATGTAACGAAATGTGTGATATAGCTAAAGTTAAAAGAGTGTAGCGCTTTTGCAACCCTCTCACTCGCACAATACAATATTGAGTGTATTTTTAATGTCTTGATTGACTTGAAAGCGAAGCAAAGCGTTTTTATTTATTTATTTAAAAAATTAGAATACACACAGAGGTCACAGATAAAACTAGAATACACACAGAGGTCACAGATAAAATTAGAACACACACAGAGGTCACAGATAAAACTAGAATACACACAGAGGTCACAGATAAAATTAGAATACACACAGAGGTCACAGATAAAATTAGAATACACACAGAGGTCACAGATAAAATTAGAATACACCCAGAGGTCACAGATAAAATTAGAATACACCCTGAGGTCACAGATAAAATTAGAATACACCCAGAGGTCACAGATAAAATTAGAATACACCCAGAGGTCACAGATAAAATTAGAATACACCCAGAGGTCACAGATAAAATTAGAATACACCCAGAGGTCACAGATAAAATTAGAATACACACAGAGGTCACAGATAAAATTAGAATACACCCAGAGGTCACAGATAAAATTAGAATACACCCAGAGGTCACAGATAAAATTAGAATACACACAGAGGTCACAGATAAAATTAGAATACACCCAGAGGTCACAGATAAAATTAGAATACACCCAGAGGTCACAGATAAAATTAGAATACACACAGAGGTCACAGATAAAATTAGAATACACCCAGAGGTCACAGATAAAATTAGAATACACACAGAGGTCACAGATAAAATTAGAATACACCCAGAGGTCACAGATAAAATTAGAATACACACAGAGGTCACAGATAAAATTAGAATACACCCAGAGGTCACAGATAAAATTAGAATACACCCTGAGGTCACAGATAAAATTAGAATACACCCAGAGGTCACAGATAAAATTAGAATACACCCAGAGGTCACAGATAAAATTAGAATACACCCAGAGGTCACAGATAAAATTAGAATACACCCAGAGGTCACAGATAAAATTAGAATACACACAGAGGTCACAGATAAAATTAGAATACACCCAGAGGTCACAGATAAAATTAGAATACACCCAGCGGTCACAGATAAAATTAGAATACACACAGAGGTCACAGATAAAATTAGAATACACCCAGAGGTCACAGATAAAATTAGAATACACCCAGAGGTCACAGATAAAATTAGAATACACACAGAGGTCACAGATAAAATTAGAATACACCCAGAGGTCACAGATAAAATTAGAATACACACAGAGGTCACAGATAAAATTAGAATACACCCAGAGGTCACAGATAAAATTTGTATAGAAACAGTTAAAATAAACAATATAAACAGTACTCACTAGGAACATTAATATACAATATTTAAGACGAGTAACGGAGGAAAAAAAAGACTTACATAATTAACTAAACTTACTCTAGTAAAAAAAGGAAAAAAAACTAATGAAGACGATTAAAGAAAAAAATAATAACTTTAATTAAAGATTATAATAGATTATATCAGGTTATATAAAATAACAGAAAGCAAGAATAAAATAGTTAAACTGCAATGATACTAGTATGTAGTTCATTTAACGCTTTTCTTACCGAACTTTGCTTAAATTGAATGAAAATCATAGACAAACGCCAATCAAAGCGAAATAAAGTGAAAAAACGGCTTAAAGCGACAAGACAAACACTGCAGTGCACAGACTATAAAGAGTACTGCAGTGTGAAAAATGTAGTCTATAATCTACAATCCTTATGTTTGACTTGTCGCTTTAAGCGCTTTTTTTACTTTACTTCGCATTGAAAGTCGTTCGACTTGGCGTTGTCTATGGTTTTCATACACAATTCGGTAAAAAAAAGTAAGCTTTGTTTTAAGGAATTTTCTTGCAACACTGATATTTATTACATTGGTTTGTATAATTTACTTTTATTTTTTTACGAAATAATTCATAAAATTAGGGCTGGTTATTTCATAATTCCTTAGGATTTAAGTAGTAAAAGGCGGCCTTAAAGTTAAGGAAGTCGAAAGGAATCTGTACATGACTTAACATTTCTCTCTACTCACTCAGTCTTTGAAAATGTTGGATTGTGCGAGCGAGGGGTATGCAAAGCGATAAACTATGTTAACACACTCTGTCCATGTTATCGCAAGGATTTAGACTCTGTTATTAGTTCTGAAAATCGGCCACCTGGATTAGATACCTACGTCGAGAGAAAAGTTTGGATAAGACCAACCAACGTAAGCTAAGGGGAGAGTTGTTGAGCTATAGAGACAGTGGCAAATGAGATATACTCGTATACGTTCCTCCTCCTCCTAGAGTCGTTTTCCTCAATGCTGAGGGTCGTGACCCCCTCCACGGATCACTTTGTCTCGGACGATGCTGCGCCATCCACTGTGGACTGGGGTGTTCAGTATGGTTCGGATCTGGTCAGACCAACGTATCGGTCTTCGGTCACGGGGCCTCTTGCCTTCTCGTATACGTTATACATGTACTTATTCATGAATATCTATTCTGCCCCCTTCAAAGTTATGACCCTCAAATATTAACTTCTCCATAAAAATTAAAATCCTAAGATTGTATAAAAAAGCAAAAAAAAAAATTTTTTCCGACTAGATATTAGTGTGAAAGACAATGTTTTTTTTTGTTTATATTTTTATTTATTGTTAATTAATATTACATTTATTGGACTAAAATGTATAAATAATTAAAACTATTTAAAATATAAACTAAACCTAATTAAAAAATGTCCTCTAGAGACTACCGTTCAGTGATAGTCTCAAGAAGACTGGCAACATTTCCCCTCTGTATAACTAAGCTAATACGTTGGCAGAAATAATTGCCAGCCTTCCTGTCTCCAGACTTTTCCGTTACCCGTTTGGACAACTCCTTGGCCAGACGCTTGGCTGAGTGTCACCATAAGCCCATTGTCTCAACCCCAAACGTCGCAATTCGCAACCTGCACTTGAGGTTCTTCCCGCGCTTGACAAGGTTGCCTAGATGTGAGATGGGGCTAATGCGTCTACACATATCGCATCCCACACCAGGGACCTGCATGGAGAGACAATGTAAATTTTATACGCATGTGATATTCATCGAGACTCAGTACCCTGGTTCGATTCCCGGTCTGCAATATTAATTGTAAGATAAATTAATAGAATTATAAAATAAGGTCATCAGAACTTTAAGTACCTACTTTGATGATTCTCACGTTTATCGATTCGTTTTAATCACGCGAGTGTCACTAAAGATATAACATTCATCAAATTTCAGTAAGGCGACAACCAGACGCCAAATTGTGAAAAATAAAATAATAAAATTATGATGGTGTTGTCACAGATTAATTAGGGAATAGTGTTGTAAATCTATAGAGTCACAAATACATATATGTATATATATATATATATATATATACATATATGTATTTGTGACGCTATAGATTTACATATTATGCTATGTTCGACTTGAAACCCAATAAAGCTAAACTTGCTTATTTTTTTACCGAAAATAGCGCTTAAAAAAAAATACAGATAAAAAGAAAAATACAGGGTTCTTCTGTATTCGACTTGTCGCTTTATTGCACTTAATTTCGCTTTGAAAGTCGTTCGACTTGTCGTTTTTTTTTTTTTTATAAATTCTTTATTTCACAAAAAAACTTAATGCAGCTAACCTTTGGGAGTGTGGCCGAGGATTGCGGGTGCATTAAGATAATGCAAATGCAATATGATAAATGCAAATGATTAATATATAATTAATAAAGAAAAATAAATAAATATTATAATGTCTTGTTTGTCTATGGTTTTTATACAAAATTCTGTAAAAAAAAAGCAAGCATTGCTTTATTTGCTTTCAAGTCGAACATAGCATTCGTTGTACCTGGTTTAGATTAGCGATCCTTTTTTGAATTTGTAGGAACCCGGTTTTTCATAGCTTTTTCACACACCGAAAATTAAAAGTTGTCGCCTAGAACTCATTTGTAACTTTTGGTTCTGATTTCCTAGAATAAGATTAAGCTCCAGTGTCCGAAGGAATCGACAAGATATATTTTTAACTTGTCATTTTCCGCTCGATACCTTATTCGTCTCCTCAGAAACTAGAGATAAGAGAATTAAATAATACTTATTCTGTTGTAAATATTATCTAATAAAAGTCTATATTTTCTTACAATATTGTTTTATTTCATCCAACCCTATGTTTGACTTGTCGCTTTAAGCGTTTTCTTTTACTTTATTTAGCTTTGATAGTCGTTCAACTTGGCGTTGCTCTATGGTTTTCATTATTTAAGCGAAATTCAGTAAAAAAAAAGTTTGCAAGTCGAAACACAATTCAAAATTATTTATTGTATAGATTGCTCATTGATTAACAAATTTATTTGTATATAGTTTATATTTAATATTGTTCTTGTCAATTTATTGGAATACAATGTTAATGTCAAATTTTGCATGCTAAAACCGTGTCCCTTTCGGCGTGGTAAGAAACCACGCTTATAAATAAGCGGATTCACATTTAGCCAACTTTACTATAGGCCAATCATGACAAGTGGCAAGCTCGTCGATGTCTCCAGCGTACCAAACTCGAGAAATATCACAAATAAATTAAATGTATTTATTTACATTAATAAATATTATTGTCTCCCGACCAGGAATCGAACCTGGTACCTCCGAGTCTAAATTCCGTAAATTTAACCGCTAGACCACGGAGGCAGTTCCTAAAATTCTTTTATTGAGTAAAAACAGTTGTCAATAAGAATTTTCTTTAACTCAATAGTAAAACGTTTTATAGGTAACTCTCAAGGAATTTTATTTTACACTCTAATGCACATTATGTGGCAGTTTCTGCTGTAATATTCACAGCAAGATTTGCTCCTAATAACTGGCACTACAACCTACCCCGTGTCTGACTTGTCGCTGTAAGCGCTTTGTTTTCCTTTCTTTCGATTTGAAAGTCGTTCGAGTAGCGTTTTAATTCGAGTGTAAAATAAGTGTGAGTGTAGGCCTTGCTTTCAACTTGATCTCGGCATAAATTTCAGCTTTAGGCGAGTTGCACCAATCTTGGTATTATGTCCTTGTGCACCAAAATGAAGTAACTGTAATAGTAACAGTTAAAGTTAAAAATGGCGTCCAAGATATCAGTTTTATTTTGAAGGTCAGCCGTCTGCTGGTACAATGGTCGCCATTTTTTACTTTAACATATACAATCAGTGACTTGGTAGGATCACAGCACATTATCAAGTCATGGGTGAATATTTTTTATATATAGTTTAGATTTTAGTTTACCGCCTCCGTGGTCTAGTGGTAACAAACTGTAATAAAACGACCTTCTTGAAATCACGTATCTTTAATATTATTCACGTTTACAAACTTCCCTAACTCCTCTCACTCCTGTCAACCATCTTGTTCCCCCCGACCCCCGAGATGCGTTCCAATCTCAGCATCTCTCAATACGTTCCAATACAACATCCTCCCCTTTTTCTTTCTTATAATAATTAATCTAATTAGAACTTAAATATCCATATTATAATCCCTGTGCCAAACAGGTGGCCTAGTTTGCCTTTTAGAAACAGCTATAGGTACAGGTAAAGATTGACCTACATTATTAGTTGCATTTTGTTTATGCTCATCAGTTTCAAGAACTATTTCTACATTTGGAGCATTGGTAACCATTGACTGTTCCACTTCATTCCTAAAAGGAGCTGGAATCAAATGGAATCTATTTCTCCTAAATTTACCTCTTTCTGTTTGTAAAATATATGATCTAGGTTCTGTAGACCTACCAATCACATTACCATAAATTCTTAAGTCAATAATCCAAACCCTTTCTCCCACATTTAGTTGTCTTAATTTTCTTACATTATGTCTTTTATTGTAATATTTCTCAATTCTAAGTTTTCTAGCTTTACATATTTTTTTAAATGGAAGTTTAGATTTTTGCCATTTAGATGTTTTGCTAAATATTGGTAATAGCTCCCTTAATTTTCTGTTAAATAATAGTTGGCTTGGGCTATATCCACACTCTAAAGGTGTATTCCTATAAGATAACAATGCCAAATGAACATCTTCATTTTTCTTTAATAATTGTTTAGCTATCTTTACAGCTGACTCTGCACATCCATTACTTTGTGGATAATATGGACTGCTTGTAATATGTACAAAATTGTACTGTTTGGCAAACTGTAGGAAATTACTCTTAAACTGTGTACCACAATCAGTTCTTACAATTTCTGGTATACCATGCCTAGAAAATACTTCCTTACAACAGACAATTATACTGTTTTCTGTTAAATCTTTTAACTTAAATAATTCTATAAATCTTGAGTAATAATCTACAATGACCAAATACCAACAATCATTTAATTTAAACAAATCCAAAGCTAACTTTTGCCACGGTCGTTTGGGTATTTCTTCAGAAATCATTGGCTCCCTATTATTAGTTCTTTCCTCAATACACTGGGAACAATTTTCCACTAAGTTTTTTATATCAATTGAGAGCCCAAGCCACCACACACTGCCCTTAGCTCGAGCCCTACATCTAGTAATACCCAAATGACCTTGGTGAATAAAACCCAAAATCATGAGCTGCATAGATTTAGGTATAACAAATCTATTGCCATACAACAAATAATCTCCCTGTACAGTAAAATTAAATCTATACTGATAATAAAGTCTAACATTTTTAGGTACTTTATTTTTATTTGGCCAACCGTCTATTGTAAATTTTTTTAAAATTTCACACAAAGAACATTCCTTTTGCTGATTGTATATTTGTTGTAGAATGCTGTCATTGTACAAACTAACACTGTTTATTTGCTTTAATTGCATAGAACTTTCCAAATAAAACTCTTTTGAAACATCAAAATCTTTCAAAGGATTTCTTGACAGAGCATCAGCAACAACCAAACTCTTGCCTGGAATATATTTTATTGTGTATTTAAATGGCATAAGTTTCATTCTCATACTCATTAACCTAGGTGATAGCTCATCAATTGGTTTGGAATCCAAAATCTGCAAAAGTGGTTTGTGATCCGTTTCTAAATGAACTGTAATACCTGTTATAAAATCTCTAAATTTCTTTGTAGCCCATATAAGGGCTAAACATTCTTTTTCAATTTGAGCATACCTCTTTTCAGTAGAGGTCAAAGTTCTACTAGCAAAAGCCACAATTGTTCTTTCCATTTTTTTGTTTTCTTGCATTAAAGCCGCACCCAAACCATAGCTACTACTATCAGCTGAAATTATTATCTTATTATCTGGATTAAAATGACTTAAAATAGGCGACGTTTGCAATAAGCCCTTAAGAATATTAAAAGCTTTATTCTGCTCTACCCCCCATGAAAATATAATGTCTTTTTTTAATAAACTATATAAAGGTTCTAACAAATTGGATCTGTTAGGAATGAATTTTCCAACAAAATTTATGAGTCCTAAAAATTGCATTAGTTCTACTTTAGATTGAGGAATTTCAAATTTAGTTATTGCTGCTACTCTGTCAGGATCAGGTCTGATACCTTCCGCGTTAATGACATGACCCAAATATTTAACCTCAGTTACACCAAATTGACATTTCTCTTTATTCAAAACAATACCTGCCTTACCCAACCTAGTTAAAACTTCTATAAGTTTATTATTGTGGTCCTCTACTGTACTACTATAAACTAAGATATCATCAACATGAATTAGAACATCCATGTCAGAAAACAACTGATTAAATTTCATAGAAAAATACTCTGGTGCACAATTTAATCCAAATGGTAAACGTGTATACATAAATCTTCCAAAAGGTGTCATAATTGTTGTTAGCCTACTGGATTCCTCATCTAAAACAATTTGATGAAATCCTGATGCTGCATCTATCTTGGAAAAATATTTTGCTTCTTTTAAACGACTTAAAGTTACCTCTACTTTAGGAATTGGAAAGACTGGTCTTAATATATTTTTATTGACCCGTGTATAGTCACCACATATTCGAACATTGCCATCATCTTTCAGAACAACAACTATGGGAGAAACAAACTGTGTCGGCTCTTCTACTTGTTTTATGATCCCTAGTTTAACCAATCTATCTAATTCTTGTTTTACCTTATCATATAATGGTATCGGAATAACTCTTGGCACAGATTGAATAAAAGGCTGTGGATCTTGAACTAAAGTAATATGAAAAACATCTTCAAAAACTCCCAAATCAGTGAATAAAGAAGGATATTTTTTTAAGACATAATCCTTCTTAATTGTTTCACTTAATCTAACAGTTTCATAAACAGCATTAATTTGTACAACCTTCATAGACTGTAATGCAGGTTTACCCAGGATAGGCTGACTTAAATTCCTAATAACATAAACTTTTCCTATATAATCATTATTCTTATATTGTAATTTTAAATCTAAACATCCCTTAACATCTAACTTCCTTCCATCCGGTCCATTAACACACACAAAATTAGGCTGTAGTTCTGTCTCTTCCTTGACACACCATTCTGGCACCGCAACTAAATCTGCTCCTGTATCAATAAGGAAATCCAATTTACACCTAAATATATTGTCTTTATATATATTAATAGTCACTATGTAGTTATTATGTACCTGCTGATGCCCAGATTCCACCAGATTCATATGTGATGAGCCTTCTCCGGCGTTAAACATCTTCTTAAATGGGAGCCTCACCCTGCATGTTCTTGCATAGTGACCCTTACGACCACATCTAAAACATGTATTGTTTCCAAATTCTTGACCCCTGTTGGAAACAGGTTTGAAATTCACTTTATTCAACTCATATACTTCCTGCTGTGGCTCCATAAACATTTTTGACTCCTGTTGCTGTATTTCTGATTGTCGTGCAATATTAATTGCCTCTGGCAACTTCAAATCCGCCTTTAACTGCAGTCTCTCGCTGCATTTTTTATCTTTTAAGCCAACCACAATTCTATCTCTAATTAATTCCTCTTTCAGATAGTCAAACTCGCAGCTTTCCGCTAGGCTGTACAAATTTGTTACGAACTGATCTACCGTTTCATCGCCCTTCTGACACCTACTATTAAACTTGTATCGTTCGTAAATGACATTTTTTTTAGGGTAAAAATAATTTTCCAACTTTACCAATAGCTCCGTATAACCTGTATCGTTACCAAATTGCAACATTAATTGTTCAGAACCCTCGCCCATTATATAGAGAAGTAAATTAACTTTTTCATGATCCTCTTTTTTATCATTGCCCGATATTTCCATATACCTGAGAAACCTTTTCTTCCATGTGACCCACGTTTCAGGTTTATTAAAATCAAACACGCTCGGCGCTTGGACCGCCGGCTGCACTTTCACAACTTGCGATTTCGTATCCATATCCATATATCCAACCGCTGCCACCATGTAATAAAACGACCTTCTTGAAATCACGTATCTTTAATATTATTCACGTTTACAAACTTCCCTAACTCCTCTCACTCCTGTCAACCATCTTGTTCCCCCCGACCCCCGAGATGCGTTCCAATCTCAGCATCTCTCAATACGTTCCAATACAACACAAACGTTGCCGTGAACTCGGGAGGTCGTGGGTTCGATTCCCACCGGGGGCAAGTTGTACATTGTATAATTTGTCTCGGTCTGGGTGTTTATATGTATATATTTACAAAACAAAAAAGAAGTATAATATGTAGTTTATCAACCATCTAGTTTCCGTAACACAAGCCTCGTAGCTTACCACGGAAACTAGATGGCGCTGTGTGACCTGTCTGGAAATATTTATTTATTTATTTATATATTTTTACATTGAGAGGTTAATATCAAAACTAAATGAAACCAATTTTTCTTATAAATAATTTATTAAATTTTCGTTTCTTGTTTCCTAACTCTTTAAAAAACTTATCAATTACTAGTTTCTTCACAATAATCCATACTATATTATAAAAAGGCAATAATACGACATTATGATCGGAGTACATGTGACCTCACAGCCATTTGTCTGCAAGTTTACCTAGATAATATTACTGAATCAATTTTAATGACATTTGTGTTGTACATGTTATCGAAAATCCAGAGATAAACAGTCTTCGGATCAAATTTTTTTATTACTATTTTGATTCATGTAGATTTTAGTGCTACCCATGCAAAGCCGAAGTAGCTGAGTTGTCCAATAATCAAAATATGAGTTTTTATTGTATAATTGATGCGTATTATTATTGTAGAAGATGTGATCACTTGGTCCCCGTGGAGAGGAGTGCCAGGAGTCCGGCCGCACTACTCAGAGACACAATGTAGTTACTGCGAGGTATGGCTAAGGAAATATATGGACTAATACCACAACAAACATCATCAAAGCCCTTAGAACCCAGCGTCCTAGACCACTGTTAGAGATGAGCCTGCCAGAAACTTTTGGAGAATTTGGCCTAGACTTACCATGCTGGCCAGACCGTTGGCAGGTGTCTGATGTTTTTTTTTTATGACAATTTATTAATAATCGCACAAGTTGACTTAACATGCTTTCCAATGCATGGGAATGGTAAAGTAAAGTATCATCACGACCGTTTCCCTTTCGGCGTGGTCAGAAACCACGCTTATAAATAAGCGGATTCACATTTAGCCAACTTTACTGCCGGCCAATCTTGACAAGTGGCAAGCTCGTCGATGTCTCCAGCGTACCAAACTCGACAAATATCACTAATAAATTAAATACTAATTAAATGTATTTATATACATTAATTAATATTTTTGTGTCCCGACCAGGAATCAAACCCGGTACCTCCGAATCTAAATCCACGGACTTAACCGCTAGACCGCAGAGGCAGATGGGAATGGTGGTGTTGTAAATCTATGACAATGGTCGTGAAGAAAAGTGTATTTCTGATTGGTACATGCCAGGGTTCAAAAAAGCATCGTTTGACAGTGTAAGTATTTTATATAGGTATTGTAAAGGATACACAGTGGGTGTGAATGCCCGCAGCAGGTAGAAGCTGGCGAGGATGACGATGGCCAGGAACAGGGCGTTGGTGTAAAAGATGGAAAAAGTGGTCGCCTCATAGTCTGCCACCTCATTTTTCTTCCATAGAATTCTGAAAATAAGAAGGTAATTTGTTTAATGTATCATGGATTCACCGTACGGGTCTATTGTGTGTGGTACTGTACTTGCAACCAACAATAGGCTGGTTTAAGAAAAGGAGGCCTCCCTTTTTTATTTTATTGCGCAATAATACGCTCACCTACTACTTCTCTCCCTCTCCAACCAAATCCTGTATGATTCCATTAATGCCGTCTTGGAAGCTCATTTCATAAATGTATTGGCGGCAGACCTGCTTAGGCCCAATTCTTTCAGTAAGTGATGGAAAGATTTTGCTGGAACTCCTCTCGCACCAACTTCCACTGCGTAAAGCTGAGTCTTGAACCCTTGAACTAACTAAAATTACAACCGTATCCCTTCCACGGTGATCAGAAACCACCCTTATTTTTATTTGCCTAATTCACATTGATCCAACTTTACTATTGGCCCATCTAGACCAAGGAGGCAGTTTCTTCTGAAATTTAGATTATAAACTCCTTAAATACAATTGTTTAATGGTCTATAAATAATGACAGAAAAAATAACATATTAAATTATATTAAAAGGTTAAGTTGCCAACTTCATTATTGTATTTACCTTTCGTCCTTCTCTTTCCTGCTCATCTTCTTGTCATCAGCCAGTTTTCTGGACATCTCCCGCGCCACCGCATCCTCTCTCCGGACAGCCACCCGATGTTTCAACTGGAACTTAGTGTTGCGATATGCAAAGGCTAGCAACCAAGTACTAACAGCGGTCACTAGCACGAACCAGACGAATGCGGAGCTGGCTTCCAATGAATGAACACGCCAGAAAAGCCCTATAAATATATTTTTTCTAAGTACATCAAAACATTGTTTTATGAATGAAAAGTAAGTATTATTTACTAGTAGATGTTAGCAGCTATAAGAAAAGAAAGTAATGAATGTACTTACAGATTGGAATAGCAGAAACTATAAAGGCATTTCCGTAAAATAAAGCCGAAGATTTAGTAGATACATTTCGGCTGAAATCTTGCAATAACATCTCCTCCTCCTTAGTAAACGCCTTGTTAACTTTAGCGGCCATTTCAAATATTATTAGTTATTATTTGTTGCAATTACTATTAACAGAATAGTTGTTTTCTGTCCGAGAGAAAGGAGAGATCACAAAAAAAATTATCGTAAATGTCATTGACGTTCGACCAACGTGTCAAAATTTATTGCCAGAATAAATAATTTACTGCCAACAAATCATTATGTTTGCCATGATAAAAGATTTTTTTTTTGTTGTTTTGATAATTGAGATGATAGGGAAGGCAAAGGGTCTAGCCCATACACCCAAGTCTGACGTAATATATCTTTCTTTTCATGAGTTAATGAGGTCATCATCAAATTCCAGATGCTGCAGAATTTGATGCTTTTCTTGGAGTCACTCGCGGCACCATAGCTCAAACACGTCGGGTAAAATATGGGAGTTGGCAGCGCGGGAAAACCGCAAAAAATAAACTGCAACTTGTGCCCCATAATTAAAGTCACATTTATCGTTTTCCATAATTATTCACATTGCAGTACATTATTAAACAAAACAACACCACTTTTGACCAATAATATCCACAGTAAGTTAATTTACAAAACAAAAACTTGCACTTGACATGTCCACGCAAAATGGCGCGAAGAACTCTTTTTTTTTGTTCTTTTTTTGTTTCTCTTCTCCCGATGGATGATGAATGAGATGATAGGAAAGGCAAAGGGTCTAGCCCATACAGCCAAGTCTGACGTAATATATCTTTCTTTTAAATGAGTTAATGAGGTCATCATCAAATTCCAGATGCTGCAGAATTTGATGCTTTTCTTGGAGTCACTCGCAGAACCATCCACTGCTCTAACACCTCGGGTAAAATATGGGAGTTGACAGTTCGGGAAAACCGCTAAAAATAAACTGCAACTTGTGTCCCATATTTAAAGTCCAATTTATCGTTTTCCATAATTATTCACATTGTAGCACATTATTAAACCAAACAACACCACTTTTGACCAATAATATCCACAGTAAATTTATTTACCAAACAAAAACATGCACTTGACATGTCCACGCAAAATGGCGCGAAGAACTCCTTTATGTACTCTTTAGTCTGTGGTTATACTTGACATTTTTCAAGGCACTGGTTACATAAGTATAATGATTAAATATAATAGTATTTTATTAAAATTCACTGCATTCTTCTGGAATAAATTAAGTGTGAAATACTTTAAAAATAATTATGCAATAATTATTATGCACTAATAAATACATTCTTAGATAACTTGATATCACTTATTTCGTTTAATAAAGTAATTAACAAGGTGAGAAAACTTTCATTTTCTATTCTCATCAAGTACGCGGCAAACATGGAAAACACTAGCCAAACAAAATCGAGTGGCTTCTTCCAATATTAAATATTCTTTCTGACAGATACAAAATAAAATATTCCAATGGGGTGTATCAGGCAAAGCTTTTTCTAGATGTCGCTAGCGGCACTGGTACCCTGTTTAAAGCTATGACGGATCATTTTTTAAATGTTTTTGTATTTTTATTTATTTTTATAACAGAAAAATGTATTTTAAAATAACGTTATCTAACTTAAAATACGAATTAGGAAAGCAAACACCGTCTTTAAAAAGAAAAAAGGTTAAATTAATAGAACGGCAATTTTGAGATCACCATATTTTTGATTTCGCTTGGAAATCTCGATTTGTACACTGAAAAGCTGCTCACTTCGGCAATATAACCAGAAAATAATAAATTTCGTAATAAAAATACAAGTTTTATACGCAACTGACAGTTTTATTGGGTACCGTCTATCATGCGCCATCTATCGTGATAAAAAGTTAGTGATACACCATTGTTTTGAATATTGCAGCTATATAGTCTGTGATACTGCAATGCTAATCACAGACAATTTTGATTTTTGTTTGAGCGGTTTCTTGGCGGTTATGAGCATTCCTATTTGCAATTAATATAAATGAATTTGTATACATGTGAAAAAAGGTATAAAAGATATAGAAATGAGTGACTACGATTTTGTTATACCATTGAAGAAAGATGATTTACTGGAAACCCATGTCGGACAGTATAATGTCGAAGATGTGGTACAGCCGCGCTGTTTACTATCCGAAATGCAAGGTAAATAGCATAATTTTTAAATACTTCGATAAGTTATCTTACTCTTCAAAGTCCGCCGTTACCGTGAGAGCACGGTGCGCCGTTCTACTAATACCAACTTGTGGAATTATTAAAGAAATTGTGAGAGAAAATTACATCCGACCCTCGCCAACGCCAGAGGGCCAGTGTGGCGAGAGAAGGCTAAATTTTTCAACAGTGGAGGTGTAGGAACCTGTATTCTAGTTGGGTGATGTTGTATTGGTGTATTTCAGATGCGGCCCGAGCATTCAATTCAATAGGAGTGGAATATATTCTGGAACATTTTGACACATATTTCTCTATACTGGTACACGGCATAAAGTTGGAATGGAATGTTATTAATAAAGGTAAAAACTTGATAGATAAACATTTTAAGCATTACTTGGAATCCCTGTACGGGGTGCCAGGTCCATCATGTCTAGGAGCGAGAGAAGAATGGTGTCTTGGGCTTGCAGTTGACTTATGAAGGAGGCATCCTCTTTTTACTGCGCAACATAATGCTCACAATCTACAATTCTGCTCCTCTCTCTACCTAACCAAGTATTGTAATATAACTGATTAATAGGCTCGAGCACATTGCTGATATGCCTATATCAAGCACTGGCGTAAAGTTCATAAAATTATTGGTTATCACCATAGTCTATGTGTATTGTCACTAGCCACTTGTCCAGTTTGTTTTTAAAAGTGTTAACAGTTAAGTACTGTTATTTTGTACCACATATTTACATCTCTGTTATCATAAAGTGATATTTCACATTTGTATTGCTGGACTTTCTCATCAATTTCATTCCCAGATCCCGATGGGGAAATAGTATTGAATAGATAAACCTTTTAGTTAGGTGGGGGCAGTTGTACCTACCTGTTAGAGTTTTAAATGTCTCAATTATATATTTCTCCATTCTCTTAGACTTGGCAGGTTTAGATAATTTATGTCGTTGGTCATGACTTTTTCCTCAAGCAGTGTGAAATTTTGATTGTGACAAATGGCCTTTGTACGCCTTGACTAGTGCTTGATATAGACATATCAGCAATGTTCTGCGAGCCTGTTAGTCAATAATATTAAAAAGGTGGCCTAATATACCCACAAATGCAGTACTCAAAAGCAAAAATCAAAAACAATATTCCTAAGTCTTCCATTCAACTTGCAGGTTTTGATCACATAGTGAATGCAGCCAAGAGTTTGTGCAACCACCTGGAGCCAATCGTCCAGGACCAGGAGTTGGCTTCTGAGGTGCGAGCCAAGAACCTCAACATCCTTAAGATGGTCCTTTATCTCTATGTCAACATCATCAAGGTTAAAGATGCTAAACTGGCACAAGATGTAAGTAAATTTTGTTAGTTAAGAAAAGAAGCCACTCTAACAAAATTTGTATCAATCATTCCTTGGTCTGTAGCCCTATTCTGTTACTTACGAAGGCTCCGAGACACGATAATAGTAACCTAAGCACGCTTAAAGGTGTTCCGAGACGCGCTTAAACTGTTTTGCCAAAGCTATGTGACGTCACAAATGACATTATTTCTCGCGCTGCTCACGATATCGAGGTAGATCGCTCTGAGCGCTTTCAGTTGTTTGTCATAATGTCCCGCGCCATTTTCAAGTTAATTTAATATCAGGTTTTCTTATAAAATTATTTAATATTGTAATTCTTTTATACTATTTCTATATTACTTCTTAAACAAATGTATAATTAATATTTAAGTAGGAAGTGAAAAAAAATGTCTGTAACACAGGAAGTTATTTTAAATTACCAAAATAAGTTAATAATATTAAAGTGAGAGGGTTGCAACTTGGTCTAAGCTGCTAGTATTGAATATATTTGTATTGTGCTAGTGAGAGGGTTGCAACTTGGTCTAAGCTGCTAGTATTGAATATATTTGTATTGTGCTAGTGAGAGGGTTGCAACTTGGTCTAAGCTGCTAGTATTGAATATATTTGTATTGTGCTAGTGAGAGGGTTGCAACTTGGTCTCAGCTGCTAGTATTGAATATATTTGTATTGTGCTAGTGAGAGGGTTGCAACTTGGTCTAAGCTGCTAGTATTGAATATATTTGTATTGTGCTAGTGAGAGGGTTGCAACTTGGTCTAAGCTGCTAGTATTGAATATATTTGTATTGTGCTAGTGAGAGGGTTGCAACTTGGTCTCAGCTGCTAGTATTGAATATATTTGTATTGTGCTAGTGAGAGGGTTGCAACTTGGTCTCAGCTGCTAGTATTGAATATATTTGTATTGTGCTAGTGAGAGGGTTGCAACTTGGTCTAAGCTGCTAGTATTGAATATATTTGTATTGTGCTAGTGAGAGGGTTGCAACTTGGTCTCAGCTGCTAGTATTGAATATATTTGTATTGTGCTAGTGAGAGGGTTGCAACTTGGTCTAAGCTGCTAGTATTGAATATATTTGTATTGTGCTAGTGAGAGGGTTGCAACTTGGTCTAAGCTGCTAGTATTGAATATATTTGTATTGTGCTAGTGAGAGGGTTGCAACTTGGTCTCAGCTGCTAGTATTGAATATATTTGTATTGTGCTAGTGAGAGGGTTGCAACTTGGTCTAAGCTGCTAGTATTGAATATATTTGTATTGTGCTAGTGAGAGGGTTGCAACTTGGTCTCAGCTGCTAGTATTGAATATATTTGTATTGTGCTAGTGAGAGGGTTGCAACTTGGTCTAAGCTGCTAGTATTGAATATATTTGTATTGTTCTAGTGAGAGGGTTGCAACTTGGTCTAAGCTGCTAGTATTGAATATATTTGTATTGTGCTAGTGAGAGGGTTGCAACTTGGTCTCAGCTGCTAGTATTGAATATATTTGTATTGTGCTAGTGAGAGGGTTGCAACTTGGTCTAAGCTGCTAGTATTGAATATATTTGTATTGTGCTAGTGAGAGGGTTGCAACTTGGTCTAAGCTGCTAGTATTGAATATATTTGTATTGTGCTAGTGAGAGGGTTGCAACTTGGTCTCAGCTGCTAGTATTGAATATATTTGTATTGTGCTAGTGAGAGGGTTGCAACTTGGTCTAAGCTGCTAGTATTGAATATATTTGTATTGTGCTAGTGAGAGGGTTGCAACTTGGTCTCAGCTGCTAGTATTGAATATATTTGTATTGTGCTAGTGAGAGGGTTGCAACTTGGTCTCAGCTGCTAGTATTGAATATATTTGTATTGTGCTAGTGAGAGGGTTGCAACTTGGTCTAAGCTGCTAGTATTGAATATATTTGTATTGTGCTAGTGAGAGGGTTGCAACTTGGTCTAAGCTGCTAGTATTGAATATATTTGTATTGTGCTAGTGAGAGGGTTGCAACTTGGTCTAAGCTGCTAGTATTGAATATATTTGTATTGTGCTAGTGAGAGGGTTGCAACTTGGTCTAAGCTGCTAGTATTGAATATATTTGTATTGTACTAGTGAGAGGGTTGCAACTTGGTCTAAGCTGCTAGTATTGAATATATTTGTATTGTGCTAGTGAGAGGGTTGCAACTTGGTCTCAGCTGCTAGTATTGAATATATTTGTATTGTGCTAGTGAGAGGGTTGCAACTTGGTCTAAGCTGCTAGTATTGAATATATTTGTATTGTGCTAGTGAGAGGGTTGCAACTTGGTCTAAGCTGCTAGTATTGAATATATTTGTATTGTGCTAGTGAGAGGGTTGCAACTTGGTCTAAGCTGCTAGTATTGAATATATTTGTATTGTGCTAGTGAGAGGGTTGCAACTTGGTCTAAGCTGCTAGTATTGAATATATTTGTATTGTACTAGTGAGAGGGTTGCAACTTGGTCTAAGCTGCTAGTATTGAATATATTTGTATTGTGCTAGTGAGAGGGTTGCAACTTGGTCTAAGCTGCTAGTATTGAATATATTTGTATTGTACTAGTGAGAGGGTTGCAACTTGGTCTAAGCTGCTAGTATTGAATATATTTGTATTGTGCTAGTGAGAGGGTTGCAACTTGGTCTAAGCTGCTAGTATTGAATATATTTTTTTATAGAACTCTACAAAACTATCCCTCGGCAAGAAGGGAAGGAAAGTGGCCGAAGAGGGAGAATTCTGTGGCTGGACGGAATCTGACAGACTGGCCGGTCTAATCTGTCTGCATACAGTACTGCTGCAACCCTTGGCTCGGCTCTGGGACCCGCCCCTGCCAGAGGACAGCTTTGTGGAGTAAGTGTTCACAACCCACCCCGATTATACCTCAACTGAGACAAAGATATATAAACACACGAAGCTAGAAGCCAGGATGACAATCAAATAGTGGCCTTATGTGGTAAAATTTATAGCTAAAAATACATACTCATATATAAAAAAAAGATAAAGGAAGAAATAGCTAATTACAAGTTTTCACAGATATAGATATCAGTTGATCCTGATTTGCTCATCGCTATTTTGTCTCGTCTGGGATTGTCGTCGGAAACAATATCATGGTTCTCGCATTATTTAAAAGGGCGTCAACAACAAGTTCGCATTAATGAAATGTCCTCAAGCTGGTGCGAAATGAGTACAGGCGTCCCACAAGGTGGCATACTCTCACCCTTACTTTTCTCATTATTCATTAATGGTATCACCTCCGTTCTTCATTGCCGCTACCACCTGTACGCTGACGACTTGCAACTCTACGTGCAGACAGATGTCGACACTCTTAATAGTGCTATAGCTTGGCTTAACTCCGATCTTAGTAGTATATATTCTTGGTCTGCGAGGTTTGGTGTCGTTGTCAATCCCAGCAAGTGTCAGTCTATTATTGTTGGAAGCTCCCGACTTTTATCCAGAGTTGACATGGCCATAATTGACCCTGTTCGGTTTGACAACGTGCCTATTCCTTTCTCCAGTGAGGTTAAGGATCTGGGTATATACCTGGATACTCATCTTTGCTGGGGACCGCAGATCACTAATATCAGTCGTAAAATATTTTCTTCACTGCACTCTCTTAACAAATTAAAAAACTTCTTGCCGCTAAAAGCTAAAATTACGCTCGCCCAGTCACTCCTCCTGCCACTACTAGATTACGGCGATGTGTGTTGTGTGGACCTTTCACAAGATTTACTCAACAAAATGGTACGTTTGCACAACACATGCATTAGATTTATCTTTGGTCTACGCAAGTATGATCGTATTTCGTCTTTTCGGGATAAACTCAAATGGCTCCATATTCGTAAGAGGCGAAATTGTCGAGTTCTCTGCTTACTGTATAGTATCCTGAATGAACCCGGCACGCCTCAGTATCTTAAAGACAGCTTCACATTTCTTGGCTCTATTCACGATCGAACCCTTCGATCTAGTTTCAACTCCACACTCTCCATTCCTTCTCATCATACCTCTTTTGTCTCCCATTCGTTTGCTGTTGTTGCTGCAAATCTCTGGAACGACATACCATTAAATATAAGACAAGCTTCAAATCGAGCTATCTTCAAAAATTTAGTATATAGGTACTTCTTATCAACCTAACTGTTTCAACTTCTCTATTTTTTTATATAGTTTTTTTCCTTTTTCATTTGCAGCAACTACATCATTATTTCTATATTACTTCCCTCATCGTTAAAAGGTTTATTTGTATATTTATTATGTGTATATAGTATATTTATATATATATAATTTATTTATGTACGTGTTATGTAATAGTTAGTAAATATTGGTATGTATATGTTGATATATATGGACTTACTTAATATTGCACCTACCATCTATACTGTCTAAATGTCCTAAAGGTTTGGCTGTCAGAGAATGCCTAGCGGCATTAAGTCCGCCTTTGTACATAGTGCAATAAAGTTTTTAAATAAATAAAAAATATATATATATTAAAACATAGATTAATACTAAACACTGAGTGGAGTATTACAAAAAGATTGATGTGATAGTGAAAAGGCGGGATAAGTAAAATAATTAGTGCTTTGCAGTGCGTCCTCCCCGTAATGTTGTACGGAGCAGAGACGTGGACACTAACAATGAGTCTGGTCCATAAATTCAATATTATGCTATGCTTGGTATATCTCTAATGGATAGAATTAGAAACGTTGATATTCGTCAGAGAACGAAAGTTACTGACATAGCTTTTAAAATTAGCAAGCTGAAGTGGCAATGGGTCGGACACATCTGCTGCCACAGAACCGACGAACAATAGTGTTCTAGAGTGGAGACCACGTACGGGAAGAGTGGGACGACCCCCCGCCAGATGGACAGATGAGCTAAAGAAGGTCGCTGGTGGGGGTTGGATGAGGGTAGAGAAAGATCGCGTTAAGTGGCTCCCCTTGGGGGAGACCCACATCCAGCAGTGGAGAGATACAGGCTGATGATGATGAGGGCTTTGAAAAACACATTTACCTTTGACAAGAGAACCTCGTGTCAGTTTATTTTATTTTTTTATTTAATGTTTAAGGACAACTTCCAGCTAGATACATAAAACATATATACAGTACATATGGGTAGGGTATGGCTATTGACAAGTTGCCATGTTTATTTTCGTAATTCTCGTTGACTTTTCTTGTTTAAAACATTATTTAATTAATTTATATAAAACATCTTAGCTTTAAATGAATAATACTGTGGATATTTGTAAACAAACGTTTTTGTTAAAATAATAACAAAATTTTTATCAAAGAATCCTGAACTTTTAATTTCATTTATTTATTCACCATTTCATACATTTAGTACGTTCGGTTTCGTCAGATGACAAATTAATTATTTTACTAATCATGATAGCGAATGAATAACAGCAAAGAACAGCCTTTGTCGTTACCAGATAAGTACTACCTACACCAATAGATGCTGCTGTAAAAGGGCGTTGTCATGGTAATAATAATATGGTATAATTATGTCAAAACAAAATAATATTTTCTACTATTAAGGAACATAAAACAAAAAGAAGTGTAACTCCATACAAGAAAAGTGTTCCAGTTTTAATAGCGCTACTACGGTTTCCCACCGAACTACAATTGGCGGCAAATAAATTCTTTAATTGTTTTTTTTTTACTTTTTGTTAATTAAAGCATCCTTAATAATTGATTAATAAAAGTATAAATGTGTTGAACAAAATGAATAGTAGATCAGATAACTCGGGAGACGTGCCCCTAACGGACACCTGGTCAAGCAATGGGTCCCCCTCAGCAGAATAGTAGATCAGGTAACTCGGGAGACGTGCCCCTAACGGACACCTGGTCAAGCAATGGGTCCCCCTCAGCAGAATAGTAGATCAGGTAACTCGGGAGACGTGCCCCTAACGGACACCTGGTCAAGCAATGGGTCCCCCTCAGCAGAATAGTAGATCAGGTAACTCGGGAGACGTGCCCCTAACGGACACCTGGTCAAGCAATGGGTCCCCCTCAGCAGAATAGTAGATCAGGTAACTCGGGAGACGTGCCCCTAACGGACACCTGGTCAAGCAATGGGTATAGTAGATCAGGTAACTCGGGAGACGTGCCCCTAACGGACACCTGGTCAAGCAATGGGTATAGTAGATCAGGTAACTCAGGAGACGTGCCCCTAACGGACACCTGGTCAAGCAATGGGTATAGTAGATCAGGTAACTCGGGAGACGTGCCCCTAACGGACACCTGGTCAAGCAATGTCAAAGTCAAAGTCAAATCATTTATTACAATTTGGCCTTCTCGGGCTCTTTTGTATTGTCACATCACATTGTTATAATTATTTAAATAAATTATATTAAATTTATTACAATACAATTGAATTGACCTAAATATAAACATACACCAACAGTAACAGGTGTCCAAAATATATTAATAATATACATTTGCACATCTACCAGGCATTTTTGTCACTAATAAAATCATTTATCTTATAATAGGCCTTGCCTATAAGTCGACGTTTGACATGAATTTTTAGTTTATCGAAACACAAGCTAGTTAGTTCCTTTGGGAGTGTGTTATAAAAACGAACACCAAGTCCCAAAAAAGACTTACTAGTTTTACTGAGGCGTAGGTGAGGCAAAGCTAATTTGTGATTATTGCGTGTGTTGCGAGAATGCAAGTCACAATTCCTTTTAAATTGTTTTATATTCTTGTGGACATACATAATATTCTCTAGAATATACTGAGATGCCACTGTAAGAATATCATACTCCTTAAACTTATCTCTTAGCGAAGTGCGAGCGGTCAAATTATAAATATATCGAATAGCCCGCTTTTGTAAAATAAAGATAGTTTCAATGTCAGTAGCATTTCCCCACAGTAAAATTCCATAAGACATAATACTATGGAAATAGCTAAAATAAACTAATCTAGCAGTATCAACATCTGTCACACGCCTCACCTGTCTAATGGCATACGCCGCTGAGCTCAGCCTTTTGGATAGTGCTGCAATATGAGCACCCCACTGGAGTTTGGAATCTATTGTTATACCTAAGAATACTGTACTTTCCATGATCTCCAATTGCTCACCATTTAATATTATATTTGGAGAAATGTTTCTTACATTAGGAAGAGCAAATCTTAGACATTTAGTTTTTCTAGCATTAAGCAGCAAATTGTTAGCTGTAAACCAGTTGTAAACACGATCAAGCGCATTGTTTACTACGTCAAAATTATTAAGCTTCCTGTCTATTTTAAATATTAGAGAAGTATCATCAGCAAACAAAACAATATCGTGTAAGTTTTTAATACAATATGGTAGGTCGTTGATATAAACTAGAAACAAGAATGGACCAAGAATAGAGCCCTGTGGGACACCGATCCTTACTGGAGATCCAGAAGAAGTGATATTACCAATAGCCACCCTCTGCGTTCTATCAGAAAGATACGACATAACCAATTCTAGAGCTGAATCTTTTATGCCATAGTAACTTAGTTTAAGAAGCAGTGTACCATGATCTACACAATCAAAAGCCTTTGATAAGTCACAGAACACTCCAATAGCGTCCTGGGACTTCTCCCATGCTTCAAATATAACCTTAATTAACGACATACCCGCGTCAGTAGTCGACCTTCCCTTAGTGAAACCAAATTGTTTGTTGTGGAGAAGTTTATTAACATTAAAATGTAATAGTAGTTGATTTAAGATTATTTTTTCAAAAATTTTACTTAGTGCTGGAAGAACTGAGATAGGCCTAAAATTTGTAGGATCAGATTTACAACCAGACTTAAATAAAGGTATAATTTTACTATGCTTCATTAAATCTGGAAAAACTCCCGAGTCAATGCTACTATTAAAAATAACAGCTAGATAATGAGCCAACGAGTCAATGATTGAACTTAATACGTTGACTGATATTCCCCAAAGATCCTCGGTCTTCTTGATATTAAGAGACTTAAATGTCTTTACTATAGTATGTGCATTGACATGAAAAAAATTAAATGTAACTAAGCATTGATTCACATTAGCTTTCAAAAGTGTTTCCGATAGAACTGGTGATGAATTTAAGGACCTGGTGGTTTCAATAGGTATATTAGAGAAAAAACTCTCAAACTCCTTAGCCACTTCTAAGTCCGATTTTATTAACTTATTTCCTATCTGAAGACTGAAATGATTATCACGAGGCTTAACCTTACCAGTCTCGCAATTAATTACATTCCAGACGGCTTTAATCTTGTTATCCGACCGTTTGAGCTTTCTGGCAATAAACATTGATTTTGCTGCAATGCAAACCATTTTAAATGTCTTAGAGTACTTTCGAACGTAATCAACAAAAATGGGTATAGTAGATCAGGTAACTCGGGAGACGTGCCCCTAACGGACACCTGGTCAAGCAATGGGTATAGTAGATCAGGTAACTCGGGAGACGTGCCCCTAACGGACACCTGGTCAAGCAATGGGTCCCCCCTCAAATATAGCAGAATAGTTGGCCAGTCTGATAGACCTAGTGAACTTTTCACAACCCTATATGATCTCCAAATCTTGACTTTAGCTAGCTTGGAACCTAGGACTATGATTACATCAAATGTCATCACGAAGACTTATTTATAAAATATAATTTATACAGATTGGTAGCAGATCCATGTTACAAGGCGATCGAAGATCCAATTATAAAGAATAAGTCAGTCAGGGACACAGTGTTCCAAATACTTGGGGTTCTCATCAAGAAGTACAATCACGGAACCACCTGCTTGGTCAGATTAGTACAGGTATGTCAATAAACCTTATCATTTTCTTCCCAGACCTCTCCGCACCTTCCAGAACACAAAGAGGGAGAATTTAAACGTAGACACATTATCCATTCCATATAAATTACATTAGCTATTTTTGTACTACTTGTGTTGCGAGCAGTAATAAATAAATTGTAAATAGTACTTTGTATACCTTTATTGAGAAGACTAATGTTATTTTTGTACTACTTGTGTTGCGAGCAGCAATAAAAAAAATTGTAAATAGTACTTTGTATACCTTTATTGAGAAGACTAATGTTATTTTTGTACTACTTGTGTTGCGAGCAGTAATAAAATAATTGTAAATAGTACTTTGTATACCTTTATTGAGAAGACTAATGTTATTTTTGTACTACTTGTGTTGCGAGCAGTAATAAAATAATTGTAAATAGTACTTTGTATACCTTTATTGAGAAGACTAATGTTATTTTTGTACTACTTGTGTTGCGAGCAGTAATAAAATAATTGTAAATAGTACTTTGTATACCTTTATTGAGAAGACTAATGTTATTTTTGTACTACTTGTGTTGCGAGCAGTAATAAATAAATTGTAAATAGTACTTTGTATACCTTTATTGAGAAGACTAATGTTATTTTTGTACTACTTGTGTTGCGAGCAGTAATAAATAAATTGTAAATAGTACTTTGTATACCTTTATTGAGAAGACTAATGTTATTTTTGTACTACTTGTGTTGCGAGCAGTAATAAAATAATTGTAAATAGTACTTTGTATACCTTTATTGAGAAGACTAATGTTATTTTTGTACTACTTGTGTTGCGAGCAGTAATAAAATAATTGTAAATAGTACTTTGTATACCTTTATTGAGAAGACTAATGTTATTTTTGTACTACTTGTGTTGCGAGCAGTAATAAAATAATTGTAAATAGTACTTTGTATACCTTTATTGAGAAGACTAATGTTATTTTAAATAGTACTTTGTATACCTTTATTGAGAAGACTAATGTTATTTTAAATAGTACTTTGTATACCTTTATTGAGAAGACTAATGTTATTTTAAATAGTACTTTGTATACCTTTATTGAGAAGACTAATGTTATTTTAAATAGTACTTTGTATACCTTTATTGAGAAGACTAATGTTATTTTAAATAGTACTTTGTATACCTTTATTGAGAAGACTAATGTTATTTTAAATAGTACTTTGTATACCTTTATTGAGAAGACTAATGTTATTTTAAATAGTACTTTGTATACCTTTATTGAGAAGACTAATGTTATTATAAATAGTACTTTGTATACCTTTATTGAGAAGACTAATGTTATTTTAAATAGTACTTTGTATACCTTTATTGAGAAGACTAATGTTATTATAAATAGTACTTTGTATACCTTTATTGAGAAGACTAATGTTATTTTAAATAGTACTTTGTATACCTTTATTGAGAAGACTAATGTTATTATAAATAGTACTTTGTATACCTTTATTGAGAAGACTAATGTTATTTTAAATAGTACTTTGTATACCTTTATTGAGAAGACTAATGTTATTATAAATAGTACTTTGTATACCTTTATTGAGAAGACTAATGTTATTGTAAATAGTACTTTGTATACCTTTATTGAGAAGACTAATGTTATTATAAATAGTACTTTGTATACCTTTATTGAGAAGACTAATGTTATTTTTACTATACAGGGTGATTGTGTATGGTCTTACTTTAGACTAATATGGTTATTCTATTGATAGAAACAAACAACTTTTTCTAATAAACCAAATATCGGTAATGATGATGAAGCTGCTGGTCTTCTGCTAACAGCTTACTCCTTGGAGCACTTCGCTGCTTAGTCTTCCACTAGCAGGAGTAGAATCATTCAAAATAATTATATTAATGACGTTTCATAAATGCCTGTAATAGGTTTACGTGAATAAATATATTTTGACTTTGACTTGTCAAATTGGATTCTCCATACAAAATGTAAATTTGTATGGAGAATCCAAATAAATATTAAAAGTCACGCAGTATTTTAATCTATGTAGAAATGCACCAAAAATTACAATATGCTTATAATAATCTTGCAGATATTACAAATGGCAGAACATGCTGTATCTCCTATATGCGCCGGAGTCGTACAGTTGACGAAGGACTTTTCACTTGGCACTTTTGGCCCACAAATGGTAAGAATAACGACTAATATTACAAATGTGAAGGTTTGTCCAACTGTTATATATCTGGAGTATTTGGCCTACACTCGCCACGTTGGCCAGGCGAGATGGCGAGGGTAAAAAAAGTAAAGTATCCCTTTCGGGGTGGTTATGGTTATAAAGAAGCGGATTCACATTTAGACAACTTTACTATAGGCCAGATGTCTCCAGCGTACCAATCTCAAGAAATATTACAAATAAATTAAATGTATTTATTTACTTTAATAAATATTTATATGTGCCGACCAGGAATCGAACCCGGTACCTCCGAGTCTTGATCCACGGACTTAACCGCTAGACCACATAGGCAGTTTGGCGAGGGCCTGATGATAATTATCAATGATCCCATAATATTAGTGGAACCGGTAACGACGGCGTAACATACTCTCCTTCTCACGGGAACAGTGGCGCTGTAAATCTGTGACTATTGTATGAAGAAGACAAATTTCTAAGCATTCCATGGATTCACTGTGCGGGTGCCGGGTCTATCGTGTGTGGGTAAGAGATGAGAAGAATGGTGTCTCAGGCTTGCAACCGACAATAGGCTGGTGGAGTATTTGATGAAAGCATCTGAAAACAAGATAGATCCTATGGCCAACTGATTATAGATTGTGGCTACTTTATTCCACAATCCACACGATGTATCCAACCTAAAATATATACTACGTATAAATGTATACTACGAAGAACCTAGTAGTATTTTTCAGGGACTTGTTAATTTGTTTCTCAAATATTGTCAGTGAATTTCTAACTCAAAAATGTCTAGTTTACAGGACGGCAAGCAAACTTATACAGCATCAGTAGACTCATAAGAGAGGTGTTGGCTCGAAAGATTGGTTTGGATTGAACCAGATATAGTAGTGTTAATCTGCCCAGGTCCGAGAGATAGCCGAAGCTCTATCGACCTCGGAAGAGGAGGTGGGGGGAGCCGAGGCCGGGGCGGCCAAGAACTGCGGGGCCTTCCTCCTGGAGCTCACCAAGGCCACCCCCAAGGAGATGACCAACGCTATCACCACACTGCAGCCGTACCTGGAGTGTGACGAGGTAAGGTAACCATCGGCGAAGGTAACTGAAGCAGTTCAAGACTACCAGTACTAAATCTGTATTTTAAAGTTAAAGGTGTTTGTTAAGATTTGCATCTCGCTCGCACAATCCAACACTTTCAAATAATTTTCAAGTCTACATCGAAAAATGTAGTCAATCAACTTTCTAGGAAATAAAATTATTACTATTATTATTAAAGCCCCTAGACCTCCACTGTTGGAGATGGCCCTTCCAGAATATATATCTGGAAAATTTGGCCTACACTCGCCACGCTGGCCAGGTTCTAAAGTCAATTTTTAATGACAATTTATTAACGATTCCACAAGTTGGTATTAGTGGAACTGGGAGCGACGGCTTAACATGCTCTCCTCACAGAAATGTTGGTGTTGTAAATCCATGACAAATGTATGTAAGAAAATTTGATTTCTTATTGGTACATGCCGGGGGGGTTTGAACCGACCTTTGTAGGATTTTAAGAAAAGCATTCATAGAACCGAGCCTTGGAACAAATAAACATTTTTAACTCGCAGAAGGAACGCAGCTTTATACAAATTTGGAACACAGATTCCAGCAAAATCTTTGCACCACTTACTGAAAGAATTGGGCCTAAGCAGGTCAATTGAACTAGCAGGAGTAGAATCATTCAAAATAATTAAATTAATGACGTTACATAAATGCCTGTAATAGGTTTACGTGAATAAAGATATTTTGACTTTGACTTTGTCACCACACACTAGTAATTTTAAGTCTACTTTCTTTCTTTAAAATTGTCTTCATAGATTTGGTTTGGTAAAATATTAAGTGAAAAATTTCGTAGAAAGCTGATTAAGTTAATTAGTTGGATTGTGCGAGCGAGAGGAATGCAAAACATTACCAACCCTTTGTAAGTTATCTGTTCGGTTTCCCAGTCATATCCTCTCCGCATCAGTATCCTGGGCATGATGGCTGCAGTGCTGCGAGGGGAGCTCCGGGGAGAGGGGCTGGACGAGCAGGCCAAGAGTTTGAGGGACGACTTCCTGGATGACTTGCTGGACCACATGCTCGATCTGTCTGCATATGTCAGGCAAAAGGTATGGATGAAACACAAGTTGTATTTTTGTTTACTTAAATTACAGTATTATAGATTATTAGATCTAAGCTAAATACATTATATATTATATATTTATTTCTCCAAAACTGGGTTTAACTACTGATAATTATATATATTTTAAACATTAATAAGAAAAATAGACTTTGGGTCAATTGACAATAATATATAATAATAATAATAATATTTCCAGACAGGTCACACAGCGCCATCTAGTTTCCGTGGTAAGCTACGAGGCTTGTGTTACGGAAACTAGATGCTTGATAAACTACATATTATACTTTTTTTTTTGTAAATATATAAGTACATATTATACATATAAACACCCAGACTGAGACAAATAATACAATGTACAACTTGCCCCCGGTGGGAATCGAACCCACGACCTCCCGAGTTCACGGCAACGTTTGTTACCACTAGACCACGGAGGCGGCCAAATAGTAAGGGTAAGTATCGTATACAAGTAGTAAGGGTTCAATTTAAATTATTATTATTATTGTGTCGGTCCGTTGGCGACCATTTAGACAATAGATATAGGATACTTAGATTGGCAATGCAAAAGAGAAAGAGCACAGTATTGCGTATGTTAGAGCGAGACAGATAGACAGGACCATTCACAGACACGTTCGCGACTTGTAGCGGCTGGCGTAATTGTAAACAAAACAAATTCCGCTTATATTTGTAATAATCTAGGGTTTTATAGTGTAAATTTGAGGTTAATAGACGTAATTAGTCATGGTTACTTGTGTAGTACCTGGATGTAACTCATCTAAGAAAGAAAACCCGCATAATTATTCATTTAACACGTAAGTACGATTGAAATATTTAGGTGCCTAAATACAATGTTTTAGATCTGCCACTAAGGTTTTATACACAAACAGATGGGAAAAATAAACGCCTTTTATTACATTAATACTCTGAATGCATAGGAATTCAATTTAAGATAATATCAAATACGTGAATTTCTACTATTTCTAACCTCACTTATGTAGAGAATGACACATATCGATAACATGTTATCGATATGTCGCTAAATGGCAAAGGTATTGTGCCTTGTATGCAGCATAGCATGCATAATCTATGGATTATGCCTATACAGCCTTATTAATTTTCGTTAAATTCTTAAAAATGTTTTTTATATATTTTACTTTTTAATTTTTGGAGTTTCGTAGCTAAATGGCGCAACTCCTATTAATTGAACTAAATTATAAATATTTTTATAAAATAATTTAAACTTTATAATGTTTCAGATTTCCCCAAAATATTTTAGTAAAGAATAAATGGCAAAAACTTTACTTAGAAGGTCACTGCAGTGGTGGCACGTGTGTCGGGTCCTGGTCCGTCCCTAAGGGCCTGGTTGAGCGGGGGGATGGCTGGCACATGCGTTACGTCCGTGATCGGGTGCTGCTGTGGGGGCCTGGGACCTCTGCCGAACACGTTCAATTTATTGTTCTTAAATTAGCAGACGTTTTGCGTTTTGTCGTCTTTCGGGTTGCCCAAGGGGCTTGGGCAAGTAATTTATTTTAGTTTTGCCTTACCTGGTAGGGTTAGTAAGATTGTCCTATAGGACAATCTTGGAGTAAAGGATATCTATTTTATGTTGTTGTGTAGTTCTGTATTTGTTTTAATTTGTAAATCTGCTACAGCTAATTTTTCCTTGCAGATTCCTTTCTCAGTCAGACATTAACAGGTCACTGGAATCTGCTTTGCTGCTTAGTCTTCCACTAGCAGGAGTAGAATCATTCTAAATAATTTAAATAATGACGTGTCACAAATGCCTTTAATAGGTTTACGTGAATAAAGATATTTTGACTTTGACTTTTTTTATATACCTACAGTGGTTTTATTTTTCGTCTACTTTTAGATGGTGTAAATAAATAAACATAGAGGAAAATTTGCTAGGAAACGCAACTGAAAAAACTATATTTTTCAATTATTGTATAAATTTTTCATCGTTTAATTGAAAATTTAACGTTGAAATCCTTAAATAATGTAAATTAAAATGTTACATTACCAAAATATGTGATAAGAAATCTTAGAAATTTGGGGTTTGCAACAAAATAATTTTCAAATATGAAATATTAGGTTTCCAAATTAATTTAATCAGTTTTTCGCATTTCCTGGCAAATTTTCCCGAAGTAATGTTATTTTCACTAAATGTAAAAAAAAATATTGTAGATATAAAAAACGAATGAACACGTTTTTTTTGATTTTTTCGGTAAATTTTGGGTTAAATGGAAAAATGGCATGCACAAGTTATAGATGTTTTTTTTTTTACCTATATTAGCTTGTGTTCCACAATTGCTATTTTGTTTATATATTTAATGTACCTAATATGCTGTTACTTTTTTAAAATAAAAATCCAACATGTTTTGTATTTTAATTTTTATTACCTCAAACAAACATCAACTTTATATGTAGCTAGATCTGTGTCAAATCAGACAACACGAAAACGTTGCAATCTTTATCGATAATCTAAGTCAAGGCAGTCGCGCACATCACTATCCGTCTCGCACACATCCGCAGTTCACGCACACCGGTGTTTTTCATTTTTGGTCTCGCCCTAATCATTCCATTGCCAATCTATATATATACTAAATCTATGATTTTGACATATACGTTAAAATCGAGAATAATATTATTTTTGTTGAGGTTCTACAATTCTGGGCCCAACTCCAACAAGATAACTGTGTCCCCGTGGTCCGGCAGAGGAGTGTTCTGGAGAGGACCATCGGAAGACTGAAGGACAAGTCTGCCATCGTGAGGAAGGCTGCCATACAACTCTTGAAGGTAACACTACTACATAGATAGGCAAAGATAAAAAGAGCTATAATAAAAAATAGTTTTATTAAAAAGCACCGGTAATTTGTCGTTGGTGGCTCGGCTGTGACAACACTTTCCTTAAAGTCCGTTGTTTGCGGTTCGAACCCCGGCATGTACCACAGAAATAGAAAGAAAGAAAGAAGTTTATTTGTCACAAAAAAAAACACAAGCAGTAAAAAATAATAATACAAGAAACAAGATAGTGTGCTGACAAATAGGGAATCAGCTCAGCAATAAGCTGCGACACTAGGTCACAGCACTGGTTTTCAGCTGATCCCTCTCCTGATTTTGACATTAACATTGTATTCCAATAAATTGACAAGAACAATATTAAATATAAAGTATATACAAATAAATATTGTAATAAATATCTATTGACATAAGCATATTGTATGGGCAGATTGCATTATCATGACATGTACATACAACTGTAATTAGAATAAGCAATCTATACAATAAAGAAATTATGGCTATATAATTTGGCTAATTTTTAAAATAAATACACTTCTCTTACGTACTGACGTCGTAGATTAGAACTATCGGAATCGTTATTAAATTGACTTAAGATCCTCGCCAACCTGTCCGGTCAGCGTGGCGAGTGTTGGCCAAATTCTCCAGACATATGTTGCCCATCTCCAACGGTGAGGCCTAGGACTACGTGTTCTAAGAACTGTAATTAAAAAAAAACAACTCATATTAAATTGTAAATCAAATAAATAAATACTTTTCAGGTATTTCTAGAATGCAATCCATTCTCAGCTCAGCTGAAGCTGGAGCTTCTAGAAGAACAGCTGGAAACAGAGACAAAGATTCTAGAAGAATTGGAACAGAAACTGAACCCGGGTCCGGACAAGGTAAATAATATTACTTGAAATAAATTTAAAGCTACGTACTTACAAAGTATTATCACGACAGTATCACTTTCGGGGTGGTCAGAAACCACGCTTATATAAGAAGCGGATTCACATTTAGCCAACTTTACTACAGGTCAATCATGACAGGTGGCAAGCTCGTCGATATCTCCAGCGTACCAAAGGAGAGAAATATCATAAATAAATTAAATATTAACTAATTGTATTTATTTACATTAATAAATATTTTTGTGTCCGGACCAGGAATCGAACCCGGTACCTCCTAGTCCAAATCCACTGACCGCTAGACCATAGAGGTAGTTAAAAAGTAAAGTTTAAATTAAATATAAATAAAAAAATTCAAGGATAGTCCCAAAAATACTGGCAACATTGCCCCTCTGTATAGCGAGACTAATACGTTGGCAGAAATAATTGCCAGCTTTCTTAGGATAATTCCTTGACCAGATTTTTATTACCACTTGAGTGTAATTAATTATACCAATATTATAAACGGAAAATTTGTGAAGATGAATGAAAACTATTTGAGATTTTAAGACTTTAAGTTACTCTTGGCATCACAAAAATAAATTAAAGTCTAGAAAACTAAACCTAGGTATTGAAAACAGGCATTTTTGTCATGTGACAAGGTGTCCCGCGTTTGGCAGATGGAAAGAATAACTGAGTGGACGAGCCAGTGAGGAAATGTATAAGGATATGGGTGGTTAGCCTCTGTGTTCTAGGCGCTGATATACAGAGGGGCAATGTTACCAGTCTCCTTGGGACTATCTCTAGGGGACATTTTTTTAAGTTAAATTTCGTTGTAGGATTTGATGAAGAAATGGGAAGAAATTAGTGAGAAAGTGGTTTCTATAATAACGGAGAAGTTGGACCAATTGAGTCAAGACGAGGAGCCTTTGTCCCAAACGTCTGTAGAGAATGTGTACGGCTCCATCAGACGACACCTGGACGGACAGGACTACTGCAAGGCATACTTGCTGGTCAAACATGCAGAGAGACAGTATCCTGATGCTAAACTGCTGAGGTGCGACCTGGAGAAAGAAGATCAGGTCAGTATTTAGGATGACACAGCAGCTCTAAATATAATTTTAGGAAAGTCATTGTATGTATTATTATTGTGGAGAACTGGTTCAAGTAAATGAATAAAAGAGTGGACTGTAAATAAAATATATAATGAAACTAAAGAGTTAAGACTACTTACATGATATTTGGGATAGACCTCTCCCTCTGTCAGCACCGCCGTATTCAAAGTGAGCCATAGTTGTGACTGACAGACAGAAGAAATCTTTCCCTGTCACATATTAAAAAACTTAAAATAATTATAAAGAAATTGTCCAAACAGTTGCTAATCCAATCTTCAACAATTATTATTATTATTTTTGCTGTTTGTTTTTAACTTTATAATTAATGTGTATACTTACTAACATAGTTCTAAGTAACATTTTACTAATAATTATAGTATTATTTCTGAAATAAATAATTTATTATTATTATAATAGGCTACATGTAATTTTTTTAAAATGTGTTTTAAATTATTCATGTTTACTTACGGATTCCTGGAAAACATCTAGGTTTTTCGCCGTGAAATCTACTTTTAAATGTCGTACGGAAAATCCCTCGGAAACTCTGCAGTTGCGAAAGAATGACGTCACGTAATAGTAAATCTTTGTGCTAAAATACTAGGAAAAAACAACTTATTAAGCAAATTTAATTGTATGGCAGTTTACAATATTTAGTATTAAGTGACGTCACTTACGCTAAGGTTTTTAAGGTAACGTTCTAAAATCCAATATAATGTTATTTTATTAAAATATAAATTATTTCGATAAGATAGTTTTATTAACGACAAGGTATTTAGTATTATACTCTACTATTTATTTATTTATTTTTAAAAAATCACACCTTATTACACACATCAAAAAAGTCTAGGGATCAAGCATGTTTATGCGGATTTCTTGTGATTGAGATGTGGCTTTGTAATAAATTTATGATTTTATAAATTTATATGGATCCTTTTTGGTGCATTTCATAATTTAAAACAGGAACTGTCAATCAAATTCGAGTAAAAGATGAAAATCAGCTGTCAATATTTTCCCTATAAAAACATAAGACGCATTGAAGACATTATTAGTGCTACTGTTTCCCTACTACTGATTAAAACCAACGTTATTATGGAGCGGTGACGTCATTTAAGCAGGGAAGAAATGATCAGAGCCGTGGGAATGATAGAAGCTGGTTCCCGGCAACGTACTGTGGCTTTAGCTCTGAATACAAGTCAGAGTGTTATCAGTCGACTTTGGACACGTTACCGAACCACTGGTACCGTGGCTGAGCGCCATGGAGGACGGTATCGCTGCACCACACGGAGACAAGACCGATACATTCAAATCACAGCTCGAAGAACTCCAACAATAACCGCCATGATGTTAGCCGTGAGCCTTCATCGCTCTTCAGGGAACTTAATTAGCGACCAAACAGTCAGAAACCGCTTGCATGAAGTGAACCTTCATTCCCGAAGACCGCTACGGGTACCACCTATAGCAATGCACAATCGTAGGACTCGATATCAATGGGCTCTTGAACACAGAAATTGGACAGAAGAACAATGGCGTTTCGTGTGCTTTTCTGATGAGTCTCGTTTTGGTATGAGGCCGGATACAAGACGTATACGACACTGGAGAACCCCTGGACGCCAACAACGATTAAAATCCTGCCAGGAAGTCCATCCTTATAGTGGTGGAACCATCATGGTATGGGCGGGTATTTCGATCGGCGGAAGAACTTAGTTGATTTGGATCAGAGGCAACCTCAACGCTCAAATTTATGCTGAGACGGTTGTATCAGACGTCATCGTTCCTCTACAAGTGCATATCGGTCCCTTATTTCAGTTAATGCATGATAATGCACGACCGCACACCGCAAGAGTTGTAAGACAGACTCTCGCCGCAGCTAACATCAATGTCCTGCCCTGGCCTGCTCAGTCGCCAGACTTGAACCCGATTGAGCATGCATGGGATATTCTTCAGAGAAGAGCTCTGCCGAATATGGAGGGTATCCAGTCGCAAGAAGACCTTTTTTTGTTGTTGCAACGAACATGGGCGGCCATTCCACAGCGTGATTTGGATGAACTCATTTTGAGTATGCCAAACCGATGTTCTTGTGTTGTTAGTGTTCGCGGTAGAAACACGGATTATTAATTGTTTAAGTTACCCAATAAAATTTAAAAAAAAACTGTTATTTCAGTCTTTTTTTCGAACTTTAATGTTAGTGGTTCAAATGTCAAAAATCCCTTTATTAGGAAAATGGCAATTTTTTTTACTAATGCAAAGGTGACTTGGTTTATCGTTACTGTAGACAAACGAAAACATTTTATTTGATCAATCCTTAAAGAAAATTTTAATGAATATCAATCAGGAGAAAAGTTATTGCAAAAATATATGTTGATCCCTAGACACTTTTGATGTGTGTATATTAAACATATAAACAAAGTAGCAATAGTGGAACACAAGACAAAGAGATTTTATATTATTTAGACAATACTATTAAAACAGAAATAAGAGCAAAATATAGTAATTAGATTTAAATTAATAGTGAAATTGAACTGTGACGAGCTAAAGTAAAAGAATAATAAATAAGTGAAAACCAATAGGTTAATGATTATTTACCTAAAACAAAATGAATGAATGAGAGGCAGGAGCAAAATGATACTATATGTACGAGTATAGCAGTATTCGTATATTAGCAAGCGAAGTGGATTTGCTAAGTCAGTCCGGGATAAGAGTTGTCTTGATACTGCCTCCGGTGATTAGTTACATGTATCAGAGTAGAACATGGCTAAAACGTTAATATAGACATGTTATTTACAGGAATCTAAACAGGTGAATGAATAAATGTTTGAAAAATGTATATATACGATAGGTTATATTAGGTTCTATTATATTAATATACTAGTTCTATGCTAATGATAATAGTCATGATTTATTTTCATAGTGACCATAGTAATTAAAATTTTATCAATATTAACGATGCTCTAATTAACAAAAAGCAATGAGAAGTTTTGCCGCCTGGGAAAACTAACACATTTTTCTTCTATGGAGTTACCCTTCTTCCTTGGTATTATGTTCTCGTATATCAAACTTTTGTAACGACTGCGGACCATCTTAAGAAGAAACACTATGTCGGCAATCCTGCCCGCAAAAACCTTTTTGACTTTGACCAGGAATTGAGAGGCTGGAATGGAATCTATACGACTAACAATATTTTGTTGGTTTCCAGGTTCAATACTTTGTTACATTACTGCGTAATGTATACATATTCCCAGAACGTCGGGTTTCGGACGAGAACGAAATGGCTTTGCACAAGATGGTCCAGGAGAAGGAGAGCATCGTTGCCTTCCTTCTGGAGTCGATATACTTCTGCAAGATGATATCGGAAGCAGTCCCCGTCATTAACCGTCACCTCATGTCCAAGCAAGTCGGGGACGTCATCGAAGCGATAGAGTTCTTCACTACTGCACACCACTTCAACATCGAGTCTGCCAGAGTTGGGGTCGCCACCATGTTGCTGCTCGTCTGGTCTCCGGATCAGGTCAGTCGAACCCACAGGGAAATGTGTACAAACTGACACTAATCGCCAATAAATAACTTTAAATAAAATACACTTAGCTCTCTTCTATCTGCCTGCAGCAAGTCCTTGAGTATTTTGGTCATATAGCACGAAAAAGTTCGGCCAATCTGGAAAAGCCGGTGATCACGGGTAAAATCGAAGGCAAGAAATCGTGGCAGGCTCGGTCAGAACAGATCCGAACCATACTTAACACCCCAGTCTACAGTTTATCGTCCGAGACAAAGTGATCTGGGGGGGTCGCGACCCTCAGCATTGAGTAAAACGACGCTAGGAGAACATTTAGATAAACCAAATAAACCAAAACAAACACCGGTCACACAAGTCTACCTTTAAGACAAAATCACTCGGGTCAGCCAAAATCACATCCAACTCAGCCGATAACACGATCAGGTTGGCCAAAAACAAACACCATTCATCCAAATAGACGTTAAAGTCGAAAACACACTTATGTCAGCCAAAAAGAAAAACAAGAGTTAGCCAAATTGTCAGATATCTAATGGCCAGGGCTGATATACTTTGCAGGACAAACGTGAGGCTGTGGAGAGAGCCTTCAGGGAGATGTACCTGGAGTGCGATACCAAGTCGGAGAGAGCGCGCGCCTTCGCGATGTCGCAGAACCTGGTCCAGCTGCTGGCGGTGGTGGATCGCGGGGGGGCCCTCGCCCTGGACCAACTCATCGGCAAGTGGACCGAGAAGGAGGAAATAACTCCGGCTATTATACAGGTATACTATTAACACTTGCATCCCTCTCGCTCGCATAATCAATGATTTTCAAATCTGAGTGTAATTTAATTTAATCTAACATATACTCGTGGTCAACACGCTTCGGGGTCGTTGTCAATCCGAGCAAGTGCCAGTCAATTATAGTTGGGAGTTCCCGGTTACTGAGCAAGGTAGATTTAAACAGTGTTGACCCCGTTCGGTTTGACAACGTCCCGATTGCTTTCAGTAGCGAAGTCAAGAATCTGGGTGTGCAACTTGATTCTAATCTGAACTGGTTATCGCAGGTCAATAGTACGAGTCGTAAAATATTTGCTTCACTGCACTCTCTCAATAAACTCAAAAATTTTTTGCCGTTAAAAGCTAAAATAACCCTTGCCCAAAGTCTACTCCTTCCTCTCCTCGACTATGGTGATGTGTGTAGCGTCGATCTCTCAGAGGTGTTGCTGAACAAGATGGAACGGCTTCAAAATACATGTATCCGGTTCATATTTTGTTTAAGAAAATATGATCACATCTCTGAGTATCGTGCTAAGTTAGGGTGGCTACCAATTCGCTGTCGCAGGAATCGTAGAATCCTCTGCCTACTCTATTCTATACTAAATGAGCCTGCCACACCGAAATACCTCAAGGACAAATTTACCTATCTCTCCTCAATTCATGATAGATCTCTTCGTTCGTCACACAATTCTGTTCCATCTATCCCTTCTCATCACTCTAGCTTTCAGTCTAACTCATTCGCAGTAGTGGCCGCAAATCTCTGGAACAGTTTACCTGTTGAAATTCGCCAAGCACCCAGC
Organism: Tinea semifulvella; assembly: GCA_910589645.1. NCBI lineage: Eukaryota > Metazoa > Arthropoda > Insecta > Lepidoptera > Tineidae > Tinea > Tinea semifulvella. The sequence continues at coordinate 194,932 of OU342624.1, forward strand.
AAACCGCTGTTTAAAAAGCTGGTTTACTTTCATTACCTAAAGAGCTCCTCACAACGTATATAAGTATGTATTGTATGTAGTATATAGTAGCCAATATAGTGTGTAGTATATGTATTATTGTGTACATATTTGTATGTATGTGTATTTATTTTAATATCTAGTGTATGTAAGATTAAATGAATTTATTTGGCAACGTTTCCTACAATCGTTTGCACCTAGCCTCATGACTGTAATGTTCTGTATTGTCCCAAAGGTTGGCTGCTAGAGAATGCCTAGCGGCATTAAGCCCGCCCTTTGTACATAGTGCAATAAAGTTTTAAATAAATAAATAAATAAAATAAAAAATGTACTGATCAACTTTCTAGGAATAAAATTTCGGACATCTATGGAGATATTTATACCGATTTTTGTCTATTTTACTAAAACTAAATGAAGACAAATTTCTAAGCATTCCATGGATTCACCATGCGGGTGCCGGGTCTATTGTGTTCCTCTCCCTCCCCAACCAATACTATATGAGTAGTTAATGCTTATAAAGCTCGTTCAGTAAGTGATGCAAAGGTTTTGCTGGAATTCCTCTCACTCCAACTTCCACTGCTTAAAGCTGAGTCTTGAACCCGTTTCTGATCATTTCTGTGAGACCTGATATGTATGATATGAACCGATTTGGTTTTATTTGCCTTAATGTGCCATGTATTTAGCCAGTCTGTTAGACTATCAAGACTGCATTGAAGACGTTGTGAGGCTTGTTTGGGGTTTTTATTCACTGCTAGTATAGCTGTGTAAGTGTATAAATTTTTTTTTTTTTTTTTCTTCATTTGTATTGCAATCTGTCTAGTCAAGACATTCGGCAATATGTATGTAATACTATAGGTATTGAACGGTTTGCTTCCATTGATGCAACCGTATTGATACATTAATGCACTGCAAGTCATTGTCATTGGAAATTAAATAATCAATTCATGTGGAGCTGTTCTCTTCAATCTTCTGAATCTGAATGTTCTATCCATAAGGTTGCTTGCCAACTTATTTTGATGATTGTGTATGCGTTTGCCATAATTGGTAGCTTGAGTTTTAATTTCTTCTTTGACTGTTGGGATGCCAAGGTCATGGTGAATTATATCATTTGTGACGTACCAGGGTGCATTTGCAATCATTCGAATAGTTTTTGATTGAAATCTTTGCAGTATTTCCACATTGGATTTTGCAGATGTACCCCATAATTGGAGTCCATAGGTCCATATCGGTTTCAGAATGCACTTATAGAGAAGAAGCTTGTTTTCCATTGATAGTTTGGATTTGGTGTTTATGAGCCAATATAGTTTACGTAGTTGCAGTCCAAGGGCTTTACGTTTCATGTGTATATGCTTCCTCCAAGTAAGTCGTCTGTCCAGGTGTAAACCAAGATATTTTGCATCTTGTGATTGGGGGATTTGGACACCATTAAGTTTAACAGGTGGGCAAGTCTCACGCCTTGTAGTGAATGTTACTTGAACTGATTTGGTTTCATTTGCCTTAATACGCCATGTATTTAGCCAGTCTGTTAGACTATCAAGACTGCATTGAAGACTTCTTGAGGCTTGTTTGGGGTCTTTATTCACTGCAAGTATGGCTGTATCGTCAGCAAATGTCCCAACAATAACACCATTGGTCATTGGTAGGTCTGATGTAAATAGTAGGTATAGCGTTGGTCCCATCACACTTCCTTGTGGCACACCAGCTTTAATGTCGTGTAGGTCTGTTATTTCTTCTCCATGTTTGACGAAGAATTTTCTGTTGTTAAGATAGGATTGTATGAAGCAATAGTAATTTATAGGCAACATCTTTTTAACTTTGAAGAGTAGACCTTCATGCCAGACGCGATCAAATGCTTGTGATATATCCAAGAATGCTGCAGAGCAGTAGTTCTTCTCTTCAAATGCATTATTAATGTTATTAACAAGCCTGTGTATCTGCTCAATCGTGCTATGTCCCTGTCTAAATTCAAATTGATGGTCTGGAATCAGGTGCCTTTCTTGTATTACAGGATTAAGTCTTTTTAGAAACAACCTTTCCATGATTTTCGATGGTATCGGAAGTAAGCTTATTGGTCTGTATGATTTGACATCTTCTACACATTTTCCTGGTTTTGGTATCATTATAATTTGTGCCACCTTCCATTGAGGTGGTACAAAACTTCTACAAAGTATTGCATTATATAATTGTGTCAAGAATGTTATGCCACTTTCGGGCAGTTCTTTTAGCAGTTTTGCCGTTATAAGATCATAACCTGGAGATTTGTGTTGGTTTAAGTTGCATATTGCGTCTTCGATATCAGACTTTTTAAATTTTCTAATAGGCAAGTCCAACTGGTGCATTTCTGTTAAAGTTTTAATAATCTCTGATTCGCTTTCGTTGGTTTTGTCAAAGTGATTGGGGATAAACACTCCATCCAGATGTTCAGCAAACACTTTTGCCTTGTCTAAGTCACTATTAGCCCAAGAGTTGTCCGGTTTTCTTATAGGGGGTTGAGCAGTAACTGGTCTTTTAAGTCTTCTTGTTGCCTTCCATAGGGAGTAATCAGAGGAGGCTTTTGCGTCCAGGTTCATTAGATGATTTTCAAAACTTTGATTTTTCTCTTGACGGAGGCAAAGCTTCAATTGGGCAATAAGTTTATTTAGCTTGGATTTGTCTCCTGGATACCTAGTTTTCTGCCATTGCTTCCTGGCTCTTCGTTTAGATGCAACTAGATCTCTTATTGTTGAGGAATATTGGTACACTGTTTCAGCTGAGGACTGCATTGGAGTTGCTTCCCATGCTGATGTTTGAGTAGAGTTATTAAAATGTTCTACAGCTAGAGTAATGTCATGGTCAGTTTTTAGAGGTAGCTTGTTTTCAAGCAATGGAGCTACTAACTGCCTAAAATATTCCCAGTTTGTTTTGTTGTTATGTAATCGACATGGTTTTTCACATTTAATAACATTTTTATTTAATGTGGCTAATATTGGCGAATGATCCGATGACAACTCAAGGCAAGTTTCACACAACAGTTGCTGGTCATTGATTCCTTTAATCACAAGGAAGTCAACTAGGTCAGGCACTTTTTTCCTGTCTGTTGGCCAGTATGTTGGTTGTCCAGTTGATGCAACACCAAGGTTGAGTGCCTGAATAGCAGACAGGAGCTGTCTACCTTTTGGCGTTATTAATCTTGAACCCCAGTAGGTGTGTTTAGCATTATAATCTCCACCAGCAATAAACCTGTTTCCCAGTGTTTGAAAGAATGTTTCATAGTCTTCTTTTTTAATTGTGTGTTTCGGTGGGCTGTAGACTGAGCTGATGGTAAATGGACCATTCCAGTCCTCAATCATTATGCTAGTAGCCTGTATTTCGGGTTGAATATAGGCTTTTATTTCGTAATGCTTAATGTTATTTTTAATTAAGATTGCTGACCCTCCATGCGCATTTCCATCTGGGTGCATTGTGTGGTAAAATCTGTAACCCGGTATATTAAAATAGTGTTTGGTTGTAAAATGAGTTTCCGAAATGAGAAGTATGTCGACTTTATGGTAATTTAAGAATAATTTAACCTCTTCTGTATGTTGTGACAGCCCGTTGGCATTCCAAACAACAATTTTTATGGATGTGAATGTTGCGGAATATTGGCGATAAGATTCATGAGGAGGTTTGTCATTTCAGTCATTTGTTTCATTATTTGTTGGAGCATTGTAATTAAATTTAAAGAGTTTGGATTATTGTCAATTTTAATTTCGGTTATGTCATTTTCCTTCTGTATATTACTTTTGTTGGTTATGTCAGCATATGTTTTACCAATATTAGCAGTATTGGAGTCATGGTATATATTAGATTTACTCGTTTTCATATGTTCTTTTGCTCTTATTTGCTTGTTTTGGTTGGGATATTTAATTTTTTGGAGTTCTTTATAAACTGTGCAGCCTTTATAATTAGCGGGGTGATTTCCATCACATAGAACACACTTGACATCATCAGATCTGTTTTTCCTTTGGCATTGAGTAGATATGTGATTTCCAGCACATTTTATACATTTTGGTTTTCGCCTGCAATATGCCTTTGTGTGTCCATATTGCTGACAGTTTGCGCATTGTGGTATTTCTCTTTTGGGGCGTGTAAATAAAAATATTATTATGATTGCTTAAAGTTCATTTAATATCTATATATTCCATCATAGTTTCTTAGATGTATAAATACATATATCGAATCATACTCATTCCGCACTCAATGAATACTGCTTCCCGGAACACAGGTACTCTTCGTTCGGGTTGCAGGGTTTTACAAATGAATACAGATATGAAGAGCATGAATACAGAGTGCACGCGATGACTCTAGAAGTTCAAAATGACTGGCTAACTTTGGGCGATTTTTGCATCCCTCCAGCCCTAAAGTGGCGCACACTAATGTACGATTGGTCTCCGGCGTTGCTAAAGTTCTACCTAAACGCTTTTCAAATGTCCCTCCCGGATCAGAGTAATCTGGTAAGGTGGGGAAAAGCTACGGAAAAGAACTGTACATTGTGTAGTGCTGCCATAGGAACTGCTAGACACACACTTGTAGGGTGCGTTACTCTCCTAGAAAAGGGCTATTACTCACGCCGACATGACAAAGTCCTAGGTGTTATCCGTGAAGCAGTAAGTCTTTCTATTGCAAGAGCCAGAAAGGGACTGACTACAAATAAAACTTTGACCACATTTGTAAAGGAAGGGCAAAGCACGAAAACTAAATGCAAGCCCACCTCGATCCTTGGCGCCGCATCAGACTGGAAAATTCTCATGGATACATTTGAACACCATTATAGGATCCCAGATGAACTAGCTGTATCAGCCTATAGACATCTTAGTGTTTTCTCGGAACTTGAAATAAGTTATCCTTATTGAACTTACCGTTCCGTGGGAATCAAATATTCCAAAAGACCACAACATGAAGTCGAATAAATATTATGATCTCACAGAAGAAATGATCAGGAACGGGTTCAAGACTCAGCTTTACGCAGTGGAAGTTGGTGCAAGAGGAGTTCCAGCAAAATCTTTGCATCACTTACTGAAAGAATTGGGCCTAAGCAGGTCTGCCGTCAATACATTTATGGAACGAGCTTCCAAGACGGCATTAACGGAATCAAACAGTATTTGGTTGGGTAGGGAGAGAAGTAGAATGGTGGATGGTGAGCGTATTATCGCGCAATAGAAAAAAAAAGGAGGCCTCCTTTTCTTAAACCAGCCAATTGTCGGTCACAAGCCCGAGACACCATTCTTCTCATCTCTTACCCACACACGATGGACCCGGCACCCGCACGGTGAATCCATGGAATGCTTAGAAATTTGTCTTCTCTGGTGGATAGTTTCCGTCACTCTATGATCTGCGTTAAATATTTGTTTTATACCTACTTACTTATAAAATGTAAACTTGAACTCTTTGACTTCGAATAAAGTTATTTTTATTTTATTATTATTTTGTGTCGTCAGCAAACGTCCCAACAATAACACCATTGGGAAGTCTGATGTAAATACTTGTACACCAGCTTTAGACAACTTGTATATGTAATTATTTTTCAGGTACTGTGGGAGATGGTGACCCACAAGCTGTCGGGGCTGTCTCCCTCTCAGAGCCACGCGGCTCTGGTCCTCCTCACCATGATCTCCCGAGCCAAACCTTCCGTGGCTCTGGCCAACCTCCCCCTCATCCAGACCCACACCTTCACCCACAACTACCCTACGAGAGACGAAGCTGCTAAACTCCTGCTCACTCTCGCTAATAAAGGACAGAGATACTCTCCGGAACATGAAATGTTCCAATGCATAACGAACAGCTTACTGGAAACGTTCACTGAATGCAATAAGTTCTTCTCGTTCGCTGCAAACACTATTAACTTCATATATGCTGTGAGCGATATGCCTGAAACAATCGTTATCAAGTTGCTATCGGATATGTATAACAAGATAGTTCCGTACATTACAACTGCGGAGAACGAGGAGGAGATAAGTTTGCCAAGCGAGTTGCTGACGAGGTTCGTGTTTGTGTTGGGACATGTGGCCATGCAACAACTTGTATACCTCGACATCTCTGTCTACAGCGAACTCAGACGAAGGAATCAGGTACGTGACACTTCAGTTGATTGAGTTGTAGCATAGCGGTAACCAGGTTTGATTCCTGGTCAGGACACAATAATTTATTTGTGATATGTTTCTCCTCTGGTACGATAGAGACATCAACAACTTACCACTTGTCATGATTGGTCTATAGTAATATGTCCATAGTGTAATGGATAAGTTCGTGGATATGGACGCAAGATACCAGCGGCTCTATATTGTTACTTAGTCGCCAGCGTTATTAGTGGATTTTATTAATTACGTCAGAGGTTGCGTCATAATTACAAAATATTATTCGATTCTCAACTCTATAAGCGCTCGACCTTGACAGCGGCCGTGCTAATATCAACTTCAATAGCGTTATATATATATAGTTAACGGATTCCATTATATAACGTTTGCGCATAAGTAACAGAATTGGGCTGCTGGTGTCATTAGTAGAACCATGGTGAATAAGGTCGCGTCTGAAAATCTAATCTAAAGGCTGGGGGGAGTATTATCATTAATTGATCTGTCTCACAGCCGAGAGACGAAATAGAGAGAGAAAGTTAGTCAACGTTCGCGCGACCTCTCGCTACCTACTTGATTAGGCTCAGTATGATTTGCGATATTTTTAGGATAACTTCTCTGCGTCGTAACTTAAGATTTTATTACTGAATAATTAAAATAAAAAATACGTAGTTCTTTAGTTTTATTCTAGATTATAATATAAAATTATTTGTTCTTTAATAAATTCCACGCAGTAGTCATTGGCATCTGATAAGAGCTGGTCTTCTGCTACGCTGTTTGTAACGCTTTGCTGTTTAGTCTTCCACTAGCAGGGGTAGAATCATTCAAATCACACAATGATGTGTCTCAAATGTTTAATAGGTTTATTTAATAATAATAAAATAATTGTTATGAAAATAAAGATATTTTGAAATTAAATTAGATAATATTATATGCAACATGGTAAATAGGTACATACTTTTTAAATAGGTACATACTCCGCCATTTCTGGCACACTAGTTTACACACTAATTATATTATTCAAAATTTATACAATTGAAATTAATTTCGATAATAAATAAAATGTCATGAATTTAGTTATATGTAATTTTTTACATATACATACATATCTTCACGCCAAATCCCTTGCGGGGTAGGCAGAGACAATTGAGCGCACTTGTCACACGATCACGACATACCTCTTTCGCTTCTTCGACACTCATCACCCTCTTCATACTTTTTATTGCACCTTCTTGTTTTATTTATTTGATCGTGGTAGGTGTGTCTCGGTCTGCCAGGGCTTCTTTTACCCACAACTTTCGCATTATATATCTGGTTCTTCAATCTCTCTTCACTCATCCTTTTGACATGCCCGAACCATCGGAGCATTCCTTTCTTTATTTTTCGTCCCTATGCTTTCTTTCATACCTATCCTTTTGCGTATTTCGTTATTACGTATGCGATCCGTCAAGGTGACGCCTCATATCCGACGCTACGATCTCATTTCTACTGCATTAACTCTACTATCATGCGTCTCGCTCCCATACATAAGTGTTGGTACCAGCATGGCATTATGTATGGCGAGCCGAGTTTTGTCACTGACATTTCGACTGGTCATCAGTGACCCCAGGGCACCGTTAACACTATTTCCCGCGTTCACTGTTCTTGCAACATCCCTACCATACTTCCCATCCGCAGCGATAACTCTGCCCAGATATATAATTTCATTTACTTGTTCTAGAGTTTCATCATCAATCTTTATCGTCACGGTTGTCATCCTTCTTCTTTCAACTAGTACCTTGGTTTTTCTCGCATTAATTTTTTACAATTACCCAATATGCGAGATTTTGGTCAATTTATTAATACAAATTAATTACAATTCATAAATTAGGTCACCATGTATCCTAATAAATGTGACTAATCGTACATCATCGAGTCAGTGGGTGCTGCACGGCATTCTGTTAATTTTGAATGAGTTACCCCATAGTAACAATCCGTATCGCAGAACTGAGGCTACGTATCCGTTTGACTTGTGAATTCAAAATAGTTTCCCAAAACCTTATAAAAATCACATGTCAGACGTAACGACTTATTATTACTTAATCGATGAATGACAAATCTTGAAACCCTGTGACGGACATTAGTTATTATGGCATCATCTTCTACGACTTAAACAATATCTTTTCAGCTCAAAAACCCAAAACGTGTGCAAAAAGCTTCGAAAAGCTACTTAAAGAAAACATGTAATGGTGTGCAAGGGTCCTACAATGGTTCTCAACCTGTAAGAATCTCAATGTTGCCAATTTTCATCATTATAATATGTTAAACCATTTTTGTTTAGTTTATTTGTAGATTTGAAAGTATATTGTAGTATCCTTGCACTATTTACATAATTTGCACAAAGTAGTATTTTTATATTTGTAACTTTGGCAACACCTAAATATGATTTGATTGATTGGGTGGCCAGAAGGGTTGCCGAAGGTCTTGTTCAGGAGTTTGGAAACGTCACGCTTATCCCCGCACCTGTGTGTTCGATTTCGAACGAATGAAAACATAAGTCTAAGTTAAAGAAAATGAAGTAAAAAAAACAGTGGAACATGGCATCATTCGCCCATGCAACGTCACGTTATAAGTGTTGCCAGTATAAAAAAATAAATACCACCCGATACATCCATGCTGCTTATAAGTTGTTATGGTTATGAACGTTACAATAGATAGTAGAGTATTGCTGTATATTATAGGTCCGTGAAGACAGGAAGCAGGAAGAGAGACGCAACAAGAAGAAGAGCCAGTTCGCGACCCCCGGGAAGAAGGGGAGGGTGGAGGTCCTGAGGAAACAGAACCACAACGTCAGCAACAACAGTGCCTCCTCGCGCTCCCACAGGTCCAACACCAACACCGACGAGGTACCCACATCTCTTCATTACTTAAACCTCATTCCTCTACTCCTGTCCAGCTGTTAGAGCATTATTTTAATCTATTAATTATCGTGTTTGAATTTTCCATCGGAAAAGCTGCAGGTGCAAATGGCTGATGACGTCACGTAATAGTAAATAAACAACTAATGGGTAAATATATATTTTTTCAAAATAGATTATATAAAAAAATAACAATGATGTAACCGTGGTAAATGTAAATGAACTAAGGAAAATACATAAAAATGGAGAATTCATCTCACACCTCCGATTTGCGGATGACATAGTTATTATGGCCTGTTCGCTCGAGGATCTTAGCGGAATGCTGAACGGCTTAAACGGGTCGGTCTCGGAATGAACTTGGACAAGACGAAAGTCATGTTTAATGATCATGCCAAGCCGAGGCCAATCTGCGTAGGAAACGCTACTCCCGAAGTTGTGCAAAATTAAATAAAATATACTATCCAATTAGGAGCAGCCAACTTTAGCAAAGAAGCCGACAGACGCATTCAGCTAGGATGGGCGGCATTCGGGAAACCCCGGCTCATCCTCTCGTCTTCTATACCACAATGTCTAAAGACGAAGGTCTTTAACCAGTGCGTCAGTGGTCATGTCGTACGGAGCAGAGACGTGGACACTAACAGTGGGTCTGGTCCATAAATTCTAGGTCGCTCAGCGAGCCATGGAGAGAGCTATGCTTGGTGTATCTCTGATGGATAGAATTCGAAACGTTGATATTCGTCAGAGACCGAAAGTTACTGACATAGCTTTAAAAATTAGCAAGCTGAAGTAGCAATGGGCAGAACCGACAAACGATGGGGGAAACGGGTTCTACAGTGGAGACCACGTACGGGAAGACGCAGAGTGGGACGACCCCCCGCCAGATGGACAGATGACCTAAAGAAGGTCGCTGGTGGGGGTTGGATGAGGGTAGCGAAAGATCGCGTTAAGTGGCTCCCCTTGGCCCGCATCCAGCAGTGGGGAGATACAGGCTGATGATGATGAATACATAAAATGATGTCGGCGCCCGGACACCGAGTTGTCTGCTGGCTGTCGGAGTCGTGTGATGGAATAATGATTTGGTGATGTGGTGTCAGAGTAACTGTACGCTGGCGGAGGAGGAGACGGGGCTGGAGGGGGCGGTCGCTAACGACGCGGACGCCGAGTACGTCAGGACGGTCTGCGAGAGGGACATCGTGGGGGAAGGCACGACGCTCGCCAGGTAACTGCTTACACCTCCACGCTGGCCACGCTGGCCAAAAGGGTTGACGAAGGAATATCAAATATTACTCTCTCTTTTAGTCTACATGAGAACTAACTTTTGTTACAAACTCCCATCATTTTTAAATTTCAAACCGGCATTAGCGTAATCATTTAGTATTTGGTTGGTTAGGAAAAGGCTCAGAGTGGTAGATGGATTTTATAAATCAGCCTATGGTCAATCACAAACCCTGTGACACTGTTCTCCTCTCTCCCCCGCACCATGGACGCGGTATCCGCACGAAAAATGCATGGAATGTTAAGAAACTTGTCTTCTATTTATCTCCCATGAGGAGAAGACAGAAGACAAATTTCTAAGCATTCCATGGATTCACCGTGCAGGTGCCGGGTCCATCGTGTGTGGGTAAGAGATGAGAAGAATGGTGTCTCGGGCTTGCGACCGACAATAGGCTGGTTTAAGAAAAGGAGGCCTCCTTTTTTTTCTATTGCGCGATAATACGCTCACCATCCACCATTCTACTCCTCTCCCTACCCAACCAAATACTGTATGATTCCGTTAATGCCGTCTTGGAAGCTCGTTCTCTGCTGAGGCCCAATTCTTTCAGTAAGTGATGCTAAGATTTTGCTGGAACTCCTCTCGCACCAACTTCCACTGCGTAAAGCTGAAGTTCAACCCGTTCCTGATCATTTCTTCTGTGAGATCATAATATTTATTCGACTTCATGTTGTGGTCTTTTGGAATATTTGATTCCCACGGAATGGTAAGTTCAATAAGGATAACTTTTTTCAAGTTCCGAGAAAACACTAAGATGTCTGGCCTATAGGCTGATACAGCTAGTTCATCTGGGATCCTATAATGGTGTTCAAATGTATCCAAGAGAATTTTCCAGTCTGATGCGGCGCCAAGGATCGAGGTGGGCTTGCATTTAGTTTTCGTGCTTTGCCCTTCCTTTACAAATGTGGTCAAAGTTTTATTTGTAGTCAGTCCCTTTCTGGCTCTTGCAATAGAAAGACTTACTGCTTCACCGATAACACCTAGGACTTTGTTATGTCGGCGTGAGTAATAGCCCTTATAGGGTGAAGATGTTATGGAGCTCCGTAACTGAAACTTTTCAATATCCCAAATAAAATAATATTATCCGTTAATATTAATAAGTATCTGAATCCAGTATAATATTATTCAGATATCCGTAGCCATAACATAGAAAGACACCGGACTATCGCCAACCCGTCTCCAGTATGGTTAATGAAGGACAAATTATTTATATTAGTCACAGAAACGGAAGTATGCAAATACGAAAATGTTTTCTAAACTAAACAAGTATTGTTTGCGTAAGGAAACTTCAATTTCTCGAAGGATGTATAAAATAACGTTTACCTTTTTAGTTGATTGGTTAATCCAACAATAAGGCGAGCATAGGAACTGTGGTGTACCTTACATTTGTGTTCCAGATACATTCCGTTGTTAAAATATGTGCTGACCAACCCGGGGAAATGTGACGCCAACTTACAAGCTGCAGCGGCACTCACATTAACAAGGTAACTGATCATTTTTTTCTTTATTATATGATACTCGTACTGGGTGACGCAAAGGTGAAGGCACTATTTAATTCATCTACAACCTTTATTCTAAATAAAATTATATAAACTTATGCCCTATTTATTAACATTTTCCATTACTTGTCGCAACACTTCCGGCAATATTTCTGATACGTTTCTTATTTCTTAATTTTCTATTAAGGCTGCAAGAGTCTGGCTTGTTCACATACGCCACAGATTTAAAATAACCCCAAAGAAAGTAGTCGGAGAAACAAGTCAGATCGTTCGAAAGGCAAATCGACAAATTATTTACACAATCATTCCACGTTCTTGGGGAGTGAAACGGTCCACGTTTATTTATTTACAATTTTCAGTATTATGATGGCATTTTAAAAAGTTATTTCCACAGTGCTTTTGCGCTACCCAATATTTATATATTGGAGTGTGCGAGCGAGAGGGATGCTTCACAACTTCTTAATTATCTCTTTTGTTAAAGAATTTATTTAAAATTTGTCTACATTGTCCTAGGTTCATGCTGGTATCGAGCAGTGTATGCGAAGATGGACTCCAGTTGATGGTCACAGTGTTAAAAAGATCCAAAAACGTGGCTCTTCGTACTAACCTCACCATCGCATTCTCTGACCTGACTCTGCGATTCCCAAACCTCACACAACCGTGGACACATCATATCTATCACATGTAAGTCAAATCATCATCCCAGCTCCTAGGACACAAAGTAACTTTCACTGTTGGAGATGAACCTTCCACATTTTTTTGGAGAATTTAGCCTACATTTGCCATCCTGCGCGCTGGCCAAACGGGCAAATGTCATTTTTTTAATGACAATTTATTAAGGACTCCACAAGTTAGTACAAATATTAGTGTAACTGGAGTTCGGTTCCAGTCTGGTTTTGTAAATCTATGACAAATGTACACAAAGAAGTGTGTTTCTCATTGGTACATGCCGAGGTTCAAAGCGACCATTTGAAGATTTTAAGGAAACAGTTCCTAATAAAATTATAGTTGTGTCATCTACAAAATGTACCCTGTCATGACATGATGAATAGTATTGGCCCTAGGAGTATAAGGCAATAGCCTTGTAGCACTCCATCTAAATGTATAACAGTGTCAGAGTAAAACAATTGTAATGTATTATACTTAGTGATTCGTGTCACATGTTTGCGATCTTTTAGAAGTCAGTCAATATGTCTATTCGATCTGATTTGGCCAAAATAATAAAATTATCTACATAGTCAAATGCCTTACTCAGGTCTAGAAATAATGCTACATCTAGAGTTTTTTATTTTGTATGCTTTGCAGAATATTCACTATCTTCTGGTCATTGTTGTAAATGTATGTTGTTTTCCAGTTTGAAGCACACTATACATACCCGTCATAACTTTTATATAATTTTGAGGTCATACTTTTTAAGAATATAATTTTAAGATAATAGAAATATATATTATCTTCTTGTGTATTTGTTTCATTTTGTTAATTTGTCATAGCTTAGTGTTCTTTGCAGATTCCTTTCTCAATCAGATTAAACATTAACAGGTAATTGGAATGTGATAAGCTGCTGGTCTTCTGCTAACAGAACTTCCACTAGCAGGAGTAGAAACATTCTAAATAATTTAAATAATGACGTGTTACAAATGCCTGTTTACGTGACTAAAGATATTTTGACTTTGATTTGTCTTAGATTTGGCTGCATAACTGATATGTGACTCGGATTCCAGATTGAACGACGAAGAACTGGAAGTTCGTCAATGCGCTGTCAAAATGCTATCATTTTTGGTTCTCCACGAGATGGTCCGGGTTAAAGGACAGGTAGGAACTCATAATAAATAATAGACATATTAAATGGCATGCAAGTTTGGGAATATCTAACTGCTGGAGGTAACTGTTGTCTGTTTCTCAGTTTTTCACTCGTATATTAATGTACGGATTTTATTAAAACTTAGCAGATGTTCCAAGGCATCTCACCGCTGTAGATTATTGGGTTTTTTCTCCTTCAGAACACAAATGATGTCATCTATGTCCCGCAGTTTCCTTATTTTCTTACGCTTGTAATTAATGACTCTAACAGTAGATTTTCAGCAGTCACTATTTTATATTCGGAGAACGCAGTAACAATCTGTCTAAATGTTCTATTTTTATTGTTATTTTGTCTTATTCTGCCTCATTACTATCTCACTATTATTTTTGTAATAGTCCACTCAGAGTTTAGTTTTTATCTATGTTTCAATATCTATTTCTTAAAAGGACAGCGTTCTTAGAAAGGGTACATACATACATATCATCACGCCAAATCCCTTGCGGGGTGATTTGTCACGATCAAATCATCTTTCGCTTTTTCGACATTCACCAACCTCTTCATACGTTCCCTTTTGTTTCGATGGCTTTTTAATGCATCTTCAGCTATTGTTTTGTTTATTTGATCGTGATAGGTAAGTCTTGGTCTGCCAGGACCTCTTTTACCCATATCTTTCGCTTCATATATCTTCGCTCATCCTTTCAACATGCTTGAACCATCGGAGCATGCCTTTCCTTATTTTTGTCCTGATGCTTTCTTTTTGCGTATTTCGTCAGTATTATGAATTAGAAAGTACGATGAGCCATTTTCCGAATATTCTGTTTTCTTTAAAATATATGTTTGGCCATAGGTGGCAGATATGGCCTTGTGTTGCGCGGACGCCGACCCGCGCGTGGCCACCATGACGCGGATGTTCTTCAAGCAGTTGGCCCAGAAAGGAAACGCGCTGTACAACGTGATGCCCGACATCATCTCCAGGCTCAGCGATCGGGAACTCAATGTCCACGAGGACAAATACAGAGTCATTATGAAGTAAATATATTATTAAAGTAATGCAGGTGTCTGCATAGAAAACAAAGAGATCAAGATGGAGCCGATGACATTTTGATATTTTTAGTAGAATAACTTTTATAGAACTTAACTTATAAATTTAACAGTTTTAATATACGAATTCGACTTGAAAGCAAATAAAACAAAGCTTGCCTTTTTACCGAATTTTGTAAAAAAAATCCATAGACCAACCCCAAGTCAAACGACTTCCACAGCTAAATCAAAAAGACACATGTCTTCCTATAAATTTTTAAATATAGAATCTAATGTGTTGTGTTGTTAAATACCACTAACCAAACCCCCTTTTTTTATAGCGTTTGTGATTGACATTCTTATCAAAGCTAGAACCGTCATCTCAGAATTAATTAGTCTATTTTAGTACATTTCCGGTTGATTTAGTTTCACTCGCACTTTCTAATTGATTATTTTGTTATTTTACGGACAATACGAGTATGCCAGCCTGCATGCTAAAAATGTAAAACACTTGTTTCATCTTGTGTTGGTTTACGTTCGTAACTAAATGTTGATTTAATCAATATATTTAAGTTTTTAAATAAAATATACGGAACTATATATAAGAATCTCATTAGGAAAAAGTTCCGCTACTCTATCATAGATGGCGCTATTACAGATGCACACAATTGGACGCAGTTATGCAAAATGGTCCAATTTACAGAAATTTAATCTGGTCCTTATGATGTATCAAAAACGATCCAGATAAAAATATTGTTTATAACATATTCTAAATGTATTAAATGTTGGACTAATCCATCAATGGACTAATCAAAATTTCAACATTAATGACTTAATATGTAAACTTAAAATTAACTTAATATGTATTGTATCCTTTTTGCCTGACTACATACAATAATAATCTTAAAAACGTTGCTCAACGGAAGACCAGTTTCTAGATTAATTAATAATATAATATATAACAGTGAGCTAGATTAGTTTTGGAGAATGATACAAAATGTTCGTAACTTACAGTCTACCTTACCTTTTCCTAGATTTGTAACGTCTCTAATCCAGAAAGACCGTCAGATGGAAGCGCTTGTGGAGAAAATATGCCAGAGACTGAAGCTGTCCACCGACGAGAGACAGTGGAGGGATCTCTCCTACTGCCTCTCCATATACACCTACAACGAGCGCTCTCTCCGGAAGCTCATAGAGCAAGTGCACTCCTTCGGAGACAAACTGCACTCTCCCGGGGTCATGGACAACTTCAACGCCTTGCTCGCTTCGGCAGGCAAGATGGCCAAGAACGAAATCAAGGTACCGTGGATGGAGAGCTCCTGCATATATATATGGGCTTCTTTTAAAGACCAGACCATACCCGAGGCACCATTCTTCTCCACTGCTATCAATACATTAATACAATGTGAGTCTTAGTTGTTGTACAATAAAAAGAGGTGACCTTCTTTTTAAACCAGCCTATAAAAGCCCAACACATTCTTCTCCTCTGATAACATCTGATGGACCAGCGATTTATGTGAAATAAAGATTTTGCTGGTATTCCTCTCGCACCAACTTCCACTGCGGAAAGCTGAGTCTTGAATCATTCCTCGTCAAGTCTTCTATGAGATTTTGGTCGATACCATGGTGTGGTATTTGGAATATTTGATTCTCACGGAACGGTAAATTCAATAAGATGAAGTTTCGAGAAAACACTTAAGATGTCTGGCCTATGGCATCTGGGATCCTATAATGATGTATCCATGAGTATTTTCCAGTCTGATGCGGCGCCAAGGATCGAGATGGGCTTGCCAACAAAGTATACTTTTAAATTGTTATATATTTTATTTATTTTTTGTAATTATTTCAGGCGCTAGTAACAGAGCTGGGAGAGAAGATAGAAGAGTGCTTCTCTGTGAAGAACGGGGAGGAAGAAATGGAGAGGGAGACAGAGAAGGCTCCGGGACTGAAGGAGACGGTTAACACTCCCCGACCCGCCAGTCGACGGAAACAAAAGTCGAGGAGCCGACACCACTCCTCTAGCCCCGACGAGGTGAGGACAATCAAACTCATATCAACTACTTAAAACTGACATTAGGACTCTCAATTAACATATTAGGACACTCATTTGACTTTCCTGACTAAGATTAGTTATTTATAACTGATACTTACAACTGACATTTTGTTGTAATTTGTAGAACGAGCCCCCCTGCAATGAACAAGAAACCACACCCCAGTCCCTGAGGAAGTCCAGTCGCAGACTTGCTACCAGACCCACTAAACCTGCAGAATCTGACGAATCTCAAGGTAATACATTCTCAATCTATCATCAGGAATGGATTCTAGACTCAGCTTCACGCAGTGGAAGTTGGTGCGAAAGGAATTCCGGAAAACATTATGCAACACTTACTGAAAGAATTAAGCAGATCTGACGGAGAAGTCTTATGGGTTAAGCTTCCGAGATGGCATTAACAGAATCATACAGTATTTAGTTGGGTCCCAAGTAACCACTAGCGGTTAAGTCCGTAGATTTAGACTCGGAGGTACCGGGTTCTATTCCTGGTCGGGACACAAAAATATTTATTAATGTAAATAAATACATTTAATTAATATTTATAATCAAGATATTTGTAAGTATTTAGTTTTTATATTAATTAGGTTTATCTTTTAGTTTATTTAATTTAAGGTTTTGTTTAGTTTATTTTTAATTTTAGCATAAATTGATTGAATTATTTTTATTAAATTTTATTTTTTTTGTATATCTCTTACTTCGAATAAATAATAAGTCAAATTAATATTTAATTTATTTGTGATATTTCCCGAGTTTGGTACGCTGGAGATATCGACGAGCATTGTCATGATTGGCCGGCAGTAAAGTGTGGTTTCTGACCACTCCGAAAGGGAAACGGTCGTGATAATACTTTATTCCTGTAAATCCATGGAATGCTTAGAAATCTGTCTTCTCTCTTTGTATATAGTACGTACTTATATATATATATTTTTCAGAAGAAGATGAAGATTTCCAGAAGAAGAAGGATAGTGAAGTATTCAAGAAGCCGGCCATGAGGAGAGCCAACCGCAAGAGAAAGTGATTCCCAGTTGATTCTATATTCTAAGATGTTTACCTCAACGGCTCCTCCACTCAATTATTCCTTCCAGCTGTCAAACAGAAGGACTTGAGGAATAGAACTGTCAAACTCAAGATACATCACGTTTTTATTCATAACATATATATATCTTTTAATGTATATAAGATAAATTGCAGATTCCACATCTTTGAGTGTGTACACAAACTCACCTCTCTCGGTTTTTTCATCTTTATATGTAAAACCTTTACTATAAACACTTTTAAAAACAAACTGGACAAGTGGCTAGTGACAATAGACATAGACTATTGTGATAACTGACAATTTAATAAACTTTACACCAGCGCTTGATATAGGCATATCAGCAATGCGCTGCGAGACTATTAATCAATAATAATAATAATATTTTTAACTTATTTCTAAACTGTCTTCTAAAATAAAATGTGGTGTTACTGTCATTTTTTATTCTACTTCCTACTTAAATATTAATTATAGATTTGTTTTAGAAGTAATATACAAACAGTATAAACGAATTACAATATTAAATAATTTAAGAGAAAATATAAAATGGCGCACATAAAGACAAAAAACTGACAGCGCTCAGAGCGAACTACCGCGATATCGTGAGCAGTCTGAGCGCGAGAAATGATGTCATTTGTGACGTCACACAGCTTTGGCAAAACAGTTTATACACGTCTCAGGGGGCGGCAAGTGTGTTCAGGTTACTATTATCGTGTCTCGGTAGTAATTCTGACAATGTATATTTAAATACGGAAACGCAAACTTTAATGTTGCCAGAAGAACAAATTTACCTATCTCCTCAATTCATGACAGATCTGTTCTATCTATCTCTTCTCATCACTCTTGCTTTCAGTCTATCTCATTAGCAGTAGTGGCCGCAAATCTCTGGAACAGTTTACCTGTTAAAATTCCCCAAGCACCCAGCAAACCGCTGTTTAAAAAGCTGGTTTACTTTCATTACCTGAAGAGCTCCTCACAACGTATATAAGTATGTATTGTATGTAGTATAAAGTAGCCAATATAGTGTGTAGTATATGTATTATTGTGTACATATTTGTATATATGTGTTGGGTACTCCTGAGCAGCTCAGGGCTCCGGAGACACCGGCTTTTGATTAACATCAATATTATACGCAGTTGGTGGTTGTGTTTTCCTTTGTTTTGGGAGAAATTAGGCTGGACCAAGAGGCCTGATGTTGACTCCACAGAGAACACCTAAACCTGCTTATTTCACACGGCGATAAATATCAAAACTCGCAACGGAATGGTATGAAAAGAGGACTTACGTGAGGATCGGGATGGGATAACTTTTGATCACTGTGTTGGATGCTTCCACTCTTTTATAAAATAATGTTTGTAAATCGCACGCGCACGTTTGGCAACCCACTTTTTTCTTCGTCGTTCTCGCCTCGGCCACATTGGCGCTAGGCTCGGGTGTCACGAATTAGATCACGTGACACAAGATGACAGGGCGCGCGATATTTAAATTCTTGATATGAACGGTTTGGAGAAGGAACGTAATTAGGAACACCAGGGAGGGGAGGATGATACAAGGACTGTTACGAAGCCCCGACAATATGTGTATTTATTTTAATATCTATGGTATGTAATGAATTTATTTAGCAACGTTTCTTACAATTGTTTGCACCTAGCCTCATGACTAATGTTCTGTATTGTCCCTAAGGTTGGCTAGAGAATGCCTAGCGGCATTAAGCCCGCTCTTTGTACATAGTGCAATAAAGTTTTAAATAAATAAATAAGAAAAAACTTATCGGAAATATTTAAAATGATAACATTTATGCCTTTCGAGGTTTGGAGAGTTTACAACTGACAGTACCGATGTTAGGGTAAATAGTGTTCTGTGATACCGATTTGGAGGATCCCTCGAGGGAACCCGTTTGACAGCTGGAAGGAATAATTGAGTTGATTTTTTAATGTAATAATAATATAACTACCCACCTTGAAATGGTGTTTCATTTGTGTTACCCACTCAAGGAACATGACAAGTCTACTGTGATCAAACAAAGTTGGACCCTGGCCCCACCTAATGGGAAGTGTCGCGCAAGGTCCATTAATAATAATAATATAACTACCCACCTTGAAATGGTGTTTCATTTGTGTTACCCACTCAAGGAACATGACAAGTCTACTGTGTGATCAAACGAAGTTGGATCCTAGCCCCACCTAATGAGAAGTGTCGCGCAAGGTCCATTAATAATAATAATATAACTACCCACCTTGAAATGGTGTTTCATTTGTGTTACCCACTCAAGGAACATGAAAAGTCTACTGTGTGATCAAACGAAGTTGGATCCTGGCCCCACCTAATGAGAAGTGTCGCGCAAGGTCCATTAATAATAATAATATAACTACCCACCTTGAAATGGTGTTTCATTTGTGTTACCCACTCAAGGAACATGAAAAGTCTACTGTGTGATCAAACGAAGTTGGATCCTGGCCCCACCTAATGAGAAGTGTCGCGCAAGGTCCATTAATAATAATAATATAACTACCCACCTTGAAATGGTGTTTCATTTGTGTTACCCACTCAAGGAACATGAAAAGTCTACTGTGTGATCAAACGAAGTTGGATCCTGGCCCCACCTCATGTGAAGTGTCGCGCAAGGTCCATTAATAATAATATAACTACCCACCTTGAAATGGTGTTTCATTTGTGTTACCCACTCAAGGAACATGAAAAGTCTACTATGTGATCAAACGAAGTTGGATCCTGGCCCCACCTAATGGGAAGTGTCGCGCAAGGTCCATTAATAATAATAATAATAAATTATTTATTTCAGAATTAAATTCCATAATTGTTAGTAACATTTTAACTCTATGTTAGTATAGACATTAATTAAAAAGTTAAAAACAAACAGCGAAAATAATAATTTAATTTACAAATTATTTTCACTAAACATCCATGGCTCCATACGAACTCAAAAATCATGGCCGCTGGCGACATCATAAATCCGCCTCCGTGGTCTAGTGGTAACAAACATTGCCGTGAACTCGGGATGTCGTGGGTTCAATTCCTACCGGGGGCAAGTTGTACATTGTATAATTTGTCTCGGTCTGGGTGTTTATATGTATAATATGTATATATTATTTACAAAAAAAAAAAAAGTATAGTATGTAGTTTATCAACCATCTAGTTTCCGTAACACAAGCCTCGTAGCTTACCACGGAAACTAGATGGCGCTGTGTGACCTGTCTGGAAATATTTATATTTAAAAAAAAAATATGTAGCGATTAATACTACTAATAAATGTTAGCTACTGGAATTAGACACTCATGACTGATATCACTATGCCGGCTTGACTGGGTATGATTGCAATTCGAGCCGATCCCGAAACCCTCACTGGGTTTATCGGCACGAACGGTGGATACTTTCCCGACCAGGAAAGGACTTGGGAAATTACCACCATCAGTCCGTCCGCCTACCGCCTATTGAATTGTATAGGAAGGTCGTCGCTGCATCTGCCAAATTCCATATGTGAATATTTTTGTTTGTTGCACCAAACATCACGACCGTTTCCCTTCCGGGGCGGTCAGAAAGCTTATTAAGATCCATGACAAGTCGCAAGCTCGTCGACGTCTCTTAACGTACCAAATTAAAGAATTATGAGAAATTAATGAAACATTAAATTTATTCCTAGTCTTATCCACGGATTTAACCGCTAGACCACGGAGGCAGTTGAACTAAACATAATCTCTATTTTTACGGCAATGGGGTGTATCACTAACTTTTTATCACGATAGATGGTACCTAATATAACTGTCAGTTGTATAGAAAACTTGTATTTTTGTTACGAAATTTATTATTTACTGGATATTATGTCGAAGTGAGCAGCTTTTTAGTGTACAGATCGATATTTCTAAGCGAAATCAAAGATGTGGCGATCTCAAAATTGCCATTCTATTAAATCAACCTTTTTTCCTTTTAAAGACGGTGTGCGCTTGCTTAATTCGTCTTTTAAGGTAGGTAACGTTATGTTAAAATACATTTTTCTGTTATAAAAATAAAAAAAACTACAAAAACTTAAAAACTGCGATATAGGTGTAAAACAAGGTACCATTGCCGCTAGCGACATCTACAAAAAGCTTTGCCTAATCGACGACGCGACGATCCTATGTCTATGTGCCTAATACACCCCATTGCCGCAGGGGACATGAGGAGGGGGGAGAAGGATGTCGTCTTAGCGCTATACGCCGATGACAGCGCGTACTTCACCTCGGCAGTAAAGGCCGTAGACGCCGCAAGGAAGATGCAGAAGTTGCTGGACCTATTGCCGCCATGGTTGGACAGATGGCGAATGTCGGCAAATGTCGAAAAGACCGCGGCCATTCTGACGTCCTCCCGCCGACCGCCGGACCTGCTGCTGCTTCGTGGGAAAAGAGTGAGCTGGTCGGACACCGTCACCTACTTGGGGTGCGTGATCGATCGCCGCCTTCGCATGGGCCCCATGGCACGCCACACCATTAACCGCGCGAAAGCCGCTCGGGCCTAGTTGAGGCCACTGCTGCACTCGTCGCTACCACCCCGGGTAAAGGTTAATATATACAAGAACTTCGTCCGATCACGCCTCACCTATGCCGCTCCGGCGTGGCACCACCTGCTGGCTCCAACCATTAAGGCCAGGATACAGGCCCAGCAGTACATCTCCTTACGCGCGACCGTCGGGGCCCACTGGTTCTTGCGCAACACCGTCCTCCACGACGACCTGAAGATGGAGACCATCGAGCAGTTTGTGGCCAGGCTCTCGAAGTCCATGTTCGATCGAGCCGACCACAGCCGCTTCGACCATCTTCGGGGAATCGCGCCTCCACGCACGGCCAGCGGAAGGCCGCCGCCTGCCCCGGAAGATCCTGAGGACCGAGGCGTAGCCCGTGCCGTTGTTACCACATAGACACCGCTCACAAGGCGCCACACCTTTCGTAGCCCCTTCCTTGGCCACCCTTAGGCCAGGGTAAAAATAGAAACCGGCGGGTTGTTGCCCGCTGAGACAAACTGCAGCCTAACGGGGCCACCCCATAGGCTTCCGTACGGCGCGTGCGTTGAAAAAAAAAAAAAAAAAATTGCCGCAGGGCAACGCTGTCCTTGGTCAAGTGATGATTGTCAATGTCAAAAGTAGAGTTCCGAAACCACTGACCAAATCCGAAACTAACTGTAGGGTATAAAGTTTTACACGTAATAACTACAAGTAGTAACTAACTAGGTAATTATTATTTATACGAGTTACTTTTATTGTGCATTAATAAGAAAAATTAGAATGTATTTAAAATTATTAGTTAGGTATTCGGATCCTAGAAAGGAGAGAACTCCGTGGGAATAGTTTTTTTTAAGTTCCAGAGGCAACGGACAGAAGTCGGAATGGGACGTATCACTAACTTTTAATCACGATAGATGGTACCAAATAGAACTGTCAATTGCATAGAAATCTTGTATTTTTATTACGAAATTTATTATTTTCTGGATATTATGCCGAAGTGAGCAGTTTTTAAGTGTACAAATCGAGATTTCTAAGCAAAAACAAAAAGATATGGTGATCTCAAAATTGCCGTTCTATTAATAAACTTTTTTTCTTTTTAAAGACGGTGTGCGCTTTCTTAATCGTCTTTTAAGGTAGGTAACGTTAATTTAAAATACATTATTCTGTTATAATAATTAAAACTACAAAACCATTTTTAAAATGATGCGACATAGGTGTAAAATAAGGTACCATTGCCGTTAGCGACATCTAATTAAAGCTTTGCCTGATACACCCCATTATACTGCGTCATTGTTTAGGACTTCTATATTCTGTAAATAAATAAAAAAAAAAAAAACTGCGCCAACTGCCAACTTTTTTCAAAATCAATTGTCATTTCTCATTTTAAAATCAGCTGTTCTGATTTTTTAAATAATATTGTTTTATTCATGGGTAGCATTTGCGTGTTTATATGTTCTTCTATATTTATGATAATGATGCGACCTAGTTTGGCTATGTTATCGCATGTGAAATGTCGCGGTGGTCTGTACCCGCGGTCCAGTATCCCTCGCTTCCCGGTACCTGATGAGAAGGTGGATTGGACGACAAACTATGAAGAATATCAGCCTCCATTCTATAACGCTGCATCTATTCGAGGACAGCCGTGGGCTGATCCAGAAATTGGCAAGTCTTTGCTATGAAACCTACTTCAGTTTTTTAAAGGATGAATAAGATATCAAATCTTGCTTTGTCCTTTTGCTAGTAATTAAAATTACATGCCTTGTAATCAAAAGGTTATGTGTGATATCTTAATCATGCTTTGAGTAACTTCTTTATTCTTCAATCTCACACATGCATATGCCAAAACTCACATACCAAACCCATTTGCATAAATATGTGTACTCTTGTTACCCTCTTGGGTTTCCCCATTGCATTGAAGTCCTTCAAGAGAAGCTTTAAAAGCATCTTGGTTATGGTGGAATTGAAGCTTTTGGTCATCCTCATGTCTCACTCTGCAATTGTTTTTGACTACCTCCAAAACATCAATGTATCACTATATAAAATTACTGATATAAAAATGTTCCCGCAAATCACAAAAGTCATGTAGCTTCACAAACAGTTGCAAGCTAGCAAGCTTCAAGAACTTAATATTTATATCGAGTAAAACTGATCTTTTTGTTTGCATTGTGATAGAATTTCCAATAAATATTGCATGTGACATTGTTATTGTTAGAGAATCGGCCCAAAAAGTTATATACATTGATGCTCCAAAAGAATTAACTGACATTGTTTTCCCGCCTAATTCCACACAACTTTGGATCTCAATTGGAAGATAATAGGATCATTCCATTTGTCAATTAGGTAGTTACGCCAAAAGGATCCAATCCACAATTTTTCAGAAATTTTATTATGAATTTTAATGATATACCTCATATCTAAGATGATCCATATTTGATGTATCAATAGACTAATCTAAATTTCAACTTATGAAAACTTATTTATGAAATTTTGGTTTATAAATAGTTATTTTTATTGTACTTACCAAAAACACCACAACAAAAAGTCAAACAAATATTATGATCTCACAGAAAAAGGAACCGGTTCAAGACTCAGCTTTACACAGTGGAAGTTGGTGCCAGCAAATTTTTGCACCACTTACTGAAAGAAGGGCCTAAGCAGGTCTGCCATCAATACATTTATGGAATGAGCTTCCAAAATGGAGAGGAGTAGAATGGTGGACGGTGAGTGTCTTGTTGCACAATAAAATAAAAAAGGAGGCCTTTGTAACCCGGTTTATTGTTGATAACAAGCCCGAGACACCATTCTTCTCATCTCTCTTTCCACACACAATGGACCCTACATGTGTACTTTGGATCCATGGCATGCTTAGAAATTCGTCGACATTCATAACATTCAGTTAATTAAATATTGAGTTCTTTGATCAATGTTGAGCTAAACACCAATATTCATTATAAATGTAGAATTCCTGGCATACACTGGATACATATGCGCAGGCACTTCCCGCACACCAAAGGTTATGTATAAGTTTCTCATCCAGATGCACCATCATTTAATCCTCTGTGGAACAATCTGGATGGTAATGTGAACCGGGCTAGCTACATCAAACAGTATTCCATCAAAGACGGCTATCCACTCAACCCTGTGGGCCGGACAGGGGTCTCCGGGAGAGGGGTCCTGGGCCGGTGGGGCCCTAACCATGCAGCTGATCCTGTGGTTTCCCGCTGGAAGATGGATAATAATGAAACTCAAATACATAAAGGTTCTAACAAGTAAGTTTTCGATTTTTAATTCCTTATGCTATTTTATCCTGGAAAAAATCCAGAACAAAGGCTCAGGCTTATGCTAAATATTCCTTTCATGTTACAAGCTCAGCAAAGGTGGCGTCTCTTACATACTTATGTCTTAGATTGTTGATTATTTAAGCTATTCTTAGTGACATCATATTCATAGTGCAAATCAAATGTTCCAAAAGACCACAACATGAAGTAATTGCACAGTAATATACAGTAAAAATAATATTAGCCTTATCAATAATAATATCCAAACTATTATTTACATATTTCTACTCATTGTGGCGCCACAAGTAGTACAAAATAGCCCAAAATAGTTGCATTTGCATTTGTTTCAACTGCTTTACTATGTGCAAAGAAAGTGTTTGTATTTCAGGCCAATTCTTCAGTTTATAGCCATCCAGAGACGAGACACCTCTGAATGGGCTCTTCCAGGAGGTATGGTGGATCCTGGAGAGAAGGTGGCCGCCACAGCAGTCAGGGAGTTTTAGGAAGAAGCTACCAACTCACTGCTAATGTCGACAGGTCAATCATTATTGTCTAGGTTTCAGATTCTTTTAGTGTTAGCAGCTTGCCAGTGAAACCGGATTTCACTTAACAATTTTATCCAAAGTAACAATTCCACTTAACAGTTTAAAATTGACTTACCTTACACCTATATATCACACAGGAAAAAAATCAGCAGGAGTTAGATCTGGGCTCCTTGGTGGCCAGTTAATATCTCCTCGGCGACTTATCACTATCAATAATTCGAGAAGACAAGTCATTTATAACATGTAAAGTAGATCCATCTTGCTAGAAAAATGTGTTGCAATTATTGTTCATTCATTCATTACAGCGTCCTAGACCTCCACTGCTGGAGATGGGCCTTCCAGAACATATATCTGGAGAATTTGGCCTACACTTGCCACGCTGGCCAGACGGCTTGGCGAGGAAATGATGTCAATTTTTTATGACAATTTATTAACGATTCCACAATATTAGTGGAACCGGAACCGACGGCTTAGCGTGCTCTTCTCCTCACGGGAACGGTGGTGTTGTTAATCTATGACTGCAGTACGTAAGAAAAGTGTATTTGTCATTGGTACATGCCGGGTGGGTTTGAACCGACCTTTGTAGGATTCAAGGAACAACCAAGCCACCACCGCACCTATTGCAATTATTGCAGCCGTTTGTAAACGGTTGGTTTTCACAAATTATATTTTATAATTAATACTTATTATTTATTATCAAATGAACCGTATTAGAATATCTTTTATTTAAATATTAAAAACAAAAAACATTTGAGACACAATTGACTTGGTTATATATATGAATGTATAAGTACTAGCTTTAGTTGTTAGAAATAGGTTATCTTTTAAGATATTTTTTTTAATTTGTTATTTTTTATACTAGCACATGTGACCTTGCGCCCACCTGACGGCGCGCAAGGTCCACGGATGTTAGCAACTTGAATCAGCCACTTATGACTGACATCAGTCCCCAACACTATGCTGGCTTAACTGGGCATTTAATGCCCCCCCTGCTCCCTGCTTACTATCCCAAAGGTTAGCTATTAAAAAATATTATGCAACTAGACATTTTCGCATATGTATTTTTTTTTTCTACAATAAAGAATTTATATCTATCTAGGTTTTTTAGAACACAACACATCTTAAAGCCGGATGATTACAATAATTTATTATCAATATACGTCACGTGATTGGTAGTTAGCTTGTCACTTTGGGTTATTTCAGCCAATGGCGTGCCACTGCAACTGGCAGAGGTTGGTGTGGGAAGTGAGCCGACTTAACCGCTAGCCCACAGGCAGTTATTAATTATTGTTACAGATGAAAAAGCTGAATGGAAATCTAAATTTAACAACTTCTTTAGTCAAGGCGATGAAGTTTACAGGGGATATGTGGATGATCATCGGAATACTGACAATGCTTGGATGGAGACCGTGGCCTACAGCTTCCACGACGGCCCGGGCCTGAGCCTGGCGGGCCTGGGCCTGGCTGCGGGAGACGACGCGGTGGGGGTCCGCTGGGTCGACGCAGACAAAGAGTTAAAGTTATACGCAAGTCATAGAGATATAGTGGAAAGTGTTGTTAGGAAATTAAATGCTCATTGGTGATATTGTGGTTTTATTTTGCACCTAGTTAATCCGCCATTGCACATTGCGAATTAATTAGATTGATAAAAACATTAAAGAAATAAACGAAAAACCGACTTTATAAACTATACCTAGGTATATGTAATATTGCTTGCAGGATGTATTTGATGTTTAACTGTTAGCTGTAAATTAAATATAAGTTGAGTGATACATAAGTTACCGCGACAGATTGATTGCACTGTACTGTATATAAACCTCACTGATTGGATATGTCGTTCGCTTTAATTCCACTTTTATGGTTAATATATACACTTAATTTTTTCAGTTCACTTGTTTAGTATTTACACTATTTAATGGTAATTAATAATGATATCTGTGATAATGATGTATGTTTTTGGTTAAAGTAGGTAGGTATTGAAGCAATGACAGACCATGCCACAGATTATAGGATATGCAAAGTGCCACAGACCATATAGCTAATCAATGTGTAATGTTCGCCGACTTCTACTCTGTGTACCCAATGGTTTGTTTTCTGATACTCGTTCCGTGACCACAGTGCGTTTCTAAACTTGTAACCGCGTTAACAACACATGCTTTTTTTGTTTTAAGTTGAATCTATCATCAATATTTAAATATAATATAAAACACGTTTTTATTCACAAATTTAATCGCATCCGTGTAAATGGTTTTAATTTCTCTCTTTTTTGTTTTGTTTATGTCAATAAAAAGCGTTTTGTGTTAACATTTCTATAAACGGAACGTGTAGCTGATATTTTTTATTATTTTTTTGTCTGTTGATAAAAGGGTTTAACGTCCTCAGGATTTAAATGAGAACAGCTGTCAAACATTGTTTATATTCAGGTTCTACTATTACATCTCTTAATTACTATTATTATTTTTTAATACTTAAATGTAACTAGTGATTTTGTGAAGCGATTTAGCCAGCAGGACATGCAGTAGTTAATATATAGCATATATTTTAGCATATTATATTTTAACATAATTTATTATATTTACATAATTCTTGAGTATTTATATATTGTAATATTTTATTTTATACTTACATTGAAGCACAAATGGACTGTATAAGTGATGATGATCATTCGTTTCGTTCAATAATCAGCAGTGGATCTAGTGACTCATCATACTATGATGCTGTTGATTTGGACGATTTAATAAATAATGAATTTTCTACGTGCAAAAAAAACCTCAATATGTGTCATATCAATGCGCAGAGTGTGCCAGCCCATTATTCGGATCTTCTTGCTACCTTCTCTTCTCCTGATACTATTGATGCCGTTCTTATTTCAGAATCCTGGCTTAAACCTTCTCTGCCTTCCACTTCTTACTCTCTGCCAGGATTTATTCTTGTTCGTAATGATCGCACAGGATCGAACGGAGGTGGTGTCGCCATTTACTTACGCGCCGACCTACCATATAAGATAATAAAGTGTTCGCCTAATATGTACTCTGCATCCGCGGAGTATCTATTCATCGAAGTAAATTTCTCAGGATCACACGTATTGGTCGGTGTCGTATACTGTCCTCCCTCCATAAATTACTTTTCTCACCTCGAAGCCGTCCTTGAGGAGGTGGTGCCGCTTTATAATCATCACGTCATCATGGGCGATTTTAACACTTGCCTCCTTAATGACCGTGATACTGGCAAGAGCAGGGCGTCTAAACTCATAAATCTGACCTCCTCAGTCAATTTATCTAGGCTGCCATCTGGCCCCACACACCATCTTTCTGCAACTGATACTCTCCTGGATCTTATCTTCACCTCACGCCCTGATATTGTTGCCAGACACGGTCAGATTCCTGCTCCCTTCTCCCACCACGATCTCGTTTTCGCATCGTACAAAGTAAAACCACCGAGATATCGCCCTCCCACAGTTGTGATGCGCCATTATTGCCGGATGAACGTGGAAAAATTGCGGGAAGATGCAGCTGTCATTGATTGGAGCGTCCTATTAACCACTACTAATATAGAAGAAATGGTTGACGCTTTTAATCAGAAGCTGCTTAAGCTATACGACGTTCACGCTCCACTTCGAGCCACTAAACTCAAACGTGCACCAGCTCCATGGATATCCGAAGAGGTGCGGATGGCGATGAGAAAGCGAGATCGCGCGTATCTGAAATATAGACGTTCCCGTAGTGATGATAGCTGGGCTGCATATAGGGTTGCCAGAAATCGCTGCAATCAGGTATGTCGAATTGCTAAGCGTCACCACTTCTTCGACAACATAAATAACAAGTCTCCCGCCAAAATCTGGCAATTTTTTAATTCGCAGGGTTTGGGTCGCTGTCGTGCTCAGGTTAATCTTGGATCCGTGACACCTGATCAGCTCAACGGTCACTTTACTTCCGCTCCAGTTCTCAACAGTCTCATAAAACTAAGTACTTTAGACGAAATAGCCGAGTACCCTATGCCTGACGGAATCGAACCTTTCGCTCTGGCTGCCGTGTCTAATGATGTGGTCCTCAAGACGATTTGTTCAATAACTTCTAAATCAATAGGATGTGATGATATCAGTCGTGTTATGATCGTGACAATTATCGACCTTCTCCTTCCTATTATCACCCATATCATAAACTTTTCCCTCACATCTGGTCAATTTCCAACTCAATGGCGTAAGGCCTTCGTCATCCCACTTCCCAAAATCTCATCACCGACACTTCCGTCTCATTTTCGTCCTATATCTATACTTCCATTCTTATCTAAGGTCCTGGAGTCGGTTGTACACAAGCAGTTGTCCTGTTTTCTAAATTCCAATAACCTCCTAAACCCATTCCAGTCCGGCTTCCGTCCTGGTCATAGCACAACTTCAGCTTTACTCAAAGTAACTGAAGACATTCGAGGTGGCATGGAAGAAACCAAAGTCACAGTACTTGTACTAATAGATTTCTCAAATGCCTTTAACACAGTTGATCCTGATTTACTAATCGCCATTTTGTCTCGTCTAAGGATCACATCAGATGCTTTGCAGTGGTTTTCTAATTACTTGCATAGTCGCCAGCAACAAGTTCGAGTTGATCGGGTGTCATCGGAGTGGTGTGATCTGGTTACGGGAGTCCCGCAGGGGGGCATCCTTTCACCGCTGCTGTTCTCGTTATTTATAAATGGCATAACACGTTCACTTCACTGCAGCTACCACCTGTATGCAGATGATTTGCAACTCTATGTGCAGACAGATATCACCACTATAAATAGTGCAATAGCTTGGCTTAATTCAGATTTAACTAATATACACTCATGGTCGACACGCTTCGGGGTCGCTGTCAATCCGGGCAAGTGTCAAGCAATCATAGTAGGCAGTTCCAGACTTTTAAGTAAAGTAAATCTAAACAGTATAGACCCTGTTCGGTTTGACAGCTTTCCGATTGCGTATAGTAGTGAGGTAAAGAATCTAGGTGTACACCTGGATTCTAATCTTAACTGGGCCATCCAAGTTAACAATACTAGTCGAAAAATATTTGCTTCTCTGCACTCTCTCAATAAACTTAAAAATTTTCTGCCATTAAAAGCTAAAATAACCCTTGCCCAAAGTCTTCTCCTTCCTCTTCTCGACTATGGTGATGTGTGTAGCGTCGACCTTTCGGAGATGTTGCTCAATAAGATGGACCGGTTACTTAACACATGTATTCGGTTCATCTTTTGTCTGCGCAAATATGATCACATCTCTGAATATCGCGCCAAGTTAAGGTGGCTACCTATTCGTTGTCGCAGGAATCTAAGAATCCTCTGTTTACTCTTTTCTATTCTCAATGAACCTGCGACACCGAAATACCTCAAGGACAAATTTAGCTATCTTTCCTCATTTCATAACAGATCTCTCCGTTCGTCCCATAATTCTGTTCTATCTATCCCTTCTCATCACTCTGGTTTTCAGTCTAACTCTTTTGCAGTAGTGGCCGCAAATCTGTGGAACAATTTGCCGGTAGAAATTCGTCAAGTGCTGAACAGATCACTTTTCAAAAAGATGGTATACTCTCATTATTTAAACAGTTCCTCACAGTGTAAGTAGGTATTATATGTAGTGTATAATATATATATATAGTATGTAGTATATGTAGTATTGTGTACATATTAGTATGTATCTGTCTATATAGATATAATACTTAGATTTAATTTTAATTACCTTTTAATCTATTTAATGGTTGCACCTACCTCACAACACAAATCGTTTCATTGTCCCAAAGGTTGGTTGCTAGAGAATGCCTAGCGGCATTAAGCCCGCCTCTTGTACATAGTGCAATAAAGTTTTTAAATAAATAAATAAAAAATAAATATGTACAAACTTAAACTATACCTAGGTATATGTACAAATTTAAACTATACCTAGGTATATGTACAAACTTAAACTATACCTAGGTATATGTACAAACTTAAACTATACCTAGGTATTTGTACAAACTTAAACTATACCTAGGTATTTGTACAAACTTAAACTATACCTAGGTATATGTACAAACTTAAACTATACCTAGGTATTTGTACAAACTTAAACTATACCTAGGTATATGTACAAACTTAAACTATACCTAGGTATTTGTACAAACTTAAACTAGTAAATAATATTTTAATTAGGTACCTACTTCAAAGACCGAGCATTAAAGGTTACTCTGTTTAATATTTATAAATGCCAGTCGGTGCCAGCCAAAGATTAATAGCCTTAATAAATATCTACTCATATGTAATTGCGAAATTGAACGAAAGCTGTTAATTGTAAAAAAAAAAAATCTTC
Organism: Tinea semifulvella; assembly: GCA_910589645.1. NCBI lineage: Eukaryota > Metazoa > Arthropoda > Insecta > Lepidoptera > Tineidae > Tinea > Tinea semifulvella. The sequence continues at coordinate 227,243 of OU342624.1, forward strand.
CGACACTACCATTGCTATGTTCCGACTTGAAAGCATATTTATTTTATTTATTTTCATTTATTTAGGCATATTAAGGAAAACTTTTTTTTTTTACTGAATTTTGTAGGAATAGATAAATGCCATACTTAAAACGACAAGTCGAACATAGGGCATAAGGCGTAAACGCAACAACCATCACGCGTCTGGAAGCGTTCGGATAGTTTCAGGCACACCACCCCGCTATCGCCCCACTCGATTAAACTTATTGGCTGGCACAGACTCCAAAAATAACAATGATACATATAAGTATCAATATATTTTTTAATGCCATTGAATGCTCTTGCTTTGAAGTAATAAAATTCTTATTATTTAGTTTAGGTTTGTACATAATTGTATAGGTACTCGTAGGCAGTATTAAAGTCGGTTTTTGTTTCTGTTGCATAGCGCGTAACGAATCTCCTGCTTTTGTTTCACAATCAAAGACACAAATCACGTGGCTTATATCTAAATGTTATTTATATGTAATCATTTCGATTACTTTAGTTGTAGGGTCATAGGATTAAAAAATAAAACAATAATATAAGTACATATAAAACATGTATTATGTAGTACCAAACTAAAAGTTCCTGAGCTATTATTTTTCATATTCCATTAATGTTTTATTAAAAATAAAAATTAACGCCTTTGCATCCCTCTCGCTCGCACAATCCAACATTTTAAAATCCGAGTGCACTTTAGATAAATGTAATCAACTTACTAGGGAATAAAATGACGCGACATTTTGGGGATATTTAAAAATTTCATTGCACTATGTACAAAGGCGGACCTAAATAAAGCCAAACCTTTAGGGCATTCAGACAGGACAGGTGGTGAGTGCAATTTAAAAAATAGAAATAAAACAACAATCTATTTATAAATACATACATACCAATATGTACGTACAATTTACTCACTAATAAGTCATACTATAGATATAATAATGAGTATACATATAACTACTTACATGCGTACGTTCCGAGACGCGATAATAGTAACCTAAGCACGCTTAAAGGTGTTCCGAGACATGTATAAACTGTTTTGCCAAAGCTGTGTGACGTCACAAATGACATCATTTCTCGCGCTTAGACTGCTCACTATATCGAGGTAGATCGCTCTGAGCGCTGCCAGTTTTTTGTCATTATGTCGCGCGCCATTTTCAAGTTAATTTAATATTATTATTATTAAATACTTTATTGCATTTTACTTAAAAGTATGTACAAAGGCGAACTTAAAGCTTTTCTTTTAAATTATTTAATATTGTAATTCGTTTATACTGTTTCTATATTACTTCTAAAACAAATTATAATTAATATTTAAGTAGGAAGTGAGAAAAAATGTCTGTAACACGGCAAGTTATTTTAAAAGACCAAATAAGTTAATAATATTAAACTTTACACATATAAAGATGAATAAACAGAGAGATGTATGTTTGTTAGTATTCATACTCAAAGATGTGGAATCCGCAATTTATCTTCCATACATAAAAAAAAAAAACAACTTTTATGAATGAAAATGTCCGAGACTGTTCCGAATGGGGTGTATCACTAACTTCTTATCACGATAGATGGCGCATGATAGATGGTACCTAATATAACTGTCAGTTACATAGAAATCTTATATTTTTTTACGAAATTCATTATTTTCTGGATATTATGCAGTGTGAGCAGCTTCTTAAGTGTAAATATAGAGATTTTTAAGCGAAATCAAAGATATAGTGATCCCAAAATTGCCGTTCTATTAATTCAACCTATTTTCTTTTTAAAGACGGTGTTCGTTTTCTTAATTCGTCTTTTAAGGTAGGTAACGTTAAGTTATAATATATTTTTCTGTTATAAAAATGAAAAAACTACAAAAACTTTTAAAAAATGATCCGCCATAGGTGTTAACAAGGTACCAATGCCGCTAGCGATATCTACAAAAAGCTTTGCCTGATACACCCCATTGATACCACGCTCTGAGCATCCAAATCGCGATATTTGATCCGGAACGAGTGTCATATTCGTTCTAAGCGCTCTGAGCGCGATTCGGAATGAGGAGATGATGACTCCTCGTCATGTAATGTGTATCACTCATCAGTGCGATACAATTAACAATATGATGATGCTGCTATAAAATGAAGGACATAGAAAATAATAAAAAATAAAATAAAAATTGGATAAGGAAAGTTGTGTTTATTTATTTAGTTAGAAAGTGTAAACCAGATTTAAAAATATATTATATTATTGTTTTAGTAAAATAGTTATGTTTAATTTTCTCATTAAAAATTAAGTTCCTATATAAAAGCGAAAATTTTCCTAGAAATTTTATAGAGATTTTAAAAAAGTAGTCACAAGAATGAAGGAGGGATGTGCAGAAAAAGGACTCCGTTTGAATGCGAGAAAAACGAAGGTACTAGTGTTTGAAAGAAGAAGGATGACAACCGTGACGATAAAGATTGATGATGAAACTCTAGAACAAGTAAATGAAATTATATATCTGGGCAGTGTTTTCACTGCGGATGGGAAGTACGATAGGGACGTTGAAAGAAGAGTGAACGCGGGAAATAGTGTTAACGGTGCCCTGGGGTCACTGATCGGCAGTCGAAATGTCAGTGACAAAGCTCGGCTCGCCATACACAATGCCATGTTGGTACCAACACTGATGTATGGAAGCGAGACGTGGATACGTCAGAATACGCATGAGAGTAGGGTTAATGCAGTAGAAATGCGGTCGTTGCGGCGGATATGTGGCGTCACTTTGGCGGACCGCATACGTAACGTCGAAATACGGAAAAGGGTTGGTATGAAGGAAAGCATAGGGACAAAAATAAGGAAAGGCATGCTACGATGGTTCGGGCATGTTGAAAGGATGAGCGATGAAAGATTGACGAACCAGATATATAATGCGAAAGTTGTAGGTAAAAGAGGCCCTGGCAGACCGAGACTCACATATCACGATCAAATAAATAAAACACTGACTGAAGGTGCATTAAAAAGTCTTCGTAACCAAAGGGAATGTATGAAGAGGTTAATGAATGTCGACGAAGCGAAAGAAGTATGTCGTGATCGTGTCAAGTGGCGCTCAATTGTCTCTGCCTACCCCGCAAGGGATCTGGCGTGAAGATATGTATGTATGTATGTGTTAAAAAAGTACACTGAGAGTTGAAGAAAATTTTAAAATATTGAACTGTGCGAGCGAGACGGGTGTAATTGCTTTCCTAAATTAGTATTATCTATTAAAGGTGCTTAAGTTAATTATTAGTATAATAAAATACCTAATAATTCTGTCAAAAGTGAAATAGTATAGAGTTCTTAGATCAATGATCATTCTGATAAACATGTGAAACGAATTCTCTGGCTATAGGTTCATGCAATGTAACCATAGATATCTTGAGTGGTAGGCAGAGACAATGGGGTGTATCACTAACTTTTTATCACGGTAGATGGCGCATGATAGATGGTACCTAATATAACTGTCAGTTGCATAGAAAACTTGTATTTTTATTACGAAATTTATTATTTTCTGGATATTATGCCGAAGTGAGCAGCTTTTCGGTGTACAAATCGAGATTTCCAAGCGAAAAGAAAAAGACGGTGACATTAATTATTAATTACATTATTCTGTTATAAAAATTAAAACTACAAAAACATTTAGAAAATGTAACGATATAGCTGTAAAATAAGGTACCATTGCCGCTAGCGACATCTACAAAAAGCTTTGCCTGATGCACCCCATTTAGCAGCATTTGTCATGGTCACTACATTCTTTTTTATCTTTATCGACATTCATTAAACTTTTATTCATGCCCTATTGTTTCATACCTATCGTTCCGATACGCGATAATAGAAACCTAAGCACGCTTAAAGGTGTTCCGATACGCGCTTAAACTGTTTTGCCAAAGCTGTGTTGCGTCACAAATGACATCATTTCTCGCGCTTAGACTGCTCACGATATCGAGGTAGATCGCTCTGAGCGCTGTCAGTTTTTTGTCATTATGTCCCGCGCCATTTTCAAGTTAATTTAAATGAAGTTTTCTTTTAAATTATTTAATATTGTAATTCGTTGATACTGTTTGTATGTTACTTCTAAAACAAATTATAATTAATATTAAAGTAGGAAGTGCAAAAAAAATGTCTGTAACACGGCAAGTTATTTTGAAAGATCAAAATAAGTTAATAATATTAAACTTTACACATATAAAGATGAATAAACCGAGAGATGTATGTTTGTTAGTATTCATACTCAAAGATGTGGAATCCGCAATTTATCTTCCATACATTTTAAAAAAAAACTAACATTTTATGAATGAAAATGTGATTTAGACCGTTCCGAATTGATATCACGCTCTGAGCATCCAAATCGCGATATTTAATTCGGAACGACACGGTCAGTGTCCTAATCGTTATAAGCGCTCTAAACGCGATTCGGAATGAAGGGATAGACTCTTTATTGCACCTTCTGTATTTGTTTTATTTATTTGCTCTTGATAGGTCTGCCAGTAGCGCGATTCTGTTACTTAAGTAAAGTTACTAATAATGGAATTCGTTAACTATATATCACGCTATTAAAGTTGATATTAGCACGGCCACTGTCAAGGTCGAGCGCTTATAAATTCAAATTCATATATTTCTTTATAACAATAGGTATTTTATAGGATATTACAATGGTTATAAATTTGGTACACTATGTTTAGCCCATGGGCGTAAAAAGATTAAATAATGAAGTATAGTAGACATGTAAACTAAAGAGAGGTATAATCATTTAATTTAATTGAAATGACAAATAGGATTAATTAATTAATGTCAAGGGAAGAAATTAATGTTGTTCATTCAATCTTCTAAAAAATCTTGCACAGAGTAGTAGCATTTGTCAATTAGCATTTTCGTCAGTGTTTTTTTAAATCGTTGTATAGGTAGTAACTTAATGTCATCATTTATTTTATTGTAGATTTTTGGAGCCATACAGAATACACTTTTTTGCATGAGTGTTGTCTTAGATATAGGAATTACGAGCTTGTTTTTATACCGCACTCTACGGTTGCGATTTTGATCAACAATTGGGAATAGTTCCCCATTGTTTTTGACAAAGTTAGCAATTTCCAGTATATACAAACATGGTACTGTGAGTATATGTAAGCTTTTAAAATAAGGTCTACAGCTATCAGTCGACTTAAGGTTGCATAAAGCACGTATGCACCTTTTTTGTATTTTAAATATAGCTTCTTTATTAGTGGAATTCCCCCAGTATATTACTCCATATCTCAAAATAGATGCTATGTGGCCATGATATGCCATCATAGCTGTATCAATACTACTAATTGAGACGAGCCGTTTGAGTGCAAATATAAATTTACTAATTTTGGTCGTTATGTAGTCAATATGAGCTTTCCAGTTAAGGTTATTGTCAATTATTACTCCTAAAAACTTTGTATTATCGACTGATTCTATATTTTTTCCCATGTAATTTGTATTTAAATTAAAAATCTTTTTTTGTTTAAAATGTATGACCTTAGTTTTGTCGAGATTAATTATTAGGTTATTTTTAGTCAACCAATTGATTACCTCCTTGAGGCCCTGGTTAATATTTGCTTCATAAGTGTTTGCGTCTTCACATTTAACCAGTAATGTGCTATCATCAGCGAATAGCACCATGGGAAACCTTGTGCTTCTGGGTAGATCGTTAATATACACCAGAAACAAAAAGGGTCCAAGGATGCTACCTTGTGGCACACCATATTCTGTGGTTCTACATAGTGACGCAAACTTTTGTTCTGTTTTACTTTTTAAATTAATTTGTGTTATTTCTGTTATTTGCTTTCTGTTTGTCAAATAAGATTTTAAAAGGTTTAGTGCTACGCCACGAACACCATATAACTCTAATTTGCGAATAAGAATGTCATGATGCACAAAGTCAAAAGCTTTGCTCATGTCCATAAATATTGCACATACTTTTTTGTTTTTATCCATGTTCACATTAACATTATAAAGAAAGTCATAAATCGCACGAATAGTGGACATTCCTTTGCGAAAACCCTTTTGTTCATTAACCAAAATTTTGTGATTTTCAAAGAAAGAATATAATCTAGTATATATAATTTTTTCGAATATCTTGGCGAATATTGGTATTAACGCTATTGGTCTGTAATTTTTATGGGATTGAGAATCACCTTTTTTAAAAATAGGTTTAACGATAGTCAGTTTTAGTGCATCTGGAAATACTCCGTTTTCGATTGAAATATTTATAATATGTGTTAATGGTAATGCTAAAATATTAGCGTTTAGTTTTATTGTCATAGTATTAATGTTATCATGTCCTGTACTAATAGTGTTTTTTAAGGATTTTATTATTTGTATAATTTCATCTGGTGTCGTAGGACTTAAAAATAAGGAATTACATGTCAACTTATTGTTATTTAAATTAATTTTATCATGGGTATTTTTGGAATTATTACAATTGGATGTCATTTTAATTTCATCAATAAAGTAATTATTAAATGAATTTGCAATGTCAATAGGATTTGTTATAATTATGTCATTAGATTTTATTTGTTTTATGTCAACAGGTATACTAAATTTCGTATTATTTATTATTTGCCAGCTAGCTTTACATATGTTTGTCGATTTTTTTATGTAATATTGATTTTGGGCTTTTTGAGTTAATTTGATGATTTTTTTATATTTGGCATTATATGAATGTAGCAAGTTCCTATTGTGTTCAGTACGTGATTTTCGGAAGTTCCATAATAATTTCCTCTTTCTTTTGCTGCAAATCTTGATGCCTTTGGATATCCATTTAAATGTTCTTTTAGTTTTTATTGTTAATAATTTAATTGGAAAACATAGGTCATAGAAAAGTTTAAATAACTCAATAAAGTGTGTATACGCTTCATTTGCATCATCTTTATCATATACGTCAGTAAAGCTTAATACTTCGGTAAATTTTTTTAGGTTCTCATTGCTATAATCACGTTTTTTCACATGCCACTGTTTTATGAGGCAAGTCTTTTTTATAGGAAAAGATATAATTTGAGCCATGTGGTCCGATAGGGCTAATTCTTTTACTTCGCTTTTGCAACCACGGATATTGGTGGCTATATGGTCAATACATGTCCCCGAACTTGGACGAGTTACCTGCCTAAACTGCAGCTTAAGGTTATATGTTAAAATTAAGTTTTGAAAGTCAGATGAAGTCATGTCATGTGCAAGAGTATTAATGTTAAAATCTCCACAAAGGACAATCTTTTTGCAATTAGTTGATAGTTTGTCTAACATAAGTTCCAACCTTTCCAAAAAATGTTTTAAATTTGAGTTAGGAGTTCTATACAAACAAACAACAGTAATGTTGTCACAAATTAAATTTTATAGAGTTGAGAATTGAATAATATTTTGTAATTATGACTCAATCTCTGACGTAAATAATAAAATCCACTAATAACGCTTGCGACAAGTAACAGAATGCAAGGCCTCTATTACCCACAACTGCTGCATTATTTGGTTCGTTCTTCAATCATCCTTTCAACATGTCCGAACCATCCCATTCCTTATTTTTGTCCCTATGTATGCCAAAGTGACCGATGTAACGACCTCATTTCTACTGTATTTAACCCAACTCTCATGCGTTTTCTGGCATATCCAAGTATAGCTTCCATCTTACTAGTATGACATTGTGTATAGTGAGCCGAGCTATGGTCACTGACTGACTCACCAAATATGTTTTTTAGGCTTCAGGTGTCATTGGAATTAAAAAAGTTAATTTTAAAAAATATAAATATCATTGTCCAAAAATCAATACACTATTAATTGATCTCGCTCACAGCTGAAAGACGAAATAGAAATAATTACGTAAGTCAACGTTAACGCGATCGTCGACCTCTCGCTACCTACTTCTTCTTTGCAACTAAATAATTAATTTTATTTTAGATTATAATATAAAATTTGTTCTTTAACAAATTCCATGCAGTATATATCTATTGATGTTATCAACAAAACCAGACACGAAACGCGCGACAATGGTTGAATACGAATGTAATTGATCCGTTAGCCTAACTTGATCAAGGACTGTTAAAATATAGTTTAATTAAACAACATGCTCACAATCAAAGTCTATTAATGGTAGTATAGATATATATATATATATATCTATATATATATATATCTATATATATATAGTGTATACCGCCCTGTACTTAATACACCTTGTATAAAAAATTCATTGTTAAAAATTAACCTAAAACTATGTAAATAATAAAATAATCTATGTATCATCGTCATCATCATCATCCCTCTGTCCACTATTGGGGTCGTATTCATGCAGCCTTTTCCTCCAGATCTTGATGAGCTGGTCCCAAGACCTGCGACTATATCGGTAATACTTATCTGGCGTCCGAGGGTCATCTTTGGTACGTTTGTCACTGAAACAAGAATTTAAACTTCACAGATATTCTAACTAAATATTTGTACCATTCGCAATGTAAAGTAAAGTGTTAACGTATTAATGAAAGTTTGTGTGAGAGGAATTCCAGCAAAATCATTGCACCACATACTGAAAAAAACAAGATTTCCTTTGAAAACCAGCCTATAGTCGGCAGAAAGCCTAGAATATTACACTATTCTACTCTTTTCTCTTTCCTACATGCCCCAGCGCCCGCATGGTGTATCAATGGAATGCTTAGAAATTTGTCTTCTTCTACCTAACTTCTTCCTCCATAGGTTTCTTTTAATGTTGATAGAATGAAAAAAATATTTTTTGCAATAAATAATAAATGTCTGCATATGGACTGATTGTTTTCTTAAAATAAATAAACATGGACTTGCCTTGGAGTTTGGTCAGTATAGTTACTGTATCCAATTGTATTTTTCCCATAATCTATCTGTTTTTGTCTCCGTTCTAATATTGCTGGATCGGTTTCCAGCTCCATTGGTTTTTTACATTGTCTGAAAATATAAATAAGTTCAGTTGTATTTTTTCCTATTATATGTTATAAAATTAGTATGAGTACCGATGGATCGCATTGTTAAGTGTGCCTCGTCTTTGTTGACAATAACTTAAATGGGTTATGCTTTGACTGGCCGACACATAAGAGCCCTATTGTTGATAACTCCACGTACTTATAATATTGTTTATCTTAAATGAGGCCTGATGATTGTTATTTCTGGCGGGGCACGGCAGAACACTTGTAACTTTGTTCCTGAATTAAAACTAAGTGCAAAGTGCAAGTGATTTTTATTTGCCATCCTGATTATTTATTTATTTATTTATTTAAAACTTTATTGCACTATGTACAAAGGCCGACTTAATGCCGCTAGGCATTCTCTGACAGCCAAACCTTTAGGACATTTAGACAGGATAGGTGGTAGGTGCAATTAAAAATTAGATGAAATTTAAATAAAACAGAAATATAATTGTAATATAAATATATACATACTAATATCTACATACAATTTACATACTAATACATAAATAAGTCATACTATAGATATACTAATATAATATAAATAAAACTACTTACATGATGAGGAGAGTGTGACAAAATTAACAATGTGATGATGCTGATATTAAGAGCAACAAAGATTGAAAAGAAAGGTTTAGGTTAGGTTACTTAGTTAGTTAAAAAGTGTTTGTATACCTGGTTTTTAAATATTGCACGATTGGGGGCTTCTCTGATATCAAATGGTAAGTTATTCCAAAGATTCGCAGCGACAACAGCAAATGAGTTCGAAACGTAGGAAGTGTGGTGAGAAGGTATAGAAATTGTGGAGTTGAAGGAGGAGCGAAGAATTCTATCATGAAAAGAGCTTAGAAAACTGAAATTATCTTTAAGATACTTGGGTGAATTAGGTTCATTTAATAGACTGTATAACAAGCAGAGAATTCTGCGATTTCTCCGCTTACGGATAGGCAACCACTTCAATTTATCTCGGAATGACGAAATGTGGTCGAATTTCCGCAAACCGAAGATAAAGCGAATACAAGCATTGTGCAGTCGTTCAAGTTTATTAAGATGCTCTTGTGTAAGATCCACAGAACACACGTCACCGTAATCGATTATAGGCAAAAGAAGGGACTGTACGAGCGTAATTTTAGCTTTCAGCGGCAGAAAGTTTTTTAATTTGTTGAGAGAGTGCAGTGAAGAGAATATCTTACGACTAATCTGAGTGATCTGTGCTACCCAGCTTAGGTGAGAATCCAGGTATATCCCAAGATTCTTTACCTCACTGGAGAATGGAATAGGCACGTTGTCAAACCGAACAGAGTCGATAGCATTCATGTCAACTTTAGATAATAGTCGGGGGCTCCCAACAATGATTGACTGACATTTGTTCGGATTGACAACGACACCGTACCGCGCAGACCAGGAATATAAACTACATAGATCGGAATTAAGCCAAGCTATTGCACTATTGAGAGTACTGACATCTGTCTGCACGTAGAGTTGCAAGTCATCAGCGTACAGGTGGTAGTGGCAATGAAGTGAGGAAGTGATCCCACTAATGAATAGCGAGAAAAGTAACGGGGATAAAATGCCACCTTGTGGAACGCCGGTACTCAAATCACACCAGTCTGAAGACGTTTGATCAATGCGAACCCGTTGCCGACGACCATGCAGATACTGAGAAAACCATGACAAGGCCCCTGTCGATATCCTCAGACGAGATAAAATAGCGATGAGCAAATCAGGATCCACTGTGTTAAAGGCGTTGGTGAAATCAATCAGTACAAGTACCGTGACTTTGGTTTTATCCATGCCGTTTCTGATGTCTTCAGTTACTTTAAGTAAAGCTGAAGTTGTGCTATGACCGGGACGAAATCCTGACTGGAAGGGATTAAGGAGTTGGTTTAAATTTAGAAATTCAGATATTTGTATATGAACGGCAGACTCTAATACTTTTGAAAGGAATGGTAAAATGGAAATTGGACGAAAATGGCTAGGTAACGTTGGAGAGGAAATTTTAGGAAGTGGGATAATAAAGGCGCATAGTACAAATAGTAACATTATTTTTATTGCATAAGTACAATATTAAGATACAGTTAGAACAGTACTCAAAACTATTTGTGTTATGGTAGTTAGTTTATTATTCTAGGCTATAAATTGTTAATAAAAATAGTACTGTGCATAGTTAATTAATACTATTAAATGTTTATAAATACATTACGTAGGTACCCTATTATTACCAGTGTTTCTATTTTATGTACATCATTTATTATAAAGAATTTATCTATCTATTGTTGTCAGACCTTCGGAACAACAAGAATATTTATGTAGAATGGTGGATGGTGAGCGTATTATCGCGCAATAGAAAAAAAAGGAGGCCTCCTTTTCTTAAACCAGCCTATTGTCGGTCGCAAGCCCGAGACACCATTCTTCTCATCGCTTACCCACACACGATGGACCCGGCACCCGCACGGTGAATCCATGGAATGCTTAGAAATTTGTCTTCAGGTAGGTGGTGCACCATCACCATCAATTAAATCGATTAAAAATATAGGTGTATTGAATACTAATCATGATAAATATTTATTAATGATGAAAATATTACTTTACCTATCCTTTTCATCTTTATCTGATGATTTACTGCCTTGTCTTCGTCTTTTTCTAGACTTACGTCCTTCAGCCTTGCCATCATTAGAATTGTTCATTACAAATTACAATACAGTTATAATGCCTGAAATATTGTATAAATGAATCATCCACAGAGACCATGGAACACTCTTTTCCACCTAGTAGACCTCTACTGCTCTAATGGGACTTCCAGAACAAATAAAGGGAGAATTAGACCTGCACTAGTCGCGCTGACCAGAGGTCGAGGTAGAGCGCTAAGGCGAGGGTCTGATATCTATTTTATTTTACGAAACGGGAACTTTTTGGATTTCATGGAAAGCATTCTAGCAAACGCCACCACTGCACTTGTATTTGGCGTTTTAAATTTCTAAATATTATGAACACCCCGCCGGCAAAGCCGCACTGGGAGTTGTAAGCCATTTTTTAATACTTTATTCAGTACTTACCGACTTGAAATAAATGCAATAAAGTAGTTTCAAATATTTCTCATTATTATAAAGAGCTTTTGTAATAGAAAATACAATAATATTACATGCAATTTACAAAATAAAAGTCGACACGAGCCGCACAGACCACGGCTGTGACAGCTCATACTATCAGTCACTTTGTTATAAATAGTAGGGGGAGTTCTTCGCGCCATTTTGCGTGGACATGTCAAGTGCAAGTTTTTGTTTTGTAAATTAATTTACTGTGGATATTATTGGTCAAAAGTGGTGTTATTTTGTTTAATAATGTGCTACAATGTGAATAATTATGGAAAACGATAAATTGGACTTTAAATATGGGGCACAAGTTACAGTTTATTTTTTGCGGTATTCCCGCGCTGTCAACTCCCATATTTTACCCGACGTGTTTGAGCAGTGGATGGTTCCGCGAGTGACTCCAAGAAAAGCATCAAATTCTGCATCATCTGGAATTTGATGATAACCTCATTAACTCATGAAAAAGAAAGATAAATTACGTCAGACTTGGCTGTATGGGCTAGACCCTTTGCCTTCCCTATCACCTCATTCATCATCCATCGGGAGAAGAAAACTAAAAAAAAAAAATTATAAATAGTAGGCAGCCGGATGTTAGAGGGAGCCACAGGTTAAAGCGCGGACGGAAACGCTTCATCCGACATTTTCTTTTGTTGTCTTTTTTGTGTTTTGATTCACTGTTTGTGTTTTGGTGATTTTGTGATTTATTGACGACTTAGGCTTTCTAACGGACTTCGATTCCTCTAAAACATTAACACTTACGCACAAAGACTTCGGATTCTTCTTGTACATTACCTCTGAAGCATACGGACTTCCCTAACCTTAAAAATGGCTAGCTCAACTTTGTAAGCAACTGCTTCATGAAAAGGATTCTTGAATCATCAGAGTGGACGTCAGAATTTTGATAGTATGCGAGGACTGAGCAAAACATCGCAATCATAAATGTTTCAACTCGAAAATCGCGCTTTTTGTGATAACCGTATTATTGAATTACTTATTCGAATATCTTTACTGAGAAAAGATAAAACTAGTATAATAGTAGTCTTTCTATTGCAAGAGCCAGAAAGGGGCTGACTACAAATAAAATTTTGACCACATTTGGACAAGGGATATGTATGATGCAACTCAATGCAATCCATCTAGATTCTTGGTACTGCATCAGACTGGAAAATTCTATGGATACATTTAAACATCATAGGATCCCACATGAAGTAGCTGTATCAGCCTATAGGCCAGACATCTTAGTGGTTTCTCGGAACATAAAATGTTATCCTTATTGAACTTACCATTCTGTGGAAATCAAATATACCAAAGTGGCAATTCGCGCGTGTTGTGGTTCCCACGCGTCTATAACATTGGGTTGCACTCATTACAGTGAAAGTTCTTCAAAATACATTCTTGTTCATCCAAATTATCACAACAAATTGGTCCTTCGATGGTGACAATAATATAAGATATTTGGATTAAAGAAAAAGTATTAGTCTGTCTCTGAAAAAGTGTCGGGGACGCTTTAGAATCGAGACGCACGAATTAATTATAAATGATTGTGGTATTTGATAGATAATGAAGCCCTGATGCATGAACTAGTAGATTTATTTGAGGGAGACGCCCCGTTAAAAAAATATAACACTTTTAAGTTTTTAGGTTAAGTTGTAAAAAGAGGTAAACATAACAAGACGCATTTTTAACTTTTTAGTAACTAGTATACTGTCAACATTATTTATCAATGTTATACTCTTAGTAAAGTAAATAAAAACGTAAAAACTAAAAACATTTCAATATCACGAGCAACAAAAAACAATTAAAATCAATAAAATAAAATAAGAAAATAATTAACCATTTTTTTTTTTTTTAACAATGGCACAGACTAATGCCTTAGTATTATGTTTCTTAGGCCATGGAATCTGTGTTTTTACGTTGCTACTTTATATATTATTGTTGTTATTTTAACGACCAATGACGATAGGGAAGGCAAAGAGCTCCATGACAGCCATGCCTTACGTATTAAATATAACCTATTATTATAAGGTAACCTGAAATTATTACTTATAATAGATATGTTGTAAAAATATAGATATATAACTATTTTTTAACCTACCTAGCAGTGTCGTATCTGACATAAATGATGATCTTTAAATGATTTCTGGATATGACTTAATCGAGTCTAACCTAACCTAACCTAACAGTGTCGTATCTGACTTAAAGGATTTCTTATACAGCCATATATATTTATTATAACTGTACTAAAGGCTTTCTGTGTAGTTATAATTATGAATGCCCCTGCAATTGTTTCCGAGAATAAAACTTCTGAAACGAAACCAATTCGGTTCTGGCACTTCGCCGACCGCTACCGCGGCACGTTCGCTTCGCTCACTCGGCTCGTGCACGCGGTTAATCGAGGTAACCTAACCCAACCTAATCGAACCAATTCGGTTTTGGGTACTGAAGGCCTAACCTAACCGAGCCAATTCGGTTTACTTGATAATGACAGTTGGCTGTGATGTGTGTTGGATATGACTTAATCGAGTCTAACCTAACCTAGCAGTGTCGTAATTGACTTAAAGGATTTTTGGATATGACCTAATTTATTTGAATCTAACCTAACCTAGCAGTGTCAAGGATTTCTGGCTATAACTTGAGTCTAAACTAACCTTAGCAGTGACGAATCCGGCTTGAGAACTTGTATACTTAACAAAAAAAAATTAAAAAAAAATTATTGAAGACATAAGGACTTAAAACCATGACCATAAATAATAAAAAAAAAAATTAAAGGACCTAAATCCAATGCAAAAATATTAATTAATAATACTTTTAATACAATAGAACAAATTAAAAATTTTAGTATGGTGCCACATAAATGTTAAGTGTGTTAGTGTTAGTATATACCTCCATGTATGTTATAATATCATGTTGGTTTGCATCAATTCTTATTATGTTTACCACTTTTTACAACATAACCTAAAAACTTAAAAGTGTTATATTTTTTTAACGGGGCGTCTCCCTCAAATAAATCTACTAGTTCATGCATCAGGGCTTCATTATCTATCAAATACAACAATCGTTTATAATTAATTCGTGCGTCTCGATTCTAAAGCCAACCCAAAGTGTCGTCTAAAATAAGTGTCATTGGCATTTTGCAGTTTACAGAAGAACTTTTTCAATTATACATCAATACAATATTGAAAATACAGATTGAAGATTGTCGGCTCTATACAGTTTATTGAAGAATGACAGTTGAATTCACCTCTGCAAGGCAAAAATACAGGCTGGTGTCTGTTCCAGTCAAAAATTCCAGAAAAAATAGTTTAAAAAAAAGTGAAGTGCGTTCAAGTGTTTGTGTTAGCTTGTAAATCTGTATAACCTTGTACAAAAAAAAGTGAAGTGGGTTCAAAAGTTTGTGTTAGCTCGTAAGTCTGTGTAACCTTGTACAAATTTAAGGCCTTAAGTTTTTTTCTTATTGTAATTATATTATTATAAGTTCTGAATATGGAAGAAAGGAAGGATTCTGTTGGTGAAGTCCAAATGCGCAAGGTTATATTGAAGAGAGGTATAATAGGGTACTAATAAAGCCACTATTATGTGCATTTTGACATCATTAATGGAATTTGAAGGTGACAAAGAACCAAGGAGCTACTCTTGGCTCAAAAGGACAGGTTAATTCAGGCTCTAGAAAAAAATGAAAATTTGTATATAGATATATGAGATGACATGGACATAACCAAAGTTAAGAAAAAAAAATTAAAGCTACGGATATTGTGAATAAAAGACCCAAAGAGTCAAAAGGGACATCATCATAAGTATTCATAAGACATCAATAGAAAAAGTTAGTCCATGTTCATCAAATTTAAAGCTGCTATATATAAAAATAGCAGAGTTTGATGGCAAAAGTTACATGAACTTTGGTCCATTTATAAAAATGTTTGAGGCAGTAATACATAATGATAGGTCATAACATACAAGGAGGCATACAATATAATAAAAAATCTACCGATGGAATAAAGAATAGAAGAAAGTTACACAGAAGCTTCAAAATAAAATATAATAAAGGAACACTGATAATAGTAATAGAGTGGTACATGACCACATCAGCTGTTTTCTTGACCTTGTGCCTTGAGTCACAACTACTAAGCACATTTATTTCCAATGCAAAAGAACAAATTAAAACATTTAGAAATATGGGATATCAAAATCAAATTAGCTCTCGTTGAGAAATTAATTAAATACATCAATAATAATTATTATTGTAAATTATGTCTCAATGTACATAGTAATCAATGTAGGTATAATTTTAAATATTCGAAATGTAGTCAAGAGCACAATACACATTGTAATAATACACATTGACACAATTTTGAGATAATTTCTCATTAGGGCTCGGTGACATCGCTCACCAAAACTCCTGAATTACAAGTGCTCTTGCCTACAGCCAAAGTTGAGCTTTTCACCAACAGAAATATATTTGTATATGTATATATGTTCTTGATAGTAGAAGCCAACTTTCATTTGTGACCGAGAAGTTAGTAAGTGTTTTGGGTTACAAGCAATACTGAAGTAGTAGGCATTTCAAATGATTACAAGACTTTAGGTCCAGTATACAATTAGTTATATTTTTCTGTATATATGCATTTAATACAAAGTTAATTTGTCACAAAATGGACAAAATTACCCCAAAATTTAATATTAGAAATTTTAAATTAACAAAAATTACCTCAATCAGGTAAAACTTACAATAAAAATATAAACTCATTACTTTGTATTGAGTGTGATGAAAGTATAAATAGTCAAATACATATGTTTTAGCAATGTGAAAAGGTGTATACAAAAAACACTTACCACATTTTTTGGAAATCCTATATATTGGATACACAAATTTATTGATTTTTTTAAACACAATCTGTGTGACTTCCACAATAGCTGATTGTCCAAATATATTCCTAAAAAAATCAAACTATTAGATTCATGTATAGGTTCATTATTATAATTTATGTTAATACTTTTTGCATGTCCGTTTTTGTTAATAAATTGCATGTAACTAGTCTTACTTATATTAATTTGTAATTTATTCATATTTAACCAGTCTATTACTCTAATTATTGTGTTATTTATGTCAAACTAAAATTTGTTGTTATATTTAATTATTAGGTATTTACAATTAATCACTGTTACTTGTGACCTTAAATCATCATAATTTTTATCACCAGATGCCTAAGAAACTTACACTTTTATACAATGATCAATACCCTAAGCCTTAGGGCCTAAGGCATCAGAGGTATTACAGAACAATACTTATTTAGATGACATTTTGGTTATATCATAGTTAAAATAAATACAAAAACAGCTGATACAATTATTAAAATTATTGGGTGACTTCAGTCTTCATAAGTGGTCATCTAATGTTGCTGAAATTTATAACGATATTCCAAAGGAAAATTTAAATCATTCTGATATACATTTCCAATTCCAAAATCCAAGTTTTAAAACTTAAGGTATTAAATTTAATATGGGGATACATTGGAGTTTTTATGTCCAGAAAAATGTATATAGACATTATTATTATAATATTTACCATAAGTTGGTATATTGTAACGTGCATAAAAGTTTTAAATAAATAAAAATATACTGGAACTAATACAAAAAGAGAAGTTTTAAGTGTTATGACTCATTAGGTCTTTTAGGTCCTATTAGAAACTCACTGAACAGTGTAGTGCTATATTGCTATATATAAATACAAAAGATAATCCTGCAGATTTGATCAGTAGAGCGGTATGAGCTAAATAATTGTTAAATATGGTGGCATGGTCCAGATCATTAAATCCAGATTACAATTTTACATCCTCATATAAGGTACCTAAGAATTTACCTGAATTAAGGAGTTATTTATAATGTTACATTAAATACAAGTTTCTTAGACTACTTTAATAAGTTTTCTGATATAAACAAAATGCAAAAAGTATTATGTTATGTCTTAACTCAAAAACTTTCTTACATTCTGTTACAAAAAAATGTGTATTACCAATAGAAGTTTAATTATATTTTTGATCATTTTGTTTAAATAATTTTATTATATTTAGAATTTAACTATTTAATTATAATTAAATTCTTAAATTCGAATTACAATTGCTTACATTATTTTTTAGCAATTACATTATTCAGTAATACATTATTATTCAATTATAAATACATGTAACTAAAGGTTACAACAAAAATAATAAAAATAAATACTTGAATCTAATCTATTCATTTATGCTATTAAATTAGGCAATTATTTTATTATAAATTTTATAATAATAATTCTTTATTTTGTATTAACAATAGTTCCAGCATAATCTGCACCATTTACTCAAATAATTGGGCTTAAGCAGGTCTGCTGTCAAAACATGGAACAACTGTCCAAGACGCATTAACAGAATCACATAGTACATCCAGCCCTGTAGTGGCTCACACTAATGTACAATTGGTCTCCGGTGTTGCTGATATTCTACCTAAAAGCTTTTCAAGTGTTTCAGACCAGAGTAATCTGGTAAGGTGGGGAAAAGTAACCCAGCCTATTGTCTGTTGCAAGCCGGAGACACCATTCTTCCCATCTCTCTTTCCACACACACCCCGGTGAATCCATGGAGTGCTTAGAAATTTGTCTTACATCAT
Organism: Tinea semifulvella; assembly: GCA_910589645.1. Taxonomy (NCBI): domain Eukaryota; kingdom Metazoa; phylum Arthropoda; class Insecta; order Lepidoptera; family Tineidae; genus Tinea; species Tinea semifulvella. The sequence continues at coordinate 245,924 of OU342624.1, forward strand.
TAGTAATTATTGCCTTTTTAAGTGTTTATGCAATCCTTAATATACTATCTTATCAATCCAGACGTGTTATCTTCAATAGCTCATATACATATTCGGTATCTGTCTTGAAACAGTTTACCCCAATAACTGTTATTTGTGAAAAAACTATTATTTTGTTGAGTTGCGCCAAAAATGAAATATAATGACGGGCAATTAATGCCAATGTTTGATTATTTATCTAAAAATAAACATTAATTTGTAAAAAAGATATGTTGTTTTTCTTTATACCTTACTACCTACCCATAAATGCAAAAGATGTCGATATCGATAAAGACATCACTATTGGGTTGGTACAACACTATTGGGTGGCTGCCAGGTTCGTCTCAACCAGAAGAGGGCGTTTCGTCAATTTTTACAAATGTATGGAAAGAGACTAGAGTGTCGTATCTGTATGTCTATATAATCTGTGGCACAGACTATGAAGACGCGCCGGAGGGGAAGGAAGAAAACAAGCTGACTAGGGACGTTTTATTTATTTATTTATTTATTTAGTACACACAGCAGTACATATATTATCACACACATAACATAGTATAATTATAGCTTATCTAATATATGTACCAATTAGGTGTCACAGCATTCACCAATACAAAAAGAAGAAGAAGTTAAAAACTTATTACTGTTAAAACAATTAAAAACTTACTACTGTTAAAACAAAAAAAAAATAATAATTTAACAAAAACTATAATATTTTTAAATTTACAAAATAAAAATATGACTTCTAAAATAAAATTATACATTTTTCTCTTTTTTAAGAATTAATTAGGAAACATAAAAATTGCGCAAATTTGGTACCTTAAAAAAAAAAATATTTATAAATGAAGTGACTGAATCAATTACATTAAATTATAAATCAATAATTTAAATGTTAGTATTTATTTTTTTAAATATTTATAATAAGAATAGGCAGTTGGAAAACTGATAATTGTGTGTTTATTTAGGTTAAGTTACGATGGGGCTGACATGCTCAATTTGGGTAAAAGCCCCTAATAAAATATGATTAAAAAAAAAAATAAAATTTAAATATTTTATATTTGATAATAATAGGAAAATTATTTATTCGAAAAAAATATAAATAAATATTAATACTAAGAATACTTTTTAGTTTTATTTTTAATTTAGTTTTTTATATTGTATATATTTATGTATGTATTATTATTTATTTGAATTTAGTATTATTATATATATATATATATATATGTTTTATATGTACTTACTTGAAATAAATGCGATAAAGTAGTTTCAAATATTTATCATTATTATAAAGAGCTTTTGCTTCAGAATTTGATGCTTTTTTTGGAGTCACTCGCGGAACCATCCACTGCTCAAACACGTCGGGTAAAATATGGGAGTTGATAGCACGGGAAACCGCAAAAAATAAACTGCAACTTGTGCCCCATATTTAAAGTCCAATAATAATAATTATTATTATTTATTTATTTGCATAAATGTCATATTTACAAATTTACAGGTCTTAAAGTAAACTTAAGAGTACTCGTAGGTACATTTGCCAAGTTTTGGGGAGCAAATATTTTATACATGTGTGTTCTGCTAATGCATTACATTTAAACAAAGATAAACAATACTAAGATCACAAATAGTAAACCATGTCATTTTTTGTAATAGTAAAGAATTCATTGATATTATAATAACATTTTTCTATTAACCATTTTTTCAATTTTATAATACATAGTTTGTTTGGTAACTGTCTAATTTCTTTAGGTATGTTGTTGTAAACCTTGATACACATAATATATGAGTTGACACTATATAATTTACTTTTATGACTGGGAATTTTAAGTTTTGTAGTGTCCATGCGACTAAATTTTCTTCCTGTATCACATTTCACAAATAGGTCATTATTTTTTCCAACAAAATTTACTATTTCTAGGATATACAAGGATGTGAGGGTTAATAGTTTTAATTTTTTAAATAAAGGTCTACATGACTCTAGTGGTCCAACCCCACAGATAGCTCTGATGCATTTTTTTTGTGTTAGAAATGCTTTATTTATGTCTGTGGAATTCCCCCACGCTATGAGTCCATATCTTAGTACAGAAGTTACATATCCATGATAAGCCAATATAGCTGTACTTTCGCTACTTACATTTCGCAATCTTTTCAACGCATATATGAAGCTATTGAGCTTGGTACATAATAAGTCAATATGTAGTTTCCAATTACAGTGTTGGTCAAGTAGTAAACCTAAAAATTTTATACTTTCTGTTTCCTCTAAGACTTTATTACGACACTCGACTTTGATTTGTGATGGGTTAGATTTATAGTTACGGAAGTTTATATATTTTGTTTTATCCAAGTTTGCTTTTAAGTTATTACATTCTAGCCCTTCTAAGACAGAGTTCACTGTCTTATTGACTATAGTTCCATATAAAGGTGATTTGTCAGTATTAGGTATAATAATTGAGATGTCATCAGCAAATAATACACATTTATTGTTAGTAATTGAGGGAAGGTCATTGATGTACAAAAGGAATAGCAAAGGTCCTAGTACGCTTCCTTGAGGGACTCCATATTTATTATATTCGTAAGACGATTTATGTTTCATACACTCTAATTTGTTAGAAATATTTGTTATTTCTACACATTGTTTTCTGTCATCTAAGTAGGTACGAATCCAGTTTAGAGCCGGGCCTCTAATGCCGTGACGTTCGCATTTCTCCATTAATAAAGTGTGATGTACATAGTCGAATGCTTTTGACATATCAAAAAACATTGTTTTTTTTTTTTTTTTTTTTTTTCAAATCCTTTTCTTCACTTTATGAGGCTGCTCCTCTCTTCTCTTATACATTTCTTTGTCTATAGAATTTCGGCCCATTGATGTTGCTATTTTATACAACATCGAAGTCCGAGATCATAGGTATGTGCGTTAGAAGGTGCTACTGACAGTTTTCAGTAGTTTCGCAACGCTCACGCTTCCACACACCAATGTCGCTTTTTTTTTTTTTTTTTTTTTTTTTTTTTTTTTTTGTCCTAAGGGTATTGTTGGTGTCGCGGCGGTTGGGTTTCATTGATTGAATTTCTTGAGGCTCATAACAATGTGATCCACAAAGCTGGTGAAGGAGTCCGTGGTGACATGGTTTTTCAGAAGGGAACCGAGATGAAAGGGCTTAATCTTTTTAAGGTTGCAGAGTTGCTGGTGTTGAAGCCTTCGGGCAGCAAATTTAGAGCAGTCCTGGAGCAAGTGGGCTAGTGACTGAACGCTGTCATTATCACAGGGGCATCTATCAGTGTCGGTTATTTTGAAACGGTGAAGGTATTCCCTATGATATCCATGTCCTGTTAACAATTGGGTGAGGCTAAACGAGATGTCAGTTGCTTTCCACAGAGATTTAATGAAGTTGATGTCTGGGCACCAGAATTTTGTTGTTGACCCAGTGACGCTATTAGTGTATTCTTGTTGCCAGGTATTTAGAGCTTCAATGTGACTCTTGTATTTAACATAGCTGATAGGAAATTGTGTGTAGGCTAGAGCATATGGTGCTGTTGATGCAACTTTTGCAGCTCGATCAGCCTCCTCATTTCCTGAAATATTGGTGTGAGCTTTAACCCATGCAAATTTTATTCTATTAAGTGGGTCCGGGATAAAAACATTGTTATAACCTGATTCTTTTTGTCGATATGTTTAGTTACATTAGAAATTAGTGAAAACATTGCACGTGTTGTCGATTTTCCTTTTTGAAAACCACTCTGTTCTGGATTAATAACTCTGTACTTGTCAATAAAAGATGTCAATCTCTGATGCATTGCTTTTTCAAATATTTTTGAAAAGATTGATATTTTAGTAATTGGCCTATAATTACTTAACTCAAGTTTGTTACCTTTCTTGTAAAGAGGGGTAACTATTGAGCTTTTTAGTAGTGATGGAAATACGCCTTCAAGAAATGAACAGTTAATTAAATAGGTTAACACTGTAGCTATTGATAAGACTGATGACTTAACAATATTTGTAGCAATCAAGTGAAATCCTACCGTTTTAGTATTTTTAAGGCTTTTCAATATTTTAATAATTTCATATTCATCACAGAATCTAGATATATACTATTACTCAATTTATATATATAATTTATCGTTTTCCATAATTATTCACTTTGTAGCACATTATTAAACAAAACAATACCACTTTAGACCAATAATATCCACAGTAAATTAATTTACAAAACAAAAGATTGGACTGTGCCAACTACCGAGCAATTAGTTTGATCAGTTTGGCGAGCAAGATGTATGGCAAGATTCTCACGAAACGCCTGCAAGAGAAGACTGAAGGTCTTTTAGCTTTAGACCTGGAAGAGGATGCACTGACCAAGTCTTTTCGCTCCGCAATATCACAGAGAAGTTTTTGGCCTTAAACCAGAGGGTTTTCTGTGCTTTTGTGGATTTGGAGAAGGCTTTTGATAGAGTTGTAAGAAAGAAGCTTTGGGACATTTTGCCGGAGTATGGAGTTGATGACAAACTGCTACAAGCTATACAGTCCCTGTACAAGGACTGTAAAGCTTGTGTGCGGGTGGAGGGAGGTATGTCTCCTTGCTTTGAATCCCAAATGGGCGTCAAACAGGGCTGTGTGCTTTCCGCCAGATTATTTACCCTACATCTCGACAAATGCCTAAAAAGAGTGAGAGAGAGTAACTGTGGGATAAAGATGAGTGATTTAGTGGTGAACTGCCTGCTTTATGCAGATGATGCTGTTTTCATGGCATCGTCCGAACAACAACTGCAATCACTAGTCACAGAAATGAAAGAGGGATGTGCAGAAAAAGGACTCCGTTTGAATGCGAGAAAAACCAAGGTTTGTCTTGTTTGAAAGAAGAAGGATGACAACCGTGACGATAAAGATTTATGATGAAACTCTAGAACAAGTAAATGAAATTATATATCTGGGCATTGTTTTCACTGCGGATGGGAAGTATGATAGGGATGTTGAAAGAAGAGTGAACGCGGGAAATAGGGGTCACTGATCGCCAGTCGGAATGTCAGTGACAAAGCTCGACTCGCCATACACAATGCCATGCTGGTACCAACACTTATGTATGGAAGCGAGACGTGGATATGTCAGAATACGCATGAGAGTAGAGTTAATGCAGTAGAAATGAGATCGTTGCGTCGGATATGCGGCGTCACTTTGACGGACCGCATACGTAATGACGAAATACGAAAAAGGGTAGGTATGAAAGAAAGCATAGGGACAAAAATAAGGAAAGGCATGCTACGATGGTTCGGGCATGTTGAAAGGATGAATGAAGAGAGATTGACGAACCAGATATATAATGCGAAAGTCGTGGTTAAAAGAGACTAGACTCACATATTACGACCAAATTAATAAAACAATAGCTGAAGGTGCGTTGAAAAGCCACCGAAACAAAAGGGCATGTATGAAGAGGTTGATGAATGTCGAAGAAGCGAAAGAGGTATGTCGTGACCGTGACAAGTGGCGCTCAATTGTCTCTGCCTACCCCGCAAGGGATTTGGCGTGAAGATATGTATGTATGTATGTAAAAACTTGCACTTGACATGTCCACGCAAAATGGCGCGAAGAACTCCCAAAACCTTTTCCTGTTTAAATAAATTTGCCATAAAAACTAATGTCAGTCATCCCGTTATGACTGACTGTCAAAAATCGAAAGATTTCGGAGTTTTGTTATTGACTTTATTTATTCAATATTAAGTAAAAGAAGAAACAAAATAGTTTTATTGGAACGTAAAAAGTTACCCTTTGATATAAATAATGAACATGTAATTTTTTTTAGCTAACCTAACACAACAAGATGGTAAGTTCAATAACCAAACAAAAACATACATGTGTTTAATGATTTCTGAGATAAAGTAATCAGAAGTGAAGTAATATGATGACCGTAATTTCTTACGTGGTGGCAAGAAACAACGCTTATTTTAGGGGCGAGTTTAAACCTAGCCAAATTTACTATACACATCTATGGCACATCATAGCCTCTCATTCCGAATCGCGCTCAGAGCGCATAGAACGAATATGAATCAAATATCGCGATTTGGATGCTCAGAGCGTGATATCAATTCGGAACGGTCTAAATTACATTTTCATTCATAAAATGTTAGTTTTTTTTGTAAAAAATGTATGGAAGATAAATTGCGGATTCCACATCTTTGAGTATGAATACTAACAAATATACATCTCTCGGTTTATTCATCTTTATATGTGTAAAGTTTAATATTATTAACTTATTTTGGTAATTTAAAATAACTTGCCGTGTTACAGACAATTTTTTTTCACTTCCTACTTAAATATTAATTATAGATTTGTTTAAGAAGTAATATAGAAACAGTACAAACGAATTACAATATTAAATAATTAAAAAGAAAACCTAATATTAAATTAACTTGAAAATGGCGCGCGACATAATGACAAACAACTGACAGCGCTCAGAGCGATCTACCTCAATATTGTGAGCAATCTAAGCGTGAGAAATGATGTCATTTGTGACGTCACATAGCTTTGGCAAAACAGTTTAAGCGCGTCTCGAAACACCTTTAAGCATGCTTAGGTTATTATTATCGTGTCTCGGAACGAAGGGAGCATGTGGCGTACCAGAGGACAGAAATGTCCAAAACGACCAAGAATCAAACCTGTTACCTCCGTGTAAATCGACGACCTTAACAGCTATACCACTAAGTCAGTAAATAAAATTACAATTAGGGATAGCATATTATTAAAATTTTCTGTCAGAAAAATTCCTATGCCGCCAGAAGGCACTCTGCTTAAATGTTTTGTACCCCACATACTATCAGAATTCTGATGTGTTTGACTCCCGCTTCCCGAAATAACACAAATTCATAACCTGTACCTAGGTTAGCATATTTTCAGCAGAAATCTTTGCATTTCCTGTACATGACGAGGTTGCCTGGATGCGAGATGGGGTTAAAAAAAGGCTTATCATGCTGCATCATACACCAGAGAGCTAAGTTTCCACAGCCCAATAGTCATTCAGTTGGGTTTTATGCCATTGCTCCGTGCAATCCCAGAGGGTTCTAGGATTGCGGGTACTCCAGCGGTGACAAAAGGGCCTTCAAGTGATGTCGTTGAGTGAGCCACATGACGACTAAATCATCTGGCACTTCTAGCACAAGAAATCCTGTGGACACCACTGATTATATTTTTATTATTTAACTAGTCTGTAATTTTATATAACACCTTTAAATAAATGTAATATTTACAGGCAAATATAGATATTAATGAGGCCTTGGCTTCGTTGGAGGTGTTAATGACGGAATTTTTTGCTCCAACCACAAATAATTTAAGAAAACGTGAGATCGAGAATATTTTGGAGTCGTTCTCAAACCGGCGTGATTCGTGGAAACATTGCTTGTTGTTTCTGCAGAAATCACAGAACCAATATGTCTTGATGTTTACTTTGACAACACTCGAGGTACTTAAGTTTTATTACAAAATGTTATTTTTATTTTTGATTAATAGGCGAGCAATGCAATATATTTATTGATATGCCTATATCAAGCACTGGTGTAAAGTTTATAAAATTGTCAGTTACCACCATAGTCTATTTCAATTGTCACTAGCCACTTGTCTAGTTTGTTTTTAAAAGTGTTTGCATATGTCTTCTGGTATTTTGTTTCACATATTTACAACTCTGTTATTCATGAAGTGATATTCCACATTTGTATTGCTGGATTTTCTCATTAGTTTCATTCCGTGCTAACAATAATAATACGTAATACCTTTCTGTTAGGATTTTAAATGTCACAATTAAATATCCCCTCATTCCTGCGATCCCTGAGACTTGTAGGCTTTAAATATTTAAGCCTCTGGTCTTATGACTTCTTCCTCAAGCAGTGTGGAAGTTTAGTTGCCCCTATGTACTCTTTCAATAATATATCTTTCTTGAAGTATGGATTCTATACTTGAAATTATATTCCAATAATGGTCTTATGTAAGTTTTTTATAATTTTATAAAATTATTCTTCTAAAGTTAAAGAGTCAAAGCAGAACAATATTAGCAGAATCATACAGTATTTGGTTGGGCACAGAGAGGAGCAGAACTGTAAGTGAGATGGTGAGTGGAATGAACAAAAGGTTCTTTTAAACTCAGCTTATGTTGGTTACAACTGACAATCCATTCTTCACTCACTTCATCTCTCGTTGTGGAAGAAGTCCACAACTCCCACCCGAATCTGTTAATTCCCAGTATTTGATTCTTATAGGTCACACTATTAGGTGGATCAATAATACAGGACAAATTTATTTAATAAAAATATATGTACAATAATACACTGTCCTCACCAACCCATCTGGGTTGCAGGTGTGATGAAGCAACACTATCCTCACCAACCCATCTGGGTTGCAGGTGTGATGAAGCAACACTATCCTCACCAACCCATCTGGGTTGCAGGTGTGATGAAGCAACACTATCCTCACCAACCCATCTGGGTTGCAGGTGTGATGAAGCAACACTATCCTCACCAACCCATCTGGGTTGCAGGTGTGATGAAGCAACACTATCCTCACCAACCCATCTGGGTTGCAGGTGTGATGAAGCAAAACTATCCTCACCAACCCATCTGGGTTGCAGGTGTGATGAAGCAACACTATCCTCACCAACCCATCTGGGTTGCAGGTGTGATGAAGCAACACTATCCTCACCAACCCATCTGGGTTGCAGGTGTGATGAAGCAACACTATCCTCACCAACCCATCTGGGTTGCAGGTGTGATGAAGCAACACTATCCTCACCAACCCATCTGGGTTGCAGGTGTGATGAAGCAACACTATCCTCACCAACCCATCTGGGTTGCAGGTGTGATGAAGCAACACTATCCTCACCAACCCATCTGGGTTGCAGGTGTGATGAAGCAACACTATCCTCACCAACCCATCTGGGTTGCAGGTGTGATGAAGCAACACTATCCTCACCAACCCATCTGGGTTGCAGGTGTGATGAAGCAACACTATCAGCTAGTGTAACACTAAGCTAGTATGAGGTTGTTTTATTTTTTCAAAATTGACAGCTTTCCACACTGTCTAGATTGTTCTTTTCAAAAATAATAGTTATTTTGCCCCGAGACTCCTTTCAGCCTTTTTCGATTTTACTCATAGTATAGAAAGTCACCCACTTGAAAAATGCATCCTGAATAATATGTATAAATTATCTAATTTCAGAATATAATCAACAAACAATGGGTAGAAATAAGTGACACTGAGAAGACAGAAATCCGCCTCACATTATGGAACGAGTTATTATCCAAACACTCCGTCATGGTGTACTTCATCCGGAACAAACTGGCAGCCATCATGGTGGCCATCGCCAGACACGACTGGCCACATCTCTATCCCGACTTGTTTGATAATATTGTTGAGGTAAATTTGTTGAGAGATAAAGTGAAGTAGGGTGGTGCATTGGTTGTAACAACACTTTGTTAAAATCCTAAAAAGGTTGGATCATCAAAGATTTACATCCCACAGTTTCTGTGCCTCAAGAAGCATATTATTATTATTATTGAATAATAGGCTCGCAGCGCATTGCTGATATGCCTATATCAAGCACTGGTGTAAAGTTTATAAAATTGTCAGTTATCACAATAGTGTATTTCAATTGTCACTAGCCCTTTGTCCAGTTTTTTAAAGTAATTACAGTTGAGGACTTTAATATGTCTTCTGGTATTGTGTTCCACATATTTACAACTCTGTTATTCATAAAGTGATATCCTACATTTGTTTTGCTGGATTTTCTTATTAGTTTCATTCTGTAGTCAGGACGGGGAAATATCGTTGTGTTAAACCTTAACATTTTGGCTAGGTTAATATCGTAATACCAACTTGTGCAATTGATAATAGATTTTAAAATGACCTCAGATCCTCGCCAATCCGTCTGGCCAGCGTGGCGATTGTAGGCCAAATTCTCCAGATATATGTTCTTGAAGGCCCATCTTTAGAAGTACTTATAGATATAGTTATATTTAATGAATAAATAATAATAATAAAGCCGTTTATTCGTAAATTAATAAACATATACAGTTTGTTTATATAATCGACACAATTAATAATTTTAAATTAAAATATGAACATAATAATAATTTTACATTTATACTAAAGCTATGTCTACATTATAAATTAAATGTTTTTTTCTTTATTTTAAATGGTAATGTCAAATCTAAATTCTAATAATATCTATAGTAATGTTTTTCTTTCTAATTAAGGATCCCTCGTCGGGTAAAGCTCTCCTTCTTTCTATCCTGTGCCTCATCCATCCAGTGTTGTCCTGCTTCTTTTACTATCTCGTCCTCCCATCTTTTCTTAGGTCTTTCTTTATATCTCTTGCCCTTCGGTCCCTTCCATGTAGTAACTACTTTAGTCCATCTGTTATCTTTAAGATGTGCCACGTGACCAGCCCATTTCCTATATAGATACGATAAAATAATATAAAAAATGCAGAAAGGATTTCTGAGACGGGGACATTAGGGCAGGCACCCCTACTACTAGTTACAGTAGAACCCATCCACAAGTTCTGAGATATTCTGAACTGCATTCACAGATTTGGAAATGATCATACTCGTAGAATGAATGATCACCTAAAAATAATTTTACACAGAGACTATCCCTGATGTCAATCAATCCCGTTGTCATAAGGATAAAAAGTGTCTACTGGGCCAATTGAGGCTTAAGTACCAAAAAACAGTACGTTTTTCCCATACATTTTGAACGGAAAAATGATTAATCGACTCAAAAACTCTTTGTTGCCAATCAATCCTAATTTTTATTTTATTTTACTTTATAACTTGAAGTAGGTAATATTTTGGTTATTTTCGTTACTTTTTTTTATTATTATTTCTAAAAAGAATTATATGTTTATTATATATATATATATTATTTAAAATTGTTTCAGCTTTAGTTTTTTGAATAATATTTAGTTTTTGTATACTTATTGAAAATTTTATAATTTTGTTATTTCTCATAGGCAATAAAGGCTACTGTGGTAATGTGGTGGTCGCCTATACTAGGTGCAACATCTAACTTCTGATTTAGTGTTAAGTACAAATAAGTGTGTGATGTTAGCACTGTTGCTACCCTATTATAAATAAATCCTATTTGTTACTGACTGTTTTACAAATAGGTACTCTCTAAATGTGCCCCTAGAGTTTAGGAAGTCCCTTTGTTGCAGCTAGTGGAGAGTCGTGGCAGCCGGGCTCTCCTGGGCCTGGTGCTGGCGGGGGCGGCCAGCGCGGAGCTGGGGGCCGGCGGCTGGGGGGGCGGCTTGCTGCCCGGCGGCCGGGGGGGCGGCCTGCTGCCCAGCGCCAGGCGGGCCGAGCTGGAGAGACTGGTGCTCCGCGGAGTGCCCAGGCTGTTGCACGCCCTCACCGGTACGGCACTCTGCACCCGTATGACCCGTATCCCCCGTCCCACACTTAATTATCCCTTCCAGCTGTCAAACTGGTTTATCATATAATAAATAAAACTGTCAAACTCAAGGTACATCTTGAAACCTCCTTGAAGCGTCTTTATGTTATTTTCGGCTGATATTATTATTTTAACTTATATTTCTCATGAATAATTCGTTATAATAGCTAAAAAACACATTTTAAACAAAACAAATTTACTCAAATCAGATTTCGTTAAAAAATTATAAAAAAAAATTGTAACACATGAATATTCATAATATAAAAGAGACAGACTTGTTATTATTGACAAAATTCAGCCAGCATAAAACTTATAAACTTAAATATAAAAGAGATTGCCCAAAACCAGGCCCCAACATTGTTGGAGCGTGCCTCAACTAAATATAATTCGATATTCATATTTATTTATTGTGTTTTTTTTAATTTAATTTCAACATTAGTTTAAAATAGAATTTAATTAAATAGTCAATTCGTTAAGATTTATGTATAGAAATAGTTACATAACACTATTTATACGATTAGGTTCTTTATTATAGATAAAATACTGGATTTCAAATTCGTAACTATGTAATTATTAAGGTAAAAAAAAAGTTTTTGTCAATTGTCGTTATGCTCGGGTCAAATAAATAAAATTAATTACAGATTATGAAATCACAATATATTAACTTTGAAATGAAAAAGGAACCATTATGACACGAGAACATTTTTTTGGTCCCATTCTTCTAAGAACAATGGGTATTCTCATTTATAACAATCTTACTCTATTTTACTAAAACAATGGGGTGTATCACTCACTTTTTATCACGACAGATGGCGCATGATATAACTGTCAGTTGCATAGAAATGTTGTATTTTTATCACGAAATTTATTATTTTCTGGATATTATGCCGAAGTGAGCAGCTTTTAAGTGTACAAATCGAGATTTTTTAAGCGAAATCAAAGATATGGTGATCTCAAAATTGCCGTTCTATTAATAAAATCTTTTTTCTCTTTAAAGACGGTGTGCTCTTTCTTAATTCGTCTTTTAAGGTAGGTAACGTTAATTTAATATACCTTTTTCTGTTATAATAATAAAAAAATACAAAAACATTTTAAAATGATGCGATAAAGGTGTAAAAAAAGGTACCATTGCCGCTAGCGACATCTACAAAAATCTTTGCCTGATACACCCCATTCCATAATGAATATACGAATATATAATTTAATGAATATAAAGTATCAGTTATAATGTTCTCTAAAAAGTTGATTTTTAAAAGTTTACTATGACTTTAAAACGTTGGATAGTGCCACCATTGCAGGCTAAATCTTTGTTGGCTGACTAAATAATTTGACAGCTGATTTTGGTATCACCCAAATGTATTAATTGCCAACTGATAATTACTTCTGTTAATATTTTGTCTGAGAAAGAAAACTCAGCTATAGCAGATACAATGTGTTTTCAGCAATCTTGGAGAGGAATGCCCAGAAAGAAGGCCAGTCAAACCCTCCTCCCTCACCCACCAGCGGAATACCTGATACTTTACCTGATCTTTTGGCCAACGCCCGAGATGTCAGACCACATGATAAGTTAGTATAAACGGTGTTTTTTGCAGCTTGTTATATACCCTTTGTCCATTGCTGGGTTGCAAGTAACTCCTTTGTCCATTGCTGGGTTGCAAGTAACTCCTTTGTCCATTGCTGGGTTGCAAGTAACTCCTTTGTCCATTGCTGGGTTGCAAGTAACTCCTTTGTCCATTACTGGGTTGCAAGTAACTCCTTAGTCCATTGCTGGGTTGCAAGTAACTCCTTTGTCCATTGCTGGGTTGCAAGTAACTCCTTTGTCCATTGCTGGGTTGCAAGTAACTCCTTTGTCCATTGCTGGGTTGCAAGTAACTCCTTTGTCCATTGCTGGGTTGCAAGTAACTCCTTTGTCCATTGCTGGGTTGCAAGTAACTCCTTTGTCCATTGCTGGGTTGCAAGTAACTCCTTTGTCCATTGCTGGGTTGCAAGTAACTCCTTTGTCCATTACTGGGTTGCAAGTAACTCCTTTGTCCATTGCTGGGTTGCAAGTAACTCCTTTGTCCATTACTGGGTTGCAAGTAACTCCTTTGTCCATTGCTGGGTTGCAAGTAACTCCTTTGTCCATTGCTGGGTTGCAAGTAACTCCTTTGTCCATTGCTGGGTTGCAAGTAACTTCTTTGTCCATTGCTGAGTTGCAAGTAACTCCTTTGTCCATTGCTGGGTTGCAAGTAACTCCTTCGTCCATTACTGGGTTGCAAGTAACTCGTTAGTCCATTGCTGGGTTGCAAGTAACTCCTTTGTCCATTGCTGGGTTGCAAGTAACTCCTTTGTCCATTGCTGGGTTGCAAGTAACTCCTTTGTCCATTGCTGGGTTGCAAGTAACTCCTTTGTCCATTACTGGGTTGCAAGTAACTCCTTTGTCCATTGCTGGGTTGCAAGTAACTCCTTTGTCCATTGCTGGGTTGCAAGTAACTCCTTTGTCCATTGCTGGGTTGCAAGTAACTCCTTTGTCCATTGCTGGGTTGCAAGTAACTTCTTTGTCCATTGCTGAGTTGCAAGTAACTCCTTTGTCCATTGCTGGGTTGCAAGTAACTCCTTCGTCCATTACTGGGTTGCAAGTAACTCGTTAGTCCATTGCTGGGTTGCAAGTAACTCCTTTGTCCATTGCTGGGTTGCAAGTAACTCCTTTGTCCATTGCTGGGTTGCAAGTAACTCCTTTGTCCATTGCTGGGTTGCAAGTAACTCCTTTGTCCATTGCTGGGTTGCAAGTAACTCCTTTGTCCATTGCTGGGTTGCAAGTAACTCCTTTGTCCATTGCTGGGTTGCAAGTAACTCCTTTGTCCATTACTGGGTTGCAAGTAACTCCTTAGTCCATTGCTGGGTTGCAAGTAACTCCTTTGTCCATTGCTGGGTTGCAAGTAACTCCTTTGTCCATTGCTGGGTTGCAAGTAACTCCTTTGTCCATTGCTGGGTTGCAAGTAACTCCTTTGTCCATTGCTGGGTTGCAAGTAACTCCTTTGTCCATTGCTGGGTTGCAAGTAACTCCTTTGTCCATTGCTGGGTTGCAAGTAACTCCTTTGTCCATTGCTGGGTTGCAAGTAACTCCTTTGTCCATTGCTGGGTTGCAAGTAACTCCTTTGTCCATTGCTGGGTTGCAAGTAACTCCTTTGTCCATTGCTGGGTTGCAAGTAACTTTGTTTTTAATACGTCCCAACAGAGACAGTCCCAAGGAGACTGGCAACATTTCCCCTCTGTATAGCGAGGCTAATACGTTGACAGAATTAATTGCCAGCCTTTTACAACCCTCTTAAGATCCTAAATTACATATTAATTTTAGGAATTTGGAAATGGAGTTAGTTGTGAAATGTCTTACAACTCTGCAGCATCTGTTCTCATGGCTTCCCTTATCATCTCACGTGCCGCCATCTCTGGTCACCACCGTGTTCTACTGGGGCAGCATAGCTACTCAGTCGCAGGTAATATATATATATTTAGTTCTTTACAGCTTATAGAAGAAGATTCCTTAACCTCCACTGCTACTATTGACGCAGCTAAAGTTATATAAATATTATGATCTCACAGAAGAAATGATCAGGAACGGGTTCAAGACTCAGCTTTACGCAGTTGAAGTTGGTGCAAGAGGAGTTCCAGCAAAATCTTTGAATCACTTACTGAAAGAATTGGGCCTCAGCAGGTCTGACGGAGATACATTTATGGAACGAGCTTCCAAGACGGCATTAACGGAATCATACAGTATTTGGTTGGGTAGGGAGAGGAGTAGAATTGTGAATGGTAAAAAAATATATATCAAAAATCTCCTTTTCAAACCGGCCTATTGTCGGTCGCAAGCTCGAGATACCATTCTTCTCATCTCTAACCCGTACACGATGGACCCGGCACCCGCACGGTGAATACTTAGAAATTTGTCTTCTCAGCTAAATGGCTTCAAGTACTTTAAGACAACCTGGACAATTATTTATATATGACCGCCTCCGTGGTCTAGTGGTAACAAACGTTGCCGTGAACTCGGGAGGTCGTGGGTTCGATTCCCACCGGGGGCAAGTTGTACATTGTATAATTTGTCTCGGTCTGGGTGTTTATATGTATAATATGTATATATTTACAAAAAAAAAAAAAGTATAATATGTAGTTTATCAAGCATCTAGTTTCCGTAACACAAGCCTCGTAGCTTACCACGGAAATTAGATGGCGCTGTGTGACCTGTCCGGAAATATTTATTTATTTATATATCTGTAGAATTTAACCTACACTCGCCACGCTGGCCAGACGGGTTGGCGAGGATATGATATCAATTTTTTTAATGACAATTTATGAACGATTCCACAAGTTGGTATCAGTGGAACCGGGACCGACGGCTTAACGTGCTCTCCTCACGGGAACGGTGGTGTTGTAAATCTATGACAAATGTACTTAAGAAAAGTGTATTTCTCATTGGTACATGCCGGGTGGGTTTGAACCGACCTTTGTAGGATTTAAGGAACGCGTTCTTACAACCGAGCCACCATCACGCCTTTAGTCAAGTCCTCTTTAGTGATAGTTTATAATCATAATTGTTTCTGTCTTAGCTTATAGTAACAATTCCTATTTACAGCACCTATAATTTGATATGTTATTTTGTAATTTAAAAATATTTTTGCTAATTTATTATTTCGCTTCTCTTCGTCATCATGTACTGATCCAGATACACCAATATGTACTATCAATCAAATTAAATAATTTATTTCCGTATGGTTAGTACACAACACTTGAATATTGTCAATACATATTTATGGCTGGACCCAATCTAACAGCAACTCAATAATAATAAATAATACATTATTGCCATAAGCGAGGATTTTGTTTTTATTTACAACTAGGTACTTAAAATTAATTCGTGGCTTTTAGAAAGCTGTGTCAGATTAAAATCGAATAGTATTTATGTATACAACGTGTTACAAAATACCCCGTAAAGGCGAAAGGAGGTTAAATGGTGCCTTATAACGAGTCCATTCACAATATTTAAGGACCGTAGTAACGTTGTATAACATACCCCAAAAAATAAAAAAATATTTTTTTTTACACTTTTGTGCAAACCCTATTTCAGTAAAATTTTAAAGTAATCTCATTTCTATCTAATTCGAGGAACCACAAAAAAATTAAAAGACCTAACCTAACCTAACGAAACAACCTAAACGAACACTTACTTTTTTTACTTATTTTGTAACACGGTGTATAAATATAAATATGTGTCTATAAGCTTTTATTAAACAAGTAAAATTTTCATGTCACATAAATTGATAAATTCGTGGCTGTAAGAGGGCCGTGTCCGCTTACGAACTAAATAATAATAACTATAATTGTTAGTTCAATTTAAACATATTATATTTGTGGCTGTAAAAGGGCCGTGTCAGTTTGTAATCAAAAACAATAATTATTAATTATGTTAACCAAACCAAATTCGTAGCTGTAAAAAGACCGTGTTCTTAACTTGGACACGGTCTTTTTAAACTTTCTAAACATTACTAATATGTGAAACAGATTTCTATGCAATGCTTGCAAATAATAAATGAATTGAATTTTGTGTAGAGCACAGAAGCAGCATTGTGTGGTCTTAGTTGTGTGTGCGAATTGTTGTACCGGAGATATGCTCCTCCGTCGGCCGCCGCCACCGCGCTCCGACTGCAGCACTGCGCTCTCCGGCTCGCCGCCCACCTCACCCGGCACCCCGCACACATGGCTCAGGCACCACACGAGTAAGTGTACCAGGGTCGGCAGTCTCCACCGCGCTCCGACTGCAGCACTGCGCTCTCCGGCTCGCCGCCCACCTCACCCGGCACCCCGCACACATGGCTCAGGCACCACACGAGTAAGTGTACCAGGGTCGGCAGTCTCCACCGCGCTCCGACTGCAGCACTGCGCTCTCCGGCTCGCCGCCCACCTCACCCGGCACCCCGCACACATGGCTCAGGCACCACACGAGTAAGTGTACCAGGGTCGGCAGTCTCCACCGCGCTCCGACTGCAGCACTGCGCTCTCCGGCTCGCCGCCCACCTCACCCGGCACCCCGCACACATGGCTCAGGCACCACACGAGTAAGTGTACCAGGGTCGGCAGTCTCCACCGCGCTCCGACTGCAGCACTGCGCTCTCCGGCTCGCCGCCCACCTCACCCGGCACCCCGCACACATGGCTCAGGCACCACACGAGTAAGTGTACCAGGGTCGGCAGTCTCCACCGCGCTCCGACTGCAGCACTGCGCTCTCCGGCTCGCCGCCCACCTCACCCGGCACCCCGCACACATGGCTCAGGCACCACACGAGTAAGTGTACCAGGGTCGGCAGTCTCCACCGCGCTCCGACTGCAGCACTGCGCTCTCCGGCTCGCCGCCCACCTCACCCGGCACCCCGCACACATGGCTCAGGCACCACACGAGTAAGTGTACCAGGGTCGGCAGTATCCACCGCGCTCCGACTGCAGCACTGCGCTCTCCGGCTCGCCGCCCACCTCACCAGGCACCCCGCACACATGGCTCAGGCACCACACGAGTAAGTGTACCAGGGTCGGCAGTCTCCACCGCGCTCCGACTGCAGCACTGCGCTCTCCGGCTCGCCGCCCACCTCACCAGGCACCCCGCACACATGGCTCAGGCACCACACGAGTAAGTGTACCAGGGTCGGCAGTCTCCACCGCGCTCCGACTGCAGCACTGCGCTCTCCGGCTCGCCGCCCACCTCACCCGGCACCCCGCACACATGGCTCAGGCACCACACGAGTAAGTGTACCAGGGTCGGCAGTCTCCACCGCGCTCCGACTGCAGCACTGCGCTCTCCGGCTCGCCGCCCACCTCACCCGGCACCCCGCACACATGGCTCAGGCACCACACGAGTAACTGTACCAGGGTCGGCAGTCTCCACCGCGCTCCGACTGCAGCACTGCGCTCTCCGGCTCGCCGCCCACCTCACCCGGCACCCCGCACACATGGCTCAGGCACCACACGAGTAAGTGTACCAGGGTCGGCAGTCTCCACCGCGCTCCGACTGCAGCACTGCGCTCTCCGGCTCGCCGCCCACCTCACCCGGCACCCCGCACACATGGCTCAGGCACCACACGAGTAAGTGTACCAGGGTCGGCAGTCTCCACCGCGCTCCGACTGCAGCACTGCGCTCTCCGGCTCGCCGCCCACCTCACCAGGCACCCCGCACACATGGCTCAGGCACCACACGAGTAAGTGTACCAGGGTCGGCAGTATCCACCGCGCTCCGACTGCAGCACTGCGCTCTCCGGCTCGCCGCCCACCTCACCAGGCACCCCGCACACATGGCTCAGGCACCACACGAGTAAGTGTACCAGGGTCGGCAGTCTCCACCGCGCTCCGACTGCAGCACTGCGCTCTCCGGCTCGCCGCCCACCTCACCAGGCACCCCGCACACATGGCTCAGGCACCACACCAGTAAGTGTACCAGGGTCGGCAGTCTCCACGGGTCGCGATCTTAGCGATTTCGGTGGGTAAAATATGTTGCCACTTACAAAATCATAAAGCTGATTTCAATAGCTCCAAACGACGGTAATATTTCAACTTTAATATGAGAACTTATGTCATTAAAAAATTAAGCAGCCCCATATTAACTCATTTTATGACCTAATATTTGTATTATATCAATAGACAATAATATGTATTCCTTTGCAATACTAAAAGCAAATGCCAAAATGTCAGCTGACGGCTGTCACACGGTAAAACTGTATCGATAATATTCGATAACATTTGTGGGCTGTCAAATTTCGTCGTTAATTTGTTTGTGAAAATCGCTAATTTAAATAAATAAAAATTGACTTGTCACTGGCGCAAAATAAACTAAATGGACGTAGACGTAGGGTGTGACGTCGATTAAACAACAATATACTTTTCGACAATCGTGAACAAATTTTGGAAAGTGGCTACGCGATTTAGTCTGTTGAAAGGCTCGTCAATGGCAACCTTAACTCGCTACGTTAGCGATCGTTACAAAAAATGCCTAGTCTACTGCCCGTGGACTAATTCATTGATAGTATCAAAAGGCAAGGTTGGACGTCAGATTGATGCCGCATATTTCAACTTTCGAAAGGCCTTCTATACAGTAGATAAGGATATACTAATTCAGAAGATGGCAAGGGTTGGATTTACCACCAAATTTCTAAAAAAATCTTAAGCTATAAATAGAAGGCATTTTGTGCATTATGAAGGCAAAACGTCGTGCGAGTACATACTGCTGTCGGGGGTAAGCCAGGGCAGTATTTTGGGACCGTTGCAATATTTTATCTTTATTAATGATTTGGCTTCGGTTGTTAAGTTGTCAGACATACTTGTGTAATTTCATAAATTTTTACACACATTCCTCACTGTACAGTTTAAATAAATAATTACATGCCTTTCATCACTGTACTATTCTTTATCTTCGTAGGATTAGCAATGAAACACGGAGACACACGTTACTTGTTTAATGTTTCGCAGACAACTGACTAAATATTCGACCTACAACATAATATCTTAAATGTACACAATGTACAGTTGTCTTAATTGATCCTGCACGCTTTTTTATTGCTATACATAAACTTCTTTCTCTATTCACTGTTATTTCTTCATTGAGCTGCATCTTTTCTATCAATACTACCTTGTTCCTTTCTTTTATCATTTCTGTTTTGTATCTTTCAGTACTGCACTGTTTCTTTTCTTTCATAGCGGTTCTCTTCTGTTTCTTTCATGAAGGTTCTGTTCCTTTCCTTTCATCGTTGCCCTGTTCCTTTTCATCACTGCCCTGTTCCTGTGTGTAAGGCTCTTTGTCCTGGAGGCTGTGATAATAATGATAACATGTTACTTGGTTGAGCTTCTAGGAGTGGATTGTATATTTTAAATTAAGAAGAATTATAATAGCTCGGTGGTTTTACTGCATCTAATTCTGTGTTGCTTACGTTTCTTACGTTGCCCTGATTCACATCTAAGCTAGGAGATGATGAACTGAAATAAGTAGACAAAGGCATACGACTTGGGGGAAAAAAGATAGGTACTCACAGATCTCGAAGCACACTATTTCCAGCTTGGCCAAGCACTGCACTTTACACAAAACTTCAATTATTAATATTATCTAGTCTTTTGGTTGGATACACGTATTTTCGCCATGCAAGCTCGGACATGCGAAACGTCAGTTTATCACAGCTAGACACGACTAGCTCGCATCGCGGTCGCGCAGATACAACAGTGACGTTAGCGGGTGTCACTTTTTGGTGTAGGGAAAGAATAAGCAACTTGAGGAATCTGGATAGGATACCAAGCCGTAACAATACTGTTTTGTATAAAATATCAATTTTTAATTAATTTTTTGTACTATTTGTAGCTACTTGAACAAGTTTGCTGAATTCCTGAAGTTATTTGTATCTCTCCACTTCAA
Source organism: Tinea semifulvella (assembly GCA_910589645.1). Lineage (NCBI taxonomy): Eukaryota > Metazoa > Arthropoda > Insecta > Lepidoptera > Tineidae > Tinea > Tinea semifulvella. The sequence goes on from OU342624.1 coordinate 266,778, forward strand.
GAGACTGGAATTGGAGCCAGAATTTGATGCCATCGAATTCCTTTCGTATATATTCCAATTCACATTCCAGGTTTGTCACATTAAAATAATATAAAAGAAGTTTCATCACGACCGTTTCCCTTTCTGGGTGGTCATAAACCACGCTTATAAATAAGCGGATTCACATTTAGCCAATTTTACTGCCGGCCAATCATGGCAAGTGGCAAGCTCATCGATGTCTCCAGCGTACCAAACTCGACAAATATCACAAATAACTTAAATATCAATTAAATTTACATTAATATATATTTTTGTGTCCCGGGACTTAACCGCTAGGAGGCAGTCATTTTAATGAAATTAAAATTAATAACATTGTTATTTTCAGGTCCCGACGTGTGCAATATTTTTGAATTGCCTAGAAATATGGTTACAATTCATAGATGTTTTAAAACCTGAAGATACTGCCAAGTAAGTTATTTATCAATCAGTTTTTAAGAGAATTCTTCACATCTCTCGCACCCTATATTTAACTTTCATATATATATTTTTTGTAGCAATATTATTCTTATATAAATATCACCATGGCAAGCTGTCAATATTAGTTTTCATTGAAAGTAAAAATTGGCATTTGACATCATTGGAAATGGCACATACTCTCAACGAGAACAACTAATAGGTGGTAGGCGGACTGATGGTGGTAATTTCCCCAGTCTGTCGGAGTGGGGAAGTATCCAAAGTTTGTGCCGATAAACCCAGTAAAGAAGTCAAAATATCTTTATTCACGTAAACCTATTACAGGCATTTATGAAACGCCATTAATTTAATTATTTTGAATGATTCTACTCCTGCTAGTAGAAGACTAAGCAGCAAAGTGGTCCAATAAGTAAGCTGTTAGCAGAAGACCAGCAGCATAGCAGTGTATCCAAACATTTCGGGATCAGGCTCGAACTGCCGTCATGACCAATCTAGCCTTCATATCATACCACATACACGGACGAGGAAAGTCCGAATTGGTCAAAGACATAACTAAGCTGGTCTCGCAATGGTGGGACACGAATTTTAAGCGTATTCTTTTTTTAAAAAAACTTGAAAATAGATTTCTGGCCCCAGGGTGTTGTGTCTCGTCGGTACATAGGTTCATGTCCCTACCGCAGCACCGAACCCTTGTGAACCTAAGAGGACCCCCACTGCAGTCAGCCTTCACCAGAAGGTGGTCCCCGTACCCAATGAGTATTACTTTGACCACAATAAGATGAAGATTTGTATTTTATATATGTTAGTTTTTAAGGTCTATGGACCTTGTGTATTTTGGTGCCTAAAATAAAGATTATTATTATTATTATTATTTATTTATTGTTTTTGTGTAATTCTGTATTTGTTACATTTGTAAATCTGATATAGCTGAGTTTTCCTTGCAGATTCCTTTCTCAGTCAGATTAAACATTAACAGGTCACTGGAATTTGCTAAGCTGCTGGTCTTCTGCTAACAAATACTAACAAATGATTCTAATTCGAAATAATTTAAATTATGACACGTCACAAATGCCTGTAATAGGTTTACGTGAATAAAGATATTTAGACTTTGACATTATAGCGTTAGGGACTGATGTTAGTCATTATATTAGTCATTAACTATCCAACAGGCACAATCTCTAAATATATTCAAACAACTTAATCTCCTCACCTTGGCATATATTATTTTATTAGTATTATATAATATGTATTTTATTGTATTTATTATTCGTATTTATTACATAAGTATATTATGATCCTATTTATCCCATAGTTTATTAATTATTATTATTTTTCTCTTATTTTTCTTTTTTATATATATCAATTAATTTTTCTGACTGCACCCATAATATTCATCCTGTCACTCTCCCAAAGGTTAGCTGGTAAATTCAATTCATTTATTCACCATAAGATACATGACGTACACTTGGTTTTGTCAGTTATACAATCAACAGTTTACATATCATGGAAGGATAGCAAAAGATCGACCATTAGTGCAAATATACCTTTATGGTATTATGCTCGCCTATGTACATCTTTTTATATTTTGTGTGCAATAAAGGATTTTATTATTATTATTGTTATTATGAGTCCAGTTCCAGTTGGTAACATTCATGGACCTCGCTTTCCACTTACTATCAGGCGGGCGCAAGGTCACTTGTTGTGCTAGTATAAAAAAACAACAACCTAGCCACACCCGCTCTTTAACTTATTATAATTTAATCAATGTTATAGATATTGGCAGCCATTACAAGCTTTAGTGAACGAGGTGTTGAACAAAATGATGTTTCAACACAACAAATCACAACTACAGCATTTAGATGATGAAACGTGCGATGATGATGTAAGTACATACATACATATCTTCACGCCAAATCTCTTTCACTTTCACATTCATCAATCTCTTCATACATGCCCTTTTGTTTCGATGACTTTTTAGTGCATCTTTTTGTCCCTATGCTTTCTTTCATATCTACCCTTTTGCGTATTTCGTCATCTGACGCTCCGACCTCATTTCTAGTGCATTAACTCTACTCTCATGCATATTCTGACATATCCACCTCTCGCTTCCATACATAAATGTTGGTACTAACATGGCATTGTGTATGGCGAGTCGAGTTTTGTCACCATTAACACTATTTCCCGCGTTCACTCTTCTTGCAACATCCCTACCATACTTTCCATCCGCAGTAAAATCCCTGTTCAGATATATAATTTCATTTACTTGTTCTAGAGTTTCATCATCAATCTTTATCGTCACGGTTGTCATACTTCTTCTTTCAAACACTACTACCTTGATTATTCTCACATTCAAACATTTTCTATTTAATTATGTAAATGGGTGTTATTGCATTGATAGAAACAAACCATAAGTCGGAAATGACAATCTTTTTGGCTTCTTTCAAATTGACTATTTTCAAATTAACTCCCTTCGTGGTCTAGCGGTTAAGTCCGTTGATTTAGACTTGGAGGTACCGGGTTGGATTCATGGTCGGAACAGCATAAATTATTTAATTAATTTGTGATATTTCTCGAGATTGGTACGACATACATCGATGAGCTTGCCACTATGGACAATATAGGTAGCCTATAGTAAATGGGAATAATAATATATCCAACTCGAAGGACCAAATGGACGGGCGTGAAAAAAGAGCAAAATTAATAAATTATAAAGGTGGACTGTATGAAGGGGCTGGATGCTCACACGCACTTACTTGTATTCGCTGCAGGTGGTCTTGGGCTTTCCTTGGGTCGCCAGGTTGCTTGCACAGAATTTGAAGAAGAAACATCAACCGCTCGCAATTTCGAAATTGCGAGAAAAGAAGCCTGCCCGCGGCCAGCAGCAACCTGCGACCCAAGGAAAGCCCAAGACCACCTGCAGCGAATACAAGTAAGTGCGTGTGAGCGTCCAGCCCCTTCATACAGTCCACCTTTATAATTTATTAATTTTGCTCTTTTTTCACGCCCGTCCAGTAAAGTTAGCCTAAAGGTGAATTCGTTTCATTAAAAAAAAAAATGAGTTAACAGTTTGTATAAAGATTTGTTAGGAAAAGTTGTTTGTTTCTATCAATAGAATCACATATTAGTCTAAAGTAAGACCATTCAAAGTAATGATTCGATTTTTTTTAGGGTGCAACAGAATGGCAGATATTTTTGAAGCATTGCATAGAATGTATAGCGCGGGTCGGAGATCTCGCTCCTTTAGATGTATTTAATTTGGTGGTAAGTAATCAATCATTACGGATTTGTTTGGAATTCCTTTGCGGTTGTTGCTACAGATATGTGGAACAATCTTGTTGCGTAGGAGTTGTGACAGATTCAATGAAACCACCTTTTAGAACTGATATTTGTAATTATTATTATTATTAGCCTATAATAAGCAGCTTGTAAAATGTTTATTGACCTGATGGAATTAGGAAAATGATTAGCCTGGTAGTCTTCGGCTTCTCCAGCCTCGCCTTGCACCACTCCACAGAAGTTCTCAGGCGTGGAGTCGTGGGTGGTTGCGAACGTACACACGGTAGAGGAGTTCTTCGCGCCATTTTGCGCGGACATGTCAAGTGCAAGTTTTTGTTTTGTAAATTAATTTGGTGTGGATATTATTGGTCAAAAGTGGTGTTGTTTTGTTTAATAATGTGCTACAATGTGAATAATTATGGAAAACAATAAATTGGACTTTAAATATAGGGCACAAGTTGCAGTTTATTTTTTGCGGTTTTCACGCGCTGTCAACTCCCTGAGTGATTCCAAGAAAAGCATCAAATTCTGCAGCATCTGGAATTTGATGATGACCTCATAAACTCATAAAAAAGAAAGATATATTACGTCAGACTTGGGTGTATGGACCCTTTGCCTTCCCTCATTCATCATCCATCGGGAGAAGAGAACCAAAGAAGACCCTGCGTACTTCACAGACTCTAGGGTCTTTAGCTATGCAATGACGAAGATTCAGCGCTGTTTCGATTCTCCCGCTGGAGGTTGTCGGTGAACGTCAGCAAGACTCAGGCAACGTTCCTTGAGACTGGACTGAGGAGGCTCAAACCTGACCGTCCGCTTCAGTTCAACGGCGAGAGTCCACCGTGGACTAATCCAGTAAAATACCTAGGCATCACGATAGACAAACGCATCAACATGTGCGCCCACGTGCCGCCACTGTGAACATGGTGCGGGTGGCGGAGACAAACTTCGTCCAGTGCAACCAGTATGCCTACGTCTGGCGCGGTGGTGGCTCGATGGAAGAACGCGTTCCTTAAAACCTACAAAGCTCGGTTCAAACCCCCCCGGCATGTACCAATGAGAAATACACTTTTCTTACGTACTGCAGTCTTAGATTTATAACACCACCGTTCCCGTAAGGAGGAGAGTACGTTAAGCCGTCGGTCCCGGTTCCACTTGTGGAATCGTTAATAAATTGACATCATATCCTCGCCAACCCGTCTGGCCAGCAGCGTGGCGAGTGTAGGACTAATTCTCCAGATATATGAAGGAAGGTCCATCTCCAGCAGTGGAGGTCTAGGAGCTGTAATGATGATGATGCCTACGTCTGCAGTCGGCTCACGTATGCCGTACCGGCCCGATACGCAAGCGCAATAAAATCTGACGCTTCGTACCATTGTCGTTACGTGAGGAACGATGTCATTCATAGGGATATGCAGATGGAAACACTGGGTGAATTCGTACGCCGTCTGGCGGCTAGTATGTTTGCACGTAGATTTCCCACTTGTGAGAAACCTGGCCCCTCTGCACACCTGTCCGCTGGGCGCCAGACAATGTTACGCTCGACACCTGGCCCCTCTGCACACCTGTCCGCTGGGCGCCAGACAATGTTACGCTCGACACCTGCTTCCAATCACGGAGTATACTTCAACCTTTAATGGGAATACGGAACGCGAACGCAACCTCTGTAAGAAGGCAAATACCTTGACACAGATTCCCCACTCCCACCTGCGGGGGGGTGTTAGAAGACCAGTAGTAGTAGACAGAAAAACTGGCCTGTGTGTTTGAGACTTTTATTAAAAATGGTGAATGTGTGACAACGAAGTGACATGCTTAAGATTTTTTTAAGGTCAAAAAATGATGAGTTTATTGAAGAGCACGACCCAGTTCTGGTTCCAGCAAGATGGTCCTATTCTCTTGATGTTAGTGATCTCCTTTTTTTTATTCTCTTCTCCCGATGGATGATGAATGAGATGATAGGGAAAGCAAAGGGTCTAGCCCATACAGCCAAGTCTGACATAATATATCTTTCTTTTTAATGAGTTAATGAGGTCATCATTAAATTCCAGATGCTGCAGAATTTGATGCTTTTCTTGGAGTCACTCGCGGCACCATAGCTCTAACACGTCGGGTAAAATATGGGAGCTGACAGCGCGGGAAAACCGCAAAAAATAAACTGCAACTTGTGCCCCATAATTAATGTCCAATTTATTGTTTTCCATAATTATTCACATTGTAGCACATTATTAAACAAAACAACACCACTTTTGACCAACAATATCCACAGTAAATTAATTTACAAAACAAAAACTTGCACTTGACATGTCCACGCAAAATGGCGCGAAGAACTTCCTTAGTGATCTCCTCGCGCAAGATTAATATTGTTTTTTTTTTAGTGTGACAGATGGCAAGGCTTGGCAGGTGTATATGCTCGTTCGGCTGGAAGATCCAGCACTTCTGGAGATGGAGAGAGAATGCTGGCTGCTTTATTAGACTTGGCAACCCTCACTCGGGCTTTAGGAAGACTAGCCCCTTCACTGCTTTCAGGTATACCACATTCTACAAGAATTTGTGTCTTCCCTCAGGAACTCGAATACCAAGAGTCATCCGGTTAATTTATCCAGAAACTTGACACAAAATAAAACTTTTAAATACTTTTTTGTACTACCATGACTTTGCGCCCACCTGACGGTAAGTGGCGCGCAAGATCCGTGAATGTTAGTAACTGGAATCAGACTGACATCAGTCCTCAACCCTATGCCGGCTTGACTGTCCGTGACGGTAATTCGAACCTGATCCCGAAACATGTGAATACACCTCCCCACCCCGGCAGACTGGGGAAATTACTATCATCAGTCCGTCTACCACCTATTTGTTGTTCTAGTTGAAAGTATGTGCCATTTGCAATGATGTCAAATGCCAGTTTGTACTTTCAAGGAGAACTAATATTGTAAGCTTTCATCATCATCATCATCAGCCTGTGTCTCTCCACTGCTGGATATAGGCCTCCCCCAAGGCTCGCCACTGCACGCGCCGTCCTTTGCAACCCTCATCCAACCCCCACCAGCGACCTTCCTTAGGTCATCCGTCCATCTGGCGGGGGGTCGTCCCACTCTGCGTCGTCCAGTACGTGGTCTCTACTCCAGAACCCGTTTGCCCCATCGGTCGTGGTTCTGCGGCAGATGTGTCCGGCCCATTACCACTTCAGCTTGCTAATTTTGAATGCTATGTCAGTAACTTTGGTTCTCCGACGAATTTCAACGTTTCGAATTCTATCTATCAGAGAAATACCAAGCATAGCTCTCTCCATAGCTCGCTGAGCGACCTTGAATTTGTGAACCAGACCCACTGTCAGTGTCCACGTCTCTGCTCCGTACGACATTTGGATTATTATTGGACATTATTGGATGCAAAATTAGTTGAGTGCCATCATCATTCCGTAGCTATGTGATGAAATGTATTGTGGTACAGAGGAGGAGCCGGTAAGACGTGCGGCGGCGTGCGGAGCCGGCGCGGCGCTCGTGGAGAGGGTCGCCGCCGCACTCGCCGGCACTGCCGCCAGGACCGGCGTCGCTCGCGCCACTCCCCACACCGTCGTGTGAGTCAACACACACACACATAACATATACCAACACACATAACATATACCAACACACATAACATATACCAACACACATAACATATATCAACACACATAACATATACTAACACACATAACATATACCAACACACATTAACATATACCCCTTCCTCTTTATTTTCATACTCTTCTGACTGCAATCTCCTTCAAAAATAATCTTTACTCACATAAGATAATTGTATTTAACCTCATTCCTATTCCATATTGGAGTAGAAAACGTTTAAGTGTATGTGTTATGTGTAGTGTATGGTATATCTTTATTATGTATGAATAAGAATGTATTGTATTTATGTAGTTTATTGTATCAATATAATAATAATAATAATAATGTTGATACAATAAACTAAAATAATAATAATAACTGCCTCCGCTGTCTAGTGGTTAAGTCCTTAGATTTAGACTCGGAGGTACCGGGTTGGATTCCTGGTCGGGACACAAAAATATTTACTAATGTAAATATATTTATTTACATAATATATAATTTATTTGTGATATTTCTCGAGTTTGCCACTTGTCATTATTGGTCTATAGTAAAGTTGGCTAAATGTGAATTCCGCTTATTTATAAGCGTGGTTTCTGACCACCCCGGGAGGGAAACGGTCGTGATGATACTTTACTTTTGTAAATATTATAATAATATTGTAAGTATTTGTATGAATTCATATTCTATAATATATCTCATTATCTATCATTTATTTTTATTTACTCTGCCAGTAATTGGTTATATCACCCCGCTAAGATGGAAGAAGATAATATCTAACTATTCTTATCAACACAAAACATACACAAACACACATAACATACACAAACATACATACATTATTTAATATTATTAGCTTGCATTTGGTTTTTTAACAAGTATGTAGTGTCGTAATAAATGTAGTCATATTCCCCAGTGACGCGGAGATGTTTGCCTGCATGGGAGCCTGGTCGTGCTACAGTTCAGCATGCGCCGTCCCGCCAGCCACCATGGAATCCATGCTCACTTCAGCACTCCCCTTTCTCCTGCCAAGAGAGCCTCCGGTATGTCTAACCATACATGTAACAGAACTAACATAACATTCTTCAGGAACTATCACCCGTATTCTTGGACGTATCCTCAATGGCACCTCCACTTAATTATTCCTTCCAGCTGTCTTAAACTTAGGAATAGAACTGTCTGTTAGGAAACTAGATAAGATAAAAAATCTTTATTTGCATAAATATTAGTCTAATTTACAGGTCTTATAGTAAACTAACTTAACGTAACAACATTTGCCAAGTAAATTGGCGAACATTAATATAAATTTTAAATAAAATATGTCCAAAAACTTACATGTAGGTATTCATACAATATTGTCAGCTTAAACTTACATGTAGGTATTCATACAATATTGTCAGCTTAAACTTACATGTAGGTATTCATACAATATTGTCAGCTTAAACTTACATGTAGGTATTCATACAATATTGTCAGCTTAAACTTACATGTAGGTATTCATACAATATTGTCAGCTTAAACTTACATGTAGGTATTCATACAATATTGTCAGCTTAAACTTACTAGTAATTATAAAAACATATTTTCTTTTAATCAAATTATGAATTGATTTTTAAATACATTTTTTCCTAACAATTTTAATTTGTTAGGCATTTTATTATAAGTTCGTATACACATAAGTAGGCAAATTTTATTACATTTAGTTTTAGGGGTTTCTCCTAATTCTAGCACCTAGTTGAATCCCATCCATTCTCCTTTATCCAATCCAACAGACAGACAGTGGGGTCGTCCAGGCTCAGATGGCTAATGGGCCTGGGTTGGGGATGGGGACATTCCCCCGGTTTTCCCCACAGGATCTCAACTACCCGCTGGTAATTCATGCACTTTAGGTGCGCTGTTTTTTTTTTAATATTTAGGTTTACAAACAGTAACACACATATTATAACATTTAAATAAACAAATTGTTAAGTATGTTACCAACAACGTTAACCACAGATTATATAAATGGGTAACGTCAGATAGTGAAGTTAAACAACAATTCGTAAAAAAAGAAAAATATAAGTAAAGAAAAAGAAAAAAATTAAGTACACAACAATAATAATGATGATGGCGCTGTTACTGGTATAACAGTGCCCGTGTGGCTCACGAACCCAGGGGGTCTAGGTTCGACTATGGAGTAGTTCTCCTGCAAGAGCACTTCTCTAGGAAGTAGGAAGCGAGCGCAAGACGGAGCGATATTCTGAAGATGATTGAAGTGTCCGTTGTCGGCCCGATAGTACGTCTAGTCAGGCCGACGACTGACTCCTCAATAGTAGGCTACTCCAGATCTCGAACTTCAACCCAAACCACGATAACGCGGCAACGCCATCTAGCGGTGTCGCCCGGAACTAAATTAAAATATAATATAAATTAACCCGTCTTTCCCTAACTTTGACACTGGAAATTGTTACTAATGCCATATATATATATAAAAAAACAGTTATTATGAAGTAATATCCCATATTATTTTGTCTACATTTATTATACATATTATTATTGTCTCCAATCTTTGTCGTGAAGTTTTTTCTTGGGTCTGAGCTGGTTGCTATGTCCACACTTGTTCTTCCTGCAGTTGGTGGCCTTGGGATGGAGTCGAGCGTAACATTTCCGACATATTAACTTATCACAGTTGTACTTTTCAGCTAACAGCTTCAAAGTGGGCTCGATTTTGTTAAAAACTAAAACAAAAAACATGTTTTTATTGTCGATAAAGTATTTTTAATTGCGGATGTCATAGTCATAATAGCTAACTCGCTGGAGGATCTTAACAGAATGCTTAACGGCTTAAACGTGGCGTTTTGGCACGTTGACCTCGGAATGTACTTGGACAAGACAAAAGTCATGTTAAACGACCATGTCGTACCAAGTAGCAAAAATAAGTCTACCTTGGACAGACTATGGAATTAGGCGTAGCCAACTTCAGCAAAGAAGCCGACAGACGCATTCAGCTAGGATGGGCGTCATTCGGGAAGCTGCACCAATCTTCCTATCAAACATACCCCAGTGTTTAAAGACGAGAGTTTTCAACCAGCGCGTACTTCCAGTACTGTCATACAGAGCAGAAACGTGGACACGATAGTGGGTCTCGTCGATAAATTCAAGGTTGCTCAGCGGGCTATGGAGAGAGCTATGCTCACTATTTCTCTAATAAATAAAGTCCGAAACAGTCGGAAAACCAATGTTACCTACCTTCAAAATTAATAATTAGTGGACTGGACACGTCTGTCGCAGAAAAGATGAACGACGGAGTAGACTGGTTCTAGGTTTACGGGAAGACGCAGAGTGGGACGACCCCCCCGCTTGATGGACGGAAGACCTGAAGAAGGTCGCTGGATGGATGTGGGTGGCAGGAGATTGTGTGTTGTGGGTACCCTTGGGGGAGGCCTATATCCAGCAGTGGAGAGACAGGCTGATGATGATGAACCTTATGTTAGCTGACACGGCCCCCTTACAGTCACGAATTTACATTTATTTGTTAAAATACACTGGAAATACTTATATTGCAAGGAAACCATTCGTGTTGTATTGTTGACTTTTTATTTGTTGATAAAGTGACAAGTATATTAAGACAGATGACATATATAAAATATTCTAACATTATTGACATAAATATTGTATTTTTTTTATGTATATTTGGATTGTAAGCTGACACAGCCTCTTAAAACAGAGCCACGAATTAATTATTAACTTGACATGTGTAATTTATTTTAGTCTATAAGCTGACACGGCCTTTTTACAGCCACGAATTAATTTTAACTAGTTTTAAGCAAAAACTTGTTTATGGCAACACTGTTTTAGTCGAAGATGATGGTATAGCTGGTATGATGGGTCCACCCATAGTAGCTGCTGGTTATTTTATAATCTAAATAATAGTAAACTATGGAGAAAAAAATGTATTGACAATATCCAAGTGTTGTTGTGACAACCAAGGGAAATAAATGATTTGATTATAACATTTAAATACAACATTATTGTTCACGCGATTTATTTTTATCAACATCAGAATGCAAAGTTTCAAACGCATTAAATTTCGGATAACGTGCGAATAGTTACATTCACTAACCTCCTCCTCGAAGCCTTAGAACGAGATGCAAGGTAGACTCCTTCTGGATATTGTAATCGCTTAGAATTCGACCATCTTCTAGTTGCTTGCCGGCGAAGATCAGGCGCTGTTGTTCTGAAGAAATACCTTCCTAAAAACAGAATTAGAAAATAACTTTTTATTCCGTGGAAATCGATTATTCGTGGCACATCAAGTCGAGCAAATAAGAAGAATAGGAACAGAATCAAGACTCAACTTTACGCAGTTGAAATTGGTGCGAGAGGAATTCCATCTAAATATTTCCACCACTTACTGAAAGCATTTGACATATCGACCGCCTCCGTGGTCTAGTGGTAACAAACGTTGCCGTGAACTCGGGAGGTCGTGGGTTCGATTCCCACCGGGGGCAAGTTGTACATTGTATAATTTGTCTCTGACTGAGTGTTTATATGTATTATATGTATATATTTACAAAAAAAAAAGAGAAAAAAAGCAGTATAATATGTAGTTTATCAAGCATCTAGTTTCCGTAACACAAGCCTCGTAGCTTACCACGGAAACTAGATGGCGCTGTGTGACCTGTCTGGAAATATTTATTATTATTATATATGTAGCCGTCAGTACGTTTTTTAAATGACCTTCCAAGACGGCTTAGCAGAAAATATAGAACAGGCCTTTTGGCCAATACATCTGGCCTATGCCGGCTTCACTGGGCATGACAGCAATTCGAGCCTGATCCCGAAATGTGTGGATATACTTTACTGGGTTTATCGGCACAAACAGTGGATACTACTCCGCCTTCCACCTATTAAAAACCATCTTAATAAATGGAGATTAGAACTGTGTTTTAGGGGCTGATGATTATGATACCTTGTCTTGGATCTTGTGCTTGATATTCTCGATGATGTCTGAAGCTTCCACCTCCAGGGCGATGGTTTTACCCCTCAGGGTTTTTACGAAGATCTGCATTTTTTAGCTGAAATGATAAAGCATGATATACCATTGAGGATAGGTCACTTCTCGAAGCCCGATTGTTTTCTACTTTCAGCTATGAATATGGACCCACATACCGTATTTACTATACCCACTTATAAGTGACACTTATTATTTCAATATCAATGGTTTGATTCTTATAGGTTTTTTTTTTAATCCTATGAATATTTTTTTTGTGTTTATCAAAGCCAGGCCGATTTTTTTTTTATATTCCATGTAATTTAGATATTGGCCTTAAAAACCCATTTTAAATAAATCTCCAAATATATTTCTTAATTGATAGTGGGCAAAAAAGCGTGGTTTTTTACCACCAAAAATTTTACTTTCACTAACTATAATATAAATAAGATAACAATAAATAATAAAATGTTTATTGAACCAAAGAAAGAAATTAGCTTTTCGGGTAATGTTGGTGGTCCCACACTTGGCCTTTTGGCTCGACATATGGGACCCATGACAGTTCTTCGTTAAAAATTAAGCCAGGTTATATGTAAATGTTAGTTATAGGTTGTAAATGATAATACAAAGTAAGCGTAAATAAATAATAATGATAAATAATAAATATATAAATAAAATAGTGTAAATATTATAAATAAATAAAATAAGGATTACTAAGGCATTGAGGGCTACACGCTAAACCAAATAAAAATAAATGATTTTCTTGGGCATTCCCAATTCGTGATAATATCGCCCAAACACGTCGGGTATATGAAAGTTTTCATCGTTTACATTGTTACTACCTCCGTGGTCTAGCGGTTAAGTTCGATTCCTGGTCGGGACACAATAATATTTATTAATTTAAATAAATAATTTTGTATAATATTTAATTTATTTATGATATTATTCGAGATTAGTACGCTGGAGATATCGACGAGCTTGCCACTTGTCATGATTAGCCGGCAATAAAGTTGGATAAATGTGAATCAGCTTCTCTAAAGCGTGGTTTCTGACCACCCCGAAGGGATATAGTCGTCATAATACTTTACTTTTTTAATAAAAAAAGCGTGGTTTCTGATCACCCAGAAAGAAAAACGGTCGTGATGATACTTTACTTTTTTTACATTATTAAATAACAACACCACTTTCCATAGCTATTCACAGTAAAATAATTTACAAAACAATAAACTTCCACTTGTCATCTCCGTAAAAAAGCGCGGGAATCACTATTTAGCCTAATTTGTATAAAATTAAAATATGTAGTACCTTTTCAGGAAGTATTGTAAAACGAACTGCCGAAGTAAATAATTAATCTTAACTTATATAGGAAAGGAACACTTCCAAAACTAAAGGGTGTTCCAAAGATTCATTAATATCATTTGTCGTTATCGACATGTTATAACACTGTTTTTTATTAAAAATAGGTTGCCGTGCGAACCACGACATGTATCAATGAAAAATACACTTCTCTTACGTAAATATAAAATGTATTTGTTGGCATCTCAACTGCTACTTACTGCATACCTACTCTATTTTTTTTTTTTTTTTTATGTGATTTGTTCTATTCACTTGTATGTGTGTGTGTATATAGTATAGTATAATCACGACCGTTTCCTTATCGGGGTGGTCAGAAACCACGCTTATAAATAAGCGGATTCACATTTACTGCCGGCCAATCATGACAAGTGGCAAGCTCGTCGATGTCTCCAGCGTACCAAACTGGAATATCACAAATAAATTAAATTTAAATTAAATGTATTGATTAATAAATATTTTTGTTTCCCGACCAGGAATCGAAACCGGTACCTCCGAGTCTAAATCCACGGACTTAACCACTAGACCACGGAGGCAGTGTGTATATGTATGATATATATTATAGTATAATAACGTTATTGTGTCATTCATGAATATGTATTTATTGTTTATAATTTATTTGTGTAATATATATAATAAATTATATTATTATTTATTATTGTAATTTTGTACCAGAGCTTTGATACAATAATGCTTGTATATTAAGGGATGAGCTGAAAATCAGCGCTGTGACTCTTAAAGCGTCACAACTCAATGCTGTGCTGATGCCTGATTTCCTATTTGTCACCACACACTTTTAATTTTAAGTTTAATAATTTTAGTTCGCAAGAACGTGTGTGGCTTACCATCGGCGTCGGTCCTGATTCCAATAATACCTGATTCTATATAATAATTACAGCCCCTAGATCACAGCGTCCAAAACTTCCATTACTGGTGAATTTGGCCTACACTCACCATGCTGCGGGCCAGACGGGTTGGCGAGGATCTGATGTAAATTTTTACTGACACTTTATTAACGATTTCACAAGTTAAATTAGGTATTAGTGGAAACGGGACTGACGGCGATTCTTCGAGGCACGGGTGTTGTATTTCTATGACAAATGTACGTAGAAAAGTGTATTTGCATTACCAAAAACAATATTTTTTAGCTGGATCGATTTACCGTGCGGGTGGGAGGAGAGAATGGTGTCTCGGACTTGCCGATCGACTATGGGCTGGTTTAAAATGGAGATCTCTTCTTTTTATCCTTAACAAAAATTCACCATTCTGATCCTCTTCAAAGTCCGAATCAAAATATCTTTATTTACTTAAACCTATTACAGATTTAATTAATAATAATTAATGTTCATTAATTAAATTTTTGCAAGCAGCGAAGATATTCAAAGAGTAAGCTGTTAGCAGAAGACCAGCAGCTTTGCACATTCAGTAACCTATTAATGTTTAATGCTATATCAGATTTACAAAATAAAATTTATACAGAACTACACCACAACGATCAATTAATAACCTTTTACATTCAGCTATAAGTACTGTAACCTTTGCGGTTACAAGAATTATATGGGGCAGAAGTTGCACTTTATTTTTTGCGGTTTTTCCGCGCTGTGAACTCCTGTATACCCTTCGTGTTTGGGCGATATTGACGTGAATTACTCCATGAAAAGCATCAAATTCTGCAACACTTGGAATTTGATGATCCCCAACTCGGTTATAAACTCTGTTATGAACATATATTGTGTAAATAAATTACGTGTTTAGGGCTGATTTAAAGTCCTTTAAAGACACTTAAAAAAAACAACAATCGATTGGTCTCGCTTTTAGGTTGCGAAATTATCTGTGATTGTTTTGAAAATTGTTTTTTGTGAGTATTATTAATAATGGCATTCATTGACTGTCAGGCAGTTCGCTAGTGTATTAATAAAATTATATTGTTTAAATAAAGTTTGTAACACTCTGTATAAATGACTTCGTTTGATGACGACGAAGCTTCCCCGACGCACTGCACAATATGTCATAACATTATTTGTGATATGTTGCGTAATATTACTTGGGCTAAAATAAAAACGTTTCTTGAGCTTTCTTATTATTGTTTTTAAAATAAATTGTAACTGACTCGGCCATTTTACAGCCACGAATTTATATTTGGTTGACACGGCCTATTTACAGCCACGAATTTATATTTGGTTGACACGGCCTATTTACAGCCACGATCTTATATTAAGTAGTTATTGAGATACAATTACCTTGCTTATGACAATAATGCTATTATAACACACATAAATCTCGATTGTTTACCTGTTACGGTCCAACCATGTCTGTTTATATTAATTTAGTGCTGACAATATCCAAGCTGTTACAAGATAACATAAGGAAATAAATATTTTGATTGATTGATTGATTGATAAAGTGAGAACGTTATTGCGCGCGTACATCCGTACGTCAGAACAGCGCTCAAGGGAAAACAGCGCTCCTTCTTTACGCGGCTGCAACTATGCGGCCACGCAAATTCATTTAATCTCCATATTCCTACCAACTACGAAATCAATAAACTGCATTTTTGCGGTACGTCAACCGACGCACCCGTTTTTTTTTAGGATACTTTTAACGGAGTACAGAATAGATCAGTCCGAAACACGTAATATATACATATAGCCAGCGACCTCGTCTGCAGGGGAAACTGCACTCTTTAAACTGAAATTATTGGAATACGGGGAATTTATTTATTTAAAACTTTTTGCACTATGGACCTAATGCCGCTAGACATTCTTACTCGGTCAACCTTAGGGACTACTTATAATACTTAATAATAATGGATTTATTCGAAGGAATTAAGGTACAATTAATTAAAAAAAAAAAACTTACATTTTAAAACATAAATGACTATTAATAAAAATAAACCTAATTAATAATTTAATAACTTATAATACTTAATATATATATAAATACAATATATAGGTACATACTTACAGTAGTTGGGATCTATTTAAGAAGTGTGTGAAGGCCATTTTTTTAAACAATGTTCTATTTGGCGCCTATCGGATATCTAAGGGCAGGTTGTTCCGCAGATTTGCGGCAACAACTGCAAACGAGTCGGACATAAAACTAGTGTGATGAGAGGGAATAGCGAGGGTAGAGTTATGCGATGATCGCAACGACCTGTCATGAAGAGAAAAGAGAAAGCAAATTTTCTCTTAAGGTATTTCGGTGTCGCAGGCTCATTCAGTATAGAGAAAAGCAGACAAAGAATTTGTAATTAATCTTCTACGACAACGAATTGGCGACAACTTCAACTTAGCTCGATACTCAGAGATGTGATCGTATTTGGGTAAACAGAAAATAAAGCGTTATCAAAACATTTTCTCCTTTTGCTATTCCAGTCATAATTATAGCTTTTATAATGTTGTGTCCCAGATGTGTAATTTGTAGCCGTGTACCATATATCCTTGGCTCTAGATTTCTCATTAATAGGACTGGAACACTAACTTTCAGCCTCAACTTGTGGGAAGGCACTCTTGATAATTGTAAAGAGTTGAGAAACTCTATAGGGTATGATGTGACTTGTTCAGTGTCCATAACATTGTCTACTAATTTATTGTTCTTAAATAAGCAGAGGTTTTTGCGTTTTGTCTATGTAGTATCTGCATGTAGTCTATCTAAATTCTGACTTGCCTGATAGGTTACTGCTGTACCAGGTATTGTAATCTCGTAGGTACTGATAACTAAATTTAAAAGGTTATTAATTGATCGTTGTGGTGCAGTTCTGTATATGTTTTATTTTGTAAATCTGATATAGCTGAGTTTTCCTTGCACATTCCTTTCTCAGTCAGATCACACATTAACAGGTGACTGGAAATTTGCTAAGCTGCTGGTCTTCTGCTAACAGCTTACTTATTGGACCACTTTGCTGCTTAGTCTTCTACTAGCAGGAGTAGAATCATTAAATTAATGACGTTTCATAAATGCCTGTAATAGGTTTACGTGAATAAAGATATTTTGACTTTGACTTACTGAGAGGTATTCGTATCTGTAGGATTTTAAGGAAAGCGATCTTACAACCGAGCTACCTGCTCTCTAATTGCGTACTTGGCGTCAATATCGCTCAAACACGTCGGGTATATGAGTTCACAACGCGGGAAAACCGCAAAATACAAACTGCATTTTCTACCTCATATAAAGTAAAATTGATGATTTTCCATAATTATTCACATTGTAGCAGATTATTAAACAAAATAATTCACAGTAAAGTTATTTACATAACCTATATGTATATCTGACATTTTGTGCGATATTGACGCCATGAAAAGCATCAAATTCTGCAACAATTGAAATTTCATGATTCCCAACTCGGTTATAAACAAATAATATGAATAAATTACGTGTTTGTTTGCCTGTGTACCTAGTGCCTTAAAATAAATAAAATTAGATTCTTTCGACGCGGACAGTGTGCGATCCCTTTATCGTAGCGTTGGCTGATTGAATATTTCCAAAGATTTCACAATATTTTCCAATCGCAACAAATCCATGCAATCTTTGAATTTATATGGACTGGGCATTATTATTATCTTTGCCAAACCGTCTATATTTATTACCATACCATATATGTAGAGGTATTGTACAGCCTCCGTGGTTTGGCGGTTAATACCGTAGATTTAGATGTGGGTTCGATTCCTGGTGACACAATAATTTATTTAATTTGCTGAATTGCAATACTGATTCTTTGGGCGAAGAAAGAGCCAGCCACCGGAAGAGACGACAAGACGCGGTGTTATGTCTTTTTATTTATTTATTCGTTTTTAATTATTATTTTTAAATTTTATATTTAACTTTACAAATGTAGCGTTATGTTATTGACGATAAACGATGGTGGCTCGGTTGTAAGAACGCGTTCTTTAAATCCTACAAAGGTCGGTTCAAACTCCCCCGGCATTTACCAATGAGAAATACACTTTTTTTACGTACTGCAGTCATAGATTTACAACACCACTGTTACTGTGAGGAGGAGAACACGTTAAGCCGTCAGTCCTGGTTCCACTAATATCAACTTGTGGAATCGTTAATAAATTGTCATTAAACATTGACAGTATATACTCGCCAAGCCGTCGGGCCAGCGTGGCGAGTGTAGACCAAATTATCCAGATATATGTTCTGGAAGGCCCATCTCCAGTAGTGGAGGTCTAGGAGGCTGTGTTCTAGGGGCTGTAATGAATGAAGAAAATTATTTTTATTGACGATCATCATCATCATCAGCCTGTGTCTCTCCACTGCTGGATATAGGCCTCCCCCAAGGCTCGCCACTTCACACGATCTCCTACCACTCTCATCCAACCCCCACCAGCGACCTTCCTCAGGTCATCCGTCCATCTAGCGGGGGTCGACCCACTGCGTCTTTCTGTACGTGGGCTCCACTCTAGAACTCGTCTACTCCATCGTTCATCGGTTCTACGACAGACATGTCCAGCCCATTGCCACTTCAGCTTACTAATTTTGAAGGCTTTGGTTCTCCGACGGATTTCCTTATTTCCTTATTGACGATAGATAATTTATAACTGAATTTTATGGTGTTAAAAATTGAAATTCGCATTTTTGTGTTTTAGCAGTTTTTCATGTCCTTGGGTAATATATTTTTTTTGTTGAACAGGAGCCTCCGCTGCTATGTCACGCCGCAGCTCGCTTATTACTGAGTCTGTCAAAAAACGTTAAGTTTACAAACGACCCACTAATATTAGTAGCGGATTTATACGCGCAGGCACAGCGGTCGCTAAGTTATTTGGAACCACGGGTAAGTTTATTTAGTCCTACAAACTATATCACGGTGGATTTTTTCAAAAGTTCGTATAAATAGAAAGCATAGGGGCAACAATAAGGAAAGGCATGCTCCGATGTCTCGGGCATGTTGAAAGAATGAGTTCTATGGCCGCGTTCGTTTTAAGAAATGTTAGCATGAAAATACCACTTTTTTTAGCACAAGTCGTTCGTTTAATGAAAATTCTAACATTTGATGCTAATTTCGTATGTCTGTACCGTGTTGAAAGGAGGGTTATTGATGTTACTTTTCGTCAGATGTCATTAACATATGAAATGGTTTGTTTACATTGTTATATACTTTAAGGTATATTAAACGATCTTATGTAATAAATTCAAAGACCATAATACATAGTCAATTGATTTGTTATTATTTGTTACTTGTCATACTTGGGAAAAAGTAGCCTCACCGTTCGTTTTTTTTTAAGAAATGTTAGCATTGTTAAAAAAGTGGTATTTCTTAACAAAAACGACATTTCACGCTGGTATATGAAGTTGCTACGAAAAAAAAACGAACGCGGCCTATTTGTGTAGTTTATTCAAATTTAAAATAAGGTTAAAAATGCTCCCCACATATTATGCCATCTCACTCTCCCAAAGGTTAGCTGGTAGAAAAAGCCGAAATGGCTTTAAGTTCGCCTTTGAACATACTTTTAAGTGCAATAAAGTATTTAATAATAATGAGTGAAGAGAGATTGACGAACTAGGTATATAATGCAAAAGTCACAAATCACGATCAAATAAATAAAACAATAGTTGCATTAAAAAGCCATCGAAACAAAAGGGCATCTATGAAGAGGTTGATAAATATCGGAGAAGCGAAAGGGCATGTATGAAGAGGTTGATAAATATCGAAGAAGCGAAATGGCATGTATGAAGAGGTTGATAAATATCGAAGAAGCGAAAGGGCATCTATGAAGAGGTTGATAAATATCGAAGAAGCGAAAGGGCATGTATGAAGAGGTTGATAAATATCGAAGAAGCGAAAGGGCATCTATGAAGAGGTTGATAAATATCGAAGAAGCGAAAGGGCATGTATGAAGAGGTTGATAAATATCGAAGAAGCGAAAGGACATGTATGAAGAGGTTGATAAATATCGAAGAAGCGAAAGGGCATGTATGAAGAGGTTGATAAATATCGAAGAAGCGAAAGGGCATGTATGAAGAGGTTGATAAATATCGAAGAAGCGAAAGGGCATGTATGAAGAGGTTGATAAATATCGAAGAAGCGAAAGGGCATGTATGAAGAGGTTGATAAATATCGAAGAAGCGAAAGAATGTCGTGACAAGTGGCGCCCAATTGTCTCTGCCTACCCTGCAAGGGATTTGGCGTGAAGATATATATGTATGTAGTTCCACAACCTTATTACTTTTTCTCTATTCTGCAATCGAACCGCACACACAGCCAAAATATTCTCCCCCATATCTTTAGGCACTATCCATATATATAAAGCACATAATTCATTTTGTATGGGGATTTGGGCTGAATTGTATTCACAGTTATACAGGGTGACTTTGTCTAACGTTAGACGTTTAGACATTTCTTCAGCGGCTGATCCACTCGATTATTCCTACTAGCTGTCAAACGGAGGTACGCCTAGGCATGTCACTACACCGTTATGGATGTCAAAAGTGCTAGAGCGTGACATATTTAGAATACGGGAACGCAAGTTCAATGTTGCCAGAAAAAAAAAGTTGTATTTACCGAAAATATTTAAAATAGTAACATTTATGCTTTAGGTTTGGAGAATTTACAACTAAGAATAACAATTTGGAGGATCCAAAAGTTAGTTAGACTAACATTTTTAGTGTTCTATATAAGTGCCGTAGATTTCAACGTGAAGGTGCTGGGTTCGTTTACTGGTCGGAAATACTTTTAATTTATTTGCAGGGATCGCAGTTCACTCTCAATTAAGACTTTCATCGGAAATTTCGGCCGAAATATTATTCTATAAATTGTAATTATTATTATTATTTGTGCCTTTTTTTTTCCTTTGGTACGCTAGAGACAAGCTGGTCACTTGTCATGATAGGCCTAAAGATCGTTAAATACGAACTAACTTTAAAAAAAATGTTTTCGATGTATTTAAATTTGCAAGTGGCAATGAACCGGACAAATTTGCCGCAGAACCGACAAACGATGGTGTCCACGAGTTCTAGAGTAGGGACCAGATAGGGGATGATGAGAGTACGACGTCGCAGGTGGGCGATGGATGAGGGTAGTAAGAGATCGCGTGCTTTGGAGAATAATAATAATAAACTCTTTATTGTACAAAACCAAAACAAGTGCCGGTACATAGGCGAGCTTAATGTCGTAAATGCATTTTCTACCAACTAACCTTTGTGACTGAGAGCTGTAATAAGCGGGTGCAGAAGGTTACGAAGAAAATAGATAGTTGAAATTATTTATTACTATACAAAACACAAATTAATTACATACATATAGTACTAATTATATGCACTACAATAAAGAAGAAGGTCTACATCCAGCATTGGAGAGATATAGAGCGAAGCTTACGATTAGATTTTACTTTCAGAGTGCAGATATAGTGCGGGAGGCTTTGATTACGTTATCATTACGAGACGGAGGGAGAGGAGCACTCGCCCTGCTCTCTGCGTGGAGCTCGTCTCTCTCGCACACTGGTCCCACCGCACTCCCTCCGCTCACCGCATTACTGCACGCATCTTTCGACGCCAATACTGCCACCAAGAAGGTAAACACACACTTAATTAACACATGATGATAGCTACTATCTTGTTTTTGTTTTGAGTAAAAATTAACACTACCTAAACTGCCATTTTGATTTAAGTAAGAACTAACACTATTGTAGCTGCCATCTTGTTTTGAGTAAGAACTAACACTATTGTAGCTGCCATCTTGTTTTGAGTAAGAACTAATACTCTATCTAAATTGCCATTTTGATTTAAGTAAGAACTAACACTATTGTAGCTGCCATCTTGTTTTGAGTAAGAACTAATACTCTATCTAAATTGCCATTTTGATTTAAGTAAGAACTAACACTATTGTAGCTGCCATCTTGTTTTGAGTAAGAACTAATACTCTATCTAAATTGCCATTTTGATTTAAGTAAGAACTAACACTATTGTAGCTGCCATCTTGTTTTGAGTAAGAACTAATACTCTATCTAAATTGCCATTTTGATTTAAGTAAGAACTAACACTATTGTAGCTGCCATCTTGTTTTGAGTAAGAACTAATACTCTATCTAAATTGCCATTTTGATTTAAGTAAGAACTAACACTATTGTAGCTGCCATCTTGTTTTGAGTAAGAACTAATACTCTATCTAAATTGCCATTTTGATTTAAGTAAGAACTAACACTATTGTAGCTGCCATCTTGTTTTGAGTAAGAACTAATACTCTATCTAAATTGCCATTTTGATTTAAGTAAGAACTAACACTATTGTAGCTGCCATCTTGTTTTGAGTAAGAACTAATACTCTATCTAAATTGCCATTTTGATTTAAGTAAGAACTAACACTATTGTAGCTGCCATCTTGTTTTGAGTAAGAACTAATACTCTATCTAAATTGCCATTTTGATTTAAGTAAGAACTAACACTATTGTAGCTGCCATCTTGTTTTGAGTAAGAACTAATACTCTATCTAAATTGCCATTTTGATTTAAGTAAGAACTAACACTATTGTAGCTGCCATCTTGTTTTGAGTAAGAACTAATACTCTATCTAAATTGCCATTTTGATTTAAGTAAGAACTAACACTATTGTAGCTGCCATCTTGTTTTGAGTAAGAACTAATACTCTATCTAAATTGCCATTTTGATTTAAGTAAGAACTAACACTATTGTAGCTGCCATCTTGTTTTGAGTAAGAACTAATACTCTATCTAAATTGCCATTTTGATTTAAGTAAGAACTAACACTATTGTAGCTGCCATCTTGTTTTGAGTAAGAACTAATACTCTATCTAAATTGCCATTTTGATTTAAGTAAGAACTAACACTAGTATAGCTGCTATCTTGTTTTGAGTAAAAACTAACACAGCGGCCATCTTGATTTAAGTAAAAACTAACATAATCATAGTCGCCATTCAGTTTTAAGTAAAAAACAAAAGCAGTAATTTATTTATTAATCTATGTTATAGGGCAAAACTAATAAATTGCTGCTATTTTGTGTTTTATCAAAAATTATTTTAAAGTGGGTAGTTTTAAATCTATCAATATTTCCTATCTACTTGTGTTATATCGCTCTCATGATGACAGGAGTTAGATAAACCATTATTTATAAAAAAACTAATCTGGTGGTATTTGTAGATCCTAGCCGAGGGTATAGGGGATGCTGCAGAGATATCCCTCCGCATGTTGGTGGACCCTCGGTTCTCCTCGGCAGAGACCGAGCTCACCGACTTCTTCCTGGCACTCTTCACATGTCTACTGCATCAGCTTGGAAACTTCCCGTACACAGCAATCGATGTCTTCTTGCAAGTTGCACAGAGGTAAGTGAATAGTCGGAAATTAAATGTAATAAACGAATAAAAAATGATCTTTATATTTTTCAAAATTAGTTTTAAATTATAATTCCTTTACGGATTCCAGGAAAATACTTTTTATGGGGTCTAAGTCGCCTTAAAATCTAGTTTTAAATATGCATGCATAGGTTACGCTGCAGTTGCAATGCACGACACTAACAATGGCTGCCGGATGACGTCACGTAATAGTAAATAAACAACAAATTTGCTACACTAACAAAGATTTCAGTTTTTGTCACAAAAATTACAAATTACTTAACCAAATACTTACACAAATAGTTTAGTGCCTCAATATACAATTAGGTATACATTTATTGTGTTATTATTAATTGATCGTTGTGGTGCAGTTCTGTATGTTTTATTTTGTAAATCTGATATAGCTGAGTTTTCCTTGCAGATTCTTTTCTCAGTCAGATCACACATTAACAGGTGACTGGAAATTTGCTAAGCTGCTGGTCTTCTGCTAACAGCTTACTTATTGGACCACTTTGCTGCTTAGTCTTCTACTAGCAGGAGTAGAATCATTCAAAATAATTAAATTAATGACGTTTCATAAATGCCTGTAATAGGTTTACGTGAATAGATATTTTGACTTACTTTGGTTTTGAAATAGGAACTATTAGCTTTTATAAAAGTAAAATTTATTAATTTTTCCTTTTTCTTTGTAATATTTGAAGAAAAAAAAAACAACCTAATTAAGCAGATTTACTTGTGTGGCAGTTTACAATATTTACTATTAAGTGACGTCACTCACACTGACTAATATTGTGACGTAACGTTCCAATATGTCTAATATAATGTAATTATTTTATTAAAATATAAATGATTTTATTAATTAAAACTAAAATCAGTGTAATTTTAGGTACTCTGATAAAAAAAAACATTTTTTTACTCAACTACCCTATTTGTTGTTTAAATAATCCCCATTGTTTATTACCAGGGGGGGTAGTTCTTCCAGTCTAGAGCGTCTGCTAGAGTGTGTGCGGCTGGGGGTGGAGGCGGGCGCGGGGACAGGTGGAGGAGTGCGCGTGCCGGCTGTCATACAGCTCCTCTCTCTCCACCATCCGCACACCGGCAGCGACGCCGCTAGGGCCACACACAGGCTCATCTCTAGGTAAGGGGGGTCTGGAGTCAGAAGGGGATATAGGTTAGAATTAGGTGGAGTAAAGACGGCAAGGGTCTGGGGATCAGTAATTAGGAGGGGCCGTGTGGGGTCAGTTATTAAGAGATTCTGGTAGAATAAAGAGGGTCGGTAAAAGTGATAAGGAGAGGCAGGTGTGTCAGTGATTAGATAATGAGGAAGAGTAAGGGCCAGGGGTCATATGGCTAGAAGGTCAGGTGGGGTTATCAGGAGGTATATAGTTAAGTTAAATATATGGGGTCAGATATTAAAGATGTCTGGTGGGGTCAGTTGGAATCATAACCATTATAAACTAATTATTTTTAGTTTGCTGATCCATCGTTGGCGTTACTTTTTCCCAACGAAGGGTACAGCTGATGAGCAAACACGTCGAGGAGAGGAACTCCGAGGGGTCCTTACTGCCGTGGGGAGGGCCCTGCTGGAACCGGACCCAGAGGTGTTGAGACTACACCTGCAGACCCTGGACACCCTCAACACCAAGTGGAGACTCTATCACAAGGTCAGTGGACTTGGCTCGAAAGGAGCCTAATTGATTATTTAAAAGATTTGTATTAAAATTGTGTTTTCTTGGACGGACTGTCCAACAATTTTTCAAAAACTGTTTGGAAGGGTCAAATTTAATCAGACCTTGTAATTTTCACGGGCTACGCCGCGCCGGGTCAATAATTGTCTTTTTATGTCTTTATAGGCGTTATTTCGAGCAGAATTTTTGTGTCCATTTCTGTCTGTGTTACTGGGAGGGGCGGGGTCACGTGGGGGGGCGACGGCTTTGTTAAGGGAGGAAGTGCTCGGGGCTGTCCACTCCATGGCAGCAGTGGACTTCATTGCTTTCCGAGCTGCCTTCCTGCCGGCCTTCCTCAACTCTCTCCCCGACCTCTCACCGCAACACGTCGCCAGTCTCGCTGCATTCCCCGAGGATACGGTTAGTCATACTTCTGCTATCTATTTCTTCTTGGTTTTGCCTGTTCTGTTCTCACCAATACTTTTCCATTTTCCTTCTTCCCTGTTCTGTTCTCACCAAAACTTGTCCATTTTCCTTCTTCCCTGTTCTGTTCTCACCAATACTTGTCCATTTTCCTTCTTCCCTGTTCTGCTTTCACCAAAACTTGTCCATTTTCCTTCTTCCCTGTTCTGCTCTCACCAAAACTTGTCCATTTTCCTTCTTCCCTGTTCTGTTCTCAGCTATACTTGTCCACATTCCTTATCTCCCTGTCCTGCTTTTCTTAACATCTTCGATTTCTTTTTCTGCGATCACTTTCTGCTGTTTCACTCGCGCGAGAAAGTTTATAACTTTTTATTTATGTGCTCTTTTTTTATTATCTTTCAGGATCTCCCGACATTCACCCAAAACATTCAGAAGTTAATGAACGACGTCAACTATTACAGTAACATGAATGCCACTTCACGCTGTTTAACATAATTGACAAAAAAACAGAATAAACTTTTTCACACAATCATAATAGTTTTTATAATTTTAACGGGTCTTTACGCGATTCACCTTAAGAGACTTTCTCCCGAAAGTGGCACAAACCATTGGATTGAGCTGCATGACCCGAGGATATTCTCCATCGATCGTCACTATTACCTTAGAATACGTTTAGCGATCGAAATAAAGAAACACAAAAATTTTTATCTAGAGGGGGTAAGCTATCTTTATCGTGGAATCCAGTAATCAATAGGTTTCGACGCCGGGAAAAATCACCCGGAGTCGCTAAGGATATTGTATGTGTCGTAAAACTTTTTAAGTGATGTGGGTAGTTTTACATCTACCGCCCAGTATGTACGAGACTACACCGCATAGCTCCAGTCGACCCGTGACCACGGACAATGCAACTTGGTTGTAAGGTAAATCGGGTAAAGACCCGTTAAAATTATAAAAAAACTATTCAGATTGATTATAATAATTATTTACAATGAATGAACTGAACGTATGGTCTGAAATAAATATTTTTTTTAGATAGAAACTATGTAAATTTGTACAAATCAAATAAACTAAAAATTTCTTTTGCAATGAATATTTTGTGGATTAGCATTATTTTATCGTGGTTTTGTGGAGTTTCCATTTGTAGCATAAACAGCAGTAACATAGGAAACAGACTTGGATGGGTTGTACCAAAACGTCTCTGTTTGTTCACGATTTAAGTTAAAAATGGCGTCGATAGTATCAGCTGACGACTGACGTTCTAAATTAAATTCGACGCCATTTCTAACTTTAGTCGTGACATTTACAGAGACTTCGTTTTCGTTCAACTCAGCCTTATGGTAACGTATCACGACTGTGTATCCCTTGTGGGGTGTTCAGAGAATCGGTTTCACAAAGTTATTTTTTTTTTATTTATATTCAAACACATTAGTTAAGTTTTAAGAATTAAGTCGGATGTAATTTGTTTTTAATTTATTTATTCTTAAATCAATGTAAAGAAGGCGGAGTGATGGTGGAATCCACTGTCCGTGCCGATAAACCCAGTAAAGTGTATCCACATGTTTCGGGATCAGGCTCGAATTGCCGTCATGTCCAGTCAAGCCGGCATAGTGTTAGGGACTGATGGTCAGTCATGAGTGTCTGATTCCAGTTGCTAACATTTATTAGCAAATGATTAAATTTCATTTTCAATTGCATTTTATTTAAATTAAAATTTGGGGTCACATTGTTATTTACAATCGAATTTAATAATAAAATGTGTTTTGTTAACGCGCGTTTTAAATTTAAACATTGCTGCGTTTATTTTATTGTTTATTATTTGTTACTTATTCATTAGTTTTCAGATATACACGGCCGGTTGCAGGAAGGCTGATTATGTTAAACGTATGAGACACGTCATTGGCTGAAATAACCGAAGTGACAACTACCAATCACGTGGCGTATATCCAACGAGTTCAATGGGGTGTGTCACTAACTTTTTATCACGATAGATGGCGCATGATAGATGGTACCTAATATAACTGTCAGTTGCATAGAAAACTTGTATTTTTATTACGAAATTTATTATTTTCTGTATATTATGCCGAAGTGAGCAACTTTTAAGTGTACAAATCGAGATTTCCAAGCGAAATCAAAGATATGGTGATCTCAAAATTGCCGTTCTATTAATAAAACCTTTTTTCTTTTTAAAGACGTAGTTCGCTTTCCTAATTTGTCGTTTAAGTTAGGTAACGTTAATTTAAAATACATTTTTCTGTTATAAAAATAAAAAAAACTACAAAAACATTAAAAAAATGATCCGTCATAGCTGTAAACAAGGTACCAGTGCCGCTAGCAACATCTACAAAAAGCTTTGCCTCATACTCCCCATTGTCTGCATCTATAATAACGCCATCTATGATCGAGTAACGGAACTAATTTGTAATGACAATTTTTAGAATCTTTCCGTGTATTTTAATTAATAACGAAAATAAATTACCTCGAAGTTCTCTTGTCGAAGAACGTGTTTTACACTCCCGTAGCACGTAATCGTATATTGTCAGTGAAACAACAAAATAATACATTTGAAAGTGTACGGCCTACACGGCCATAACTGTCATACACTATAATTCAATCTGTACCAATTAATATATAATAATAATAATACATATTTCCAGACAGGTCACACAGCGCCATCTAGTTTCCGTGGTAAGCTACGAGGCTTGTGTTACGGAAACTAGATGGTTGATAAACTACATATTATACTTTTTTTTTGTAAATATATACATATAAACACCCAGACCGAGACAAAGTATACAATGTACAACTTGCCCCCGGTGGGAATCGAACCCACTACCTCCCGAGTTCACGGCAACGTTTGTTACCACTAGACCACGAAGGCGGTTTATATATAATTTGGATACTTGTTATATCTACATATATCTTGACCATAAATGATTCTAATCATCCCTTTTGCAACCGACCGAAAGTTGTCCCAAAAATAGTTATCCTTAAATATTTAAGTTAATTTTAAACATTCCTGTGAATGCATATATTTAATAGTACGACGATTTTTTACTAGTGAAATATAACTTGGTTAAATAAATCCATTGTTTTATTATTAATTCCCCTGTTCTCCCTTCAGTTACCCTCTCAACAGTTGTAGCCGATCAACCTTTTAGAAAATAAAATTAAGGACACTATATTAAGATACCTAATTTTAGACACAAAAAAACAATTGGACGTAGTTACACAAAAAATCCTCATTTTTTAAGAAAATATAAATATGAATGCCAATCAGGCCGTAGGATTATTCTTTAATATATATTAAGAATAATCCAGATAAAAATGACGTTTTTGCCACATAAATGTACGTCATTAAAATGAGAATGCCCATTATTTTTGAGAAATGGGCCCAATAAAATGTTTTCGTGCCATAATAATAATAATTTTGTTTATTTGACCCTAGCATAACAATTGACAAAAACTTTTTTACGTTGGTAATTATATAGATTCGATCCCGCTGATTTAATTAGAGAATTATGAACACTAAAATCCTGTGTTTTATCTATAATAAAGAACCTAATCATATAAATAGTGCTTTGTAAATATTTCATACATAAATTTTAACCAATTGACTATTTAATTAAATTATATTTTAATGCTGGGGTAAGAGATGTTGTAATTAAATTTAAAAAAAACTTAATTAATTGTTATAATTATTGAATTTGGTTAAGGCACGCTGCAGAAAAGTTGGGGCCTGGTTTTGGGCAATCTTTGGATTTTTATTTTTTTTAAATACTGAACACGACATGTGACATCGCGCCCACCTGATGGTAAAGCGTGCGACAGATGTAAGTCTCCAAATTTATGAGTACGCGTAGGGATAGTGGGTAAGGTATGTGAATGCATATTTTGGCCTGTGCGTGTGGTTCGGTTGCGGAATAGAGAAGGGATAAGGTTATGGAGCTCCTCAGAACACTCGCCGTGGTATAGCTTGTAGAACACGCTCAGAGGCAACGTCACGGCGAAGCTGCAGTGATTCGAGTTTTAGAGACTGGTGTCGTCCACTATTCGAATTGCCCGCCTCTGCAGGACATTGAGAGTAAGTAAGATACTTAGCGGAGCCATCCCAGAGATGAGAACAGTATTCCACGCATGACCTTATCTGTGCTTTGTACAGCATAAGTCTTAGTGCAGGCGGGAAAAACCGCTTCACCTTGTTCAGTATTCTAATCTAAGTTCCAACTTCAATGACCTTTAACTATATGTAATTGGTTCCTTTTTGCATAACTACGCCCAATTTTTTTTTATTTTATTGAAAACAAATTAGGATTTAATTTATTTCCCAGAAAGCCGATTGCTACATTTTATTAACAATTTAAAAATCTTTTATGTTATGTATTCATGTGCCTAATTCAATTTGATGGGGAACATTCGATTTTTCTATTATATTTATTGAAAAATATTAAGCCAATAAAATTTGTTCAAACGGGTTATGCGGAAAAGATCATACAGCTGTCATAGGAAAATCAAACTATAGTCTTGCACCAAATGCACCTGCAATTGTAACCATTAAAATAGAAGATGGCGTCGCTCGATTGTACCAGCTGACCTTTAAATAAAACTCCTACATTCGACGCCATTTTTTACTTTAATCTTTACATTTATGCTATATTCGACTTGAAAACAAATCTCGTTTTTACCGAATTTGTATGAAAACCATAGACAAACGACTGTCAAAGTGAAAAAAAAGCGACAAGTCAAACACAGTATTAGCATGTAAAAATAAAACAAACAAATCCAAATATATCTTTTATTAATTAATGTCATACACAAACATCGTTTGTATCTTTGAAAAAAAAAACCTCGAAATTTTAAAACTTCACTATTCACTGCCTTAAAAAATAATTACTCTATTTCAGAGTACTTTAGTCTTTATCACTATCGTGTCCATTGCACTTTCTATTATGCGCACACCATTTGGTTTTTCAAAATTTTCAATATTTAAAAAAGTCTTGTAAAATTCGACGGCATCATCGCCCAAACACATTTTTCCATAACTATTCATGGAGCACTTTTTATTTTGAAAATTTCAACTTGACGTTGGAAGTCGTTGTGCAAAAACGCGGGAAAAACAATTCAAATATCAATATTTTTCTGTAAACATCACTGTATTTAAATTACATTGTATTATGATACTTATGAGTAAATGCTCAAATTGTTCCAAAAGTTAGCATAAAACATTCATTATTAATTCTATTTTTAACGTTGAAAAACTGCTTTCATGAGCATAATAGAGTTAGGGTTGTCACCATCGAAGAAAATACTTTGTAAAGATAAAAATATGCATTCCAATACATTGTTTTTAATCCACTTTTAAAACCAGTATGTCAGTCGCAATATACACTATATCTTGCGTTTGCGATAACTGCATAATCTTTGTGTCTTGTGTTTTGTGCTGTGGATTATTGATCAGCAGTTGTTCATAAGAAAATAAAAAGGC
Source organism: Tinea semifulvella (assembly GCA_910589645.1). Taxonomy (NCBI): domain Eukaryota; kingdom Metazoa; phylum Arthropoda; class Insecta; order Lepidoptera; family Tineidae; genus Tinea; species Tinea semifulvella. The sequence continues at coordinate 298,285 of OU342624.1, forward strand.
AAGTTGTTAATTTTGATTATAGTTTCTTATTTTCTTCAATATTTTCGCTCCGGTCAACCCTAGACGTTGTTTTTTTTTTCTTTAACGCAGACAGACATAGGCGTCTAGTTCTGCGTCCAGTTGTTCTGCCGTGGGGACGGGACGCTTGCCCCTTCCATTCCCTCTGCCGCCCCCTCGTCGTGCTCCATTTCGAGCGCCCCCACCCCCTATATTCTGGTTTCTGTTTCCCCCACCACCTCCACCGCTACTGCCAACTGTAAAAAAATATAATTATTATAATATAATCACCATGGGCTTTCTTGCGCTAGAAATGCTGGCCGCATTCCTCGTCACGCTGCTTTCAACGAAGGGCTTTTGTCACTGCTGGAGTACCTGCGATCTAAAACACTTTGGGATTGCGCGGAGGGATGCCAAGAGACCCGACGGCATGACAGTTGGGCCGTGGAAATTTATTGTTTGTAAACACATTAGCCCCATCACAAATCTTTCAACCTCAAGCTGCAACTACACCAACCTCGGTGCAGGTTACGAATTTGCGCCGTTTGGGGTCAAGACGATGGGGACACTCAGCCAAGCCAAGAAGCCACCATTTTGACAAAGGTGGCTGTGAGGAGAGCACATCAAGCCGTTGATTACGCTTCTACTAGTACAAACTTATGTGTCGCTAAGAAATCGTCATCAAATCCTTGTTAACCTGTCTGGCTAGTTGGACGAGAGATTGTTCTCTAAAAATATCTTCTATAAGTTGATGATAACATTAATTTAGACATGGTTTTATTTCAATGCACTATTTTGATTGGATGAAATAACTTGGAAGTTACCGAGTAATAGCAGAAGACAATACAATCATAATTAGAGAATAATCATTATTGATTTTAATAATGTCTAAAATAATGAACCACCTGTTGCAATAATAAACAATAAAATTGTTAAGGTTATTTATCCTGTTAGACTTTTTTTTACTTTATTTCGCTTTGACAGTCTTTCGAACTGGCGTTTGTCTATGGTTTTCATACAAAATTCAGTAAAAAAAAGCAAGTTTCACTTTATTTGCTTTCAAGTCGAACATAGCATTAATGCAATATTTTAATTATCTAGTATTCATTATCATTACTAAAATCGCTAATTACCAGTTGGAAAAAACCTTGTTTAATCACCTGTCTCTGTGGCCTAGCTGTTAAGTCCATGGATTTCATTTTTCTTTACTAAATAATTATAAAGTAAAAGTAAAGTATCATCACGACCGTTTCCCTTTCAGGGTGGTCAGAACTTTACTATAGGCCAATCGTGACAAGTGGCAAGCTCGTCGATGTCTCCAGGCGTACCAAACTCAAGAAATATCACAAATTTAAATATTAATTAAATGTATTTATTGCATTAATAAATATTATTGTGTCCCGACCGGGAATCGAACCCGGTACCTCCGAGTCTAAATCCACGGACTAAACCGCTAGACCATGGAAGCAGTTATACTAAATAATTATATTTTGATAAATATTGTTGCTATGGTTGGTTTAGCTTGTCTTCCATACATGACTTTTCTTCTCTCCATTTAACGACACCATAAAATGCACAGTCCCTCCAGTGTCGTTATATAGAGTATACACCGTATATTATTTTAGAATGTTACCTTAGAAACGTGAGTGAGCTTGAGTGACATCACTTTGCACGAAGCTGTGTTCAACTTGAAAGCTACTCAAATGACTTTCAAACGCTACTCAGATGACTTTCAAAGCGATAAAAAGTAAAAAAGTGCTTACAGCACAAGTCGAACAAGAGGTACATTGCGACATCCGGAAGCCATTTGCAACTGCAGCGTTTCCGAGCGAAAATTGTCAAGTAGCCTATTCACAAATCTAAACAAATGAAGCCACACACAGAAAGTGGGCCATATGCAGTGTTAACATTTACCTCTGTTAGCAGTTCGCCTGACTCCACCCTGCCTGGTTTCCCGAAGAGGACTGATGTCGGAGGTAGCAAGCTGGATGTTCATGGCCCGTCCGTCCAGAGGGACTCCGTTGTATTGCTTCATAGCCTTCAGAGCATCCGCTCTCCGGTCAAACACCACGTCAGCAGTCCCTAAAGATTTCAACATGTTTTAGTATATATTTTATTGTGGAGTAATGCAGTGAAAATTAATAGAATTTTCGTACCAAATGTGTAATATATATTTTTTAAACCATGAACTAATAGATTTTTGCAATTTCGATTAGTTTTGTGAATTGTTTTTAAATCAATTAGTGCCTATAGTGATGGTCTATAGAAATTTAAAGTTGAGGTATAAAAAGAATAAGTGAAGCCAATTTGTCCATAACAAAATATATCTTTTCGTTTTAATTAGAACGAGCGATAGTGGCTCTGTTCTAAAAACACTTGAAAAAAAATATCCTAATAAGGTTGGTTCAAACCTGGCACGTGCCAATGATAAATACACTTTTCTTAAGTACAGTTGTCATGTATCTACAACACTACTGTTTCCCGTGCCTCGGAGTTAGGTCGTCGGTCCCACTAATATCAACTTGTGGAAAGTTAATTGCCATTAAAAACAACATCAGAACCTCACTAACCCTTTTGGCCATCGTAGTGAGTTTAGGCCAAATTCTTTCTCCAACAGGGAGGTCTAGGACTTGGTGTTCTAGAGGCTGGGATAATGGTGATGAAAATTGTTGTTTTGTTACAGATTCTGCATACTCAAAACACATGATTTTGGAGATGCCCGGTAATAAATCTGACAATATATGAATACTAAATAGAAAAAAATGTTTAGATGCCAAAAATCTTGTTTGTTTTTATTACAATATAATTTATGTGTTTCCTCGCCAATAACATGAAACTAAACAATTAACATACAGCAGGGCCTCGATAATCTAAACACCCAAAAATTTATTATAATGAGTAATTTATGATTAGGAATGTAAGACCGTAGTTTTAAAGTTTGATTTCTGTTTGGGAAATAATAATTATTTATTTGTGATATTATTCATGTCTGGTACGCTAGACATTGATGAGCTTGTCACTTGTTAATTAATTGCCATAAATAAAAATAAGACCCTTAGCAACTTGTCTGGCCAGAATGGTATAGGCCAAAAACTCCAGAAAAGGTCTAGGACTCTAAGGCCTTCTGATTATGATATATGGTGTGTGAAAATGCATGTGGTCAAGTCAGCATAGTGGTATTGACTTTGCTATTCTTAGACTTCCAAAATCCCATCACATAAATGGGTGTAAAATTACATGTAATTCTAATAATAACACCAAGTATGCTTACCTAAGGATCTTCCTGATTTATCATAATGTACTGCGGCGCTTTTCAAGCCACCAAAATCGGAAAATAACTCTTGTATGTCTAAATCAGAAACCCCAAAGTCCAAGTTAGAAACTAACAACTTTGTGGGTCCTGTCGTGAATCCCGCTGCGCCTTTCTGAATCTTCCGTTCCCCAAATTCATTGTACATATCATGTTTCCATGCGCTGTTCACATCGCCCTGAAAATGTGGTCCAATAGAAGACTTGCCTTCCGAGCCTGTGGAGCACTTCTCCAGACACCCGGAGACCGCCGCAGCCATCGGTACTAAATTAATACAATAACAACAAAAAAACCAATCTTGTTTGTAATTTTTTTTACAATTATACAAATAGAATACATTTATTTGTCCGTAATAACACTTGATCACACCACAAACTGTCACATGTGATTATTTGAACTCTTCTTGAAGTCATCAGGAATCGCCAAGTTTGAAATCTTCTGCAGCTCCAGGCATCCTCCGAGACAGCTCTTGCAGCTCAGCATCGTATAACCCAAGGCCCCAATTCTCACGCAATAGAGATGATGTTGAATGCAATATTTATTGAAATGAAGGACATTGAATTATCCAATTATTGTGTTTGCATTTTCAGCTTCCAAGTCGAATTCGAGATAAGAGTGATTTGAGATATATCTCCCAGATCTTGATTGCAGTCTGATGTTTTTTGCACGCAAATATTTTCCTTCTATGTAAAACATAATAACCCCAATATTCGTCAGTTGCGACAAATAGGCCAACAAGCACTTTAGACGTGATTTTAACAGCGTCTCATGGTATTTAAGGTGTTAATGAGGTCAGTTTCCAGAAATACATATAACTGGTTTTTAGTTTGGCGGGATGAGTAACCATCGCTTATTGACAAACAAATGCCTTAAAGTTATTTTAAGGTAAAACTGATACAATCCAGCAGTAAATCTGTGTCGTACATGATTCAATGCGCGTCATCAGTTGTTGAAAAAAAAAATGTGTCACAGATTGCAAAGCATGGCGCGTGGCCGCCATACTTTAGCAATTTACAATCATGAAGTTATTATTGTATTGGTTACCCTTGTGTAATTTGTTCCTTTAGAAACCCCACCGCGACTTCGACCTCTGAGACCTCCGCCACTGCCACCCGAACGGCTATTTGCAAAGCCTCTGCCTCTTCCTGGTCTTCGATTATTATCAAATTTACGTCCAGCTCCGCCGCTGCCGCCGCCACCACCGCCTATGCGGGTTTTTCTTGTAGACTTAATTATATCTTCCAACGACATTTCAATCTTGTCCACCATGATTTTAAATTATAATATTATTTAACAAAGAACCGACTCAACCAAGCTCACTTAAGAAACAAAATGGCGTCGTCTCGTCGCCAAGCAAGGGATTAGGGAGTGGAAAGAGACAAAAATGGCCACGTTCTACGCACATTGTCTTTGGATTATTGTTCGAAAATAATAATATTTATTATTTGTGGTATAAGAATATAAATAGATTAAACAATGTTCAATATTTTGTGAGGTTGTACATTCATTATACGAAATCATGCTACTATTAGGTTGCCAGTCTAAAATCGTAGAATTCGGTAGATGTTTTATGCGGACATTAATTTTAAAAACACTATTATTTCAAGTTACTGTAGTTAGCACAGGCCAAATAGCAGTTGTATTATATAATAGCATGAATTGAAACAAATATTTGTGGTTCCCAGACGTATAATAATCATTTTTAAAACAAGACGTTTCTATGGAGACATGAAATACTTATCTATATATATAAAAATGAATTGCTGTTCGTTAGTCTCGTTAAAACTCGAAAACGACTGAACGGATTTGTCCTATCTTGGTCTTGAAATGTTCGTGGAGATATAGGGAAGGTTAAAAAGGTGAGAAAAATAGAATAATTGCCGGGAAAACCATAAAAACAGCCCTTTTACGTGTCCCATACAAACGTTTAAGAGTCAATTATAGATCTTATTACCGCTGCACAAAGTTCAAATTCAATCATATATATTACAATAGTATTTGCGTTGAAGGATCTAATGTCGCGTTCCGAAACTCAACAAAAGTTAATCGCGACCGCGACAAAATTGCAGTCACAAAATGCAACATAGTCGGCATAACGAAAGAATGACTTTAAAAGCCCTCAAATACTCAAAGTGGGGGTAAGGGAAACGCAACAAGTACGCGAAGATCATCATTAATCACCACTTAATCCTATTTGTATTTGAAACGATGGGTCCGTGATCCGAGCAGGCGCTATGTCTTGGACTTAGGGAAAATCTCAGATTTTCGATGAGTGAAGCTATGAATAGAGAATATTTTGTTTAAAGGGTCAGCCTCGCCGTTCCGACGGAGGAACACAGCGAGTGGAACGAGGAAAATGACGTTTTTTTCTATACATATATTACATAGGTCCTTACATATAAAATTGACGTGTTATATGGAAAAAGTAAAACGAAAAAAAAAAAACGAAAACATATATTTAATCAATTGAAGTATGTACCACTATTATCTATGAACTTTCGCCATTTTATAGGTAGTCTATTAATTTCATTAGAATTGCGTATAAGCATTTGTCATTGTGGATTTTTACGTGCTGCAGTTCGCCGGGTCAGCTAGTAAAATATAAGTAATACATTACTAAACTAAATTTATTTTCGTATGACATTTAACGTATGAGGCAAGTCTATTAACTGAAATAACCAATTAAAAATAATCCATCACGAACCGTATATCAAAATGTTGAACATTGATTATTTTAATTATCTTTTCTGCAACCGGCCGTATATATGATTATTTAATTCCAATATTTGGTAACACATTTTGATACATTAAAAGCTGGACAGCCCATTGCTGCTTAAAGTATATAGAAGTGAAATAAATTACACGAACACTGTATAAAAAAAAAGATTTAATACTATCATAAAATATCAGGAATAAAATAAAAAAAAATGGGGGATAATCGGTAGAAATTCGTTAGTGTTGCGAATCTAATTGTTATTATTTTCTAACTGGCAACTCTCGTTGTTGTCCAAAGACAATAAAATATCAGTGTTCTAATATATGTTGACATAGTTTCTACACATGTTTATTTGATATATTTTCTGTGTATATTTGTACGTTATATAAATAAAAAACCATAAATTTTGTGTCTATGTAAAAAACAATGAATTTTATTAGATTTATTTAATAAATATTTTAGGAAGCCTAGAATTGGTAATTATTATATTTATTTTTAATCAACGAACAAAGTACAAGTCTACTTTAACACGAAACACACATTTCAAAAATCGACCGGGCGATGTTGGTGGCAGCATGTAATTTGTATATTTTTTACAAAATGAGTGAATATAATAAACTTAGGATTAATACGCACATTGAATATACTAAACCTTAATAAAATGTGTATATAAATATACTGTAAGTATCGTCTTTATACTGAAAACATGAGCATGTTTTTATGCTTACATTGGCTTATTGATTCTACTCGCTTGTGATTGTGTTACAAAAGTGATAGAAACTTTTAATTTTGTCTGTTTTTAGCAGAAGCAGCTATTTATAAAATAACCAAGACGTTAGAATACCAATGTGTGAGAAGAGTGAATAAGTAAATTATTGGTTACTTTATTTTGTGTTCAAATAATTGACTCTACAATGGATGTAAATCTATCAGGTATGTATTTTAATGGTTACTCGCTAGATTTAACATTTATCCTTCTTTAAAAAAATAAAGACCTTGGATTATTTTAAATATCCCAATATTTCAAGGTTAGGTCAAGAGCAACATGGAAATTTGGAGGTCGCGAGTTCAATTCCTACTTGTGGTATTTGTTTTTTAGTTTTATTTTGTTGTTTTATTAATCGTTTAAAATATATTTTTCATTAAAAATAGTTATGCTAATGTATTTGTTTGGTAAATATTTTTAGGTAGCTAAAGATAAATTGGCTGTCCATCATGTAGGGAGAGAGAGGAGACAAATAGTTTTCTAGAAAAGTAACACTGCAATTTTGATTCTAGTAGTCTTTACCAGATTACTCTGGTCCGGGTGAGACATTTGAAAAGGGCTTATATAGAATTTTAGCAACGCTGGAGACCAATCATACATTAGTGGTCTGCAGGGGTGCAGATTAGTGGGATGGAGGGAGTGAGCTGGACTTCTGGAGTCATTGCGCTCTATGTCAAAATCAAATCAAAATCAAAATAATTTATTTCCATTGGTTCTCTCGAAACAACTTGGATAAAGTCAGAACTAATAAAATCAATACATTTTTCACATCAATCACGTATTGAAGCTGTATGTCTTTCCTGAGGAAGGATTTTATAACCTCTGTCACTTCTTTTTTCTTCCAGCCAATGCCTCTTTTATCGCTCTGGGCCCCTGTCATGGATTTCTTGAAGAAAAGTAGTCTCGGTTCCATCCCTGAGACCAGAGGGTCTTTTGGAAGGGATGAAATTGTATTACTGGGAGATGGTTGGAATTTGATATTTGCTTAAACATAGATGTTTGTATAATTCAGATGGTCCATCTATCCATTTCGAAAATTTCTCAGTCCTGAAGAAGTTATCACCCTGGGATAATCCAAGCCAAGACTTCAGTGTCTTTATAACATCCGTGTCCAGGCTTGATAGTAGGCTTTTGTTAAAATCAAGGATAGGAAAGGCCAAGTGAGGCGAGATGCTAAGTAGTTGTCATCTATTCAAGCTTTTTTGACATTGCTTATAGCCTGTTGACTAACCCTATTCATGTCTGTATGGTTCCGTTAATGAGAATAAATTCCTAATCATTTCTGTGATTTATTAACCAAAATTACCTAAAATGTGAAGAAGAGTTGGGATGGATTCAACACTTGGCAGACAATGGCTATAAGACAATGGAAGGATCCAAAGGTTAATAATAGTTTTTTTATAATAAATTATTGTTTTTTTGTAGATTCCGATGGGTCAAGCAGTGGTGATGAATCTCCCCCAGTGCGGAGGGCCCGGGTGGATACATTTGGCACTTCATCAACCACCTCACATGGCTCAGGTATACCTATTTATTAATTTCTGGAATGCTTATCTCCAGCAGTGGAGGTGTGAGACTTTGTTGTGTTTGTTGTCTTTATTGTGTTCTGTTCTTCTGATGGATGATGAATGAGGTGATAGGAAAGGCAAAGAGTCTAGCCCATACAGCCAAGTCTGACGTAATATATCTTTCTTTTTTATGAGTTAATGAGGTTATCGTCAAATTCCAGATGTTGCAGAAATTGATGCTTTTCTTGGGGTCACTAGCGATATTATCGCCCAAACATGTCGGGTATAATATAGGAGTTCACAGCGCAACCGCAAACCGCAAAAAAATAAACTGCAAGTTGTGCCCCATATTTAAAGTACAATTTATCGTTTTCCATAATTATTCACATTACCTATTGTCGGTCGCAAGCCCGAGACACCATTCTTCTCTTACCCTCATGCGATGGACCCAGCACCCGCACAGTGAATCCATGGAATGCTTAGAAATTTGTCTTCTAGCACATTATTAAACAAAACAACACCACTTTTGACTAACAATATCCACAGTAAAGTAATTTACAAAACAAAAACTCGCACTTGACATGGCCGCGCAAATTGGCGCGAAGGACTCTTTTTATTTTTCTTTATTAGGATCAACAAATAGCATTCTGCAGGTTTTTATCATTTAACAATAATAAGATACATTAAATCATGCAATACCCACCACATTAACCACATATTTATATTTGCATGAACTTTATAGCTAAATAAAAATATAAAATAAACATAAGAAAACAAACAAAAAAACTAAATAATTCATGTAAAAACAAAGAAAAAAACAAGCTATTCCTTTAAAACATTTGTTCTAAAGATCCCAGCAGTGGGGGCGATGATGTTAATATGATTAAACTTTGTATTGTAAGTGTCAACCAGTCTATAGATAGGAGAACGCTCCTCAGAGTTAGTATGGCATGAGCTCACTGCGAATAATTGAAAGGTATAGTAACAGTTTCCTTATTGTTTCCAGCACATCAAGATTCCTCAGAAGAGCCATCTGACGAAGCCAACACAAACCAAAACAACATTCAAAAACCAATCAATCACGGCTTTGGATACAATGAAATCAGCCCAAACTGTGACATACAGTTAAGTAGAAGTAGCTTAAGTGAAAACTGCTCATCACCCAATGATCGTTATGATGATTTTAGACCTGGTTTTGGCGAAAGGCCCAGTTTTAATGATGATGATAAAAGGTCTGGGTTTGGTGATGATAAGAATTTGGATGATGATGATGGTGATGAAAATGTGGAGAAATATCCAAGTAAAATTAGACAGATGATGAATACTATGGGATATAGGGCTGGAAAAGGTAATTATATATTTTGTTTATGACTTATGCAATAATATTTTTTTTTAATAAAAAATCCCATCTAAGAAGAGGATTCACATTTAGCCAACTTTACTATAGGCCCATCAATAGCAATCTCGTCGAAGTCTCTAGCTTACCAAACTCGAGAATATCACAAATAAACTTAACTATTAATAAAATGTATTTATAATGGAACCCGGTACCTCCAAATCGAAATCCACAGACTTAACCGCTAGACCATGGAGGCAATATTCAGTTAGCAGTAAACAGAACAGAACAAGCTATTAAACAATAATAAATTAAAAAATAAATAATCCAAAGAAAAAAAAAAAATAATAATAATAATTTGGTCACTATTAAAGAACCACTAGCATGGCCAGGTGGATGGCAGGGTACTTAAAGCGCCATACATACCTATTATAGGTAGGAATTCTTCTGTATAGGAATAGTATTATATCCGAAATTGGATTATTGAGACCGCAACCAATTACCTGCACGGGAAAATGAATAAATATTGTGTATTTTGTTACTAGGTTACCATACGATACATAGGCAGGTACTAAAAGTTACTTTAAAGATATTTAAATTACATTTTTTTACTAAGTTTGTAAAGTTCACTTGTTGACAACAATGAACATTAAATTTAGTACCGTCTACTAGGCGGCGCCACTATCTATAAGAACCGAAATTTGTCAATGGGGTGTATCAGGCAAAGCTTTTTGTAGATGTCGCTAGCGGCAATGGTTTACACCTACGACGCATCATTCTTTTTATGTTTTTATAGTTTTTTAATTTTATAACAGAAAAATGTATTTTAATTTAACGTTACCTACCTTAAAAGACGAAGTAAAAAAGCGAACACCGTCTTTTTAGTAGAACGGCAATTTTAGATCACCATATCTTTGATTTTGCTTAGAAATCTCGATTTGTACAATTAAAAGCTGCTCACTTTGGCATAATATCCAGAAAATAATAAATTTCGTAATAAAAGTACAAGGTTTCTATGCAACTGACAGTTATATTAGGTACCATCTATCATGCGCCATCTATCGTGATAAAAAGTTAGTGATACACCCCAGTTCTAAGTTTCCTCCCCCTGGTCACTGAGGTTATGTTTGTTTACAGTTACACAATATTTCAAGTAAAAAAAACACAGAATAAGTAATTAATATGTTCTTCTGCAATAAACCAATACAGTTAACTTAATCATCTTTCATTTTAGTTAGCAGCACAAAATAGGGCCTGCCGTCTTTACATATTGTCGCTTAGCAAACAATACCGCGTAAGTCAATTTGACTCATATAATGATAGATTGAAGCTATGAATTTGGAATCTTCATGATCTAATTAGTGATAGATATAGGTCAGGGGACGGCACAGCAACCTTTTTAGTTTCCGACGAATTTAAATTTACAAATTTATTAAAGAGCCACAATATTTTTCTTGTCAACAATAAATAGTTCTTGCATAAATAAAGTTTTTTGTATGTCTGGAACTAAAGAGCCGCAGCTTCACATCCATACAGCTGCATGTGCCCCAGAGGTTGCCGACCCTTGGTATAGGTAGATCAGATGTATGTATTATTATTATATACAGCACCTTCATGATCATAATAATTCCTAAAATCAAAGAATTTGACACTCTTAGTAAAATGAGTCAAAGCGATGATATGGTCCTTCGAGCCGGAAAATTAACCAATAGTATTTTTTTTTTCTAGGTTTGGGTAAGAAGGAGGATGGTAGGACAGAGCCTGTGGAGGCATCCTCACAGAAAGGTCGTCGTGGTCTTGGGTTCAGTGTGACTTCGGTCCTGGGAGACTTGCCCAAGGACTACAAGTACGAGGCAGATGAGAGGATGTGTCAATGCCAGGAGGTAGTCGTGAGTATTAGGACTTAAATTTATGTATTTATTAAAAGTAAAGTATCATTACAACTGTATCCCTCCCGAGGTGGTCAGAAACACTTTCCCAAACCACAACGTTATCCCTTTTTCTCTATTCTACAACTGAACCACATAAACACGACAAAATCTGCATCCCTATACCGTAGCCACCATCTCTATGCGTTCATATACATTTGAAGACTCTTACATCTGTCACACGCTGAAGATGTAGAATGCCATTGTTTCCCCATTCCTATAACCTTTAAGCGAAGTGTGCAAAAGCATCTTTATTAATTATTAATTCGTATACTATTTGGCACCACTACTAACAGTCAATATGTTACACAATATTTCAAGTAAAAAAAACCACTATATTTAGTGAATTTGAATAATACAAAATCATTTTTGTTATTTGTTCAAGACTTGGATGCAAACTGCCCCTCAAGGACCTTTGACAAGTGATCAGTTAGAAGAGTGGCTTAAGAAAGGGCCTAAAAAAGTGACCGTTGAAGACGAAACGCATTTTGTTGACTCGGAGATACTTAAAGGTGTCCTAAATGCTAAGGTAAGGAAAAAAAATTGATATGCTCTTAAGTATATGAAAATTATATAATAAACTCTTCATCACTTTGAAGACATGTTGCGAGATGGGACGTTCCAGAAATTTTTGGAGAATTTGGTTCACACTTGCCACGCTGGCTAGACGGGTTTATGAGCGTCTAATGTCAATTTATCAAATCACGAATCAAATATTCCAAAAGACTGCAACATGAAGTCGAATAAATATTATGATCTCACACAAGAAATGATCAGGAACGGGTTCCAAGACTCAGCTTTACGCAGTGGAAGTTGGTGCGAGAGGAGTTCCAGCAAAATCTTTGCATCACTTACTAAAAGAATTGGGCCTAAGCAGGTCTGCAGGAGATACATTTATGGAACGAGATTCCAAGAAACAACTAAATAATAAACGAAATCGTACAGTATTTGGTTGGGTAGGGAGAGAAGTAGAATGGTGGATGGTGAGCGTATTATCGCGCAATAAAATAAAAAAAGGAGGCCTCCTTTTCTTAAACCAGCCTATTGCAAGCCCGAGACACCATTCTTCTCATCTCTTACCCACACATAATGGACCCGGCACCCGCACGGTGAATCCATGGAATGTTTAGAAATTTGTCTTCTGACATTGGTATTAGTGAAACCAGGATCGATGGCCTAATGTGCTCTCTGAGGCACTTGCTGGTGTTGTAAATCTATATTAAATAAATAAAAATATGCTGGGGATTGTAGGATTTTAAGGAAAACATTCTTAAAACCGAGCCGGCACCGCTTGCAATATATTTGCATACCTAATAATATTCTTCATTGTTTTAGAACATATTTGATTCCGTAGACGAGGAAGACTTCAGACGGGCCCGTTTCCGAAGCAATCCGTACGAGACCATTGGGTCAGTGTTGTTCCTGAACCGGGCCGCAGTGAAGATGGCAAACATGGACTCTGTGCTGGACTACATGTTCACGTCCCCGACCGACCCTGACGGAATCACTTGGGTGGATCATAATAAGGAGATATTATACTTTGCTGATGTGTGTGCCGGGCCGGGGGGGTTCTCGGAGTATGTGCTCTACAAAAAGCGATGGAAAGCTAAAGGTAGGCCTTACAAAATTTCCTCCACGGTCTAGCGGTGCAGTCCGTGGATCTAGACTTGGAGGTACCAGGTTCGATTTCTGGTTGGGACGCAATAATATTAATTAATTTAAATAAATAAATATTTGTGATATATCTCGAGTTTGGTACGCTGGAGACATTGACGAGCTTGCAACTTGTCATGATTGTCCTATAGTTAAGTTGGCTAAATGTAAATCCGCTTATGAATGATAATTATCCCTATTATAACTATCCACTATCCCTATGTGTACTAATAAATTTGGAGACTTACATCTGTCGCACGCTGAAAATGTGGAATGCTTTTCCAGAGAGTGTGTTTCCTCACTGCTATAACCTGGAGTCTTTCAAACAAAGTGTGAAAAGCATTTTGTTAGGCCGGCATAGTGGTAGAGACTGATGCCGGTCGTCAGTGACTGGCGTCAGTTACTCCCATTCTTGAACCTCACATACCACACATCAAGTGTGACAGCTGTGGCCTAGAATCGAGAACACAAGCAATGTTTGGTCATCTAAACATCTAATCAGATTTAAATTAACCAAAAATATTTAAATTTCAGGTTTTGGATTTACATTAAGAGCTGTAAATGACTTTAAACTATCAGAATTCTATGCCGGAACACCGGAAACTTTTAATCCTTACTACGGTGTGGCCGAGGATGGAAATATCTTCAACCCTGCTAACTTATCCTCTCTTAAAGATAATATATTGGAAAATACAGACGATAAAGGTGTACACTTTCTAATGGCTGATGGGGTGAGTTTATTAATTTATTGTCAGAACACATTATTAAACATATGTGTCACTATAACCGTGAGACCTTGAAGTGTGAAAAAGCATCTAGTCAAGCCGGCATTGTGTTAGAGACTGATGTCAGTCACAACTGTCTGATTCCAGTTCCCAACATTCATCGTCAATTAGTACAACTGTCAGTGTCATATACTTTATCTTCATATCATCGCCGAGATGTGGCTTCTCTGAGCGTGTTCTACCGGCTATACTATGGTGAGTGCTCCGAAGAACTCTATAACCTAATATATATAATAAATAAATAAATCTCTTTATCTCAAATATTAGCGGTCATGCACCTTACAATCCCTGCTCACATCTCCCAAAGGTTAGCTGTTAGAAAATGTTTTTAGACATTAAGCTCGCCTATGTACTGGAAAATGTATTATTTTCTGTGCAATAAAGAATTTATCTATCTATTTATCTAACCTAATCCCTTCCTCTCCATTCCGCAACCGAATCACACGCACAGGTCAGAATATGCACCCACATACCGTAGTCAGCATCCCTTCGCGTACCTATAGATTTGGTGACATACATCTGTCGCACAATAAAGATGTGGAATGCTTTTCCAGCCTCTGTGTTTCCACTTTCCTATAACTTGGAGTCCTTCAAGCGAAGTGTGAAAAAGCATCTAGTCAAGCCGGCATAGTGTTAGGGACTGATGGCGGCAGTTATAAGTGTCTGACTTCAGTTGCTAACATTCATGGACCTTGCGCGCCACTTACCATCAGGTGGGCCCAAGGTCACATGTCGTGCTAGTATAAAAAAAAAAAACTTTTTTACTTGACCTTAATGGGGCGCTGGTGGCTCGGTTGTAAGAATGCGTACCTTAAATCCTACAAAGGTCGGTTTCAAACCCAACCAATAAGAAATACACTGTTCTTACATCTGCAGTCATAGATTTACAACACCACCGTTCCCGTGAGGAGAAGAGCATGTTAAGCCATCGGTCCTGGTTCCACTATAATGCCAGGTTGTGGAATCCTCCTCACGGGATAGGTGGTGTTGTGTGTATTTCTCATAGAATAGGTGGTGATGACTGCAGTATGTATTTCTCATTGCTACATGCCGGGGGGAGTTTGACCCGACCATCATTGTATGTTAAGAAAACCGTTCTTACAAACGAGCCACACATTTTTTATTTATAGTTTATTTTTAATTTTTAATTTAGGTAGCTTTTAATTTATATTAATTTAATAGTACAAAAATAGCCAAAATTTGATAATGTCTTTAATTGTCTAATATAACTAGTTTTTTGTTATAATATGTCACAATGTTAGTTGAGCCAATCACGTGTCTTATAATTAGAACATTTGATATCTCTTTGATCCTTTGAGAAACATGTACTTAATCGTTTCAGGGGTTCTCAGTAGAAGGCCAAGAGAATTTGCAAGAGGTTTTGTCTAAACAGTTGTACCTATGTCAGTGTCTGGCGGCCCTAATGGTGGTTAGGACGGGAGGACACTTCATGGTCAAGCTGTTCGATATCTTCACGCCTTTCAGCGTCGGCCTCATCTACCTCATGTACAGGTGCTTCGACAGGGGTAAGTTATTGAAAAGTAAAGTATCATGACCGCCTCCATGGTCTAGTGGTAACAAACGTTGCCGTGAACTCGGGAGGTCGTGGGTTCCATTCCCACCGAGGGCAAGTTGTACATTATATAATTTGTCTCGGTCTGGGTGTTTATATGTATAATATGTATATATTTACAAAAAAAAAAGTATAATATGTAGTTTATCAACCATCTAGTTTCCGTAACACAAGCCTCGTAGCTTACCACGGAAACTAGATGGCGCTGTGTGACCTGTCTGGAAATATTTATTTATTATATTATTATAACGAACGTATAAATAATCGGATAATATTATACATTATATAAACTTTTAGTATATTAACATCGTATCACTCAAACGACTGTCAAATAACAACGTCCAAAATAAGTGAAACTTTAGTGAGTACCTGTCAGAAGATGCACAACATAACCCTGACTTTCATTGACGAGTGCTGCCATCTTCACATTGAGGTCGGAAACTTTTCAGACCACCCTAATAATATTCATATAAAAATATTTTATATTACAATTAGTTCAACTCAGTTGTTCGCGCGGCCCTATGTGTGCGTGCGCTTGTAAATATACAACTTTCATTCGTGTGGCAGTGACGCGGCTCGGACGACGGCTGCCGCGTCACTGCCACACGAATGAAAGTTGTATATTTACAAGCGCACGCACATATAGGGCCGCGCGCACAACTGAGTTGAACTAATTGTATTTATTTTAAAAAATAATATTTATATAATATAATATAGTTTAATAACATTTTTCCAGTAAAGCTTAGTTAGTTTTGACTTAAATAATAGCAGAGGCAAGTCCTTAAAACTGTCTGGTAGTGTATTGTACAATTTAGGCGACATACTAAAAATACCATTACACAAGAGAGCTGTGATTATATTTGGCTTCGTATAAACATAAATACTATAGTACTTTAAAAAAAAAAAGGGTGGTCTAGCGACTAAAAATGTTGATTTTTTCATTTAACTAATAAATATGATAAAATAAATTAATGTGTCCCGACTAGGAATCAAACCCTGTACTGGCAAGCTCGTCTATGTCTCCAACGTACCAAAATAGAGCAATATCACAAATAAATTAATGTGTCCCGACCAGGAATCAAACCCATTAACTCGGAGGCGGACTATTCTTACCAAATTCCATTAAAATCTATAACACAAAACAAAAATTCGTTACAGTAAGCATTCACAAACCGGTAACATCACGGCCGGCGAATTCGGAGAGGTATCTAGTCTGTAAATGGAAGCGACCGGGCACGGAACCTGTGGAACGTCACCTGTTCTCCGTCAACTCCTGGCTCTGGAGAGAGAAGGGCAGCTCCCTCGACGTTCTGGAACTCGTACCCCTTGACCACATCAAACAAGACACACAATTCTATCACTATATCTATAAAAGTAATTATTCGTAAGTATACATTGTTATAGTTCATTTTCATTCATTACAGCCCCTAGAACACGGTCCTAGACCTCCACTGCTGGAGATGGGCCTTCCAGAACATATATCTGGAGAATTTGGTCTACACACGCCACGCTGGCCAGACGGGTTGGCGAGGATATAATGTCAATTTTAAATGACAATTTATTAACGATTCCACAAGTTGGTATTAGTGGAACCGGGACCGACGGCTTAACGAGCTCTCCGGGCACGGGAACGGTGGTGTTGTAAATCTATGACTGCAGTACGTTGGGGGGGTTTGAACCGACCTTTGTAGGATTTAAGGAACGCGTTCTTACAACCGAGCCACCATCGCGCTTGTAATTTAATAGTTATTTATTTAACTTAACTAATGCATAAAGATGGAGCTTACCGAAGCATACGAGGGTCAGGCTAAAATAAATAATAATAAATAAATATTTCCAGACAGGTCACACAGCGCCATCTAGTTTCCGTGGTAAGCTACGAGGCTTGTGTTACGGAAACTAGATGGTTGATAAACTACATAATATACTTTTTTTTTTGTAAATATATACATATTATACATATAGACACCCAGACCGAGACAAATTATATATATATCGAACCCACGACCTCCCGAGTTCACGGCAACGTTTGTTACCACTAGACCACGGAGGTAAACATATAATAAAAAAATGATATTTTTTTTACTTTTTGCCAATATTATTGAGTATGTACAACTGCAAGAATGAAGGAGAAAAAGGACTCCATTTGAATGCCAGAATAACCAAAGTAGTGTTTAAAAGAAGAAGGATGACAACCGTGACGATAAAGATTGATGATAAAACTCTAGAACAAGTAAATGAAATTATATATCTGGGCAGAGTTATCGCTGCAGATGGGAAGTGTTGCGGCTTTTTGCAACCTCTTTGGACGGACTTCGACCTCCTTTCTGACTGACAACTTTAGACGACATTATTTTATGACAAAATGACTTTGAAAAAAGAACACAGACGATGACAACGAAATGAAGACGCAATAAATGAAAATTAAAGACTAAATTTTTGATTTTTATTTAAAATCAAGACAAAAAGTTATCATTTCAAGATTAAAGTGTTCCTTTCTGTAATAAAGTGGTCCTTCGAAGAAGAAAAACTAGCACCGTGGATATGTTGACCAGAAGTATGTTGCGCGAGGGCTCCGACAACGCCGTCGCCGCCGACATACATACTTTTGACTCACAAGACCGATCCAGACGACCTTCCCCGGCCAGATCGACGACTTCATCAATTAAATCTACCGCTTCGACAGTGCGACGACAAAAGCTAGCTGCAATTAAAATGCGCACGGCCGCGAAACTCGCAGAAGTGGAGAAACGCCTGATACAAGAACAGGCGCAGACGGAGATGGAGTTAGCCGCTTTGGACGATGACGAAGACCAGCCAATGACGTTTATTGAGACTACAGACGACGCTCGACGACATTTCGACGAGTTTGAGGTACAGAATTCCCCTATTTATGACAAAAATAAGTCAACATGTTCCTGTAAACATGAGACACGACCGATTGTCGATTACAATGTACATATTGAGAAGTTATTGGCTCGGCAGACGACCGCCAGAGATTTACCCGCCTTTTCTGGAGAACCTGAGGAGTGGTCTTTATTTTATAATCAATTTATGACGACGACACGTGTGTGCGGCTACAGCGACGACGAAAATATCGCGCGGCTTGCTAAATGCTTACGCGGGAAAGCTCGAGACGCTGTGCATACGCTTCTGGTAAGCTCCACCAACTTCAACACTCATAGACACACTCCGACTACGATTTGGAAGACCCGACATGCTAATAGAAGTTTGTTTGAACAAAATACGTAGCACGAGCTACCTACGACAAGACGATGTAAACGGCTTGATAGACTACGCCACATCGTTACAAAACATTGTTGCGACTATGACCTCTACCAACAATGTAGGACATTTAAATAACCCGATTTTAATACGAGAAATAATTTCAAAATTACCTATGCATTTAAAGTACAGATACAGTATTGACATGTCGCTTCTGGGACGCGACCAGACCGAGGACTCCTTACTACACGTCGCGGACTGGCTCATGAAGATCGCGCACGCATCCACACGGATCGCGCCCTTACCCACTGCACTCGCGCACGACAACAGACCACACTATAAAGGTGACAGACAACAACCTGCGCGTGTACTGACTACAAGTAAGACTAACAAACCTTGTATATTATGTAAAGACAACCACAGTTTGGCCAACTGTCAGAAATTTAAAGATTTGACTACCGACGAGCGATGGAAATTAGTGTCTGAGAAAAAGTTATGCTTTTCATGTCTAAACACACGCCATCACATACAATTTTGTAAGAATAAACAGAAGTGCACAGTTACAGGCTGCAATAGACCACACCATAAGTTGCTACACACGACTACGAACGCCGCGCCGAGACAGACTGACGATGCGGTCGCAAGTACTTCAGCCGACATTTCAGAGACGCCTGTAACTGTCGACGTCAACCATTATCGAGACGACTCCTGCGTACTATTAAAGGTTATCCATGTGGTCATCACCGGACCTAACGGAGACTTTGAGACATCAGCCTTATTGGACGAGGGTGCGTCGGTGAGCCTACTGGACGCGGCCCTGGCGCAGCGCGCCGGACTCCGCGGGCCCACGCGACCACTCCGGCTGTGCGGGGCGCACGGCATGGCTTCGGTGGACGCCACTTCGCAGAATGTGACGTTTAATATTCGTGGACTATCGTGTGATAAACTGTATAATATAAGCAATGTTAAGACTGTTAATAATTTAAGTTTGCCTGTAAATAGTTATAATTTTAAGAAATTTGTAAATAAGTTTGAATATGTGACTGACTATGTAAATATCGACGACTTGACAGACAAAAAAGTTGAGTTACTTATAGGACAGGACAATATAGACTTAATAGTGACTAGACAGGTTATACAAGGACCTAAAAACTCACCTATGATTTCTAAAACGAACCTAGGATATGTAGTACATGGACATATATCGAAAAATATTTCGACAGACGCGACAATTTTGCATATTTCTGACGGTGACTTAATGAATGATGCGGTTAAACGTAGTTTTACTACTGATGACTTCGGGACTAAACCTTACTTTGACTCTCCACGTTCTCGTGAAGATTTGAGAGCTACTGACATTATGCAGAAGACTACGAGACTTATAAATAACCAATGGGAGACAGGACTACTATGGAAGTAGACAGGAAAATGACAAAATATCCGGAGTTTGGACATTACCGGGACAAGATAGACGACTATATTAAAAAAGACAATATCACTAAATCGACCTACAAGCAAGCACACAGAAAGACTAATGGTTCGAGGTATTCACCACACTTTGCTGTATTTAATCACAATAATTATAATAAATTCAGATTTGTTTATGACGCTGCGACAAAGCTTAACTGGAAGACTAAAATTAATTGGGTCGATGAGATAGAAAGAAAATATGAGAAATGGAAACCATGGTTGACCTATGACGAGACTCGCAATTCTGATAATTATCTACGATGGAAAAATGAACCTGACATATTGAAAGAATCTGCGACACGAACCAATACAGACTAAAGTATACCCTGGACGTAGCGGACAAGTCAGGGTAGCAGACATACATCGGAACTTACAAGAGACCAGTGACAAAACTTTGTAAGTTAGACGTGACACGACACATGAGTATTGACTATTGACTTTTCAATACTGGAGGTGGGAATGTTGCGGCTTTTTGCAACCTCTTTGGACGGACTTCGACCTCCTTTCTGACTGACAACTTTAGACGACATTATTTTATGACAAAATGACTTTGAAAAAAGAACACAGACGATGACAACGAAATGAAGACGCAATAAATGAAAATTAAAGACTAAATTTATGATTTTTATTTAAAATCAAGACAAAAAGTTATTATTTCAAGATTAAAGTGTTCCTTTCTGTAATAGGAAGTATGGTAAGGTTGTTAAAAGAAGAGTGAACGCGGGTGTTGTGTATACAAGTGACAGTAATGTCAGTTGATATTAACTAGTGGGTAGTATTAAAAAGTGAACATAAGTTGGAACTTTAACAGTGAAGCTGTATCATGCATAACCCTTAATTATGAGTATATAATAGTGGCGACGAGGACAATTAACAGTGGAATAAGTGCGAAAATAGTGATAAAATAAGTTCAGTGTGATAAAATAAATAAAAATAAAAAACTTGTAAAAATGGGTATAAAGTTTGGTGAATTTGATATAGCACATGGCTGCTGGCAAAACTATATTGAAAGGTTTTGTTACTGTTTAGAAGCAAATGAAATAGTGGATGATGCAAAAAAAAAAGGCGAATTTACTAGCAGTATGTGGTCATGATTTATTTGATTTAATTGTATCCCTGATAACTCCAAATCAAGTAAGTGAGGTTACTTTTTCTACAATTAAGTTAAAGTTAGACAGTCACTTCCACCCAACACCAAATGAAATTGTGCAATCTTATAAATTTCATATGAAAAATCAAACAGAAGGAGAAAAAATTAGAGATTATATCGCTCAGTTAAGAAAGTTAAGTATTCATTGTAATTTTATGGATTTGAACCGAACATTACGGGATAGATTGGTGTGTGGTATCAGGGACAAAGAGATACAAAAAAAGTTACTCCAACAAGCTAAATTAAATTTTGAAGAAGCTTGTCAAATTGCTTTATCACATGAAACAGCAAATACAGATTCTAGTGTCATAGTTGGAGGGGGCCAGGAAAGTACAAGTGTTGAACTGGAAGTACCAATGGAGGTTAACCGTTTAATGACAAAAAATTTAAGCTGTTTTCATTGTGGAAAACCACATAGGGGAGAGTGTAGATTCCGTTGGAGTAAATGTACATTTTGTGGGAAAACAGGCCATATTGAACCTGTTTGTTTCCAGAAGAAACAGAGAAGAAGTACATCAAACTGTAATGGGCTATATGAAGCATGTATCAATAATGTTAAACAAGATAGAGTAAATGCATATATGATTAAAATATCACTAAACAATGTCAGCATAGAGATGGAAGTTGATTCAGGCTGCGCCTTTACACTTATAAGTGAAGTAACGGCCAGGAAGATTTGGCGAGGTGGATTACCCAGGTTGAATAACGCAAATGTATCATTAAAAACTTGGACGGAGAGTCGGTTAGACCTATTGGGAGAGACTGTAGTACAAGTAGAGTATAAAAACATAAAGAAAAACTTAAAACTTCTTATAGCTAAAGGAATGGGACCAAGTTTAATTGGTCGAAACTGGTTTTCTGAGTTGGAAATTAGGTTACAAGGAGTTTACAGTATAAAAGTAAATATGAATGACATCTCTACACTACTTGAAAAGTACAAAGAAGTTTTTCAAGAAGGGTTAGGAAAGTATACAGGCCCAATAGTTAACATAACTCCAAGGGAAGGAGCCGTACCAAAATTTCTCAAAAGTAGGCCTATTCCGTATGCACTAAGAGAACGAGTTTTTAAAGAAATCGATAAATTAGTAATGGAAGGAGTCTTAGAGCCTACTCCACATTCAATGTGGGCCACTCCGATAGTGCCTGTGCTCAAACAAAATGGGGGAGTGCGGTTGTGTGGAGACTACAGAGCAACGGTAAACGTTGCCACAGACACCGATACATACCCTCTGTCTACTCTTAATGAAGCATTTGTGCAACTACAAGGGGGGGTCATATTTACTAAAATTGACTTAGATAGAGCCTATACACAAGTGGCTGTAGATGAACAAACATCCAGCCTACTCACATTAAATACGCCTAAGGAGTAATACAAAATGAATCGTTTGGCATTCGGAGTCAAAGCATGTCCGGGTATATTCCAGAGATTAATGTCATCCCTACTAGCAGACCTGACCGGAGTGGCAGTTCTGTTAGATGATATTGTCATATCAGGAAACAGCATAGAACAACATAACACAAAACTGGAGGCAGTATTACAAAGACTGCAGGAAGCCGGACTGAGAGTTAATAAGACCAAATGTAAGTTTGCAGCAGAAAGTGTAGAGTTCCTGGGATTCATAATTGATGAATATGGAATTCATCCAAGTAATGAAAAAATTTAAGCAATTGAGAAAACACCAGCTCCACGTAATATTAAAGAATTACAAGCTTTTTTGGGATTACTCAATTTTTATGATAGGTTTTTACCGAACAAAGCAACAATAGCTGAACCATTATATAAATTATTAAATAAAGATAGTAGATGGCAATGGAAACAGGAACAAAACCAAGCTTTTGAAATATTAAGAAAAATGTTGTCCAGTAAAGACACATTAGTACACTATGACGTAGAAAAGAAGCTTATACTATCCTGTGACGCTTCTCAGTATGGGTTAGGAGCAGTACCAGAACTTAAAATTAATGATGGTACTGTTAGGCCAATTATGTTTGCATCGAGGACGATGAATGTTCATGAACGTAACTACGCGCAAATAGACAAGGAGGCAGCAGCAATTGTTTTTGGATTAAAAAAGTTTCATCAGTTTATAAGTGGCAGAAAAATAACCATCAAAACTGATCACAAACCATTATTGGGCATATTTGATCCAAAAAAGCCAATACCAAGTATTTTGTCTCCAAGGATGCTAAGATGGGCTTTACTATTAAACTCTTATGACTATGAAATAGAGTATGTGGCCGGAAAGAAAATGGGAAATGCAGACGCACTAAGTCGGTGGCCGTCGCATGATCAAGCATCAGAAGAGGATTATGAAGGTGTACTTCTTATTGAAGAGACACCGGTAGAGCTTAATTTTTCTGCTAAAGAAGTAGCAAAATTAACAAAGAAGGACAAATGTTTGAGCAAAGTCTTATACTGGGTTAGATATGGTTGGCCATCTAAAATTGAAACAGAGTTTAAAGTTTACTGGCAAAAAAGAGATGAGTTATCAGTTTTTAAAGATTGTATATTATGGGGCAATAGAGTTGTGCTACCTGAAAAAATAAGAGACTATGTCCTGGAAGAATTACATTACAATCATGATGGTATTGTTATTACAAAAGCAATGGCCAGAAGCTATTTCTGGTGGCCAGCAATTGATAAACAAATTGAACAAATGATTAAAGATTGTCATACATGTTCCGAAAACAGAAATATGCCTAATAAAGTCACACATCAATGGATAAGGCCTGACAAAGCGTGGTCTAGATTACATGTGGATTATGCAGGACCGTTTCAAGGAAAAAATTTTTTGATTCTTATTGACTCATTCTCAAAGTGGCCCGAGGTAAAAATAGTTCCAGATTTAAGCAGCAATACACTCATAAATGTACTTTTTTTTTTTTTTTTTTCTCCTTTGGTTTCTGCATTCGTGGCAATCTGTACAGGTACAATGGGCCACTCTTTTGTTTGATATCTATCTGTATTAATGTCAGTATTGGAGGGGAACCCATTGGCTCCTTCCTCAATCTCTGCTAAATCTGGCACCAAGGCCAGGGACACTCTTTCGCTTGAGCCTGCGGTGTGTGATGCTGCCTGACCCGCTCAGGTCTGAGGCGAGCACGTTCGGGTGTGATGCGAGTCTCAGTTGATACCCGTGGCTGTATGAGGTTATTTCCTCTCTTATAGTATTCATTCTTAGGTCCTCGTGAATATATTTGTTTCTAATATAGAAAGGAATGTTAAGCATAAGCCTCAGAGCTTTGCTCTGAAATCTCTCCAGGATGTCGATGTTACTATTGCTAGCTGTTCCCCACAGCTGAATACCATATGTCCAAATTGGTTTGAGGATGGTTTTGTATATAAGAACTTTGTTATTGTCACTTAGTTGTGAGTTTCTGCCTATCAACCAATACATATTTCTAAGTTTGGTATCCAGCTGCTTGCGTTTCGTCCATATATGTTTACGCCATGTGAGTCGACGGTCCAGGTGCATTCCCAGGTATTTTGCATCCTCCATTTGCGGAATTTGTTGGTTGTAAAGTGTAACTGGAGCGCAAGTTTTGCGTTTTAGTGTAAAAGTAACGTGCGCCGACTTGGTTTGGTTAACTTTAATTCGCCAGAGATCGAGCCATTGTTCCACCTCATCTAAATGTATTTGCAGGTAGGCAGATGCAACTTCAGGGTCTTTATGTGTAGCTAGCATTGCTGTATCGTCTGCGTATGTAGCTGTTGTGGTACGACTGTTGGTAGGTAGGTCTGATGTATATATTACATAAAGGACGGGTCCAAGTATGCTACCCTGCGGCACACCCGACTTGATGTCATAGAGTTCAGAGGTTTCGCTGTTATACTTAACTTCATAGCTTCTGTTAGCCAGGTATGACTTTAATATGTTAAAGAAGGAGTGTGGGAGTAGTTTTTTAACTTTATATAGTAGTCCCTCATGCCAAACTCTGTCAAAAGCTTGACTAATGTCAAGGAATACTCCTGAGCAGTAAATGTTTTGTTCGAAGCTACGGTTAATGACGTCAGTTATTCTGTGTATTTGCTCCAATGTGCCATGTTGTTCTCTGAATCCAAACTGGTGATCTGGGATGACGTCTGGTAAGTATTGTCTCATCCTATCCAGTAGAATGCTCTCAAGTAACTTGCCAATTGCAGAAAGAAGACTTATTGGTCGATATGATGTCACATCGTTTGGTGGTTTACCCGGTTTCACAATCATTACTACTTGAGCTATCTTCCACTGTCCTGGGAAATGGTCCAATCTAATGCATGCATTGAATATTGTTACAAGGAACATAATGCCTTTCTTTTTAAGGTTTTTCAATATTCTTGCATCAATTAGGTCATAACCTGGAGATTTGTTATCAGGAAGACTTTTAATTTTTTGCCTTACTTCGTTTGGTGTAACATTTTTAATTGGAGTGCAAAGTTGCTTGGCTGAATCCAAATATGACATCACTTGTATGTCATGTGATGGTTGCTTAGTTGCTAAGGGCTGGAATACTGAGTGCAAATGCTTTGCAAATACAGTGGCCTTTTCGTGGTCTGAGCATGCCCAGCTCCCTTGGTCATTCCGTATAGGAGTAATTTGTGTCTTAGGACGCTTAAGCTTCTTAGTGGCCTTCCAGAGAGAATAATTAGTGTCCTTAGTTGCTGACAGTTGATTAAGGTAGCTTTGTAGGTTGTCATTGGTAAAATCCCTTATTAAACATTTGAGCTCCACCGAGGCTTTATTGAATGCTGTTTTGTCGCATGGATACCTTGTTCTGTGGTAGATCTTTCGAAGTCTCCTACGCTCTTTAATTTTGTCCAGGACAGTTTGGGGGTACACATGATGTTTAGGGACAAGTTTTTTTTGTTTTAAGGTTGATTCATATAATGCCCCGTGGATTGATTTGTTAAGTGATTCAATAGCATCCTCTATTTCCGTATGTGTTTTTAATGAGATTTTTAAGTCTAAGTTAGCATTTATCAGCTTGTCAAATTTTTCCCAGTCAGTAGAATGATTGTAGATTTTATAGGGAGGTTCAGACAGTGTTATTTTGGTACTGACAACTAGTACAACAGGAGTGTGATCAGATGATAAATCAGTCACAGATTCTACTTGTGTTTGGGTATTCGGTACGTTTTTGGTAATAAAAAAGTCTAGTAGGTCTGGGACTTTATTAAGGTCTGTAGGCCAGTACGTGGGTCTTCCGTCTGTTCTGTAATCCAATTTAAGTTTTTCACTAGTTCGATACAACTGTCTACCCCTAGGGGTGATCAACCTTGACCCCCAGTAGGTGTGTTTGGAGTTCCAGTCTCC
This sequence comes from Tinea semifulvella, assembly GCA_910589645.1. Taxonomy (NCBI): domain Eukaryota; kingdom Metazoa; phylum Arthropoda; class Insecta; order Lepidoptera; family Tineidae; genus Tinea; species Tinea semifulvella. The sequence continues at coordinate 324,996 of OU342624.1, forward strand.
TCCGCATATAAACTTATTTCCCAGGATTGAGAAGTAGTCTTCAAAATCTTGTGTAGTGATCACATGTCTAGGTGGGCAGTAAACTGCAGATAGACAAATATTAGCATTTTGATTATTAATTTTAATTGAGGTAGCTTGGATTTTTTCAGTTCGATACGATTGTATAGGATAATGCTTAATATTAGTTTTAATAATAACAGCAGTGCCGCCATGGGTATTTCCTGAGGGATGGTTAGTTGTGTACATGTTGTAGTTTTTGATATTTATGTAGCTTTTATCAGTAAATCTTGTTTCTGATATAAGGGCAATGTCAATTTTGTTGGATGTTAGAAAAAATTCCAGTTCCTGTCTTCGTTCTGTTAGCCCGTTGGCGTTCCAAGTCATTATACGTAAGTTAGGCGTCATTTTGATATAATGTTGCTGAAGAGCTGAATCATTCGATCCATCATGTTGTCTATCATGTTAGTCATGAAGTGTTGTAGTTTATTAAACATATGTTCCATTATTTTAATAAGGCTGTCGTTATTATTATTATCACTTATTGTTAGTTCTGGTCTATTTTGCGTAATTTTTGCATACGTTTTTGTCGGTGTTGTGCGAATATGTCGAATTTCTTCTGAGCTAGCAATGTCGCTTGGCATTGTAGTTTTCGTCCCTTTGTCAGATTGTTTTTGAGTTGTGACAGGTTTTAGGTTAAATATTCGTTCTTTATACTGTTTGTATTTAAGACATCCTTTGTAACTAGCTGGATGTTTTCCTTGGCAGTTTACACAAGTTGCTTCTGTATCAGCGGTTTTAGAGCATGATAACGTGGGATGATCTTTACCACATTTAACGCACCTGTGTGGTCTCAAACATTGGTTTTTGGAGTGTCCAAAACGCTGGCATCTTTTACATTGAAGGACTTCCTTTTTCTTGTATGGAGCTTCGAATGAAACTACCATATAGTTCAGTCTCTTTACATTGAAGATGTCTTTGTTATTAGGTTTTGGTTCAAGGTCAACATAAAACAACGGCAGCGGTTCCTTAGATGTTCTATGTAAAACATTCACTATTTGTCTGGTGTCATGTCCAATTTTAGATAGTTCGCTTTTTATAGTTGCAGTATCTTCCGTTGGGTGAATTCCTTTAAGTACAACTCTATATGCTCTTTCGCTTTTAAGTTTATATGTGTAGTGGCTTATATTATTTTGAATAAAGTTGTCTCTTACTTGTTTGTAAGTGTCAATGTCATTAGGGAGAATTTTAACCATATGCCCCGATCTTAGTGTTGTCATAGTGTAGTTTTCATTACTAGTTACTTTGTTAAGTGTATCTTTTAGAGATGATATGTTTGTCACTCCTGTTACAAAGATAGGTTCTGGTTTTGGTGGTCTTGTATTTTCTGTGGTAATCTCTTGAGGTATGTTGTCCAGAATTTCGAATTGATTACATGTTGGTATAGTATACATTGTCTGGTTCTTTGTTCTCTTACGGGTGTCAAGGTTTTTTAATTCTGTTGGGCTGGTTTCTGGTTTACGCTTGCTGATGTATGAACGATCACTTTGAAAGCTTGTTTGATTTTTTGAGGGTGGATCTTTATTTCTTTTTGTTGTGTATTCCTTTAGGCAGCCGTCAGAATCACTTCGTTTTCTTGTAAACATGCTTTTATGAAATGTTTGTTGTATCATTGCATTAGGTATATTCGTATTGTTGTCATCTTTAGTGGGACTTTTAGTTGTGTTGTTGTCTTTGTTGGCTTTCGGTGGCGTCCTTGTAATAGAGTCTCGTCGACTGAAAGGGTTATAATTATCTTTTTGGTGAAGCAAAATTTTGCCCCCCCCAGAATACGAGGGGCTGCCCGAATTAACGGGGAGGGATTCTCCGACATTGTCGGTACCCTCCTGGGGTAGTTTGTTTTTAAATTTTGCACTTTCCATTGTTTATTCCTCCTACTTCTACCTCTCCTCTACCCAGAATTTTTTAGGAGTTATTTTACTCCAAGGCTCTCTGCAGCCTCTTCCAACCAGTTCTCCAGTTGGGTGTATGGTTATACCGCCATTGCTCGGTCGCCAGAGCCTCGTTAGTAATCTAGCAGGGAGCACCACGTGCAGGTGAGGTTGACTGTTGGGCCGGATAAGATGTTGGTGCCGTTCTCCCCCTACTCCCCTTAAGAAATATAAATGTACTAAGAGAAATTTTTGCGCAACAAGGATTGCCAGACTCTATCGTAAGCGATAATGGTAGAAGTTTCATTTCAGACGAATTTAAAAATTATTTAAAATTAAATAATATTAGACAAATCCTAACAGCACCTTACCACCCAGCATCGAATGGACAAGCAGAGCGTACGGTCCAAACTATTAAAAATAAATTAAGGAAACTATCCTCAGTGCCTTGGCATATTAGGTTACCAACAATATTATATGGATTACGTACCACACCCAATAGTGTTAATGATCGTACTCCAGCCGAACTTTTAAATAACAGGCGTTTTAGAACCAAATTTGATTACCTGAATCCTCTATCATACAAAGATAATGATCAATTAGAAACCATTAATAATAATGAAAAAACAAAAATCAGAATATTTGATATTGGACAGACAGTTTACATAAGAAACTATGGTAAGGGGCCCCGTTGGCTGAGAGGTGTGGTGGAAAAGAGAGTTGGACTTTGTCAATATAAAGTCAAATGGAATGGAAGATTGTTATTAAGACATATTAACCAGATGCAAGACAGTGGGGCAAAGGAAAGAGAGCAAGTGGTCGAGGTAGAGCAGACTCAGAGCAGCGATGAAGAAGATGGTGAGCAACTTGCTATACCACCACAAGACCAGTGGCCAGATATGATTGGCGTGTCTGGACCTGAAGAGATAGTGATGTACAGAGAAAGAGCGGGGACTTCAAAACGCCCACGGGCGTCCTCCTCTTCTTTATCACCACCGCTTAAAAGAATCGCACATCAGGATCCATATGACCTGGAGCCTTTGGATAGCGATGATGAAGAGAGTGATTAGTGTACAAAACATTATCGTTAAATAAATAAATAATATATTTTTAAATTAGTATATAAGTGTATTAAGACTAAATTAGTGTATGAACTATCTTTGGGGAAAGGCATGTTGTGTATACAAGTGACAGTAATGTCAGTTGATATTAACTAGTGGGTAGTATTAAAAAGTGAACAGAAGTTGGAACTTTAACAGTGAAGCTGTATCATGCATAACCCTTAATTGTGAGTATATAATAGCGGGAAATAGTGTTAACGGTGACAAAGGTCGACTCACCATACACAATGCCATATTACCAATACTTTGTATGGAAGCGAAACGTGGATATGTCAGAATACGCATGAGAGTAGAGTTAATGCATTGGCGGACCGCATACGTAAAGTCCAAATACGAAAAAGGGTCAAAAGAAAGCATAGGGATAAAAATAAGGAAAGGAATGCTACGATGGTTCGGGCATGTTGAAAGAATGAGTGAAGAGAGATTGACGAACCAGATATATAATGCGATATAAAATTTGACCGCCTCCGTGGTCTAGTGGTAACAAACGTTGCCGTGAACTCGGGAGGTCGTGGGTTCGATTCCCACCGGGGGCAAGTTCTACATTGTATAATTTGTCTCGGTCTGGGTGTTTATATGTATAATATGTATATATTTACAAAAAAAAAGTATAATATGTAGTTTATCAACCATCTAGTTTCCGTAACACAAGCCTCGTAGCTTACCACGGAAACTAGATGGCGCTGTGTGACCTGTCTGGAAATATTTATTAAATTTATTATTATTTATTTATTAAATTAAGATACGGATTTGTTTTTTTTTTTAAATTGGAGTGAACGTAAACCCCAAGAAAATCCGTTTGTTAGATCGTCGGAACATACATACAGAAGTGGCGCTGGATTTAGTTATAACTATTTACTTTTTTTTTAGAATTGGAGAGAAGCAGATATATAATTTGTACAAAATAGCGGAATTCTGTAAGAATGAACAAATGAAAGACGACGACCAGTCTTCTATTAGAAAAGAATGCTTAAAATTATGGCGGGTAAGTTACTCATCTTTAATGCAATCAGTCATCAATTAACAAATCCATTAAAACACTGACTCCTAAACTTATGCCCGTTTTTACCATCATTATTATTATTAAATACTTTATTGCACTTAAAAGTATGTACAAAGGCGAACTTAAAGCCATTTCGGCTTTTTTTAACTACCAACTAACCTTTGGGAGAGCGAGACAGTATAAATATGTGGGATGCAACCAATAAACAACATAAATAGTATGAATACATAGACTACATAAATAATCATCAATATATAAGTATCATTCCCCAAGTTTTAGGTAACCCTTAAGAAAATTTAGGTAACACATATCACGTGTTTCGTTTTCACCAACACTTAGCGGTCACCCAAGGGATCCAGAAACGGAAACAGTATAAAATAATTAAATTAAAACTACTTTAAAGTAAAAATTAAAATAAATATAAACTAAACCTAATAAAAAATAAACTATAAGTAAAAATTGTCCTCTAGAGACGACCCTTCAGTGATAGTCCCAAGAAGACTGGCAACATCTCCCCTCTGTATTGCTAAGCTAATACGTTGGCAGAAATAATTGCCAGCCTTCCTATTTTAAAATATTTTTTTCTGTTTTTTCTTCTCCACATTAAACTTACGAATATTTATTTATTTATTTTTATAAAAATCACAGTTTATTATATTAAACATATAAACAAAGTAGCAATAGTGGAACACAAGCCAAAGAGATTTTATATTATTTAGACAATAATATTAAAACAGAAATAAGAGTAAAATATAGTAATTAGAATTAAATTTATAGTGAAATTGAACTCTGACTAGCTAAAGTAAAAGAATAATAATAATAATAAATAAGTGAAAACCAATAGGTTAATGATTATTTACCTAAAACAAAATGATACTATATATATGAGTATAGCAGTATTCGTATATTAGCAAGCGAAGTGGATTTGCAAAGTCAGTCCGGGATAAGAGTTGTCTTGGTACTGCCTCCGGTGATTAGTTACATGTATCAGAGTAGAACATGGCTAAAACGTTAATATAGACAAGTTATTTACAGTGATCTAAACAGGTGAATGAATAAATGTTTTTTTTTTGTGAGTATTTAATGTTCTATTTTATTCATGTCATATTTTCCTTTTCCATTTAGGTTCAGTTTCCATTAAAAATTAAATTATGTTGTATATGTGCATATGTAGATTAAAAACTAGTGTACCCTGTATAGTTTCTTATATATATATATATATATATACAGGGGTTTTTAAGACAGGACAGTAAGAGCCAGTTAAAGGAATACATTCCTAGGACATACATACATACATATCTTCACACCAGATCCCTTGCGGGGTAGGCAGAGACAATTGAGCGCTATTTGACACGATCACGACATACCTCTTTCGCTTCGTCGACATTCATCAACCTCTTCATACATGCCCTTTTGTTACGAAGACTTTTTAATGCACCTTCAGTCAGTGTTTTATTTATTTGATCGTGATATGTGAGTCTCGGTCTGCCAGGGCCTCTTTCACCTACAAACACTTGGTCAATCATTCATCGCTCATCCTTTCAACATGCCCGAACCATCGTAGCATGCCTTTCCTTATTTTTGTCCCTATGCTTTCCTTCATACCAACCCTTTTCTGTATTTCGACGTTATGTATGCTGGTCAAATCTTTAGTGACACTCACGTGATTCAAAGTAATCGATTGACGTGAGAATCAAAATCGGCCACCGCGTTTGGTCTCCAGTGTGCCACAAAGGAACGAACGAACATACATACATATTTAGGCTGATAAACACATTTGTTTGCGTCGCGCAGTCAGTAGGTTTCCGATAGGTGCATTGCAGGTCTCAAGCCCAGAAACACTTGTAGACGAGTTTTTAAATCAAATCAAATCATTTATTTCCTTAGGTTAGTACACAACACTTGGATATTGTCAATACATATATTTTAATACAATATAAGCTTGGCTGGACCGAATCTAACAGCAATACAATTTATAATAAATAAAACATTGTTGCCATAAGCGAGGATTTTGTACTTATTTATAACTAGATACTTAAAATTTAATTCGTGGCTGTAAAAAGGCCGTGTCAGCTTATGATCTAATAACATTTAAGTCCTTAAATATAAATTCGTGGCTGTAAAATGACCGTGTCTGCTTACAATCTAGTAATAATAATATTTATGTCCATAAATATAGATTCGTGGCTGTAAAATGGCCGTGTCAGCTTACAATCTAGTAATAATAATATTTATGTCCATAAATATAGATTCGTGGCTGTAAAATGGCCGTGTCAGCTTACAATCTAGTAATAACAATATTTATGTCCATAAATAACAAATCGTGGCTGTAAAAGGGCCGTGTTAGCTTATAATCTAAAACACGTTATTCGTATTAAGTGTACTCAATGTATCTTATGGTTAATAAATAAATAAATTACCTGTTTCAGATACCGGACGAAGTCAGAATGAAGCCGAAGCGATCTTACGTGGACGACACATTCTCAGCAGTACTTAATTCTATATGTAGGAAGCCCGTAGACACCAATCCGCATTCTGTCAAAGTTAATGTCATGTCAAAACCGTCCGCCATCTTGGATTCTGTAGACGATTTGAAAGTATTTAGGAATGTCTACACGTGGCATTTTATGTTTCTCAGCAGCGGGGCCAATAATAGAGATATTAGGTTCTTCTTAGGTGAGTTTTTTGATTTTATTTTTTTATACTAGCACGACCTTGCGCCCACCTGATGGTAAGTGGCGCTCAAGGTCCATGAATTATAGCAACTGGAATCAGACAATCGTCGCTAACACTATGCCGGCTTGAATTGGCATGACGGCAATTATTTTTTATTATTGTTTGCGTTTTTAACGCGTACCTTAAAACCGGTTCGGTTCAAACCCACCCGGCATGTACCAATGAGAAATACACTTTTCTTATGTACTGCAGTCATAGATTTACAACACCAACGTTCCCATGTGAGGAGAGCACAACTTGTGGAATCCGTCTGGCCAGCGTGGCCAGTGTAGGCCAAATTCTCCAGTTCTGGAAGGCCCATCTCCAGCAGTGGAGGTCTAGGACTCTTGTGTTCTGGGGGCTATGAGCGAGAGAGATCAAAATTAAATTTTAAAAAATATTTCAGGCATCTAGAAACTGCCTCTTTGGTCTAGAGGTTTAGTCTTTGGATGGCGTAGACTCAGAGGTACCGGGTTCGTTTCCTGGTCGGGTCACAATAATATTAATTAATTTAAGAGACTGACATCAGTCCCTAACACTATGCCGGCTTGACTCGACATGAGGGCAATTCGAGCCTGATCCCGAAACGGTGTGAATACAATTTACTGGGTTTATCGGTACGAATGGTGGATACTTCCCCACCCCGACAGACTGGGGAAATTACCACCATCAGTTCGTCCACCACCACCACCTATTTGTTGTTCTCGTTGAAAGTATGTGCCATTTGCAATGATGTCAAATGCCAATTTTTACTTTCAAGGAGAACTAATATTGTAAGCTTGCCATGGGGATATTTATATAACATTTGATTTTAGGTCATGGTGGAAAAGATGTGCATCAGTTAGATGGTTTTCGTTGGACAAGTGTAATGGATTTAAATCTCACGTTACCAGCTCAAACCTTAATTTATGCAGAGGTATGCTATCGCATGTTCATTTCTTTAGAACCCTTTACAATCACATACGAGGTGATAATCATAGTTATGGGATATAGATATAATAAATGAAGCCCCGATTTTTCAATAACCAGCTAAGCAGTCTGATAGCAGTTATTCCATAGTTAATAAGAAATTGGATAGTGTCAAAGTGACAGATAAACACATTAACTGACAGATAAATATATCTGGTGCCTCAAGAATCTGTTAACAACTTATCAAGTGGATACATTTGGTTTCTGAAGGTCACACATTTGAAGTATTGTGTTTTTCTTTTAAATTCGTTTCAGAAACATGGATATTTTTAATTCAATTTATGATTTACTTATTGACATGATATCCTCGCCAACCGTCTGGCCAGTGTAGGAGTGTAGGTCAAATTCGCCCTCGATATGTTCTGAAAGGCCTATCTTCAACAATGGAGGTCTAGGACGCTGTGTACTGGGTAGGGGCTTTGATGATCAAAATAATCATTATAATATCGTAAGGCATTTTTATAGAGCACATTGTTTTGTAGTTTAATTATCTAATAGGAGGCTATCATTTTAATGATATTTTAAGGGGTTGTTATTATAATTAACTATTTGGAGGCTATCAGTATAATTCTTTTAAGGGGCTGTTATTATTTATTTATTTACAAAATTTATAGTTATTTTTTTAAGAACCGCCCGGAGTAAGCGGCGAACTCCATCGTGAGATTTTGCGATTTTGTTGCTGTCTCATACAGAGTAAGATAGGGCGCGTAATGAGCGAGACCGCGCTATGGTGCATTGGCAATGCGGAGTGTTTCGGGGAAACGCGTAAGCGACGTCAAATCCATGGCGCTTACGACCTTATTTTCACAACCTTCGCGGTCGGTATTTAGCCGTGTCCATAGGTACCTAATAAAATTAATGTTATCTATGTAGGATAGGTATCTATAACAATATTTTTATAATGCATTTTGTAACCATTTGTATTTCGATCGACAGAACCTCAAAGGGACTGATTATAAATAATACAGTCGAGTTCAATAATAGTATACACTTTTGACATCTCATGGCTCTTATTTATGAAGATAGAGCTCACTATTGTCAAAAGAGTATACTCAGTTTATCCATTTCTAAATGTTCGGATGTTCACATCAAATAATCAGTTCCGTTCGTAGTTATCACGTTTTGCCGTGTTCACGCACCTAGTAAAACGTATGTTACCTAGGTAGGATAGGTATCTACCTAAATATAACAATACATGTCTAACAATTTACAAAATATTACTCTTTTTTAATTACTTAGATGCAGTAATTCATTCATAGGTTTATGATTCTATTTTTACACATACATGCATAATCTCACGCCTTTATCTCATATGGGGTAGGCAGAGCCCTGGGAGGTACACCGCAATGATTCAGTAGGCCATGCCACACACTCCCACATCGGGCCTCACTTAGCTAGAGTATATGTGGTGACAGGTTGCTAGCCTGCGATGCGGTCTATCGTCGTTGCCACACGTAAATGCTTGCCTAAGGCATTAAGCTCGCCTATGTACATTTATTTTGTGCAATAAAGAATTTAAACAAAACAAACGCAGAAACAAATGGAAAGTTATGAATGAAGAGTTGGGCAAGTTCACTTTAAACTGAATGGACACTCCATTAGTCTCCATATCAGTCTTAGCGCATGTTTGTTATAATTAAATCGCCTACCATCGATATAGAGCAAACTATTCATTTTGCTTCAATTCGATTATATCTGACCTGATAAATCATAAACTGTGCAGTGCCGTTAGAAATAGACAGATAAACAACAACTGTATAATTTATCTATGTAAGATGTAAAGGTAGTTAAATAAAACTAAAATTTCAATTGAATTATAAATTTTAATAATATAACCACACACATTCTTTATTGTACACCGATTTGTTCCATCAGACATTTTTACGGATTTATTCTATCCCTTATAGGTAATTTCCTCGGTAAGCGTGGGTCTAAAATTTCCGGCAAAATGCATATCATATAAAATTCCATTAATTTATTTAGCATATTCAGCTCCCAAAAGATGGAATCTGTCTCAATTTTTTCATAAAGTATTCCTTGGGGAGTCCACAGTACAAAAATACAATATTTCCTTTTAGTTATATTTAATTGCAGGTGTCATGCTTGCTGCTGAGGCTGGACATTTTATTTCTATATATATAAGTAAGTGCCGAAAACTGGGAAATATTGTGAGAAGAACCCAAAACATTATAATTTTGGATTGGGAAATTCATGTGGCATTCGATAATTTAGAAGAACAGGAACTTATAATAAATGTTAGGGAGAACTCATCAAGTGACAATGACGATTCATCATATTTTGATTAAAATAAATAAAAATTACCTGTCGTTATAATTATTTCGTTTCATTGTCGAGTACCTACCTATACCTACTTATTTTACAACAGCTATACTTATTACAATAGGCATGGTGACAGTGGTAAAAAATCTATTCATTAAAATATCGCTATACATAAAAGATGATAAAAAAGGATCAATATTGTATAAAAATGTTGAGATTAATAATATTTTTAAGTTGAAAATATGCAGTCTAAACCTTCAATTAAAACTGTGAATCGTCACAAATTTATATACAATATCAATATTTCAATCATAACATCACTATTGATATTGAAATAGAATTTTTAAACTTTATTAAAATGTTGGTTATTTATCGTACTTTATAAAAAAAAAATACTGCATATATGGACTCAATTTGTCTTGGATGAATATTATTTGGGATAAAGGAACAAAATTAGGCAGTTGTCGTATTTTTTATACCTCGCATTTAAAAGTTTATTTTGTAATTTCGTGTAATATGCGCGCGCAGTTACATTCTACAGGAACTGTCATCGAGAAAATAAAGAAATGGAAATAGTATAGCTAATAGGTACCTATTTTAGTCCAAGTTTCGCGAAACAGGGCCCTGCATTGCGCTAATCACTATTATAACAGTTCATAACACATTGAACTAGCTAAGCAAAGAATCAGTTCCGTTATCAGTCCAAGTATTCATAGTTAGTAGGTATAGGTAGGTATTTGGTTGTCACACATGCACAGTGCACACTGACCACAGCAGCTGAGACTGAGAGAGACAAGCGCCGAGCGCGCGAGCGACGCTACGGCACGCCCCTCTCCCCTGTCATGTTCCGCACCCCGTTCGTGCGAGCGAGACGCTGCACTAAGTTTATCGAATTCGCGAGTTTTCTAAAAGATTTTCGTATTTTTGATCTCATTTCTGTAATATTGCAGATATTTAAAGAAAGAAAATATATATAACAGTTTAGGATATCACAGATGTTTATAAGTGCATTTCATTTCAATCGAAACTCTATAACGTGTGGGTGAACTAGCCGAACATGACACGTTTTTGGCGTTAAAAACACAGAATTTCAATTCGCTCTAATTTTGTTCTACTTTATTGTTTCTTACTGAAAACCGGCTACAAACATGCGTACGTGTCATCCGATACTGTATGCAAAATATTATTTCGATAGCCCTTCTCATTAAGTAATTACAACAAAACTACGTTTGTATGGGAATTCGCTGCTCCGGGTGGTCCTTAAGGGGTTGTTATTTTAATTATGTTTAAGGAGGCTGTTATTATAGTTATCTTCGAAGGGACTGTCATTTTAATTATGTTTTAGGAGGCTGTTATTATAGTTATCTTTGAAAGGGCTGTTATTTTAATTATGTTTTAGGAGGCTGATATTATTATAGTTATCTTTGAAGGGGCTGTTATTTTAATTATGTTTTAGGAGGCTGATATTATTATAGTTATCTTTGAAGGGGCTGTTATTTTAATTATGTTTTAGGAAGCTGATATTATTATAGTTATCTTTGAAGGGGCTGTTATTTTAATTATGTTTTAGGAAGCTGATATTATTATAGTTATCTTTGGAGGGGCTGTTATTTTAATTATGTTTAAGGAGGCTGTTATAATAGTTATCTTCGAAGGGACTGTTATTTTAATTATGTTTTAGGAGGCTGTTATAATAGTTATCTTCGAAGGGACTGTTATTTTAATTATGTTTTAGGAAGCTGATATTATAGTTATCTTTGAAGGGGCTGTTATTTTAATTATGTTTTAGGAGGCTGTTATTATAGTTATCTTTGAAGGGGCTGTTATTTTTATTATGGTGTAGGAGGCTGATATTATTATAGTTATCTTTGAAGGGGCTGTTATTTTCATTATGTTTTAGGAGGCTGTTATTATAGTTATCTTTGAAGGGGCTGTTATTTTTATTATGGTGTAGGAGGCTGATATTATTATAGTTATCTTTGAAGGGGCTGTTATTTTTATTATGGTGTAGGAGGCTGATATTATTATAGTTATCTTTGAAGGGGCTGTTATTTTCATTATGTTTTAGGAGGCTGTTATTATAGTTATCTTTGAAGGGGCTGTTATTTTTATTATGGTGTAGGAGGCTGATATTATTATAGTTATCTTTGAAGGGGCTGTTATTTTTATTATGGTGTAGGAGGCTGATATTATTATAGTTATCTTTGAAGGGGCTGTTATTTTTATTATGGTGTAGGAGGCTGATATTATTATAGTTATCTTTGAAGGGGCTGTTATTTTCATTATGTTTTAGGAGGCTGTTATTATAGTTATCTTTGAAGGGGCTGTTATTTTCATTATGTTTTAGGAGGCTGTTATTATAGTTATCTTTGAAGGGGCTGTTATTTTCATTATGTTTTAGGAGGCTGTTATTATAGTTATCTTTTAAGGGGCTGTTATTTTCATTATGTTTTAGGAGGCTGTTATTATAGTTATCTTTGAAGGGGCTGTTATTTTCATTATGTTTTAGGAGGCTGTTATTATAGTTATCTTTTAAGGGGCTGTTATTTAAAATTTACTAATAATATTTATTTTCAGGTAGTAAAAGAATTAAGTAGTAAAAATCGGATGCATACAAAAACTATACATATAATTGATGCTGTGATGCTCGGAGGCATCGACATATCTCATCTACCTCTTACTGAAAGGTAAGTCAACACAATTATTTATCCGACAGACAAAATATACAGGATGTTCGGCGCAAAGACCTAGAAGTTAACATGCGAGCTTATGGGGTATTATCCACTTTTCCCTAGGCCGTTTGATTTTGAAAAAAAAAAAAACTTGCACTCGCTTGTAAGGAATCAAATGGTGGACAGTTACTTTAAACGGTAAACTTAAGGATAGTTTATCTTATTAAACAAGAAGAGAAGACAAATTTAGAAATTCCATGGATTCACCGTGCGGGTGCCTGGTCTATCGTGTGTGGGTAAGAGATGAGAAGAATGGTGTCTCGGGCTTGCAACCGACAATAGGCTGGTTTAAAAAAAGGAGGCCTCCCTTTTTTTTGCGCTATAATACGCTCACCATCCACCATTCTACTTCTCTCCCTACCCAACCAAATACTGTATGATGCCGTTAATGCCGTCTTGGAAGCTCGTTCCATAAATGTATTGACGGCAGACCTGCTGAGGCCCAATTCTTTCAGTAAGTGATGCAAAGATTTTGCTGGTACTCCTCTCGCACCAACTTCCACTGCGTAAAGCTGAGTCTTGAACCCGTTCCTGATCATTTCTTCTGTGAGATCATAATATTTATTCGACTTCATGTTGTGGTCTTTTGGAATATTTGATTCCCACGGAACGGTAAGTTTAATAAGGATAACTTTTTTTAAGTTCCGAGAAAACACTAAGATGTCTGGCCTATAGGCTGATACAGCTAGTTCATCTGGGATCCTATAATGGTGTTCAAATGTATCCATGAGAATTTTCCAGTCTGATGCGGCGCCAAGGATCGAGGTGGGCTTGCATTTAGTTTTCGTGCTTTGCCCTTCCTTTACAAATGTGGTCAAAGTTTTATTTGTGTCAGTCCCTTTCTGGCTCTTGCAATAGAAAGACTTACTGCTTCACGGATAACACCTAGGACTTTGTCATGTCGGCGTGAGTAATAGCCCTTTTCTAGAAGAGTAACGCATCCTACAAGTGTGTGTCTAGCAGTTCCTATGGCAGCACCACACAATGTACAGTTCTTTTCTGTAGTGTTTCCCCACCTTACCAGATTACTTTGGTCCGGGAGGGAAAAATAGTCCTTTCCTTTGAAAGTAACTTTTCACCACAACTAATTTATTTAATTCAAATTAATTTATACATTAAAAGGGTTAGTAAGTACAAAACAATTAACATAATGAAAAATCTAAGTAAAAGGTGTTAATAATAACAATAAATCTTTGGTCTGGTCACACTAGGATATGTAAATAACATAAAATATATATAACATAAAGGAATATTGAGTTTGACTGGGAGTTCTTCGCGCCATTTTGCACGGACATGTTAAGTCCAAGTTTTTCGTTTTGTAAATTAGTTTACTGTGGATATTGGTAGTCAAAAATGGTGTTATTTTGTTTAATAATGTGCTACGTTGTGAATAATTATGGAAAACGATAAATTTGACTATATAAGTACATATATGGGGCAGAAGTTGCACTTTATTTTTTGCTGTTTTCCCGCGCTGTGAACTCCCGTATACCCTTCGTGTTTGGGCGATATTGACGTGAATTACTCCATTAAAAACATCAAATTCTGCAACACTTGGAATTTGATGATCCCCAACTCGGTTATGAACTCTGTTATGAACATATATTGTGTAAATAAATTACGTGTTTAGGGCTGATGTATTCTGTACAATGTCCGTTAAAGACACTTTGAAAAAAAATTGAGACAGTCCTTCGCGCCATTTTGCGTGGACATGTCAAGTGCAAGTTTTTGTTTTGTAAATTAATTTACTGTGAATATTATTGGTCAAAGTGGTGTTGTTTTGTTTAATAATGTGCTACAATGTGAATAATTATGGAAAACGATAAATTGGACTTTAAATATGGGGCACAAGTTGCAGTTTATTTTTTGCGGTTTTTCCGCGCTGTCAACTCCCAAATTTTACCCGACGTGTTTGAGCTATAGTGCCGCGAGTGACTCCAAGAAAATCATCAAATTCTGCAGCATCTGGAATTTGATGATGACCTCATTAACCTTCAAGCGGGCGCGCGTGTCATTGTAACGGAAGCGGGCGCGCGTAATCGAAAAGACCTATGGGATATATAAGAGAAATAAAGCACAAATTAATCAATAATCTTTTATTTTTTTTGTATTCAGATACATTATCATTGTGTTTAGACTCAAATTGTTGAAAATAAATAACATTAACTTATAAAACAATTATAAAATCAAATAACAATTAAACTTTGGATCAAAAATCAATTTAGGAACACAAAACCTTCTTACTGTTTACATACATAGTAAAAAACAATTAAATTTATAAAATAAAAATAAAACATAATTGAACTGCGAATAATTGAGTAGAAATATTGTTCTTTTCAGTGACATAGTAGTAGGAAAAATTGAAATGCTCGTCCCATCATTTGCATATAAATCCTCTAAATTCGCGTGTGATATCTTCAAGGAAAAGTGCTAGAACTTCTACAGCATCAGTCGTTTTGCAGTCACGTGGTCTGTCATATGATAGCGCTTTTCTTTGAATAAATTTGTTGGTATGTGTTACAACTTTTACAATAATATTCTCCGTAATGAATAAATTCCAGGCTTGCATAAATGTTGTTACCCCTACGCCATTCCTACGAGTACCTGAATCTTCAGTGAGAATATTTTGAACTTGGCGCATCACCCTGTTGTTGGATTTTTGCCACTTTGTTACCTTATCACGCCCCGTAAAACAGCTGCTTATATCTAAAAGAGGCAAATTCTCCTCATCTGAATCCTGGCTGTTTAATTCCTCATTGAGTTCCCTCTGAAACGATGTGCTCGGAAGTTTCTGAACGTTGGTCGCTGAGCTCTGAATCACTCTCTTCATCCTCTCGTAGTGTTTCCTCAAGTATTGCACTTTGTGATAGCGGTCGACGACTCATTTTATATTAAAAAAACATTATTACAAGCTTAATTCGATAATTTTGGTTGATAGCCGAAGAAATAATATATCGCGTTGAGCGTCGCGCGTAACCTTTTCGACGACAGGCGCATGGTGTGCTTTCGACGCCTGCGCCGCGACTAAAACAATAGCGATCTGTGGGGAGAGTAGAGTGCGGAGAGCGGAGATAAATTGTTTATTTCGCACACAGTGACAAAACAACAAGCTATTAGGAATGAGAAATGCATGTGACGAATAATAATAATATTATGAACGAAAATGTATTGAGCGCGGTCGATTCGACACCACGCGCCTGCTTGAAGGTTAACTAATTAAAAATAAAGATATATTACGTCAGACTTGGCTGTATGGGCTAGATCCTTTGCCTTCCCTATCATCTCATTCATTATCCATCGGGAGAAAAGAACAAAAAAAAAATTGCGTTTGACAGTTCTATTCCTCGAGTCCCTCCGTTTGACAGCTGGAAGAAATGGTTGAGTGGAAAAGCCGTTTGGAAAACGTTTAAGAATGAGGATCTTGCACTATAATATGTTTTTGTTCCAGATTAAACCAATGCTCCCTATTTTGTATAGCCTTGTCGAAGCCATTTGACCAACAAGCAATGACGTTACGTTGCAAACGGCTACATAACCTGGAGCACTTTACTGACGCCATGAACTATGTGGAGATAAGGGACACTAAACTTAGTAAAAACGCCGTCACATATCAAATTCCAAACAGAAACAAACAGAACGACATATTCCATGTTGTAGGATCGCTGCTCTTCATTAAGGAAACTAATGGTCAGTATTTCAAGGGGATTTTGTTAATATATCGTTCAGAAAAGATTATGTCAAGGTGTCGCCCTAGAAGGTAATTATATAGGTTAATAACCTGGCGTCTAGAGGTGATTAAGGCGTATAGAGAGGTAATTATAACGTCTAGAGTGGTTATTATGGCGCCTAGAGAGGTGATAAGAGTATTCTATTCTATTCATATCATTCTATCTAGAGATTAAGTCGTATAGAGATTTGATTATGGCGTCTGGGAGGTGATTTCATCTAGGAAGGCGATATTTTCTGATGGCGTCTCGGAAAATGACTTAGTTAAGGTGTAAGTTTCATTTTCATTACAGCCCCTAGAACACAGCGTCCTAGACCTCCATTGTTGGAAATGGGTCTTTCAGAACATATATCTGGAGAATTTGGCTTACACTGGCCACGCTGGCCAGACGGCTTGGCGAGAATAAAATGTATTTTTTTAATGACAATTTATTAACAATTCCACTAGTTGGAATTAGGGGAACCGGAAACCGAGATGGCTTAGCATGCTCACAATGAGGCATAACAGAATGGTGGTGTTGTAAATTTATTTCTCATTGGTACATGCAGATTCGAACCAACCTTTTTAGGATTTTAACAATCCATTAACAATAAATTTTACGATTAATAAAAAATAAACTAAATTTCAGAACCGTGGGAGGCGAAAATGTCAAGATCACGGGGTTCCAAATATTGGTTCTGTAACGGAAAGCCCAGTGCTCGTGCCATTCCACTGGAAGCTGCTAGAGATGTGTTCAGCTGTTACTTGTCCCGAGTCACCTGGATGTGGCATCCCGGACAACAAATATATCAAAATCTGACTCATTCCGGACTCACACGGATACAAATGGAGGAATATATACATAACAATATAGCTCAAATCGAAAATATATAACAATAAATAAATAAAATGAAATCAAATCCTTAATTTTATATTAAATTGTAAATACTGAATGGTTTTTTAAATACTTTCCTATCCCAGCGTCCTAGACCTCCACTGTTTGGGATTATCCTTCCAAAATATATATCTGAAACATTTGCATTTACAACTGCCTTAAATTAAAACAAAAGGAGAAGAAAAGACACAGTCTATAATAATCATCACAGCGAAATAGACCTCCACTGTTTGGGATTATCCTTCCAAAGTATATATCTGAAACATTTGCATTTACAACTGCCTTAAATTAAAACAAAAGGAGAAGAAAAGACACAGTCTATAATAATCATCACAGCGAAATAGACCTCCACTGTTTGGGATTATCCTTCCAAAATATATATCTGAAACATTTGCATTTACAACTACCTTAAATTAAAACAAAAGGAGAAGAAAAGACACAGTCTATAATAATCATCACAGCGAAATAGACCTCCACTGTTTGGTATTATCCTTCCAAAATATATATCTGAAACATTTGCATTTACAACTGCCTTAAATTAAAACAAAAGGAGAAGAAAAGACACAGTCTATAATAATCATCACAGCGAAATAGACCTCCACTGTTTGGGATTATCCTTCCAAAATATATATCTGAAACATTTGCATTTACAACTGCCTTAAATTAAAACAAAAGGAGAAGAAAAGACACAGTCTATAATAATCATCACAGCGAAATAGACCTCCACTGTTTGGGATTAGCCTTCCAAAATATATATCTGAAACATTTGCATTTACAACTGCCTTAAATTAAAACAAAAGGAGAAGAAAAGACACAGTCTATAATAATCATCACAGCGAAATAGACCTCCACTGTTTGGGATTATCCTTCCAAAATATATATCTGAAACATTTGCATTTACAACTGCCTTAAATTAAAACAAAAGGAGAAGAAAAGACACAGTCTATAATAATCATCACAGCGAAATAGACCTCCACTGTTTGGGATTAGCCTTCCAAAATATATATCTGAAACATTTGCATTTACAACTGCCTTAAATTAAACAAAAGGAGAAGAAAAGACACAGTCTATAATAATCATCACAGCGAAATAGACCTCCACTGTTTGGGATTATCCTTCCAAAATATATATCTGAAACATTTACAACTGCCTTAAATTAAAACAAAAGGAGAAGAAAAGACACAGTCTATAATAATCATCACAGCGAAATAGACCTCCACTGTTTGGGATTAGCCTTCCAGCCTCATTCTGTTACTTAGTCGCAAAAGTTATTAGAGGATTTCATTATTTAGGTCATAATTATAAAATATTAAATTCTCAATTCTATAAGCGCTCCACCTTGCGTATAAAACTTCAATAGCGTGACATATATGTATGTTTTAATGTCAAAATAATAATAATGTCATAATGCATAATGCACATACTAGCATTACGCTAAGAAAAGGAGTCTTTCTATGTGGATAGGGACATTACGTTTCCATCTAAAGAACGCACTCCACCAACATCAGAAGACCCAATAGACTTATAATAGTTACCTATGTAAATTAGGAAAATTAATTAAAAAATGTTATGATTAAGGTAAAAAAAGTAAATTTTAATCACCCCGAAATAAAACAACTTTGTTTAGATACGTTCTGAGGGATTCTTTCAACGATTTAAGGGATTTACCTTCATATTTTAGCCTTAATCAAAATATAATTCAATAATGGCTTTCATAAGGAGGTACCTATGGTCACAAAGAGGATCCTGATCAAGAACATGTTATGTTAAACTCTGGAACAATTCCTGCGTATTTCGTGAGTATTCGAAGAACATTCTCGGCATACCTTCTTTGATTCATGCACTTTAGTGACATTTCTTTGATTCATGCACTTTAGTGACATTTCTTTGATTCATGCACTTTAGTGACATATTCTGTCTAAAATTGCTTTCACATTTAAGACATAAATCAATTACTGCTCTTGAAGGACGCACTAGAAAGCCATGAATTCTTTTTGAAAAATCTCTTGATTATTAAAGTTTCATTATCAGTTGTAATTACTGATTCGTTTATCAAACTCTGTACGCATGTATCGCAGTACAGCTTTTTCTTAATTTTTTTCACAAAAAATATCGATAAAAAATGGCAGTTATTATAGTCAAGCACTAGTGTAGGTGCATCATTTTTTCACGTACACAAAATATCTTTATTTACTGTTGAAAATATAGTTATTGGCATTTGAAAAGATAATACCACATGTATTTCACAATCTCAACTGATTTTTATGTCACATAGAGCGTTAAACATCCAAAAATATGCTAAAAAAACATTGGTATAGTATTGAAGAATTACCTGTGAAAAGTACACTTCTTTGCGTTATTCCGCGCCGTCACTTCACAGTCAGTAAAGGAACAAGACACCATACTCGTATTTCACAATATATTCACTTTATTACTAGAAAATACTTAATAATCGCGAAAAATATACTAATACTCGAACGGGTTGATATGGGGTGATGTCAAAAAAAAATTGTCGTATCGGTTATTTTCATGCTCTCTTTTTCTAGCACACGCTATTGTGGTTATCCTCGAGGTCTCACTCGCACGCTTCGTTCGTCTTTAAGCGACGACGCGACGATCCTATCTATGATATTAACCGATACAATGGGGTATATCCAATGATGTTAATATATAAACCTCATTGGGTATATTACTAACTTTTTATATAGATGGCGCATGATAGATGTTACTTGCATAGAAATCTTTTATTTTTATTACAAACTTTTTTATTTTCTGGATATTATGCCGAAGTGAGCAGCTTTTAAATGTACAAATCGAGATTTTTAAGCGAAATCAAAGATATGGTGATCTTAAAATTGCCGTTCTATTAATTAAATCTTTTTTCATTTTTAGGTGTGCGCTTTCTTAATTCGTCTTTTAAGGTAGGTAACGTTAATACAATTTTGCTGTTATAAAAATAAAAAGTACAAAAACATTTTTAAAATGATGCGAAATAGGTATATAAAACAAGGTACCATTGCCGCTAGCGACATTTACAAAAATCTTTGCCCGATTCCATTACGGAATTCTTTTAGATGCAGTAATCGTTCGCTACATTTTATAAATTATAAGCATAACCTTTTATCATTTATTCTACAGGAGAAATAAGAACACAAATTCAAAATAAAAATAATTTATTAAGTTATAAGTATTATTTAGGCTTTAAGTTGCTAATAATTAGATAGTTTTCTAAAGAGTTTTAGCCAAGCTCTCTGCTTTGGCTACCACATCCTCTATAGTACCGACCATGTAGAACGCAGCTTCCGGAATATGATCCATTTCGCCTTCAAGAATCTATAGACAAAATAAAAAATATTTTTTAAAAGAAATAATTATCAAAAATACCATTCCTATAAACACGATATTTATTTATAACTGAGTTGGGGATAGGGATCAGCCTATATTTCCCCGCGTTCGTGTTATAGCATTTCCAACATCTCGTAGCAACTTCATAAACCAGCGCGGAATGTCGTTTTTGTTAAGAAATACCACTTTTTAACAATGCTAACATTTCTTAAATAAAACGAGCAGAGGCTACTTTTTGACAAGTAATTTCGTTCATGTTTTATCATACCATGGCATCCAACACACATGATATTATTATGGTCTTAGAATGTATTACATAAAATCGTTTAAAATACCTTTTTAACAAATATAATAGAAAACTATAAAGTATATAAAATGGTAAACAAACCATTTTATATGTTAATGACATCTGTCAAAAAGTAACATCAATAACCCTCCTTTCAACACGGTACCGACATACGAATTAGCATCAAACGTTAGAATTTTCATTAAACGAACGACTTGTGTTAAAAAAAGGGGTATTTTCATGCTAACATTTCTTAAAACGAACGCGGCCTTAATGTCAAAATTTCTCATATTGTTAGTGTTATGTTTGACTTGAAAGCCAATAAAGCAAAGCTTGTTTTTTTTTTACCAAATTTTGTATGAAATAAATGTCTGTGAGAAAGAACCACCGACAGATGTGGGAATTCACTCCACGAAAATACCTACGCTATGTTTGACTTGTGTATTTTTTTTGCTTCATTTCACTTTGAAAGGCGTTTGACTTTCGTTTGTATCTTGGTGCTTAAGTTTTCATTCAATTTAAGCAAAATTCAGTATAAAAGCGAGCTTTGCTTTCAAGTCGAACACGCACTAGGGTTACCATCTCTACCGGAATTCCGTGATTTTCATGGTAAAAAAGACATTCGATTTTAAGGACTGAATTTCCTTATTAATAATTTCTTGTGGATATAGTTGGTAAAGAGTAGTGTTATTTTGTGTTATAATATGCTACATTGTACCTAAATAATAATGGAAAACGATAAATTTGACTGTCTTTGTGTTTGACTCTTGGTATTATGTTCCATGGTTTGACTTGTCGCTTTTTTACACTTTATTTCGCCTTTAAAATATGTTCGACTTGGCATTGGCCTATAGTTTTCATACAATTTAAGGAAAATTCGGTAAAAGAAGCGAGCTTTGCTTTGCTTTCAAGTCGAACATAGCACATGTGTTCACGTACTGAGCAAAGTAGCACATTATTAAACAAAATACACTTTTGACTAACAATATCCACAGTAAACTAATTTACAAAACGACAAACTTGGGACTTGACATGTCCGTGCAAAACGGCGCGAAGAACTCCCCACTATTTCAAGATCACCAGTAGGGTCAAAATCAAAAAACGTGAATTAAATATTTCAATTGTCCGCCGCGAATTTATATTAAAGTTAACAACATTTATAATTAAAACTAAGATTATATATTTACATTAAACATAGTTTTATAACACATATTATATAGGTAATAAATCGAAAATATGGCAAATACTAAAAGTAATATATAATAGTTTTTTTTGATGAACGCATCTTAACTTTATTTTGCTATCGACTGTAGTGGAAACGTTTATACGAGAATACCAAATTTAATAGCGTTTTACATTGACAGTTCCGTTATTTAAGGGATTCCACTATATAACGTTAACGCTTCAGTAACAGAATAGGGCTACAGGTACAGCTTTTAGTACGCTAACAGGGTTATGTTTTTTTTTTGCTATTTGGGTCACCTTTTTAAATCCTTTAATAGTATCTTCTAATTTGACAAGTTTTCCCACATGACCTGTAAACACTTCCGCAACCTGCAACAAGCAATTTTATAAATAAATGTTATAAAGTTATAAATCTCTAATTGTTACGATCAAAGTTTAAAATGGTGTATGTTTTTACCTGTTGTAATGGGGTGTATCACTAACTTTTTATCACGATAGATGGCACATGATAGATGATACCTAATATAACTGACAGTTGCATAGAAAACTTGCATTTTTATTACGTACGTATATAATTAAATACTTCGTCCGACTCATCATCATCATCATCATCAGTCTGTGTCTCTCCACTGCTGGATGTAGGCCTCCCCTAAGGCTCGCCACTTAACGCGATCTTTCGCTACCCTCATCCAACCCCCACCAGCGACCTTCTTTAGGTCATCTGTCCATCTGGCGGGGGGTCGTCCCACTCTGCGTCTTCCCGTACGTGGTCTCCTCTCTAGAACCCGTTTGCCCCATCGTTCGTCGGTTCTGCGGCAGATGTGTCCGGCCCGTTGCCACTTCAGCTTGCTAATTTTAAAAGCTATGTCAGTAACTTTCGTTCTCTGACGAATATCAACGTTTCGAATTCTATACATCAGAGATACACCAAGCATAGCTCTCTCCATGGCTCGCTGAGCGACCTAGAATTTATGAACCAGACCCACTGTTAGTGTCCACGTCTCTGCTCCGTACTACATTACCGGGAGGACACACTGGTCCGACTAATTCGTGGCTTTACAGCAAACCCTTGTCTTCTTGAAAGAATATCACTATGGGTGCCCCCGCTTCAAAAGTACTTTTTAAGAGCTCGTCAGCAGCCATTATTTGCAATACCTAAATTGCGAACGAAAGCCATCGAAACGACACCCTTGTATCACGCACTGACTCTTATTAACAATATCTTGCCGTATGACCGCTGTATTGACATAATTTCGTACTCCGAGGCGAGATTTCTGACATCAGCTGGACGCTATTTAGAATTAATTTCTACAAAAAGCAGCGTGATTGATGTAAATATCAATTATTAATAACATAATTTTATTATGACCGCCTCCTTGGTCTAGTGGTAACAAACGTTGCCGTGAACTCGGGAGGTCGTGGGTTCGATTCCCACCGGTTGCAAGTTGTACATTGTATAATTTGTCTCGGTCTGGGTGTTTATATGTATATATTTACAAAAAAAAAGTATAATATGTAGTTTATCAACCATCTAGTTTCCGTAACACAAGCCTCGTAGCTTACCACGGAAACTAGATGGCGCTGTGTGACCTGTCTGGAAATATTTATTTATTTATTTATTATTTCTATAACTATATAACTATAATTTTCATTTTGTAATTATAAGCCAATTGTATAAGTGCTGCCTATGTGTAAATTTAATGTTTATTGTATAAATTGACTAAGAGCGTACGTGTTTGGCATTAGCTGTAAGTGTTGGCTTGTAATAATAATAAATAAATAACCCTTTGGATTGAGGAAAGCGTTCTTACAACCGAGCCACCCACCACACACCACAGTTATTCCTATTGTAAAGGGTGTAATCATTCCTAAGAATAAATAAATTATTACTTGAAATGGTTGCGAGAGAAATCTTTGTATTTTACGCGCCCTCGCCACCGTCATTTTGTCTTCTTCGGACAACTCGTCCATTCCCAGAATGGCGATAATGTCTTGTAAAGATTTGTAATTCTGTAACATAAGGTAGACATATTGTAAACGGTTTAAAATGTCATTCATAAGGTTCCAATTATCATTCATAACATTCAAATTGTCATTCATAAGGTTTTTATTGGCGATGATAAGGCTCTATTTGTCATTTATAAGGTCAGAATAGCCATGCATAACACTTGATTTGTCATTCATAAGTCAATGGGGTGTATCACTAACTTTTTATCACGGTAAATGGCGCATGATAGATGGTACCTAATAGAACTGTCAGTTGCATAGAAAACTTGTATTTTTATTACGAAATTTATTATTTTCTGGATATATTGCGGAAGTGAGCAGCTTTTAAGTGTACAAATCGAGATTTTCAAGCGAAATCAAAAATATGGTGATCTCAAAATTGCCGATCTATTAATTAAACCTTTTTTGTTTTTAAAGACGGTGTTCGCTTTCCTTATTAGTCTTTTAAAGTAGGTAACGTTAAGTTCAAATTAATTTTTCTGATATAAAAAAAAAAACTACAAAAACATTTAAAAAATAATCCGTCATATGTGTAAACAAGGTACCATTGCCGCTAGCGACATCTACAAAAAGCTTTGCCTGATACACCCCATTGTAATTTGATAAAAATTGACATTCATAAGGTTGAATTGTCATTTATAAGGTTACATTTGACATTTATTGAATTGTCATTCATAAGAATGAAGCTCGCGCACATTAATTTAAAGATATTTTAGTTTTTGTGCAATAAAGCATTTCTATTCTTATTATTCATTAGTAATTAGAAAAGTTAGAATTGTCAGTTATATGGTTTGAATTATCGTTTCTTAGGCTCGAATTGTCACTAATAAGGTTTGAATTGCCATGCATAAGGTTTAGTTTGTGTTTCATAAGGTTAGAATTGTCATTTATAAGGTTACAATTGACATTTACAAGAGTTGAATTGTCATTCATAAGGTTTGAATTGTAACGCATAAAGTTTGATTTGTCATTCATAAGGTTTAACCTGCAATATCTTCTGTACCCCTCTGGCAACTCCATAGTGTTCTGCTCCTATGATATTGGGGTCCATTACTCGCGAAGTCGAGTCGAGCGGGTCCACTGCAGGATATACTCCAAGTTCTGCTATAGCGCGGGATAGTACAGTTGTCGCGTCTAAATGAGCGAAGGTGGTAGCCGGCGCAGGGTCAGTTAAGTCATCAGCTGGCACGTACACTGCCTAAAGTATGTTTGCAAGGATTTAAAACAATTGGGGAAGGGAACTGGAAAACTATATCTACCCGAATCGTCGCCCAGTGCGCGTCGGTCTCGGTTCCACTAATACTAATAATATAAGTAGGACCGATTGCCTTGAATGCTAACGAACAAGTGAGTGCGCGCCTTTTTTTTTTTTTATAGACGGTGAATCAATAAATCATCAATGATACGCCCCCTGCCTGAAGGGCCAACGCGGGTGGGGGTCGATGCCCGACTCATCCGTGAAGCTTCCTAGTGAAGCCCCAGGGCGCCTACGGACTAAAATCCTATAAACCGTCTCTATCTCACTGTTGGCCCTGTGTGCCTTTACAGCTAAGTCTGAGTCGTGGCTACGGAGTGAAGGCACTCGTTCAGTCGTGGCCGAGTGGTTAAGGCGTCTGACTCGAGTGTGCGCCAAGCGCGCACCTCCTTTTATACTTCCCCTACACCAGCGCCCTCTTCCCAACGGCTACGCCGCGCGTATTTCTATGTTAGCTATCGATGATCTTGGCTAATATTGCTCGTCGCTTTTTGAGCGACAACACTAACTTGTGGAATCGTTAATGAATTGTCTTTAACATTGACATAATATCCTCGCCAAGCCGCCTGGCCAGCGTGACGAGTGTAGGCCGACAGTGAGGATGACATAAACTGATTATTGATTGATTATTTAAATCACAGAGTTAAGGAAGCAGAGACAACATATTATTTAGTCGTATAACCATATAAGTTGCGCTTACTCATTCTCATCGCAAAGATCATATAGCTATCTCACTTCCTCAGTTCACATACACACTGCATAAACGAGCAACCGTGGCATTTTTTCATTGAAACCATAGACTACAAGGCAATTGACAGACAATAAAGTAACAACAGCGAACTCAACCATCTCGACTTATTATTGTGATTATTCATTATTTAACTAAAATTACATCTTGAAAATTTTACTAAATCATGGTCTAGTGTAGTGCTTATATGTGCGACAGTGCAAAACATAAAAAAGTGCTAGGAATAACCTTCCACAAGTAAGTTTTAAATGTTGACACCATGCATTCAAACACATAATTCAATAAAATTAGTGATTATTCTTGTAATTTCAAAATATGTGAGAGACAGAAGATATATTTCATTGTATTCTAACGAAATTAAAATAATAATCTTACAATTTTTGTTGCTTTATTAGAGAAAAACGTAAAAATTGTTGCAAAACAACAACATTGACAGTTCCATTAACACAGGGTCGGATTTGTAAAATTAATAATTTTTATATTATTTTTTTACCGTTTTATTGTTGTGACCGCCTCCGTGGTCTAGTGGTAAATCCTATGGAATTGTATCCACAGAGTGCCCGCAGTGCGTAGATTCGATTCGTACCCAAGGCCAAAAATATATTTACGTTTTTCGCTTAGGTTGTCTGGGTGTCCATACTAATATTATAAACGTGAAAAAAGCTTTTTATGTATGTGTGTATGTATGTATGTATGTTTGTCCGTCTTTCACGCCTCTATTTATCATCACAGCCCTTAGAATACAGAGACCTAGACCTCCACTATTGGAGATGGGTCTTCCCGAAATATTTCTGGAGAATTCGGCCTACACACGCCACGCTGGCCAGACGGATTGGCGAGGGTCTCATGTAAATTTTAATGACAATTTCTTAACGATTTCACAAGTTGGTATTAGTAGAACCGGGTTAATTAGTAAAAAAGGTTGTTTTTTTTTTTTTTTTAAATATTTCCAGACAAGTCACACAGCGCCATCTAATTTCCGTGGTAAGCTATGAGGCTTGTGTTACGGAAACTAGATGGTTGATAAACTACATATTATACTTTTTTTTTTTTTGTAAATATATACATATAAACACCCAGACCGAGACAAATTATACAATGTACAACTTGCCCCCGGTGGGAATCGAACCCACGACCTCCCGAGTTCACGGCAACGTTTGTTACCACTAGACCACGGCTTAAAGTGCTCTCCAAGGCACGGGAACGGTGGTGTTGTAAATCTGACTAATGTATGCAAGAAAAGTGTATTTCTCATTGGTACATGCCGGGGTTCAAACCGACCTTTTTTGGATTTTAGGGAATGCATTCTATCAACCGAGCTACCTTTTTGGCCTTTTTGGTTTGGTTTCTGTCATTTCTAGTACTCAAACCTCAGTTGCTCCAGTAGAGACTTTTGATCCATATAAGAAACAGGATCGATCGGCATAAAAACAAAAGTTTTTGCTGACTAGATTTTTCCAAAATCTGTGAATGAAGTTCAGAATATCTCAATAAGTTATGGATGGTCTCCTAGGAACGTTTTCCTGTAACTATAACGGTTAAGATATTTGCCCTTACTGTCCCGTCTCAAAACTCCACCTTGTATAGATACAATACTTAGATTTATTTCATACTTACAAAACATTTATGGAAGTTAAGTTATAAAACAATAATTATTATTTATTTTTCAGAATAATATGAGAGCGGTAAAAAAAAAGTACTTTTTTGGATAAAAGAAAAGAGACATGTTTGAAATTTTAAATAGGGTATAAACATTACAGAAAACTCCAAGCAACTTCAACCGCATTACCATCCGATTGTCTCGTCATAATTTTTACGTTCCCCCCCCGACCATTTAGGGCCCATTCGGCCGGTACAGAGGGGTTCGGTATCTCTTCGAGACCCAGATACCACTCGCCATCCGGTCCAAAATTAGCGTGCCATTGCTTTGAATAATATATGTAAGAAAATATAAATAAACGATTTTATTATATTATGTTGTATTTTTTAAAAAACCATATAGCTAAAAATACTCATTTCATTATTTTAATCGTAGAACACAAAACCTATCTTCCGAAGTGGGCTTTATACACTGATTTAGGACGGATTTGTGAGCGATATGCATAATTATACTTATATAATAATATTTTGACATTTCGCAAATGAGTCCGGTCCTGTCTTCTGTATTAGTGTGCGAACATTACTTGTGTGTGAGAAATGCCACGCTTTGACCGCAGTTAGATCACCTCTGCTTCCCTATCTCTGTGATTTAAATACTCATACACATACATGTAGTATGTAAGTCAAATTTAAAAATTAAACATGGGTCGTGTCAGACAGACCAATGTCACAGACCAATGTCATAATCATCCTATGTAATATTAGCGTTGACATGTGACCGAATCACATTTTTTTTTGTAGTTTTTTTTCTCTTTTTATGGAAATTATAAAAAATAATCATTTTTATTACTGTTTATATATCGCTTGTTTTATTCCCGTCATTACCAACCCAAAAACCCAAACAAATGTTTTTGGCCAGCTAGAATAACTAAATACCCCTATGTATACAGCGGTAAAACAGCGAAATCAGTGTAGGTTGTTGCCGGTTCAATAAAAATGCTCTTGAAAAATTGGTTGAAGCCGCTGCATGCTTCCCACAAGCTCGTAAATGTTTTGTGATTATGAGTCAACTTGTTAACATATCCTGATTTATCATCGCTCTTGTTTTTAATGTCGAAAGCATTTGGGGTCGGTTCTAATCGACGTTTCCATGCGGTCAATGTATGACTTCATACAACTTTTTTATTTGGACAAGTTTCTGCCTGTTCCGTAAAAGAGAACATTCATCGTAGTCACGCGGGTTATGGAAGCGTCTCCATCGCTTGTGTGCCTTATTTTTATCTGAGAATTAAATAGATCCTAAAATAATAAAATAAAATAAAATGGCGTCTGGTTGAGGCCTTACTGAAATTTGATTAATGAAAATATTGACGTGAGAATCAATAAAATCGACCCACGCGTCTGGTCTCCAGTGTGCCACAAAGGAACAGGAATACATACATACATAGTGATAAAAAGTGCTACGATTTGATACCTGAACACTGGTGATGGATCCAGCACTAGTGGTGGTGATTCTCTCCTGCATGCTGCCCATGTCTGTAGCCAAGGTCGGTTGGTAACCCACAGCTGATGGAATACGACCAAGCAAGGCTGATACCTGATACAGCATCAGCATCAACATACATGTTACAACATCAAAAATAAGATAGAGCAGGCATCGAGAACATTTTCATTCAAAATATTTGTAACTTATAACTTTTATACCCCGAATTTCGCTCTGACAGGAGTTCGGGTAGATTTTTCAAGTGCTTGAATTTTTAGTGACGTCGAATAACGCGGGTTTCACAGCGAATGACGTTTTTACTGCGAATGCTTTTATTTTGTGGTGGTGCAATCAAAGCAAATTGTTCATAGTAAAAAAAGGAAATTATCATCACTACCGTTTCCCTTTCGGGGTGGTCAGAAACCACGCTTATAAATAAGCGGATTTACATTAAGCCAACTTTACTATAGGCCCATCATGACAAGTCGCAAGCTCGTCGATGTCTCCAGCGTACCAAACTCGAGAAATATCACAAATAAATTTAATATTAATTAAATGTATTTATTTACATTAATAAATATTTTTGTGTCCCGACCAGGAATCGAACCCGGTACGAGTACCTCCGAGTTTAAATCTACGGACTTAACCGCTAGACCACGGATGCAGTTATTACAGTTAAATAATTTTCATATCAATTAATTTACGAGTAATCTAATAGTAGCTAATTTGTACCTATAATATCTATAATCAACTAGAGGAACTTTTTTGTCTAATGGTCATTCATCATCAGCCTGTGTCTCTCCACTGCTGGATGTAGGCCTCCCCCAAGGCTCGCCACTCACACGATCTCCTGCCACTCTCATCCAACTCCCACCAGCGACCTTTCTTAAGTCATTTCTTTCTTAGGTCATCCGTCCATCTAGCGTGGGGTCCCCACACTAGAACCCGTCTACTCCATCGTTCATCGGTTCTACGACAGACATGTCCAGCTCATTGCCACTTCAGCTTATTAATAATTTTGAAGGCTATATCGGTAACTTTGGTTCTCCGACGGATTTCCTCAATGGTCAACTAAGCAATAATTAGAGCCTGGCGATTAGTGTTAACTAACCTCGGATCCCGCCTGAGTAAATCTGAAGATGTTGTCAATAAACAGCAATACATCCTGTCTCTCCTTATCCCTGAAGTGTTCGGCCAAAGTTAACCCTGTGAGTGCGACCCGGGCCCGCGCTCCAGGAGGCTCGTTCATCTGACCGTACACCAGAGCAACCTGGAAGTTAACAAGGAAGTTGTGCGATAACCCGTCGGACCAGTATGAGAAGAGTGGGCTGAATTTCCCAGACACTTCTTCTTCTTAAGGTGCCATCTCCTATCGGAGGTCGGCTATCATTAAGTCGATTTTGATTTTGTTGGCCGCTGTTCGGAACAAGGATCTGGTGCTCATCCCGAACCACTCCCTGAGGTTCTTGAGCCAGGAAGGCGTCTTCTGGAGCCTTGTATCTTGCCTTGTATGACGAGCTGCAGCAAGCTATACTTTTTATTGCGCATGATGTGTCCCAAGTACTCCAACTTCCCAGATACATGTTCCCTTTATGAGCACGTTAAGCCGTAGGTCCCAGTTTCAACTTGTGTAATCTTTAATAATTTGGCATCATATCCTCACCACCCCGTCTGGCAATTCTCATTTAATTTATTCTGGAAGGCCCATCTTCAAAATGAAAGTTTTGACTGTTCTAGGGGCTGTGATTAATTTTCTAGAAAGCTCATCTTTAATTTTAAAGCCTAAATTTCAAAAAGGCTGATTATCTTTTGACATGTTTAACTTATGAGGTACGTCATTGACTACAATAACCAAAGTGACAGATATTACTACCAATCACGTGGCGTATTGATCGTAGATTATTTTAATTATCCTCCCTACAACTGGCCGTAGTCCGTCGCCTGGGTTGCACCAAAAAAATATAATAATAATAATAGTTTATTGACACAAAAGAAAATATACTTACATATTGTACAAAAAAATAAAAATTACAGTGTTGTACAGTTCTCCCAAAGTGATAATGCGCATAGAAATCTTCGTCACTGTTCGGCAACGGTCGTATTCCCCGAGCGTCGGAAGACGATATGTATATAGAGTGGTTAAGTGCATTTTCTTCATGCATAATTTAGTAGAATTATGTGTTTTGTGCTAGTTGTTAGTACGTTTTCCTATTTTACAAAATAAACTATTTAAAGTTGAATAAGATAATTAAAGTTGAAATTAAATTCACCTTTGAAAACAAAACCAAGAACGGTGTGTAATATAAGCTCTATATAATTCCACTCAGAGAGAACACATGCAGTCACCGACCGCCCGAATTGTTTTCGATTGTGTACACATGATATTGACTTCTATTTCTTTCGAACAAGGTGCAAAATGCAAGTGCAATGTTTAGGCTCTTACGATTCAATGATTCGGGTGTTTCCGGGAATACGACAATTAGCGAAGATCTGTATGTGCATTATTAATTTGGGAATACTGTACATGCAAAAAAAAAATCTTTATTTTCCAGAATACTGTACAAAATAATAATGTGGTCTTATGCATAATTTCCGAAGCATTCTACCGCTAGCGGCATGAAATTATTAAACATGTTTAATTTAGTAGACGACTAAGGTTGCCCTGGTCTCATAGGGGACAGCTAGTTGACCATATGTAATGAAGTGGTCTTGCAGCAGAGTCGTAATATGTGTAATTATAACGATTTTAGTTTAAAATGGCAAATGTACCAGATTTATTTTGTCGGTCATATGGTGCATTCGACGCTATTTTAAACTTAAATCGTAACATTTACAGTCTTTATTTTGGTTTAATTTGTGTCAAAGATGAGAAAGCTGTTTTAAATGTTAAAAGTTATGTTAATCAATCGTTACCTTGGATGTCTTGTAATCATCAGTGATGACACCTCCGACCTTCATTTCGTGATACAAGTCATTTCCCTCTCGCGTTCTTTCCCCTACACCGGCGAAGACCTACAGGAAGCAAGATTTGAAGACTTCTTACGTTATAGAATACTTATACGTCTGTCCACAGATAAAAGATATCGTCGGTCCGCATCAAGCCGAGGTAGTGCTAGGAGATCGGAGGTGAATGACTCGAAAAAATATTGTCTTACAAAATATAATTGTTATGTATTCCAGCTTGCTGCTCAGGTTGAAGGTCCGAATCTACAAGATGTTCAGCCGTTTCCGTCTGACCTATGCTGGGTCACGATTCAAAGTCATTGTGGGGAGACTACGCGCCGTGATTTCGTTATAGCTCGAGATCTGGAGATGTTTGTTGTCGACCTGACTAGACGTATGTTGTATCGGGCCTACAACGGACACTTCAAGCCCCCAAAGGAAGACCACTTCTTAGAGAAGTGCTCTGGGAGAAGAGCTAAAGTAATCGAATCTAAACCCCCTGAGTTTAATGGCCGCTAAGATCCTGCGGGGAGAAACAGAGGAATGTCACCTCAACCCAGGTCCACTAGCCAACAAGGCCTGGACGACTCCTATATGTGTAAGCAAAGTATTGGAATTAAGAACACATTTGTATTTGTCTATGGCAAAACGCATAGAGAACCTACTTGTCATTGTCTCTGCCCATTCGTTTTACGCCATTTTTCTGTTCATTCATACGATCGTAATTACTTTTGTGTACTAAATTAAAATAACCACACAAAGCATAACAATACTTCATCGATCCCAGCTAAAAGTATATAATCGCAGTAATTAGGTAGGTGCCTTATTACCGAAAATCCTCCATGTGCTTTGGCAACATTATTAATCAATTCCATAATAAGCACAGTCTTGCCAACGCCAGCTCCACCAAATAAACCAATTTTTCCACCTAAAATCAAAACATCACTTTGTAATAAGTTCATCGATATTATCATCATAACCAGAGGCATTAAACAAATAATAAGACAGGGCAAAAAACCAAACGGTATTAGAATCAAAGCTAGGCTAATCGGTACAGAATGAATTAGTGTATGACAGTCATTGCTGGTTAAGGTTTGTATTCGACGTGCCATTTCAAATTTATTTCAAATTCAAATTCAAAATCGTTTATTGCACAGAATACAGGTAGATATAGGATAATACAATTTTACAGTTCAGCTGTATCCTACCATAATGGTATGCAAATAATAGTACATGTCAATTACAACTAAAATTATATTTGTCAACACTTATAATGTAAAAATTCTTGGATACTATAAAAACATTGTTCTTTTAACCATTTATTTAACAGCTTCTTAAATTTAATTATTGATGTCAATTGTTTTAATTCTATAGGCAAACCGTTAAATATTTTGATACACATTTGGTGACTATTTTTAGAAACAATGGTAAGTTTTGTAGCAGGTTTCCATAAATTGTATCTATATTGAGTCCGAACATTTGTTCGCCCGTCCTCGTTAACAGACCGAAAAAGACTCGGGTAGTTTTTAATAAACATACATGCGTCTAAAATATACAGACACGGCAATGTTAGAATATTATAGTCACGAAAGTATGGTCTACAGGAGTCGCGCTGTCCGAGATTAAAAATTGCACGGATGCATTTTTTTTGGATTATAAACAGCGTATCTATATCTACAGAGTTCCCCCAAATTACAATGCCATATCTCAGCACAGAGTTTACATATCCATAGTATGAAGTAATAGCTGTTGATTTATTGACGAACTTTTTCACAGACAATGTGTCGACCTGCGTGCTACGGAACTTTAAAACACGTTCTTCTTCGACAAAAGAACCTCGTGTATGTTTATTTTCGTAATTAAATGTTGATTAAACTAATATTTCTTAAAATATTCTTAGAAATGCATGGAACAATCTAAAAGTTGTCATTTCCGCTACTTGGTCATAGATGGCGCTTTTATAGATGCATACAATTATAGCTTATTATTAATTAATTTACACCATTATACACCAATCATAAGGTTTATGTGAGCAAGTTCACATTTAGCCAATTTTATTATAGAGCTATCATGACAAGTGGCAAGCTCGTCGATGTTTCTAGCTTACCAACCTCGAGGAATATCACAAATTAAATAAATTATTGTGGAACAGGAATCAAACACCTCCGATTCTAAATCCACGGACTTAACCGCTAGACTGTAGAAGCAGTTAATACATTAATATTCTTAAAAAAACAAACTGGTTAAAACGGCGCCATCTTAGAAAACAATAGCGTCCCCACTAAGTCTCCCCGCACACGTACAATAGCTGGCCTCAGTGCACCTGCACCTCAGATTTGCGATATGTATCACAGGCAGTTGTTGGACGTGGATATATTCATCAAATTCGGCGCAACATTTGAAGCTAAAATCAAAGAGCTGTTACTTGCGGTTTATTTTGCAAAGTGTCGGGAGTTTTAGTGCATTCTAACATAACAGGTGTTCTCTATATTATTTTTGTTTGTAATTTATAAAACTAGAATAATAAGCAACTCCCATATCACAAGTAGCTTGGTGTGGATTTAGCAAGTCTCCTGTAATTTAGTTTCGCACAAAGGGTGCACTTTTGTTCACAGAGAGAGTATCTGGTGGCAAATATAAATTAAATGGC
This sequence comes from Tinea semifulvella, assembly GCA_910589645.1. Classification (NCBI taxonomy): domain Eukaryota; kingdom Metazoa; phylum Arthropoda; class Insecta; order Lepidoptera; family Tineidae; genus Tinea; species Tinea semifulvella. The sequence goes on from OU342624.1 coordinate 359,846, forward strand.
TTCTACTTTATGCTTTATTCTTTGATGCCTGTTTTTATCTTTTCTATTCGAATAAATAAATAACTCTATATAAAAAAATAATTCTGTATAATTTTAAATAAATTTTACCTTTGACATAAGGTGCTAGAAGATCCACGACCTTGATTCCTGTGACCAGGATCTCTTGCTCTACTGACATTTCAACGAAGGGTGGCGCGTCCGCATGAATAGAAGCATACACGTCTGTCACCACAGGACCACGCTCGTCTGGTAAAGAGAAATTAGCACTCCATGGATTCACCGTGCGCGTGCCGGGTCCATCGTATGGGAGGGAGAGGAGAAGAATGTAGTCGGATTTGTTACCTGGGTTTTAGGAGCCCTATGATTTACTATTTTGTTCTTTTGTCTCCACAGAGAGACAACTTTCAGTGAACAAGTTTACCCCAATCCATTGCGTTCGATGGATTATGGTTGCGTTGTTAAAATCTAAATGTCGCGGTATAGCAACTATGAAAAACTCACATGTCTTACGTACACTAAATTGCCATTCCCATGAGGAGGAGAGCACGTTCAGGCGTTTCGCTTCCAGTTCCACTAATACCAACTAGTGGAATCGTTTAAAAATTGACAAAATAATTACATCAGACCTTTGCTAACCCTCCAAGAGTATGTTAAGCAGTCCGTTCCACTAATACCAACTCAAAAAAACATCACGACCAGACTATCCTTCCGGGGTGGTCAGAAACCACGCGTACGAAACTCGAGAAATATCACCCGGTCTTAATCTACGGGCTTAACTGCTAGACCACCAACTACCCAATACCAACTTGTGGAATGAATTGTCAAAAACATATGTTCTGGAAGGCCCATCTCCAGCAGATCTAGGACATTTGTGTTCTAGGAGCTGTACTGACGATGATGATCATTTATTTCAAATACAAGATTAGTGCGCGTTCTTTTTTATTATACGAGTGATAATAAAAGAATGGGAGCAACTGACGCCAGCCACTGACGATCGACATCAGTCTCTACCACTATGCCGACCTATTGTAAAACACGCTCTGGGAGGCTACGTAAGGCTTAATTCAGAAAATATCTAACCAATAGGATCTCCGATTACGTTGATAATCCTTCCCAAAGTGGGTGTTCCTACGGGTATGGTAATAGGGGCGCCTGTATCTACCACTGGCTGCCCCCTCACCAGACCTTCCGTGCCATCCATAGCTATAGTCCGGCATCGATTCTCACCAAGATGCTGAGCAACCTCCAATATCAGTCTTGGAGCTGAAGAGAATAGTTTCTTTGTTAAATGGCTGGTTGCATAGTTGCGCTGGCCTATATGTATATTATAAATCGATAAGCGCTGAATTTACGCGACTATAAAACATATTCGTAATCACGTGGTTCGTGTTCGTAGGCAGTTGAGAAAGGTAGAAAGAAAATGCGCATGCGATTTTCGCCAGTGCGGCTTAATACGAGGGGCGTTCAAAATATTCTCGGTATGTGGATAAAAACAAACAAGTACGAAAAGTTTGATATTTTTATTTTTCAATATACTCCCCCCCCTATGTTCATACACTTATAAGATCGATCAATTATTTTTTTTAATCCCTCATAAAAATATTTTTTATCTTTGGTGTAAAAATGCTCCTCCACGGCCGTCTTCAACGCTTCATCGTCAGAAAATTTATTTCCACGCAGATCCTTTTTAAGATTGGGAAACAAAAAGAAGTCGCTTGGGGCTAAGTCCGGACTATAGGGTGGATGAGTAACAGTTTCAAACCCACATTCAACAATAGCTGCCTTGGCAATATGAGCAGTATGGACAGGGGCGTTGTCATGCAGAAGCAGAACACCTTTGGTTAACTTTCCTCGCCTCTTTTCTTTGATCGCATCTCTTAATTGACGTATAACGTTAGCGTAGTACTGCCCGGTGATATTTACACCTTTTTCTTTATAATCGATAAGCAAAACTCCTTCACAATCCCAAAATATTGTGGCCATGACCTTGCCAGCTGACGGGATTACCTTGAACTTCTTGGGATGAGCTGAACCCTTAATGTGCCACTGCATGGACTCCTGTTTGCTCTCTGGGTCATAATGATGAACCCAGGTTTCATCTCCAGTAACTATTTTTTGCAGCACCTCATCGGGATTTTCACCACACAGGTCGATAAAATCTGAACAGCAAGCCACACGCATATCCTTTTGAAGAAGCGTCAGCATTCGCGGAACCCATCTTGCACTTACTTTTGACATATTAAGATGGTCATGTATAATGTCATGTACGGTACCAATAGAGAGATTGGTTACTTGAGCTATAGATTTTACCTTCACTCGGCCGTCTTCCAATATAAGTTTTTCCACTTTATCAATATTTTCTTGTGAGGTAGCCACTACAGGCCGGCCAGGTCTAGGGTCATCTTCAATACTCTCCCTTCCACGCTTAAATTCGCTTGACCATTTTTGAATAGTAGATAAAGAAGGAGCAGACTCACGGTAAACACAATCCATTTCCTCTTTTATGGTTTTTTGATTTTTACCCTGTTTTGTCAAGAATTTCATGACGGATCGGTGCTCTAATTTCGTTAAAATTGTTAATTCGCTCATGGTGTTCATGTTTGTTCGGCAATTGCAGAAAAACAAAAGAACATCTCGGTTCCAATTTTACTTTTTTTTAATGTCAATGGATGAATCTTAGCGGCCAGTAACAAATATATATATAAAAGAGGTTGTAACGTATCAATACCGAGAATATTTTGAACGCCCCTCGTATCACTATAATACGATACAAGAAACTACAAGTCCGTAGCCGCGCGCTTCAGTCTGACTATGCAATCACCCTATGAATGTGAGATGTAATGATAATGCTTTTTTCTAAGATGACACCGTTTTAACCAGGTGTTCTCAATGTTTTTCTAAGACGATTAATCCATTGGCACCGAAAATTCATACTCCCAGGGGAATTAATTCAACACGACCTGGTAAGTATACTTGTTCAGATATAGATCGGATGGCTGCTGGAAATTCAATAGGCCTTAATCGTCTTTAAAAAAACACAAATAACAACTGGTTAAAACGGCGTCATCTTAGAAAAAAATGAACAGTAGTGCTCAATTGCGTCTACAATATTAACAGATTTTGCTTGTGAGCTAAATAAGAATCCCCGTTGTCGGCGCGGTGCAACTGTATTGAAACTGCTCGAGCGTGCACGAGTGTGTGGCAAACCGGCCATTCGCTCGTGTTCGAATGAATGTTGGCGCGTGTGTTGACTCGTTTTCTTGATAGCAACACTGGCCATATTATTTATATAAATTAAAATATAGAGCGGTGGCTATATCTCGATAGTCTCCAACGGAAGGTCGCTAATTGGGGGTTGGATGAGCAGCGAAATATATATATTATACACGGTCTTATTCGCTGCTCATCCAACCCCCAATTAGCGACCTTCCGTTGGAGACTATCGAGATATATATATATATATATATATATATATATATATATATATATATATATATATATATATATATAACACAGGCTGATAATAAAGGTTTCGTAATAACGATAAATAAGTAAACTTACTTCTACCAGGAACATCAAGAGCGTTCAAAATTGGCGGCAAATTTTGATCAAATTGAACATCCACCACTGCACCAATGACTACAAATAAATCAAGTATTTTAGACAAGCCAATACTATATTTTTTATTTAAATAATATTTTGTTATTTAGCATATTGCTAAAGACTTGTGCATTTTGTACCATCCTTTAATAAATTACAATTATTATTATTATTTGTAGTCCGGAATATTCATTTATAAAATTTACAACAAAATTCCAAGCTACATTAAGGAACTAGAGACTATATTATTTAAAAAGATGCTTATCAAATTTCTGTTGCAAAAATGTTATTACACAATTTTAGATTTTTTGAATGATAATGAACTTTAAATTTTTAGATTCTCTATTACTAATTTAATTTTAATATTTTGACATTTATAATTTTAATTGATTTTGGACATTCATTATAAAATAGTATTTAATTTAGATAAATAAGTAGATAAATGTTTTTTTTTTTTTTTTTTTTTTTTTGTTTTAGTAATAATGATAATACTGTTGTTTAAAGTTTGTTTATTTTTCATTTATAATGTATGTTTGACGAAATGTTAATTATATTTATAATATAGAATTATTGTATGCCTATTGTGGGCAGATTGTTTAAAATTTAAGTAATGTACATCCACCTCTTTATACCAATGTAAACAATCTTGACAATAAAGAATTTTGAATTTGAATTTGAATTTAAAACGCGTGTATTATTAGATTATTTTCGTTAATATTCGGAACTTAAAATTCTAGATCTGTGACGTTGGTATGATTGTATTTGTTCGAATTTTAAATTATTATGTTTTTAAATTATATTAAAATCTTATTACCAGCTATAATTCTTCCTTTTGCCCCTGCAGTTGCAGACTTGGGAGGGCCTGATGCAGCTTTAGGAGGGCTAGTAGTTTTAGCAACTCCAGCTTTAGGAGGACATCCAGAGCTTGGTTTATTGGCAGGAGCTTCCTCCTTTTTCAATAAACCACCAGTTGTTGATAAAGCATTTACGGAATTAGTTAGGATATTGCTTGAATGCTTTAATAGGCTGAGGACTGACGTCACTTTTGTCGGTTTAAGAATCATTTTACTGAAAATTCAGGAGTAAAGAATAGCTAATTAGACTCTAATTCTTAATAATAAACTCTATACAACATTAAGATACTTACGAAGGACTCGTACGGTCTAGAATAGTACTCCTTGGGTATTAATCACAGAACAAGTAAAATCTAGATTAAGGAACATAATACAAGAAACAAATTTTAATCTAAATTTTCACGTAACCTATTTTACAAAGTTTGTCAAAGTCAAAGCATTTAAATTTTAATAAAAACTAAATGTATATTTTGCCAGTAATATAGTAGTAATAATAACATTGTGGTAATCAATTAATTTTCAAAAAATACAACACTATGAAAAAAAACACAAAATGTCATCTGTCCACATCTGTCACTTTCACGCAAATTTATTTTTTTCCGGCGATTTTTAAAAGACTTTTTTAAAATTTTCTATTTCTCTGGAATAGCGAATCATATACCCTAATATCGTGTTTGTCTATCAGTGTTTTTGTGTTCTGTGTTCGTAAGTGTACTGTTTCTTTGTAAATAAGTGTAATTACAGTGTAAGTAGTAGTATAGTAAGGCACGTTGTAATTTTAGGTTAGATTAATTATGAACGAACCGCCGGACCCCGGGGGCGGGACGTGCACTCGCCCTTCGACTCCTATATGCCCTCTATCTCCCGCTGCGTTCATTACGCTCCCCCCAGAATCTCCAATCCAGTCAGATAATTTCTTCTCTCCTCCTTCTCCCAGTGATTTTAAAAAAATAACCAAACGAAAAATGAAAGATGATAAAAAAAATAGATTCAAACATAAAAAACCAGACCAAAGTATCAGAAATCCTGCCTATACTAACTCGGACTCCTCTGACACAGAACCAACAACCAAACCCATAACTACCTCACCAAAAATGCCCCAAACTCTCCCCCGTGACAGTCCTATCTCACCTAATATTCCCCCAACTCAACCTTCTCAATTAAATAGCAGACAAAAGTATGACTCCAAAGACAAAGGACCATTTGTGGTTCATATCCAACGCATTGAACTTAACCCTACCTCTGGCACAACTATACACCCGGTTACTTTTGGGTTACTGGTGCACAAAAACCTCACAGCTGGAATATTGGAAGGAAGCATCAAAAGCATTGGCAGAAACAGAATCACAATGAGTTTTATTTCCCCCGAATACGCCAACACATTCCTAAACAGCTCATTTTTGGAGAAAAAAAAATTCAAAGCGTTTATACCTTCTTTCAGCATTACCAAAATGGGTCTTGTCCGTGGCATTCCGGCTGAGTGGTCTCCAGAGGAGATCATAGAATATGTTTCATTCCCCCAAAACTTTGCAGGTAAAGTTCTCCGAGCCCGCCGTCTTAACCATAAGACGATGGTGGATGGGAACCCGGAGTGGAAACCCTCACAAACGGTGGTTCTCACCTTTGATGGACAATCATTACCCGAAAAAATATTTGTATGCTACAATGCACTCCCAGTACAAGTTTATATATATCCAACTGTGCAGTGTTTCAATTGTTGCCGTTTCGGCCACACCAAAAATATCTGCAGATCCAAGCCTAGGTGCTTTAAGTGTGCTGAAGAGGGTCACTCGGGTGAATCCTGTCAGGTAGATGGAGAAGCTGCATTCTGCATCTCCTGTAGAGGCCAACATTACGCAATCAACAAGAGCTGTCCGGAACATCTAAGACAAATAAACATAAAATCCGTTATGGCTGAAAAATCCATCTCATATGCAGAGGCATCAAAATTACAACCCCCTGTATATAGATCATATGCTGACATTACCTCATCTAGCAAGGCAGACTTTCTACCACCTCTGAGAGAACAAGGACCTCTCCGCCCAATGTCCACCTCATATAAAAAAATGGTCACTCTAAAACCTCGTAACCCATTTCCCTTACCTAAAGCATATGACAGAAACGCTCATTTCAACATTATAAGCACCCCTCCCTCTCAAACCCCCAACGGATGTGCTATCAGCACACCCACCAATGACTCAACAACTGACAAACCCATAGCCGAATTTCTAACCTCACTCTTAAACTTTATAAGTACCTACTCTAAAAATACTGTACCGTCCAACGTAGCCACAAATATTCATCCATTACCCATACTAAATAATACTGGCCCCTTGTGCCCAAATCCTCCAGTGGAACTGCCAAAGCGTTAGATCTGCCTGTAAGAAGGCAGAGCTAACTGTTTTGGCAAAGCTCTATCAACCTACTATCGCTGCCCTCTCTGAGACTTGGCTTAAGCCAAAGTCGGAATTTAGACTCTCTGGCTACAACAGTGTCAGAGATGATAGACCTGATGGTTGGGGCGGCTCCGCCCTTCTCATCTCATCCTCATTTTCCTTTACTTCCATCCCTATCCCCCCCCATAACAAAGAACTCCAAATTGTTGCTGCATGTGTCAATAACATCTCATTTACATCCATATATATAGCTCACCCCACTCCTTCCATACTAACAGAATTAAAAAACATTCTTGCTACTATTCCTAAGCCCCTAATTATTATGGGAGATCTTAACTGTCACCACCGATCCTGGGGATCTGACAAAAATAACCTATGCGGCACTCTCCTTATAGAAATACTGGATGACTTAAATCTGTGTCTGCTAAATGACGGATCCCCCACATGTCGCAATAGACCCAACGAGATGGCTAGTGCCCTAGACCTTGCATTCTGCTCCCCAGATCTAGCATCTCAGGTTTCCTGGTCCATTTCTCCATCCTCCTATGGCAGCAGACACTTTCCCATTATACTCACCCTCCCCTTTGAATCCCGACCTCTTAGCAATCCCGATCCCTTACTTAAATATAAATTGGAAGAAGCTGATTGGTCACTCTATGCACAAACCCTCGAATACAAAATGACAAAACTTCCACCAATATCCACAACATCCATAAATGCATGCCTAGAGGCACTGACCCAGGCAATTTTGGAGTCTGCTGATTCAGCCTTCCCTAAAAAGAAAAAATCCACAGCAAAACCTTCATCCCCTCCATGGTGGGATCGAGAATGCACTAACCTCATAAATGCTCGCAAGGAAGCCGAATTGTTGTACAAACAAAACCTAACTATGGATAATTATGTTAATTTAAACAGAGTGATGGCTATATGCAAAAAAACATTTGGTTCCAAGAAGCGTCAAAGCTGGGAGAGATTTTGCTCCTCCATCTCTCCAGACACACCCTCCACCCTGGTTTGGAAGCAAATTAGGAGATTTCGATCAGCCTACTCCCCTCCCAGAACATCTAATATTACCAAAGAGCTGTTAGAAAGATTTAAGGACAAGATTGCCCCACCTACAGCCCCCTTTATTGACCAACTCCCTTTTACCTACACCATCCCCCCCTCAGACAGTCCCATAGACCTTCCATTTTCCCTCCAAGAGTTGAAATTCGTTTTGGACAAGGTTAAAGACTCCTCTCCTGGACTAGATGGAATCCCCTATTCTTTCCTGTCCAACTCCAAGGACAGTGCTCTCACATACTTTCTTAAATTGATCAATGCAACTGTTGACACAGGTCACATTCCTCCATCTTGGAAATCCCATCTAGTAATCCCAATCCTCAAACCCAGTAAAAACCCTGATGACCCAGATTCCTACCGCCCTATAGCCCTGTCCTCTGTACTGTCTAAAATTACCGAACACCTTGTTAAAAATAGACTTGAGTGGTTCGTTGAACATAAAATCAAATTGGCTGCCACACAATATGGTTTCAGAAGAGGTAGAAGCAGCATGGACAATCTCAGCATATTTACTTCGCAGATACGCCTTGCTTTTTCACACAACAAATACGTCATAGGGGCATTCTTAGATATCTCTGCTGCCTATGACAACGTCCAGCTCCCTGTGCTCAGGAAAAAGCTTCAACAGCTGAGTGTCCCGGAGAAATGGACTAACTTTATATTTAACCTCTTTTCCCAAAGACTGGTAATATTTCGATATCAATCTCAATCTTTCCCCCCCCGGTTAAGCTATAAAGGCCTGCCTCAAGGATCGGTTCTGAGTCCTCTTCTATATAATATATATACTCATGACTTAGAAGCATCAATTAATACAAAGTGTAAAATGCTACAATATGCTGACGATTTATTGGTTTACTCCTTGGACTCTGACATCAAAAAGGCCTCCAGTTCAATGAACCTTTCCCTAGATTCTCTTTCAAAATGGCTGAATTGTAACGGTCTGGACTTATCAGCTCCTAAGAGTACGGTGGTTGTGTTTACTAGAAGACGGAAAATACCCCCTATTCAAATCACGGTTCAAAATTGCAGAATCCCAGTAAAGACCCACACAAAGTTTTTGGGGTTGACTATGGATAACCATTTAACATGGAAAGGTCACTGTGAATCCATTGCTGCAAAATGTGAAAGAAACCTTAACATCCTGCGGTGCCTGGCCGGTGTCTGGTGGGGCGCCCACCCATACACACTCAGAATCTTGTACAACGCCATCATAAGAAGCGTCCTGGACTATGGATCATTCCTGATGGAGCCAGCTAATAAATCGGGACTCAAAAAACTAGACCTTATACAATCTAAAGCACTCCGAATCATCACTGGCGCCATGAGATCCAGCCCAGTTAATGCCTTACAAGTGGAGTGTTGCGAACCTCCCCTACCATGCAGAAGACAATACCTTGCAGACAGATTCCTCTTCCGTTCTTCTCTATTCTCCCAACACCCTCTTTTTCCCATATTGAAACAGCTGGCAGACTTGACCTCCTCCTCCCAATACTGGCTCCACAAAATTCCACCCCGACTGGTTAACAGCTTAAATAAGTTAGGAGTATTGGACGCTAAAATCCATCAATCTTTAAATCTGCCTATGTTTTCACACCCATATGAGACAGTTACCTACTCTCCTGAGGTAATCCTGGATCTTGGCCTTGATAGGGATGATCCACAAGCCAACCTAAAACTCCTCAATATTATGAACACCAGATGGATGGGCTGGAATTATATTTATACAGATGCGTCAAAATTCTCGCAGGAAGGTTGTGTTGGGGTTGGTGTGTACCATGACAACTATAATATTGTAAGGAAATTGAAGTATCCTCCGGAAACAACAGTTTTTACAGGAGAATTCATTGGCATCCTGGAGGCAATCAAATATGCCTTATTATTCAAATTGCCTAAAACCATTATATTTTCAGACTCCCTCAGCTCCTTACAATCCCTAAGATCCAACCCCTTTTCTAAAAACTCTATCAACCCTATCCTCTTCCACACAAAAGAACAAATACGTAAATGCTCTCTACATGGGATGTCACTAGTACTCGTCTGGATCCCCAGTCATTGTGGAATCCTCGGCAATGAAAGAGCGGACCACATTGCTAAAGAAGCAGTCGAATGTGGGGACATTTTCCCTTATGAATTGTATCCCCATGACCTAATACTGCAACCAAAAAAATACTTATATGAATCTTGGTCAGACCAATGGCCAAGGAGCAGCAAACTAAAAGGGACATACTTCTCTCAGATACAACCATCAATTCCCATTAAACCTTGGTTCTCCAACATTAAACTAAGTAAAAAAGATACATCAACTCTGTGCCGCCTAAGATTGGGTCATTGCTGCTCTACCTCTTTTCTCGCTAAATTAAGGATTAAGGACTCATCAATCTGCGAATGTGGGCTCGATGAGGGAGACGTAAACCATATAATTTTCTCCTGCCCTTTGTATGATAGAACTATACTATTAAAGTCCCTCTACAAAGTTACACCCTTTCCTACCTCCATAGCCTCACTCCTTTCCTCTCCTAATCCTAATGTTTACACCATTATTACCAAATTCCTCAATACAAACAGTATTAACCTCTAAATAAACAACCGGGGGCACAGCATTGCATATGGGACAGATGTGGACCGTCATGGTTCCGGTCAACGGGACCATGTCCCCTTTCTCTACTCCATGCAGATTGAGAAAGTAATTTCTTCAATATGCATGGGGGATGGGAGAATGGACATGACCCAGTGAGATGGGCGCTGCGGCGGCGGCTCTGACCCCGTATGCAGTGCTGTGGCCCCGCGTGCTGAAATGTATATAATTAATTAAGTTATAGCGTGACTGTTGTGTGTGTAATGTCCACACTATTAATAACTCACTGTGTTGTGTAATATGTCTCTTGTGATGTGTTGTGACGTATCATTCCCACTAAACTACTAACCAATCCCCCCTTTTCTTTTGTTTTAGTGTTTGTGATTCACCGCGACCAGTAGATAAAATAAATATAATATATATCTATATAGAAATCAATTCACATCAATAATTCATACAAACGTGATGTTGGCACAAATGCCTTAGTGGCGATTGCCATTACTAGTCTACTAGACTAGTTTTAAAAAAAGAAGAAGAAGAAGATTTTTAAAATGCTGATTTTATTGCGTTTTATTTGATTTACAACAATAAAATACATAGAAACTGAATAATGTGAATAGAAAACCAGTGAAGATATTGTTATTAAGGAATTTTCACGGCGTTTCACAATGGCAATGAATAAATACATGCACTCAAGGAATATTTATCGTACACCTCCAGATTTTAATAAATTAGCCAAAGAATATCCTGAATTTTCTGCTATAGCTAAATTGGTATGTACTAAAGTAATACGGTTATCAAGTTCAAGTATCAGTTATACCTTCCTGTTAGATTTTTAAATGTCATCTGCAAAAACTAAGCAGAACAATAACCATAAACTTATTTTTAGGAGGTGAATAGTAAAGTGTGCATAGATTTCAAGGATCCCCATGCCTTAAGAGTGCTCACGAAGTGTCTTTTACAAGCAGACTTTAACTTAAAAGTGGAAATCCCGGAAGACAGGCTGGTGCCTACACTACCGTTACGATTAAACTATATTCTATGGGTTGAAGACTTGATGAATGCTATTAAAGTTACTGCGGTTAGAGGGGTTGATATTGGTATGTATATTTATTTATTTAATAAAGTAAAGTATCATCACGACCATATCCCTTGCGGGGTGGCCAGAAACCATGCTTTTTTTTGTTTTGGTTCTCTTCTCCCGATGAATGAGGTGATAGGGAAGGCAAAGGGTCTAGCCCATACAGCCAAGTCTGGCATAATATATCTTTCTTTTTTATAAGTTAATGAGGTCATCATCAAATTCCAGATGCTGCAGAATTTGATGCTTTTCTTGGAGTCAATCGCGGCACCATAGCTCAAACACGTCGGGTAAAATATATGAGTTCACAGCGCAGAAAAACTGCAAAAAATAAACTGCAACTTGTAATATTTAAAGTACAATTAATCGTTTTCAATAATTATTCACATTGTAGCACATTATAAAACAAAACAACACTACTTTTGACCAATAATATCCACAGCAAATTAAATTACAAAACAAAAACCTGCACTTGACATGTCCACGCAAAATGGCGCGAAGGAGTCCCCAGAAACCATGCTTATAAAGAAGCCTTAGCCAACTTTACTATAGGCCATTCATGTCTACGCAATTTACTTTAAAGATATACCTGTGGGTAGGTTTATATCTAGAGCCAATAAGAAATCACTTTTTGTAAATAGATTTACAACACCACAGTGCCCATGCCTCGGAGAGCACATTAAGCTTTGGTTCCACTAATACACTTTATTAATATATTTTTTTAATACTAGCACTCCATGTGACCTTGCCCCCACCTGATGGGATGGCTGGCAAACCCATCGTGGATACCTCCCTGCCTCAGCAGACTGGTAAAATTACCACCATCAGTTCACCTACATTTAACTAACTTGTGGAATTGTTAATAAATTGTCATTAAAATTTACATCAGACCCTCGCCAACCTGCTGGCCAGGCAGTGAGTGTAGGCTAAATTCTACAGAAATATGTTCTGGAAGGCCTATCTCAGCAGTGGAAGTTCTAGGGGGTGGAATGTGATGAAGATTCAAACTATAAACATATCTTTCATGTCCTCTTGATTGTTACAATTCATATTTTTTTCATCCTCCATATTTTAACTTGCCCCCCCTCTGAACCTGAAGCTGGCAATGACTTGGAAACGACTCTCCCTTCCCCTCACTATGGACACTGTTAGAATGCATCTTTTTTTTTTGTAATAGGTACCGGTGCATGTGCCATATACCCTTTGCTGGGGGCTGTAAAAAACAAATGGCATATGGTGGGAACGGAATCTGATGAATTTAGTGCACAGATAGCTAAGAAAAATAAAACTAATAATAATTTGGATCAATTTATTGAAAGTAAGTAAAAAAAAAATATTTTAGGAATTTTCCGCAGTCTCGTATTTTCCATATTCCTATGTGCCACTGAAACCTTGACCCTCAGAGCCACTGGTTACAGCATTAACGCCTTTGAGATATGGTGCTTGAGGTGTATGTTGTGCATTCAATTCACAGAGCGGAGAACCAACATATTAATATTCAAGGTGCTCAAAGTTACTCCTGGCTCAATTCTATCTGCCTGCAACGAGTCCTTGAGTATTTTGGTCATGTTTTTTTCCATGTGCTTCTTGCAATCATATACTTTAAGCAGATGAGTTAAGTATTTCTCCTTATTTGTTTAGCAACTTAAATCTCTAGCACTCTACATCTTTTGAAACACCTGACTTGTTGAGGGATGGTGAGGCTAGGTTAGGATGATTCTCCACCCTCGTCTTGTTACATAATTGGATTTCCAGACATTTTGATGTACCATAGTGTATTTCCAATGCTAATAATATTGGTATTAGTAATAAATAATGATATTGAAATCAAAGGATGTACCCCAGAGAGTAAATTTTGGTTATATAACATGGAAAAGTTCAGGCCTTATGGAAATTAAATTTTGATCATGATGGGGAAAATTTTAGGTTATAATTTTGTTTAATGCTATTATTTTATGTGTTTTTTAAGATTTGTATATAAATTTTTGTTTTATAACTTTTTTCAGTTATCCAAACATCATCTCCAACACTCGTACAACATTTGTTTTCCAATGAAGATAAAACAAAATATAATTTTTGTATGTGTAATCCACCATTTTATAGTAGCATGCAAGAGTTATATGAGTCTAGAAGTCCTGCCAGGTAAATAAATTTTGTCTGCTAAACTGGTTCAAAACCCGGCATGTACCAATGAGAAATTCATTTTTCCACACATGTCCTGCTATATATAAAAAATATATATAAAAAAACAGTACTAGGTAAATAACTAAACAAAAAACTTTGACATGTCCGTGCGAAATGGCGCGAAGAAGTAGCACAGTCCAAAGTTTTTTGTTCTGAAAAATAAAGTGCTGTGGGTAAAACAAAAAAACTTGAACTTCGACATGTCCGTGCAAAAGGCATCTTTTTCACATTGATTAGTATGGATACATTTGATTTCAGGCCACCTCCAAAGAATGGGTTTACGGGCTCCCCACAAGAACTAATAACAGATGGGGGGGAACTGGAGTTTATCAGAAAACTTATTGCAGAAAGTAAAAATTTACAAGATAATATACAGTAAGTATAAATTGAAAATGATGATAATGAAGTATAAATTACGCCACATCTTATCAGACATACCACAGTGTTTGAAGACAAAAGTTTTCAATCATTGCATTCTTCCAGTATTGTGGTACGGAGCAGAGACGTGGACACTCACAGTAGGTCTGGTCCACAAATTTAAGGTCGCTCAGCGAGCTATGGAGAGTGCAATGCTTGGTATTTCTTTAATGGATAAAGTCCCAAAACATGAACATCCATCAGAGAACCAAAGTTACTGATATAGTATTCAAAATTAGTAATGGCAATGGGCTGTACACGACTTCCGCAGAACCGATGGAGTAAACGGGTTCTGGAGTGGAGACTAGATGGCCTAAAAAAGGTTGCCGATGGGGACTAAATGAGGGATGAGGGTGGCGGAATATTGTGTGGAGACATAATAGAGAGAGAAATTTATTACGTACCTACCGAAGTGAACGTTCGCGCGATTGTCGACCTCTCGCTACCTACTTGATTAGGCTCAGTATGATTTGTGATATTTTTAGGATAACTTCTCTGCACCGTAACTTAAGAATTTATTACTGAATAATTCAAATAAAAAATACGTAGTTCTTTATTTTAATTCTAAATTATAATATAAACATATTTGCTCTTTAATAAATTACACGCAGTATAGAATATTAATTTAATTCCAGAATATACACAACTATGGTCGGCCATAAGTATAATTTAAAGGTGTTGCTAGAGGATTTGAAATCGGACAATATTTTGCACACATATACAGAGTTTTGTCAAGGCAGAATAACTAGGTGGGGCTTGGCCTGGACTTTAAAACAATATAACTTAGAGACTATGGGTATGTATCTATCTATTTCTTATTCCTTCTCTATTTCCGAGGCCGTCTTAAACCTATTGGAGATCCTACCTCCATAGCTGTGATATACGTCTACAAAGGCCGGGAAGTTCTTAGCGCCATTTTGCGTGGACATGTCAAGTCCAAGTTTTTCATTTTGTAAATTAGTTTACTGTGGATATTGTTAGTCAAAGGTGGTGTTGTTTTGTTTAATAATGTGCTACGTTGTGAATAAAATTGGAAAACGATAAATTTGACTCTATACAAGTATATGGGGCAGAAGTTGCACTTTATTTTTTGCGGTTTTCCCGCGCTGTGAACTCCCGTATACCGTACGTGTTTGGGCGATATTGACGTGAATTACTCCATGAAAAGCATCAAATTCTGCAACACTTGGAATTTGCTGATCCCCAACTCGGTTATGAACTCTGTTATGAACATATCTTATATATATTAAAGACACTTAAAAAAAAACACTACAAAGGCCGTTATATCAAGGTCGAATTGTAAGTCAAGAGTGAATTCCCGCCTTATGCACATGTCAAGTATTTTTTTATTGTTTGTGAAACCGCAAAAAATAAACTGCAACTTGTGACGAATATATAAAGTTTATTAAACAAAACAACACCACTTTTGACTAACAATATCCACAGAAAAGTAATATACAAAAGAAAAACTTGCACTTGACATGTCAGCGCATAATGGCACGAAGAACTCACCTTTTTTTGTTCAATTTTCCCTTTATGGCAAGGCAAAAGGCAGAGTCTATCCGTTTTTTTTTTTAATTTTATTTAAAAGACATTGCACAGAATAGCATGCATCATCCTAAACACTTAATTTATTAATATTTGTTCATAATTGAGTTTAAGAATTTAATTTAATTTGACTGAGTAAAAAAGTAAAGTATCATCACGGCCATTTCCCTTTCGGGGTGGTCAGAAACCACGCTTATGAATAAGCGGATTCACATGACAAGTGGCAAGCTCGTCGATGTCTCCAGCATACCAAACTCGAGAGACATCACAAATAAATTAAATATTAAATAAATGTATTACATTATTAAATATTTTTGTGTCCCGACCAGGAATCGAACCCGGTACCTCCGAGTCTAAATCCACGGACTTAACCGCTAGACCGCGGAGGCAAACATTTCGAGCATATTTCATATCAGAGTTCGCAGCGCGGGAATACCGGAAAAAAATATACTGCAACATATGCCCTATATTATAATTAACTAAACAAAAAACTTGGACTTGACATATCCGGTCGTCTGAGGCTGGCGTCAGTTGCTCTCATTTTTGGACCTCGCGTACCGCTTACCATCATGTGGGCGCGGTGTCACATGTCGTGCTCAGTATAAAAAAAATAAAAATAAAAAAAACTAAATGGCGCGTAGAAGTCGCAATTTTTTGTTTTGTAAATTAAAGTGGGTATGATTATCAGATAATCTAATATTTAGATTTTGTTTTATTTCTTTTCAGTTCCACCAAACGACAAACACGTGAAAAAACCACACACGCCAATATCCTACATTCTTCCACCATTAAACAACTTAAAATATGATTTGGATAGTATGTATGATCGTCTAATTAATATTTTTGCACAACTAGAAATACACTACAAAGTTGTTAATCGACGCAGCTATGGTATATTTATGGATGTTGTAGCAAAAACTAATACTTGGTCCAATCAGAGGAAACGAAAACGCCTCTTAAAGCGATTGGAAGAGGAAGGTGCTAAAAAAACCAAGATGGCCGACGACAAAAATCTTGATGATTGTAATAAAGATAACCTAATAAGCGATATTTCTATAAATAATGAAAATCTAAATAAAAAAACAGCTGATCCTATTGTTCATGCCTTATCTAATATAGTTAAAAGAGGCAAAGATTTTTTTTTGGAATTCGAATACATAAACGGTAGTGGAGGCAAAGAAGGCGTGCATCAAGTAACACAATATATTAAAAATAATTGGATATAATTTTCTGTTTTATTTATCTACCTATATTCCCAATTTTAATATATATTTTTTACTTATATATATGACGTTGCAGCAATCGGATGTTAATATATAATATATATATTTAAATTCAATCTACTAGCTAAAATTAATATTACGAACTATACGGTATATTAGGACCAATAATCAAGAAGAAGAATGTAATACTTGGTCCTTGATAGCTTACGAATGACATCAGAGTCGACCACAGCCACTTCGACCGTCTTCGGGAAATCGCGCCTCTACACACAGGAGGGCCGCCGCCTGCCCCGGGAGATCCTGGGGACCGAGGCGTAGCCCGCGCCGTTACTACCATCACACCGCTTCCGTTGCCCTTACGCTGGCCACACTTAGACCAGGGTAAAAATTTAAACCAGCGGGTTGTTGTCCGCCCGATACGAACAGCAGCCGAACGGGGCCACCCCATAGCCTAGCAAGCGTTTGAATGTAACTTCATCATCATCAGTCCGTTCCACTGAGCAGCTTTTACTACAGAAACGCATGTATACCAGTAGTTTTTACAGAGTGAAAAACATGAGCATAGTTTGTGAAATGTTTTAAAATACTTTCAAACGGTCAATAGGTTTTGCTATTAAATAATATTTACCTTAAAAAATATATATCTTGTTCTAGTGGGTTGTAAACACGGGTATTTATTAATACATTGCGTATTTCTTTGGACAAAGATTGTGTTTGGTTTAATGATACCACGCCATGTGTAACAAATGTTAATTGAGCCCGGACTGTCCACCCACACCAGTGTCGGTGTGGAGAGCCCGTGGAACATCTCGGACACCATGGGCTTTCTTGCGCTAGAAGTGCTGGCCGCATTCCTCGTCACGCTGCTTTAAACGACATCATTCGAAGGGCTTTTGTCACTGCTGGAGTACCCGCGATCCTAGAACCCTCTGGGATTGCGCGGAGCGATGGCAAAAGACCCGACGGCATGACCGTTGGGCCGTGGAAACTTGGCAGGTCCCTGGTGTGGGATGCGACATGTGTAGACACATTAGCCCCATCACACATCCAGGCGACCTCGTCAAGCGCGGGAAGTGCGGCGGTTTCTGCTGAGAACCTCAAGCTGCGCAAATACGCCAACCTCAGTACAGGTTACGAATTTGCGCCGTTTGGGGTCGAGACGATGGGCCCATGGGGACACTCAGCCAAGCGTCTGGCCAAGGAGTTGTCCAAACGGCTAACGGAAAAGTCTGGAGACAGGAAGGCTGGCAATTATTTCTGCCAACGTATTAGCTTAGCTATACAGAGGGGAAATGTTGCCAGTCTTCTGGGGACTATCACTGAAGGGTCGTCTCTAGAGGACATTTTTTATTAGGTTTAGTTTATATTTATTTTAATTTTTACTTTTAAGTAGTTTTAATTTATATTGTAATTATTTTATACTGTTTGTATATTAATTCTGAAATAAAGACATATAATATGTAAGTGTATAAAAAAATTGAGAACGTGGATATAAAAATCTTAGCCTTATAAAAAAAAAATGTCAAGTTTAACTGTCAATTTGTGTTTGCATTTTATTGTTTTTTTCGCCGATGCGCGTTTTGCGGCGCACGGCTTTTATATAAATTGGACAAGCAGATTAATTGATTAATTACTTTGTAAACAACGCAAGAACCTTTGCGCGGTGGTAGTACCCTTTCGTAGTTAAATTTACGTAAAAAATGGCAACTGAGCCGCAAATTCCTATTGAGGAAACTGCAGCTGTTCAAAGCAGTGTAGAACCACTAAAAACAGTGTCTGAGAATCAAGATCCTGTGACTCCTGCGCGTGAGGATCAGGTTGCTCAGCCCGACGCTAAGGCAGCCCCTGTAAAGCAATCGCCAAAGAATAAGAAGCCCAAAGGGAAGAGACGCAAGCCGAAAGCACTTCGCGATAACACAGCACCTCGCCAACCACTTACTGGTAGATTAAATTTTTGTTTAGTCCCAATGAACGAGATACAGTTTTATGTTTTACCTCTTAATAAAATAAAAAATACTACATAATTCTGTACTGAACTATGTTGCTTCATTTGAAGTTACAAGAAGTATGTAATTGGTAGATCGCACAGGGTTTCGCCAGTAAACAGTAAATCTTGGGTCTAGTCAAGTCGTCCACCCCTGCTCTATACACTTTATTTATTTATTCATTTTGGAAAACCAACACTGTATAATATTGTAATAAATATTATACAGTAAAAAAAAAACAAAACTAATCTAAATTGCTAAATTCTATTAGTTTGTTGCACCTGATTGGTTGAGCCGTACTGTGTACCTCTTTTTGTATTGAATAGGCTTATGGTTTGACTTGATGTTGTAGGTTATTTAAGATATCTAAATGAGCACCGTGAGAAGTTACGTTCAGAACAGCCAAACTTGGGGTTAGCGGAGATTACCCGCCACCTCGCCAGCGAGTGGAGCAAGCTGCCCACTGAAGACAAACAGCAGTATCTACAGCAGGCAGATCAGGATAAGGAGCGGTAGGTACTGTATTCTACATGTCTTGCAGGACTGTGATGGGTCTCCTTGCCGTCCTAGAGAAAATTGCTCTGTTAACTGTACCCAGTTCACAAATAATATAGTACTGGATACTGCCTCCATGGTCTAGCAGTTAAGTCCTAGTCAGGACACAATAATTTAATTTATTTGTAATATTTCTCAAGTTAGCTATGCTAGAGATATCAACGAGCTTGCCACTTGTCGTGATGGGCATATAGTATAGTTAAACTTTTTAAACTTTCGCGCATATTCATAATAGTTTTTTTAAATAATTTTAACGGGTCTTTACGCGATTTACCTTAGAGACATATTTCTCCCGACGTTTCAGCCAAGTTGCATTGGCCGTGGTCACGGGTCGACTGAAGCTATGCGGTGTAGTCTCGTACATACTGGGCGGCAGATGTAAACCTACCCACTTATCACTTTTAAAAGTTTTTAGAAATCACGACACACGACACTTACAATATCCTTGGCGACACCGGGCGATTTTTCCCGGCGTCGAAACCTATTGATTACTGGATTCCACGATGAAGATAGCTTATAACCCCCCTCTCGATTGAAATTTTTGTGTTTCTTTATTTCGATCGCTTCACGTACTATTCTAGGGTAATAGTGCCGATCGGTGGAAAGTATCTTTGGGTCATGCAGCTCAATCCAATGGTTTGTGCCACTATCCATTAGGTGTTCTGCTATTGCTGACTTGTTTAATTGGCAGTTTTTTACAGCTGCTATATGTTCCTTGACCCTCTCAGCTATTGTGCGCTTAGTTTGGCCAATATATGAACTCCCACAGCTGCAGTCCACTTTATACACGCCAGGCGTTTGGAAAGGAATGACATCCTTTGGGGTGCGTACGTGTTTTGCTACTTTGGAGAATGGGGTGTACACAGCATTGATAGATAACTTTTTGAAAGCTGTACCAATTTTATCCGTTACTCCTTTCACATATGGTAAGAACGCGGGCAGCCGATTGACCTGTGGATATCTCTCCTTGTTTTTCTGTCGCAGCAACCTCGGACCCACACCATATCCATTGCGTTTTAGCACTGTTTTAACATGTGACAATTCCTGTTCCAAATGTTTTGGGTCACAGAGATCATAAGCCCTGTTGATCAATGAGGTCACAACAGATCTCAGGTGGCATGGATAATGATGTGAAGTGGCGTGTAGATATCGGTCTGTGTGCGTTGGTTTTCGATATACAGTGTGAGCCAGCGAGCCATCAGGTCTCACCATCACTTTTACATCCAAAAAAGCTAACTGCCTATCTTTCTCCATTTCATATGTGAATTTTATTGTGGAGTGAAGAGAGTTTAGATAGTTTAGGAATTCCTCTACTTCCGGTTTGTTTCCCTTGATGACACAAAACACGTCGTCCACATATCTCTTCCAGATCTTTATACAAGAGATATCATGTTGAAAAATAATGTTTTCAAGGTGCTCCATCCAAATATTGGCTAAAAATGGGGCCACTGGACTGCCCATGGCAACACCATCTATTTGGAGGTAATATTGGCCTCGGAAGAGAAAATAATTTCCATCCAAACAATCTTTGAGAAGGTCAGCATAAAATTTGGGCATCTGCAAGTCTAGTAGTTTTTCCTTGACGATATCTAGGCACTCGTTTATCGGAACGTTTGTAGTAGAAGCGACCGACATTATTGTCACAGTCACAGAAAATTTTCGAACCAGCAAATACTGTGATTAATATATCAGATACAACCATCGATGATGCAACCCAGAGTGTATTAACAAAGGGTTTAAACTTTGCAGTAACGCCGAAATATATTCCGTATGAAAACATAATTAGCAACGTAGAAGAGGCTATAGTACGAAATAAGGTACCATTTAACGAGGCGGAAAATTTAAGACAGGATGTCGCCGTCATCTTGCGCAAATCACGACCACCTAAGTCAAACGTCTCCGACGAAGAACGAAGGGCATTACAGCAACTTCGCAGGAACGAAAATATTTTGGTACTAAAAGCCGATAAAGGTAACGCAACCGTGATTATGAACACCAAAGACTACGATGATAAGATGCTAAATATGTTGAGCGACAAAAACGTGTATAAGCAAGTTTCATATGACCCCACTGCTCGAGTGACACGTCGTATAAGAGCCCTAATAAAAGAACATGAGGACTGGTTTACTAATGATGAGTTTTTCCACCTATTCAAACCAAAAATCGTGCAACCACCGAAACTTTACGGCCTGCCCAAGATACACAAAGCCAGTATTCCTTTAAGACCAATCGTAAGTCAAATATCGTCTCCTACTTACGATTTAGCAAAATATGTTTCGGCGGCGCTACAACCATTGGTGGGAAAGACGCAGTCTTATGTGAAGGATTCCCGTCATTTTGTTAGCATACTGCAGGACTTAAAATTTGAACCAGACGATATCATGGTGAGTTTTGACGTAGATTCCCTTTTTACAAACGTTCCGATAAACGAGTGCCTAGATATCGTCAAGGAAAAACTACTAGACTTGCAGATGCCCAAATTTTATGCTGACCTTCTCAAAGATTGTTTGGATGGAAATTATTTTCTCTTCCGAGGCCAATATTACCTCCAAATAGATGGTGTTGCCATGGGCAGTCCAGTGGCCCCATTTTTAGCCAATATTTGGATGGAGCACCTTGAAAACATTATTTTTCAACATGATATCTCTTGTATAAAGATCTGGAAGAGATATGTGGACGACGTGTTTTGTGTCATCAAGGGAAACAAACCGGAAGTAGAGGAATTCCTAAACTATCTAAACTCTCTTCACTCCACAATAAAATTCACATATGAAATGGAGAAAGATAGGCAGTTAGCTTTTTTGGATGTAAAAGTGATGGTGAGACCTGATGGCTCGCTGGCTCACACTGTATATCGAAAACCAACGCACACAGACCGATATCTACACGCCACTTCACATCATTATCCATGCCACCTGAGATCTGTTGTGACCTCATTGATCAACAGGGCTTATGATCTCTGTGACCCAAAACATTTGGAACAGGAATTGTCACATGTTAAAACAGTGCTAAAACGCAATGGATATGGTGTGGGTCCGAGGTTGCTGCGACAGAAAAACAAGGAGAGATATCCACAGGTCAATCGGCTGCCCGCGTTCTTACCATATGTGAAAGGAGTAACGGATAAAATTGGTACAGCTTTCAAAAAGTTATCTATCAATGCTGTGTACACCCCATTCTCCAAAGTAGCAAAACACGTACGCACCCCAAAGGATGTCATTCCTTTCCAAACGCCTGGCGTGTATAAAGTGGACTGCAGCTGTGGGAGTTCATATATTGGCCAAACTAAGCGCACAATAGCTGAGAGGGTCAAGGAACATATAGCAGCTGTAAAAAACTGCCAATTAAACAAGTCAGCAATAGCAGAACACCTAATGGATAGTGGCACAAACCATTGGATTGAGCTGCATGACCCAAAGATACTTTCCACCGATCGGCACTATTACCCTAGAATAGTACGTGAAGCGATCGAAATAAAGAAACACAAAAATTTCAATCGAGAGGGGGGTTATAAGCTATCTTCATCGTGGAATCCAGTAATCAATAGGTTTCGACGCCGGGAAAAATCGCCCGGTGTCGCCAAGGATATTGTAAGTGTCGTGTGTCGTGATTTCTAAAAACTTTTAAAAGTGATAAGTGGGTAGGTTTACATCTGCCGCCCAGTATGTACGAGACTACACCGCATAGCTTCAGTCGACCCGTGACCACGGCCAATGCAACTTGGCTGAAACGTCGGGAGAAATATGTCTCTAAGGTAAATCGCGTAAAGACCCGTTAAAATTATTTAAAAAAACTATATAGTATAGTTAGCTAAACATGGTTTCTGACCACCCCGTAATACGCAATATAAACACGGATGTGATGATACTGATACTGTCTTTTTAAATATCAGGAATAAATTATTATAAAATCCACAAATTATATTTTCCGCTAGACTATGGAGGCAGTTTCTTTACAGTTGAGATATGGAAATTGTAAGTGATGAATTACAATTTTACCAGGTACTTGAAAGAGTGGGAAGAATACAAAAAAACCGATGCCTACATAGATTTCCTGAGATTGCAGACCTTTAAGAAGGCATCCACTGCATCTGCGGGCAAGAAACCTAAGAATACTGGACAAAATGCTGGTAAGATTGGAAAGGTCTAAACTAGTGGTGGGTAGTTGTCGAATTTTTTGGTAACAAAATGCAGTATTTTCCGGATGTCTTTGAATCGGCTTGAATTGCCGTTATGCCCAGTCAGCCGGCATAGTGTATGATGTCAGCATAAGTGTTTGATTCCAATTGCTAACATTCATGGAGCCCGCGCGCCACCTACCATCACATGGGCGCAAGGTCACATATTGTGCTAGTATAAAAAAAAAGACTTCCATTGTTTGACCGCCTCCGTGGTCTAGTGGTAACAAACGTTGCCGTGAACTCGGGAGGTCGTGGGTTCGATTCCCACCGGGGGCAAGTTGTATATTGTATAATTTGTCTCGGTCTGGGTGTTTATATGTATAATATGTATATATTTACAAAATAAAAAAAGTATAATATGTAGTTTATCAACCATATAGTTTCCGTAACACAAGCCTCATAGCTTACCACGGAAACTAGATGGCGCTGTGTGTGACCTGTCTGGAAATATTTATTTATTTATGGTTTTTTTTGGAGATTTTGGCTAACACTCGCTACTTCGGCCAGACGGGTTAACGAGGTTAGTTGTAGGTTGTACACTTAGCGAGTCTGATGTCATTTTTAAATCACAGTGTATTAACAATTTCACTAGTTAGTAATTAGTGGAACCGGGACCGACGGCTTAACATAGCGCCATGGAAATGGTGGTGTAAATCTATGATATTTATATATGTTAAGGGAAATAGGGATTTATTTTTATAGATTTAATAAATTGCATTCTTTGGTAAGGTTAATCGAATAAATTAATTTCAGTAAATGGTCAAGTAAATGGAGTTGGAAGTGATACAGGGACAAGACAAAGGACTCCGCCCAGACCTAAGACTTCTGTAACTCCTGGATTGGTAAGGATTAGTTAATAAATTTACCGTCAATTTTATTGTTATTATATTTCCATATAGAGGTGTGGCGATAAATAGGTGGTCAGCTCAGAATCAGGGCTACAGCCGAGGCTGGAGCGCTGATTTTCAACTGATGCCTTATGTTGAGTGAGTCACGATTGATATGACTCAAGTCTTCTCTATGTTGGTTTTAGGGTGAAGAAGCTGGTGGTGGTACGGAGACCGATATCCAGATCTTTACAGAACAATTCCTCCAGCACAACAAGCAAAGGGAAACGGAGCTTAGACAACTAAGGAAAGCCAACTCGGATTATGAACAACAGGTTAGTTTTTAGGCCGGTCGACATATCATACGACCCATACATACATATCTTCACGCCAAATCCCTTGCGGGGTAGGCAGAGACAATTGAGTGCCATTTGTCACAGTCACTACATATGTCTTTCGCTTCTTTGACATTCATCAATCTCTTCATACATGCCCTTTTGTTTCGATGGCTTTTTAGGGCACCTTTATTTAGGGCATATTTATTTATTGTTTTATTAATTTGATTATCCATAAATGTATCTTCTTCAGATCCAATTGTATAAAAAAAAAATGCTGGAATTCCTTTTGCACTTCCACTGCTGAGTTTTGAACCCATTCCTGATCATTTCTTCTGTGAGATCATAATATTTATCCGACTTCATGTTGTGGTCTTGGAATATTTGATTCCCATGTAAGTTCAATAAGTTTGTAATTTTCAAGTTTTCAAAAGGCCTGTAGTCAGTCTCAAAGATAGCAGAAAAAGGACCAGTCATAGGAACTGCTAGACAGACACTTGTAGGGTGCGTTACTCGTCTAGAAAAGGGCTATTGCTCGCGCCGACATGACAAAGTACTTGGTGTTATCCGTGAAGCAGTAAGTCTTTTTATTGCAAGAGCCAGAAAGGAACTGACTACAAATTAAATTTGACCACATTTGTAAAGGAAGGGCAAAGAACGAAAACTAAATGCAAGCCCACCTCGATCCTTGGCGCCGCATCAGACTGGAAAATTCTCATGGATACATTTGAACATCATTATAGGATCCCGGATGAACTAGCTGTATTATCCTCATGCTCATTACAGCAGCTATAATCCTTGGTGTATTTATTTTATAATTGTGTATGTCTTAGTTTATAATATGACAATGCCTATTTACAGCAGCTATAATTTTGATTATAATTATGTATATTTGGGTTGTAATGTGCTGCTCCAAATATTTCCCAGAAAATAAGCTTTTCGTTATATTAATTAATTTTTTGACATGTAAAAGCGCAGAATACGGAACTTGTAAAAAAACTTATTGATCACATAATATTTTTTTATTATTTACAGAATGCTATTCTCCAGCGACATGCGGAGGAAGTAGGCGCTGCCACCTCTCGGTTACTGTCGGAGACCGCCGCCGCCGCCGAGAGGATAGTTACTCTCTCCCGCCACCGACAGCAGCTTACCTCCGCACTGCTCACCGCGCTCGCCGACCTGCAGATACCGAGTTAGTATACCTGTCACGTTAGGCGTGACATAATTTCCATAAGAATGCCTGGTTTTCTACATTGCTACGGCCGGATCACATGGCCACTTAATATTCACAGATTGTACCTTCTGCACCAGAACTCTTTTGACCCCAAGGCTCTCTGTAGCCTGTTCCAACCGGTTGCCCGATCAGGGTTATGGTTTATCGCCATGGCTCAGTCGCCAGAGCCTCGTCCGTTGTCCAGCAGGGAGCACGTTCAGGTGAGGTTGACAGTCAGGCCGATTAAGATGTTGGTACCGTTCTCCCCTTAACCCTGAACTGCGTACTATACCGCGTAACTTTGACTAATCTTCGATTCTATTGATAGAAACACACTTTTTTCTAAAAAACCATAATAAGAAGTGATAAGTTTTTCGGTCTATACATACAAACTGTTGATTTAAAATTTTTATTATTATTAATTAATAGGCTCGCAGCGCATTGCTGATATGCCTATATCAAGCACTGGTGTAAAGTTTATATAATTGACAGTTATCACCATAGTCTATTTCGATTGTCACTAGCCACTTGTCCAGTTTGTTTTTAAAAGTGTTTACAGTTGAGGACTTCAATATGTCTTCTGGTATTTTGTTCCACATATTTACAGTATTTGTCTCTCCCCAGTGTCGTCTGGTCTCTCCGGAGCCACGGAGAACAATATAACAGAATACCTGGAGAAGTTGGGAGAGTTGGCATCGGGTACGGAGACCAGCACCATAGTACAACAGGCCCAGGGGATATTGGAGAAGGTGGAACTCACCAATTTTGCAGTTTAAGAAGCAAAACATTTGATACTGTACTCATTATAGTTGATAAAATTAAGGTTGAGCTCTGTGACAGCTTATATCCAAATTTTGACACTAGCAAATTGTTGCTAATACAAAGAAACGGATATCGGACATAGTAGGTCCGGTCCATATGTATAATATAATGGAAAAAAATATGTCAAAAATAATAAAAACAACATTTCATGCTATCATTTGTATAAACGGAATGTGCAGAAAGCGAATAGTTAACATGGCGGCCTCGAGCTGTGGCGCAAAATTATTTATACTTTAAATTAAGAAATAAAATATTTAATGTATATAAAACAATTTTATTGTGTTTTTTTTCCTATCTTTTGAATTAATAACACCAGTTTTTATTTACTAAACTAAACTAACGAAGCACTTCCCGCCATTATGTAAGTTATTGTGTTTTTGTAAGATATTATGTAGGTAGGTCAGATATTTTGGTCAGTTGTCTGCCAAGCATTAAACAAGTAACGTGTATCTCCGTGTTTCATTGCTAACCCAACGAAGATACAGAATAGTTTTAAATTACTTTACTGTGAATATTGTTAGTCAAAAGTGGTGTTATTTTTTTTGCTACAATGTGATTAATTATGGAAAACAATAAATTGGACTTTATACATGCAGCACAAGTTGCTGTATTTTTTTTTGCGGTTTTCCCGCCCTGTGAACCCGACGAATTTGCGTGATAATACCGCGAGTGACTCCAAGAAAAGCCATCAAATTTTGCATATATATATTACGACAGACATGGCTGTATAGGCCAGATTCCTTTGCCTTACCTATCTACTCATCACTCATTCACATACGTTGGGAGAAGAGAAGCAAAAAAATTATAATATTAAAAAGAAGTAAAGTATCATCACGACCGTTTCCCTTTCGGGGTGGTCAGAAACCACGCTTATAAAAAAGCGGATTCACATTTAGCCAACTTTACTATAGGCCAATCATGACAAGTGGCAAGCTCGTCGATGTAATAATATTAAATTCCTAAATAATACCTATCTTAAGTTGTTTTTGACCAGTGTTGTTGACGACGGCTTGTTAAGCGTGCCACTGACACTCAAGTGACGACCACGACCACTCTGCCAAGAGTGTAGCGATTAAGAAGAAGAAAGTTGTTTTATTCGAACGCTAGTTCAATAGATACAAAACATCAAATTTCGAACAAATATAACCTAAAAAACAACACCACTTTTGACTAACAGTATCTAGGACCAAGTATCATCTTGGTCCTAGAACAAGATCCACAGTAAAGCAATTTCTTCTTCTTCTTTTTTAATACTAGTAAAACTAGTAATGGCAATCGCCACTAAGGCATTTGTGCCAACATCACGTTTGTATAGATTAATTAAAAAAGTAGCTATCTTGTGACATTGTTTTGACTTTTAGCTTGGTGCGGTGAATCACAAACACTAAAACATAAAACAGTTTGGTTAGTATGGTACGTCACAACACAGCAGAATAGGTTATTACGAGTGAGGACAAATAACATGTAGCATATATCTATAGTGCAAGCAACCTATTGAACTACGCACGCTTTGTCCTCCAAGGCCACAGTCCCGCATACGGGGTAAAGGCTCCAAGCCCAGCAACAATCCCACCGGGCTGCCTCCCCCGTCCCATCCCACATGCGTAGTGAAAAAACTACTTTATCAGTCCGCATGGAGTGGGAAAGAGAGAAGCAGTCCCGCGGGCCGAAGCAAGGCCAGTCCGCCTCCACCCCGTAGGCGCCACCGTGATCCTGGTTGTTAGAGTTTGATATTATTCTGGTTGAGGAACCTTGTAAGTATGGCGTAAATAACAGGGCTTAAAGAAGAGAGAAGAGAAGCGATAGAGGTGGGAAAGGGAACAGTTTTTTGAAGAGACGATAATAGAGTGGATCGGTCGTAGAGGGGACATGAGAAGAATATATGATTAATATTTCCCTCGTTCAGTCCACACTCGCATATTGAAGTATCCCTGATCCTAAGTTTAGCAAGGAATGCAGGGGAGCAGCAGTGGCCCAGTCTTAGGCGGCAGATGGTTGAAGTATCTTTTTTGTTAAGGTTAATTTTGGTGAACCATGGTTTGTTAGGGATTGAGGACTGGATCTGGGAGTAGTATGAACCTTTTACTTTACTGCTTTTGGGTCATTGGTTGGTCCAAGATTCATTTAGGTAGCATTTCGGCTGTAATATTAGGTCGTGGGGATAAAGTTGATATGGGAAAATGTCCCCACATTCAACTGCTTCCTTGGCAACCTGGTCCACCTTTTCGTTGCCTTGTATGCCACAGTGGCTTGGGATCCAGGCGAGTGTTTTCTTAAAAACAAAGTAATATGGCAAGGATTCATCTACATACAAAATAATGTTAAACCTTAATCCAGATAGAAAAAAACAAATAATGTTTTTTTAACATATAAGCATTTCTTTTCTGCATAATGTGGACGAAAATACAAGAATCAGCACGTTACAAAAGTTGTCAGAACTTTTTTTACAAACTTTAAAATTAATGTTGAATACAGATTCTGTTTAACTAAGCGCAAACGTTATATAATGAAGTCCGTTAATTATATAGATATCACGCTTTTAAAGTTGATATTTGCACGGCCGCTGTCAAGGTCGAGTGCTTAAGTAACATAATGATTGTGAACGTAAAGCTATTGGGGTGGGTCCTCAGAATAATGACAATATAACACGCTGACCATTCTTCTTTGACAGCTTATAGAGTAGGTAATAAATAAAAAAAATGATTCCTGGTTTAGTAATTTATTGTAAGTAGTAATAATTCAGTACAAAATTCGAGTCAATATTCACAAATAGTTATTATAGGTCCTATGTTACTGTAAAAGCACGAACCATGGTGAATCTCAATATTTTCCAGTATAACCTTTCGAATCATCATTAATTTTAAACTTTCCAATTACACAAAAATGCGGTAAATTAATAAAAAAATGTATAATGAAAAAAATGAATAAATAAAAATAATGTTTCAAGTGCTCGTCTTGCACTTGCGGCCTCATGTGCGTTTATACTTTATGCAAAAAAGTTTTCAAGTAAATAATCAATTCTCGAGTAACTAGTTAGCGAATTCGATATTTATCGATATATCAGTCAAATGCATACAAAAATGTTTTCATATCGCTTTTCGGCATAAAAGGCATACAAAGACAAAACATTTGAAACACAACACGTGAAAATACGACTTTTAAGATAAAATAATAAAAAAACCATAATTTCGAAAATTATTTTATTTATATGTAATATTTGTCAAGTCTGATGCTGGAGACGTCGACGAGCAAGCAACTTGCCATGATAGGCCTATAGTAAAGTTGGTGATTCACATTTACTCTTTTTTCAGAGGTTTTTTTACGTTTTGTCGACTTTCGGATTGCACATGGGCATGTAGTCTTAATTCTGACTTGCCTGGTGGGTTACTGCTGTACCAGGTATTGTAATCTCATAGGTACTGATAACTAAATTTAAAAGGTTATTAATTGATCGTTGTGTTGCAGCTCTGTAGGTATATGTTTTATTTTGTAAATCTGATATAGCTGAGTTTTCCTTGCAGATAACTTTTTCAGTCAGATTAAATATTAACGGGTCACTGGAATCTGCTAAGCTGCTGGTCTTCTGCTAACAGCTTACTTATTGGACCACTTTTCTACTTAGTATTCCACTAGCAGGAGTAGAATCATCAAAATAATTAAATTAATGACGTTTTATAAATGCTTACGTGAATAAAGATATTTTGACTTTGAAATGCGTGGTTTCTGACCGCATACGGTCGTGATGATACTTTACTTTTTTACCTAGTAACAGTTAAAATCAATGATGTCCACAACACATTTCTAACTTTACCCATCGGGTTAATCTTAGTTAAAAGTGGAAAATCTCTCGATTCCCTATAGTTTGGACTTTTACCGTAACACCCATTAGTAGAGTATATAAAACTAATATCTTTGGTGAGAATTGCAATTATCCATATTTTTTAGTATTTTTGGTGAATATTATTAAATAAACGCAATAATAAGGTATTTTATTTATTGCCAAATTGTTTTTTTTTTATTAATTTAATAAATATTAACCTATGAAAACTACAACAAAACTAAATTAGTAAAAAAAAACTTAATTTAAATACCTATTCAATTTAAAATAATGTTCCACTAAATATACTAACAGCCGGTTGCAGAAAAGACAGAAAATCTTTTGTCAAGAAAACAAAGGATTATTTTAATCAGCCTTGCTGCAAACGGCTTATTTTTTTTATTTAATCAATCTTTAATCGTTGCGTTATATTAATTTGTTGCTATTAATAACTAATAATGAAAAAAAAAAATACATACTTTCGGACGGAAAACATAATGAATAATATATTGGTCGTGTAGTTACTTGGTTATTTAGATTATAGACAAACCCCTAATTTTATTTCCTGCCTTTTAATAATTAGCGTCGACAAGTGGGTGGTAGGATAAGTTTTTTGTTTTTTAAGTTTCTTTAAAGGACATTGTACAGCCCTAAACACGTAATTTATTTACACAATATATGTTCATAACCGAGTTGTGGATCATCAAATTCCAAGTGTTGCAGAATTTGATGCTTTTTATGGAGTAATTCACGTCAATATCGCCCAAACACGTACGGTATACGGGAGTTCACAGCGCGGGAAAACCGCAAAAAATAAAGTGCAACTTCTGCCCCATATATGTACTTATATAGAGATCGTTTTCCATAATTATTCACAACGTAGCACATTATTCAACAACATCCACAATAAACAATATCCACAGTAAACTAATTTACAAAACGAAAAACTTGGGACTTGACATGTCCGTGCAAAATGGCGCGAAGAACTCCTGGTAGAATAAGTATATAGGGTAAATACCCCATGTTCAAAACTCAAACATTTTAAAACATGTTTGAATATAGTTTTTATTCGCTTTGAGAAAAACTGAGTAAGAAACCGCGCTCTTTGCTTAACTTCCAAGTCGAACACGACATAAGAACCGTCACACACGCTGACTATTTTTTTTAAACTAACGTATATCAGGGTGTATCAGACAAAGCTTTTTGTAGATGTCGCTAGCGGCAATGGTACCTTGTTTTACAACTATATCGCATTATTTTTTTATGTTTTGATAGTTTTAGATTTTTATAACAGAAAAATGAATTTTAACTTAAGGTTACCTATTTTAAAAGACGAATTAGGAATGCGAAAACCGTCTTTAAATACAAAAAAGGTTTAATTAATGGATCGTAAATTTTTACCTTAAAAGACGAAATAAAAAAGCGCACACCGATTTTAAAAAGAAAAAAAAATGAGATCACCATATCTTTGATTTCGTTTAGAAATCTC
Source organism: Tinea semifulvella (assembly GCA_910589645.1). Classification (NCBI taxonomy): domain Eukaryota; kingdom Metazoa; phylum Arthropoda; class Insecta; order Lepidoptera; family Tineidae; genus Tinea; species Tinea semifulvella. The sequence continues at coordinate 392,012 of OU342624.1, forward strand.
GATTTGTACACCTTAAAGCTGCTCACTTCGGCGTAATATCCAGAAAATTATAAATTTCGTAATAAAAATACAAGTTTTCTATGCAACTGACAGTTATATTAGGTACCATCTATCATGCGCCATCTATCGTGATAAAAAGTTAGTGATACACCCGATTTATTAAAATATAAAATGAATCGTTAATTAAAACGAAAATCTGTGTGATGTACCTATTTTGATCAAATAAAGATTATAATAAAACAAATAACGCATAGTTTTTTTTACAATAAACAACTAAAGTCTGGCTAATGAAAGTAGATAACGAAAAAGCGCATCAAATAAAAAAATTGTATAGTAGGTATCCCTCAAAATTTTCTAACAAACAATAGATTTATTTATTTAAATACTTTATTGCACATAAACTTAAATTAGTGTACTACATATGAGCCAACTATATATACTACCCACTATAACATAACTTATAACATACTACAAACACAAATATGCTTGTATATTATGACAAATATCCATAGCTGGGCACCGTTAATCAAATAGTTAACTTCGTTAATTGTTAATCCGCTACAAAAAAAGTTAGCTTCGTTAAACGTTAAAGCGTTACATTTCGGAAGAATTAACGGAAGTTAATGTTAATCGTTAATCCGTTAATATGTGTAAAATTGCATTTTTATATCGTTGCGTTAGTGAACTTATAAAACCTGTTGGTTTAGGTTCTGGAAGTTAACAGGTTAATATATAATATTGTCAGAATGAGTTCTCTTTTTTGTCTTGCCTCGGTTAGAACCCGCCTTAACAATCTCTTCAAACTGTACGTATTGTGACTCATGTACCCTTCTTACATGTTGTTTCAAATTATTCAGGCTTAATACATGAACTTTTATTTTGGTGTCTCGGCAAGCAACGCTTACAAGCAAAAAGTATTTGCTGGCCCGATCTGGATGCAAATTCCACATACTCAGTCAAATGTGGCCAAGGATTCTCATCAGGACCGCTGAAATCCGATTCCATGTCTTCCATGATATAGTTTTAATTACTACACTGCACAGTACACTTTTCTATCTAACTAATTACACTGCACTCTTCTTTATTAACACGCAAATTATCACTGACAGTAATTTATAATAACAACAAACACAACACTCGTCACTCTAAGCACTGGCGCTAGTACTTAGCAGTTTTCTTACTCGCACGCGCCGGCAAAATATATCTAGTTTTGTTTTTGTCTCACGCGCCGCCCGCCCGGCACTTGTCATTTCATACTTGTCTGAACCTGTTTTTCGCGCCACACCGCGGTGCCGTGCGGTAAATAGTGGCATTGGATTAACGATTAACGGACTTCTGCATATTAACGGAAGTTAACGTGTCCGTTAACATTTTAAAAGTCAACTTAAAAGTTAACCCGTTAATTAACGAGTTAATGCCCAGCTATGCAAATATCTATAATTATCATCTTGATGTGGTTAACTCCTGTTTATTGAAAATGAATGTAGTGACTTTTAAGGCGTTGTCAAAACAGCACGTCAACACCTCGGGAGAGAGGGCTGGGCAATATTTGGACCAAAGAATCAGTATTGCCATTCAACGTGGCAATGCTGCCAGTATCCTTGGCACTTTGCCCATTGGCAGCGATTTGGAGCAAATTTTTTATTTATAATAATTTTTATTTTGTTTTTTCTTCATTTTAGTTTTTAGTTATATTTTTATTTATTAATTAGGTTTATTTTTATTAATAGTAATTTATGTTTTAAGATGTAGTTTTTAGTTTAATTTTTTTTTTTTTTTTTAAATCATTGTACCTATTTCCTTCGAATAAAGGTTGATTTTAATGTAGTAACTAGACTTGTGTTTGTCTTATGACCAGTGGTAGCGTGTTCCACTGGAGGGCTGCAGACACAGTGAAGGAATCTGGGTATCAGCAGGGGAGTGGGAATGGATTTTAAGTTGATCATCTATCCATCAACGCAAATGAGGAATTAACAACAAATTTACACGATTCAGGGACAAGAGGGTACTCTGAACCGTGTTTAAGAAGGAAAAACAGGTTTATAAGTCATCGAATGAGAAGCATGAATGAATGAGATGTATGCTAAGTAGTGATAGTGAGTAACTTCTAGCCGGATTTTGCTACCCTAGGCAAAATCCTGCTCTTTGACGCGGGGTACTGTAGCGTTACGACTTAGGAATAGTGTTGCTAATGGAAAAAAACTATTATGTAAATTGTTTGTAATAAAATAAATAAATAAATCTTACAATAAAATACCTACTTACTAGGATAAATAATAATAATATTACGACGCCTGCCAAAGAGAATTGTCTATGACAAGCGCCTGCGTAGGTTTTTTAAAAAAGTAACGTAAAGGCTGTAACTGTCAAATCAGCTTAATCTGCCATTTGGATAAAGAACATCGCTGGTCGTATTAATAACTTGTAAATCTTCATAGTAGGTCCCGCTGGGGTGAGTTGCCATAATCTGGTGGTAATATTGTAAGCTGTACTATTCTATGCGTCAGCTTCACTTCGCCGGTGTAGCTGGCCTCCACGTCTTGCTGGGCTAAAACCTGGGGTGTTCTGCATTCCAAGACCCTACTTCTACCTTACAAATCGTACAATCTGCAGAGAAGGAAACGCTCCAGAGACCGCTCGCAGCCACCCACGACTCCACGCCAAACAAGTTAGGTGGAAGGGTGCAAGGCGAGGCTGGAGAAGCCGAAGACTACCAGGCCAGTCGTTTCCCTAAACCCTTCAGGTCAATAAACATCTTCCGGGCTGTGCAATAATAGGCTAATTACAAATATCAGTTCTAAAAGCTGGTTTTTATTGAACCCGGTGTTGCCATTTGAAAAATAATTCGATTATCGACTTTCATTAGTCAGACTCTAACCTATCTTTGGTCTGTGGGTAAAGTTAACAAGACCAAAATCAGGAACGTATCTAGAGAAGGCGATCGTTGGTATTTTTCCACCTCCTCCCCCCGTACGGTGAATGGATTGTACCATCCATCATGCCTATTTATTGATAGTCTATACATCTATAATACTGTCGTGTTTTTTGTCGGAAGCCTTTAGTTTCTCCTGCATTTGTGTCAACATATCTTGCATGCGACGTATCTGGAACAAAAACAATCATTTTACGTGACATTTTCAAAAAATCACAGCTTATTATATTAAACACTAGCTGTTTTACCCGGCTTTGCCCGTGTAAACGGCGACACGAAATTAATTTCGTTGCTCATTATTTTGAATTTGCTAGACATTATTTAGATTTTGACCAGACGGCTTGGCGAGGATTTGATGTCAATTTATTAACAAGTATTAGTCAAACCGGAACCGTTGGCTAACCCTTTAGATAGGAACGGTGGTGTTGTAAATCTATGACTGCAGTACGTAAGAAAAGTGTATTTCTCATTGGTATATACCATGCATGATGAGAAAGGGGGTTCAAATCGACATTCATCAAAATACTTACTTACTATTGGGTAAACAATTAAATTGAGTAATAGATACAGATATATAACCTATCGTATATATACATTTTTCAAACATTTATTCATTCATTTGTTTAGATTACTGTAAATGACTTGTCTATATAATATAAGTAAGACCGATTTCCTTGAATGCTAACGAACCAGTGGGTGTGCGCCAAGCGCGCACCTCCTTTTATACTTCCCCTACACTAGCGCCCTCTTCCCAACGGCTACGCCGCGCGTATTTCTATGATAACTATCGATGATCTTGGCTAATATTGCTTGTCGCTTTGTGAGCGACAACATATATTAACGTTTTTTGACCGCCTCCGTGGTCTAGTGGTAACAAACGTTGCCGTGAACTCGGGAGGTCGTGGGTTCGATTACCACCGGGGGCAAGTTGTACATTGTATAATTTGTCTCGGTCTGGATGTTTATATGTATAATATGTATATATTTATAACAAAAAAAAAGTATAATATGTAGTTTATCAACCATCTAGTTTCCGTAACACAAGCCTCGTAGCTTACCACGGAAATTAGATGGCGCTGTGTGACCTGTCTGGAAATATTTATTATTTATTTATTAACGTTTTAGCCATGTTCTACTCTGATACATCTAACTCATCACCGGAGGCAGTACCAAGACAACTCTTATCCCGGACTGACTTAGCAAATCCACTTCGCTTGCTAATATACGAATACTGCTATACTGGTATATATAGTATCATGTTGCCCCTGCTTCTCATTCATTTTGTTTTAGGTAAATAACCATTAACCTATTGGTTTTCACTTATATATCTTCACGCCAGATCCCTTGCGGGGTACGCAGAGACAATTGAGCGCCACTTGTCACGATCACGACATACCTCTTTCGCTTCTTCGACATTCATCAACCTCTTCATACATGCCCTTTTGTTTCGATGGCTTTTCAACGCACCTTCAGCTATTATTTTATTAATTTGGTCGTAATATGTGAGTCTAGGTCTGCCAGGGCCTCTTTTACCCACAACTTTTGGTTTTCACTTATTTGTTATTATTGATTTTTGAATTCAATTCGTTTATTTAGCAAGTAGGCATAGGACAAAAATAGATGTATTCTGCACTTTTACACGTCAATTTTACAATATTGATATAAAACAATATCATTTTATAGTACACATAGGTGAATCTGGAGCAGTACATGATAACCATCATTTGGGAAGAGAAATAATAAAATATTAATAATATCAAAATTATAAATACAGAATAACGCTTATAGCTGCTGTAGATAGGCATTGTCATACTATAAGCTAAGACAGACACAATTATAAAAATATAAATGTAAATGTCAATTAAAGTTTGTTATTATTCTTTTACTTTTGCTAGTCACAGTTCAATTTCACTATTAATTTAAATCTAATTACTATATTTTACTCTTATTTCTGTTTTAATAGTATTGTCTAAATAATATAAAATCTCTTTGGCTTGTGTTCCACCATTGCTACATTCTTTATATGTTTAATATAATAAGCTGTGATTTATTTTAAAATAATAAATATATAAAATAAACAGCTCAATTTTTCTATAATATTTTGTGGGTAGTTGTATAAAGTTACCTCTTCATCTTTCTGGAGTAGAAGTCTATCGGTGTCAGTGATGGGAAGCTCATTGTTATTGCCCATGGAGTCTCTCTTCAGTTTTCTGATAAACGAAACAAAAAATACAATTATTTCATGATGTTATGGCCGCGTTCGTTTTAAGACATGTTAGCATGAAAATACCACTTTTTTAGCAAAAGTCTTTCGTTTAATGAAAATTCTAACATTTGATGCTAATTTCGTATGTCCAGTACCGTGTTGAAAGGAGGGTTATTGATGTTACTTTTTGACAGATGTCATTTAACATAAGAAATGGTTTGTTTACATTGTTGTATACTTTATAGTTTATATTATATTTGTTTAAAATGTATTTTAAACGATTTGTGTTGGGGTCAGTAGTGTACCTGAGAATGTAGTGTGTATATGTTGTGTGATTTGAAACAAATTTATTTTGTAGGTAGACCCTCCTGCAGTACTGACCCTCGTTCCCTCATGGCGTGTTGTGAGATTTGTGAGATGCACTGAGCTCGGAAGTTCTCGTAGTGAACATCCTGGGTCACATCCTTCAGGTCCTGCATGTGGGTCGAAATCAGCATCGTCCGGAGCTTCGTGAAGTCAGAATGGCGGGGATTTTCCACTGCAACAAACACCAGGTCTTGAGACAATGGAGCCGTGGGGGTTCCATTAAAACTATGTAAATGGTTGGTTAACGCTGTATGTGACAAGAGGGCTGGCAGTTTTTTCGCGCAGCAAATCAGCATCGCTGTGCAGCGACCCTATCAAGAATGAGACAGACTTATGGATGTCAAAAGTGCTAGATCGTGTAGTAATTCTGACAAATTAAACATTTAAAATACAGGAACGATCATGAATGTTGCTAGATTTAAAAAAACTTATCGTACCGGTAATATTTTAAATGGTAACATTTATGTCTTCCGAGGTTTGAAGAGTTTACAACTAACACCCGTTTCTCATCTGCCAAACAAAAATTAAGTCTCTGTCATTGTTACGATTAAAGTAAAAAATGGAGCTGATTGTACCAGTTTTAGATTGAAGCTCAGCATTAAGCTAGTACATTCGACGCCATTTAAGTGGCTGTTTTAGAGGATGTGGGGTTGAAATCTTACCATCCACTATTCCCCATGGATACTGCCGGCCCCTGACTCTCTTGCCCCCCACCTCCAGCACAGTATCAGCAGCCACCACAGCAAATGGAGCAGCTGCCTTCAGTTCCCGATCCTGCTGCTTAAATTCTTCATCTTCGTCGCTGTCACATTCTGGGAACTGGTATACCTAAAAGAAAATACCTTCTTTTTCCAATTTACTGAATATAAAGGAAAAGAAGAGCAGTTCCTTAAAATCCTAAAAAGATCGGTTCGAACCCCGGCATTTACCACTAAGAAATACACTTTTCTTGCGTACATTTGTTATAGATTTACACCACCATACGTTCCCGTGAGTAGAGCTCGTTAAATAATACCAACTTATGGAATCGTTAATAATCTTGTGCTAGTTCTATTCCTCGTCACGCGGCTCTCAACGACATCATCCGAAGGGCTCTTGTCACTGCTGGAGTACCCGCAATATTAGAACCATCTGGGATTGTGCGGAGCGATGGCAAGAGAGTCGACGGAATGACTGTTGGGCCGTGGAAACTTGACAGGTCTTTGGTGTGGCTCCATCTCACATCGCTGAGTGCGGCGGTTTCTGCTGAGAACCTCAAGTTGCGCAAATACGCCTACCTCAGTACAGGTTACGAATTTGCGCCGTTTGGGGTCGAGACGATGGGCCCATGGGGACCGTCAGCGAGGCGCTTGGCCAAGGAGTTGTCAAAGCGTCTGACAGAAAGATCTGGAGACAGGAAGGCTGGCAATTATTTCTGCCAACGTATTAGCCTCGCTATACAGAGGGGAAATGTCGCCAGTCTCCTTGGGACTATCTCGGATGGGATCTCTAGAGAGAGGACATTTTTTATTTATAGTTAATTTTATTTTTAATTTTATTATTAGTGTAGCTTTTAATTTATATTAATTTACATCGTTAATAACATGGTTATAAATTATTCAGAATTTTTTGGAAGGCCCAATTTCAACATTGAACGTCTAAGACTGGTGGGCTGTATGGTGATACTCTTCGAGGAGGTTGAGGAAAGCATAGGGGCAAAAAAAAGGAAAGGCATGCTCCGATGGTTCAGGCATGTTGAAAGGAGAATGAAGAAAGATTGACGGACCAGATATATAACGCGAAATATATTATTTAGTGATATTACCTGTATTTGGTGTTCATCCAGATCGTGGAGGATGCGTGATTTGAGTCTCTTGACTTCAGCTGCAGTCAGAGAATCTGCTTTGGCGATAACGACCACAATGTTCACCTTTCGATGGAGTCTTTTCATCATCTCCAGGTCTACTTGTCTTAAACTGGAAATAAAGGTCTGTCTAATAACAATGCGTAGTTGAAGTTGGTGGCCCGGTTATAAGAACGCGTTCCTTAAATCCTATAAAGGTCGGTTCAAACCCCCCCGGCATGTACCAATGAGAAATACACTTTTCTTACGTACTGCAGTCACAGATTTACAACACCACCGTTTCCGTGCCCCGGAGAGCACGTTAAGCCGTCGGTCCCGGTTCCACTAATACCAACTTGTGGAATCGGTTTTGAATTGTCATTAAAAAATGACATCATATCCTTGCCAAGCCATCTGGCCAGCGTGGCGAGTGTAAGCCAAATTCTCCAGTTCTGGCCCATCTCCAGCAGTGGAGGTCTAGGAAGCTGTGTTCTAGGGGCTGTAATGAATGAAAAAAGAAAAAAAAACAATAAAGAGCTAGCATTGGTAGTGGTTCAATTCTTAGAACCATTTCCTTCAAATCAAATCATTTATGACGAAATACGCAATAAAGAAGATTTGAATGAATGTATAGGGACAAAAACAAGGAAAGGCATGCTTCGAGGATAGGTGAAGAAAGATTGACGAACCAGATATATAATGCGAAAGTTGTGGGTGCAAAATGAGTGGAATACTGTTCTCATCTTTGGGATGGTTCCGCCAAGTATGCTCTCAATGTCCTGCAGAGGCGATCTGTTCGAATTGTGGATGATCTAAACGATCTTGAAATCTCGAATCCCTGCAGCTTCGCCGAGATGTGGCTAATCTGATCGTGTTTTACCGGCTATAGTATATGGTGATAGTTTTAAAAAGAGCTCTATAACCTATTCCCTTCCTCTCCATTCCGCAACCGAACCGCACGCGCGTGTAAGAATGCACCCACATACCGTAGTCACCATAAACGCGTACGTATAAATTTGGGGACTTATACATTTGTCGCACGATGACGATGTGGAATGCTTTTTCAGCCTTTGTATTTCGACTTTCCTATTTTTTTAAACCTCAATCAAATCCTTCTTGTCTTTTTAAAACTGATATCAATATTTATTATGAACCTTAAATTTTTAATGACCACATTTAAGTGGCAAATTGACAATAATAGACACTATAACAGATATAGATATATATATATATATACAGGGAGACACTATATAAATAGGCGGCAAAACAATGAAATGGTAAACCGAACAATTCGGCCGAATATCCGGTTAAGTTAAGGTTAAACCGAATAGTATTCGGTTATTCGTTGAAACCACTATTCGGCGCATCTCTAATTATTACCTACGCTATTGGTTCCTTCTCGATTCGCTCGAGTAGGTTTATTGAAAAACGACTGTATTGATCAATAGACAATAGACGTCTTTATTTACATTCCTAAACCACTTGCTGGCATTCAAAACAATTGGGCAAATATATTTATAGAACTAGCGTGTTACTGCGCGTTCTTCCAGTAATGTCGTATGGAGCAGAAACGTGGACACTGACAGGGGATATGGTCCAAACCTTCAAGGTAGCTCAAAAAAAAAAAATGTTTGTACTTGCAGCTGCAACCGACTCCCTCTTCAGTGCTGGAGGGATGCAGAAATTCCCTATATAGAAAAAAGACAGATTTCTAAAACACTTCATGAATTCACCGTGCGGGTGTCGAATCCATCGTGTGTGGGTAAAAACTGAGAAGAATGGTGTCTAGGGATTGCGACCTAGTTTACAAAGGAGACCTTCTAATCTTTATTTTATTCCGCAACAATACGCTCACTATCCACCATTCTGCTCCTATGCTGTATGATTCCATTAATGACGTCTTGGAAGCTCGTTCCATAAATGTATCTCCGTCAGACCTGCTTAGGCCCAATTCTTTCAGTAAGTGGTGCAAAGATATATAAGTCGTATATTAATTAGCATTTAAGTAGCTTTAAGTTTCGAAATTTGCGGCTGGTTCGGATTCGCGAGGCCCTTCCGTCTCTACAGGTTTGTCTGTGTTGTAAGCTTTCGGAATCTTACAATAGTGCTGGCATGGACATTATTATGTCCAAAGCCCTGATAAAAAAAGAAAAAAAAAGAGAGTTCTTCGCGCCATGTCAAGTGCAAGTTTTTGTTTTGTAAATTAATTTACTGTGGATATTATTGGTCAAAAGTGGTGTTTTGTTTAATAATGTGCAACAATGTGAATAATTATGGAAAACGATAAATTGGACTTTAAATATGGGGCACAAGTTGCAGTTTATTTTTTGCGGTTTTCCCGCGCTGTCAACTCTCATATTTTACCCGACGTGTTTGAGCTATAATGCGCGAGTGACTCCAAGAAAAGCATCAAATTCTGCAGCATCTGGAATTTGATGATGACCTCATTAACTCATTAAAAAGAATGATATATTACGTCAGACTTGACTGTATGGGCACTATCACCTCATTCATCATCCATCGGGAGAAGAGAAAAAAGTGGTGCAATGATTTTGTTGGAACTCCTCTCGGTCCGTAAAGTTAAGTCTTAAACCCGTTCCTGATTTTTTCTTCTAGTGAGAAGAATATTTGTTATAAAGATTTGTATTGGAATAGGTATTTTTTTTTTGTTTTTTTCAAACAGTCCTTTTGATCACTTCTGTCAACAAGGAACAATACTATTTACATTGGTGACAAGTAAATAACTCAGGAACAAACGAAAAAGTCTCACCTGTGAGTCCACGGAGGTACAAAGTAGAGACAGCAATGCACTCTATTATCCTGCATATGTCGTCTATTTAGGCCACTTTCGTCCGTAAAGTATTGCCGGAATTGTTCGTCTATATACGCGGAACACACTCTCCAAGACTCCTCGCAGTTGATCGCATCACCGAACCCTGGAGTATCTACTATTGTCAAACGTAACTTCACCCCCCTCTCCTCAATTTCCATTGTCTTTTTCTCAACTGTCGTGGTCTTTTCTATTCTTTCTGTAACAATGAAGATGCAATATATAAAAAAAAAACATTTACGAATATTTTAAATACTTTATGCACTAAAAATGTACATCATAAATATAGTCCGACTAAACCCCTAACTAGTCGGAGTATTTCTTTTTAAATTCTACAATAATTTTAAAGAATTTATAAAAATAAAAATAAACCTACTTAATAAATAAAAATACAATTAAAATAAAGAAAAAACGAAATATAATTATTATAAATGATAGTTTTTAGTTTAATTAAAAACTTTGTTTTTTTTAAATCATTGTATATTACTTCCTTCGAATAAATATTTCGAATAAAAAAAAAAGAATTATTAGTAATAATTGACACTTTTGACAGCATCAAATTCTGCAGCATCTGGAATTTGATGAAGACCTCATTAACGCATAAAAAAGAAAGATATATTACGTCAGACTTGAAAAAAAAGACAATTTTGACATATAATTCTATATTTAAGTAGTTTTAGCAAATTATGATTTATAAATTACCTTGTACATTAGGTATCTTCCTACCCTGATACAGGTCTCCAAGGAATAGACTGTTGATGAGAGTAGACTTGCCCAAACCAGACTCGCCTACTACCATCAGGGTGAAGTCAAACCCTCGCTTCACAGATTTGCGGTGGACCTGCTCCGGTAATGTAGCGAATCCAATGTAGTCGCGTTCGCCGCGCTCGCGATCTGAGGACAAAATACTGAAATTAGGTTTTTAAATAAGTACTTATTTATTTTATTATATTTTTTTTTTATTATATTATGCCTGCCTGTAGACTTTCTCTGACAGTCAAACCTTAGCGACTTTAAACAAATATAGGTGACATTTATTTTATTTAAATCTTATACCGTGGTTTGGAGCTATTAATAAAATGTGATTATATATATACCAGTTTTTTAAAAGACGAACAAAGCTTGCCTTACCCAAACAGTTTTTTTTTTTTTTTTTTTATAGACGGTAATTCAATAAATCATCAATGCCTGAAGGGCCAACACGGGTCCCCCACCCTAAGGAAGCCCCAGGGCGCCTACGGACTAAAACCCTATAAACCGTCTCTCTCTCACTGTTGGCCCTGCGTGCCTTAACAGCTAAGTCTGAGTCGTGGCTACGGAGTGAAGGGACTCGTTCGCCGCGATCCAACCAGAAAAACTAAATGCCATAAATGACGAGAGCACGTTCCATTTTTGCTAATTAATGCTATAATTGTAAATGGCACATCCAATATAAATCATTTTGTCTAATAAGATAATCGATGAAAAATAAATTAAAAAACTGGGCTATACGCAGTGGAAGTTGATGCGAGAGGTATTCCAGAAAATTCTTTGGACTACTTACTATAAGAAACTGTCCTTGCGGCCACCTGATGGTAAGTGGCGCGCGAGGTCCATGAGGTCCATTAGCAACTGGAATCAGATACTCATGACTGACATCAGTCCCTAACACTATGCCGGCTTGACTTGACTTGACTTAAAAATAGCACTGCTTGAAATATGACTTATTGAAAACAAGCCTACGGTTATGGGGGTACATATTTTGCAGGGAGCGTGTGGTTTGGTTACGGAGTATAGAATGGAAAACACCCCATGCACAAGAGTAACTGCATATCTAGCCTACAATGCAGTTAAACTACCCGCGTAGCTAATCCAGTTTTATTAAACGCATCACCGCATGAATAACAATGGATTTGGTACCAACTGAGCAACCAGTAACGTAATTACTACCTCATTATAGTATTTCAAGCGTTACATGAGTTTTTCAACCAATGATCTTTTACACATAGATACAGCATCAATTACTACAAATAAATGTTGTCAAAAGTGTTATAGGAAGTCAAATAAAATGTAGGTTTTTTTAAATTGCTTGACTTTGATAGAAAAAATATACTTGAAGAACAAATATTTACAAAATATAAAGGTATCATCACGACCGTTTCCCTTTCGGAGTGGTATAGATAAGTGGATTCACATTTAGCCAACTTTACTATAGGCCAATCATGACAAGTGGCAAGCTCGTCGATGTCTCTAGCGTACCAAACTCGAGAAATATCACAAATAAATTAAATGTAATAATTTACATTAATAAATATTTTTGTGTGCCGACCAGGAATCGAACCCGGTACCTCCGAGTCTAAATCCACGGACTAAACCGCTAGACCACAGAGGCAGTTTACAAAATATAACATTAAATAAACTACAAATAAAACTATAAATACGATAATCCGATGGACGAGTGTGCCGAGGAGACTCGCTGCATTCTCCCGTTAAAATGCGAGGCTGACCCTTTGAACAAAATATTCTCTAGTCAAAGGGTCACACGCCAAGCAGAGTTTTTCTCCAGCTCACGAGAGAACGCGAGAGCCTTCTCGACCACGAACCCATCGGACTAAATGGGATGAATAGTGACCAATGATGATAGATTTATTGGCAGGAACGGTGGATATTTCCCCGCCCCGGCAGACTGGGCAAATTACCAACATCAGTCCGCCTACCACCTATTGAATTGTGGTTAAATGGCTTGAATGAGGGTTGCGAAAGACCACGTGTAGTGCAGATACAGTGATGACGATAAGTTCTTTTATTTTCATCGTTTTTTTTTTTTTTTTAATTATTATTTTTGTTTTTTTTTGTTTTATACATTTATAAATTATCTGACATATGTATATAATTTCTATACATTATAATTATTAAGTATTAGAATGTAAACTGACACGGCCTCTTTACAGCCACGATCTCATTTAAGTAGTTTCTAAGTTAGTTAGTTTTACTTGCTTATAGCAATAATGTTGTGCATAGCATACATAAATATGAATTATTGCCTGTTTACGGTCCAACCATTATTACCACTTTGATTAGTACATATGTTTTGAAAATTGTATTGATTTAATTAGTTCTGACTGTATCCAAGTTGTTTTGAGAGAACCAATGGAAATAAATTTATTTTGATTTTGATAACTGAACTGAAGGAACCCATTTTGCCTGTTAAAGCTACATCTACTAATTTTATGATCATTGTCTTGAAAACTAAACTTCAAGGCGATGCGCTCCGATGGTCCTAACTTTCCAATATATAAAGGAACTACAGATTACTGAAACCAAATAGTAGCTTGCAAACATGACCTTTACAAAATTTTCTTAGGTATTATTTGGGACAGGTTATTAAATGATCACCAACCAGTTTTACTAGTGGACGTTCGGTAGCGTAAAAAAATATGTGACAAAGATTTTGTCTGTGAATATGATTTTTACATTACTTACATCAAGTAAAACAATAGACAATGTTTTTAGGAAGGGCTTTGTCACTGCTGGAGTACCCGCAATCCCAGAATCCTCTGGGATTGCGCGGAGCGATGGCAAGATACCCGACGGCATCACTGTTGGGCCGTGGAAACTTGTCAGGTCTCTGGTGTGGGATGCGACTTGACACATTTGCCCCATCCCACATCCAGGCGACTACATTAAGTGTAGCGGTTTATGCTGAGTACCTCAAGCTGCGCAAATACGCTAACAGGTTACGAATTTGCGCCGTTTCGAGTCGAAACGTTGGGCCCATTGAGACACTTCTCAAAGCGTCTGGTCCAGGAGTTGTCCAAATGGCTAAGGGAAAAGTCTGGAGATAGGAAAACTGGCAATAATTTCTGCCAATGTATATATTTATATTAGGTACCATCTATCATGCGCCATCTATCAGCGCAGTGCCAATATGATATAGTCATATTGCATGACCGTTACAATGTATTCAGAAAAAATGTTCTCGAACATTTCACACCATCAATATATGAGTAGCTTATAATTTATTTAACAAGTGTTTTGTTTTCGTTTTTTAAGGTACCAAAATGCAATTTTTGTTTCCTTTATAGTTCTATTAAAAAAGAAAAAATGTATAATTTTATTTTAGAAGTCATATTTTTATGTAATATTGTGTAAATATGTAAGTTTTTGTAAAGTTTTTTTTCATTTTTTTTTAATGGTGAATGCTGTGATTCCTAATGGGGTGTATCACTAACTTCGAAATACGGAAAAGGGTTGGTATGAAGGAAAGCATAGGGACAAAAATAAGGAAAAGCATGCTACGATGGTTCGGGCATGTTGAAAGGATGAGCGATGAAAGATTGACGAACCAGATATATAATGCGAAAGTTGTGGGTAAAAGAGGCCCTGGCAGACCGAGACTCACATATCACGATCAAATAAATAAAACACTGACTGAAGGTGCATTAAAAAGTCTTCGTAACCAAAGGGCATGTATGAAGAGGTTAATGAATGTCGACGAAGCGAAAGAGGTATGTCGTGATCGTGTCAAATGGCGCTCAATTGTCTCTGCCTACCCCGCAAGGGATCTGGCGTGAAGATATGTATGTATCACTAACTTTTTATCACGATAGATGGCGCATGATGACGGTACCCAATAGAACTGTCAGTTGCACTTGTACTTTTATTACGAAATTTATTATTTTCTGGTTAGTGAGCAGCTTTTCAGTGTACAAATCGAGATTTCTAAGCGAAATCAAAGATATGGTGAGCTTAAAATTGCCGTTCTATTAATTAAACCTTTTTTTTTTAAAGACGGTGTTCGCTTTCCTAATTCGTCTTTTAAGGTAGGTAACGTTAATTTAAATTTTTTTTTTGTTATTAAAATAAAAAAAAACCACAAAAACATTTTAAAATGATCCGTCATAGCTGTAAACAAGGTACCAGTGTCGCTAGCGATATCTACAAAAAGCTTTGCCTGATACACCCCATTGGTACATATATTAGATAAGTTATAGTTATACTATGTTATGTGTGTGATAATATATGTACTGCTGTATATAAATAAATAAATAAACGTGATAAAAAGTTAGCGATACACCCCATTGAAAACACGTTGTCATTTAAATATTATAAGGTTCAGAAATAAACAGGTGAAATGAAAGTGATGGGTTTATAAGGTTAAAAATTAGGGTTGCCAGCTTTTTTATAAATTAGAAAAAGAACTTTGCGGTAACTTCTAATTGACCCTTTATGTTTCCATTTATTTTTTCCAAATTTGTTATTAGTCGTTAGTTATCCTTTAATAATTAAATAAATAAATAAATAGAAGACTCGCATTCCAACTAAAAATAAGTCTATGAAGGGAATTTAAAAGTGCGTGTTTCTTTTTTTTACCGAAAAGTTATCTATACGGGGTGACTTTGTATACCCTTACTTTATTTTTTATTTTATATTATTAGATACAGCACTTAACATTATTATTGCCAGAATAGTAACAATTTGCCTTTAGAGGTTCACACAAGTAGCATGCATTTAGTTTTTTGTACAAATATGTAGCGAAAATAAAGAGAAACGCACTGCCGACAGACAACCCAAACCCATAAATATATACACTTAAATGCAACACGCCCCTCCCCACCACACCACAGAACTACATGTATATATATTTGTATCCTAGATTTAGTTAACAATAGATAGTAGGATACATGAGACATATCTGCAATATTACTTAACAGGATTCATTCAATATACTCGCACTCAAAGTTTAACTGCTGCAAAATAGTCACTGACTGGCTTTACACTCAGTCATATGATGATACGGAATGTTTTTTAAAGGTAATTATATAAAGGGATAATATGTACCTACGTTATTTTATATTTGTTTTACTTTTTGATAAATTTCGCTGTGACATCTGCTATTTAAGGAGCACAGTTTTTAAATACTTATTATACATATATAAATCTCATACACACCCTCTCACACACACTCACACATATATCACGAACACATAGAGAGGACATACATCATTTATTGTTGTAACATTATAACACGGAAGAGCACCGATATCCCGCACTACAGGGCAACCTCGTGTAGGTATCACAAACACATCACCCTATGTTGTTCACCTATTGTACATCTGTATACTTTTGTGACAATAAATGATTTTATTATTATTATTATTATTAACCCACTATTTGCTCAATCACAGGTTATCATTCCAGACTAATATGTTATTCTATTGATAGATACAAACAACTTCTTCTAAGAAACTGTGGGAAGTGATTAAAGAAAGACATATTTCGACATGCTCTTCGACATCATAGGCTAGGGCCTATATAGGGATATATAGGTATAGGCATATACGAGTAAACATAGATTAGAGGCCCTCACTGATATAAAAAAGTTCCCGCAAAACCAATCGAAGTCATGTAGCTGCACCAACAGTCGCGTGCTAGCAAACGTCGAGACCGCTTAATATTAATATTTATATCGAGTGAAACTAGTCTTTTTGTATGCATAGTGACAGAATTTCCGATAAAAATATCGCATGTGACTTATTTTCTTGAGAATTGGCCCCCAAAGTTGCTAGGTACACGTGACAAGCGACACCATTTTTAGAGTGCGTTTTGTATTGAATATATAGACATCGTTGGACAGGATGTATGGGCTAGATATATATTTGCCTTCCCTATCAGAGAAACAAAAACCAAATGAGCTTCTTGATTGCTTGTTTTGTATTGTTTGGGTATGGTTTGGCTGGTGGCAACCCTAGTCAATTTGCGTTTATTGGTCATCAGATTGTTGATTAAATCGTGGGTTGGAATGAGCAAGTTGGTAGCTTCCGCTAGGCGTCCCCATTTTAATACATTGAAGTGCACGCGTTCGGTCCTTAGGGCTATACGAACCTGTCACGTTCCGCTATATGCACGCGTCTTCCTTTCCTTGCAAGGTAGCCTTTGTTTGAAGAAACTAGTATTTACGAGGTCAGCGGTATCGTTAAGTATTTCTTAAACCATCCCGTCGGACCAGCGTCAAATACATTCACGTAAACGTAAACGTATTACAGGCATTTGTGACACATCATTATTTAAATTATTTTGAATGATTCTACTGCTACTGGCCACCAGGCACGTCAGAATTAAGATAGAGACAAATAAGTTCTGGAAGGCCCATCTCCAGCTCTTTGTGACATCGCGCCTACCTTATAGTATACCTGATATACGCGAGGTTCAAGACCGAGTGCGAGTTACTAGCGCCAGCGCACTTCGCTTGAAGGACTCCAGGTTATAGGAATGAGGAAACACAGGCGGAATGCCAGATGAAAGATTCTCCAAATTTGTATGTACGCGTAGGGGGTGCATATTTGCATGTTGTTCGGTTGCGGAATATAAATGAAGGGATTGATAAATAATGGAAGTCTTCAGAACACTCACAGTAGTATAGCTTGTAGAACACACTCGGGAGGCCACGTCTCGGCAAAGCTGAAGCGATTCGAGAGTTTTAGACACTGTGGTGTTGTCCACTATCCGAATCGCCCGTCTTGCCGAGACAGACATTGAGAGCAACTGTAAGGTACTTAGCGGAACCCTCCTAGAGGTGAGAACTGAGTGAGGCGCATAAAACCATTTTACCTTGTTCAGCATACCCAGTTTTTTGGACGCTGTTTTGGTGATGCTTTTAATGTAGTTTCGGTGGTTGAGATCTGAGCGTATTTCAATGTTGAAACTGGGTTGTAGTTCCAGCACGGTGTTCTAAAGCGTAGGAAGAGGAGAGTATGCAGACTTGGCTATCAGCGCGCAAGATCTTATTGGCATTGAACTGAAGTAGGCACACCACACGGAAATTTTGCTGTCCAGTTCCACTGTCAGGGAAACTCGGGTACCGCCCATGTGCCATACCGTTATCTGCATAGCAATGAATGTTCCCTAGGGTCAACATATCATTGATATGCAGAAGAAACAGCGCGGTTGTCATTATATGCGTTCCAGAACTTTCTGAATTAACTATTACAAAATTACATCATACATTTGAGCTGGCACTGTCTATCTCATGTTCGTGTTTCGATAAAGTTTGTACGAGTTTTTAGATGACCCAAATTTTAATTTGACCACAACCAGAATCTAATACAAATATATACATATACACGTATGTCTTTTATAAACTATGTTAATATACCAACAACCTGTGTTGAAACAAATAAAATATATTTTTTACAACTATTTACCACCAACTCTCTCTCAAAAAAATTGCACAATAATAATGTTTCATTTAAGGTGAGACTTGAGAAGGAAATATGTGGCGAAAGCCGAATATATTGCAAAAAGTGATTCTTTAGAATAACTGAAGTTTCTCACGAGAACGTTAATCAAGACAATGCGAGTTATATTTTTGTTGTAAGAAAATAACTAGGAAAGAAAAGTGTAAACACTATTGTCAATATGTTAGTGAAATTGTGCCGGTTTTTGTTGATGCAATTGTCAAAGACAAAAGTATATTATACAGACTATACAACAATATAAATATTTATTTATTTATTATATGATAAACCTTAACAGCTATATTGCCAGATAGTTAAAAAACAAACTATAACTAACTTAACCATAAAAATGAACGAGAACGACAAATAGGTGGTAGGCGGACTGATGGTAGTATCTTGCCCAGACTGTCGGGGCGGGGAAGTATCCACCGTTCGTGCCGATAAACCCAGTAAAGTTTATCCACACGTTACGGGATTAGACTCGAATTGCCGTCATGCCCAGTCAAGCCGGCATAATGTTAGGGACTGATGTCAGCCATGAATGTCTGATTCCTGTCGCTAACATTTATGGACTTTGCACGCCACTTACCATCAGGTGGGCGCAAGGTCGGTTTCTTTCAATAAGAAACCTCCTCGCATCAACTTCCACTGCGTATAGTCCAATTTTTAAATTAATTTTTGAACCTTTTGTTTTTATTAGCCAAAATGATTTTTATTTCATTAACAGCATTTAAATTAAAATTAAATTAAGATTATATTAAATCAAAATCACAATTTAATTGTCAGTACAAAGTTCAGCTAAATCTTTACCATATGTAAAAAATAACTTTGAAATTTATAGACAGTAGGTTTGTAGAGAAGAGAGGACAAATTTCTAAACATTCCATGGATTCACCGTGACGGTGCCGGGTCCTTCGTGCGTGGGTAGAGATGAGAAGAATGGTTTCTCGGGCTTGAGACCGACAATAGGCATACAACTTTACCCGTAAATCGATTATTGTTAGTAGCAATATATGACCCCAAGAAAATAAAACTTTAAAATGAAATAAATAATAATGAATAAAGGTATATGCGTAATTAAATATATAGTCATATGTGTAAGAGTCAGTAGGGTTGGGTTAGTAATAGTGTAGCGTACCTAGGAATGTAATGTGTGTATGTTTTTTGTGATGGAAACAAATTTATTTTGTAGGAAACCAATCTGTATTAGTTTTTTCAATTTATATTTAGGATTAAATATAATTAAAAGTATATATATATATATATAAAATCAAAATGTTGAATTTTATTTTTAATTTGGGGACCCTCAGCCAAGGAGTTGCCCAGCAGAGACAGGAAAGCTGGCAATTATTTCTGCCAACAAATTAGCCTTAAACAGGAAAATATTAACTATATTTATCACAAATGTAAATACCGTTTTTGCTTATGCAAGATCTGACGTAAAAGTGACTAATATATATTTTATTATTTTCAAAACCACATTACGTTTTTATAAAATACAGAAATAAAATAAAATAAAAAACGCAACCTCAACAAGAGGTCGTCTCTAGAGGACATTATTTATTTATTTTTTATTTGTTTTAGTTTATATTTAATTTAATTATTACTTTTTAAGTAAGTACTTTTTAGATATATAAAAATAAAAATAGAATGTATAGTTTGAACTAACACGGGAAACATAAAATAAGGGAGGTGTATCTACGGAGATCTTATCTGTCTTCTGTGTGATCGTTATATTTGTTCGACTTGAAATTGTGGCCCGTCTGTATTTATTATGTCTACGTCTTGTATATATATTTTTTTTTCAATAGAAAATCAATCAATGGTTTTCCTATTTCTAAATTGTTATGAAATGAAATGAAATCCAACTTAAAAAAAAAAAAAAAGGTTTTACTTTTCTCTGTGGCCTAGCTGTTTAAGTTTTTATCCACGCCCCTTAAAATCCAAAAAGGTTCGAGCCCCGGCAACAATAAATCAAAAAAACACTTTTTTTACATCCATATGATTTACAATTCCATTTATACCAACTAGTGGAACCGTTAATACATTACCATTAAAATTAAAATCAGAGACTGACAAGTCTGGCCAGCGTGGTGAGAGTTGCCCTAATTCTCTATCTATATAGTGGAGTGGATTCTCTATCTGTATAGTCAGTGGAGGTCTGGGACACCGCAGTCACCATCATTACGCGTACGTATAAATTTGGGGAAAAATACATACATATGTCGCACGATAAAGATGTTGAATACTTACTCTTTTAGACTGTGTTTCCACTTTACTATAATCTGATGTCGTTCAACGAAGTGTGAAAAAGCACATAGACAATCATAAGTATATGATTCCAGTTCCTAACATTCATGGAACTCGCGCGCCACATACCTTATTCGTTACCGTACTCGAAATTTTGGTACTGAACAAGCTATATACTCTGTGCTACTCACAATCAAATTTCACTTTTAATGTTTCAGCTAATTTTAACTTCAACCAAAATAGATTTTAAAATATACTTACGTATTTTAACAACAGTTGGATAATGTCCTTCGCTTACTTTGGTATAATTTATTTCATTGTTTACATTTACGTCATTATTCTTATCACCTATACTAATATCAAGAATAGTAAACGATTTACTCTCCATTTTTATTAAACTAAACACTGATGTTTTTAAACAAAACAAGTAGTTGAAGACATAACACTTTCCCACAGTTTAAGAGGCTGAATTGGCGGTAAAAGCTTTGCTATTATGAAACAAAAGCAATGGAAAAAACGCGGGAAATTAGCTGTCATACAGTTTTGGCGCGAAATAATAGACGCTCTGCCTCGAACGATGTTTGAACGGTAACTGTGAATAGGTAGGCGAGATACATAGACTTTGATATAAATGACTTGGATTTTATTTTGTTATTTCGGGCTAACGATAATATTGGTTGGTAGTATGGTGGGCAGCATCAGCACTTAAGTAGGTTAGAAAATAGAGCAGAACCCTTGTTGTTTTAAAAATTATTAAAGTACATTGTACATAATGCATCAGTCCTAAACACGATTTTATATTTAACTGCGTCATTATTAATCATTAAATTACAAGTGTTAAAAAAATTTTATGCTTTATGCAGCAATGCGCTGCTCGCCTATCAATCAATAATAAGACTAAGCAGCAAAGTGGTCTAAAGAGTAAGCCGTTAGCAGAAGGTTAGCAACTTAGCAGATTCCAATTCGAACGAATCTGTAAGTTCAATAATCATGACTTACTTTTTTTTTGTTCTCTTCCGATGGATGATGAATGACGTGATAGGGAAGCCCATACAGCCAGGTCTGACGTAATATATCTTTTTTATTTATGAGTTATTAAGGTCATCATCTCGACAGATCTCACAAGATAACGCGCACAACTGACCTTGATGACTATGAAACCGTGGAAGATTTCCTTTACCTCGGCTCTACTGTCAGCAATAAGGGAGGTTGCGAAGGTGAGATTCGTCGACAAATTGGAATGTCCCAGCAATGACCCAGCTCGACAAAATATGGAGAGATAATAACATATCCAGGAAGACAAAAATCCACATTGTCAGAACGCTCGTATTCTCCATATTCTTGTACAGTTCGGAGACGTGGACTATAAAAGCCGCTGATAGGGCAAGAATTGATGCGTTTGAGATGTGGTGCTGGCGTCGTTTGCTCAAAATTCATTGGACCGCACGGCGCACTTACGTTTCGGTGTTCGAAGAGCTCAAACTTGCCAAGGGACAGAGACTTTCTGCCGTCTGCTTTACCCGAATTCTGCAATATTTTGGCCACATTGCTAGAAGAGGCGCCGACAATCTAGAAAAACTCGGAAAAATTCCAGATGCTGCAGAATTTGATGCTTTTCTTGGAGTCACTTGCGGCATTATAGGTCAAACACGTCGGGTAAAATATGGGAGTCCACAGCGCGGAAAAACCGCAAAAATGCATGCAATGCCCCATATTCAAAGTTCAATTTATCGTTTTCCATAACTTTTCACATTGTAGAACATTAGTAAATAAAACAACACCACTTTTGACCAACAATATTCACAGTAAATAAATTTACAAAACAAAAACTTGCACTTGTCATCTCTGCGCAAAATGGCGCGAAGGACTCTAATCATAACTTACCTATTAGGGCCAACGAAACAAAGCCATTACTATATTATCCAATCCATATTAAACGTCAATGTCGCGCATGCTTGCGTCACCTTTAATAGAAGACCCCGTGAGGCCGTAAGTCATGATGATAATATCACTCACTAATATACTATTACACATTCGAGTTGTTATCATCACGGCCGTTATATAAAGTGATCCAGTTCTTAACTTTACTGTAGCTCAAATATAAGATAGAGCAGGCATTTTCATACAAAATGTTTGTTACATTATTTTTACGCCACCAGCAAAACTTCTAACGTTTATAGATAAAAATATATATATTTTTTTGTCAGCAAGGCTTGGAGCTAATGTCAACCTTATGGCTGGTGTTTTTAAGCTTATAATTGTTTGCAATTATAATAACGCCATCTATGATTGACAAGAGGAACTTTTTACCCCATTGCGCGACGCAAAAAAGGGTTATGTGTTAATCAGCCTATGTATGTATATTTGTTCGTTTGTGGCACACTGGAGACCAAAAAGAAAAAAACAAGCCCAAGGGTTCCGTCGCCAAAAAGATTGATCGTCACAATGGGTCACAGTTCTGCCCACAGCAGTCGACAATACTGACCTAACTGCAACACAATTTCGAGATGGCTTAGCTATCCGATATGGCCGAGAGCCGACTAGAATGCCCGAAAAATGTGATGTGAACATAATTTTGATCTGAACCATGCATTAAACTGCAAAAAAGGCGGACTGGTGAAGCAGGACCACGACCATCATCGTGACGATTGCAAGGGTTGGGCGGATATTGCTTGGGGAACTGGAACAATTGAGCCAATTATGCGAGATGCAACTTTTAGTCAGCCCGCACTTGTGGGAGACTTAATGCTTCACGGAGTATGGGAACCAGCGAGGAAAGCGGCTTTTGATGTTCGCATTGTTAATGCTGACGCAACCTCGTACGGAACCCGTACCTGGGGAAGCATCTCCCAAACCCATTCACACGAGAAACACCGTAAATACGACAGGGCAGCATAAGATCTACGCTCATTTACGCCGTTGGTTATCTCGTGTGATAGCTCATTAGGTGCTGAGTACGCGGCTTTTGTCAAAAAGACCGCTTCACGGCTTTCTGAAAAATTGCAGAAGCCATTCTCACAAGTTGCAGGCTGGCTAAAAATTTAAATACAAATTTCTGTAATAAGGGCTATAAGGTTAAGGATCAGAGGAACAAGAAAGCGAGTGAGATGGATAGGATGTGAGGATGGAGCAGGTATGTTTGAAGGAACGAATGAATGATTAAATGTGTGTTAGATGATTTTATATATTTAGTTTTCTGTATTATTATTGTCATTTTGTTGAAATCAATTTATTCTGTTAAACCATAATAAAAAAGAAAAAAGATTGATATCCGCTTAACTACAACATTGATATATTTTTTTATATTTTATTGCAATTCGACCTGAAGAGTCGGGATCCATTGTTAGGTAGATTTAAGTTTTCGACTGTTAATAAATGCCACTGTGCAATAAAATGATAACAACGGAACCCTTTGGCTTGTTTATAATTTTTATTTATTTCTTTAAAGTGCATTTTTTGCGCAGTCGGGTTTATTTTATTTATTTTGTCTAATGGTCAACTGAGCAATAATTGCGATGTTTTAAGGTGTATCTATAATAGACGGAGCAAGTAGCTAAATTGTATGAGAATTGAGGCTAGGGCAATTGTGAAGCCAGTGAATACCTCTATGTACTCCTAACAAATAATATTGTCATCTCAATGCGTAACAGGATGCACAATAATGCACATTGTACGAGTACGCAGTTAACGTCACATCATTTAACAATAAGATCAGCTAAGATCAAATATAACATAGAGTGGGAATTGGTTATTATTTTTTCCCGACTGCGCAACGCAAATGAAATAATTTATTTGTCATAAACATAGTAAATTATTATATGTAATTATATCACATGATTCGCTATTTCTAGCATACAAATATTTATTTAGTCACATGACTTTGTCGAGCTTAGTGTCTAGGTATTCTTTTGTCGAATAAAAACATTTATTAACCAGCATTTGTTTGACTCTTAATTTGAACAGTTTTAGTGGCAGCTCCCTTATAGTAACTGGAATTTAATAAATATCTTTGCCATTTCATAACAATTTCGGCTATATTGGGTACTTTTATGCGCTGGAATAATTATTCTACTAGGATAACGCGTTTTAAAATTGCAATTATCCCCAAGAGTTTTAAAAAGTTCCGGGTGGCTTTTTACAAATAAACAGCATTCAAGTATATAGATAGAAGTATGTACAGTATACATGTAATAAAGTTCATATAATCGGTAGTGTGGATAAATCCAAAAATATTTAATGTTAATTTATCATTTTTTATTTATAGTTTTTAAAAATTATTATTAAGAAATGAGGTCGTTGATTTGGATATGCGGCGTCACATTGGTAGGTATAAAAGAAAGCATAGGGCATGTTGAAAGGAGGAGCGAAGAAAGATTGACGAAAGTTATGGGTAAAAGAGGCCATGGCAGACCGAGATATTTGAGAGACCGCCATTTGAAGAAGACAATTTTCTAAGCATTCCATGGATTTACCGGTGCCGGGTCCATCGTGTAAGAGATGAGAAGAATGGTGTCTCGGGCTTGCGACCGACAATAGGCTGGTTTAAGAAAAGGAGGCCTCCTTTTTTTTATTTCGCGATAATACGCTCACCAGCCACCATTCTACTCCTCTCCCTACCCAACCAAATACTGTATGATACCGTTAATGCCGTCTTGGAAGCTCGTTCCATAAATGTATCTCCGTCAAACCTGCTGAGGCCCAATTCTTTCAGTAAGTGATGCAAAGATTTTGCTGGAACTCCTCTCGCACCATCTTCCACTGCGTAAAGCTGAGTCTTGAACCCGTGAATGAATGTCTAATTTCTGTATTTAAATGACCAAATGTCACTAAGGAAGGATTCAGTTAGCGGCCCTTAAGACTATAATAAATAAAACATATGAATATCAAAAATACTCGTAAGGTAAGGTAACTGACACCGTGGTCTAGTCCGTGAATTTAGACTTGGAGGTAACGGGTTCGATTCCTGGTCAGGACACAATATTTATTATTTTAAATAAATGCATTTATGTCTCGACTTGGTACGCTAGACATCGACGAGCTTGTAACTTGTCATAATTGGCCTATAGTAAAGTGGGTTTAAAGTGAATCCGCTTATTTATAAGCGTGGTTTCTGACCACACCGAAAGGAAAACGGTCGTGATGATTCTTTACTCTTAAGGTGAAATTTAAAGATATATGCTTTTTTACACTTTGTTTGAGACTGGGACAGCTGAACGCATACTTTGCGTGCGACAGATGTAAGTACCTACCTAAGTCTCCAAATAATTTATCTGTTTTCCACTTAATTATTGTTGCACAGTCAAATACATACCTGTACTCATCTTGCTGCTAATATGTTCCTATAGGATACCAATTTATCTTCCTTTTCTTGTAAGCAAAATCACTCATCGTTTTACGAATAAAACTTGAATAACTGCATCCAATTAATGCATTTATTATTATTTATTTAATCCAATAGTTAATTAAGACTTAAGTAAGTTAATTTATAAAAAGTCACGTACGTAAATATTATAACAAAACACTGCAGCGATAAAAAAATAAATAGTTATGTACACATTTACTAAAACTTTAAAAAATGTTAGGTATACCAAAAAGCGCGCGAAATATTAAATATCACAAGTTTAAGCCTAATAATAGTTGTATAATTAAAAATATTCGGAAAAAAAATCACATTTGTTTGTGCGCGATCCTGTGCGTATAGGATTATTATGTAAGGGCTGAGAGACCCACCCGTGTTGGCCTTGCCCCTGTCCGCTCCTGCGCGCGCAGATTTGACGTGAGAACCCCGCCGATCAATACTCGCCCGGTTGTGCGTTGGCGCGAAATACCAATCTTATTCTCAAGGACGATGAACTTTACGCTTATTTTAACAATCCCAACCCCGCAGCATGATCTTTCTTCTGGAGCTGTCAATTTTTGTTTTTTTTTATCTCTCAATTTTACCACACACGCAAATATCAAAACCACAAATGTCATTTTATGTCGTTTTCCGTCTTATCTTATATCTTACAGCAGGGGGGACATATTTATTATTCCCAGTGTGAAGTGCAGTTGTATTTGCATTATACATTACATGTTATTGTCAAACTAAACACAAGATTGGTTTAATATAACACGTAATGTACAATGAAATACAGAATTGGGTTTAAAACATAGAGAAAAAGAATGCCCACCTGAGATTTGGGCGTAAAGTAATAAATAGGTATTAGTATTTATACATGAATTAACGATTAAAAACAATACCTACATATAACAACCAGTATTCACTTTTCGTTAAACATTGTTATTAATAAAAACTGCCTATGTGGTCTAGAGATTAAGACCGTAGATTTAGACGCGGAGTTATCTACATGGTTTGATTCCTGGTCGGGACAATAATTTATTTGTGATATTTCTCGAGCGGCGTACCAGCGCCAGAGACATCGACGAGCCTTGTTATGATGGACCTATAGTAAAGTTAGCTAATGTGAATTTGCTTGTTTATAAGCGTGGTTTCTGATCACGATGATTCCGGTCGCGATAATTCATTTACTTATTATTAAAAAATCTGACTGTTTATAAAAATAACTGTTATTAAAAACTGAAAAGAAATAAATAAAAAGACAATAAACCAAACTGAGTAAAAATAAACTATAAATAAAAATAACAATACAATCCTAAGGATTCTATCGATAACATGTTTAAGAACCGCTAAACTAAACAATTAAAATAAATTTATTATTAATACACACATGAAACTTAAAAAAAAACTAATGCAACCAACGATGTTCCTAGGCCCCGAGCAGCACCTACTCCCTCTGCACCACCCCCAGCAGGGACGCCGGCACCGTCCACTGAAGCTTCTCGTACTCCTCAGAAGGTGGTCACAGTACCTGATGGGTACTTCTATGACCACAAGAAGATGAAGATACGGAAGCTTTAAATTAATTAGTATTAAGTTAATGTTATTTTATATGTATTTTAGTTGTAATAATAATAAACAATTTATTATTATTATTATAGCGACTTTAACAACGGACCTGCTCATAATTTCCCAACAATGGGGAAAAAGAAAACCCTCAAAAAGCCTGGCCAAAGAGTTTCCATACATCTGACGGAAAAATCTCAAGGTAGGAATTTTGTATTTAATTTATATATAAAATAAAAAAATAAAAATATATGTTCTTCGGTCGCTAAGTGGCGCCTTAAATAGCTTCGATAGAATTTCGTTACTTTCTTATTCTAATAAAAAAGGTTACGCAAAAATAAATAACTTTTCTTTTTTTAAAGACGGGAATCGCAAAATCTCCTGACGATACGACCCCAGCCTGAAGGGCCACCGCGGGAGGTCGCATGCCCGAATCAGCGTATGGCCTCCTAAGGAAACCCTATAAACCATCTCTCATTCACTGTTGGCCCTGCGTGCCTAAACAGCTAAGTCTGAGTCGTGGCTACGAGTGAAGGCACTCGTTCGCCGCGTAGATAAATAACTAATATTATAAAAATGCAAATAATATCTTCGATCTTCTTCTGTTCTTCTATACCCACTCACCATACTACTTTTGTGTCCAAATCGTTCGCAGTTGTGGCTGCTAATCTTTGGAATCAGCTGCCAGTCAAAATTTGCCAAGCTCCGAATAGATGTAGATTTTAAAAACTAGTGTATGCTCAGTACATGCAAGACCGAGGTTCGTAATTTTCCATGTTCCTCCTTTTGTTTTAGCTTAGTCTTAATCAGACTGTGATTTATCATTAGTAGGTATAGTATTGTATATACACATATATATATATTGTATTGTTAATATTTTATTTATGTAGGTTATATGTATGTATATGTTATCTGCATCTACTCTCTACTACTACTCAAGTTTATTCAGTATTGCACCTACCTTATGTACTTACTGCTCTCGTTGTCCCGAAGGTTTCACCGTCATAGAATGTCTAGCGGCATTAGGCCTGACTTTGTACTTTGTGCAATTAAGTTTTAATAAATAAATAAATACGTCAGTCTCTACCACTACCTCGAAATTATGAAATCCATACTGATAATATAAATGAACCATTGAAAAGCACTTCGAAACAAACTCGCGGCAGCTATTTTTCAGACTTCATATAAAATAAACCTCTCATGAAAAAATAATAACCGTGAAGTGCATATGTGATATAAATTAAAAGCTACCTAAATAATAAAATTAAAAATAAACTAAACAAAACCTTAAATTAAATAAACTAAAAGATAAACCTAATTAATATAAAAACTAAATACTTACAAATATCTTGATTATAATCTACATGTCATAGAAATCCAGAAGATGAACCCAATGTTCCGAGGACTCCGGCGACGTTACCTCGTTGGATGGCAACACTGATCCTCTGAATAAGATATTCCTCAAAGGATCACCTGTTGACGCTCGGATGGCAACGCTTGTGTCGTGTATTAACGATTTAGCGTCCTCAGACCAAGGGCCCATCGTCTCTACGGCAAACGGCACAAAATGGTAATGATTTGCCAACTCTATGTACTTATTACGTAAATTCAAAATGAATGAATTTATTGTCTGAATTGTTTACAATTACACGTTTAGGGATTAGGCCCAGTCAAGCTGGCGGCATAGTGTTAGGGACTGATGTCAGTCATGAGTATCTCATTCCAGTTGCTAACAGTTATGGTTATGCTTATATAAAAAAAACGTAAAATGTCAGATACATTATCTTCATATACAACATTGTTAAAACAATCTGCCCACATTAGTTATACATTATTTAATGTTTTAACTATAACATAATAAATAACAGGAATGCTGGCAATTATTTCTGCCTATTGTTCCTACTGCAAAAATACTGTTCCTAAACCGCAGCCCGGTTATTACATGTAAGGCAATGTAAAAAAAGTATTTTGTGGGTTTTTTGAATATTATTGTATTTATAAAAAACCAGACGCCAAAAGTAATAATTCGTGTCTTTTGTGCGTTTGGTTTTTACCAACGATCATATTTTTTTATTGATATACCTTCGAACCGGATATTTTTGTTTAATTTATTATTTACCTTGAAAAAGTAAAGTATCTTCACGACCATATCCCTTGCGGGGTGGTCAGAAACCACGCTTTTGTAAGGAGCCTGTTCACATTTACCCAACTTTACTATACTTTGCTTCTATTGTATTGCCACTCTCTTCATTCACACTTTCACAACGAGCGACGACGCGATGTCTACTTTTGTCCCGCTTCCTTCATCACATGAGTAGTTTTATTTTATATGTATTATTGTATATATAATGTATAACCTATTTACGTATTTGTATATGTAATAGTAAGTATTATTTTTATGTATTTGTGTTATAAGTTGTTATTTTAAATCTATTATTCTACTTAGTTTTTTTTAAATAATTTTAACGGGTCTTTACGCGATTTACCTTAGAGACATATTTCTCCCGACGTTTCAGCCAAGTTGCATTGGCCGTGGTCACGGGTCGACTGAAGCTATGCGGTGTAGTCTCGTACATACTGGGCGGCAGATGTAAACCTACCCACTTATCACTTTAAAAGTTTTTAGAAATCACGACACACGACACTTACAATATCCTTGGCGACACCGGGCGATTTTTCCCGGCGTCGAAACCTATTGATTACTGGATTCCACGATGAAGATAGCTTATAACCCCCCTCTCGAATAAATCGCGTAAAGACCCGTTAAAATTATTTAAAAAAACTATTATTCTACTTACCATGAAAACTGTCCTAAAGGTTTGGCTGTCAGAGAATGCCTAGCGGCATTAAGTCCGCCTTTGTACATAGTGCAATTAAGTTTTTAAATAAATAAATAGTCCCTACAAGTCAAATGGCAAGTTCTCCGATGTCTAGCGTTAAATAATTATTGTTTCTCGACGAGGAATCGTAACCGGTCTAAATCCACAAATTTAACATTACACCACGCAGACTGCCTCAGTGGTCTAGCGGTTAAGGACGTGGATTGAAACGCGGAAGTACTGGGTTCGATTCCTGGCCGAGAACACGAAAAAATATTTAATTTATTGGTGTCATTTCTCGATTCTGGAACGCTGGAGACATCGACGAGGTTGCCACTTGTCATGATGGGCCGACACGAAGGCCGAGTTTAACTTGAAAAAAAATCATTATCAATATTTTTGACGATGAAAATTTGCTTTGATTGCACCACTCGAAAATAAAATGCATTCATAGTAAAATCAGTAACGTCATTTGCTGTGAAACCCGCTTCCTTGTCTTTGGTTATTCGACGTCATCAAAAACACAAAGCACTTACCCGAACGCTTCTCAGAGCGAAATAAAGTGAAAAACAGCGTTTTACAGTGACAAGTCGAATATAGGGCAAGCAGTTACTATTTTAAATTAAATACGTATCCTTAACTGACTCGGAGTTACCGGGTTCGATTCCTGGTCGGGACACAAAAATATTTATTTATTTTATGTATATTTAGATTGTAAGCTGACTGACACAGCCTCTTTAGAACTACGAATTAATTTATTAACTTGACATGTGTAATTTATTTTAGTATATAAGCTGACACGGCCTTTTTACAGCCACGAATTAATTTTAACTACCTAGTTTTAAGCAAAAACTTGTTTATGGCAACAGTGTTTTAGTCGAAGATGATGGTATAGCTGATATGATGGGTCCACTCATAGTAGCTGCTGGTTATTTTATAATCGAAATAATAGTAAACTATGGAGAAAAAATGTATTGACAATATCCAAGTGTTGTTGTGACAACAAATGGAAATAAATAATTAAATACATTTAATTAATATTTAATTTATTTGTGATATTTCTCGAGTTTGGTACGCTGCCGCGCTGGAGACATCGACGAGTTTGCCACTTGTCATGATTGGCCGCCAGTAAAATTGGCTAAATGTGAATCCGCTTATTTATAAGCGTGGTTTCTAAACCACCCCGGAAGGGAAACGGTCGTGATGATGATACGTAGCCCAAAAAAATTGCAAAATTATGAAAAAATGTCTGAGCAAGAGTCTTGCGGAAGACCAATACCAAGACTTGGGTTAACTTTGGGACTGGACTTTTATTTATTTATTTATTTATTCGGAGAAAAAAACAGAAATGATACATACAAATAGGCAAAGGATACAAAAACAAAAATCATAAGTTACATTCGAATTACTTCCTTTGATATTTCTCACTAAGAACATATAGGAAGATAGTTTGATGGTTTGAGTACAACACGGACCTCATTATCGTTATATACATATTTTTTATTACCAGTTGCACTAATAAACCATTCAATCAACAATCTTGCAGATCATCAATAAGCACCCTAGTGATATTGGCCTTGTAATGCTGCAGCTTTGTGTGAACATGTCGACCGAGGCAAGTCTATCGTCGTGTACGTGACACATTCTGGCGAGTGGCACCCGTTTGCCCGCATTCGTTTTGGCTCGTGGTATGACAAATAGCGACCGAGATCTAGTTCCTTCTTGTAGGGGTACAAAACAGTATCTTTTGAAATAAAATCCGGGCAATTGAAACTACTGTCTTGCTAACATACCGGTGGTCTTGGTCTTGAAAAAAAAAAACAAGACCAAGGTTGGACAACACTATAAACAAACGAGTTGTCACGGTCCATTAGGCTGGTATTATCCGTCCAGCTATTAAATTTCTCCGCGTTTCCTTTTCACTGACCGAACCAGATTGAATATCGGGTAGTTGCAAAACTATTGAGGGAAAAGTGCAATAATAGACATACAGAATATCGCTCCGTCTTGCGCTCGGCCCCCCCCCACCAGAAGACCACCTCCTAGAGAAGTGCTCTTGGAGCTTGTAATCGAACCTAGATCTATAAATACCCTCCGCAATAGACGCATCTGACCGCCTCCGTGGTCTAGTGGTAACAAACGTTGCCGTGAACTCGGGAGGTCATGGGTACGATTCCCATCGGGGGCAAGTTGTACATCATATTTATCTCGGTCTGGGTGTTTATATGTATAATATGTATATATTAACAAAAAAAAGTATAATATGTAGTTTATCAACCATCTAGTTTCCGTAACACATGCCTCGTAGCTTACCACGGAAACTAGATGGCGCTTTGTGTCCTACATACATACATAGATATCTTCACGCCAGATCCCTTGCGGGGTAGGCAGACACAATTGAGCGCCACTTGACACGATCACGACATACCTCTTTCGCTTCGTCGACATTCATCATCCTCTTCATACAAGCCCTTTTGTTACGAAAGCTTTTTAATGTTCCTTCAGCCAGTGTTTTATTTATTTGATCGTGATATGTGAGTCTCGGTCTGCCAGGGCCTCTTTCACCTACAACTTTCGCATTATATATCTGGTTCGTCAATCTTTCATCGCTCATCCTTTCAACATGCCCGAACCATCGTAGCATGCCTTTCCTTATTTTTGTCCCTATGCTTTCTTTTATACCCACCATTTTCCGTATTTCAACGTTACGTATGCGGTCCGCCAAAGTGACGCCGCATATGCGACGCAACGACCTCATTTCTACTGCATTAACCCTACTCTCATGCGTATTCTGACATATCCACGTCTCGCTTCCATACATCAGTGTTGGTACTAACATTGCATTGTGTATGGCGAGCCGAGCTTTGTCACTGACATTTCGACTGCCGATCAGTGACCCCAGGGCACCGTTAACACTATTTCCCGCGTTCACTCTTCTTTCAACATCCCTATCATACTTACCATCCGCAGTGAAAACACTGCCCAGATATATAATTTCATTTACTTGTTCTAGAATTTCATCATCAATCTTTATCGTCAAGTTTGTCATCCTTCTTTTTTCAAACACTAGTACCTTAGTTTTTCTCGCATTCAAACGGAGTCCTTTTTCTGCACATCCTTCTTTCATTTCTGTGACTAGTGATTGCAGTTGTTGTTCGGACGATGCCATAAGATCTGCATAAAGCAGGCAGTTTACCACTAGATCACTCATATTCACCCCACAGTTACTCTCTCTCACTCTTTTTAGGCAATTATCGAGATATAGAGTGAATAATCTGGCCGAAAGCACACAGCCCTGTTTAACGCCCATTTGGGATTCAAAGCAAGGCGACATAACTTCCTCCACCCGCACACAAGCTTTACAGCCCTTATACAGAGACTGTATAGCTTGCAGCAGTTTGTCATCCACTCCATACTCCGGCAATATGTCTCAAAGCTTCTTTCTTACAACTCTATCAAAAACCTTCTCCAAATCCACAAAAGCACAGAAAACTTTCTGGTTTAAAGCCAAAAACTTCTCTGTGATATTGCGGAGCGAGAAGACTTGGTCAGTGCATCCTCTTCCAAGTCCAGTCTCCCATAAAAGACCTTCAGTCTTCTACATAATACATATATATTTATATTATATTTATTTATATTTATATTTTATTATTATATTAGTAGTAGTAGATATATTAGTAGATGACTAAATATACAGGGTTGCAGGGAAAGTTGACCTAGATCCGTTAAGGGCGTGTAGTTTGCATCTTTTCTGACTGATTCGACTATGGAACTCCCTACTCCAAACTTAACCGAGTTCGGGATATTCGACTTTTTTTTTTTTTTTAATTTGCCGTTTTTTTGGCTATTAAATTACAAATTTTGAATTTTGTGATTCTAATTATTATTATTATTTGATTTTTACATGTAAGATAGACGCCTTATGACCTAAATAACCAAAATTGTAAGTAAGTTAACGAAATTGGTCGTAGTAGGGGATTTAAAGTTAAAAAAGCAGATGTGCTTTAAACTATCTACGTTTCATCAGCTATCCAACAACGTATAACAATCTAGGGTTTTATTAGAATTCGTAGTAAAAGCAAAGTCACCATATTAAGCGTTATAGTTATAGATTTTTTTATTATATATGACCTTGTTGTTCTCTACAGGGCCAGAAAAATGCCATATATGCTTTTTCAAGATGCCTTTTGACTTGAAGGTCGAGTATACGTCCATGACATAATGAGATGAAAGCCGGGAAATGTCTACGTCATATGAGACCTTGTAGATCCTAATATCTCAAATCCAGACCTTATATTCAAAAACACAAGAATAACTTTGCTTTTTGCAATAAAACAACGAAAGATATAAGAAAGCTAAATAGCTATGTATTATGAAGGCATAGGTTCGAAATTCAAAATTCTCGTTTCAGGTTGACATCTATAGACGTGCTTATGTTTTCAACAAACGGTTAATTTAACTTAAGAACCTCTATCAACGAAAATTTCATGATTAAAAGTACCAACTAGCGGTTAAGTTATTTTCAGAAGTTTCATCAACGGCTCCTCCACTCAACGTTTCCTTCCAGCTGTCAATCGAAAATAAAGTCACTGTAATTGTGACTTTATGTGCGTTGCTTTGTGGTTTACATACAAATTAGGCAAAATCAGTAAAAAAAGCGTTGAACGCTTTGAAGTCAAACACAATAAGTGTATGGAAGAATAGTCTAGCCAATGTTCACTGTATAGATGTCAGTCTGAGAGAAAGCTGTGACGCAGATGAGATTCGCGCGGGTTTACTTACGGGACTCCCAACAGTTCTGCGTTGTCCGCGGTCGTGAGTGGACGCGGGGTTCTCACGTGTATAGTGACTTCAACACAGTGACTACGTCAATGAACTTGATAAATTGATAACGAACTTAAAGCTCATAGTAAGTTTAAATATTTATAAATTTACGATAATTTGTAATTAAATGTATTTTTGTGTGGTGTCAATTATTGCTTTAGTTAAACATGTTTAAAATATAATAAAACAAGATGGGGCAAGAAGGCAAACGGTATGAGAATAAAAGCTAGGACAATCGTCTCAGAATTAATTAATCTACGAAAGGACATTGCCGGTTATGGTCGTGTTCGGACGTGCACTTTTAAATTGTTTCACGTGCAGTCCCGACCTGCACGCTACGGAAGTGTTAAGCTCGTCTTCGACAGTAGAAGAAGAACAAAGTAGATAGCTTAAAAAATAATTAAATACTTATATAGGCTAATAAAAACATAACCCTTCTTTGCATTACTACTTACGATGAAGTTTATACCATTCTTCTGCAGCTGCTAGAAGTTGGAAGGAAGAATTTGAAGAAATAAATCTATATTTCAATTGTTATCTTTTAATTCACAACTTCTATAATAAAACTAATAGAAGATTTATTTTAAATAGTATAAATACTATAAAAGAACTAGTTATTAGTACTATTATTTGTAATATAATTATGTGTTTTTAGATGCCAGAAATATAATATTATTTTTTATTTAACATGCTCTCTGAGGCACGGAAACGGTGGTGTTGGTAATCTATGTCAAATGTGCGTAAGAATTTCTCAGTGGTACATGAGTGGTAGTGATACATGCTGAAGTTCGAACCGCGAACACGGCGGCGTGAAGGGCCCGACCCAGGTTGTAGTTCGCATGTCCGACCGCGAACACGGCGGCGTGAAGGGCCCGACCCAGGTTGTAGTTCGCATGTCCGACCGCGAACACGGCGGCGTGAAGGGCCCGACCCAGGTTGTAGTTCGCATGTCCGATTTAGCGTTGGGCCTCACAAGGAGACCTCAAGACGCCTATAAACCGTTTCTCTTTCACTGTTGTTCCTGTGTGCCTATACTACTAACTATGAGTCGTGGCTACGTAGTGAAGGCACTCGTTCGCAGCGTATCTGAGCCACCATCGCTCGTACATATTGCTTTTTATTAAAAAAAACATGCTGTTTTAAGCATCATATTTTTTTTGTTAAAATCGATCCAGCCGTTTCGTTTTCCATAGGAAAAACACGTCAAATGTACACGTATGAATTTTATTTAAAAGACTAGTACATTCGACGCCATTTTTAACTTTAATAGTTACATTTACAGACATTTTGGTGAAACTCAGCCTTAATAACATTACAACAACGTAAAGCGCTAATTACTTCTAAGTACAGTAATTATATAATAAGTTAACAGAAATACCCAGTTTGAGCCGCTTATCCACCGAAAATGAAGAAATATCCACCATAATATGGTTTATTTCTATTTTTTTTAATGCGAAGGTTTTTTATTCACTTTAAATTAATAAACATTAAATATAAATAAAAAGTTACCTAAATAATAATATTAAAAATAAACGTAATTATAAATAAAAAATGTTCTCTAGAGACGACCGATCCGAGATAGTCCCAAGGAGACTGAGAACATTTCCCCTCTGTATAGCGAGGCTAATACGTTGGCAGAAATAATTGCCAGCCTTCCTGTCTACAGACCTTTCCTTAAGCCGCTTTGACAACTCCTTGGCCAGGCGCCTTGCTGAAGGTGCCCATGGCCCATCGTCTCGACTCCAAACGGCGCAAATTCGTAACCGATACCTAGGTTGGCGTATTTGCGCAACTTGAGATTCTCAGCAGAAAATGCCGAATCTCCACGCCACAAGGTCGCCTGGATGTGAGATGGAGCTAATGTCGCTACACACGTCGCATCTCACACCAGAGACCTGCCAAGTTTCCACGGCCCAACAGTCATTCCGTCGGGTGTCTTGCCATCGCTCCGCACAATCCCAAAGGGTTTCAAGATTGCGGGTAAACCTACAGTGACAAGAGCCATTCGAATGATGTCGTTCAAAGCCGCTCGACGAGGAATGCGGCTAGTACTTCTAGCATAAGAAAGCCCGTGGTGTTCGTGATGATCGTCTGGTTTTCCGGATCGATACTCGTGTGGGTGAACAGTCCGGGCTCCTAGACGAAGCCTATGGACAGTGTATTTCGGCCAACCGATGCTGAAGGAAAAGCCAGGTCTAGGACTCTGCGTTCTAGTGGCTGTGATGTGATGATGTTATTTCTCGGACCGTTTTTAGAGCTGTCACAACTGAACAAATGATTATATATAGATCATATATCAATAGACTAAAATATTAGTCTAAGACCATACAAAATCACGCTGTATTATCTTATAATAATAATAGCACATCTCTGGTAGATAAACAACCTTATGGTGGGAATCAGATCACGTCATTTACATAAAAATTAGCTTCAACGGAAAGTCAATTTGAATTAACGGGACAATTAATAATGTTATCAGGCCAATATAGGAAAGGAAAGTTTATACGCGGTGTCAGTATTTTACGGTTTGTTGATTTGGACGCGAAGGTACAGGTCGCGCGGAGAAGAGAGAGGACAAATAAGCATTCCATGAATTCACAGTGCGGGTGCCGGGTCCACCGTGTGTGGGTAAGAGATGAGAAGAAATGGTGTATCGGGCTTGCGACCGACAATAGGCTGGTTTCAAAGGGGGCCTCCTTTTTTGTTTTATTGCGCGACAATACGCTCAACATCCACCATTCTACTTGTCTCCCTACCCAACCAAATATTCCGTTAATGCTGTCTTTGAAGCTCGTTCCATAAATGAATTGACGGCAGACCTGCTTAAGCCCAATCCTTTCAGTAAGTGGTGCAAAGATTCATTGCGTAAAGCTGAGTCTTCAACCCGATTCTGACCATTTCTTCTGTGAGATCATAATATTTAAACAATGTTATAAATTAAACCTACTTGTTAGTCTGAGGGGTGTTAACTGGTGACCTGAAATACATCTTTTAAGTACTCCGTCCAGGCATCAGCTTTCATGCTTAGCAAGTTAATTGTTTTAATAATAATAATAAAAACCTTTATTGCACACAAAATATAAAAAGATGTACATAGGCGAGCATAATACCATAAAGGTATTCTCTACCAGCTAACCTTTGGAAGAGTGACAGAATAAATATATAACTCTGCAAGTCAGAAAAATAAAATTATATATTTGAAAAAAAAAAATAAGAGAAAAATTATAATAATAATTTAATAACTATAGGATAAATAGCATCATAATATACTTATGTAATTAATACGAATAATAAATACAATAAAATACATATTATATAATACCAATAAAATAATATATGCCAAGGTGAGGAGATTAAATTAAATTTTGTTTTTCAAGATGGTGAGAAAATTGAAGTTTTTTGAATATATTTAGAGATTGTGCCTGTCGGATAGTTAATGGCAGCCTGTTCCATTGACGAGCTGCAGACACGGTGAGAGAATCGCAGAAGACTAACAGCTTAGCAAATTCCAGTGACCTGTTAATGTTTAATCTGACTAAGAAAGGAATCTGCAAGGAAAACTCAGCTATAGCAGATTTACAAATGAAACAAATACAGAATTACACAACAACAATAAATAAATATCTTTCAAATTTACCCATGAGATTATAATACCTGGTACAGTGGTACCCCACCAGGTATGTTAGAATTAGGACTTGCCTGTGTGCAACCCGAAAGCTGATAAAACGCAAAACCTCTGCTAATTTAAGAACAATAAATTGAACGTGTTCAGAAGAGGTCCCAGGCCCCCACAGCAGCACCCGATCACGGACATAACGCATGTGCCAGCCATCCCCCCGCTCAACCAGGCCCTTAGGGTGCGGACCGGGACCCGACACACGTGCCACCACTGCAATAACCTTCTAAGGAAGGGACTACCACCGGACACGCCACAACATGAGAACCTGAACACTGACAACAACCTTCGAGACACACACAAACATGAACATAACAAATTGAGAGACGTGATCATACTTACATAGATACATACATATCTTCACGCCAGATCCCTTACGGGGTAGGCAGAGACAATTGAGCGCCACTTGACACGATCACGACATACCTCTTTCGCTTCATCGACATTCATCAACCTCTTCATACATGCCCTTTTGTTACGAAGGCTTTTTAATTCTCCTTCAGCTAGTGTTTTATTTATTTGATCGTGATACGTGTGTCTTGGTCTGCCAGGGCCTCTTTTACCCACAACTTTCGCATTATATACCTGGTTCGTCAATCTTTCTTCGCTCATCCTTTCAACATGCCCGAACCATCGTAGCATGCTTTTCCTTATTTTTGTCCCTATGCTTTCCTTCATACCAACCCTTTTCCGTATTTCGACGTTACGTATGCGGTCCGCCAAAGTGACGCCACATATCCGCCGCAACGACCGCATTTCTACTGCATTAACCCTACTCTCATGCGTATTCTGACATATCCACGTTTCGCTTCCATACATCAGTGTTGGTACCAACATGGCATTGTGTATGGCGAGCCGAGCTTTGTCACTGACATTTCGACTGCCGATCAGTGACCCCAGGGCACCGTTAACACTATTTCCCGCGTTCACTCTTCTTTCAACGTCCCTATCGTACTTCCCATCCGCAGTGAAAACACTGCCCAGATATATAATTTCATTTACTTGTTCTAGAGTTTCATCATCAATCTTTATCGTCACGGTTGTCATCCTTCTTCTTTCAAACACTAGTACCTTGGTTTTTCTCGCATTCAAACGGAGTCCTTTTTCTGCACATCCCTCCTTCATTCTTGTGACTAGTGATTGCAGTTGTTGTTCGGACGATGCCATAAGAACAGCATCATCTGCATAAAGCAGGCAGTTCACCACTAGATCACTCATCTTTATCCCACAGTTACTCTCTCTCACACTTTTTAGGCATTTGTCGAGATATAGAGTGAATAATCTGGCGGAAAGCACACAGCCCTGTTTGACACCCATTTGGGATTCAAAGCAAGGCGACATACCTCCCTCCACCCGCACACAAGCTTTACAGCCCTTGTACAGGGACTGTATAGCCTGTAGCAGTTTGTCATTCACTCCATACTCCGGCAATATGTCCCAAAGCTTCTTTCTTACAACTCTATCAAAAGCCTTCTCCAAATCCACAAAAGCACAGAAAACCTTCTGGTTTAAGGCCAAAAACTTCTCTGTGATATTGCGGAGCGAGAAGACTTGGTCAATGCATCCTCTTCCAGGTCTAAAGCCTCCTTGTGCCTCCCATAAAAGATCTTCAGTCTTCTCTTGCAGTCGTTTCGTGAGAATCTTGCCATACATCTTGCTCGCCAAACTGATCAAACTAATCGCTCGGTAGTTGGAACAGTCCAATCTAGATCCTTTGCCTTTGTATAAAGGAACGATTACTGACTGCTGCCAGTCTTCCGGTACTCTTCCCTCCTGCCAGCAAAGGTTGCACAGCAGATGGAAAGCGTTCCAGACCGGTATACCTCCGTATTTGATCATTTCAGCGAGCACTCGATCTTTTCCCGCTGCTTTGCCACATTTCAGGCTTCTAATCATACTTACGCAGGCCAAATACATAGCGTATACATAAGTTGAGAAGACGACCGAGTTTATTCAGTAGCTCCTCGGTGAGATCGGAATAACAGATATCGGCATAATCAATAATAGGGACTAATAAGGAGGTAACTAATGTTAGCTTTGCTGAGCGCGGAATGAAGTTCTGAACGCGCTTCAGGGAGTGCATAGATCCAAAGAACTAATTTCCGTAACGTGGAAGTTCCATGATAAATCACTCCTAATGTATATACCTAGATTTTTAAGTAAATATTTTATTTTTGGGTACGATATCTAATAGGTATTTATTTATTATTTATTATAAACTTTATTGCACAAAGTACAAAGGCGGACCTAATGCCGCTAGACATTCTATACTGGTCAAACCTTTGGGACAACTAAAGCAGTTACGACAAGATAAGGCAGGTGCTATCAAAACTAATAGAAAAATATTTATTTACATACTAATACATACAAATAAAACTACATACATATGTTCTATGAATATACATAAATATAATATACCTACTATATGATGACTATAATGACTATAATGGGAGAGGTATATATAGGTATAATGAGAAAAGCAGCCAGTGATCTTGCCACCATTCCACGCGGACAGGACTTACTGGAAAATGCATGATTTCAAAATATTAATATAGGTCAAAATAAAGCGCATCAATAAAGAGTCATACCGCGACTGAATTTAATACTCTACTTAGATCCGCCAAATCATTATGTTTTGCATAAATTTGACATGTTATGCAACATATTACAGTATACGTTTATCATGAAATTGTGCCATTGTATTGTTCGATAGTATGCATGTAACCATTGGGATTTTCTCATGACTATATCGCCGTGTTAGAATCCAAGTTTTTACCTCAATAAATCTCTTTATCTCAAATATTAGCGGTCATGCACCTTACAATCCCTGCTCACATCTCCCAAAGGTTAGCTGTTAGAAAATGTTTTTAGACATTAAGCTCGCCTATGTACTGGAAAATGTATTATTTTCTCAATAAATAATTTATCTATCTATCTATCCAAATAATAGAATTAAAAAGAAACTACTATACTATAAATAAAAATTGTCATCTAGAGACGTCCCATCCAAAATAGTCCCAAAGAGACTGACAACATTTCCCCTCTGTGTAGCGAGGCTAATACGTTGGCAAAAATTATTGCCAGCCTTCCTGTCTCCAGACCTTTCTGTCAGCCGCTTTGACAACTCCCCATGGGCCCATCGACTCGACCCCAAACGGCGCAAATTCGTAACCGATACCTAGGTTGGCGTATTTGCGCAACTTGAGGTTCTCAGCAGAAAATGCCGCATGCGCCTGATGAGGTCGCCTGACTGAATGTCACATGTAACGGACAGAGTGTGTTCACAACGTGGCATCCCAAATAAGTGCAAATTCATTCGTATAACCGATCGGTGAGTGTCGCTCTTAGACGTACACATCGCAGATAAATCTACAAATGAAAGTATATGTAAGAAATAGCTTACAATTACAAGATACCGCAGTCGAGCGTTAACAAAAGAGAAAACTTCTCCGACATTAATACTAACATCACGACCATAATCCCTTGCGGGGTAATCAACAACGCTTGATTAAGAAGCTAGTTTCCGTTAATCTCACACAAAAAATATTTATTTTTATTCGCAGTAATATACCTTTACAGCCGCATTTAAGTTATTTTAAGTGTCTTCATCATAACGTTCCTAGTACCAGTTCTATTCTTTGCTCGAATATAACATTTTCCAGGCACGATATATATATGTATGTAGTAAGTAAATTATATAACACACGAGTGTTAACTCGTACCTAATAAAATTATATACTTAATCATAGAAATACCAAATTCCGGTGGGAATGTACGGTGATAAAATAAAGAATAATGAATACAATAATATACAAACACTATTAAATTATATAATTATAATTACATTATTAAAAAGAAAGAATCTTGTCACTGCTGGAGTACCCGCAATCCTAGAACCCTCTGGAATTACGCGGAGTGATGGCAATAAACCTGATTGTTGGACCGTGGAAACATGTGTAGACACATTAGCCCCATCTCACATCCAGGCAACCTCGTCCAGGGCGGGAAGCCCAGCGGTTTCTGCTGAGAACTTTAAGCTGCACAAACAGGTTACGAATTTGCGCCATTTGGGCTCAATATAATGGGCCTATGGGAACCCTCAGCTGACTATACCCATAGATTATGACATAAATACGACACACCTAAAGTACTTATAAAAAAATATTTTATGTATTTTTGACATCGTTACGAGTTAAGCTGGGTTGAACAGCATTAATAAAACCCACAATTGCAATCAGTTATTAAGCTTTTAAATAAATAAATAAGAATACAATAAAAACGTATATTGCCACATCAATCAATATAAGAACTAGAGTACTATGTTTTTTAAATAAGTTTATATGATGAAGGGTCTTGGTTCAGCTTCAGCCAGCTCTACATCACATAATGTGGTGCACTAACTGACGCTGTATAATATGCATAACTTGCATGAACTCATTGTAAATACCCAGAGTTTTTGAACTCAGAATAAGAAGAATTTTATCTGTAGAGATTCAAGTTTTACTCCATATTTTCCTGTTGGTCAAAACCAATATTAATACTACAATA
The DNA here is from genome assembly GCA_910589645.1 of Tinea semifulvella. Taxonomy (NCBI): domain Eukaryota; kingdom Metazoa; phylum Arthropoda; class Insecta; order Lepidoptera; family Tineidae; genus Tinea; species Tinea semifulvella. The sequence goes on from OU342624.1 coordinate 435,408, forward strand.
CAGATACTTCATCTCAAAACGAGATGATACTATGGTCGAATAATAAACAATAAAAAACAATTACGGGTTATTAAATAATACACTGACCATGGCGGTGTGCCTTCGTCTCGGAGCTTGGACACCCGCACCAGTGTCGAAGCGGAGAACCAGTCGATCATCTCGGACACCATGGGCTTTCTTGTGCTAGAAGTACAGGCCGCATTCCTCGTCACGCGGCTCTCAACGACATCATCCGAAGGGCTCTTGTCACTGCTGGTGTACCCGCAATCTTGGAACCTTCTGGGATTGTGCGGAGCGATGGCAAGAAACCCGACGGAATTACTGTTGGGCCGTGGAAACTTGGCAGGTTTTTGGTGTGGGATGCGACGTGTGTACCAACCGATGTATCAACCGTTCGCGCCGATAAACTCAGTAAAATGTATCCACACGTTTCGGGATCAGGCTTGAATTGCCGTCATGCCCAGTCAAGCGGGCATAGTGTGCGCCACATACCATCAGTATAGTATATAAAAAAAGGACCAATCGATGCCGCTTAAGACCAGTTAATCTGTAATTGCGAGTAATTTTTAATAGGGAAATAACATGCACATCTTATCAATATCCGTCCGTGGTTTATATAGTCGGTACTATAAATTAATTATTGTTAGGCTGGCCGGCATACCGGATTAATGTTGGTCGTTGCAATGGGATTCTTGGACATTGTACCGTTTATCGTTAGGTGGGACACAAGAAATTATCAAATTTAAAAAATAAAAGTATAGTATCATCACGACCGTTTCCCTTTCGGAGGGGGGTCAGAAACCACGCTTACAAAGAACTGGATTGACATTTAGACAACTTTACTATAGGCCACTCATGACAAGTGGCAAGCTCGTCGATGTCTCCAGCGTACCAAACTCGAGGAATATCACAAATAAATTAAATATTAATTAAATGTATTTATTTATTCTACTAAATATTTTTGTCTCCCGACCAGTGACTACACATGTCGCATCCCACACCAGGGACCTGTCAAGTTTCCACGGCCGAACGGCATGCCGTCGGGCCTCTTGCCATCGCTCCGAATTTGTTTTGCAAGAAATGTATTGATCGTTGTTGTATAATTCTGTATATGTTTTATTTTGTAAATCTGATATAGCTGAGATTCCTTCTCAGTCAGATTCAACATTAACAGGTAACAGTCTAAGCTGCTGGTCTTCTGCTAACAGCTTACTCTTGGGACCACTTTGCTGCTTAGTCTTCCACTATTCTTTTTTATTTTATTTATTTATTTATTTATTTATTTAGTACACACAGCAGTACATATATTATCACACACATAACATAGTATAATTATAGCTTATCTAATATATGTACCAATTAGGTGTCACAGCATTCACCAATACAAAAAGAAGAAGAAGTTAAAAACTTATTACTGTTAAAACAATTAAAAACTTACTACTGTTAAAACAAAAAAAAATAAAAAATTAACAAAAACTATAAAATTTTAAAATTTACAAAATAAAAATATGACTTCTAAAATAAAATTATACATTTTTCTCTTTATTTTCATCATTACACCCCCTAGAACACAGCGTCCTAGACCCCCACTGCTGGAGATGGGCCTTCCAGAACATATACCTGGAGAATTCGTCTGCCGCGACCGCGAGGATATGATGTTATTTTTCTATGACAATTTATTAACGATTCCACAAGTTGGTATTAGTGGAACCGAGACCGACGGCTTAACGTGCTCTCCGAGGCACGGGAACGGTGGTGTTGTAAATCTATGACTGCAGTACGTAAGAAAAGTGTAATTCTCATTGGTACATATCGGGGGGGGGTTTGAACCGACCTTTGTAGGATTTAAGAAAAGCGTTCTTACAACTAAGCCACCACTGTCCACACGCGCCGTCTTCCACTAGCACAGACTTACTTAAAATAATGTGTCATAGGTTTACGTGAATAAAAATACTTTTTTGACTTTGAAGAGTATCAAAATTTATATAACATCGTACCCGACTCACTGACCTAATGACATTGAAACGACCGGTTTAAAGTCAAAACAATTGTTCCGGCTACTCAAAGCCTAACTTTAATAAAAGAAAAGAAAATAATTATAAATAAAGCGGAAAGCGCATAGAAGTCTATACCTACTCATAATAATAAACAGAACTTCAGTGTCTTTGCTATTTTAGGGCCAACGTAACACGCGATCTACAAATTATCTACAATTTAAGGGATTTCTTGAGCTAGAAGTGCTGGTCGCATTTCTCGTCACACGGCTCTCAATGGCATCATCTTTTAGCACTTGTGCTGGAGTACCTGCGATCCTCGAACCCTCTGGAATTAATAATAATAATAATAAAAATTCTTTATTGCACAAAAACTAAATTAACTTAAAATTAATGTGCACAGGCGAGCTTTATGCCGTAAGGCATTTTCCACCAGCTAACCTTTGGGAGTTTTAACGGATTACAGGCAGAGAGCCAAGTATTTACTAACAAAAACAATAATTTATACTAATACTACATAAACTACATATTATACATATTTTGTATAACACACAGAGCAATTAAATACGTAAAAATATACACAGGAATAGAATTAAAATATATAAAAATAAAATAAAAATAACTTTAATTAAAAACTGAAAAAAAATATAAATTAAAGCTACCTAAACAATAAAGTTAAAAATAAACTAAACAAAACCTTAAATTAAATAAACTAAAAGATAAACCTAATTAATATAAAAACTAAATACTTACAAATATCTTGATTATAATCTACATGTCATCGAATCCAGGAGAAGATGAACCCAATGTTCCGAGGACTCCGGCGACGTTGCCTCGTTGGATGGCAACACTGATCCTTTGAATAAGATATTCCCTACTCAAAGGATCACCTGTTGACGCTCGGATGGCAACGCTTATGTCGCGTATTAACGATTTAGCGTCCTCAGACCAAGGGCCCATCGTCTCTACGGCAAACGGCACAAAATAGTAACGATTTGCCAACTCTATGTACTTATTGCGTTTGCCGTTTGCAGCCAATTCAGCCGCTGCACCTGCTCGTTTTCGTGTCGCGCCAACACGACTAGCACAAAGGGTGTCAGTACACGTCGCATCCCAAACCATATAATATATTATAATATTATACATATTATAATATATACGAGTATATCTATAATACAATACATATAGTTACATATATACAGAAATAAATTAATACACACTATAATATAGGATTAGAATTAAAAATAGAGAAAAGAGTGAAAGATCAGTTTAACACAGATAAATATAACTTTAGTTATTCTGAATGGATAGAAAATGGGAGAAAAGAAATTTTTTGAAAGAAAGCGCAGTCGTTAGAGTTCGAAAAGAGAGAGGGAGAGTGTTTCAGAGATTTTCTGCGGTAACAGTGAAGGAATTTGAATATCTCTGCGGAGCGATAGCTAGAGACCGTGTCATGTAATGTAATGTGACCTTGTGTCATGTAAACTTGGCAGGTCTCGGGTGAAGGATGCGACATGCGTAGACCCATTAGCCCTAACTTACATCCACGCCACCTTGTCCAGCGCGGGAAGTGCAGCGGTTTCTGCCGAGAACCTCAAAATTTACGATTATGAATCGTGCTTGCACTTTGTCCAGCATTTTTTGTTTTGTAAATTACTTAACTATGGATATTGTTAGTCAAAAGTGGTGTTGTTTTGTTTAATTATGTGCTACAATGTGAATAATTAATAATTATGGAAAATGATAAGTTTGACACTAAATATAAGGGCACAAGTAGCAGTTTCTAAAAAAAACAAAATAACGCCTAAAATTATAGCTGTTGTAGATAGGCATTATCACACTATAAGCTAAGACAGACACAATTATAAAAATATAAATGTCAGTTAAGATAATAGCTGCAGAACACAAACAACAACAAAAAAACGTGTGCGTCGCGGGACGTACCGCAAAAGTAGGAACTAAACTTGCAGGTTATTGATTTCGTAGTTGGTAGGAATATGGAGATTAAATGAATTCGCGTGGTTGCGTGCGGACGCATAGTTGACGCGGAACGAAAGAAAGAGAAAGAAGGAGCGGGAGAGTGCGAGAGAGGCAGCGGCTATATGCGTGGCGCGCGCCTATCCGCCACTCTTCCCCTTCCCCGCCGTGCTGTTTCGAGAGGAAGGAGCGGGAGAGAGCGAGAGAGGCAGCGGCTATATTGTATAGTGAGAGACAGTCACAACAGCATTCTGAGGATGATATCATCGCGCTTTGACAGCGCTTTTGTTAAGCGCTGGATTGGAGTTGTAACTGGGAATGTGTAAATTAAATATGTACAGCATTTGCGTAGTATAAATATCCCTACAGATATTTACGAATTAATATTAATTAAATTAAGTGCTAGGTATTGTTATTATTATTATTATTTTTGCGGTTTGTTTTTGACTTTTTAATTGATGTGTATACCTACTAACATAGTTCTAAGTTGGAATGTTACTAATAATTATGGAATTAATTCTGAAATAAATAATTTATTATTATTATAGGAGTGTCTCTCGATACACGTCTATGGTTTTTGACTCATTGGCTATTACACACGCGCGTAACATACTTTAGTAGAAACGTGGTGACCTACACGACGCCATGTATGACAGACTAGTGTATACAATACTTGTTATTTTCTCTTCGGTACTACTTCAAGCTTGAAATCGATGTAGGTACTTCAAATCACTTTGTAATTTAGAAAAAACTTTTTAGTTATTTATTGATTTAAATTGATTATAATAAAAAGTAAAGTATCATCACGACCGTTTCCCTTTCGGGGTGGTCAGAAACCACGCTAAATAAGCGAATTCACATTTAGCCAACTTTACTATAGGTCAATCATGACAAGTCGCAAGCTTGTCGATGTCTCCAGCGTACCAAACTCGAGAAATATCACAAATATTTCCCACTTGTCCTTGACTTCTAAGGACCCAGGCGCTGCTGCATTAAAAGCAGAGAACCTCAAGCGGCGGAAATACACTCAGCTTATTGGGAGATGTGTTTTTGCGCCGTTTGGAGTTGAAACTCTCGGGCCGTGGGGACCAAGTGCACACGAAATTTTCAAGGCGTTGTCAAAACAGCTCGTCAACACCTCGGGAGACAAAAGGGCTGGGCAATATTTGGGCCAAAGGATCAGTATTGCCATTCAACGTGGCAATGCTGCCAGTATCCTTGGCACCTTGCCCATTGGCAGCGATTTGGAGCAAATGTATTATTTATAATATTTTTTATTTAGTTTTTTCTTCATTTTACTTTATATTTTTATTTATTAATTAGGTTTATTTTTATTAATAGTAATTTATGTTTTAAGATGTAAGTTTTTAGTTTAATTAATATGTTATTATTTTTTTAAATCATTGTACCTTATTTTCTTCGAATAAAACTATATAAATTCATTTATTAATAAATATTTTTGTGTACCAACCAGGAATCGAACCCGGTACCTCCGAGTTTAAATCCACGGACTTAACCGCTAGATCACGGAGGCAGATTTAAGATAATAAAGTGTATTATTATTATTATTTCACTCGATATAATAGCATTAGACATTATGTCTATAGCTCGACAATTAGGACCCTGCGCGCCGCATACCTTCAGGTGGTCGCGAAGTTACGTGTGATTAGTATACTAATAAAATAATCGTTTCGTTTCAGATGGCTGAGTGTATGAAGGTCACTTTTTCGACACATGTATTACTATGCGTGCTGTTTGGTGCCGCTGTCGCACAGTTTACGCCTTCAGAACTTGATTTAAGTCCAAGTTAGTACTTCTATGTTCAACTATTTAATTTATAAGACAACAAAAACTAAATTAAACTAAAAAAAACTTAAAAAAAAAATAGAACCTCCAAATCGCTGTCTTGTGGCATGGTGATCAATACAACCGTGGTCTAGTGGTAACAAACGTTGCCGTGAACTCGGGAGGTCGTGGGTTCGATTCCCACCGGGGGCAAGTTGTACATTGTATAATTTGTCTCGGTCTGGGTGTTTATATGTATAATATGTATATATTTACAAAAAAAAAAGAAGTATAATATGTAGTTTATCAACCATCTAGTTTCCGTAACACTAGCCTCGCAGCTTACCACGGAAATTAGATGGCGCTGTGTGATTGTCTGGAAAAAAATAAAAAAAAATTGCAGCTTTTCCCCACTGAATCAAGATACTTAATTTTTGAGAAAAAAAAGCACCTTTATTAAAGTTAAAGCCACCTTCTCTGCAATCGCAATCTTAATCTTCCAACAAGATGCCGACTCGTCCGATTCCACATATTTCCCATTCTCCTGTATGGTGTCGAATCATGGACCCTGACAAACACAATGTCAAAGAAGTTAGAAGCTTTTGAAATGTGGATATACAGGAGAATGTTGAAGATATCATGCACAGAGTAGGAAACGAAACTGTCTTGCAGAGGATGAACAAAGGCGTTAAACTACTTAAAAAACAATATAAAAGAATTACAATATTAAATAAACTATATTACAACAAAATCTAACCTAAAAAAATAATAATAATACATAGAAAATAAAATAAAAATACTTATGAAAAAAATAGCTCCTTCAAATCGCTGTCTTGTGGCATGGTGCCCAATACACTAGCAGCATTTCCCCTTTGAATTATGATACTTAATTTTTGGGAGAAAAAACTGCTAGCAGCCAGTGACAATAGGTCACCAGAGACGTCAATGAGCCTTGGAACAATTTCTTTATAAAAGGCTTGAAGTTCCGATCCCCACGGGCCTACTTAAAATAGTAAAGCGAAGTTGGAGTACTTGTGACACATCATGCGCAATAAAAAGTATAGCTTGCTGCAGCTCGTCATGCAAGGCTCCAGAAGACCGGGGAGAAGACGTACTTCCTGGCTCAAGAACCTCAGGCACTGGTTCGGGATGACCACCCGATCCTTGTTCCGGACAGCGGCCAACAAAATTAAAATCGCTGTAATAATAGCCGACCTCCGATAGGAGATTTTTATTTTTATTTTTTTATACTAACACGACATGTGACCCTGGGCCCACCTGATGGTAAGTGGCGCGCAAGGTCCATGAATGTTAGCAACTGAATCAGACACTCATAACTGCCATCAGTCCCCAACACTATGCCGGCTTCACTAGATGCTTTTTCACACTTCGCTTGAAGGACTCCAAGTTATAGGAAAGTGGAAACACAGAGCCTGGAAGAGCATTCCACATCTTTATCGTACGACAGATGTATGAGTCCCCAAATTTATACGTACGCGAAGGGATGGTGACTACGGTATGTGGGTGCATATTCTGACCTGTGCGTGTGGTTCGGTTGCGGAATGGAGAGGGACGGATTAGGTTATAGTTCTTCGGAGCACTCACCATAGTATAGCCGGTAGAACACGCTCAGAGAAGCCACATATGTCATCTTAAGAAGAAGAAGTAGTGTAAAAATCAGTAGTGAACGAGGTTCAGGTTGATTCTTGATTCTTGGTGCATAAGCTGCTGGTCTTCTGCTAACAGCTTACTCTTTAGACCACTTAGCTGTAGTTTTCCACACTTTATTCAGAATAATTTAAATAATGACGTGTTACAAATGTGTGTAATAGGTTTACGTGAATAAAGATATTTTGACTTTGACTTTGGTCGAGAACACGAAAAAAATACGCTTGAGACATCGACGAGGTTGCCACTTGTCATTATGGTAAAGTTGGTTAAATGTCGCAAAGGTATAGGTCGTGATATGAGCCAGACATTTTAGGTCGGCATAGTGGAAACTAAGGATCATACAACGCCTTTCCTCAAATGTTCAATAACGCTTTTTCATTTCCATTGTTTAAGGCTAAGACCGCTCCTGGTGACGTTTGACAGAAACCCAATGACTTCCTTTTAAAATGTATGTTTTCTCCCCAGATGTTGATCCCCCAGTATTGCAAGGGGAAGTCTCTCCCCGAGACCTCGGAGCTGACTTGGAGTTCAACTATCACGACCACGACCAGATGACCCGCTATCTCAGAGCCGTGTCTGCCAAGTACCCGGCCCTCACTGCTCTGTACTCCATCGGGAAGTCTGTCCAAGGTAACTGTCTAACCTTAGGAGAGAGCATATTAAGCCAGAGTTCTCGGTTACTTGTGGAATCGCCAAGAAATTGTCAAAACAAATACTTCAGATCCTGCGAACCGGTGCGTTGCAAAAGAAAGCCGAATTCTTCATTTTCTAATGACAATTGATTAACGATTCCACAATCATTATTGTTATTCACTTATTTTTTCTTTTTCTTTACTCATATTTTTATTTTTTTACGAATTGTTGTTTAACTTCACTATCTGACGTTACCTATTTATATAATCTGTGGTTAACGTTGTTGGTAACATACTTAACAATTTGTTTATATTGGATTGACAAGACCTGACCCAACCTGACGACTCATTAATAGACTTAATTTAAACTAGTTATAATAGAGACTTTACCAAGGTTGACGTAAAGTGAGGCGACCGTATCAGCAGCTATATAATCGTCGACAGATTAGCTCCTGACACGGAGGCTGATACGGAGCGCCACCCTGACGTGGCGCTAAGCTTGTAAGCGTGTTCTAAGGTATTTACAAGGAACAAAAGAACTATGTCTAAATTATAAGAAGTCAGGTAATCCAACAGAAGGATTTGCTGATGCAGATTGGGCATCATGCACTGTAGATAGACGCTCATATACAGGATATTGTTTTATGTATGGAGGAGCAGTCATCAGCTGGGAATCACGGAAGCAGCGAACAGTCGCATTATCTACGTGTGAAGCTGAATTTATGTCCATAACAGAATGTTTTAAAGAAGCCACACATTTACAATCTTTATTAGAAGATATGGGCATAAAACATAAAAAGATGACTATCTACAATGACAACCAAGCAGCTTTAAATTTATGTAAGAATCCAGTAGTGAGCTCTAAGACAAAACATATTAGTATAAAGGAGAATTTTATTAAAGAAAACTTAAGAGCTGGAGCTGTTAACTTGGTGTATAGAAGGACTGACGATATGATGGCTGACATGTTGACGAAGGGACTACCACTCCAGAAGCTGGCCTACCATAGAGAGGTAGCTGGATTAAACTAGGAGTCGTTCGTGTGGAGGAGTATTGGATTGACAACTGAAAGACGTCTGTCACTACAGAAAGTCACTCTCGACGAGATTGTGTTAATCCGATATTATTTATGTTTATGGTTTATTTAATATACGCACATTGCAGATTACTAATAGTGTTTACTATGTAGGAGACGATCCACCACCTCAAATCCTATTAGTTTATTTAAATGATATTATATAATTATTTTATTTAATGTTTACCATTTATGACAAAGCCTTTTTACAGCCGCAGCTAGAAAATAATTTTAACTAGTCTTATTAAAGTTAATTTAACTAATAAATTTTGACAAGACCCCTTTTCAGCCGCATTTAAGTTATTTTAAGTATCTTCATCATAAGGTTCCTACTGCCAGTTCTGTTCTTTGCTCGAATATAACACTTTTCAGGCACGATATATATATAATGTATGTAGTAAGTAAATTATATAACATAACACTCGTACCTAATTTACAACAATCTTTTTGGTATGTGTAGTCTCAAGGACGCCAGTGTCCGCGAAGCTAGGGAGGCTCTCGGGACTGTTGCTGACATGGGACTATCAAGATACAGAACATTTTTTAAGAACCATTCGTTGATTTGAAGAACACATCAATTTGTTTATATTTCTTATGCTTTTTTACTTAGATTTTAATTTTAATTTTTTATTTGTATTTCCCTTTTGTAAACTATTATTGGTAATTCGACTGCATGGTCCCATAGTTGGTCAGGCATGAAAATGCCTTGTGTGGGTCCACTACTAATCAGATTGATAATTTGTTGCAGTATACTTACTATTTGATAAATATTTGTTTGGAATAATAAATAAATGAATAGTATTTTGTAGGTATATTGGTAATTAAACATATTATTATTATTATTAATAAAATTATGTACTTAATCATAGACCTAACCAAATTCCGGTGGGAATGTACGGTGACAAAATTAAAAAATAAAGAAGAATATATGTGTGTTACTGTTTATAAACCTAAATAAAAAATAAAATAAAAAAATAAGTTGGTATTAGTGGAACCGGGACCGACGGCTTAACGTGATCTGCGAGGCACGGGAACGGTGGTGAGGTGAATCTATATAGTGTTTTACTCATTGGTACATACTGGGTGGGTATGAACCGACCTTTGTAGGATTTAAGGAACGCGTTCTTACAACCGAGCCACCATCGCGCCTTACTATTAATTAGAACTAAGTCGGTCTATATCATTTCCTCTAAATCAAAAAAGGCCGGTTCGGCTGCTCATACAGCTGAATTTAAAAAGCACATCAAATACAATAGCATTAAACAAAATTATAACTTTGTGGCATTTGGGGTTAAAACAATGGGGATACATTCTCCTGATACCCACAAATTCATAAAAGAGCCTCCCGAGTTCACGGCAACGGAGGCGGTCAAGCCACTATGTTTCGCATTAGAAATTATTATTTGTCTTATTAAAAATTTTTGGCGACGAACCTTTGTCAGGTTTTTTTTTGTATTTCCAGGCCGAGATCTGTGGGTGATGGTAGTATCCGCCTCCCCTTACGAGCACATGATCGGTAAACCTGACGTCAAGTACGTCGCCAACATCCACGGTAACGAAGCCGTGGGACGAGAACTACTATTGCATTTAATACAGGTATTATAAACTATATATATATATATATATATATATATCTTGTCTGCTGTGTAAATAGCTGAAGGAGAAATCTGGAGACAGGAAGGCTGGCAATTATTTCTGCCAACGTATTAGCCTCGCTATACAGAGGGGAAATCTTGCCAGTTTTCTTGGAACTATATCTCTGATGGGACGTCTCTTTTTATTTATATATATTTTTTTTCTATATAAAGTATTTATTTTACACAAAACCTTAAATTAAATAAACTATGTTACAGCAAAAGCCAAATTAAACTAAAAAAAACTAATTCATCATTCATTACCCTAGAACACAGCGTCCTAGACCTCCACTGTTGGAGATGGGCCTTCCAGAACATATATCTGGAGAATTTGGCCTACACTCGCCACGCTGCAGTTGGCCAGACGGCTTGGCGAGGATACGATGTAAATTTTAATGATAATTTATTAACGATTCTACAAGTTGATATTAGTGGAACCGGGACCGACGGCTTAACGTGCTCTCCGAGGCACGGGAGCGGTGGTGTTGTAAATCTATGACTGCAGTACGTAAGAAAAATGCATTTCTCATTGGTACATGCCGGAGGGTTTGAACCGACCTTTGTTTGATTCTAGGAACGCGTTCTTACAACCGAGCCACAACCGCCCCGACTAAATTACAAAAATAGCTGTTCTGCGGCATGGTGCCTAATACACTGGCAGCATTTCCCCTCTGAATTAAGATATATAATTTTTGAGAGAAAAAACTGACAGCCATATTGTCACCAGAGACGTCTATGAGCCTATGTTTTATTCATAGACATAGGATCGTCGCGATTCTATATCTATGGTTTTATTAGTTTATTTTAGCTGCATGTGAAGTTTCGATGGCTGTTGACTATGGTTTGACAGTTGAGAATGTCAGACTGTGTTGACATTTCTGTTCAATAAGTTTGGCAATTCATCATGAATCGTTTAGCGCCAGAACGACGCATCCAAATTGTGGATTAAAAAAAAATCTCTTCGCGGAGTTCATAGAGCACTTCGTCCACTTTTCGGTTACCAAAATCGGCCTAGTGAGCTTAATAGGTGGTAGGCGGACTGATGGTGGTAATTTCCCCAGTCTGCTGGGGCGGGGAAGTATCCACCGTTCGTGCTGATAAACCCAGTAAAGTGTATCCACATATTTCGGGATCAGGCTCGAATTGCTGTCATGTCCAATTATCTCGCTCCCCATTTACCATCAGGTGGACGCAAGGTCACATGTCGTGCTAGTATATAAAAAAAAAAAGGCAATTCGTGATCGTTTTCGAACTAATTTTAATCTTCTGGATTCAAAACCTTCAACAAGACAATAAAAATGCGTATCGCAAATGTCGAAGAAGACGCCGAAATGTCGAATTGTCGCAGAGCTCTACTTTTTTAAAAAATTGGACTGATCGAATGGACTATGTACTCGTAGTTAAGAAATTATCAACCAGATTATAATATTTAAAAAAATATTTCAACAATATTTCTGTCTTTATACAAGAACATTCGTTTTCCAGCACTTTGTGACGTCTTATGAGACGGATTCGTATATCAAATGGTTGCTTGACAACACCAGGATTCACTTGATGCCGTCCATGAACCCTGACGGATACTCCATCTCAAAGGAAGGACAGTGCGACACTATACATGGAAGGTGAGTCTGATTTACCTGGAGTCATTCCAGCGAAGTGTGAAAGGGCATCTAGTCAACCCGGCAAAGTGTTAGGGATTAATGTCACTTATGAGTGTCTGATTCCAGTTGCTACCATTCGCGCCACTTACCATCAGGTGCGCAAGGTCACATGTCATAATTCAGAACACTCGCAGCATTCCCCTGCTGCACAGCGATGCTGATTTGCTGCGCGATAAAACTGTCAGCCCTCTTGTCACATACAGCGTTAACCAGCCGCTTAGACAGTTCTTTAAATAACTCCTTAGCGGTCCCACGGCCACGGATGCTTTTGAGATGTGGTGTTGGGGAAAAATGCTGAGGATCTCGTGGACTGAGCGTCGAACTAACGTATCGATTTTAAACCAAATATACATCTCAAGGCTCGAGAATATCCAAAAGAGGTTTATCAGACATTCAAAATTTAAATTTAAGCTGTTTGTTCGACCATATGATTTTATGTGTCAAAATTTGAATCTACTTCCATTGGAAGTTCGACGCAAAATAACTGATGTCGCATATTTAATTGACATAGCCAACGGTACAGTCGATAGTTCTGATTTGCTGGCTGGTATAGGACTGCGAGTCCCAAGACCAAATCTCCGTCGTTCTCCCTTCTTGATCGTGCCATACGCTGGTACTAGGTATAGGCAGAACAGTTATTTATTGAGAGTCTTTAATGATTTCAATGACCTTGCAGAGGAGCTGGACATTGATTTATTTAATTCCAAGTCTGCAGACATTAGACGTCAGTTAACGCTTCGGTATGTTGAATCGGTCAATAGCAGGCATCAATTATAATTAAATGCTAAAATTAGCCTAAAATTTAATTAATTAAATTAACAAGCAAAGGAAGAAAACATCGCTACAGAAGAATAATAACAATATACTCGTAAGTGAAACACAAGTTACTTAAACTAATAAACATTATACAAGCATATTAATTTAATTAATAAAATTTTAGGCTTATATGTGAAAACCTTTAATAGTTCTTAGGGAATTTACTGTTTAATATTTATATACAATAGTCAACTGTTGGTTTTCCAAAATGAAAAAAAAAAAAAAACAACTTCGTCGGATACTCCAGTACTTCGGACACATTGCCAGGAAAGGAGGGGATAACCTGGAGAAACTTTTTGTTACTGGCAAGGTGGAAGGAAAGAGACCGAGAGGCCAAAGTTCGGTACGCTGGTCCGACCAAATCCGCTCCACCACCAACACTAGCGTCCATGGCGCCGAAGACAGGAAAGGGTGGCGTGCTATCATCAAGACGCACACCAATTTATCGGGAGGTCACGACCCTCATCAATGAGGAAACACGACGCAAGGAGGGAGTAGCAGTTGGCCTCCACGGTCCCATTGTCTCAAGACCAAAAGGCACAAACACGAGGTCATTAGCAACAGGCGACTTTTGGCCTTTTCAGTCGAGTCCACAGCCGCCCCAGCCCTGACAGATGTGCCCTGGATGTGTCGACACAAATAGAGTCCCAAACCAATGCTCGACTCATGGACCACGGCACCAAAGTTAATCCATTGGGTCTTTTACGATCACTGCGAGAGATCCCAGACGGTTTAAGAACCGAAGGGATCCCAGCAGTATCCAAAGCCCGGGGGATCACATTATTGACAGAACCGTGGCGGAAACAACGACCAGTACTTGTGTCGACACCCTTGCACGGTGTCATATCCAGGGCAATTCTGTCTACTGTGTGTGTGTCTAGTGTTACTAATGTTTACATATTTGTGCCTTTTGGTCTTGAGACATAGGACCGTGGGGGCCAAGCGTTCTTTAAAGAACTGTCTAAGCGGCTGGTTAACGCTATATGTGACAAGAGGAAGATTTATATATATTTATTTATAAAACAACTATATATCTTTCCAGACATAACGCACGTCGATTTGACCTAAACCGCAACTTCCCTGATTACTTCAAACAAAACACCAAACAGCCGCAGCCCGAGACTGACGCAGTCAAGGAATGGATCAGTAAGATCCAATTCGTACTCTCTGGATCACTGCACGGTGGAGCACTTGTCGCTAGCTACCCCTTTGACAACACCCCCAGTGCTAGTAAGTATCTATTTTGTCAAAGTCAAAATATCTTTATTCACGTTAGCCTATTACAGGCATTTGTGACACGTTATTAAAGTGGTGCAATAAGTAAGCTGTTAGCAGAAGACCAGCAGCTTAGCAGATTCCAGTGACCTGTTAATGTTTAATCTGACTGAGAAAGGAATCTGCAAGGAAAACTCAGCTATATCAGATTTACAAAATAAAACATATACAAAACTACACCACAACAATCAATTAATAATCTTTTAAATTTAGCTATGAGTACCAAAAGATTACAATACCTGGTGTAGATAGAGGTACTCTACCAGGCACGTCAGAATTAAGATACACTATTTGCCTATATGCAACCGAAATCCGACAAAACGCAATACCCTCTGCTAATTTAAAAACAATAAATACATTTTGAATTAATACTGCGGAATAACTAAAACTTGACTTAAACCAAAGACGCCAAATTCACACAAATCACCTATAACCACTAAAAGTAAACCATTATTTAACTCGAAGAAACAAAGAAAATTAAATAATAAAAGAAATTAAATAATAATGAAAGAAAATTATTTACATATATCGACCCCTTCTGTCTGTCTAAACACCAATTCAGAGGAAGGATTCTGAGCAAGATAGAGATGTAGTTCTGTGTAAATAATACATTAGATATTCACAATGCAATGAAATTTTTCACCCATTCACACTCACAATTAACACACCTACACTGTCAATACATATACACACACTTACATAATGATGCGTAGATGGATTTTTTAAATATGTCTCTTAATTTTTATTCTTATGTTTATTTTTTAATAGTTTCAATTGTTAATAATCCGTTCATGCTATATGGTTAGTGAAAATAATGTTATTCCGTAATTAGTGTTGGGTAATCATTTGATTGTAAATATTTACTCGTACTTGTAAAAGACAGCTGTGGAATAAGTAAATGAATAAATAAATAAACAAAAAATAAAAAGCTACTGGTTTATTCGAAAAAAGTTAAATACTATTTTTTAAATAAAATTAACTATACTATAATAAAACTAAAATTCTAACCGTCCGATGGGCCTAGTGTGCCGAGGACACTCGCTGCGTTCCCCCGTCGAACGGCGAGGCTGACCCTTTAAACAAAATATTCTGTATTCAAAGGGTCACCCGTCGTCAAGCGAAGTTTTTTCCCAAGTTCACGAGAGAGCGCCAGAGTCTCCTCGGACCACGGACCCATCGTTTCAACTGCAAATGGGATAAGGTGGTGTAAAATCGTCAGTCTCTATTTGTGCTGCTAACCGCGTAGGGATACTGCTGCGGGTCTTCGATGGCTTAATTAAAGATTGTTTAGCGGACTGTATATGGTTTATTGTAGAAGTAGAAATTGCAGTTATTCACTTGAGTAAAAAAAGCTATGAAAATTGTGAGAGAAAAAACGTGTGACCGCTCGATACGCGGATTGATTCCACTCTCGTGGGCGCCGCTCGGAGCGCTGGCCACCGATCCAACGGTGGTATTGGCCGAGCGGCAATAATGTCGCTGTGATCGCGACTAGTGGTGATTAATTATGAAAAAAAAACTACAAAATAAAAATTTAATTAAATAATAACTAAAACTAATTTAAAAAATCCCTTTAGAAATAGTTTCAAGGATAGTTTGTATCCATTAATTTGATTAGATACCATTTATTTCGGCTATCGTTTTTAAAATTATATTATATTTTTAACTGCCTCCGTGGTCTAGCGGTTAAGTCCGTGAATTTAGACTTGGAGGTACCAGGTTCAATTCCTGGTCGGACACAAAAATATTTATTAATGTAAATAAAAATACATTTAATTAATATTTAATTTATTTGTGATATTTCTCGAGTTTGGTACGCTGGAGACATCGACGAGCTTGCCACTTGTCATGATTGGCCTATAGTTAAGTTGGCTAAATGTGAATCCGCACCCCGAATGGGAAACGGTCGTGATGATACTTTACTACTCTTTTCTTTTAAATGTAAGTACTAAACCAATCACGTATCCAATTGCGCAAAATCGCAAACGCCTGGCACACGTACTACGCCTGGCACACGTACTACGCCTGGCACACGTTCTACGCCCACATGGCACTTCCAGTTTTTTTATTTATTTCATCATTAATACTGATTAAACTATTAACAAAGATTTACGTTTATCTTGGAATTAATTACCCTAATCAGTCATATAAAATATACAAGTAAGTATATACTTATGTCCTGATCTACCGATTTCGGATATAGATATCGATAGATAAATAGCCCTAAATATATATATAAATATCGGACAGTTTAAAAATAACTGGCAGTATTTATAAACTATGTCATGTCATTATAAAAATATTTATAAAATAGAAAATGCCTTTTTTGTAACTCTTATAACCGCAATTACCATAACCGAAACTTATTGTAACTGCAACTAGTGAAACCACAACATTTTTAA
Organism: Tinea semifulvella; assembly: GCA_910589645.1. NCBI lineage: Eukaryota > Metazoa > Arthropoda > Insecta > Lepidoptera > Tineidae > Tinea > Tinea semifulvella. The sequence continues at coordinate 452,330 of OU342624.1, forward strand.
ACGCAAACAGTTAAACCGCAACTAGTGAAACCGCAACATTTTTAACCGCATCTTTTTTTAACCGCAACTAGTTAAACTGAAACTTTTCTAAACGCAAATATTTAAACCGCATTTTTTAACCACAAGATAAACCGCAAAAAAATGTTTCTAACCGCAACTAGTTAAACTGCAACTTTTCTAACCACAACTTTTTTAACCGCAATTTCTATTACCGCAACTTTTTGTAACTGCATCTTGTGTTGTTATTTTTCACGCAATCAAAAGGACTTTGCAGATCATCTGTTTTGTGTTCTGGTGAGGACGTTAGACAATAAGTTTATTACCTGTTAATTTAGGTGTATGTATGTAATAAATAACGACAATATTATTTTTGTTGCAAACCTAACTTAAATCATATTTATGGTGAACATTTGTTCAAATCTCAGCTCAAATCTTTGAAACTGTTGAAGTGTGCGAGCGAGAGGTTTACGAACCTGAAAATATATTTTTACTTTTAAGTAGTTTTAATTTATATTGTATTTATTTTATACTGTTTGTATATTACTTCAATAATATATAAATTAATGACATATAAATAAATAAAAAAAACATAGTTTTCTATTTAAATGTATGGAAGATAAATTGCGGATTCCTTATCTTTGAGTAGGAATACTAACAAACATACATCTCTCGGTTTATTTATCCTTATATGTGTAAAGTTTAATATTATTAACTTATTTTGGTCTTTTGAAATAACTTGCCGTGTTACAGACATTTGTTTTTCTCTTCCTACTTGAATATTAATTATATATTTGTATAAGAATTAATAATATACTAACAGTAAAAACGAATTACAATATTAAATAATTTAAAAGAAAACCTAATATTAAATAACTTAAAAATGGCGCGCGACATTATGACAAACAACTGACAGCGCTCAGAGCGATCTACCTCGATATCGTGAGCAGGGAATAATGTTATTTGTGACGTCACGTAGTTAAGCAAAACAGTTTATACACGTCTCGAAACACCTTTAAGCGTGCTTAGGTTACTATTATTATAAACTGCGTCCGTGGTCTAGCGGTTAAGTCCGTGGACTTAGACTCGGAGGTACCGGGTTTGATTCCTGGTCGGGACACAAAAAAAAATTAATGTAAATAAATACATTTAATTATTATTTAATTTGATTGTGATATTTCTCGAGTTTGGTACGCTGGAGACATCGACGAGCTTGTCATGATTGGCCGGCAGTAAAGTTGGCTTTATAAGCGTGATTTCTGACCACCCCGAAAGGGAAACGGTCGTGATGATACTTTAGTTTTTTTATTTTACTAGGTTACTATTATCGTGTCTCGGAACGAGGGGTTTGTTATAACAATTTCCTTGTGTTAATAAGTATTTTGATTTGTCCCACATATGCCCTGAACGCAGTGTTCCAAAGCTATGCGCACGCGCCGTCTATCGCTCCCGACGATGACGTATTCCGTCATCTGTCACTGGTGTACTCTAACAACCACGCCAAGATGTCCCGCGGCGTCTCCTGCAAGACTGGATCCCCTCGCTTCGAGAAAGGAATCACCAATGGTGCTGCTTGGTATCCACTTACAGGTAATGCATTTAAATAATAATAGCTACAATCCTTAATACTTGCCTTACAGTTAAAAATTTTGCAGTTTAAGAAGCACCGAACACATGATGCTCAGATCATCATCAGATTGACCGCCTCCGTAGTCTAGTGGTAAAAAACGTTGCCGTATACTCGGGAGGTCGTGGGCCGGGGGCAAGTTGTACATTGTATATTAGTCTCGGTCTGGATGTTTATATGTATAATATGTATATATTTACAAAAAAAAAAGTATATTATGTAGTTTATCAACCCTCAGTTTCCGTAACCCAAGCCTCGTGGCTTACCACGGAAATTAGATGGCGCTGTGTGACCTGTCTGGAAATATTTATTTATTTATTGTTTATCATCTTTCTGATCCCCCACTTCAGCAGTATGGCGAAAGGATACCGTGGGTCTCGAAGGTCAAGTACCTAGGTCTCACGATATACAGACGGCTCAGCTAGAGCGACCACGTGAATGCCACCCTGAACGCGGCATGTTTGGCCCGAGCCAAATACATTACATCTACATTGGCTCTCACCAAGTTGTACATTTACAAAGCCTATATCCACTCTCGTCTCACATCCGGCTTTGTTCCCCTAACGTCTAAGGATAGAGGTCGATTATTTATTGTTATTTATTTAAAAACTTTATATTTATTAACTTTATATATTTAAAAAAAACAAAAGGCGAACGTAATGCCGCAAGACATTCTCTTCCCGTTAACCTTTGGGACATTTAAATATGAGTACGGTGCAAAAAGAGAAATAAAATATTAAAATTAAACATAAATAATATAAAAAATTAACATACTTAGACAACTATAATATATATATATATATATATATATACATACTAATACTACATAAATACCTTAATGTTAATAATAACTACCTACAATAGATTAAAGTCAGGAAAACAAGATTACAAGCGCAACAAGATCTAGCTCTGCGTGAACGAATTCGTGCGTCGTCTGGCTGAAGGAATGTTCGCACGTGCAGGGAGGCTAGACCTCCCGACGCTCCACGACGCCCGCACGTATTAAATTTATCCTATAATAAAGGTTCCACACGCCCTGCCCGTACTCACGTGCAGCGAATGTTACTTCTGTTAAATTCCCGTTTCCACCGAAAGGTCTGAGATGACTCCGTTGATGATGATGATTTTTATTTATTTAAAATTTATTTTGGATACAAACAGTCACATAAAGTAAATATACACGAAACAAATTAAACCAAAATTAGACCTTGAGTTCCAATAATTCATCGTCTCCACCAAACTATTGGAAAAATAATATATATAAATTAAGAAATATATTGATAATAAGGATGGAGAAGATACGAAAGCGATATAATTAATAATAATGACAGAGATAAAAGAAAATCAGTTTTAATAGGTAAATAAGTAAAATTACCACAACTAAAATATCAAGTAATAATAGTTACAATAAGTGTCCCTCGACGAAATCGCTACAACATGTTGCGAAGTCGTTTTTTAAAGACTGCATATGAATTACTGAACAAATCGATATCAAACAACTTGCTATTATAAAGTGTACATGCACGACGCAGAAAAATATTTTGAGCATACCTTGTTTAAGAGCGAGGTACAGAAAACAAATCCATATTATGTGTTGTTGATGCTCACATACACACATAAATAATTACCACTAGACCGCGACGGTAGTATTTATGTGCTTCGCCGAGATGTGGCTTCTCTGAGCCTGTTCTACCGGCTATACTATGGTGAATGCTCCGAAGAACTCTATAACCTAATCCCTTCCTCTCCATTCCGCAACCGAACCACACGCACAGGTCAGAATATGCACCCACATACCGTAGTCACCATCCCTTCGCGTACGTATAAATTTGGGGACTCATACATCTGTCGCACAATAAAGATGTGGAATGCTCTTCCAGCCTTTGTGTTTCCACTTTCCTATAACTTGGAGTCCTTCAAGCGAAGTGTGAAAAAGCATCTAGCCAAGCCGGCATAGTGTTAGGGACTGATGTCAGTCATGAGCGTATGACTTCAGTTGTTGGTGGGCCCAAGGTTACATGTCGTGCTAGTATAAAAAAAAGAAAAAAAAAAAAGTATATTTTTTCCAGGTGGCATGCAAGACTACAATTACTTATGGCATGGCTGTATGGAGATCACTCTAGAGATCTCTTGCTGCAAGTACCCGCCGGCACATGAACTTCACAAGTACTGGCAAGATAATAAAGAGGTTAGTAATACAAACATTAGATATTAAATAATTTACACTTGCCTTAAATGTGGTTTATTTTCCGAATAATTTATTATACCGAATAAGTCAAAATAACATTAGTCTAATCAATATTTTTTTTATATATATAGTCGTATATACAAGAGCAAATATTTTTTCTAGGCTTCAGTACCCCCCTATACTTAGTCGCAAACGTTATTAGTGGATTTTATTATTTACGACAGAGATTGCGTCCTAATTACAAAATATTATTCAATTCTCAACTCTATAAGCGCTCGACCTTGACAGCGGCCGTGCGAATATCAACTTTAATAGCGTGATATATATATATAGTTAACGGATTCCATTATATAGCGTTGCGCTTAAATAACATAATACTACAGGCTTGTTGGAAAAAGTTGACTTTTTTTAAAGATAAAATCATTATCCTAAAAATAAAATGGTGAAATGGTGAAATGAAATGAAATGAAATTATTTATTTGCATAGAACATGGTAATAGTAAATATTAATAGCAAGTTAGTTCTGCACATTCAGCCATTTCTGGCACACTAATATTGTTAAACATTATTTACAATGTTAAAATCTTATTATTATATTTATAATTTTAGTCACACTTATTACATACAGATTATTATTAAAACATGAATAAGACCGCGGCTAAAAATGGCGATATCCATCGTGTTGAATATTTAAATGCTGAGGAGTGTTATTATTAATTGATCTCGTCGAGCCGAGAGACGTAATAGAAAGAAAAAAGAATTATGTAAGTCAACGTTCGCGCGATCGTCGACCTCTCGCTACCTACTTGATTAGGGTCAGTATGAGTTGCGATATTTTTAGGAAAACTTGTCTGCACCGTAACTTAAGATTTTATTAATCAAAATTAAAACATTTTCTAGAATACGGTACATATTATAGAGTCTTAATTTTGGTTTGACAGCTGGAAGGAAATGTTGAGTGGAGATCTTAGAATATGGGTGTTAACTTTTATTCTAGATTATAATATAATAATTGCTCTTTAATAAATTCCACGTAGTATATAAAGCATAAATAGTACATTTTCTGGATCCCCCTTTAAGTTTAGTTAGACCTGTATTGGGGGACCCGTTTAAAAAATAATATTGTGCAGGAGTATGTGTTATTTTTTTAATATGGATGTATTTTAGGTGGTAGGCAGATTAGTCTGTCTTTCCATCGTTCGTGGAAAGACTTAGCAAGTCTTGCACCCGTATTAGAAGACGTTTCCTCAACGACTACTCCACTCAAAATTTCCTTCCAGCTGTCAAACGAAAATAAAGTCTTTGTAATTATTACGATTAAAGTTAAAAATACGACTGTACCAGTTTTATTTTGAAGGTCAGTCATAATCTAGTACATTTAAAACCATTTTTATGTTTAATCGTCACAATTACACTGATTTCCGTTTCGTTTGACAGCTGGAAGGAAACTTTGAGTGGAAGACCCGTTGAGAACACGTTTTAGAATACCGGTTTGATTTGAACAAAACTACAAATAATATATAATCTAATACGAAACGTAGCGAATTTAACAGCACATTTAAAGCCACAAAATTCACTTCAACTTCTAAGCACGCCCCACACACGCACCTACACTTTCACACCGACATTTATTCACTCACGCACACGAGCACAATAATTAGATTCCATACTTGTTTTCACTGGATCAATGCTATTACCCAAATCTAGTTTAGTATTTTTATTTTTATTGCAATTTTTATGTTTAAGTTAGTTATAGTTTATTATTATTTTCTTTTCTAATGTAAATATTTATTCGGAGTAAAGTACAAAGATTAAAAAATAAAATAAATGAAGAACTAAATTTTAAAAACTAATTAATAAATAAAATTACGACTGTTCGATGGGCGTAGTGTGCCGAGGACACTCGCTGCGTTTCCCCGCTGAACAGCGAGGCTGACCCTTTGAACGAGATATTCTCTACTCAAAGGGTTACCCGTCGCCAAGTGGAGTTTCTCATCAAGCTCGCGGGAGAACACAAGAGCCTCCTCGGACCACGGGCCCATCGTTTTAACTGCAAATGGAATGAAATGGTGATTGATGATGATCTCCGCGTACTTGTTGTTTTCTTTCCTTAATATCTGTTTAAATTTATTATACATAACTTTCAAGTAAATTGTGGAACCTATGTTGACTGAGGCAAGTTTAATCTGTTTTTTTTTAATGATCTGGGAATATAGCTGTAAGGTTTATCATATAATAAATAAATAAATAAAAGAAGGTGACGAAATTCCTTTAAAATAAAAAAGTAAATTTTACTGAAATAACTTATTTAATTTCAACTTAAAATCGTAATATAACATAAAGAACTACATAAAGTTTAATAAATTACAATTTAATCGACAAAGCGATAAATATAGCTACTAATAATGTCCATAATGGTGCAGCTAAAGGCACAGCACCATTCCATGGTGCTATTGGGGACAGAATTCCCACGACACCACAAGCCACTCTTGGTCCAGCATTGCCCGTGGTCCAAGATCCCTCATCGCCACCTTTGCCCAAGTCGTCTTCATACAAATGCAGGACCAAAGCACGTCCAACGATATTGTTCCGTCCACGGAGCGTTAAAACTTTTGCAATATCAATGAAATCGACGACACCTAAAAAGATAAAAAATAATAACGTTATGGTACTAGTATCTCATCATATCATTTTCTGCGCAAATAATATTAGTTCTCCTTAAAAGTAAAAGTTGGCTTTTGACATAATTGCAAATGGCACATACTTTCAACAAAAACAACTAATAGGTGGTAGGCGGATTGATGGTGGGAATTTCCCCAGTCTGCCGGGGCGGGGAAGTATCCACCATTCGTCACACGTTTCGGGATCAGTCTCGACTTGCCGTCATACCCGCATGGTATTAGTGACTGATGTCAGTCATTAGTATCTGATTCCAGTTGCTATCATTCATGGACCTCGCGTGCCATTTACCATCAGGTCACAAGTCCCCAACGTTAATTTTCGTATACAGTTAAATTGGCTTAATATCCGCTTTCGCAGGTCAGCACATCTTCTATACTTTCTATACAATATTATTTACAACCCTATAGCTCCTTAATAGATAAGAATCTTAAAACACACTTTGAATTTCGTTGTGATTCGCACGACCGCCCTCTTCGTTCTTCTCATAACAACCAATTCAAAATCCCACCACTTCCAGCAGATATTCAGATTCATTTACCGTATCGTCTGCTCGCCAGTGGAACAAACTTCCACTGACCATCAGACAAGCTCCTTCCATTCACATCAAAACTACTTAATACTTTCTTTTTAAACAAGCAGAACAATATATTTTAACTCCACAAATTTCTACTTCCTAATAATATATTATCTTCATATATGTATATCTTCTATAATACTTATATATTGATGAGTATTTATGTAGTCTATGTATTCATACTGTTTATGTAGTTTATTGGTTGCACCCCACATATTTATACTTTATCACTCTCCCAAAGGTTAGCTGGTAGAAAAAGCCGAAATGGCTTTAAGTTCGCCTTTGTACATACTTTTAAGTAAAGTGCAATAAAGTATTTAATAATAATAATATTTCTGCAAATTACTTGCAAATAAAGCATTAAGTTCTGTTACTTCAAATTTGATTGTCCTTCAGGATCAGGCAATACTATGTTTTTTTTGCTTTTTTTCTAACCTTCTTCGTTGCTCTCAAACTTCACGTTGCTCAGATCTCCGACGTGTCGTTCTTCATGGTGCAGGGCTCCATGTCTCATGTCTCGAGTGTCGAAATGTCCCAGGGTGGCGTCGCAATCGCTAACGTCTCCTACTTCATGTACGTGGAAACCATATGCTCCTTTCGGCATACCTGTATAGATTAATAAAAAAATCTGTGAAAATTCCTTGTCAACGACATCTTCTGAAGGGCTTTTGTCACTGCTGGAGTACGCGCGATCCTAGAACCCTTTGTGATTGCACGGAGCGATGGCAAGAGATCCGAGATGGTGTGGGATGCGACTTAGCCCCATCTCACATCCAGGCGACTTCGTTAAGCGCGGGAAGTGCGGTGCTTTCTGCTGAGAACCTCAAGCTGCTCAAATACATCTGCCAACCTCGGTACAGGTTACGAATTTGCGCCGTTTGAGGTTGAGACCATAAGGACACCCAACCAAGGACATCCAAAAGGCTAACGGAAAAGTTTAGAGACAGGAAAGCTGGCAATTATTTCTGCCAACGTATTAACCTCGTTATATAGCGACTATCGTTTAAGTCCGTGGATTTAGACACGGAGGTACCGGGTTCGCTTCCTGGTCGGAACACAAAAATATTTATTAATTTAAATAAATACATGTAATTAATATTTAATTTGTTTGTGATATTTCTTGAGTTGAGTGTCACGATTGGCCTATAGTAAAGTTGGCTAAATGTGAATCTGCTTATTTATAAGCGTGGTTTCTGACCACCCCGAACGGGAAACGGTCGTGATGATACTTTACTATACAGAGAGGAAATGTTGCCAGTCTCCTTGAGAACTTCCCTCAAGGGTCGTCTTTAGAGGACATTTTTATTTATAGTTATTTTTAAATTAAGTTTGGTTTATATTTTATTTTGTGCAATTACTGGGCTATCCGCTATATAGCCTTGCGATTTTTATTTATTTCCGAAAAGAAAAGCTTCGTGGAAAACGTCCAATGGACGCAGACTGGCCGACAAAAGGCCGTCGAAGAAACCCCTAAGGACGAGTGGGCAAAGAGCTTTTCTCAGTGGTTCCATCTGATGCAGCAATGTATTGATGAGAATGGACTCCATTTTGAAAATATATAATAAAACTAATAACTTACTTGTTTGCTCAGTTTTTATTTTCTAATAACTTACAGTTTAACCCTCGTATACATGCCTGTTATAGTCATAAGAGTCAAACGTCGAGAGTCAAAGTCAAAATATCTTTATTCACGTAAACCACTTATTCACGTATTACAGGCATTCATGAAACGTCATTAATTTAATTGTTTTGAATGATTCTACTCCTGCTAGTAGAAGACTAAGCAGCAAAGTGGTCCAATAAGTAAGCTGTTAGCAGAAGATCAGCAGCTTAGCAAATTCCAGTGACCTGTTAATGTTTAATCTGACTGAGAAAGGAATCTGCAAGGAAAACTCAGCTATATCAGATTTACAAAATAAAACATATACAAAACTACACCACAACGATCAATTAATAACCTTTTAAATTTAGTTATCAGTACCTATGAGATTACAATACCTGGTACAGCAGTAACCCATGCCTATGTGCAACCCGAAAGTCGACAAAACGCAAAAACCTCTGCTAATTTAAGAACAATAAATTGAACGTGTTCGGCAGAGGTTCCAGGCCCTTAGGGTGCGGACCGGGACCCGACACACGTGCCACCACTGCAATGACCTTCTAAGGAAGGGACGACCACCGGACACGCCACACCATGAGAACCTGAACACTAACAATGACTTTCGAGACACACACAAGCATCAACATAAAAATTACTTCCTAGGTACCCAAATGTTGCCGTGAATCATAAGTGTTACCATTTTAAACCACCGCACAACGAGGTTACCTGCCTTATGTTCACCGGAAGATCCATTTAATAAATTACCTTTAATAATCCCGCTGCCTTTTAATCCATCGTCAGTTTCCGTAAATACTATTCTGCCCTCAATTCGTTCGATTACTGTATCATTTATGCCTGGTACATTTATCCCTAACAAATATGCTGTGGCAGATCTCGGCTCGTCAGCCAAAGTTTTGGCGGCAAAAACACAAAGCACAATAGCTAATTTAAAAATCATTTTGGAGTATTTTTTTAAATCCAAGTTGATTTCTTCACTGTTAATAGATAACTGGTATCAAATTCCAGTTTTGTGAAATATTTATCTGTCTATAAGTGTCCAGATATCTTTTAGATAAAATACTTTCCTTCATGTTGTTTGTGTGAATGTCTGAATTTTTGTCCATTTTTTCTTATCTACTAAATAATAATTCATCTTGTGTACTTTGCATTTATCTTTTAATATTTTTTTAAAGATTAAGCTTAATAGGATTTAATGAATTGAATAATAATAATAAATTATTTATTGTACCAAACCAAAACAAGTGCAGGTACGAGTAAATAGGCGTTGTTAATGCCGTAAATACCAACTAACCTTTGTGGCTGAGATATGTAATAAGCGGGTACAGAATGTTGTTGTGAGAAAAAACTGCCAGCCCTATTGTCACCAGAGACGTCAATGAGCCTTGGAACAATTTCTTTATAGAAAGCTTTCAGTTCTGATCCCCACGGGCCCATCGTTTCTACAGCATAATGAACATAATAAGTAACTATTGCAAATCGTTTCATATTTTCGACGCTTGCTTAATATTGTTGTAGTTGTGATTATGATATATGAACCTTGCTATACAGAGGAAAAATGTTGCCAGTCTTTTGGGGACTATTTCGGATGGGACGTGTCTAGAGGACATTTTTATTTTTAGTTTAGGCTATTTTAAATGAAATGCAATAATTAGTTTGTCAGAAACATATATATATATATATATATTTGTTGTGTAATTTTGTATTTGTTTTAAATTGTAAGTCTAATATAGCTGAGTTTTCCTTGCAGATTCCTTTCTCAGTCAGATTAAACATTAACAGGTCACTGGAATTTGCTAAGCTGCTGGTCTTCTGCTAACAGCTTACTTATTGGACCACTTTGCTGCTTAGTATTTCACTAACAGGAGTAAAATAATTTAAATAATGACGCGTCACAAATGCCTGTAATAGGTTTACGTGAATAAAGATATTTAAACTTTGAATACTCTCCGCTGCAGCAGTTGGCTGATGAATTACTGTTTTTTTTTATTACAGTCGCTAATCAAGTACTTAGCAGAAGCTCACCGAGGTGCTCATGGTTTTGTTACTGACGACAACGGTAACGCTGTGGAACGTGCAACCGTGCGAGTTAGAGGGCGTGACGTCACGTATCACACCACCAAGTACGGAGAGTTCTGGCGTATACTACTGCCTGGGACTTACAGGCTTGAGGTATGTTTACAACTTTGAGATGTGATTGTTCAGGGTTGACGTTAATGTGATAAGAAATACACTTTTCTTATTTATTTATTTAAAACTTTATTGCACTATTGATTATAAGAAATATTTATTTATAAAATTACATAAAATCAAATCAAAATCAAATCAAAATAATTTATTTCCGTATGGTTAGCACGTAACACTTGGATATTGTCAATACATACAAGCCAATAAATAAAAAAAAATCAAAAACAAATAAAAAATATTACCATTGACCATGGCTGGACCGAACCCAACATCAATACAATAATTATAACTAAAACATTGTTGCCATAAGCGAGGATGTTGTTTTTATAAGTTTTTATAAGTAGCTGTAAGCAGCTAGATACTTACTATTAAATTCGTGGTTGTAAAAAGGCCATGTCAGCGTACAATCTAATAATAATTATGTCCATAAATATAAATATAAATTCGTGGCTGTAAAAAGGCCATGTCAGCGTACAATCTAATAATAATTATGTCCATAAATATAAATATAAATTCGTGGCTGTAAAAAGGCCATGTCAGCGTACAATCTAATAATAATTATGTCCATAAATATAAATATAAATTCGTGGCTGTAAAAAGGCCATGTCAGCGTACAATTTAATAATAATTATGTCCATAAATATAAATTCGTGGCTGTAAAAGCCGTGTCAGCTTACAACTACACAAGTATAATATTAATGTCAAATAAATATGAATTCATACACACATACATATATAAACTACATAAATAAGTTTACTATTTATATACTACATAAACATAAATTAGGTACTACGTACTTAATGATAACCGATTTCTTGCATACATTTGTCATAGATTTAAAACACTATAATACCGTTCACGTTAAGCCGTTTTTTAAATTTATTACTTTTTTATGAGTTCGAATTTCTAATCGTTTATTAGCACAATAAGAATATTGATTTTTTTAAATAATAATAATTATAATAATATCTTTATACAGTAAAGTTATAAGATATGAAAACCATAACATATTTCATTATGCATTATGGTACAGGAAAACAGACATTTGCAGCCGAACTAAGCCTATATGTATAGGTCTGTCCGTCGGCAGTCAACGCCCAGACACCCCTTTGAATATATTATTACTTTTACAAAATAAAAAACATAAATATAAAAAGAAAAATAAAATAAAAATAGTGTGGTTGAGATCCTCTTTTTGTGTATTATGTAAGTGTGTGAGAGAGTGTGTAAACTTTTCATACTTTGTTATTATCGCATTCCTATTTTACTATTGACAGTATATTATAGTCAAGAGACTGTAGCCATTGTGTGACATTCTTTGTACATATCACTTTAGTGCATGGATATATAGCTACCTCTTTATTAATTTTATTATATAAATATGGACCCAGATCATTCCTTCGTTTACTAAAAACTTCAGGACTAAAGATTCGTTATGGTGGTTCCTGGCTCCTGCATGAGCTGAGCTGTATAACAGGAGCCAGTGTCATCCAATAATGAACATACAATTTAGAAGAAAAATTGAATAAAAAAAGTTACAAATTTAGTATATGAGTGTGGGTGCGATGTCTGTATATGTATATGTGTTTGTGTGTGTGTGAAGTGGGGAAGGGAGGAGAAGGAGGATAAGCTTGTGTGTTTGGGATTTATAATTTTGCCTAGTGAGTTGATAATTGTGTATCTTTATAAGTGAATTTAATTGATTAGGAAGCCAGTTTATAAAAAATAAATAGAGATGTTTCTTGCAACCCAGGGTTGGACATGATGTGACGCTACGGCCACCTGAAGGTGTTGTCGCTGACCACTACACTATTGTTTTTCAGGTATCAGCCGAAGGTTATTTGCCCCAGGATATCGAATTTATAGTCATCGATAATCATCCTACGTTGCTAAATGTTACTCTGCATTCCGCAAAGGTACAATTTTTTCCTATTAAGTTCGAATAAGAATAAATAATGCACGTTGTAAATATTGTTAAACTATAATCTTATCTTTCTCAATAAATTCTTACATAAATGGCGGCCTAAAACCAAACTAATTTTAGCTACTAATTAACAAACCATAAGTTAGCTACTATTATTTTAAATGTACAATGTTTGCTATCTAAATTAGCTGTCATTTACAAAATAAATTATTTAGTAACGGTGATAAGTTGACGCCAAATTAGTTAGCTGTCATTTACAATATAAATTGTTTTGTGATGGTGACAAGTTAACGCCAAATAAGTTAGCTGTCATTTACAATATTAATTATTTAGTAACGGTGATAAGTTGACGCCAAATTAGTTGGCTGTCATTTACAATATTAATTATTTAGTAACGGTGATAAGTTGACGCCAAATTAGTTGGCTGTCATTTACAATATTAATTATTTAGTAACGGTGATAAGTTAACGCCAAATTAGTTGGCTGTCATTTACAATATTAATTATTTAGTAACGGTGATAAGTTGACGCCAAATTAGTTGGCTGTCATTTACAATATTAATTATTTAGTAACGGTGATAAGTTGACGCCAAATTAGTTGGCTGTCATTTACAATATTAATTATTTAGTAACGGTGATAAGTTGACGCCAAATTAGTTGGCTGTCATTTACAATATTAATTATTTAGTAACGGTGATAAGTTGACGCCAAATTAGTTGGCTGTCATTTACAATATTAATTATTTAGTAACGGTGATAAGTTGACGCCAAATTAGTTGGCTGTCATTTACAATATTAATTATTTAGTAACGGTAATAAGTTGACGCCAAATTAGTTGGCTGTCATTTACAATATTAATTATTTAGTAACGGTGATAAGTTGACGCCAAATTAGTTGGCTGTCATTTACAATATTAATTATTTAGTAACGGTGATAAGTTGACGCCAAATTAGTTTGCTGTCATTTACAATATTAATTATTTAGTAACGGTGATAAGTTGACGCCAAATTAGTTGGCTGTCATTTACAATATTAATTATTTAGTAACGGTGATAAGTTGACGCCAAATTAGTTTGCTGTCATTTACAATATTAATTATTTAGTAACGGTGATAAGTTGACGCCAAATTAGTTGGCTGTCATTTACAATATTAATTATTTAGTAACGGTGATAAGTTGACGCCAAATTAGTTGGCTGTCATTTACAATATTAATTATTTAGTAACGGTGATAAGTTGACGCCAAATTAGTTTGCTGTCATTTACAATATTAATTATTTAGTAACGGTGATAAGTTGACGCCAAATTAGTTGGCTGTCATTTACAATATTAATTATTTAGTAACGGTGATAAGTTGACGCCAAATTAGTTGGCTGTCATTTACAATATTAATTATTTAGTAACGGTGATAAGTTGACGCCAAATTAGTTTGCTGTCATTTACAATATTAATTATTTAGTAACGGTGATAAGTTGACGCCAAATTAGTTGGCTGTCATTTACAATATTAATTATTTAGTAACGGTGATAAGTTGACGCCAAATTAGTTTGCTGTCATTTACAATATTAATTATTTAGTAACGGTGATAAGTTGACGCCAAATTAGTTGGCTGTCATTTACAATATTAATTATTTAGTAACGGTGATAAGTTGACGCCAAATTAGTTGGCTGTCATTTACAATATTAATTATTTAGTAACGGTGATAAGTTGACGCCAAATTAGTTGGCTGTCATTTACAATATTAATTATTTAGTAACGGTGATAAGTTGACGCCAAATTAGTTTGCTGTCATTTACAATATTAATTATTTAGTAACGGTGATAAGTTGACGCCAAATTAGTTGGCTGTCATTTACAATATTAATTATTTAGTAACGGTGATAAGTTGACGCCAAATTAGTTGGCTGTCATTTACAATATTAATTATTTAGTAACGGTGATAAGTTGACGCCAAATTAGTTGGCTGTCATTTACAATATTAATTATTTAGTAACGGTGATAAGTTGACGCCAAATTAGTTGGCTGTCATTTACAATATTAATTATTTAGTAACGGTGATAAGTTGACGCCAAATTAGTTGGCTGTCATTTACAATATTAATTATTTAGTAACGGTGATAAGTTGACGCCAAATTAGTTGGCTGTCATTTACAATATTAATTATTTAGTAACGGTGATAAGTTGACGCCAAATTAGTTGGCTGTCATTTACAATATTAATTATTTAGTAACGGTGATAAGTTGACGCCAAATTAGTTGGCTGTCATTTACAATATTAATTATTTAGTAACGGTGATAAGTTGACGCCAAATTAGTTGGCTGTCATTTACAATATTAATTATTTAGTAACGGTGATAAGTTGACGCCAAATTAGTTGGCTGTCATTTACAATATTAATTATTTAGTAACGGTAATAAGTTGACGCCAAATTAGTTGGCTGTCATTTACAATATTAATTATTTAGTAACGGTGATAAGTTGACGCCAAATTAGTTGGCTGTCATTTACAATATTAATTATTTAGTAACGGTGATAAGTTGACGCCAAATTAGTTGGCTGTCATTTACAATATTAATTATTTAGTAACGGTGATAAGTTGACGCCAAATTAGTTGGCTGTCATTTACAATATTAATTATTTAGTAACGGTGATAAGTTGACGCCAAATTAGTTGGCTGTCATTTACAATATTAATTATTTAGTAACGGTGATAAGTTGACGCCAAATTAGTTTGCTGTCATTTACAATATTAATTATTTAGTAACGGTGATAAGTTGACGCCAAATTAGTTGGCTGTCATTTACAATATTAATTATTTAGTAACGGTGATAAGTTGACGCCAAATTAGTTGGCTGTCATTTACAATATTAATTATTTAGTAACGGTGATAAGTTGACGCCAAATTAGTTGGCTGTCATTTACAATATTAATTATTTAGTAACGGTGATAAGTTGACGCCAAATTAGTTGGCTGTCATTTACAA
Source organism: Tinea semifulvella (assembly GCA_910589645.1). Lineage (NCBI taxonomy): Eukaryota > Metazoa > Arthropoda > Insecta > Lepidoptera > Tineidae > Tinea > Tinea semifulvella. The sequence goes on from OU342624.1 coordinate 468,102, forward strand.
TATTAATTATTTAGTAACGGTAATAAGTTGACGCCAAATTAGTTGGCTGTCATTTACAATATTAATTATTTAGTAACGGTGATAAGTTGACGCCAAATTAGTTGGCTGTCATTTACAATATTAATTATTTAGTAACGGTGATAAGTTGACGCCAAATTAGTTGGCTGTCATTTACAATATTAATTATTTAGTAACGGTGATAAGTTGACGCCAAATTAGTTGGCTGTCATTTACAATATTAATTATTTAGTAACGGTGATAAGTTGACGCCAAATTAGTTGGCTGTCATTTACAATATTAATTATTTAGTAACGGTGATAAGTTGACGCCAAATTAGTTTGCTGTCATTTACAATATTAATTATTTAGTAACGGTGATAAGTTGACGCCAAATTAGTTGGCTGTCATTTACAATATTAATTATTTAGTAACGGTGATAAGTTGACGCCAAATTAGTTGGCTGTCATTTACAATATTAATTATTTAGTAACGGTGATAAGTTGACGCCAAATTAGTTGGCTGTCATTTACAATATTAATTATTTAGTAACGGTGATAAGTTGACGCCAAATTAGTTTGCTGTCATTTACAATATAAATTGTTTTGTGATGGTGACAAGTTAACGCCTAATAAGTTAGCTGTCATTTACAATATTAATTATTTAGTAACGGTGATAAGTTGACGCCAAATTAGTTAGCTGTCATTTACAATATAAATTGTTTTGTGATGGTGACAAGTTAACGCCTAATAAGTTAGCTGTCATTTACAATATTAATTATTTAGTAACGGTGATAAGTTGACGCCAAATTAGTTAGCTGTCATTTACAATATAAATTGTTTTGTGATGGTGACAAGTTAACGCCTAATAAGTTAGCTGTCATTTACAATATTAATTATTTAGTAACGGTGATAAGTTGACGCCAAATTAGTTGGCTGTCATTTACAATATTAATTATTTAGTAACGGTGATAAGTTGACGCCAAATTAGTTGGCTGTCATTTACAATATTAATTATTTAGTAACGGTGATAAGTTGACGCCAAATTAGTTTGCTGTCATTTACAATATAAATTGTTTTGTGATGGTGACAAGTTAACGCCTAATAAGTTAGCTGTCATTTACAATATTAATTATTTAGTAACGGTGATAAGTTGACGCCAAATTAGTTAGCTGTCATTTACAATATAAATTGTTTTGTGATGGTGACAAGTTAACGCCTAATAAGTTAGCTGTCATTTACAATATTAATTATTTAGTAACGGTGATAAGTTGACGCCAAATTAGTTAGCTGTCATTTACAATATAAATTGTTTTGTGATGGTGACAAGTTAACGCCTAATAAGTTAGCTGTCATTTACAATATTAATTATTTAGTAACGGTGATAAGTTGACGCCAAATTAGTTTGCTGTCATTTACAATATAAATTGTTTTGTGATGGTGACAAGTTAACGCCTAATAAGTTAGCTGTCATTTACAATATTAATTATTTAGTAACGGTGATAAGTTGACGCCAAATTAGTTAGCTGTCATTTACAATATAAATTGTTTTGTGATGGTGACAAGTTAACGCCAAATAAGTTAGCTGTCATTTACAATATTAATTATTTAGTAACGGTGATAAGTTGACGCCAAATTAGTTTGCTGTCATTTACAATATAAATTGTTTTGTGATGGTGACAAGTTAACGCCTAATAAGTTAGCTGTCATTTACAATATTAATTATTTAGTAACGGTGATAAGTTGACGCCAAATTAGTTAGCTGTCATTTACAATATAAATTGTTTTGTGATGGTGACAAGTTAACGCCAAATAAGTTAGCTGTCATTTACAATATTAATTATTTAGTAACGGTGATAAGTTGACGCCAAATTAGTTTGCTGTCATTTACAATATAAATTGTTTTGTGATGGTGACAAGTTAACGCCTAATAAGTTAGCTGTCATTTACAATATTAATTATTTAGTAACGGTGATAAGTTGACGCCAAATTAGTTTGCTGTCATTTACAATATAAATTGTTTTGTGATGGTGACAAGTTAACGCCAAATAAGTTAGCTGTCATTTACAATATTAATTATTTAGTAACGGTGATAAGTTGACGCCAAATTAGTTAGCTGTCATTTACAATATAAATTGTTTTGTGATGGTGACAAGTTAACGCCAAATAAGTTAGCTGTCATTTACAATATTAATTATTTAGTAACGGTGATAAGTTGACGCCAAATTAGTTTGCTGTCATTTACAATATAAATTGTTTTGTGATGGTGACAAGTTAACGCCTAATAAGTTAGCTGTCATTTACAATATTAATTATTTAGTAACGGTGATAAGTTGACGCCAAATTAGTTAGCTGTCATTTACAATATAAATTGTTTTGTGATGGTGACAAGTTAACGCCAAATAAGTTAGCTGTCATTTACAATATAATTTTGTAACGGTGATAAGCTGACGCCAACTAAGTTAGCTGTCATTTACAAAATGAATAGTTTAGTGACGGTGATAAGTTGACGCCAAATAAGTTTGCTGTCATTTACAATATAACTTTGTAACAGTGATAAGTTGACGCCAAATAAGTTAGCTGTCATTTACAATATAATTTTGTAACGATGATAAGTTGACGCCAAATAAGTTAGCTGTCATTTACAATATAATTTTGTAACGGTGATAAGTTGACGCCAAATAAGTTAGCTGTCATTTACAATATAATCTTGTAACGATAATAAGTTGACGCCAAATAAGTTAGCTGTCATTTACAATATAATTTTGTAACGATGATAAGTTGACGCCAAATAAGTTAGCTGTCATTTACAATATAAATTGTTTTGCGACGTTGACAAGTTGTTTTAGGCTGTCATTAATATTAACATATATTTTTATTAAATACACCTAACAGTAGCTATTGTAAATATTTTATTGTATATAAATGTGTGGTATGGTGCATGGTGATGTTGTGTGCAGGGCTCCCCCGTGCCGACCTCGAGCAGACGGTACAACCCTCGGTACTCCGCCCCCGCAACAACATAACAAACATGACAAAGTAACACCCATATTAATAATATTTTCCTCAACAGCACCTCCACGCAACCATTACTTTAAGCTGTCAAACGGGTTTCTATTGTAAACATTCCGAACTGGTAAATTGTTACTAATGCCATTAAAAAAATATAAAAAAAAAAAAACATTCCGAACTTCTAAAAACATAAATGTTACCATTTGAAATTTAATATCTCTAAGAATGGTAATATTTTCTGGCAACATAAAAGATTGCGATCTTGTATTCCAAATATTTATTTTGTTAGAATGATTATGGTCTTGCACTTTTAACATTCATAAGTCTGCCTTATTCATCAGCCATCTATGTATAATTTTGGAAGAAAATGTAATTTAAAAGAAATTTGCGCCTGGTCAAGGTTCTGCCAACTTATTAGTCGCGCTATACAGAGGGGAAATGTTGCCAGTCTTATGGAGACTATTTCGGATGGGACGTGTCTAGAGGACATTTTTTATTTTTAGTTTAGGTTATTTAAATTGTATTATTTTAATTGAAAGATTTCGTGTTATTATAAATAAATAGATATATAATTAAATTTATTTGTTATAATTATTGAATTGTATTATTATTTTTTTTTTTAATGTTTTTAATATTATATTTCTTAACGCAAAAAGGTTCACAGGAACGTGGCAGTTGTTTTTGAAGGTATCATTATTATTTATGTATTATGTTATAAGTATATTGTACTCGTATTATGGTCTAGCGGGTAGGTCCGTGAATTCAGACTTGGAGGTAACGGGTTCGATTCCTGGTCGGGACACAAAAAAATACTATTAATGTAAATAAATATATTTAATTCGTTTATGATATTTCTCGAGTTTGGTACGCTGGAGACATCGACGAGCTTGCCACTTGTCATGATTGGCCGGCAGTAAAGTTGGCTAAATGTGAATCTAATAATAATGATAATTATGTCCGTAAATATAAATTCGTGTCTGTAAAAAGGCAGTGTTAGCTTATAATCTAATAACAATGACAATTATGTCCGTAAATATAAATTCGTGACTGTAAAAAGGCAGTGTTAGCTTACAATCTAATAACAATGATAATTATGTCCGTAAATATAAATCCGTGTCTGTAAAAAGGTAGTGTTAGCTTACAATCTATTAACAATGATAATTATGTCCGTAAATATAAATTCGTGACTATAAAAAGGTAGTGTTAGCTTACAATCTAATAACAATGATAATTATGTCCGTAAATATAAATTCGTGACTGTAAAAAGGTAGTGTTAGCTTACAATCTATTAACAATGATAATTATGTCCGTAAATATAAATTCGTGTCTGTAAAAAGGCAGTGTTAGCTTACAATCTAATAACAATGATAATTATGTCCGTAAATATAAATTCGTGTCTGTAAAAAGGCAGTGTTAGCTTATAATCTAATAACAATGACAATTATGTCCGTAAATATAAATTCGTGACTGTAAAAAGGCAGTGTTAGCTTACAATGTAATAACGTAATGTAGTAACGTAATATTTACGTAATGTAATCGTAAATATAAATTTATGACTATAAAAAGGTAGTGTTAGCTTACAATCTAATAACAATGATAATTATGTCCGTAAATATAAATTCATGACTGTAAAAAGGTAGTGTTAGCTTACAATCTATTAGCAATGATAATTATGTCCGTAAATATAAATTCGTGATTATATAAAAAGTGGATTTCATTTGGTTAACAGATTGGTGAAGGTCGCCTTCTGGTTATTTTAGACTATAAGAGTATCGGGTGTGGATGTAAATAGGTAGGAAATTTAGAAAAATATAGCATTTAAACATAATTTTGTTGTATTTTAATTATTTTCCCGCGTAATATTCACAGCGGACGGTGTCGGAGCATAGACAAACTGCATGATTATGTAAATATGATCTTTTGTACATAAATTTCTCCCCTTCACTATATAACCTACCGATGTATGGGAATTGGGTAAGTTTACATACCTAGGTAATATATTTTTAACTTAGTCTAGATATTGGCGGTGCTGGCTCGGTTGTAAGAACCTTTCCTTAAAATTATAAAAACAACAGTTCGAACCCCAGCATGTACCAAATACACTTTTCTATACATTTGTCATATACGAGTATATTGTATGATTTGGGCCTAAGCAGGTCTGCCGTCAATACATTTATGGAACGAGCTTTCAAGGCGGCATTAACGGAATCATACAGTATTTGGTTGGGTAGGGAGAGAAGCAGAATGGTGGATGGTGAGCGTCTTGATGCGCTATAAAATAAAAAAGGACTTCTTTGTCGGTCGCAAGCCCAAGACACCAATCTTCTTATCTCTCTTTCCTGCATCCGATGGATGCGGGCACCTTAATGAGGTGTCACACGGTAAAACTGTATCCATAACTTTATTTTTTTTTGCCGGTTATCAATCTTTGTCGCTAAATAGTTTGCGAAAATCGCTAATTTGAAAGACAAATTCGATACGAGTTCGACATTGTTATGACTAAAGGTACCTAGGCACTCACTATACATCCAAACGGACGCCATACCACAGACCATCTAAGCCATACTATCTAACTATTCGAATAGACGTGCGTCCAATTATTTAGCAGACTGGTCATCAATTATGATCGCATTCAGCCTTCGCGATCCCATTTTCAACAATATTATGAAGCTTACGTCGTCACTGGCGGTATAAACTACAAAATAAATTGAATGGACGTGGACGTAAACCAAGGCTGTGACGTCGTTTAAGTGTATATTGGACGCACGTCCGCGTGTCCGGTTGGATGTATAGTGAGTCCCTACCTTTAGTCATGAAAATGTCGGAATCGTATCGAATTTATCTGTCAAATTAGCGATTTTAATAAATAAATAAATATTTCCAGACAGGTCACACAGCGCCATCTAGTTTCCGTGGTAAGCAACGAGGCTTGTGTTACGGAAACTAGATGGTTGATAAACTACATATTATATATTTTTTTTTGTAAATATATACATATTATACATATAAACACCCAGACCGAGACAAATTATACAATGTACAACTTGCCCCCGGTGGGAATCGAACCCACGACCTCCCGAGTTCACGGCAACGTTTGTTACCACTAGACCACGGAGGTTGTCAAACGATTTTCGCAACAACAAAATTTGACAAAATAATTTTTACAATATTGATATAAAACGATATAATTTTATAGTACATATTGGTGAATCTGGAGCAGTACATGATAACCATCATTTGGAAAGAGAAACAATAAAATAACAAATTTATAAATACAGAATAACGCTTAACATTATAGCTGCTGTAGATAGGCATTGTCATACTATAAGCTAAGACAGACACTGTTATATTAGGAATAAACTCGTAATACCTAATACGTAAGCTAACGATTCTTGCTGGAATGTGTTGCGGTTGTAGCTAATGAGTTATATTTTATAATATTTATTTTGGTGTATTCCAGCGAATAGACGGCGGTCCATACTACCGACCTGTGCCCATCGCGCCGCGCCCACCTCACGCTCCAACGTCGCCAAGTATTCTCACATCCCTTTCAAACTCTTTTAACAGTTTTGTCTCAAATATTTTCGGATAGAACTGTTAAATGAACCTCCAACTGAGATGTTAAACATAACAAGACAGGACAATGTTATCTTGTTAGTCAGTCGAATCAATTGGTAATGACAGAAGATTTAAAAAATATTAATCTTTACATTTACGGCCAGTTGCAGTAAGGTTGCAAATCTTTTGACATGTTGCCTATGAGACACGTCATTGGTCGAAATAACCAAAGTGACAAGCCAACTACCAATCACGTGGCGTATCATCACCAAATTAAATTAAATCAACTTTCTGCAACTAAGGCCGCGTTCGTGTTATAGCATTTCCAACATTTCGTAGCAACTTCATAAACCAGCGCGAAATGTCCTTTTTGTTAAGAAATACCATTTTTTTTACAATGCTAACTTTTTGACAAGTATGACAAGTAACAAATAATAACAAATCAATTGACTATGTATTATGGTCTTTGAATTTATTACATAATACCGTTTGAAATACCTTAAAGTATATAACAATGTAAACAAACCATTTCATATGTTAATGACATCTGACGAAAAGTAACATCAATAACCCTCCTTTCAACACGGTACTGACATACGAAATTAGCATCAAATGTTAGAATTTTCATTAAACGAACGACTTGTGCTAAAAAAAGTGGTATTTTCATGCTAACATTTCTTAAAACGAACGCGGCCTAAACAGGCAGTTAGTATAATTTTTTGTATAAACTATTTTTTTTTTATATATAAAAGTTTTTATTATGTAAAATGTTGGTAAGTAATTGAAATTTTACACTGCCTTCTTGGTCTAGCGGTTCAGTCCGTGAATTTAGACTCGGAGGTACCAGGTTCAATTCCTGGTCGGGACACAATAATATTTATTTACTTAAATCTTTATTGCACTATCGCAATGAAAGGTAGGTGCCTTAAATGCCGTAATGGGGTGTATATCGGCATCATATCCAGAAAATAATAAATTTCGTAATAAAAATACAAGTTTTCTATGCAAGTAACAGTTATTTTCGGTACCATCTATTATGCGCCATCTACCGTGATAAAAAGTTAGTGATACACCCCATTAGACAACATAATGACATATAAATTAATACATACTTAAATAAATAATATTTACATATCTACATACTAAACTACATGCAAATACATACATTATTAATTTATATGAATAAATAGAATTAATATTTAATTTATTTGTGATAATTAATTGGTACGCTGGAGACATCGACGAGCTTGCCACTTGTTATGATTGGCCGGCAGTAAAGTTGGCTAAATGTGCATCCGCTTCTTTATAAGCGTGGTTTCTGACCACCCCGAAAGGGATACGGTCGTGATGATACTTCACTTACAAGTGCCGACTGACCCAAGTCTGGGCGTTGACTGCCGACGGACAGACCTATACATATGGCTTAGTTCGGCTGCAAATGTCTGTTTTCCTGTACCATAATGTATTATTTAAGGAACTGAACTAAGATTTAGTTTTAAATTAGTTATAAGCTATTTATTATGTTAATAAAGTTAAGTACCTATTGAATTTGTGTTTCATTATCTAATTTACTAGCTGTTTTACCCGGCTTTGCCCGTGTAAAGGGCGACACGAAATTAATTTCGTAGATAGGCCCTCGCTGATATAAAAACGTTCCCGCAAAACTAATCGAAGTCATGTAGCTGCACCAACAGTCGCGAGCTAGCAAGCGTCGAGAGCGCCTAATATTAATATTTATATCGAGTGAAATTAGTCTTTATAGCATACATTGTGTTATATATTGTAGTGTGTATTTATTTATTTCTGTATATACTCGTATGTAATTATATGTATTGTATTATGGATATTTATTATTATTATTACAGCCCCTAGTACACAGCGTCCTAAACCTCCACTGCTGGAGATGGGCCTTCCAGAACATATATCTGGAGAATTTGGCCTATACTCGCCACGCTGGCCAGACGGCTTGGCGAGGATTTTGGATATACTTGTATGTATTATAATATGAATAATATGTAGTTTATGTAGTATTAGTATAAATTATTGTTTTTGTTAGTAAATACTTGGCACTCTGCCTGTAATCCGTTAAAACTCCCAAAGGTTAGCTGGTGGAAAATGCCTTACGGCATAAAGCTCGCCTGTGCACATTAATTTTAAGTTAATTTAGTTTTTGTGCAATAAAGAATTTTTTATTTATTTATTTTATTTTATTGTGACAGAATTTCCGACAAATATCGCATGTGACCTTCATTGCTTGAATATTGGCCCCCAAAGTTGGTAGGTACACGCGGCAAGCGGCACGTTTTTAGAGTGCGTTTTGTATTGAATAGGCCTATCTATATACATCAATGGTTGCGCATTATTTTAACACGCGCGCCGCCCCATAGATAGCTCGCGGCGATTCTGTGCTCTGTGGATTTCGCTATATCTCCTAAGGTATTTATTTAATTTGCATGGTGTAAAGGGAAAAAATATTCTTCATGAATTGCTGAAGCCAACTAACGTATTTAAAATAATAAGTATTAATACTGTATTTGTGTAAATTAACTTCCCAATGGAGTGTATCAGGCAAAGCTTTTTGTAGATGTCGCTAGCGGAACTGGTACCTTGTTTACACCTATGACGAATCATTTTTTAAATGTTTTTGTGTTTTTTTTATTTTTATAACAAAAAAACTAATTTTAACTTAACGTTACCTACCTTAAAATACGAATTAAGGCGAACGCCATCTTTAAAAAGAAAAAAGGTTTAATTATTAGAACGGCAATTTTAAGATCACAATATCTTTGATTTCGCTTAGAAATCTCGATTTGTACACTTAAAAGCAGCTCACTTCGGCATAATATCCAGAAAATAATTAATTTCGTAATAAACTCCTTAACGTCACTTCATCAGTAAATTTGTCTCTTCTGCCGTCTGGCCCAACTCATCATTTAGCGACAACGTCCACTCTTCTTGATCTTATTTTTACTTCACGCCCTGATGTTGTTGCCAGTCACGGCCAGCTCCTTGCTCCCTTCTCCCACCACGATCTCGTTTTCGCCTCGTATAAAGTAAGACCGCCAAGGTACCGCCCGCCTACCATAGTGATGCGTCATTATTCCCGTATGGATATCGATAAACTACGTGGTGATGCAGCTAGCATCGATTGGAGTACTTTACTAACAGCAAACAATATAGAAGACATGGTTGATATATTCAATCATGAGCTGATTAAATTATATGACTCGCATGCTCCACTTCGAGCTACAAAAGTTAAGAGGGCCCCAGCACCATGGATTAATGAGAATGTACGAATCGCTATGAGGAAACGAGATCGTGCGTATCGAAAATATCGGCGTAATCGCTGTGATGATAATCTGTCTGCATTTAGGTCTGCGAGGAATCGTTGCAACCAGGTGTGCAGGATTGCCAAACGTCATTATTTCCTAGACAACGTAACCAACAAATCATCATCAAAAATTTGGCAGTTCTTTAACTCATTGGGTCTTGGGCGATGTCGTGAACAGGTAAATCCTGGCTCCGTGACACCTGATCAGCTTAACACTCACTTCTCTGCGGCTCCGGTGCTGGATAGTGTTATAAAAACTAATACTTTGGCAGAGATAGCTGAGCTACCGGTGTCTGCTGATGTGGAACCATTTTTCCTGACAGAGGTTGCTAATGATGTAGTTTTCAAGACGATAAATTCAATAACTTCTAAAGCAGTAGGATGTGATTCCATCAGTCGTGTTATGATCATTACCATAATTGACCTTCTTTTACCCATCATTTCTCACATCATTAATTTTTCCCTTACCTCCGGTCAATTTCCCTCCCAATGGCGCAAGGCTTATATCATTCCATTACCAAAAATTCCTACACCTATACTTCCTACCCACTTTCGTCCTATATCTATATTACCATTTTTATCCAAGGTCCTTGAGTCCATTGTACATAAACAACTTTCCCTTTTTATAGATAATAATGATATATTAAACCCCTACCAGTCCGGATTCCGCCCTGGTCATAGCACAACTTCAGCTTTACTTAAGGTAACTGAAGACATCAGAAGAGGCATGGATGAAACTAAGGTCACAGTACTTGTACTGATTGATTTCACAAATGCCTTTAACACAGTTGATCCTGATTTGCTTATCGCTATGTTGTCTCGTCTTGGAATTTCATCGGAGGCTCTGTCATGGTTTTCACAATATCTTCATGGCCGTCAGCAGCAGGTACAGGTTGATCGGGTGTCGTCGGAGTGGCGCGATTTGGCTACGGGCGTTCCACAAGGTGGTATTCTGTCCCCTTTATTGTTTTCGTTGTTTATCAATGCCATCACCTCCCTTCTACACTGTCACTATCACCTGTATGCAGACGACTTGCAGCTTTATGTGCAGACGGATATCAATACCCTCAATAGTGCAATAGCTTGGCTTAACTCTGATCTTTCTAATATAAGTTCGTGGTCGGAACGTTTTGGGATCGTTGTCAATCCGAGCAAGTGTCAGGCAATTGTAATAGGAAGCTCCCGACAATTATGCAAAATTGACCTTAACGATATCGACTTGGTTCGGTTTGACAACGTTCCTATTCCATATAGTAGTGAGGTAAAGAATTTGGGAATTCACTTAGATTCCAATCTAAGTTGGACAGTCCAGGTTACGAACACGAGCCGTAAATTTTTTTCTTCTCTGCACTTTCTTAATAAACTTAAACATTTTCTGCCTATTAAAGCTAAAATAACCCTTGTCCAAAGCCTTCTCCTTCCACTTCTCGATTATGGTGACGTGTGCAGCGTTGATCTCTCGGAGATATTGCTCAATAAGATGGACCGGCTACTTAACGCATGTATCCGGTTCATCTATTGTTTGCGTAAATATGATCATATTTCCGAGTATCGCGCTAAGTTGAAGTGGCTGCCAATTCGGTGTCGCAGGAACCTTAGAATTCTTTGCTTGCTTTTTTCTGTTCTGAATGAGCCTGCGACACCGAAATACCTCAAGGACAATTTCGCCTATTTGTCTTCGTTTCACGATAAATCCCTCCGTTCCTCTCATAATTCTCTTTTGTCTATTCCCTCTCATAGTTCTAGTTTCGTTTCGAACTCATTTGTAGTTGTTGCCACGAACCTGTGGAACAATTTGCCTCTTAGCATAAGGCAAGTAACCACCAGATCTCTATTTAAAAAAATGGTCTATTCACACTTTCTATCACAAAAAAAGTAAGTATTATCTATGTATGTGTATGTAGTTACTATAACTTATTTATTAGAATTTAGTATATTGTTGTCATTGATATATAATATGTAGTGTATGTAATAATATGTATGGGTATATGTAGTATATGTATTTTTATATATATGTATTAGTATTACTATATTTATTAGTATATAGTTAAACCGTAGAATTTAATACAATTTTGCACCTACCTTTCAATATAATACTCAAGTTGTCCCAATGGTTGGCTAGGATAGAATGTCTAGCGGCATTATAAGCCCGCCTTTGTCTTTGTGCAGTAAAGATTTAAATAAATAAATAAATAAATAAAAATACAAGTTTTCTATGCAACTGACAGTTATATTAGGTACCATCTATCATGCGCCATCTATCGTGATAAAAAGTTAGTGATACACCCATTGCCCATTTTTTTAAGGATTAAAATGCATATAGTATGTAATCCTTAAAAGATAGGCATATGCTATCACGGACTTTTCTGTAGACCTATATAAGATACACAATTCCACTATACATTATTTTGTTATATCTCAAAGGGTTTAGACAGCGTTTTCGTTGAAAGCTCTCAGACGTCTTATTTTTTCCGACACCTCCAACATATAACATTACTAATAATAATTAATTTATTTTGGATTCGATCCATATATGTTAGTAACAATTTAACATAGAACTATGTTAGTAGAAATACACATTAATCAAAAATTATAACAATGTAAATATAAAAATTATTGTTTATTGTGTGTGACATTAAGTACAGATTTACACGTTCCCAGTTACAACTCCAATCCAGCGCTTAACAAAAGCGCTGTCAAAACGCGACGATATCATCTTCAGAATGCCGTTGTCACTACCTCTTACTCTTTGCAGTATCGACGCTGCATTTTTGCGGATGATGGCCGGAAATCCATCCACACGAGCCTCCGCAAAAATGCCCGATGCACTGCTGCGTCGAGGCAGTCCCATCAGCATTCTGAGAATATTATTGTATTGGACGGGCAGAGCGTTGTAGGCCCGACCAGAGTATCTCACCCACAGACTGCTAGTGTAGAAAGACGTGCAGTACCTACGCTTTAAAAAGCGTAATTTTAACACCGTCTGAACATTGTGCAAATCTGCGTGCGAGCATGTTCCCCCGTAATGAATACAAAAACTTAACAAATTATATACCAAAACCTTCCTCGAGAACCACTCCGTCCATTGGTGAAAACAGCTTAAAAATCGGTCGAGTAGTTTTTGAGTTTATCGCGAATAGACAATAAACGCGGCGGAGTACTATGTTTTACAATATGTAGTGATTATTTTACCCACTGCCTGCGTGATAGCAGAGTCTGTAGAGCCGGTACGGGTTCGATTCCTAGTCAAAAACAAAAAAGAAGAACTCGGTTGTAAGAACGCTTGCGAAAATGTTGTTGTTTAATTGGTTTTACATACACATACATACATATCTTCACGCCAGATCCCTTGCGGGGTAGGCAGAGACAATTGGGCGCCATTTGACACGATCACGACATACCTCTTTCGCTACGTCGACATTCATTAACCTCTTCATACATGCCCTTTTGTTACGAAGACTTTTTAATGCACCTTCAGTCAGTGTTTTATTTATTTGATCGTGATATGTGAGTCTCGGTGTGCCAGGGCCTCTTTCACTCATAACTTTCGCATTATATATCTGGTTCGTCAATCTTGCATCGCTCATCCTTTCAACATGCCCGAACCTTATTTTTGTCCCTATGCTTTCCTTCATACCAACCCTTTTCCGTATTTCGACGTTACGTATGCGGTCCGCCAAAGTAAAACCACTTAATTGATTTTGTGTGGTTAAAATTGAAATGAACCCTTTATTGGACGATTAAATGGACGATGTAACTGTTTATTTTCTCTACAATCGACCTCGGAACAGTTGTTTCAAATGTTTTATCACATAAATTATCTATGTTCTATAGTAATAACGATTATTCGAACAGAAAATGTCATGTTTACTCGACACCTAATAGTCTTCATTTCATAGACGTATAAATATAAGGCCAAGCCAGCCAAGGCCCATTGAACTACACCGACCACCTCTGACGGCAGGCGGAAATAGGTTTATAGACTGCATTATTTTTGTAGTTTATTTATAATAATTAGAAATGCGAGCGTTTTAGGTACCCTCCCTGGTGGTAAGCCCTTAGTTTATTTTGTAGAATAGTTTTAATTTCTTAGTTTTATTTATAATTAGTTTTTTAATCAATTTTATTTTAATATTTTTGTATCTAAGTACTTCGAATAAATATATTTCATTTTATAATAATTAGAGTCTGTTCAAATTATTAGTGGCTGACGTGAGTTTTACAGTAGGTAGTCTTGTTTCATGCGGTGTTATTTTCATATAAATATCCCCATGGCAAGCTTACAATATTAGTTCTTCTCAAAGTAAAAATTGGCATTTGACATCATTGGAAATGGCACATATTTTCAACGAGATCAACAAATAAGTAGTAGGCGGACTGATGGTGGTAATTTACAGTCTGCCGGGGCGGGGAAGTATCCACCGTTCGTGCCGATAAACCTAGTAAAGTACAGGTTTAAATTGCCGTCATGCCAAGTAAAGCCGGCTGACAGTCATGAGTGTCTGATTCCAGTTGCTAACATCCATGGACCTTGCGCGCCACTTATCATCAGGTGGGCGCAAAGTCACATGTCGTACTAGTACAAAAAAAAAAAAGAAGTTGCTCTCCTTCTTGAACCTTGCGTATCGTCAAAGTCTCTTTAGTCACGTAAACCTATTACAGGCATTTGAGACACGTCATAATTAAATTTATATTAAATATATAATATTTAATATAATTTAATATGATATTCCTGTTAGCAGAAGACCAACAGCTTATCAGATTTCGACCTGTTAATATTTAATCTGTAAGGAAAACTCGCTACATCGGATTGTTTCTTACGGTCAAAAAAGAGATAGTTCCAAATAAACAAAATAAAACACATACACTGCCTCCGTGGTCTAGCGGTTAAGTCCGTGGATTTAGACTCGGAGGTATCGGGTTCGATTCCTGGTCGGGACACAAAAATATTTATTAATGTAAATAAATAGATTTAATTAATATTTAATTTATTTGTGATATTTCTCGAGTTTGGTACGCTGGAGACATCGACGAGCTTGCCACTTGTCATGATTGGCCTATAGTAAAGTTGGCTAAATGTGAATCCGCGTGTATCCATGTAATAAGCGTGGTTTCTGACCACCCCGAAAGGGAAACGGTCGTGATGATACTTTACTTTTACTTTTA
This sequence comes from Tinea semifulvella, assembly GCA_910589645.1. Classification (NCBI taxonomy): domain Eukaryota; kingdom Metazoa; phylum Arthropoda; class Insecta; order Lepidoptera; family Tineidae; genus Tinea; species Tinea semifulvella. The sequence goes on from OU342624.1 coordinate 483,164, forward strand.
AAACACATACACACACACATTTAAACAAACACATACACTCACTCCTCCACACACCCATATCCTCGCCAAGCCGTCTGGCCAGCGTGGCGAGTGTAGGCCAAGTTCTCTAGATATATGTTCTGGAAGGCCCATCTCCAGCAGTGGAGATCTAGGACGCTGTGTTCTAGGGGCTGCAATGATGATACACTCACTCTTATCTTACACAAACATGCATAATAAAAAATATTAAAAAATGAGTGTAGGGTATATTTATAATATTATATCTATTTAAATTATTATTATTTTTTCAAATTTAATGAAATCATTTTTCATTTTTAAATATTTTTAACTTTAGAATTTGACTACTTTTATTTTGTATCACTGTCAGTTTTTAATTTTATATGTGGAATCCTGTTAATGGCCTACAAATTTGTAAGTACTTAATTTATTAAAGTTGAAACGCTCAATAAATAAATAAATAAAAATATTGGGACTCTTCCTTATATATATATATACGTCTTTGGATAATACATTAAAAGAGATCTGGTATTTATTTTTATACATTATTTTCATCATTTAAATACAATTCTCTTACACAGAAGTTTGTTGTGTAAATGAAAAACATATTCGTATGTTTTATTCTGCATTCTTAAGTTATTTAAAATATACATAATTTAACAATTAATCGTTAAGTATTGTTAGTTAAGACAACCAAATCTGATTTTATTATAAATAATAAGAATTACATGTTGAAATGTTTTTAATATTGTTAAGTTGTTCGTTTATTTTAAATATATATGCTTCGTCAATTATACATACGAGCAGCGGGAAAATTGTGGGAAAGTTTATAGAGAGTGATTTTGGTGCATTTATGTCATATCAAGGCATACCTTATGCTGAGCCACCGATAAATGAGCTACGATTTCTAGTAAGTTTTTTATTGTAATTTTTCTCTGTCTTGTATAATACAAATATACAGTGGCGGATTTACCCTAAGGCCCGGTAGGTTCAGGCCTAGAGCGGCCAGATTTAGGGGGGGGCAATCGTGTCAAAAAACTTACTATGGCGTATGTCTGGCGGGCTACACTGCACGATGCAATCTATAACGCATCGTATAACAATTATTACAGCCCCTAGAACACAGCGTACTGGACCTCCACTGCTGGAGATGGGCCTTTCAGAACATATATCTGGAGAATTCTTGGCGAGGATATGATGTCAATTTTAAATGAGAATTTATTAACGATTCCACAAGTTGGTATAAGTGGAACCGGAACCGACGGCTTAGCGTGCTCTCCGAGGGACGGGAACGGTGGTAAATCTATTACGTACATATGTACGTAAGAAAAGTGTATTTCTCATTGGTACATGCCGGGAGGGTTTGAACCCCCACCGCGCCCAATGTTTAGATACTACCTTTATTTTTAATATACCCTAATTTTACACCACTTTTTTTTTTCCATTCATATTTCTCATCTTGGATAGGCTCTAAATTCTTTTCTTCTTAACTATCGCTTCACGATAACGTGGTCTCCACTCTAGACTCTTCTAGAGTTAAAAGTAAAATGGTAGGTATAAAAGAAAGCATAGGGACAAAAATAAGGAAAGGCATGATACGATGGTTCGGGCATGTTGAAAGGATGAGTGAAGAGAGATTAACGAACCAGATATATAATGTTAAAGTTGTGTGTGACCAAGACTCACATATTACGATCAAATAAATAAAACAATAGCTAAAGGTGCATTATAAATCCATCGAAACAAAAGGGCATGTATGAAGTGGTTGATGAATGTCGAAGAAGCGAAAGAGGTATGTCGTGAAAGTGGCGCTCAATTGTCTCTGCCGCAAGGGATTTGGCGTGAAGATATGTTTAATTATATTTATTTATTTAAAAACTTTATTGCACAAAGTACAAACGTGGACTTAATGTCCGTAGACATTCTTGGCCGGCAAACCTTAGGGATCTAATATATATAGGTGCAATGAAAGTGGCATAACAATAATATAATTATAGAATAATTTAAAAATATTATTTAATTACTTATATAATAATAATAATAATAATAAATCGTTTATTTCCAATAAAATCCTATGTACATGTTTTCTATTGGAGACCCACACTAGGAAGGTCGGTATTGTGGGGTCTCAATTACACTAAATCTATAATTTACATAACTTCAAATTAAATTAAAAATTAAATCAAAATTAAAAATTAAAATCACATTCTAAATACAATAATTAAAAAAATAAAAAACATTGAAGATATTAATGAAAGGTTAATAAATATAAATATATATATAATATCAATACACAATAATAAATGCAAATATTTCCACAATATTATACTTACTACCGTGGTTTGGAGCTATTTATAAAATGTACGAGTAATATATATATATTTTTTAAAAATAAAATATATTAAAATCTAATTATAAATAAAACTAAACTAAACTGCCTCTGTGGTCTAGTGATCAAGTCTGTGGACTAGACTCGGTAGTAGAACCCGGTACGTTCGATTCCTGATTGGGAATTTATTTGTAATATTTCTTGAGTTTGGTACGCTAGCGACATCGACGAGCTTGCCTTATCATATATCAACATTTATTCGAAAAAAAAACTACAAAATATAAAATAATATTTGATATTAATACTAAAGATATATGTATAAGCATAGCTGGGCACCGTTAATCAAATAGTTAACTTCGTTAATCGTTAATCCGCTATAAAAAAAGTTAGCTTCGTTAAACGTTAAAGCGTTACATTTCGGAAGAATTAACGGAAGTTAATGTTAATCGTTAATCCGTTAATATGTGTAAAATTGCATTTTTATATCGTTGCGTTAGTGAACTTATAAAACCTGTTGGTTTAGATTCTGGAAGTTAACAGGTTAATATATGATATTGTCAGAATGAGTTCTCTTTTTTGTCTTGCCTCGGTTAGAGCCCGCCCAAACAATCTCTTCAAACTGTACGTATTGTGACTTATGTACCCTTCTTACATCTAATTTGTCAGGCTTGACACATGAACTTTTATTTTTGTGTCTTTCGGCAAGTAACGCTTACAAGCAAAAAGTATTTGCTGGCCCGATCTGGATACAAATTCCACATACTCAGTCAAATGTGGCTAAGGATTCTCATCAGGACCGCTGAAATCCGATTCCATGTCTTCCATGATATAGTTTTAATTACTACACTGCACGCACAGTACACTTTTCTATCTAACTAATTACACTGCACTCTTCTTTATTAACAAGCAAATTATCACTGACAGTAATTTATAATAACAACAAACACAACACTCGTCACTCTAAGCACTGGCGCTAGTACTTCGCAGTTTTCTTACTCGCACGCGCCGGCAAAATATATCTAGTTTTGTGTTTGTCTCACGCGCCGCCGCGCCCGGCACTTGTCGTTTCATACTTGTCTGAACCTGTTTTTCGCGCCACACCTCGGTGCCGTGCGTTAAATAGTGGCACTGGATTAACGATTAACGGACTTCTGCATATTAACGGAAGTTAACGTGTCCGTTAACATTTTTAAAAGTTAACTTAAAAGTTAACCCGTTAATCAAAATGTTAACTTCGTTAATTAACGGATTAACGAGTTAATGCCCAGCTATGTGTATAAGTCACGTCCGCGTGGAGGTAGCAAGAACGCTGGCTGCATTTCCCCGCTGAATTCCAATACTGATTCTTTGGTCGAAGAAAGAGCCCGCCCTCTTGTCACCGGAGGAGACGACAAGACGCGGTGTTATGTCTTTTAAAACTTTTTTGCGCTTGGGCTCCATGGGCCCAGAGTTTCTACAGCAAATGGCATAAATATGTAAGTATTAGTAAGTTAACTAAATGTGAATCCGCTTAATACAAAAAGCTTAGTCTCTGACTACCTCGGAAAGGATATGGTCGTGATAATAAGTTCCTTTTTTAAATAAAACTAATTATAAAAACTAACTTAACTATAAAAACTATATTAAGCCAGTCTGTACATTTAATGATACCTACTTATCACAACTAGTTATAAATTGACCCATTTAACTTCACTGTAATTGGGAACCGGAACTAATGACTGAATTATTAAGCATCTCGATAAGCCGGCAATGCAATCCAAAAAGGTCGTGGTATGAACTAGAGTTGTTCGTTATGGTTTTTTTTAAATAAAAAAACGTAACCGTTATTGTTTTAAAACAACGCAAACGTTGTGAAAACTATCAACTTTTAATAACTATCAACTTCAAGTACGTCTCAAAACAAATGTTAGGTACAATATTTCATGTTGTTATCTAACTTATGCATACTACACAAAAGAATATTTTTTTAAAACGCACTAAGACAAATGTAAAAGTAAAGTATCATCACGACCGTTTCTCTTCCGGGGTGGTCAGAAACCACGCTTATAAAGAAGCGGATTCACATTTAGCCAACTTTACTATATATGCCAATCATGACAACTGGCAAGCTCGTCGATGTCTCTAGCGTACCAAACTCGAGAAATATCACAAATAAATTAAATATATTAATTTAAATTAATAGATATTATTGTGTTTCGAACAGGAATCGAAGTCTAAATCCATGGTGAGTCCGCTAGACCACGGAGACAGTTAACTTGGACAAATGTAATAATAATAATACTAACCTATCTAATTTATTCTTACGCAACGCAATTCGCAAAGTAGAATAATAAGACAGATAGTTTTATTTCGTTAGAAAACAAGCAATAATTGTAAACCTCAGTATATAGTTTAATCTATCATAATCATTTACACTGGCCGTCAAGTAGATTGTTATTGTTTATTTATTATCCTTAGGAGCCTATAGGAACTTACTTGATACTTATTATATCTTATTAATACCTATTAATATTAAATCAATATAAAATAAAAATGGCTAAAATATCTGGCTGTTGTTAGCAAGGATCAGTCTGCTAATAAGGGCATAGTGCCTGAGAATAATAGTTATGAAAAGTAGATAGTTTTTTACGGCTAAAAAACGAATCGTTATTAACTTCAGTGATTTATTTAGTAACTATCTATGTTAGTACCTACCCATCTCTAGTTCGAACCCAGTCATTAGCACAAATAAGAAATACTTTTATTATTTACGTAGATAGATATACAGCGCTATCCTGCGAGGTCGAAGATTGAGAGCATACTGACACTGACGACCGACATCAGTCTCAACCACATTTAAACGTCGTCGCTTGAAGGACCCGGTTATAGGAATGGGAACTGGCTGGGAGAGCATTCCACATCTTTAGTGTGCAATAGATTAATGAATCTCCAAATTTATATGCGTACTCATAGGGATAGTGGGGGTGCATATTTTGGCCTGTATGTGTGTACGGTTGCGGAATAGAGAAGAAGAGATAAGGTTGTGGAGCTCTTCAGAACACTCGCCGTAGTATAGCTTGTTAAATACGCTTAGTGGGAGGCCACATCTCGGGAAAGCTGCAGCGATTCGAGAGTTTTAGACACTGGTGTCTTTTACTATCCATATACCTCGCCTCTGCAAGACATTGAGAGAATCTGTAAGATATATTGTGAAATGAATTACCCCAAGATATTAGACAAGCTCCTAATCGTGCAATATTCAAGGGTAATGTGTACAAATACTATCTTTTGACTTAAAATTTATCTACACATTTTTTTTTAACCTCTTTCGTTTATTCCACACCTTTGCAGTGGTGTCTTCTTTCTTTATAACCTGTTTCTTTAGCCACTTCTTCACATGATTGGTTTTATTTTATGTATATATATATATGTATAATCTATATTTATTTATTTACATACATACACTTTACATGGTATTATATATTACCATGCAAGGAGGAGTCAGACGTTATTAATAATATAAAAATAACACATTTATAAATAAAATAAATAAATATAATCCATAATGAATAATTTATATATGTACTTGTAAATGTATTAGAATGTAATTATTAGTATGTATTTGTTGTTATGTCTACGTATATTTTACAAATTGTCATTTAATAATATTGCACCTACTTACCATTATGATGTCTAACGGCAATAAGTCCGCCTTTGTACAAAGTGCAATTAAGTTTTTAAATAAATAAATAAAAAAATACTGAGCGGAACCATTCCAGAGGTGAGTATAGTATTCCACGCATCTGTGTTTTATACAGCATAAGTTTAATGTAAACGAAAATGATAATGACGATTAATAGGTGTGATATTTCCAGGCTCCAATACCAAAAGAACGTTGGTCAGATGTTTTAGAAGCAACATCGGAAGGCCCAGTCTGTCCTCAACCAGAAGGAGTCTACAAATACAACCAAATGAGTGAAGATTGCCTTTTTCTGAACATAAATGTACCATTCTACAGCCTAGAGAAAAAGCTGCCAGTGTTTTTCTTCATACATGGAGGCGAATTTCAATTGTTATCTGGCAACACTGATAAAATTTACGGGCCCGAAATGTTTCTAATGAATAGTATTATTTTTATATCTGTAAATTACAGGTGAGTACTTAGAAGTATTTATTATCATAAGGGTGCATGTAGCTGGAGCAAGTTACTGGCGAGGGTTACTCGCGCGAACAGTATTGCACAAGTTACTATCTTGTAACTCAGTGGAACATTTCAATCAAGATAAAGTAATGATATAAGGGTACAGATTTAAAAAAGAAAGAAAGAAAAAAGTTTATTTGTCACAAAAACACAAGCAGTAAAAAATAATAACGATAATACAACAAACAAGATAGTGTGGTGACAAATAGGGAATCAGCTCAGCAATAAGCTGCAACACTAGGTCACAGCGCTGATTTTCAGCTGATCCCTCATAATTTTGACATTAACATTGTATTCCAATAAATTGACAAGAACAATATTAAAAATAAACTTTATACAAATAAATATTGTAAATAAATATCTATTGACATAAGCATATTGTATGCCCACAATATGGGCAGATTGCATCATCATGACATGTACACACAACTGTAATTAGAATAAGCAATCTATACAATAAAGAATGAAATATAAAAAAAACTTGTCCTTCAAATAAATAATATAATATACATAAAAATTATGGCTATATAATTTGGCTAATTTTTAAAATAAATAAATAATGTTTAAAAAGTAGTTTAAAAATAAAATAGTCCTAGATTTCTTAATTAGGCGTGCTGCTGCAATGATTGTTGAGATGTGAACAAATATATTTTAAGTTTGTTTTTAAAAGCGACCACCGACTGCACGTCGTGCAGTGGTGGTGGCAAGTTGTTCCATATCTTTGCAGCAGCATACCTGAAACTCCCGCGGAACGCGGAGGTCTTGCATCGGGGAAGACATAGCTCAAAACGGCTAATTACGGACTTTCATTTACAGATTAGGTGCTTTGGGATTTTTGTCTTTGGAAATTCCTGAAGCATCTGGAAACGCTGGCATTAAAGATGTTATATTGGCACTTGAATGGGTTAAGGAAAACATAGGGAACTTCGGAGGAGATCCAGAAAGGATTACCATAGGAGGTCATAGTGCAGGAGCTGTCCTAACACATTTCTTAACATTAACAGACAAGACCACTGGACTATTCAATCAAGCTATACTTATTAGTGGCTCAGCTTTGGGTTATAGATTTTTTGCTAAACATCCCAAAGAAAACGCTATAGCTCTAGGTGAAGAATTGAATTTAAGAACTGGTAATATAACAGAATTACTTGAAGATTTAAAAATTATCAAATTTATTAATATAATACAAACCCAAGTTAAGATGGCTGAAGGCAATGAACGAAATGCGGTAAGACCGTACGCACCTTTCGTTCCTTGCAAAGAATTACAAAATTCAGATGCAGTTATAACAGAAAATCCAATAGATATATTAAGGAAAGGTTTGACGCAAAACGTTCCAATTTTAGCCGGTTTTAATTCGCACGAAGGGCTAAAAATGTTGCCAGCAGTAACCAAAGATCAGACCATTTTGAAATATATAAATAACAATTTTGAATTGGCAATACCGTCCAATATCGAATATCCTTACGGTTCCAATGAATCGAGAGAATTAGCTGATTCTATTAAGGAAATTTATTTTGATAACAATGACATGGATGTCGCTAGATATCATTATTTAGATTTTGTGAATTTTATAACAGATACGCAGTTTTTCTATAGCATCAATTCCTGGATTGATATACACAAGAGAAATGAGGAGAGCAATGTTTTGTTTTATTATAAACTAAATTTCGATGGTGATTTGAATTGGTTCAAGTTAAAAAATAACGTAACTTACCCAGGCACCTCCCATGCAGACGAATTGGGATACTTATTCGTTACAGATATAACTAAAAATATCCTATCTGATGTCGACATTAAAACTAAAAAAGCAATGTTTATAATTCTGTTGTTCTGGACCAACTTTATCAAATATGGGTGGGTATGTTTCTCTTCTGATATGCATCATTATCGCAGCTTCTAGAATATAGTCCTCCTCTGTTGAAGATGGGCCTTCTAGAACATATTCCTAGGGAATCTAGTGTAAAGAAGAATGAACTGTGACTTTGGACCCAGACCCAGCGCAAACGAAAAATGACTGAGATATGTCATTTTCAAATTTTGTGGACATTTATTTTAGAAATTACTTATTTTTAAAATTAGATTTTAGTGGCAAACTTGGTTAAATTGCCTTTGTAAGTTTTCTGTGATATTTCTCGAGTTTGGTGCGTTCTGACGTAAATAACGAAATCCACTAATAACACGACTAAGTATAGGGGGGTACTGAAGACTAAAAAAAGTATTTGCTCTTTTGACAATTACACGCGGTACAATACAATAAAAAAAGTATTTGCTCTTTTGACAATTACACGCGGTACAATACAATAAAAAAAGTATTTGCTCTTTTGACAATTACACGCGGTATAATACAATAAAAAAAGTATTTGCTCTTTTGACAATTACACGCGGTATAATACAATAAAAAAAGTATTTGCTTTTTTGACAATTACACGCGGTACAATACAATAAAAAAAGTATTTGCTCTTTTGACAATTACACGCGGTATAATACAATAAAAAAAGTATTTGCTCTTTTGACAATTACACGCGGTATAATACAATAAAAAAAGTATTTGCTCTTTTGACAATTACACGCGGTATAATACAATAAAAAAGTATTTGCTCTTTTGACAATTACACGCGGTATAATACAATAAAAAAAGTATTTGCTCTTTTGACAATTACACGCGGTATAATACAATAAAAAAAGTATTTGCTCTTTTGACAATTACACGCGGTATAATACAATAAAAAAAGTATTTGCTCTTTTGACAATTACACGCGGTATAATACAATAAAAAAAGTATTTGCTCTTTTGACAATTACACGCGGTATAATACAATAAAAAAAGTATTTGCTCTTTTGACAATTACACGCGGTATAATACAATAAAAAAAGTATTTGCTCTTTTGACAATTACACGCGGTATAATACAATAAAAAAAGTATTTGCTCTTTTGACAATTACACGCGGTATAATACAATAAAAAAAGTATTTGCTCTTTTGACAATTACACGCGGTATAATACAATAAAAAAAGTATTTGCTCTTTTGACAATTACACGCGGTATAATACAATAAAAAAAGTATTTGCTCTTTTGACAATTACACGCGGTATAATACAATAAAAAAAGTATTTGCTCTTTTGACAATTACACGCGGTATAATACAATAAAAAAAGTATTTGCTCTTTTGACAATTGCACGCGGTATAATACAATAAAAAAAGTATTTGCTCTTTTGACAATTACACGCGGTATAATACAATAAAAAAAGTATTTGCTCTTTTGACAATTACACGCGGTATAATACAATAAAAAAAGTATTTGCTCTTTTGACAATTACACGCGGTATAATACAATAAAAAAAGTATTTGCTCTTTTGACAATTACACGCGGTATAATACAATAAAAAAAGTATTTGCTCTTTTGACAATTACACGCGGTATAATACAATAAAAAAAGTATTTGCTCTTTTGACAATTACACGCGGTATAATACAATAAAAAAAGTATTTGCTCTTTTGACAATTACACGCGGTATAATACAATAAAAAAAGTATTTGCTCTTTTGACAATTACACGCGGTATAATACAATAAAAAAAGTATTTGCTCTTTTGACAATTACACGCGGTATAATACAATAAAAAAAGTATTTGCTCTTTTGACAATTACACGCGGTATAATACAATAAAAAAAATATACTAAATCAAAAATACAATATACTGTAATCGTTACAATGGAGTGTATCAGGCAAAGCTTTTTGTAGATGTCGCTAGCGGCAATGGTACCTTGTTTTACACCTATATCGCATTATTTTTAAATGTTTATGTAGTTGATTATTTTTATAACGGAAAAATGTATTTTAAATTAACGTTACCTACCTTAAAAGGCGAATTAAGAAAGCGCACACCGTCTTTAAAAAGAAAAAAAGGTTTTATTAATAGAACGGCAATTTTAAGATCACCATATCTTTCATTTCGCTTAGAAATCTCGATTTGTACACTGAAAAGCTGCTCACTTCGGCATTATATCCAGATAATAAATTTTGTACTAAAAATACAAGTTTTCTATGCAACTGACAGTCATATTAGGTACCATCTATTATGCGCCATCTATCGTGATTAAAAGTTAGTGATACACCCCATTACAAACCTCGTTTTGGTGCAATTCAGGCTTAACGTGTTGTCTAGAAGTAAATTCCAAGCATTCCAAGACGTGTACAGATGTGTTTAAATTTAAACTAAATATTTTTTGCAGTAATCCAAATTCCTTCGAAAATCCAACCCTATGGCAAGAAACTAGGCAGAATCTGGAATACCTGACTATCAATGAAGACCCGACATTCATAAACAGTACGCATGCACCCGAGTTGTACGAATTTTGGACCAAAGTGTATGAAGCCTACAACTCTTATGTTGAGAATGGCGGAGAAATTGAAAATAAGATTGTCCCTTAGGCTGTGAATATAATAGGGAAGTTGCACGATTTTTTTTTTTGTTTTTATTAATTATACACACTATTATAACTGTTTTTTTTTTAGGTGTCTTTAAAGGACATTGTACAGAATACATCAGCCCTAAACACGTAATTTATTTACATAATATATGTTCATAACAGTCAAGGATCATCAAATTCACGTCAATATCGCCCAAACACGAAGGGTATACGGGAGTTCACATCGCGGGAAAACCGCAAAAAATAAAGTGCAATTTCTGCCCCATAGCGTCAAATTTATCATTTTCCATAATTATTCACATCGTAGCACACTATTAAACAAAATAACACCACTTTTGACTAACAATATCCACAGTAAACTAATTTACTTATATCGCATCATTTTTTAAATGTTTTTGTAGTTTTATTTTTTATATCAGAATAATGTATTTTAAATTAACGTTACCTACATTAAAAAACGAATTAAGAAAGCGCACACCGTCTTTAAAAAGAAAAAAGGTTTTATTTAAACGGCAATTTTGAGATCACCATATCTTTGATTTAGCTTGGAAATCTCGATTTGTACACTTAAAAGCTGCTCACTTCGGCATAATATCAAGAAAATAACAAAGTTCGTAATAAAAATACAAGTTTTCTATGCAACTGACAGTTATATTAGGTACCATCTATCATGCGCCATCTACCGTGATAAAAAGTTAGTGATACACCCCATTGGCTTTTTAAAGATGGTGTGCGCTTTCTTAATTCGTCTTTTAATGTAGGTAACGTTAATTTAAAATACATTTTTCTGTTATAAAAATGAAAAATCTACAAAAACATTGAAAAAAATGATGCGTCATAGGTGCAAAACAAGGAACCATTGCCGCTAGCGACATCTACAAAAAGCTTTGCCTGATAAACCCCATTGACTGTTTAATTAAATAATATTTTAATGCTGGGGTAAAAAGATGTAATTAAATTTTAAAATAACACAATTGTTTAGTACAATTAAATATTTATTTAGTTGAACATTAAAAATATTAAAATAGAAATAATAAATTAAAAGATAAACCTAATTAATATAAAAACTAAATACTTACAAATATCTTGATTATAATCTACATGTCATCGAATCCAGGAGAAGATGAACCCAATGTTCCGAGGACTCCGGCGACGTTACCTCGTTGGATGGCAACACTGATCCTTTGAATAAGATATTCCCTACTCAAAGGATCACCTGTTGACGCTCGGAAGGCAACGCTTATGTCGCGTAATAAATTGTTATGATTATTGAATTATATTTAGTTGAGGCACATCATCATCATCATCATCAGCCTGTGTCTCTCCACTGCTGGATATAGGCCTCCCCCAAGGCTCGCCATTTTACACGATCTTCTGCCACCCTCATCCATCCCTTACCAGCGACCTTACTCAGGTCATCTGTCCATCTGGCGGGGGGTCGTCCCACTCTGCGTTTTCCAGTACGTGGTCTCCACTGCAGGACCCGTTTACTCCATCGTTCATCGCTTCTGCGACAGACGTGTCCAGCCCATTGCCACTTCAACTTGCTAATTTTGAAAGCTATGTCGGTAACTTTGGTTCTTTGACGGATGTCAACGTTTCTGACTTTATCCTTCAGAGAAATCCCGAGCATAGCTCTCTCCATAGCTCGCTGAGCGACCTTGAATTTATGTATCAGGAGGCACTCTGCAAAAAAAATATAGGGCCTGGTTTTGGGGAGTCTCTTTTGTCTTTCTCTCAAGCTACCTATAATAGGTATGTTAAGAATTCTACTATTCACCTGGCTACGCTAAGTGTTCAGGTGAGTTTTATTAGTTACTATACTGTTTGATGGATGCAGAACACTCATCGTGGTATAGCTTGCAGTACATAGACAGGTTTAAATAAAAATTCTAATTAAAAATATATATGTATATATCACACAAACATTATATTATACAAACTTAATAATAACTTGGAACATTTAGGGCCGGTAACTGAATCCTTTCTTATTGGCATTACTTCACTTAAATACAAAATAAATACACCGGCATTTACAAAGCTTTCTAAAAGAATGATTGAAATAAACTATGATTAAGTTTGGGTTGCACCATTTAATATCTCCTCATTCCGAATCGCGCTCAGAATGAACGAATATGACACTGACCGGAATCAAATATCGCGATTTGGATGCTCAGAGCGTGATATCAATTCGGAACGGTCTAAATCACATTTTCATTCATAAAATGTTAGTTTTTTTTTTCAAATAAATGGAAGATAAATTGCGCATTCCACATCTTTGAGTATGAATACTAACAAATATACATCTCTCGGTTTATTCATCTTTATATGTGTAAAGTTTAATATTATTAACTTATTTTGGTAATTTAAAATAACTTGCCGTGTTACAGACATTTTTTTCTCAGTTCCTACTTAAATATTAATTATAGATTTGTTTAAGAAGTAATATAGAAACAGTATAAACGAATTACAATATTAAATAATTTAAAAGAAAACCTAATATTAAATTAACTTGAAAATGGCGCTCGACATAATGACAAGAAACTGACAGCGCTCAGAGCGATCTACCTCGATATCGTAAGCAGTCTAAGCGCGAGAAATGATGTCATTTGTGACGTCACATAGCTTTGGCAAAACAGTTTAACCGCGTAGCGGAACACCTTTAAGCGTGCTTAGGTTACTATTATCGCGTCTCGGAACGAAGAGTATATGCAATTGGTCTGGCCGCAGAATTTGGTTACCGCCATCTATTGTTATTTGTGAAAACCATTTACAAGGCTAGCCAGTGAATGTTGTATTTCATGCGCCCGTGTTGCGCTAGATGGCGCGGCAGTCGTCGATAAGAGAGCCGTGCTGCTCGCTTCGCACCAGTGTGCTTCGGACTATAGCTCGGAAACGTTGGCCTTGTGTCCTCGGAGAGACCACCACCTCCACCTCTCTGGAGTACGCTCAAATGATAATAACGTGTTCTCGAATATAAAGTGTGCTACTGCATTATCAAACGCGCACCCGCACCGCTGATATACCGCACCTGGATTGTCTCGCAGCTGACCTGAAGGCTGATGCATGGCTATTGGAATCCTCGTTATTGCTAGTTCAAGTAAGTGGATTTTCTACAGATAATTCTAGACTTGGAGTAACTTTGTACTGCTGTGACACGACCAGGTTTCCCACTGCCGGAGCTTTTGAAGGCCTAAAGGGGGTTCTACGATCATGCTAGTCGTAGTATAAGAGGCTTGTTTGACAAATTGTCAAAAATTATTATTACGACCAAGACTTGATGCGGCAACTTCACTGTAGAGTCTCGACTTGTATTATTTTTGGTTGAGTTGAGCCCTGACCCTAATGAAGATAGCCACAAGTGCGGCCAACTCGAGTCTCTCGTCGGCTCCGCTGGCCAGTCTCACCTCCATCTCCGCCATGGAGTCCCACAGGGGGGTTATCACTTCAGGTGGCAATTTTACTGTAAAAATAATGACCTATATTAGAACTATCATCAGACTGTATGATGCCTTTACCATTTTACAAGATCTTCTGCCAACCTTATTCAGCCCCCACCTTTTTCAGATCTTTTGTGTATCTGTCAAGGGGTCTTAAATTTGAAATTTTCGACTATGACTTAATTTTATATAAGTAGACTTAATTTTTATGTGTCTACAAAAGGTACTATGAGTTGGCGAGTTGACTAAATGCATTTAGAATTACAGCAACGTAACTTACCTCGTTGTGTTAATGCGTGCACTTCAGTTAGAATATCACCGAGCGCCAAACCTTTTTCTAACTTTAATTTAGCAATTTCTGCATTACATTTGTAAGGTAATATATACTAATATTATAAAAATTCAAGAAAATTTGTCTGTGCGTCTGTATGTATGTTTGTCTTGCCGTCACGCCCATTATACTAAACCGATTTTGATAAAACTATACGTTCCTTGGAATCTTGGGACAGATATATGCATAGCTGGGCACCGTTAATCAAATAGTTAACTTCGTTAATCGTTAATCCGCTACAAAAAAAGTTAGCTTCGTTAAACGTTAAAGCGTTACATTTCGGAAGAATTAACGGAAGTTAATGTTAATCGTTAATCCGTTAATATGTGTAAAATTGCATTTTTATATCGTTGCGTTAGTGAACTTATAAAACCTGTTGGTTTAGGTTCTGGAAGTTAACAGGTTAATATATAATATTGTCAGAATGAGTTCTCTTTTTTGTCTTGCCTCGGTTAGAGCCCGCCTTAACAATCTCTTCAAACTGTACGTATTGTGATTCATGTACCCTTCTTACATGTTGTTTCAAACTATTCAGGCTTGATACATGAACTTTTATTTTGGTGTCTTTCGGCAAGCAACGCTTACAAGCAAAAAGTATTTGCTGGCCCGATCTGGATACAAATTTCACATACTCAGTCAAATGCGGCCAAGAATTCTCATCAGGACCGCTGAAATCCGATTTCATGTCTTCCATGATATAGTTTTAATCACTACACTGCACAGTACACTTTTCTATCTAACTAATTACACTGCACTCTTCTTTATTAACACGCAAATTATCACTGACATTAATTTGTAATAACAACAAACACAACACTCGTCACTCTAAGCACTGGCGCTAGTACTTCGCAGTTTTCTTACTCGCACGCGCCGGCAAAATATATCTAGTTTTGTTTTTGTCTCACGCGCCGCCGCGCCCGGCACTTGTCGTTTCATACTTGTCTGAACCTGTTTTTCGCGCCACACCTCGGTGCCGTGCGGTAAATAGTGGCATTGGATTAACGATTAACGGACTTCTGCATATTAACGGAAGTTAACGTGTCCGTTAACATTTTTAAAAGTTAACTTAAAAGTTAACCCGTTAATCAAAATGTTAACTTCGTTAATTAACGATTAACGGATTAACGAGTTAATGCCCAGCTATGGATATATGTAAATACTATATCCGTGGTCTAGCGTTTAATTCCGTGGATTTAGACTCGGAGGTACCGGGTTCGATTCCTGGTGGGAACACTATAGTATTTATTAATTTAAAAAGTAGTATAAGTAAAGTATCATCACGACCGTTTCCCTTCCGGGGTGGTCAGAAACCACGCTTATAAATAATCGGATTCACATTTAGCCAACTTTACTATAGGCCAATCATGACAAGTGGCAAGCTCGTCGATGTCTCCAGCGTACCAAACTCGAGAAATATCACAAATAAATCAAATATTAATTAAATGTATTTATTTACAATATTTAATTTTTGTGTCCTGCCCAGGAATCGAACCCGGTACCTCCGAGTCTAAATCCACGGACTTAACCGCTAGACCACAAAAAATAATAAATTTAATTAAACTTTGAAATTTTCGCGCACATTCTTAATAGTTTTTATAATTTTAACCGGTCTTTATGCGATTTACCTTAGAGACATATTTCCCCTGACCTTACAGCCAAGTTGCATTGACCGTGGTCACGGGTCGACTTTCTTGACTACCAAGGCAGCTACCCACCATGGCAACCACAATTATAACACCCCCCATGTACCCGGCAGCTTCCGACTACAGTGACGGTCGGGACCTCTGTTTTTTTTTTCTATGCACTGCCTCGGTAGAGCAGGGGGTGCATAGAATCACCAGAAAAGAGTGGGACGACCCTCCGCCAGATGGACGGATGTCGGAAGATTGTGTGAAATGGCGAGCCTTGGGGGAGGCCTATATAATGATAAGTGTGACAGATTAGAACCAAAAAGTGGAAATTAACTTCAAACGGCAAACTAAAGGAAAGTGCTCGATTTTGAGAAAACACGTGTTCGGACCTAGGTTTAGTTTTTATTTATAATATTTTTTTGATAGGGAATTAGAAATTATCTACTGGCTGATAAAATCCTTGTTTCCTTTCTTTCCATTGATTTCCTAACGTGGCGCCATCTAGTGGTGGTCATGATTTCTTAATAAAAAATAAGCAGTTTATCGTACTGCTATCAGACCGCGTCGTGTCCACGTCTTCCGTCGGTGATCATCGTCAGAACGACGACCGCTGGTTTCCGAGTGTGCGCTAGCTAGCCGGCTCAACCCAAAACTATATAAACTTTCGTGAAAGTGCTGTGCTAATAAAGACAATCAAACCCTATGTGAAACAATACAGTCCGCGTATGTGCTGGATTCGATCAGGTTTATTTCCCTTTCCCTAAACTGTCTCCGTCAGTCAGTAGTATTTTCCCCTACAATATGTTTCATAATTCGAAACCCTAACTAATAAAACTTTTTTCTCCATTAGTTTATTTTCTTTAACACAGGCAACGCCGGGTAAAACAGCTAGTTTTTTATTTAAAAGGATACTGTCGAAGCAGGCAGCCAAGTCGTCATCGTTCATCAACCAATTTAGTATTGAATCTATGTCAGCTCTGAGAGGATGTCCCAAACAGGTGTAGACGGATAGTTCGTCTACCCGACGATGTGCCAGCCAGGTGCTTTGGAGAGAGTTCAGGACCTTCCTCATGTCGCCCTCAGAAAGGACCAATAGGGCCTTTAACCCGTCCTCAGTCATTGTTACACTGAATAAAATAACATTTCAGGGTAGATTATAATTTAGACACTGAGCTAACGGGTTCGATTCCTGGTCGGGACACAATAATTTAATAATAATAATATAATTACTTATTGCACACACAATATAAAATAATGTACATATGCGAGCATAATACCGTCTGGTATTCTCTACCAGCTAACCTTTGGGAGTGAGAAATTATTATAATGGGTGCAGAGTACGAAATAAGAATAATAATAATAGTTAAAATCAATCATAAATATACCAAAGAAAGTATAAATAACATATAAAACAATATATAAATATGTCATATGATATAATATGTAAATACTTAAATTAAATAAATACTAAAATAATAATTATCTGCCGAGATGTAGGAATGTATTTAAATTATTTGTGATATCTCGAGTTTGTTACGCTAGAGACATTAATGAGTTTGCCACTTGTCATGATGGGCCTTATTAAAGTTGGCTGAATGTGAATCCACTTCTTTACAGCGTGATTTTGACCAATACGGTCGTAAAATAGAAAGAAGACACATTTCTAAGCATTCCATGGATTCACCGTGCGGATGCCGGGTCCATCGTTTGTGGGCCTTGCGACCAACAATAGGCTGGTTTATAAAGGAGAACTCCTTCTTTACTTTATTGTCCAGTCCTGGTCTTGCTTGGTCTTGCGCAAGTCTCGCAAGACTTTTGGCCAGACATTTTTCACAAATTTAGCTAAAAAAAAAACGAGTGCGTCGCGGGACGTACCGCAAAAGTAAGAACTAAACTTGCAGGTTATTGATTTCGTTGGTAGGAATATGGATGATTAAATGAATGCGCGTGGCTGCGTGGACACGCATAGTTGCAGACACGTAAAGAAAGAGAAAGAAGGAGCAAGAGAGAGCGAGAAAGGCAGCGGCTATATGCGCGCGCCTATCCGCCCCTCTTTCCCTTCCCCGCCGCGCTGTTTTCCCTTGAGCGCTGTTCTGACGTACGGACCCTACCGTCCGAAATAGGTCCCCAACCAAGCGCGCGCAATAAAGTTCTCGTTTTAAAAATGGTATGGTTATACATACAGAGTTTTTGGATACACATGTTGATCAACAAGATCTATAACCATTCCAGATTTTAAGTATATCCGACCAGTAGTTCTCGAGATACTAGTTTTCAGACAAATTGCCACGTTGAATGGCAATGCTGATTCTTTGGCCCAAATATTGCCCAGCCCTATTGTCTCCCGAGGTTTTGACGAGCTGGGGTCTTGCGGGACCTTTGCGCAAGTCTAATACCAAGACTAGGAGTGCAACAATTGACCAAGACCAGCTTTTCTGGTTCAAGAATACCACTTACTAACAAGAGGGCACACGTGTCGTATTCACATGTTGATTTATTACTTACTGCTCAGCCTCGACGATTTCCCGGAGTCTGGGAACGATAAGTTCCTTTTTTAAGGGCGCAAACCGGAACCGAGTGCACCGAGATTGAAGTGCCGGTATGATCTTACCGAGGTAGTTGCAGATTATGCAGAAGCGAACGTTTTCCGTGTACTTCTCGATTACTGAAACAAGGTTTATTTATTGAAATGAAATAAAATATCGTTTATTTGCAATCACAAAACTTTAGTCAGGTCTACTCACATGTATTCTACCTGCAAGCAGGCGTGCAAATCTTTACTTACATACTAATATCATAATCACAACTACACTAAAACAAAAAACAATATTAAGTAACCTGTTTTGCACTCAAGATACTCTTTTACACTATAAAATCTATGGTCCAGTAGCTATTTCGTCAGTTGTAATTTTTAACGTTAGCCAATGAACAGTCAACAAAAGGTACAATCATATTTATAATATTACTAAAACTAACACATGGTTATTGCTCTTTTCACTACAGATCATTACAGCATGCATTAATCGTAACGCCTTTTAATATATAAATCTATAGATTAAAATAAATTATATAAAAGTAAATTAAGTTTAACCTAATAAGATCGAAAAACTAAAATAAAAAATAAATCCTAAATTAACAATAACACCCTAACCTTATCTAAACACAATTAACAATGACTAAACAACAATTATGTGGCCAGTGACTCGTCAGCAAACGCGACGCTTAGCGGCATGAGGAACCGCCAGTACCTTACGCTTAAAAGACTTAAGGTCGTCATGAAATATGTCCAGACTCGGGTCACAATGAGAAATTTCGTTGTGCAAATTTGACAGTCGTGCTACTGGCGAGTGTAAACCTAGATTGGTTCGGTACCTCTTTGGTTTAAACAAGGATTTATTTTATTAACAGGGTTAACAAACAAAATCGCAAAAATAGTTAAAAGTTAACAATAATAAGATACATTAGATCATGCAATACCCACCACCTTAACATATTTATATTTGCATGAAATTACTTAAATAAAAATAATTTTATTTATCTTAATTTATTTAAGAAACATAATTTTAAAAATTACGTTATATACGTCAGATTCCGTCATAATTACAAAATATTATTCAATTCTCAACCTTGACAGCGGCCGTGCAAACATGAACTTTAATAGCGTGATATATATATAGTTAACGGATTCCATTATATAACGTTTGCGCTTAAGTAACAGAATAGCTGCAGGGCCTCTAGAATAGATAACTTAAATAATATTTACCGCCATGTATTCCAACTGCCATATATTTACTTTTATTTTTAACGCCTAAATAATAAATATAATATATATATAATAAATATAATATATATATAATAAATATACGCACGAAAAAGTATTATGTAGTGAAAACAGTATAATACTGTTAAACTTTCGCGCACATTCATAATAGTTTTTATAATTTTAATGGGTCTTTGCGTCATTTACCATAGAAACATATTTGCAAGTTGCATTGGCTGTGGTCACGGGTCGACTGGCGCTGCGCGGTGTAGTCTCGTACATATTTGTCGGTAGATGTAAACCTACCCACTAATCACTTTAAAAGTTTTTAGAAATCACGACACACAACACTTACAATATCCTTGGCGACACCGAGCGATTTTTCCCGGCGTCGAAACCTATTGATTACTGGTTTCCACGATGAAGAAAGCTTATAACCCCCCTCTGTATAATATTGTTAACAGTTTCCAACTAACCCTAATCAGATCCTCTCCAACCCCGTCAGCGTGGTGAGTGTAGGCCAAATTCTCCAGAAATATGCTCTAGAAGGCCCATCTCCAACATCCATGTATGCATCTTTATACGCCTGTTCGCGCCGATCGCGGCAATTCGACCAATTTAGGATGTTTAAGCGTTATTGTGATTCGACGGTGCATAAACAGACGTCCTAATTTGTAACCCCTATACCCTGGTCCTGTCTCTTTTTCGCCGCTTCCTTTCTATATTACCCACCCCGCTCACTAGTCCAAAGGCCGGCGCCTATATAACCGGCCGCGGAGCGTGCTAGAAGCAGTTGTCAAATCGAAAAATAGTCGTTGTCCTACAGTCGTCAAAGACGCTAAAGAAATCGCCGCGATCGTTGTTGTAACCTGCATTCGCAAAAACCGCTAAATCTGTGATAAATAACAATTTATAAGTGCTGATGCCGAGGACATCAGGTGAGTTCCTCTAGCAGTTTCCTATCTTGTTTGTTGATTGCACCAATTATCATAGTACCGTCTATATATAGGTACTAATTTGAAGATCATCGCAAACCCCGCACCTAGATACAGTTCACTAAACCCGCGCCACCAACGCCCTAGTTACGTTGTTCTTATTTACAGTTTGTTTGCATTGTAAAAACAAAATAAAACACAAATTTAATAAATTAACATTTATTTCGATAAAAAAATCTTATTTAAAACTTATTCTATGTATTGGATTTTATTCAGTTACTTAAGCGCAAACGTTATATAATGGAATCCGTTAACTATATATATGTATATAATAACGCCATTAAAGTTGATATTTGCACGGCCGCTGTCAAAGTCGAGCGCTTATAGAGTTGAGAATTGAATATAATTTTGTAATTATGACGCAAACTCTGACGTAATAACGAAATCCACTAATATCGTTTGCGACTAAGTAACAGAATGCTTGCGGTCCAAATTTTGTGTAGTGTTCTACAATTATTGTATATTACAAACAGACGAAGACCCTTTCCTCTGCAGTCTTCTAAGAGCCTTCTTGTTCATGATAAGAGAGGCTCCGGGTTCTCTATCCGTGATCATGCTGGGAGCATTCCGGGAGTGCTCCGTGTTCCGGGATTTTAATTTAGCGGTAGTTGGGACTTTAACTCCTAATACGCGAGCTATTAATGCTGTTATTGCGGCGTTTACCTGAAATAATAAATTAAATAAATAAATAAATATTTCCAGACAGGTCACACAGCGCCATCTAGTTTCCGTGGTAAGCTACGAGGCTTGTGTTACGGAAACTAGATGCTTGATAAACTACATATTATACTTTTTTTTTGTAAATATATACACAACTAGACCGAGACAAATTATACAATGTACACCTTGCCCCTGATGGGAATCGAACCCACCACCTCCCGAGTTCACGGCAACGTTTGTTACCACTAGATCACGGAGGCGGTCAAATAAAATAAAAAATAAATAAACACAGAATTGTTAGATTCCTGCGACAACGAAGAGGCAGCCACTTTAACTTATCAATAGTCTTATCATTTTTTTACTATTAAAATAGATAGATAAATAAATTCTTTATTGCACAGAAAATAATACATTTTCCAGTACATAGGCGAGCTTAATGTCGAAAAACATTTTCTAACAGCTAACAGCTAAAGCTAAAGAGATGTGAGCAGGGATTGTAAGGTGCATGACCGCTAATATTTGAGATAAAGAGATTTATTGAGGTAAAAACTTATAACAAAAAAAAAAAGATCGATCTTAAATCTATAATATAAATACATAGATAACACATACATATACTAGTTACATACTATATTTATATATATATATATATACAATAATATACCGATTTAGTCAAGTTATTTAGACTCATCTTGCTTTTTGTCAAAGTGTTTAGTGATAATTTTTTTAAACATATAAGTGATGGTGGTTTACGAATATGAAGAGGGAGTCGGTTCCACTGGCGAGCTGCTGATACTGAATAAGAATCTGAACATCTGCTGGACGAATGTGGCGGGATTTAAAATTGATTATAAAGGTACGGAGACACGACGACACTGACACTCGACACAAATGTCGACACTAGTGTCGATTGCGTCCACATGGTAAGCAATTAGTGTAAACATCTAATGAACCGGCTCAAGTGAATCGATGCTACACTGACTGCAATTCAGTGTCGTACATCCCTCGTCATGAATCGACGTGGTGCTGCCGCGGTTGTCGCGATATGTGTTTCAATTTAATTGCGTCGCCGTAAAGAGAGATCGATATGGGTTAAAGATTGGATTAAAAGAAGAGCACAGCTAGGGGCATATAATCAATTGTTATCTGAACTGAAAAACAAAGATTCAGAATTCTACAAAAACTTTCTTCGGATGAAAAACGAAGACTTTCAATATTTATGTAATAAGATTTCACCTGCGATAAAGAAACAAGATACGAATATGAGATTAGCTGTGTGTGTTGTATTTCCTCTGGAGTCCAAGCGCGTGACGCCATATTGGTTGGTCTAGCTAAAAATTTCGCACAGGTTCGGAATTCGCGACACTTGTGTCGGACACTACGCACGTCCGGTCTCCACGGCTGCGACACAGACACTGAGCGACATCGCTACTACATCTGCAACTAAGTGTCGCAGACTTGGACACACACAGACAGTCGATGTATACACTGAGACAACAGAAATGGTTGATCTACTTTAGGACTTTTATTTTAGATAGTTGTGGAGTCACATGTACCTACCATTTCTCCAGTCCTGGCTGATCCTTTAAAGGTCTCCAATAAGTGTTGGGAAGCAAATCTCTGGACACAAGATAGTCTCACTGCTCTCTGGTGTTCTAAATCGGCCTTGTTACCGAATAGGGCCATCAAAGGCTTCGACGGTTCGGGTTCGAATACACTCTTTACCTTGGTAAAAAAATATTAATTATTGAAACAATTTGTCAACACGTCTTGCCTCTTTTGCGAGACCAAGACGAAAAGCAAGACCACCAATATTTTAGCATGAACAATACCAAAACTAACTAATCCTCGCCAACCCCTCTGGTCAGGCAGTGTGGCGAGTGTAGGCCAAATTCTCCAGATATATGTTCTGGAAGGCCCATCTCCAGCAGTGGAGATCTAGGACGCTGTGTTCTAGGGGCTGTAATGAATGAACCTGTCTTTTTTAAATTATTTTTTATACATAAAAAGTAAAAAAAAAAGTAAAGTATCATCACAACCGTTTCCCTTTCGGTGTAGTCAGAAACCACGCTTATTAAGAAGCGGATTAACATTTAGCCAATTTTACTGCCGGCCAATCATGACAAGTGGCAAGCTCGTCGATGTCTCCAGCGTACCAAACTCGAATAATATCACAAATAAATTAAATATTAATTAAATGTATTTATTTACATTAATAACCCGGTCCCTCCGGGTCTAAATCCACAAACTTAACCGCTAGACCACGGAGGCAGTTTTATACATAACTCGTACATCTTGTTAATTACGATTTTATATTTAATTTACATGCCTACATGGGCCAGTTTTTTGTGTAACTACATTTTATTTTAAGATTTACTATTAAAATGACCTGCAAAATAAATGAATTTGAATTATACATTTTATTCCTAAATTTGGTAAAAAAATATTTGAGATACGGTTTTTTTTGTAACTGAGTCGTGTCAGTCTTTCAAAGGCTTTAGACAATATCAATACGAAGACCATCTGTTCTGATACAAGACTAAGACTGGCCAAGTCTTTTTCTTGGTCTGCTTTGGCCAACACTGACCAATATTTTGGCCAACATTTTTAGGCCGCTAACTTCAGCAAAGAAGCCGACAGACGCATTAAAGTAGGATAGATGGCATTCGGGAGACACCGGTTCTTCTTTTTATCGTCCATACCACAATGTTTGAAGACAAAAGTTTTCTACGATGTGTCCTCCCATTTATATATATTTTCTCTTTTTTTTTCATATAAGCGCTGCAGTCATATTCTGTTATATATAGTTAACGGATTCCATCATAATCATTACAGCCCCTAGAACACAGCGTCCTAGACCTCTACTGCTGGAGATGGGCCTTCCAAAACATATATCTGGAGAATTTGGCCTACACTCGCCACGCTGCTGGCCAGACGGCTTGGCGAGGAACTTTAGCCAACTTTACTATAGCCCAAAGTTGTAAGAAAAAAGTTGGAAGCTAGTCGTTGTCTCTAGCGTACTTAACTTAAGAAATATTTATTTATTTATTTAAGGAAAACTATTGACAATATCCAACAACAAATAGAACTAAACATTAGCAACAGAGTGTCATTTATAAGTTTTCACAAATATAAATATATTAACAATGTAAAAAACACAAAAAACAAAAAAGCACATGAGATGACAAAGATTAAAAAAACATACTGAAACATACAAAGTAACACATAAACACTACACAACGTACTACTAATGCATACTTGCATCCAATATCACAAACATATTAAATATTCGAATTATAAAACATTTAATCATCATCAGCATGTGTCTCTCCACTGCACGCCACTTTTAGTCTTTTGCAACCCTCATCCAACCCCCACCAGCAACCTTTATTAGGTCATCTGTCTATCTGGCAGGGGGTCGAGGTCTCCACTGTAGAACCCGTTTGCCCCATCGGTTGTCGGTTCTGCGGCAGATGTGTCCGGCCCATTGCCACTTCAGCTTGCTAATTTAGAATGCTATGTCAGTTTGGTTCACTTACGAATATCAACGTTTGAAATTCTATCCATCAGAGAAATACCAAACGTAGCTCTCTCCATAGATCTCCGAGCGACCTTAAACTTGTGCACCAGACCTACTTAACGTTTAATAATAAAGAATAATATTTTATATATTTTTATTACCTTTGCCACCCATATTTCGAGCTTTTCAAAACTCTGTAAATTTGTCAAATCGTACACAAATAGTATTATCTGTAAAAAAATATACAATAATTAATAACACGTGGCTTCACCTGTAAATACCGTGCGACTTCATGTGACCTTGTCCACCACTGTGACCACCTGATGGTAAGTGACGCGCAAGTTCCATTAATGTTAGAAACTGGAATCAGACACTCATGACTGACATCGGTCCCTAAGACTTTGCCGGCTTGACTGAGCATGACGGCAATTCGAGCCTGAACCCAAAACGTGAGGATACACTTTACTCGGTTTATCGACACGAACGGTGGATACTTCCCCGCCCTGACAGATTGGACAAATTCCCACCATCAGTCCTCCTACAACCTATATGGTGGTATGATGGTTACTGGCTACCCTGGAAGAGAAACAGTCGTGATGATAATACTTACATTTGACGCATACAAATAGTTGTCAAGCATAGGGTTGTTAAGAGAATTGCCAGCGACATCACACAGCTGGAGAGACACAGGTGGTCTAAACTCACAACTCTGACCGGCCATCACCTCTGCACCACGAGTGCTACCGGACCCCAATGGAGCAAAACCCAGGTACCGCGAGCATAGGGCACTCTGAAAAATCTCTAATATACAAATAACTGTTTTTTTTTTGTTCATACAATTTGTTTGCGCCTGATCCAGAACCTTCCAGCTAACTATGCTTATGCCAAAAGCTCGGACCAAACGCGAACAAAGGCCGTCAAATTGACTGTATTTGATTTTTTTATAATAGCAAAACGGCTGGTAACGAGCAATCCGGACACAGAGGTACGATATCGGAAACAGAGTAGGACGGGTCACTTATATAAGGAAAGTATGCCACGTACCTTTTCACGGATTCAGTATCACCTATCCTGGCCAGGACATTCGCCAAACTCAATCACTTCACTTCTTTCGTTAGCACAGCTGTCCGCGGAGAAAACAACAGCTTGTCTTCCAGAAGAGCGGGATCACGGTAGATCATAGACTTATCACTGGGTCGGGGCGCGACGTGCGACTGACGATTCAAGCAATGAAGCTAATTTTTGTAAGTCCACAAGTGGGTACTTCTCGTTGCGAAGATTGTTAATAAACATTCAAATATTGCAAAATTGAAGAAACGTGGCACTATCTAGTGATGGCATACTTGGGTTATTGGAAATGGAGGGATTTTTGTATTGCTCATTATTAACCGATTCAACTATTGTAAATATAAGTTAAATATTGGCGTAAACACATTTTGAGGGTAGTGTAAAGTTTAAAGCAATTTAAAATCGCATACTTACGTGTAAGAACATATTATGAGTATTTTATTTAAAAACGTGCAATTAATTGACTTTTATATTTTTTTTGTTATTTTTTTTTAAATAACTTGTGGGTAGTACAAATAAATTTAAACGCCTGAAAAATAGCTTATGTCGACCGGTTGCAGAAACACATAGTAGTGATTATTGGATTATTATAATCATCTTCTCTGTAACCGCCCGTTAGTATTACAATTGAAATCAGATACAGGGTTACTTACACCATGCACTTCTCTGATATCGTGGTAAGACAAAAGAGCTTAAATCAAACACTTTTTAAATATAAACCAAATAGCTCCATCTCTTAAAATATTTATACAATTTTTTACACCATAAACAGAATAACTTACCATAACTTTCTACTATGTACTTAGATATGTATTTATTATTTATGTATATATTTATTTAATATGTAGGATATGTATATTTAATTAGTATGTATTTATATTTCATTATTGTTGAATACAATAGTATTTCTGCACCCGCTTATAATGGCTTCCTATTTACAAAGGTTAGTTGGTAGAAAATGCATTTATAGCATTAAGCTTGCCTTTCTACCCACACTATTTTTGGTTCTGTACAATAAATAATTTATTATTATTATTAAATAAGTAAGTATTGTTTCAAGTGGTGTTATTTATATATAAATATAACCATGGCAAGCTTACAATATTAGTTCTCATTGAAAGTAAAAATTGGCATTTGACATCATTGCAAATGGCACATACTTTCAACGAGAACAACAGTGGTAAGTGGTCTAAGATAAGATGGCGGTAATTTCCGCTGTCTGTCGGGGCGGGAAAGTATTCACTGTTCGTGCCGATAAACCCAATAAAGTGTATCGTTTCGGGTTCAGGCCCAGTCAAGCCGGCATAGTGTTAGGGACTGATGTCAGTCATGAGTGACTACATCAGGTTCGTGCTAGTAAATAAAATAAAAAAAGTAAATTTACTTACTTTTCCAGTGGCTGGTTCTCCAACAATAGTAATTTTAACTGTTCCGTTCTGTACTTCATCCTCTTCTGTATCCGACATTTTGTTGAAATAACAGCCCTAATTTTGTACAATTCGATTGTCTATTTCGTTTTTTGTTATGTAAACATCCGTACATTATTTATCAATAGGCCCGTATAATAAAGGGGTTACTTAAATCTCCATTTAAGTTTATAACCAAATTATTTGTTAAACAATACAGTACTTAAATTCAATCAAAGAGCTGTCGAAATTGGAGTAAAAATGTACAACTAAATTGTTTGAAGATTGTCGCGAAAATGGCCAATTAAATGTTATGGTAGGTTATAAAGGTAATTGTGTACAAGTAGTTACCATGGCGATATTCGTAATCAATAACATAAAAGGGTTGAATAAATCTAACACCTGCACACGTTGGTGCAAACGTTGGCACCAAACCGACCGTACCCCTTCCGGAGTAGTCAGTAGTAACCACGCTTTTTTTTTTTAATAAAATAAATTAATAAATGATGTTTTATTTCAGGTACGCAAGCATATCAAATTATCATCATCAGCCTATGTCTCTCCACTGCTGGATATAGGCCTCCCCCAAGGCTCGCCACTTCACACGATCTCCTGCCACCCTCATCCAACCCCAACCAGCGACCTTCCTCAGGTCATCCGTCCATCTAGCGGGGGGTCGACTGCGTCTTCCCGTACGTGGTCTCCACTCTAGAACTCGTCTACTCCATCGTTCATCGGTTCTACGACAGACATGTCCAACCCATTGCCACTTCAGCTTACTAATTTTGAAGGCTATATCGGTAACTTTGGTTCTCCGACGGATTTCCTCGTTTCGGACTTTATCCATCAGAGAAATACCGAGCATAGCTCTCTCCATAGCTTTTTCCAAATTTGTGGACCAGACCCAATGTTAGTGTCCACGTTTCTGCTCCGTACGACAGCACTGGAAGAACGCACTGTTTGAAAACTCTCGTTTTCAAACACTGGGGTATGTTTGAGAGGAAGATATGGCGCAGCTTCCCGAATGCCGCCCATCCTAGCTGAATGCGTCTGTCGGCTTCTTTGCTGAAGTTGGCTACGCCTAATTGTATAGTCTGTCCAAGATACCTAGACGTATTTTTGCACAACTTCTAGAGTGGCATTACCAACGCAGATTGATCTCGGTACGACATGGTCGCTATACATGACTTTTGTCTTGTCCAAGTTCATACTGATTCCAACCTGCTGGGACGCTACGTATAAGCCGTTTAGCATTCCGCTAAGATCCTCCAGCGAGCTAGCTATTATGACTATGTCATCCGCAAAACGGAGGTGTGAGATGTATTCTCTGTTGACATTTATGCCGCAGTTTTTCCAGTCCAGAATTTTAAAAAAAAAAAGTTACAAATAAAAACAGTGAAACTACCTATATTACAATTATAAAAATACATAAAAAAAAAAAAAATGTCAAACATCGACTCAAGTTCATTTACGGTTTGGGCTCAGAATGCGATTGGTTCAAGAGCGTAGCCGCTCCAAGAAAGACGTGACACGGTTTCGGAGCACCGCGAAGAAGTCTGGTACCATCGCCTCAGCGAACATACCCGATGCACTGCAGTACCTCGGTCGCCGCATGACGATACGGAACGCATCATTGTACTGTACCCTCATGGCACTGTATGATTTCCTATGGTAACTGACCCATAGTTGGCAAGTGTACATACATTGACAGTATGTTTTAAACAGCGTCAGCTTGACATCTTGACTACACTTGCCAATTAATGAAGCGGATTCACATTTAGCCAACTTTACTATATATAAACCTATCATGACAAGCTCGTCATTGTCTCTAGCGTACAAAACTCGAGAAATATTATCAATTAAATATGTTTTGTGTCCCGAACAGGAATCGAACCCACGCCAGAACTTTGCACCAAAGTTGGTCGCTTATTTTATTTATTTATGTTGGGAAAACTTACAGCTACTTTACATATGTAGTGTCCTCTTTTACGTTAAAATCTCTGCCTATGTCAGACAGGCAAGCAATTGTCAAATTGTAAATAAACAAGTTATTTCAATTACCAATAAACAAATCTAAAAAGTAATATCAAATCAATCTATTATTATTCAACACTAAATTGGTGACCCCGACGTGATGATAATAGGTGGTTAAGTTTAGTGCGGTCTCTACTTACGTTGGCCAATTCAAACTGAGCTTCAACTTGTCTGAACCATAAATCGGGCTCTGTCCTCCAAAAAATTGGAATTTTGATGTTTATTTTAGAGATTGCTTCCATTGCGTTTTGTTCTCGGTTTTCAACGTTCATTATCACGTCGTAAAACCAGCATATACAAACATTGATGATGGTTTACCAGAAGTATCAAATTCTAATTAAAGAAACTCAGTTATAAGACGAAACAAGAAAGTCACGTTTTCTACAAACGTTTTAGAATTTAATTAGCATCTAGTTTATTATTATTATTATCATTTTTATTACATCATAATTTTAAACCAATTATGTGATATAGTATATTATTATAAAGGGGGTGATGTAGTGACCTCTTTTACGTTAAAATCTCTGCCTATGTCAGACAGGCAAGCAATTGTCAAATTGTAAATAAACAAGTCATTTCAATTACCAATAAACGAATCTAAAAAGTAATATCAAATCAATCTATTATTATTTAACACTAAACATATATAACATATGGACATTGATTTGACCGCCTCCTTGGTCTAGTGGTAACAAACGTTGCCGTGAACTCGGGAGGTCGTGGGTTCGATTCCCACCGGGGGCAAGTTGTACATTGTATAATTTGTCTCGGTCTGGGTGTTTATATGTATAATCATAGCTGGGCACCGTTAATCAAATAGTTAACTTCGTTAATCCGCTACAAAAAAAGTTAGCTTCGTTAAACGTTAAAGCGTTACATTTCGGAAGAATTAACGGAAGTTAATGTTAATCGTTAATCCGTTAATATGTGTAAAATTGCATTTTTATATCGTTGCGTTAGTGAACTTATAAAACCTGTTGGTTTAGGGTCTGGAAGTTAACAGGTTAATATATGATATTGTCAGAATGAGTTCTCTTTTTTGTCTTGCCTCGGTTAGAGCCCGCCTTAACAATCTCTTCAAACTGTACGTATTGTGACTCATGTACCCTTCTTACATGTTGTTTCAATTTATTCAGGCTTGATACATGAACTTTTATTTTGGTGTCTTTCGGCAAGCAACGCTTACAAGCAAAAAGTATCTGCTGGCCCGATCTGGATACAAATTCCACATACTCAGTCAAATGTGGCCAAGGATTTTCATCAGGACCGCTGAAATCCGATTCCATGTCTTCCATGATATAGTTTTAATTACTACACTGCACAGTACACTTTTCTATCTAACTAATTACACTGCACTCTTCTTTATTAACACGCAAATTATCACTGACAGTAATTTATAATGACAACAAACACAACACTCGTCACTCTAAGCACTGGCGCTAGTACTTCGCAGTTTTCTTACTCGCACGCGCCGGCGAAATATATCTAGTTTTGTTTTTGTCTCACGCGCCGCCGCGCCCGGCACTTGTCGTTTCATACTTGTCTGAACCTGTTTTTCGCGCCACACCGCGGTGCCGTGCGGTAAATAGTGGCATTGGATTAACGATTAACGGACTTCTGCATATTAACGGAAGTTAACGTGCCCGTTAACATATTTAAAAGTTAACCCGTTAATCAAAATGTTAACTTCGTTAATTAACGATTAACGGATTAACGAGTTAATGCCCAGCTATGTGTATAATATGTATATATTTACAGAAAAATAAACTATAATATGTAGTTTATCAACCATCTAGTTTCCGTAACACAAGCCTCGTAGCTTACCACGGAAACTAGATGGCGCTGTGTGACCTGTCTGGAAATATTTATTATTATTATAATTGGATGTTGGCCATAATACTAGGTCCGTCCCGCCAGAGCCAATGTTAAGATTTTATTTATTTATTTATGTATAGTCCTAAGCTTGCTCCTTGTACATAGTGCATTTTTTTTTAATTATTATTATATATATATATATATTATTTTAATTCTAGGACGTCATGTGACCTTGGGCCCACCTTAAGGTAAGTGGCGCGCAAGGTCTACGAATGTTAGCAACTGAAGTCAGACATCAGTCCCTAGCACTATGCCGGCTTGACTAGATGCTGTTTCACACTTCGCTTGAAGGACTACAAGGCCGCGTTCGTTTTAAGAAATGTTAGCATGAAAATACCACTTTTTTTAGCACAAGTCGTTCGTTTAATGAAAATTCTAACATTTGATGCTAATTTCGTATGTCGGTACCGTGTTGAAAGGAGGGTTATTGATGTTACTTTTTGACAGATGTCATTAAAATATAAAATGGTTTGTTCACCATTTTATATACTTTATAGTTTTCTATTATATTTGTTAAAAAGGTATTTTAAACGATTTTATGTAATAAATTCAAAGACCATAATAATATCATGTGTGTTGGATGCCATGGTATGATAAAACATGAACGAAAACACTTGTCAATAAGTAGCCTCACCGCTCGTTTTATTTAAGAAATGTTAGCATTGTTAAAAAAAGTGGTATTCCTTAACAAAAACGACATTTCACGCTGGTTTATGAAGTTGCTACGAAATGTTGGAAATGCTATAACACGAACGCGGCCCAAGTGGTGCTAAGATTTGGTAAAATATGTACTTACTTCTTCTAAGTGCGTTTTGTGCATCATTTGTCATTGCATCTGCTTCGTCCAGTATGATGAGTTTGGGTCCGCACTTGAACATGGTGCGGGTGGAAGCAAAGCTCAGGATCTGACCACGCACAATACCTATGCCGCGGTCGTCTGAGGCGTTCAATTCTAATACCTGGAATTATATTTATAAAAATATTTATTTACAAATTCTTACTTGCGCCTTATGTTAGTCATGAACAAAGTAAAGTAACATCACGACCGTTTGCCTTCCGGGGTGGTCAGAATCCACGCTTATAAAGAAGCGGATTCACATTTAGCCAACTTTACTATAGGCTAATCATGACAAGACAAGCTCGTCGATGTCTCCAGCGTACCAAACTTGAGAAATATCACAAATAATTAAATGTATTTATTTACATTAATCAATATTTTTGTGTCTTGTGTCTAGACCATGAAGGCAGTTATATATATATATATAGTATATTTATATCTACTTAAAATTTTGTAACCAAACGTAGTAATGTGGACACTGACAGTCTAGGGTCTAGTCCACAAATTTAAGGTCGCTCAGCAGGCTATAGAGAGAGCTTTGCTCAGTATTTCTCTGATGGAACCAAAATTACCGATATAGCCTTCAGAATTAGTAAGCTGAAGTGGCAATGGACTGGACATGTCTGTCGTAGAACCGATGAATGTTGGAGTAGATGGATTTTAGCTATGGGAAAAAGCAGAGTAGACGGTGACCTTAAGAAGGTTGCTGGTGGAGGTTGGATGAGGGTGGCAGGAGATTGTGTCAAGTGGTAAGCCTTGGGGGAGGCCTACATTCAGCTGTGGAGAGACGCAGATACAATACATATAATATAATAAAATACAATAAATAAATGAATAATACACTGTCTCTTTACTAAATATTATTATAGCATCTGTTAAATTTCGTATCTTTTCTATCATATTTGAGTTATTACAATATTTTTGCTTTTCTATTCAGATCTTTTAAGTTTTTTTCCCATAATATTTAATTTCTTTTATCTATAAAAAATATTTTGGCTTTCAATGTCTTCTTGTTATTATCTTAGTAAGTAGTTCAAACTTGTGACGCGCTGGCAACACTATCACAGGGGCTCCATATTGATTAATATTATTTATTTGTTTTTAATTTAGTATCTTACAAGTGCTAATTTTGTTTATCTGCAATAAATAAAAAGAGGAGTCCTTCGCAC
Source organism: Tinea semifulvella (assembly GCA_910589645.1). NCBI lineage: Eukaryota > Metazoa > Arthropoda > Insecta > Lepidoptera > Tineidae > Tinea > Tinea semifulvella. The sequence goes on from OU342624.1 coordinate 516,830, forward strand.
CATTTTGCGCGGAGATGTTGTTCGCGCCGATCACGGTAATTCGATCAATTTTGGATAGTTAGGCGTTATTGTGATTCGTCGGTGCATAAACAGACGTCCTAATTTGTTACCACTATACCCTTGTCCTATCTCTTTCTCGCCGCCGAGGAATAAAATGTTAAAATCTACAGCCTAACCACTAGACAGCAGAGTCAGTCACTGCAACTTACCATAGAATTAAATTGTTGTGGTGTATAGAGTTTCCTAGCACAAGCCAGGATAGTAGAAGTTTTCCCGGTTCCTGGAGGTCCATAGAACAAGAGGTGAGGGAGGGCATCTTCCTCAATGAACCGAGTAACTGAAAGAATAGGAAATTGCAAAGAGAGAGAATACATATTAGCTATCCATGGATTGGAATTACATAATCTAGCCTAATTTAATGTAACCTAAAAAGTTTCGTTTTTGAACTCTACAATTATTTAAAAAAAGTTAAGAATTTATAGAATTTAAAGGTAAAGTTAAAGATATTTTGATTAAAAAAAGTTATTACGATCATCGGGATGCACTAGCAGATGACTTTGCATTAAAAACTTTATAGTCGTAGTTATTATTTTTAGATTATAAGTTGACACGGCCCCTTTACAGCCACGAATTTAAGTTTAATTTTAATATTTTATAATATTTAACATTATTGACATTTATTTAATTTCATATTATTACGATTTTAATTTTAATTTGACTCGGCCACTGTACGGCCACGAAATTAATTAAATTTATTATAATTATACATTATGTTATAATTATTTAGATTATAACTTGACACGGCTATAATGCCTTGAATTTAGGTTAAGCTACAGTACTTGCTTATGGCAGCAATGTCACTTACTTATTTCGGTCTATCCATAATTTAATTTAATCTTTTTATTTATTATTTTAATAATATTGTAAAAAATTTACAATATCCGAGTGTTACATGTGAACCATATGGAAATAAATATTTTGAATTTGAATAAAAAAAATTTTTTATACTATTAAAGAATCTAGTGTTAAAGTGTATATCTGAGTGTAGCTTTAATGTACCTACTTCTATTTCACAATGACTTTTCTCATGGGTGAAACATGTGAAGCTAATTTTTTAGCTATAAGCTTGCAAGGGGGCTCTTCAGTAATCAGGACGCAGTAGGTTTGACGAGGATGAAAGATAGGAGTTTAGGGAAGAAATATCTGGTAGTACAACCTTCGCTATCATAAAATTTGTATTTATATTTCTATTTCAAGAAAAGTGGAAAAAATATATATTACTATTTTTAACCTAATCTAGCAAACTGCCTTCTGGGTCTAATGGTTAAGTTCATGGATTTAGACTCAGAGGTACCGGTACACAATAATATTTATTAATGTAAATAAATACATTAATTTAATATATAATTTATTTTTGATATTTCTTGAGTTTGGTATGCTGGAGACATCAACAAGCTTGCCATTCGTCATGATTGGCCTATAGTAAAGTTGGCTAAATGTGAATCAGCTTATTAAGAAGAAATTAAGCGTGGTTTCTGACCACCCCAAAAGGGAAACGGTCGTGATGATGATACTTCTAGTGTCATATCTGACTTAAATGATTTCTGGACATGACATAATTGAGTCTAAACTAAGAGTGTTGTATCTGACTTAAAGGATTTCTGGATATGACCTAATTAAGCCTAACCTAACCTTACCTAACAGTGTCTGGATGTAACCTGATTGAGTCTAACTTAACCTAGCAGTTTTGTATCTGACTTAAGATTTCTAACCAGGGATCCTCCTCACTTAAATCTTTAGTGCATACATCAGGTCTTAATTTTAATTAATTCGTGAGTCCTGTCGTAAAAGCCAACCCTCTTGCAATGTAAGAGAAACTTTAAATAAAGTGTATTATGTTGAGTTGATTTAATCTAACCTAACAGAGTTGTATATGATAGCAGGATATCTGGATATGACTTAATGGAGTCCAACCTAACTTAGCACTGTCATATATTAAATTTGTGATTTATAGTTTAGAGCGAATTTTAATATGATTAATGCACTTACTGGTTTGAATAATATCTTCGTGAGACACCAGATCTTCTAGCTTCGAAGGGCGGTACTTTTCCACCCTAAAAGCAAGCAATTACCCCATTAATTTCGGATTTTAAGCTATGAAAACAGCCGTTAGCATTACAGGCTAGCATATTAAAAATGGTTTATTCGTTTGACTGAGATTACAACTTACCATGGTAGATTTTGCGGAGCTTTTTTCGCACCACTTTCCTTTTCGGCGGTCATAATAAGCGTATCTATTTGTGTTTTCTACACAATAATTATATTAAAATGTAGAAAATGTAAATATTTAGGCGCCGCCGGGTCGCCGCATGCGCAACAATACAAAACGTCAAAATTATCAACTAGGGATGTCCTTAATAATAATTTAACACAATCAATTATTCAGAGCCGCCTCCAGACCCGTCGAGAGAATATAGGTGGTTTCTCGCCTTCGCGTTCTCGCGCTCGCCTGTTCGCGGATCGGTGGCAATTTTTTTTCCCGCTTTACGGAAACTTTACTTTACTATTTACGGAAAGCTGTTTACATTGTGCATTGTGATCTCAGCCAGCTGTTTGCGTGAGTAAAATGTGCAAAATTAACAAATCTCACTTTTTGGCACTCTGCTTGTAATTGGTTAAATCTCACAAAGGTTAGCTGGTAGAAGATGCCTTAAGGCATAAAGCTCGCCAGTGCGCTTAGTTTTAAGTTATTTAACTTTGTGCAATAAAGTTTTTTTATTATTATTATTGTTTTCCTCTAATGAACGACTTTGGAAATAATATTAGGGTGCTGCACGTTCAGGTATTTGAGCCGGTTACATGCATCGTTTATTGTACCGCGTAAGGAAGTTCAGCGACTCGAGCATGTACCTTCACGAGCAAGTAACCGCGCAATTTATTTGCGTAGGTGCAGACATTTTACGCTGAAATGAGCAAGCTATGTAGTATATACTTTAGGTATGGCCTTGTACTGTGGGGAAATAGTACCGAAACGAAGCAAGCATTCATTGCTCAAAAAAATTGTATTCGCGCAATTTGTGGGGTTCCACCATTTGAATCATGTAAACCCCTCTTTAAACAGCTAATATTGTTGACCCACCCTGGTTTATATATTTATGAAACAGTATTGTTTGTTAAACAACACCCTAAACTATTTATTAAAAACTCAACAATATTTAATAAGTATAACACTAGGTACGCTAACAGTCTAATCTCTGAAATCATACCGAAGAGCAAAGTTTTTGACATCAACTCGTACAATATGGCAATAAAATTATACAATAAAATACCTACTACTTTTCAAGAATTGCCTAAATTTAAAAAAGTAATTTACGTCTGGTTGGGCGAGTTTTGTTTAAATGAAGTCACAAATAAAAAAAAATTGAAATAATGACATTGTATAGCTATTTAGATTTAAGTTTTAACATTACATAATTACCCTTTAATGTACTAATATATCTGACATGAAGTCATACCTACATTGCATGCTGAGGGTCAGTAAGACGTTATCACAAAGCCTATATATAATATATAAAAATGATAATAATAATTTATTACTGTTAACATGTTACATAATAGGTTAAGATGATTTTATGCAATAAAGAATTTGAATTTGAAGGCCCATATGTTAACTACATGCAACCATGACCAAAGCAGCAAGTAGAAACTATTTACGCAAGTAGCTAGGCAGTGCCTTACTTGCTGCAGCAACACCGTGTACAAGTAAAAGCGAGCGAGTTGTGCAACACTTCTTGCGTAAGTAACTCGCTCAAGTAACTGGCTTCAGTAAGATGTACTGTCGTACAACCACCTTGGTATCATGTTCCGTGACAACCACTCTTAACATAATGGAATCCTAATTGAATGTTGCGAGAAATAATTAATTACTACAGAAAACTGTCAAATCGCTATCGTCAATTCACATCCCTAACTTGCTGATTTCGGCAATGAGCAAAATTTTTATTTTATAACTTTTTAATTTAGCTACTTTTACTGCAATTTTTGTGTTATAGTGATACCTACTATGTCGATTTATATATAATCTGTTTTTTACTTATTATTTTTAAAATGGCAGACAGGGATCTTTCCGTGGGTCCTCGTGAGAATGTTAACTATCCTATAAGAGTGCAATATTGCGGTAATTGTTCTATGCCCATCGAATACTGTGAATATTATCCAGAATACGACAAATGCAAACAATGGCTAGAGAAAAACCTCCCAACAGAGTTTGAAAAAGTAAAAATTGGTGAGTGTTCAGTTTTTGTTAGGTTAGATTCTTTATTTTTTTTTGTAATTTACCTCAATTTTAAAATACCAGCACTTCTAATTAACATAAAGTTTAATCCATCCTTAAGTTTATTGAAACCTTAACAGTTCCAAGAAAAAAATATGTTAAAATCTTATCGGAGAAATCAACTTATTTTAATCATCCCTTCTGCAACTGGCCATGAGTCTTCTAATTGTTCCATAGATAGGAGCAAATGTAATCAGTCACTACCACTATCCAGTCATGATAAGATTTACTGGGTAGGGTTTATTGTGTGTGGGAAAGAGAGAAAAAGGGGACGCTTTAGAATCGAGACGCACGAATTAATTATAAATGATTGTGGTATTTGATAGATAATGAAGCCCTGATGCATGAACTAGTAGATTTATTTGAGGGAGACGCCCCGTTAAAAAAATATAACACTTTTAAGTTTTTAGGTTAAGTTGTAAAAAGAGGTAAACATAACAAGACGCATTTTTAACTTTTTAGTAACTAGTATACTGTCAACATTATTTATCAATGTTATACTCTTAGTAAAGTAAATAAAAATGTAAAAACTAAAAACATTTCAATATCACGAGCAACAAAAAACAATTAAAATCAATAAAATAAAATAAGAAAATAATTAACCATTTTTTTTTTTTTAACAATGGCACAGACTAATGCCTTAGTGTTATGTTTCTTAGGCCATGGAATCTGTGTTTTTACGTTGCTACTTTATATATTATTGTTGTTATTTTAACGACCAATGACGATAGGGAAGGCAAAGAGCTCCATGACAGCCATGCCTAACGTATTAAATATAACCTATTATTATAAGGTAACCTGAAATTATTACTTATAATAGATATGTTGTAAAAATATAGATATATAACTATTTTTTAACCTACCTAGCAGTGTCGTATCTGACATAAATGATTTCTGGATATGACTTAATCGAGTCTAACCTAACCTAACCTAACAGTGTCGTATCTGACTTAAAGGATTTCTTATACAGCCATATATATTTATTATAACTGTACTAAAGGCTTTCTGTGTAGTTATAATTATGAATGCCCCTGCAATTGTTTCCGAGAATAAAACTTCTGAAACGAAACCAATTCGGTTCTGGCACTTCGCCGACCGCTACCGCGGCACGTTCGCTTCGCTCACTCGGCTCGTGCACGCGGTTAATCGAGGTAACCTAACCCAACCTAATCGAACCAATTCGGTTTTGGGTACTGAAGGCCTAACCTAACCGAGCCAATTCGGTTTACTTGATAATGACAGTTGGCTGTGATGTGTGTTGGATATGACTTAATCGAGTCTAACCTAACCTAACCTAGCAGTGTCGTAATTGACTTAAAGGATTTTTGGATATGACCTAATTTATTTGAATCTAACCTAACCTAGCAGTGTCAAGGATTTCTGGCTATAACTTGAGTCTAAACTAACCTTAGCAGTGACGAATCCGGCTTGAGAACTTGTATACTTAGCAAAAAAAAATTTAAAAAGAAAATATTGAAGACATAAGGACTTAAAACCATGACCATAAATAATAAAAAAAAAAATTAAAGGACCTAAATCCAATGCAAAAATATTAATTAATAATACTTTTAATACAATAGAACAAATTATAAATTTTATGTTTAGTGTATAAAAGACAGTTAGTATGGTGCCAAATAAATGTTAGTGTTAGTATATACCTCCATGTATGTTATAATATCATGTTGGTTTGCATCAATTCTTATTATGTTTACCACTTTTTACAACTTAACCTAAAAACTTAAAAGTGTTATATTTTTTTAACGGGGCGTCTCCCTCAAATAAATCTACTAGTTCATGCATCAGGGCTTCATTATCTATCAAATACAACAATCATTTATAATTAAATCGTGCGTCTCGATTCTAAAGCCAACCCGAGAAAAATAATGTGTCTTGGGTTTTGCAACCGTCATGGAGAGGTTTGAAAGGGGCTTTTGTTTTATTGCACAGTGACATGCTGACCATCCACTATTTCTCTCCCCCTATAACCAAATACTGTATGTTTCTGTTAATGCCATCTTAGTATTCTGGCAAAGTAGGGTAATATAGTTTATCAGAAAGCAAAGAATCTTCCACTTAGTTAAGCTGAGTCTTGAACTAATTCTGTAAGTTTATAATGGAATTTAATAATGTTCTATTTTAGATGAAGAAGAGAATGCAGGTGGGGAAGAAGAGAAGAAGAGACAAAAGAGAGGAGGAAAGGGTATGCTCAAGTCCAAAAAGAAGGATGATGGACCCAAATTAGTTCAGTTGTCTCGGGCACCACGCGGAAAAAAGAAATCTGTCACTGTAGTCTCAGGGCTTAGCACATTTGGTAAGTCAAACAAATATAACTTATTCTCACAGAAATGATTAGGAATCTACCTGGGTTAAGATAAGCGCTAGGGCTGTGTCCATCGTGTGTCGGAAAAAGAGATGAAAAGAATGGTGTCTCGGGCTTGCGACTAACCATAGGCTGGTTTACAAAAGAGGCCTCTTTTTTAATTTTATTGTGCAACAAGACCCTCACTATCCACCATGCTGCTCCTCCAAAATACTGTATGAGCGATTTCATCTGATTTAATCCTTAAAAAAATCAGTTAATTTTCAAAATTAATGCACGCAGAACCGATGTCCGATGGAGTAGACGAGTTCTGGAGTGGAGACCACATACAGGAAAACACAAAGTGGGAAGATCCCCTGCCAGATAGAGGGACGACCTGAAAAAGGTCGCTGGTGGGGGCTGGATAAGGGTGGCAAAGAGGACAGCTGAGTGCCGACTTGGCACCTGGAATGTCCGTGGAGGGATAAAAGATAAGATGAATGAACTTCTAGATATGATGGATGAAATGAAGTTGGATGCGATTGGCGTGACCGAGACCAAGCGGAGGGGTAGTGAGATGCAGGACTTGCCGGGGGGAGGGATCGCGCTCTGGTCGGGAGTGGGAGTCAACGATCGCGGTAGTCAGGGGGTGGGCATTTTACTATCTAGCCGCTTGGCCGACAGCATGTACGAGTACTGCCTGGAAAGCCCAAGAATACTCTGGGTTCGTCTAAAAACTGGTCTTAAAAAAATATTTATAGCCGTGGTTTACGCCCCAGTAAGCTCAGCCCCACAGCAGGAACTGGAGAATTTTTGGAACCAGGTCAGGACAGTTCTAGATTTGGCAGTTGGGAACGAAAATATAATATTATGTGGCGACTTGAATGGATGGGTGGGGACACGTCGTGCAGATTACGAAACGGTCCTAGGTGATTTTGGAGATAGGAGAGTAAATGATGCAGGTAAGCTTATTCTTGACGTGTGTTTAGAAAAGAATATTTTTGTGTCCAACACAATGTTTGCTCACAAAGATATTCACATGTATACAAGAACGATGAATAGTGAAAAGAGTATGATTGATTTAATAATAGTTGATGAAAGACTGCGAACACAGACTCTGGATACCAGGGCGTATCGTGGGCCAGAATTGGGAACAGACCACTACCTAGTAATCACTAGGATTAGTGGTCTGTTCACAAAATGGCGCCACCGGCGATCAGGTGGCAATCTGTCAGCAGTAGAGAGAATAAAGAGTGAAAAGTTACAAGATGATAGTGTGAAAGAGGAGTATATGAAACGCGTCAAAGATAAACTTATCAACTTGAAAGATGTGAGCAAAGATGTAGAAGAGTGCTGGAAGTACCTAAAAAATGGTATGGTAGAATCGGCAAAAGAAGTATGTGGAGTAGCAAAAAAGCGAGCAACTAAAGGTGACGCGTGGTGGGATGAAGAGGTTAAAGAATCGGTTGAAAGAAAGAAGAAAGCTTGGATAGATTACGTTGCTTCGCTAAATATGAATGAAAGTATGAAAAGAGAAAAAAAGAAGATATACCATCGCTGCAAGAATGAGACAAAATCTTTGATTAAGGAGAAGCGTGAAAGATGTAAAGAAATAGGTGAAAACAGGATGACGAGCAACTTTAAGGAGAACTCCAAACTTTTCTGGAGGGAAGTTAGGAAGGCCAAGGGTGGCTTGACATCTTGTCGAATGAATAGAGTTAGATCAAAGAGCGGTAACATTCTTGCAAACACGAATGAGGTGTTGGAGCGATGGAGTGAATATTTTAGTGAGATGTATGCTAGTACGATTCCTAACGACGTTACGACGGGTACTTTACCTCCAGAGCTACCCTCAAATACAACGTCTACATCTAAAGAGGAAATAAGTGTGCAAGAATTGCAATCGGCAATTAGAAGCCTGAAATGTGGCAAAGCAGCGGGAAAAGATCGAGTGCTCGCCGAAATGATCAAATACGGAGGTATACCGGTCTGGAACGCTTTCCACCTACTATGCAACCTTTGCTGGCAGGAGGGAAGAGTACCGGAGGACTGGCAGCAATCAGTCATCGTTCCTTTGTACAAAGGTAAAGGATCTAGATTGGACTGTGCCAACTACCGAGCGATTAGTTTGATCAGTTTGGCGAGCAAGATGTATGGCAAGATTCTCACGAAACGCCTGCAAGAGAAGACAGAAGGTCTTTTATGGGAGGCACAAGGAGGCTTTAGACCTGGAAGAGGATGCACTGACCAAGTCTTCTCGCTCCGCAATATCACAGATAAGTTTTTGGCCTTAAACCAGAAAGTTTTCTGTGCTTTTGTGGATTTGGAGAAGGCTTTTGATAGAGTTGTAAGAAAGAAGCTTTGGGACATATTGCCGGAGTATGAAGTGGATGACAAACTGCTACAGGCTATACAGTCCCTGTACAAGGGCTGTAAAGCTTGTGTGCGGGTAGAGGGAGGTATGTCGCCTTGCTTTGAATCCCAAATGGGCGTCAAACAAGGCTGCGTGCTGTCCGCCAGATTATTCACTTTATATCTCGACAAATGCCTAAAAAGAGTAAGGGAGAGTGACTGTGGGATAAAAATGGGTGATCTTGTGGTGAACTGCCTGCTTTATGCAGATGATGCTGTTCTTATGGCATCGTCCGAACAACAATTGCAATCACTAGTCACAGAAATGAAAGAGGGATGTGCAGAAAAAGGACTCCGTTTAAATGCGAGAAAAACCAAGGTACTAGTGTTTGAAAGAAGAAGGATGACAACCTTGACGATAAAGATTGATGATGAAACGCTAGAACAGGTAAATGAAATTATATATCTGGGCAGTGTTTTCACTGCGGATGGGAAGTATGATAGGGATGTTGAAAGAAGAGTGAACGCGGGAAATAGTGTTAATGGGGCCCTGGGGTCACTGATCGCCAGTCGTAATGTCAGTGATAAAGCTCGACTCGCCATACACAATGCCATGCTAATACCAACACTTATGTATGGAAGCGAGACGTGGATATGTCAGAATACGCATGAGAGTAGAGTTAATGCAGTAGAAATGAGGTCTTTACGTCGGATATGCGGCGTAACTTTGATGGACCGTATACGTAATAACGAAATACGCAAAAGGGTAGGTATAAAAGAAAGCATAGGTACAAAAATAAAGAAAGGCATGCTCCGATGGTTCGGGCATGTCGAAAGGATGAGCGAAGAGAGATTGACGAACCAGATATATAATGCGAAAGTTGTGGGTAAAAGAGGCCCTGGCAGACCAAGACTTGCCTATCATGATCAAATAAATAAAACATTAGCTGAAGGTGAATTAAAAAGCCATCGAAACAAGAGGGCATGTATGAAGAGGTTGATGAATGTCGAAGAGGCGAAAGAGGTATGTCGTGATCGTGACAAGTGGCGCTCAATTGTCTCTGCCTACCCCGCAAGGGATTTGGCGTGAAGATATGTATGTATGTATGTAAAAGATCGTGTGAAATGGCAAGCCATGGGGGAGGCCTACATCCAGTAGTGGAGAGACATAGGCTGATGATGATGATAATTACTGCAACCAAAACACCCAAAAAGTGTCAAGGGATTACCACCAAGATAAATATGTGAGTTTATATTGAACTTACCGTGCGGGAATAAAATATTCCAAAAGAGAGTCAATGAAATATTATGATCCCACAGAAGAAATGATCAGCAACAGATTCAAGACTTGTTTTTTTGTTGACTGTACTTGCACCCACCTGATGGTAAGTAGGTAGAGGTTTATGAATGTTCGCAACTGGAATCAGACACTAATGACTGACATCAGTCCCTAACACTATGACGTCTTGACTGGGCATAAGAGCAATTCAAGCGTGATCCCGTGAAAATTGGATACACTTAACGGTGTTTATTGGCACAAATAGTGGATACTTTCCTGCCACCTATTTGTTGTTCATGTTGAAAGTATGTGCCATTTGCAATAACCTCGAATGCCAATTTTTTATTTCAAGGAGAACTAATATTGGTGATAGCATTTATAGAACTAGCTTCCAAGACTGCATTAACGGAATCATACAGCATTTGGTTATAGTGTATTATCTATGACAATTATGTATGTAAAAGTGTATTTCTCATTAAAAGAATGCATTCATATAACCAAGCCTAAAACACTCTGAAAATAATTATTATTATAAATTATTTTTCTTCCAGATATTGATTTGAAGGTAGCGGCTAAATTCTTTGGCACTAAATTTGCATGCGGCTCCTCTGTGACGGGAGACGACGAGATTGTAATCCAGGGAGATGTTAAAGATGACCTGTTCGATATTATACCAGAAAAATGGCCAGAGGTAATATATAATATATATATTTTTATATTTTTTATATTAGCACCTATTTTAGGACTTGTGGCCTTGTGCCAACCTGATGGTAAGTGGTGCGCGAGGTCCATGAACATTAGCAACTGCAATCAGACACTCATGACTGACATCAGTCCCTAACACTTGCCGGCTTGACTGGGTATGACAGCATTCGCCCTTGATCCCAAAACATGTGGATACACTTTACTGGGTTTATCGGCACTAACGAATACTAATATGAACTAGATTGCATTTTTCTTAACTTAAATGTAAACAACAACTAAAGTTGCCAGTATTTTACATGGAGGTAAATTCCAATTGTTTTCTGATAACACTTTTATTTATTTATTTATATTTATATATTTATCGCCATAGGATCCTATCGGAACACTCGGTTAAGTCAATTTTTCTTAACAACAACGCTAAACAAAATACCTGGCCAGATATGGTGATACAGTATGGCAAGGAACAGCCCCAATTTCCATTATTATTATCTCTATCTCTTCCACTTCTAAGCCTAATAATTATTATAATATATAATAATTTAGGTCTCTTTTGGTAGGTCTAAAGGTGCCTCGTCGGGTATTTTAATAAATATTACTTAAAATACTATATTCTAATTTAGATATGTCAGTAAACTATAACTAAAAATAAATATATATATATATATGTAAAAAATGTCAATATAATTAATATATAATATGTCACAAATTCCTAAAAAAGCTATAAATTAAATCCGCTGTAAAGGCTTCGTCAATCACATAATTTAAACTTAAAACAATTTATAATTAACAATGTCATAGGTACTTATCTAAAATAAGATTATGTGAATTTAAATATGAATTTATGTCGTAAATATGTCATCATCTTCCAACGCCTCATTTATAGTATAATAGGCTTTCTTAGTCAACATACATTTTATTTGTCTTTTAAATTGCCTATCATCCAAATCCCTTAACCAGTTTGGAGTTTTATTTAAAATAGGAACACAAATACATAGAAAGCTTTTTGATATTTTTTGTAATCTATGTTTCGGAGGTGGTATACAAGGTTTTTGACGAGAGTTTGATCTTTTTGGATGTGTAATTTGGTAGTCTTGTTTGTTTTCCCTGTTAAATATGGGTCTTTACTTATTTATTGGGTCAGAAACATTTCTAGTTAACAGTATTAATTTTATATTAGTATTTTCATAATAGCTTGCAAGTCCTAAATATGCATTTTTGTAACCTATATGCAAACTCCAAGTATGGGAGCAACTGACTCCAGCCACTGACAACCAACATCAGTCCCTACCACTATGCCGGTATATTGAACTCTTGCTGAGAGGGCATTCCACATCTTCAGCGTTCAACAGATGTAAGAGTCTTCAAATTCATATGTACGCATAGGGATAGTGGCTATTGTATGTGGATGCATATTTTGGACTGCGCGTGTGGTTGGGTTGCGGAATAGAGAAGATGGGTTAAGGTTGTGGAAATTTCTAAATTTTGTTTATTTTCAATTTTCAGATAGACGAAGATAGTATTGATGACCTTGGAGATCAGAAAAGATAAAATTTGTCTGTTATTTATTAAACACAACAATTTTTCTAACAATACACTAAATCTGAAATACAAAGTCTAGGTTCTAGTACTATTGCTAGGCACGTGCTTACGAGGGTGGTCTGAAAAGTTTTCGACCTAACAAAACTCAGATTTATTGGGCTTAAACTGTGCCAACAGAGCATTGGAAATTTAATAAAAACGCTCAGACAGCTTTCTCATATCTAAATATGTGACAAACACGTTCTTTGGACATGTCCATAGCCTCTGCTATATCTCTCACTTTAATTCGGCGATCGTCTAGCACCATTTCGTGAACCTTAGCGATGTTATCGTCAGTAGTTGCAGTTTTTGGACCTCCCAAACGTTCATCGTCTCCCAAGCTCTTACGGCCACATTTAAATTCAGCTGCCCAAAATTTCACTGTGGTAAATGATGGTGCAGAGTCCCCGTACACAGAGTCCAACTCATCTTCACTCATCACTCAAACGAAATGACTGAAACTTTGATGAGTACCTGTCAGAAGATGCAGTGTATGCAATGTACTTACATTTCCTGACTTTTATTGACGAGTGCTGCCATCTTCACGTTGAGGTCGGAAACTTTACAGACCACCCTCGTATCTATACCGCGTGTGAAAAGAGAAATATTTTTTTAGGCTTATTTTCATTGGTAGAACGTCTATTTGAAATAAAATGGGTCCCTTTTTTTCATTATTTGACAAACAAAACACTACTGCATGGTGAATAAGGCCGCGTCTGAAAATGGCGATATCCATCGTGATAAATACTTAAAGGCTGGGAAGTGTTATTATTAATTGATATCGCCCACAGCCGAGAGACGAAATAGAGAGAGAAAGAATTACGTAAGTCAACGTTCGCGCGATCGTCGACCTCTCTCTCTACCTACTTGATTAGGCTGAGTATGATTTGCGATATTTTTAGGATAACTTCTCTGCACCGTAACTTAATATTTTATTACTGAATAATGAAAATAAAATATACATAGTTCTTTATTTTTATTCTAGATTATAATATAAATATATATGCCCTTTAATAAATTCCACGCAATATATTATATCAAAACTGTATAACAATTATGATTTTTATTTTGAAAAATAGTTTACTTTTTTTAAAATTTCAAATAGAGGATTTGCTAATGATACCTGAAATAAAAACATCGCGACCGTTTCAGACCGGGGTGGTCAGAAACAGGTCACATTTAGCCAACTTTACTATAGGCCAATCATGACAATATACTCCATGGTTCATCAAAATTTTTGAGTTACATACACGGCCTGGCTATAAATATGATAAAGGATGAAATCCATTTATGTAACAAGACTAGGCTGGAGAATCAGCCTAACAAGCTAGCTGTTGACCTCACTATCCCTCAAGAAGTCAGGCGTTTTAAAAGACGTAAAGTGCTAGAAGCAGACAGCCAGCAAAATTCAAGCTGCTGAGCAAATAAGGAGATATTCCCAATTGGAAATATGGATAAGGACTCCAGGTTATAGGAAAGTGGACACACAGCTAGGTTGGAAGAAGAGAATCACTCGAAATTAGTGGGAAAATAATAGTAATAAATTCGTTTATTTCAAACCACTAGGATTCATATTAAAAAATATATTATAACTTACAGATGAATGTGCTTAAATTTAACTATAATAGATGTATATACACAGCGTCTCAGTCTATCATAAAGCCAAGCCATCTATGCCAAGTAGATCGCTGCTGCTACATAGATATCAGCAGCAACCCACACAGCTGTACACTATGTGGCCAGTTCTATCCAATATCTGTACATTGCTGTCGGGAGCAGCATGACATACAGATTTATACTCTGTATAAAAAAGCAATGATCCTAATTAATTTTAAAAGGCTGATGTTAAAGAAATTGTTGTGTTTAATATTATTTAGGATATTTACATGTTTGATATCTACTTCAATAAATTATTGAATAAAAACTGTGTTTTATTTATTATACTTGCCATAGGCATTAATGGCAATATACCGAAGTACAAAAAAAAGGATTCCATTTAATTCCTGAACAATGGGGTGTATCAGGCAAAGCTTTTTTATAAATGTCCCTAGCGGCACTGGTACCTTGTTTACAGCTATGTCGGATCATTTTTTAAATGTTTTTGTAGTTTTTTTATTTTTATAACAGAAATAATAATTTTAACTTAACGTTACCTACCTTAAAATACGAATTAGGAAAGCAAACACCGTCTTTAAAAAGAAAAAAGGTTTAATTAATAGAACGGCAATTTTGAGATCACCTTTGATTTCGCTTGAAAATCTCGATTTGTACATTTAAAAGCTCCTCCCTCACTTCGGTAATATATCCAGAAAACAATAAATTTCGTAACAAAAATACAAGTTTTCTATGGAACTGACAATTTTATTAGGTACCATCTATCATGCGCCATCTATCGTGATAAAAAGTTAGTGGTACACTCCGTTGTGGATTGGATCCTTTTTGAGTAACTGCATCCAATTAAATTCCTGAACAATTGTGGATTGGATCCTTTTTGAGTAACTGCTTCCAGTTAAATTCCTGGACAATTGTGGATTGGATCCTTTTTGAGTAACTGCATCCAATTAAATTTCTGAACAATTGTGGATTGGATCCTTTTTGAGAAACTGCATCCAATTAAATTCCTGAACAATTGTGGATTGGATCCTTTTTAAGTAACTGCATCCAATTAAATTTCGAAAAATTGTGGATTGAATCCTTTTTGAGGAACTGCATCCAATTAAATTCCCGAACAATTGTGGATTGGATCTTTTTTGAGTAACTGCATCGAATTAAATTCCTGAACAATTGTGGATTGGATCCTTTTTGAGTAACTGCTTCCAGTTAAATTCCTGAACAATTGTGGATTGGATCCTTTTTGAGTAACTGCATCCAATTAAATTTCTGAACAATTGTGGATTGGATCCTTTTTGAGAAACTGCATCCAATTAAATTCCTGAACAATTGTGGATTGGATCCTTTTTAAGTAACTGCATCCAATTAAATTTCGAAAAATTGTGGATTGAATCCTTTTTGAGGAACTGCATCCAATTAAATTCCTGAACAATTGTGGATTGGATCCTTTTTGAGTAACTGCATCGAATTAAATTCCTGAACAATTGTGGATTGGATCCTTTTTGTGTAACTGCGTACAATTAAATTTCTGAATAAATGTGGATTGGATCCTTTTGGAGTAACTGCATCCAATTAAATTATCTTTTTGCGTAACTGTCCAATTAATTTCTCCTTTTTGCGTAACTGTGTCCAATTAAATTCTCCTTTTTGCGTAACTGCATCCAATTGAATTCTCCTTTTTGCGTAACTGTGTCCAATTAAATTCTCCCTTTTGCGTAACTGTGTCCAATCAAATTTGTGGAAAACATAAATTTAGCCAAAAAAATGCAATTATTATACAAATCATAAATATTATTTATTTTAAATGGAAGTTACCACGTATGTATATTTTTAATTTTATTCATTTTAATATGTTGGCTTTCAATTAATGTTTTCACCTATAAAATTTACAGAATTATGCACGAACTATACGCCGCTCGGCAGACCAGTCTGAAGGTGATGCCAGGCTGACGCAGTGTATGTAACACAGAAATGAATGGACATCTTGTACATCCTCAACCTGAGCAGCAAGCTGGAATACATGACAGATTATTGACGTAATCCCAATTGACTGAGTCGTCCAGGCCCGGATGGCTCATGGGGATGGGGACATTTCCCCCGGCAGAATCATAGCTAATCACCCGCTGGTAATTCATGCACTTTTGGTTCTGGGGCACCGTTGCTGGTATTACAGCGCTCGTGTGGCTGACGAACTCAGGGGGTTCTCTAGGACAACTTTGCTGTTAGGGGGCCGTGTGCAAGACGGAGTGATGTTCTGGAGATGCTTGAAGTGTCCGTTGTCGTCCCGAGAACATAGGTCTATTCAGGCCGACGACAAACTCCTCAATAGCACAGATTATATAGGCTCAATAGTAGGCATCGCCTAGCCATGACGGAACTACGCACAAACCACGGCGCTCGGGAGACCACTCTGAGCGATATGCAGATTAGATCTTGGCCAGGTATAATGTAAGGTGCGAGGAGCCATTTTTTATAAAACAAAAACTGAACAACGCCATCTAAGGAAAATTTTGCATACTAATTTTATTTTTAAATGCAGTGCCATCTATTGACGTGTGTGTGAACTAAATATAAAATTAAATATAATATAAATTCCTATAATTATACATTTTAATTGTAAATGTATATATAGTTTTTAGTATTTTTTACCGGTTAAAATGTATTATTTTAAAATGTTTTAAATAAGAAATGAAAGTAAATGTTGTTTTTGTTAATAATGGTATTGCCATTGTAAAATACAATCGATTTATAGTTTTTTCATATAGAAACATTATCATCTCAACAAAATCAACACAAAATAAAATCATTTCTAAACAAATTGCTTTCATTGTGTGTTGTGTTTTCGCTAATGACAATGTTACGCGAGTGCATATAAAGTGTAGCCTAAAGCATTGACGACCATGGCAGGAAGTGATTAGGAGCATATCTTAGTATTTGTGATCAGAATGTAGCGCCTAATCAAGTTCCATATTCGCAAGCAAAATTTTAGTATTGATCTTTTTTGTGTCTAAATAAAAACTGATATTAATTAAACTTAAAAATGGCTGTGGTTAATCGTAAATTAGTGAAAATGGAAGTGGTTCATCTGGGTGACTATGAATTCACCAAACAGGACATCATAGGACACGGGGCTTTTGCGATGGTGTACAAAGGAAGGAAGAGAAAGGTATGTTACCATTATCTTTTGTTTAATATTTACTAATCATCTCGGTTTCTCTCCCTCCCGCTACTATAAACAATTCTCTAGATAAACGCGTTTTGAGCTTGCTTGTATAATATCGATTTTAAATATACGTGGGTGGTGGCAGCTGATACGCACGTCACGAATTTCAGTAGCTCGCAAGTGGAAATTAATTATTGCTGACCTTTATGAATACTAGGTCTAATTCACTACATTTCTGTCTATAATTTTGTGTTAAAAACATAAATTATTGCAATATTTCATTGTGTTGTCATAAAAATAACCTAACAAAAATATTTGATAGAAATCAGCTGATCGTTATTTTTGATGCATTTTCCCTCTGCCCGTGAAAAATTAAAAGCAAAGCCAAGAAAGGTATTTTAAGTTACTGCAAATAATAACACATGGTATTTTTATAAAGTAATAAAATTTTCCCAAATGTGTTAATTAACTGTAAACAATTTACTGTGATAAACAAAAGACTTACTTAATGTGTGTGTATAAAACAATAATATAAAGTAAAATTATTATTTTTTGGGATGGTTATTTTAACATGCCACACATTTTGTAACATTATTTTCTCAGTAAAATATACAACAATTTGAAGAACCTTTTTGTTTTATCAATTTAAGGTAAATCATCAGCTATTGGTCACCTGAGGACTTGCAACATATTTTTATTTAATAAGTTATTTATATTGTACCTATTAATTCTAAATTTACTTTTTTTTAATCTAAGTATATCTATCTTTTTACTATAATTAGTAATGACAATAGAAACTTAAAAAGGTCCAAAATCTACAGCTATACTTGCCATGCAGAAAAGTGTATATTGTATTGCACCAAGAATAGACTGGTTTACAAAGGAGGCCTCCTTTTATCATTTTATTGTGCAATAAGACTATCAACCATTCTGCTCCTCTCTCTACCCAACCAATACTGAAAAATATGAATCCCATATAAAAACAATATGTTTTTGTTATTATGTTTATTTATTTTTCCAAACATCTGATCAAGAACTTGTTGTATTAGATTAGCATTATCTTATCATGACGTTACATTTAAGACTTGGCACTGTTTTATAATAATTTTGGCAAGAATCTCCTATTTTCATGCCACCTTGTTCTGTGTTCTGGCAAAACTGCAAGTTAACCAAACAGACATCATTTCGACTGTAATCCCTTATGGGGTAGCCACTATCCCTACATGTAAATATAATTGAGATCAGACATTATCATCACAGTTTCTTGAGAAACATCTCGCTGGCGCGGTTAAGTCCGTGAATTTAGACTTGGAGGTACTGGGTTTAATTCCTGGTCGGGACACAAAAATATTTATTAGTGTAAATAAAAAATACATTTAATTAATATTTAATTTATTTGTGATATTTCTCGAGTTTGGTACGCTGGAGACATCAACAAGCTTGACACTTGTCATGATTGGCCTTTAGTAGAGTTGGCTAAATGTGAATCCGCTTATTTATAAGCGTGGTTTCTGACTACCTCGAAAGGGAAACGGTCGTGATGATACTTTACTTTTACAATTCCACAAGTTGTTGGTATTAGTGAAACGAGCTTCCAAGACTGCATTAACGGAATCATACAGTATTTGGTTGGGTAGGAAGAGAAATAGAATGGTGGATGGTGAGCGTATTATCGCGCAATAGAAAAAAAAGGAGGCCTCCTTTTCTTAAACCAGCCAATTGTCGGTCGCAAGCCAGAGACACCATTCTTCTCATCTCTTACCCACACACGATGGACCCGGCACCCGCACGGTGAATCCATGGAATGCTTAGAAATTTGTCTTCTGTATGTTTGAAAAGTGTAATTATCATGGTACATTCCTGGGTTCGAGCCACCACTGCTTCTCGGACATGACTATGTATGTGGTGAACTGACTGGTTCATTTCTGCGTCTCATGGTTCCTAGGAACAATTTTGCCAGTTTCATGAAAATTTGTTCAGTAATATAGGCGTGAAGGAATCCTAACCAACCAAATACTGTATGATTCCGTTAATGCCGTCTTAGAACCTCATTCTATAAATGACAGACCTGCCAAAGGTCCAATTCTTTCAATGAGTGGTGCAAAGATTTTGCTGGAATTCCTCTCTTACATAGTTTTAGATGATGGAAACATATTGTATTGTATATTTTATACTCAGCCAATGCAAATGATTTTATCTCTCTCTCACGATCAACAAATTCAAAATATAAAATAACATATCTAGAAATGCCTTTAAGTAAATGTAAGATACTTGACAAGCCCTAAAATAGATATTACATAATAACTGATAATATAGCATGTATCCAAGCAAACATATCTTTGGCCAAACAGTCTACAATAGATATTAATGGCCATGAAATCCAATTTAGGATTTATGCCAATATAAATATGGTTTACTTAGGACTGGTGAGATTCTACAGAAATGTGTATATGACCAGACCACTTAGGTGCACGAATTCGTGATTAATTCGGGCCTAAAGCCGCTTGTCCACTGACATTGTCAGTTTAGTTTAGTTTAATGCATCTTTGAATATTACTAATGACTCGCGCTGCACAGTACTAATTGCGAGTATCCAAGTTCCTAAAGTATAATAGGTAAGTTTTTAAAAAAAAAGTATTGCCCATCTGATGGTTAGTGGTGCGAGGTCCATGAATGTTTGCAACTGGAATCAGACACTCGTGTCTGACATCCATCCCTAACACCATGCCGGCTTGACTGGGCATGACGGCAATTCGAGCCTAATCCCAAAACGTGTGGATACATTTTACTGGGATTATGAGCACGAACGGGGGATAATTTCCCGCCCCGGCAGATTGGGCAATTTACCACCATCAGTCCGTCTATCACCTAGAGAGTTTCGTGTCATTAGCGTCATTACGCAACAAAATCTGATGCGACGTGCCATTGTCAACGCAAAGCGTTACTTGAAAAGCGACGTAATCGAAAGGAATATGCAGATGGAAACACTGACCGAATACGTGCGTCCGCGTCGTCTGGCGGCTGGCATGTTCGCGCGCGCAGAGGCGACAGACTTGTGAGAAACCTGGCCCTCTGCACGCCCGTCCGCCGGACTCCAGATAATGCTAAAAGCGAATGCAACCTCTGTTAGAAAGTAAATTCCTTCACACAGATTCCCCACTCCCCCTAAGGGGGGGGGTGAGAAGATCAGTTTAGTATTAGCATCATTACGCTTTAAGTAATTAAACCGAATAATGATAAACTGAATGATGTCAACATCACCATGTCTGAGTCATCAGCTGTCACAAAATTCCACACATAAAAGAACAAAACGCTGACGGAAATATTTGCATTTTATAGGAAGTCTGCACCTTCATTTGCCACCATAAAACGTTGTAGCCGAGTATTTAAACACGGCAGCAAGTAGCTCGAAGATGATCCCAGGTCGAGACGTCGAAACACGCCCTTTACCGAAAAAAAAATTAAATAATAATCGCTACTTCGGCGCCGTTATCTAGTTGTCGTTGACGTCCTGTTGATAGCAGCGGTGGACAAACGGTCTGTAGGTATCTGTAACTAATTTAACTTTAGTTCTCAAATTTCTGTTACACTACTGCTCTAGTGTTGAATACTATAGCATGAAGTGATTGCCTCTAAAATACGGTTAGCCTAGCCGGAGTCTAGATCTCTGTCTTAGTTTTAAGCAGGGTTGAGATATAAATCATTGGGTCTTGTCCACAAGTTCAATGTCGCTTAGCGAGCTATGGAGAGAGCTAAGATTTCTTAGAAGGATACTCAGAAACGTTGATATCCGACAGTGAAAAGTTACCGACATAGCTTTTAAAATTAGCTGAAGTGGCAGTGGGCTGCACACGTCTGACGCAGAACCGATGAACGATGGAGTAAATAGACGAGAGAGGCGAGTTTGATAGTATTCGTACTCAAATATGTGGAATCAGCAATTTATCTTCTTTACATTATTTATTTTATTAATGCAGTTTTTTTTCTTTGATTCAAGATTTTTATATTACTCGTAGACGCGGCCAAAAAGCACGCTGCCTCACCTAGCATAGATTCTACACGCATACGTCTAGTCGCACGCACACAAACACCGTGCCGAAGAAAGAGATAGAATCAGTTATGAGCAGTTAGCAGCTAGTCTACACGCATACGTCTAGTCGCACGCACACAAACACCGTGCCGAAGAAAGAGATAGAATCAGTTATGAGCAGTTAGCAGCTAGTCTACACGCATACGTCTAGTCGCACGCACACAAACACCGTGCCGAAGTCTACCGAACTGAAACGACGTTAGACGATGCTGTGCGTTCGGAGTGGGGGGTGTTAGGTTTATTTTCGTTACGGAATTTCTTGATTCGGTCGCCGCGCTCAAAGCCCGCGATAAAAGCTATTCAATAGCTTAAAAAACTATTTTGATAGGAATAAAATATGTAATTTTGAGCGTTCCGAATTGATGTCATGCTCTGAGCATTCAAATCGTGATATTTAATTCGGAACAACTGTCACTATCATTTTTATTCTAAGCGCTCTAATTAAGAGCATGATTTGGAACGAGGTAAATAAATACACAATGCCATGCTGGTACCAACACTTATGTATGGAAGTGAGACGTGGATATGTCAGAGCACGCATGAGAGTAGAGTTAATGCAGTGGAAATGAGGTCGTTGCGTCGGATATGCGGTGTTACTTTAACGGACCGCATACGTAATGACGAAATACGCAAAAAGGTGGGTATGAAAGAAAGCATAGGGACAAAAATAAGGAAAGGCATGCTCCGATGGTTCGGGCATGTTGAAAGGATGACTGAAGAGAGATTGACGAACCAGATATATAATGCGAAAGTTGTGGGTGAAAGAGGCCCTGGCAGACCAAGACTCACTTATCACGATCAAATAAATAAAACAATAGCTGCCGGTGCAATAAAAAGCCATCGAAACAAAAGGGCATGTATGAAGAGGTTGATGAATGTCGAAGAAGCAAAAGAGGTATGTCGAGATCGTGACAAATGGCGCTCAATTGTCTCTGCCTACCCCGCAAGGGACCTGGCGTGAAGATATGTATGTATGTATGTAAATAAAATCTGCGGTCATAACCACTAGACCATCCAGTCGTTGAGATATATGACGAATATATCACTATTGGTTGCATCATGATTTAAAATAAATTTCAAAAGTAATAACAAACGTCGGCCGACTCTTATCTCTCCGATCTTATCTTGAATCTCAGTTCATTACTTCGACAAGCACAATCTCTAAATATATTAAAAAAACTTCTAATTCCTCACCTTCTTGAAATAATACCCATATTATTTAATTAGTATTATGTAATATGTATTTTATTATATTTATTATTCGTATTTATTGCATTAGTATATAAGGTAAGACGGCATTAAAACGGAATCATACAGTATTTGTTTCGGTAGGGAGAGGAGTAGAATGGTGGATGGTGAGCATATTATCGCGCAATAAAATAAAAAAGGGAGGCCTCCTTTTCTTAAACCAGCTTATTGTCGGTCGCAAGCCCGAGACACCATTCTTCTCATCTCTTACCCACACACGATGGAGCCGGCATCCAAGAAGCCATGGAATGCTTAGAAATTTGTCTTCTTGATCCTATTTACATTTTATTTATTAATCTAATCCTATAGTTTAATTATTATTAATATTATTCTCTTATTTTTAATTGTGAAATATATCATTTTATTTTTTTGACTCTGCACCCATAATATTCATTCTGTCACTCTCCAACAGTTGCTGGTAGAGAATACCTTTATGGTATTATGCTCGCCTATGTACATCTTTTTATATTTTGTGTGCAATAAAGGATTTTATTATTATTATTATTGCTTCGAGTTCCAGTTATAAGCCACGCTAACATCATATTATTATGCCAAATTATTTAGCGTTAACTGTCGGATTCATACTTTTTTTTGCAATGGAACTATTGTTACGCTGGTAACTTAAACAAACGAAACGCGGTTTAGTCTTTTGAGTTAATGGACCATGTTTATAATTTTCAATGTAATTGTACTTGATTAAACAATACAGGAAATTAAACCGACGTAATTTCAATACAGTAATCTTATAGATTAGGTCGCGAACTGTTTAGCCTTCCCATATGTGGGGGATTTGTGTGCGAACTGTCAAAATGTTCGCGGGTTTTTTCTCTCAAATTTTGAATATATGATATATTTTGTAAATTCTCAAATACTGTTTCGGCATTTGAATGTTCATAAAGGTTTCATTCGCACTAGAAGTGAAAATAAACACGATTTGGTTACGACAAATAACAATCAAATAGCAGATAGCAAAAGTAGAAATGTCAAATTCAAATATTTTTTTAAATTCAAATTCAAAATCGTTTATTGCACAGAATACAGGTAGATATAGGATAATACAATTTTACAGTTCAGCTGTATCCTACCATAATGGTATGCAAATAATAGTACATGTCAAATTACAACTAAAATTATATTTGTCAACACTTATAATGTAAAAATTCTTGGATACTATAAAAACATTGTTCTTTTAACCATTTAATTAACAGCTTTTTAAATTTAATTATTGATGTTAATTGTTTTAATTCTATAGGCAAACCGTTAAATATTTTAATACACATTTGGTGACTATTTTTAGAAACAATGGTAAGACTTGTGGCAGGTTTCCATAAATTGTCAGATATAAATGAAAGTTAAAAATGAACAGCTTTTTCAATGCGCGTGTCGATCCTTACGACTCGATAGCTAGCTTACTACTGATATGCAAACTATTCAAGTGCGTCAATAAGACGTAGTTTGCTAGTTCCATACGTAATGTATTCGTACCCGTATCTTCCCTTTTTGTTTTAATACAAGGAAGAATGGTACACTTAAAGATAACTTAATGTTAAGATGAAAATATAACAAATACATTTTCCGATTTATTATTACAGCCGGTTTGTGAGAGGTTAACAATCCTATTTAAATAGTCAATTATAATATAATCGTTTTTTTTTATCTGTGTCAGAAAAATCAGTTTCTTTTAGACTATAAACTTGTTTCGACCACTTCGCATAAAATAGTTCATTTTGTGCCGAATCACATATTTATTTATCTGTTATTCATGCAAGGAGTTTGTTGATCCAAATATTGATTACGTTGAGTCATTCATTGCGTGTTAAATTATTTTGCGAAGGAGGCGTGGCTTTTATCTTCTTCATTTCCCAAACTGAAATCTCACAGAAGAAATACTGAGTATTGTGTTTTCTGAGAAATAATCAAACTTCCGAGTTATAAAGAGATGGAAGTGGCAATGAACCGACCAATCTAAAAAGTTGTTTGCAAGATTCGAAAGGTGGGATTCCACAAATTGCTCTAATACACTTTTTTATTCAATAAATGCTCTATTCATGTCAGTACTACCCCATATAGTCGGTTTTTTAAGTTACGCATTTAATTTATCTGATGTCACATTTATAGGAACTATAATTAGGTATAAGGTACATTTGTTCCAAACCAAATTATATCAAACAAGACCATTGACCTAAAGGACGTCAATAACAAACCAAATAACGAGTTTGTGGCCGTCTACAAAAACAAGTTGATATTTTTATTATCTTTCGACGTGATAGACGTACCGAGGTAGACGGAATTGTAATTGACTTAATCCAATGACCGGGCATAATACAAATTATTATTGTTGGCCCTAAACTTTTGACTTCCCTTAGTGATCTAGCAGTTATTATAATCATCGCATACTCTAGGACACAGAGACTGTTGGACACGGGCTTTCTAGAAATTATTAGAGAATTTGGCCAACACTCGCCTTGCCCGCGCCGCTCAGACGGGTCAATTTTTGATGACAATTTATTAACAATATTACACGTTGGTATTAGTCTAACCTGGACCGACGGCTTAAAGTATTGCCAAATTGGTGGTGTTTTAAATCTATGTCAAGTGTATTTCTCAGTGGTACATGCCAGAGTTCGAACAGACCTTTCGACCTTTTTAGCATTTTAAAGAAAGCGTTTTTCCAACCCACCACCGCACGCGGAAGGGGGGGGGGGTTATTACTGGTAGTGGACGCTAGATTCATGAGTTTGCCATTTGTCATGATTGGCCAGCAGTCAGCAGTTGGTTAGTTGTCTCAATGTGTATTAAGGTTACATTATAAGCGGGGTTTCTGAGGTTACATGTCTACGCAAATACTATGTGATTCTGCTAATGCCGTCTTGGAAGCTCGTTCTATAAATGTAAGGCAAATATAATGAAAATCTTTAACTATATGTATATCACGCTATTAAAATTGATATTTGCACGGCCGCTGTCAAGGTTGAGCGCTTATAGAGTTTAGAATTGAATATTTTGTAATTATGACGCAAACTCTGACTTAAATAACGTAATCCACTAATAACGTTTGCGACAAGTAATAGAATAGGGTTTAACTGATTAATAAAAATAATAATAATAATAAATTATTTATTTCAGAATTGATTCCATAATTATTAGTAACATTTTAACTTAAAACTATGTTAGTAGGTATACACATTAATTAAAAAGTTAAAAACAAACAGCAAAAATAATAATAATAATAACAATACGTAGTACTTAATTTAATTTATATTAATTCATAAATATTTGTAGGGATTTATACTACGCAAATGCTTTATATATTTAATTTACACATTCCCAGTTACAACTCCAATCCAGCACTTAACAAAAGCGCTGTCAAAGCGCGACGATATCATCCTCAGAATGCTGTTGTCATTGTCTCTCACTCTGCAGTATCGACGCTGCCTTTTTGCGGATTATGGCCGGAAATCCATCCACATCCTCCGCAAAAATGCCCGATGCACTGCTGCGTCGAGGCAGTCCCATCTGCATTCTGAAGATATTATTGTATTGGATGATAATAATAAGTCAATGTATCTAGTATAAATTTCATGCAGAAGAATGACATGGGCATTTTCAATTGATCTCACGAACGACTGATCTCGATTTGGATCATTCAGGACTGGATCACGGATCGCAGTTCATTGGACCAAAACGTTAAGTTATTTAGGCCGGAGATCAATGCGTACGTACAGCAAAACGCAGTCGCTATTAATATTTTAAACTGGGATTTATTAATTCCAAATTGCAAGATACGTCACAATTTGCTGTGCATATAATAATAAAAAGGTTAGGTACCTAATAATAAAAGCGTTTATTACAACAAATAAATAGATGTATGATTGAACCCAACAGCTCTATTCTATTACTTGTCGCAAACGTTATTGATGGATTTCTTTATTTACGTCAGAGATTGCGTCATAATTACAAAATATTATTCAAGTCTCAACTTTATAAGCGATCGACTTTGACAGCGGCCGTGCAAATATTAACTTTAATAGCGTTATTAGACGGATAGTTATAGAACGGATAATAGAGCAGTTGATCATGTAGTGTGTGGTATCTACAATCAGTACCTCCATACAAAACAAAATATAAATTTTAACAAAATTGATTCAGAGCTTTTGGAGAAAATAAACAATAATATATAGGTACACAGATAATGTTTTGATTTGTTCCCTTTATGGTTTTTGTAACTGTCATTCCAGAAACATTAGCCAACAAAGAAGATTTATATTATTTGTAATAAGGAGCCCATCTTCAAAGTCAAATTCAAAATATCTTTATTCACGTAAACCTATTACAGGCATTTATGAAACGTCATTAATTTAATTCTTTTGAATGATTCTACTCCTGCAATAAGTAAGCTGTTAGCAGAAGACCAGGAGCTTGGCAGATTCCAGTGACCAGTTAATGTTTAATCTGACTGAGAACGTAATCTGTCATCCTAATCAAGGAAAACTCAGCTATATCAGATTTATAAAATAAAACATACACAGAACTGCACCACAACGATCAATTAATAACCTTTTAAATTTAGTTATCAGTACCTATGAGATTACAATACCTGGTACAGCAGTAACTCACCAGGCAAGTCAGAATTATTATAAAAGATAGACTACATATGCAACCCGAAAGTCGACAAAACGCAAAAACCTCTGCTAATTTAAGAACAATAAATTGAACGTGTATCTAAATAGTACTAAATCTTGATAATAATTGTACATTATTAACGCCTATTCTTAAAGTAAAAGAAAAAACTACCTATTATATATAAGGATAATAAACTTAACAATACACAAAAAAAGAAAAAATATATACCGACTTTGAAACCAACCCTGTACGAGTATGTACAAAAAAGTAAAAAAATAAATTTTAATTTCTTCAAAGCCTTCCTGATGCCCTGCATGCAATGTTTATTCTGTGGGTGGCTGGAGTAAGGCGATAGCGGGGTGATGTGTCTGAGCAAACTACCCGACCGCGGGCAGACACGTGATGGTAGTATCTGCATAAAAAAATATTTTAGAATTATCAGCTTTCGTTCTATTTCACATTCATATATGATTCATATTAATTGAGTAGATATCTATTAAGGTTATTTTTCTTTGGCTGGCACTGGCTGGCAAAAATAACTGTTTGTAACAATAAATAGATTTATATATATTAATAATTTTGTTGATTGGCATTTAAAGCTCTTCATCATTACAGCCCCTAGAACACAGCGTCCTACACCTCCACTGTTGGGGATGGGCCTTCCAGAACATATATCTGGAGAATTTGGCCTACACTCGCCACGCTGGCCAGACGGCTTGGCGCGGATATGATGTCAATTTTTATTGAGAATTTATTAACGATTCCACAAGTTGGTATTAGTGGAACCGGACCGCGGCTTAACGTGCTCTACGAGATGTTGTAAATCTATGACGAATGCACGTAAGAAAAGTGTATTTCTCATTGGTACATGCCGGGGGGGTTTGAACCGACCTTTGTAGGATTTAAGGAAAACATTCTTACAACCGAGCCACCATGGAAAGCGAAATTTAAAGCTCTTACAGTATTTTTTTTTTTGGAAAGTGACTACGCGATGGCCTGTTTGGAGGCTCGTCAATAGCCGCCGTAAATTGCTAATTTAGCGACTTAATACAACTAAAATTGAAACCTAGACATTGTCCTTTGTCTGCCTAAATAGGAGACATGGCGTCATCATAGCACTAACTACACAAAATTAAGTTGATTGTATAATAGAATTGGCACAGCATGACCTCAAACCTTCTAAATTACCTATTTAAGTCGCCATGCTTTGTTGTGGCAAAAACATATCTAAACTACGAGGAAACTGGAAGGATGTTCATCATCATAAATTTGATAACTTTAATATTTTATCACTGACTACCATGGTCTAGCGGTCTTGTACGTGGATTTAAACACGGAGGTACCGGGTTCTATTCCTGATCAGGACATTATAATTTATTTGTGGTATTTCTCGAGTTTCTTTAAGCTTTCAACTTGTTATGTTGGGCCTATAATAAAGTTGGGTAAATGTGAATCCGTTTTTTTTTTAATTTAAGATAAAAAATCTTGTTCCTTTATGGAAAGACACATACTGATGATGGTTATGATTAAGTTTAGTTAGTGACTAGACAATAGGGTGGAGGTAAAATGTATGGAGATATTTTTTCTTTGTTTTTTTGTAATATAATTATGGTAAAAAAACTGCCTATGGATGACTAAATCATCATCATTCATTCATCATAACAGCCCTAAAAACACAGCATCCTAGACCTCCACTGCTGGAGATGGGCCTTCTGGAGAATTTGGCCTGCAGTCGCCACGCTGGCGGTTGACGGCTTGGCGAGGATATGATGTCAATTTTTTTCATGACAATTTATTAATGATTTCACAAGTTTATATTAGTGGAACCGGGACCGATGGCTTAAAATACTCTCCGAGGCACGGGTACGTCGGTGTTGTAAATCTATGACTGCAGTACGTAAGAAAAGCGTATTTCTCATTGGTTTGTGCCTATCACGCAGCTTTTTGTGGGAATGCCATAGTGAATAATATAACATGAAAAAATTCACTCTACCCTACTAGACAATCTCCAATCTTAATTTGGTCAAGAACGCCGACCTTTGCGGAACAATAAGCTCGAAAAGTTTTTTTGTTAGTTAAATTTATTGACCGTAAATAACCTTGGAATCGTACTAATGCCGAAGCCGGCTAGAATATATTTGGTTATTTTATTTCGGTGGTTTATTTCAGTCGATGATTGCTTAGGTGGCACGAGTTAAGAGCACTAATTGACGTTCGTTTAATCGGATTTACTTAGGAATATGTTTTTTTACTAAATAAAATTATTAACTAAACTAAATGATATCACTTTCAGCACTACAAAAAATATTGTTACCTTAGAAATACTTAAGGTCTAAAATGTCCACGAAACCCCCCCACATATCCGTGGTTTGTTGTTAAAAAAACTAGCCTAACAATTTAATAAAGATAATCACCGGAGTCGATTCCTGGTCGGGACACAAAAATATTTATTAATGTAAATAAATACTCGTACATTTAATTAATATCTAATTTGTCATATTTCTCGAGTTTGGTACGCGCTGGAGACATCGACTAGCTTGCCACTTGTCATGATTGGCCGGCAGTAAAGTTGGCTAAAGCCCGCCCTTTGTACATAGTGCAATAAAGTTTTAAATAAATAAATAACGTAACCACGGAAACTTAAAATAATTGTCACTTCCGACATAATGGTTTCTTAGGTAAAGTTTTTAGAATCACATATTGATCTAAATTAGCATACAAAGTATATTAGTTTTTAATACTTAACAGTGTATGTAAATCAACATAGCTTAAAATGGTGGCAGTTTGTAGTCATGGGTCTTAAGTTACCCTATTGTTCAGCTCCCTGGATGATTCTGGTTCTCTGTGGCGAATGTACAATGTGATACGCACTGCTTCTTCCCAAGGGCATAGGAATTAGGGTTGTGACATCTTCATTTAATTGTCACTGGAATCTGCTGATCTGAGCAAGACTCTCAAATCTTGGCTTCTACTATTTTTTAATACTGAACACATTTGACATCGCGCTTACCTGATACGAGGTCCAAGAACAGGAGCAACTGAAGCCAGCCACCAAGGGAAATAGACTTTCTGCCATCTGCATTACCCAAATTCTTGAACATTTTTGCCACATTGCTAGAAGAGCTGCCGACAATCTAGATAAACGGGAAAAGTAGACGGTAAAAGAACAAGAGAAAGTAGCCCCAAACGATGGTCCAGTGAGGTGACTGACCATCTAAACCAGTACACCAAGTCATCCACTACGCCAAGGCCCACAATCACTGGAAACGGCTAGTGGATTGACTGCGACGGGGTCACCGACTATGGAGGAGGAGGATGCCGGGACACACTGGCTGGGAGACATGCACATCTTTAGCGTGTGACAGATGTAAGAGTCACCAAATTTATGTGTACCCGTAGCGATATAGGCTACGGATACATATGCGAAATAGAGAAGAAGGGATAAGGTTGTGAAGCTCTTCAGAACACTCACCGTGGTATAGCTTGTAGAAGACGCTCAGAGAGGTAACGTCTCGCTTATTAAGACATTTGGGTTAGTAACAAAACTCAAATATAATAAGCAATTTATCTGGTAGGTATACCTTCGGCAGATGGACGGATGGTAGGCTTGGGCCTACATCCAGCAGTGGAGACATACAGGCTGATGATGACGGCTGCTGGGCGCTACTTAAAACTATTCAGGACGCCCTAAAAACCAGGACACCCAAAACTTTTTTTTAACTGTTGGCAACCCTAAAATAAACTAATAATTTGGACAGATTATAATATTAGGAATTAATAAAATCTTACGCATTTTAAATATTAATATAGATTTTACCTTCGGCTTAATTTAATCAGCCGTAGTTACGAGCATATACGAGTATAGTTGAAATTGGCTACGAAGTGGTTTGTGATGAAATCAGGTCAATCGGTGAACGGATGTTGGCAGGTTTATCTCTGGATTATACTGGACGAATCTATGATGATTATGATTAGAAAATACAATAAGATTACGGGAAATTTGATCCGTAATCCCGGGATTCCGGGATTAGACTATTTCCTCAAATTAAAATTTCAATTTAATGAAAAAAATACATGAGTAATTTCTTAAAAAATGTTAGTATAGGAAGATATGTACATGTTTATCAACAAGATCTATAACTATTAAATTTTTTTCTTGAGCTAGTACTTTGCAGGCAGACATTCTTTTTAGTCGCTACACTATTGACATAGTGGTCATGGTCGCCATTTAAATGCTAATGGCACGCATAACAAGCCGTCGCCACTCATCTCGGACCGCAGCTTTCCTGGTGCACTCATGTAGGAAGACCTACCACACATCCGCTAACCATCGACACGTCACGTGTCCGAAGAAAGTGAGGCTGCGTGATTGTACAGTCGAGGAAAGTAATAAATCTGGGGACTCATACATCTGTCGCACAATAAAGATGTGGAATGCTCCTCCAGCCTCTGTGTTTCCACTTTCCTATAACTTGGAGTCCGTCAAGCGAAGTGTGAAAAGGCATCTAGTCAAGCCGGCATAGTGCTAGGGACTGATGTCGAACATGTATGTCTGATTCCATTTGCTAACATTCATGGACCATGCGCGCCACTTACAAACAGGTGGGCGCAGGGTCACATGTCATGCTAGTATATAAAAAAAAGGCGTTGTCTGATCTCTAGTTTCTCTAGTATAGATTTATTGGTTTGGAATAACCGTCCATGATATGCCAAACATTCTCCGCCAACACAACATCTCTAGTGCCATAATTCGTTTTTTTTCTATTTCGCGGGTTCACGTCTCTGCAGCATATATCAAAATAGGAAACTCTAACCAGTTGGATTTTAGTAGCTCTGGTAACGTTTCGGTTCTTCCATATCTTCCTTCAGCTGGAGTCTGTAAAATCCTCAGTCCCTATTCTGTGCTGCTAACCAAGTAGGTTAAAGGCGCGATGGTGGCTCGGTTGTAAGAACGCGTTCTTTAAATCCTACAAAGGTCGGTTCAAACCCCCCCGGCATGTACCAATGAGAAATACAGTTTTCTTAAGTACATTTGTCATAGATTTACAACACCATCGCTCCCGTGCCTCAGAGAGCACATTAAGCCGTCGGCCCCGGTTCCATTAATATCAACTTGTGGAATCGTTAATAAATTGTCATTAAAAATTGACACAATATCCTCGCCAAGCCGTCTGGCCAGCGTGGCGAGTGTAGGCCAAATTCTCCAAATATATGTTCTGGAAGGCCCATCTCCAGCAGTGGAGGTCTAGGACGATGTGTTCTAGGGGCTGTAATGAATGAACCACGTAGGGATACTGCTGGTCTTCGATGGCTCAATGGGGTGTATCAGGCAAAGCTTTTTGTAGATGTCGCTAGCGGCAATGGTACCTTATTTTACACCTATATCGCATTTTTTTAAAATGTTTTCGTATTATTATATGTTTATAACAGAAAAGTGTATTTTAAATTAACGTTAACTACCTTAAAAGACGAATTAAGAAAGCGCACACCGTCTTTAAAAAGAAAAAAAGGTTTTATTAATAGAACGGCAATTTTAAAATCACCATATCTCTGATTTCGCTTAGAAATCTCGATTTGTACACTTAAAAGCTGCTCACTTCGGCATAATATTCAGAAAATAATAAATTTCGTAATAAAAATAGAAGTTTTCTATGCAACTGACAGTTATGTTAGGTACCATCTATCATGCGCCATCTATCGTGATAAAAAGTTAGATACACCCCATTAAAGAGTGTTTAGCGGACTGTATAAGTTTATTGCAGAAGTAGAAATAAATTCCAATAAATTACTTGAGTAAAAAGGCTATGAACATTGTGAGAGAAACCGCTGTGACCGCTCGGTGCGCGGATTCATTCCACTCTCGTGGGCGCCGCTCGGAGCGCTGGCCACCGATCCAACGGTGGTATTGGCCGAGCGGCAATAATGTCGCTGTGATCGCGACTAGTCTCACAAAGTACAATTTGAAACGAATATATATTTAAAATCAGAGTAAGACCAATATTAAGACCGAGCCAAGACCATATCGGTTGTACTTGTATGTGTCACTAAAGGTAATCATATACCAATTGCTCGGTAAAATGATAGGGCAGTGCATACAGCGTTGCATAAGGTCGATGCAGGTGGGCGATCGCTTGTTGTTACCAAGGTTATACGTCATGCACATTAGTTATTACTCGTTAAGGTACAGACAGACGAATCGGCGCTGGTCACTAAAGCCACGTATATATGTTTGCTGATCATTAGCATATTCTGTGCAAGGCTTGCTTAAAATTTTGTGAATAATAGAATAATTATTTATTTATATTATTGTTATTTTTGTATTAATTTTGATTATTATTACTGTCTTTTCTTTTTATTTTATTTTTTACTGTATATATAACTATATATGTTAACTTAAAAGCTTTATAAATATTATTGTTTGTATAGAAAATTAAAATATATATATATATATATATATATTGACAATCTATTTTTAATGAAAATGTATGTATTAATTATAAGATTGACTGCATGATAAATTGGGCTTTACTATTAAGCCATGTAATGTTTTATTAATAAATTTTATTTATGTAGGTTATATGTATGTATTAGTATGTAATTATTAATAAGTATGTATATGTTATCTGCATTAAAACTCTTCAAGTTTATTTAGTATTGCACCTACCTTATGTACTTACTGCTCTCGTTGTCCCGAAGGTTTGACCGTCATAGAATGTCCAGCCGCCTTTGTACTTTGTGCAATTAAGTTTAAATAAATAAAAAACCTCCTGCCACTCTCATCCAACCCCCACCAGCGACCTTTCTCAGGTCATCTGTCCATCTAGCGGGGGGTCGACCCACTCTGCGTCTTCCCGTACGTGGTCTCCACTCCAGAACTCGTCTACTCCATCGTTCATCAGTTCTACGACATACATGTCCAGCCCATTGCCACTTCAGCTTACTAATTTTGAAGGCTATATCGGTAACTTTGGTTCTCCGACGGATTTTCTCGTTTCTGACTTTATCCATCAGAGAAATACCAAGCATAGCTCTCTCCATAGCCCGCTGAGCGACCTTAAATTTGTGGACGAGACCCACTGTCAGTGTCCATGTTTCTGCTCCGTACGACAGCACTGGAAGAACGCACTGGTTGAAAACTCTCGTCTTCAGACACTGGGGTATGTTTGATAAGAAGATGTGGCGCAGCTTCCCGAATGCGGCCCATCCTAGCTGAATGCGTCTGTCGGCTTCTTTGCTGAAGTTGGCTGCGATGTTGGATGAGAGTGGCAGGAGATCGTGTGAAGTGGCGAGCCTTGGAGGAGGCCTATATCCAGCAGTGGAGAGACACAGGCTGATGATGATGATGATGATGAAATAAAAAATGTAAGGTCGGTTACAGCGGGGTGAGGCGGAGTGTACAATCGTCCGAAAACGTATCGTCTAGGATTGATTACGTCTGTCAGAAATGTCAAAGCTTGGGCATTCCGCCTAGCTTTGACATTTCTGACAGACGTCATAGATCTTAAAGGACGTTTAGTACGATTGTGCACCATACCTTACCCCGCAGAGCTTTATCGACGACCGTCGCGTCCGGTCCGATCCATGACAAGTGAAAACGCTTTTAAGTCAGACTGTACTGTTCAGAAATGTAGTCTTATCAACTTACTAATAAATAAAATTAATGACATTTTATGATGATAATGACAAATGTTTTCATATACCAAATTTTAGACTGACCAAAATACCAAATAACATATATATATGTATATAACGATTTTCCTCTAGTTTACTAAACTGCCTCCGTGGTCTAGCGGTTAAAGGTTCGTGGGATTTAGACTTTAGGAGGTACCGGGTTCAATTCCTGGTCGGGACACAAAAATAATTAATAATGTAAATAAATACATTTCATTGATATTTAATTTATTTGTGATATTTCTCGAGTTTGGTACGCTGGAGACATCGACGAGCTTATTGGCCTATAGTAAAGTTGCCTAAATGAATCCGCTTATTATAAGCGTGGTTTCTGACCACCCCGTAAGGGAAACGGTCGTAATGATACTTTATTTTACTTTTTTATAGCCGTTATAAGACCTTGAAACTCTAGTTCAGTAGTTTTAAGGTTGTAAATACTGGCAATTTGGAAACATTACATTCAACTCTTTATTACAATCACCAGTTTATTTATTTATTTAAAAACTTAATTGCACTATGTACAAAGGCGGACTTAATGCCGCTTGGCATTCTCTGACAGCCAAACCTTTAGGACATTAGGACAGTTTTCATGGTAAGTAAAATAACAATTTATAAAACAAATACATAAAAATAATACTTACTATTACATATACAAATACGTAAATAGGTTATATATTATATATATTTATATATGATATATACAATAATACATATAAAATAAAACTACTCATGTGATGAAGGAAGCGGGACATAAGTAGACGTCGCGTCATCTAGTTAGTTTAAAGGACAGGAACTTAATTTTTTATTAACGTAAGGGACATCTACTTCTGTAACTGTAGGGTTTAGCTTATGACTACTTAGATACGTAAAAATAACAAGGAATTTCAAAAAACTTTTCC
The DNA here is from genome assembly GCA_910589645.1 of Tinea semifulvella. Lineage (NCBI taxonomy): Eukaryota > Metazoa > Arthropoda > Insecta > Lepidoptera > Tineidae > Tinea > Tinea semifulvella. Next base: position 552,681 of record OU342624.1, read on the forward strand.
ATATACATCATTCAAATAGGATCAGAAGAAAAAAAAGATACAAGCAATTTTGGTAGTAAACAATCTTCTTTTTGCGCTCCTGAAAAATCGGGTATCTGTCCGTTACAGCAATTTATACTTCCACGATCGATATTATTAGGAAGTAGAAATTTGTGGAGTTAAAATATATTGTTCTGCTTGTTTAAAAAGAAAGTATTAAGTAGTTTTGATGTGAATGGAAGGAGCTTGTCTGATGGTCAGTGGAAGTTTGTTCCACTGGCGAGCAGACGATACGGTAAATGAATCTGAATATCTGCTGGAAGTGTGGGGTGGGATTTTGAGTTGGTTGTTATGAGAAGAAAAAGTGTATTTATTATTTCTTTATTTAAGTATATGTTTTATTTATTATTTTAACCGCCTCCGTGGTCTAGTGGTAACAAACGTTGCCGTGAACTCGGGAGGTCGTGGGTTCGATTCCCACCGGGGGCAAGTTGTACATTGTATAATTTGTCTCGGTCTGGGTGTTTATATGTATAATATGTATATATTTACAAAAAAAAAAGTATAATATGTAGTTTATCAACCATCTAGTTTCCGTAACACAAGCCTCGTAGCTTACCACGGAAATTAGATGGTGCTGTCTGACCTGTCTGGAAATATTTATTATTTTATTTTATTAAACAAAAATCCATAGGCATCACAGTAGCAGTCACACGTTTCGGGGTCAGGCTCGAATTTCCGTTATGCCCAGTCGTTGATCTATTTAGAAACCAAGCAGTTAATGCCACTATATTAATGTTTTTTATTTGCTTTTGTCAACAGAACCCATCGCAATCAGTGGCTGTGAAGGTGGTAACGAAGAAAGGCATCCAGAAGGCCTCTGAGATCCTGGTCAAAGAGATTAAGATCCTCCGGGAGCTGACGGCTCTGCATCACACCAACCTGGTTGCCATGCACGACTGCATGGACAGCCCGGGATTTGTCTACGTAGTTATGGAGGTGAGTTATTTTTTATTACGGATTTTATTTATTAATGGGGGTAGGTAGATATTTTCAAAAACGCAAATTGTGCAGGAGGGGAATGGAGGGAGGGCATTTAAACATTTCAGTATCACGGTTATTAATTTAACTATTAATTCACAAATAGTAACGCCATTTAAAAAAAAATAACTCAAAAGTCTACAATAAGTAGTTTCGCGATTTTTTTAGGAAATGGCTTAGATAGTATATTTTTATTAATTTAATAATTATACTGCCTCCGTGGTCTAGCGGTTAAGTCCGTGGATTTAGACTCGGAGGTACCGGGTTCGATTCATGGTCGGGACACAAAAATACTTATTAATGTAATACATTTAATTAATATTTTATTTATTTGTGAATTTCTTGTGTTTGGTACGCTGGAGACATCGACGAGCTTGCCACTTGTTATTATTGGCCTATAGTAAAGTTGGCTAAATGTGAATCCGCTTATTTGTAAGCGTGGTTTATGACCACCCCGGAAGGGAAACGGTGATGTGTGTGATGATACTTTACTTTTTTAAAATAATTATTCAGAATATTTTTTTTACGGATTATTATCGTTTCATTTGTATTGAAAAGTATATTTTTCTTGTTTACACAAATTTACGTAGTTAATTAAACGATAAATCTAAATGGGAAGTAAAGCCAACTTTGAAAGAAAAAACGTCCTTATTTTAAGAAGTGTATTACATTTACCTAATTGCCTATAGGGACATGATAAGTGGCAAGCTCGTCGATGTCTCTAGCGTACCAAACTCGAGAAATATCACAAATAAATTATTGTGTCCCGACCAGAAATCGAAACCGGTACCTTCGAGTCTTAAATCCATGGGATTAACCTCTAGATCACGGAGGCAGTAATAAAATAAAATTTTATTATAAATACAAAACAATAAATATTAACCACATTTTATAACCACAATCACTGTGGTGATGTCGAATTAAAAATCTAATTATAATTAAAAAGAAAAAAAAAACAAAAAGTATTCGCCCAACGTGGGGCTCGAACCCACGACCCTGAGATTAAGAGTCTCATGCTCTACCGACTGAGCTAGCCGGGCATGTCGTAACGGTCCGAAATAGTCATTTAGACTCGCAACGCTCATAACGCTCATAACGTCATTGGATAAGATTAATTTTTCAGATGAATTCTATTTTTAATTCCACGACCAAAGCGTATTTTTTTTGTAACTTTTATCTATCTTTGGTTTTCTAACACAAGGTTCCTTAAATAAAAGCGATGATTCGGGCATGTCGAAAGGATAAGTGAAGAGAGATTGACTAACCAGATATATAATTCGAAAGTTGTTCACCTACAACTTGGGCCTAACTAATAGAGGCCCTGGTAGACCAGGCCTACCACGATCAAATAAATAAAACAACAGCTGAAGGTGCATTAAAAAGCCATCGAAACAAAAGGGCATGTATGAAGAGGTTGATGTGTATCGATGAACCGAAAGAGGTATGTCGTGATCTTGACAAGTAATGCTCAATTGTCTCGGACTAACCCGCAAGGGATTTGGCGTGAAGATATGTATGCCGACCTGCATGCTATGGAACTCAAGACGTTATAACTCTAATGTATTTTTTTAAAAACACATGCATATGCAAACTCATTTCCTTTACCCAAAGTAAATTAAAAAAATAACCTCTTACCTTTTTGGCGGCATAAAATATTAAAACGGAAACGTTTGTTTACTTGGCCTCAAAAAAAGAATGTCAAGACCCTTTCAAACCCTGGCATTAGCTGGCACGCTAAAAATACCCGATATGTTTGACTTACGCATGTCAGCCCTATAATAATTTTGCTTTTCGCGAGCAGTATTAGTTGCTGTTTGTGAATAAATTATAATAATTCGGTATTAATTGTGCCTGCGACACCGAAATACCTTAAGAATAATTTCGCCTATCTCTGTTCTTTCTTTGTTAAATCTCTTCGCTCTTCTCACAACTCTTATATCTGTTCCCTCACATTATGTATTGTCACACTGCATCAAGGAACATACAAGTATTATTTCATAGTAGTTATAAAATAATTCAAAAACATTATTTATCCGATTAGGTTCTTTATTATGATTAGGTACTTTATTATAGATAAAACACTGGATTTCAAATTGGCGGAATCGAAACTATGTAATTATTGAGGTAAAAAAAAGTTTTTGTCAATTGTCGTTATGCTAGGGTAATATATATATATATATATATAACAACGACCAGGAATCGAACCCGATATAAATCGCAATTTATAAAATATAATAAAAACACAAAAACGCATTATTAATGTCGTCGTAAGCGATAATTTCACAATTTGTGTAAAGTTATCGGTCGGATTAGGGCCAAGGTCGTCGGTCAGGGACACGGAGGAACACGTAACCGACGCGGACAATCAACGTTTCCTGGTCATTGTAACACAATTATATAGAGCAACCAATTAAATGTATTGATAGTATAATTACAGTTTACAGTAAATTATGTTTTTATTTGACTGCCTCCGTGGTCTAGCGGTTAAGTCCGTGGATTTAGACTCGGAGGTACCGGGTTCAATTCCTGGTCGGGACACAAAAATATTTATTAATGTAAATAAATTAATATATAATTTATTTGTGATATTTCTCGAGTTTGGTAGACTTGGAGACATCGACGAGCGTGCCACTTGTCATGATTGGCCTAAAGTAAAGTTGGCTAAATATGAATTCGCTTATTTATAAGCGTGGTTTCTGACCACCCCGAAAGGGAAACGGTCGTTATGATACTTTTTTTTTACCTTTATGTTTTTATTTAGTTAATGTCTTGCAGGGAACAATCATATTTTTTTTTATGGTAACAAAGTCACTATTCAATTTATATAACAAACAATATACATATAATCAGACTTGGAGTACCAAAACTATACTTATTACATTTTTAAAATACATTTAAACCATAAAAGAAAGTAAAAATCACATTTAAATAAGAATAGAATAGTCTATCGAATACTTAACACTAATTATCTCACGGACTCTGCTCCTATACACTGACTTAGAGCAAGCAAATACGAGTATGTCCACGTCAACCAAGCAATCATTACATAGTTTTACCGCTCGTCTTAAAGGAGGAAATGAACTAGTCATCTAGGACTTATTCTATTCTGTTCCAGGGGTTATTATAGCTAAAAATATTTCGTGCAATAACGAGACTTCAGCAATTCATTACAGCCCCTGGAACACAGCATCATGGACCTCCACTTTCGGAGATGAGCCTTTCAGAACATATATCTGGAGAATTTTGCCTACATTCGCCACGCTGGCCAGACGGCTTGGCGAGTGTCTATCTCATTTTTTTAAATGGTTGTTGATATTAGTGTAGCCGGGACCGACGGCTTAACGGGCTCTCCGAGGCTTGGGAACGGTGGTGTTGAAGATCTATGACAAATGTGCTTAAGAAGAGTGTATTTCTCTAAGGTACATGCCGGGGTTCAAACCCACCTCTTTAAGATGTTAAGGAAAGCGTCCGTACAACCGAGTCACCACCACTCGTAGCAATTAATCTATTCTAATTGACCTAAATATTAACATGCACCAACAATTAAATGTGTCCAAAATATAATTAAATACATTTGTACATCTACCCGGAATTTTTGTCACTAATACGAGTAGAATCATTTATCTTATAATAGGCTTGACCTTGAAGTGGAGTGCCTTCACTCTGTAGCCACGATTCACACCCGTATTCTACAAGTTTCCTCAACTCAACATTTCCTTCAAACTGTCAAACGAAAATTTTATATCTGTAATTGTTACGTCGGACCATAACATATACATATATAATAATAATAAAATATTTGTGATATTCCTCGAGTTTGGTACGCTAGAGACATCGACGAGCTTACCACTTGTCATGATAGGTCTATACCAAAGTTGGGCGTTGGTTAAATGTGAATTCACTTCTTTATAAGTGTGGTTTCTGACCATCCCGGAAGGGATACAGTCGTGATGACACTTTAGTTAGTTGATCGGAAGTAAATTAAATTAAGGTATTTTCTTACTAACTGCCTCCGTGGTCTAGCGGTGGGTTCCATTCCTGGTCGGAACACATTAAAATTTATTAATAATAAATAAATTTGATTAATATTTAATATATTTGCTATATTTATCGAGTTTGGTACGCTAGAGACATCGATGAGTTTGCCACTCGTCATGATTGCCTTCTTTAAAAGCGTGGTTTCTGACAACGTCGCAATGGATACGGCCGTGATGATGATGAATACATCAGTATTCTATTAAAGATGCTAATTGTTATAGGCGGAATCTTGTCAGACTTTGCGTTATTAAATTTTTACATAACTTATCCGTTTGTGTAGACGTAAATCATCTTTTTTTAAACTAGAAATTTGGCAAAGATTTTCAATTATGTTAAGTTGATGTCATTAGAATGATTCCGTTTTACATGAGTAAGCCGTGACACGTGTCCCAGCGGTACGCAGTGACCTTGGCGAAATTATATTATACGTACTTGGGTATTAGATACTCGTGGGTACATTAAAACATTAATACAATGAGCTATTGTGTCAACTAATTTAATTAAAATAATAACATTGCAAGTCTCGCTAGAGAAGAGCTAAACACCAGCGCCACATTTAGAGTATGTGGGCTCCAAGGCTACATCTGTGGTGGTCGCCCAACCATATGTATACATTAAATTAGAAACTGATTTACTATTATTATTTTAGTTACTATTTAACAAATTTGACGTTTCCCCATTTCGCGAAAAACTGATTTAAAAAAAAAAAAATCATCACGATCGTTTCCCTTCCGGGGAGGTCTGAAACACAATTCAATATTTACGATTTCAATATATAGGCGCGGTGGTGGCTTGTAAGAACACGTTCCTTAAATCCTACAAAGGTCGGTTCAAACCGACCCGTCATAGATTTACAAACTGAGTCTTGAACCCGTTCCTGATCAGAAGAAATGATCAGGGACGGGTTCAAGACTCAGCTTTACGCAGTGGATGTTGGTGCGAGAGGAGTCCAGCAAAATCTTTACATCACTTACTGAAAGAATTGGGCCTAAGCAGGTCTGCAGGAGATACATTTATGGGACTAGCTTCCAAGACGGCATTAACATAATAATCATACAGTATTTGGTTGGGTAGGGAGAGGAGTAGAATGGTGGATGGTGAGCGTATTATCGCGCAATAAAATAGAAAAAGGGAGGCCTCCTTTTCTTAAACCAGCCTATTGTCGGTCGCAAGCCCGAGACACCATTCTTCTCATCTCTTACCCACACACGATGGACCCAGCACCCGCACGGTGAATCCATGGAATGCTTAGAAATTTGTTTTCTTCACCACCGTTCCCGTGCCTCGGAGACCACGTTAAGCCGTCGGACCCGGTTTCACTAATACCAATCGTTAATAAATTGACATTATATCCTCGCCAAGCCGTCTGGCCAGCAGCGAGCCGAGTGTAAGGCAATTCTCTGGAAAATGAATGGAAATGGCTTAATGACTAATTGGTTTGCGTCTCACTTTATTCTGCCCATTTAGGGCAATAACTGCCTCCGTGGTCTAGCGGTTAAATCAGTGGATTTCGACTCGGAGGTAACGGTTTCGATTCCTGGTCGAGACACAAAAATATTTATTAATGTAAATAAATGCATTTAATTAGTATTGAATTTATTTGTGATATTTCTCGAGTTTCTCGAGTATTCGACGAGCTGGCCACTTGTCATGATGGGCCTATAGTAAAGTTGGCTAAATGTGAATCCGCTTCTTTATAAGCGCGGTTTCTGACTGCCCCGGAAGGGAAACGGTCGTGGTGGTATGGCAATAACAGTTAATTTGTGGGTTATGGTTAAATGCTGCTAAACACATCTTCAGCGCCATCTATCGTGAGAATAAGACAGCACACCCCTTGTTCAGTTTAGCACGAGTAAGTGATTAGTATAGTTGAACTTAGTGATGGAGATATGGAGGTCAGTAGGGCGGGTGCGGCAGACTGTAGTTGATAACAGAATACCTATTCCTTATCAGTTAGATAACGAGGTTTTGGTCGTATCCGCAATAGCTGTATTCCATTACTTAAGAGGGTTTAAGCATAGCTTTTGCATAGCTCTTGCAAAATACAATATTGCACAATTCTGTGTGTAAAAATGAAGTATTATCACGACCGTGTCCCTTCCGGCGTGGTCTAAAACCACGCTTATAAAGAAGCGGATTCACATTTAGCCAACTTTACTGCCGGCCAATCATGACAAGTGGCAAGCTCGTCGATGTCTCCAACGTACCAAACTCGAGAAATATCACAAATAAATTAAATATTTTTTTATTTACATTTATAAATATTATTGTGTCCCGGCCAGAATTCGAACCCGGTATCTTCGAGTTTAAAGCCACGGACTTAACCGCATGGATGCAAAAGTCTGGCATAATAGTAGGGACTGGTCGGCCGTCTGTGGCTGGCGTCAGTTGCTCCTATTCCTAGACCTCGCGTACTGCTTACCATCAGGTGGGAGCGATTTCACATGTCGTTCTCAATACAAAAAGATCACGAGGAAAGTAAGATCAGCTATCTATGCAACGTTTGAAGTAAAGTATCATCGCGACCGTTTCCCTTTCGGGGTGGTTTCCACGCTTAAAGAAGCAGATTCACATTTAGCCAACTTTCCTATTGGCCCATCATGACAAGTGGCAAGCTCGTCGATGTCTTCAGCGTACCAAACTCGGAAATATCACAAATAAATTAAATAATAATTACATTGATTTATTACAATTAATAAATATTATTGTGTCCCGACCAGGAATCGAACCCGGTACCTTAGAGTCTAAATCCAGACTGGAGGCAGAACGTTTGAAATAAGTGTTATCTTATTTTTTTGTTTTAAATTTCATAAGTCTTACAAATCTATGCGCAACTCTAGACAGTAAATTTTGACATTCCGAAGTACCTACAGTTTAGGTTAGATTTGCTAAGCAAAGACTATGGATGTGGCTCTCACTTAGTAGAGTTTAATCAATTCAAAAAATGTTCTTGACCTATTATCTTTTAATTAGACTACTGCGCACTTCATTATTATTGATTTAATTTATTTAAATATACATTATTTTAATGTAGATGACTATTTATTTGAAGTAATGTACAAGTAATAACAGTATACACGAATTACAATATTAAATAATATAAAAAAAATGAAAACTAAAATTATAACCGTTCGATGGGCATAGTGTGCCGAGGACACTCGTTCCCCGCCCCGTTGAACGGATAGGCTGATCCTTTGAGCAAAATATTCTCCACTCAAAGGAACATCCGTCGTAGCCAAGTTTTTCCCCAAGCTCACGAGAGAACGTCAGAGCCTCCTCGGACCACGGACCCATCGTTTTCACTGCAAATGAAATGAAATGGTGATTTAATAAAATTATATATATTTTAAAATATTTCTAATTTATTTTACGGTCATGTACGCTAGCTCGCTTGAGGATCTTAGCAGAAAGCTAAATGGCTTTAATGTGGCATCCCAGCGGACTGGTCTCGGTATACATATCAAAAGGCCTTCAAATATTCAAGGAGCCGAGACCCATCTGTGTGGAAAACGACACTCTCGAAGTTGTGCAAAAATACAAACCATCCAGTTAGGCGCACGAATGAAGCCGGCAGACGGATTCAGCTAGACAACCATACACGCCACAGTGTTTGAAGACAAAAGTACCTATTTTACCATTGCGTTCTTCCAATAATTTCATATGTTATAGAGCTATGTAAAGCGAGCTTTACAGAGAGCCCCGGATTTCTCTGAAGGATAAAGTCAGGAACGTTGACAACCGTCAGAAAACCAAAGTTACCGACATAGCTTTCAAAATTTACAAGCTGTAGTTGGCAGTGGGCCGGACACGTTATGGTACGGACAGTAAACGGGTTCTGGAGTAGAGAGAGTACTGGAAGACGCAAAGTGGGACTATCCCCCGCTAGATTGACGGATGACCTGAGGTTGCTTGTGAGGGATGGCTGAGGGTGGACGAAGATCGTATGAAGTGGCTCTCCTTGGGGGAAGCCTATATGCAACAGTGGAGAGAAACAGGCTGATGATGATGTTGATGACAGTCGTGATGATACTTTAATAAAATGTTACTGCATTTTTTAATATTATTTATAAGGAGTGAGTCGACTTTATATCTGCCAGTGCCATCGATGTATATAGATAAGTCTATTCAATACAAAACGCACTCTTAAAAACGTGCCGCTTGCTTTGTGTACCTACCAACTTTGGGAGGCAATTCTCAAGCAAGGATAATGCCACATGCTTTATTCATCGGAAATTATATCACAATGCATACAAAAAGACTAGTTTTACTCGATATAAATATTAATATTAGGCGCTCTCGACGCTTGCTATCTCGCGACTGTTGATGCAGCTACATGACTTCGATTGGTTTTACGGGAACGTTTTTATATCAGTGAGGGCCTATCTATATACATCGCAATATCGTAGGTATTATGATACGCATATATCGTATTATACGTACTTACTGCGCGTGTAATGTATATCAATAGCCAGTCGCCAGTATGTCTAGGAAACCCGCACGTGTATTAAATATTACGCGTAAAGGCGTAGTCACACCGCGCCGGATATATATTTTATTTAAGTTTAAGGATTTTATTTATTTATTTATTATGTAGGTAGTGTATGGCTATTAACAACTGCGGTATGGGTAATAGCTAGAATTATATAATTATGTGGTGCTCGCTAAAATATTAAATAAATAAAATAGAAAATAATAAACCCAAACTAAAAACGAAGAACAATAAACTAACACAAAAAAACATAAAACAAAATATGTATATATATATATATTTTAGACTAGCACGACATGTGACCCTGCGCCCACCTGATGGTAAGTGGCGCGCAGGGTCCATGAATGTTAGTAACTGGAATCAGACCCTTATTTATTTATATTTGGGTAACTTACAGCTATGATACATTTATGTGTTAATGTTTATGTCCGACATCAGTCCCTAACACTATGCCAGCTTGACTAGATGCCTTTTCACACTTCGCTTGAAGGACTCCAGGTTATAGGAAAGTGGAAACACAAAGGCTGGAAATATGTACATATTTTACCACACGCACAGGTCAGAATATGCACCCACATACCGTAGTCACTATACCTTCGCGTACCTATAAAATTGGTGACTTATACATCTGTCGCACAATAAAGATGTGGAATGCTCTTCCAGCCTCTGTGTTTCCACTTTCCTATAACCTGGAGTGCATATGTATGTATATAGATATTTTTTTCGTATGGCTGCCCCAGTCCCCGCGCCCCACGGTTAGATATCGCTCTGGCCGCAGCAACGTGCCAAGCCCCAAGCAGGGCCATCTTCAAAAAGCTGGTTTACACTCACCTTTTGAAATCCCAATCCCAAGTCCTTGTCTGTGTCGTCCAAAGTTGTTGTATTGTAGTGTAGTACTTATATGTATACATGTTGTATATGTAAAAAAAAGTAAAGTATCACGACCGTTTCCCTTTCGGGGTGGTCAGAAACCACGCTTATGAATAAGCGGATTCACATTTAGCCAATTTTACTATGGGCCAATCATGACAAGTGGCAAGCTCGTCGATGTCTCCAAGCGTACCAAACTCGAGAAATATCACAAATAAATTAAATATTAATTAAATGTATTTTTATTTACATTAATAAATATGTTTGTGTCCCGACCAGGAATCGAACCCGTTACCTCCAAGTCTAAATCCACAGACTTGACCGCTAGACCACGGAGGCAGTTGTATATGTATATTTCCGCCTCCGTGGTCTAGTGGTAACAAACGTTGCCGTGAACTCGGGAGGTCGTGGGTTCCATTCCCCCAGTTGTACATTGTATAATTTGTCTCGGTCTGGGTGTTTATATGTACAACATGTAAATATTTACAAAAAAAAAAGATATAGGTATAATATGTAGTTTATCAACCATCTAGTTTCCGTAACACAAGCCTCGTAGCTTACCACGGAAACTAGATGGCGCTGTGTGACCTGTCTGGAAATATTTATTATTTATATGTAGTTTATATAATAATTTATATGTAAGTGTATACCCACTTATATATGTAATTTAATACTTTAGTTGTAAGTATATTGTATTTATTTCTTCCTTAATATTTATTGTTTATTTATCATAACCTTACCTCCTGTTTCAATGTCCCGAAGGTTTTTTATTTAACAATAAAGTTTTTAAATAAATAAATAAATAAAATTAAAATGTGTCCGAAGTACTAGAGTATCCGACGAAACAACAATAAAGAAATGTTAATAGCCTTTATATATTTGTGCAATAATAAATATTTCCGCCTGGATAGTGTTATGCTAGAATGAATCTTTACTCATTCTATTGAATATAACTTTATAGTTGCGGTTTTATTACCATTAAAATTATCTGATAATAATCTAGATTCTGTTATATATTACCGATATAATATGAAGTACGGTGCATAGCCATGCAAACTACACGCCATCGATATGCAAATTTCTGCACACTAAGTAACTATGTATGGACGCGCGCCAACACGAAGGCGGCGCGGCGCGGCCCGATGGCTACAATTCCAGTTAGGGCCTTTTCAACGGATTCACCTGTAGCCCTATTCAACAACGCTCTTTTACAGCAGCATCTACATTTAGGGAGTGTATAATTTACATAGTTTTAATTTGGTAATGACGATGGCTGTTCTTTGCACTAATAGTCGATCTTTTGCTATCCTTCCGTGATATGTAAACTGTTAATTGTATAACTGACTAAACCAAGTGTACGTTATGTATCTTATGGTGAATAGCTGTTATCTTAACTGACATTTACATTTATATTTTTATTTTTATAATTGTGTCTGTCTTAGCTTATAGTATGACAATGCCTATATACAGCAGCTATAATGTTAAGCGTTATTCTGTATTTATAATTCTGTATTTATGTATTTGATATTTTATTGTTTCTCTTTTCAAATGATGGTTATCATGTACTGCTCCAGATTCACCAATATGTACTATAAAATTATATCGTTTTATATCAATATTGTAAAAATTGACGTGTAAAAGTGCAGAATACATATCTTTTTGTCCTATGCCTACTTGCAAAAATAAACGGATTGAATTGAATTCAAATTGAAATTGAATTGAATAAATGAATTGAATTGAATTCTGTTTTTTAAGCGCCAATGTTATATAGTGGAATCCCGTAAATAACGAAACTGTCAGTGTAAAACGGTATTAATTTTTGGTATTCTCGTATAAAGGTTTCCACTACAGATGACAGCAAAATCACGTTACGATGCGTTCATTTAAAATAGATATATTTATTTTAGTATTTCCCATATTTTCGATTTATTACCTAATGTCTGTTATAAAACTATGTTCTTCTTACTTCTGCTAACAGGTTACTTATTGGACCACTTTGCTGCTTAGTCTTCTACTAGCAGGAGTAGAATCATTCAAAATAATTAAATTAATGACGTTTCATAAATGCCTGTAATAGGTTTACGTGAATAAAGATATTGTGACTTTTGATATTTTTTTTTACTTTTTGTACAAAAAGGTATTTAAATATGTTTTATGTCAGATCAAGAGTCTTACTTAAATAAATATATTTTGACTTTAAGTATGGACAGGGAAGTTTAGTATGAAAAATCTACAATTATATGACATTGCGTGGGCCTTAAGCTTTTAGCATGCATTACGCAATGCTCTATAGTATTTTCTCACAGCAATGTTTTCCTAGCTGTTATCACCAATTATCTGCAGAAAATCCATTTTCCTTTGTTTATATTTTTAACTGCCTCTGTGGTCTAGCAGTTAAATCCGTGGATTTAGACTCAGAGGTTCGATTCCTGGTCGGGACACAAAAATATTTATTAATGTAAATAAATACATTTAATTTTTATTTAATTTATTTCTGATATTTCTCGAGTTTGGTACGCTGGAGACATCGACGAGCTTGCCGCTTGTCATGATTGGCCTATAGTAAAGTTGGCTAAATATGTGAATCCGCTTAATTATAAGCGTGGTTTCTGACCACCCCGAAAGGGAAACGGTCGTAATGATACTTTACTTTTTTTATATTTTTTGCTGTTTCACCGTCCTTTTTAATATTAATATTTTAATAATTATAATTGCGATGCCTATTTGTCTATATTACAAAATTTGGTCTTAAAGAAAAGGTAAAGTATCATCACGACCGTTTCCCTTTCGGGGTGGTGAGAAACCACGCTTATAAAGAAGCGGATTCACATTTAGCCAACTTTACTATAGGCCAATCTTGAGAAGTGGCAAGCTCGTCGATGTCTCCAGCGTACCAAACTCGAGAAATATCACAAATAAATTAAATATTAATTAAATGTATTTATTTACACTAATAAATGTTTTTGTGTCCCGACCTGGAATTGAACCTTCGAATCTAAATCCACGGACTAACCGCTAGAGCAGAAAAGCAGGGTAGGTATAAAAGAAAGCATAGGGACAAAAATAAGGAAAGGCATGCTACGATGGTTCGGGCATGTTGAAAGAATAAGCGAAGAAAGATTAACGAACCAGATATATAATGCGAAAGTTGTGGGTAACAGAGGCTCTGGCAGACCGAGACTCACATATCACGATCAAATAAATAAAACACTGACTGAAGGTGCATTAAAAAGTCTTCGTAACCAAAGGGCATATATGAAGAGGTTAATGAATGTCGACGAAGCGAAAGAGGTATGTCGTGATCGAATCAAGTGGCGCTCAATTGTCTGTTCCTACCCCGCAACGGATCTGGCGTGAAGATATGTATGTATGTTCACAGCACAAGTAGTACAAAAATAGCCCAAGATGGATGATGACTCTTGGTGGTAGGCGGTCTGATAATTTGGCGAATCTGCCTATAGTATAGCATAGTGTTGGGGACTGAGTCATGAGTGTCTGATCCCAGTTGGTAACATTTATGGACCTCGCGCGCCACTTATTATAAGGGGGCACGGTCACATGTCGTGCTATATGTACGTGTAGGAGTAGTGGCTATGGTAGGGGGGGGGGGCATATTTACCCTCTGCGTGTGAAAAGAGCATGATAAATAGTTGTGTGATCTCTTGAATGTTAAATTAATTCGACAGCCCATTTGTATGGTTTCAAGGGCGTGCGAGATTTGACGCGTGTACATCTAAGAATAAATTATCATACACAATGACTAGTATTAAGGAACCGTGTAGAATTGAGTTCTAATATTCTAAGTGATGGTGGCTAGGTTGTAAGAACGCTTCCAAAAAAGAAGGATGTTCATAATTTTTTTAATTTTTTTAAATTTACAACACCACCGTTCCCGTGCCTCGGAGAGCACGTTAAGCCTTCGGTCCCGGTTCAACTAATACTAACTTGTGGAATCGTTAATACAATAATACATGGCATTAAAAATTGACATAAGACCCTCGCCAATCCGTCTGGCCAGCGTGGCGAGTGTAGGCTAGAAATTCCTGGAAGACACATCTCCAACAGTGGGGGACTCTTGTTGTGTGATAATGACATATTTGACCTCATTGTAAATAAGGCAACATGTATAGCGAGGCACAAATAATTTCCATTCTCGAAATAATTTATATCTTGTCCCAAATGGTTTTGGTCTCTCCTGAATAATTGCCAAAAATAAGTTACGCCCGTCTGCACGATGAACGACGAAATAATGTTCTCGCATTTTATAGCCAAGTTCATTGGCACGAAATTTGACTTTACAAAACGTGGACCGTGAAGTCATACATATACCGAATGCACACGACCGTGTCCTTATTATGATTGCGGCTGCTCTATTTTAAAACCTAGTCTGTGTCAGCCGCCTTATTTTAAAAAGTAGTAAGTGTTTTTAAGGGTTATGTGTTTATCAGCCTATGTTCCATTCTGGCACACTGGAATCCAAACGCGTGGGTCTAATTTGATGATTCTCACGTGTCGTCAATCGATTCGCCCTAATCATGCGAATGTCACTGAATATATAATATTGATCAAATTTCAGTAAGACGATAATCAGACGCCATATTGTGGAAAAAGAAAAAAATGTAGACGAACTATGTATGGGCATCATCGAATCACCATTTTTTAAGTCGTGAACTATTTAGGATCTATAACGATTTAAAGTTGGTTAGCAACCATTCTCAATTAAATTTTCTGTCTGTGTAGCAGTTAACTCCGTGGATTTAGACTCGGAGGTACCGGGTTCGATTCCTAGTCGGGATACAATAATTTATTTGTGATACTTCTCAAGTTTGGTGCGCTAGAGACATCGACGAACTTGTCATGTTATAAATAAAAAAAAAAATTATTTGTCACAAAAATAAAAACTGCCTATGTGGTCTAGCGGTTAAGTCCGTGGATTTAGACTTGGAGGTACCGGGTTTGATGGTACCTGGTCGGGACACAAAAATATTTATTAATGTAAATAAATACATTTAATTAATGTTTAATTTATTTGTGATATTTCTCGAGTTTGGTACGCTGGAGATATCGACGAGCTTGCCACTTGTCATGAATATAGTAAAGTTGGCTAAATGTGAATCCGCTTATTTATAAGCGTGGTTTCTGACCACCCCGAAAGGGAAACGGTCGTGATGATACTCTGCATATATACATAGACATTATGGCAAATATATATTGTTAGCCTGATGACGACGCCTGTTTGTCTAGAAATAAAAGTGACCAAGCGCTGTATCTGACCTAACAACAGGTGGGCACGAGGTCACATGTCGCTAAGTAAAAAAGTAAACCTAGTTAGATTTTTTGTTGACGAACAAAGTAAAAAAAAACTACGCGGAAGTTAAAAACGCTATAAATTCAATTCTAAGTAGGTTGGATTGTATTTCTTACACACTTATACAGATATGTGACTGTAGTCTGTTTCTGTAACCACAAACGTTTAATTATGAAATTAAACGATTTACTTTCAGTTTCACACTTTTATTATTATTATTGCAAAATCTATCTATACTAATATTATAAAGAGGAAAGATTTGTATTTTTGTATGTTTGTAATGAATAAACTCAAAAACTACTGGACCGATTGCAATAATTTTTTCACCATTAAAAAGCTGCATTATTCAGAAGTAACATAGGCTATATAATATCACGCTAGGTCCTATAGTTGTGGAGCAGTAACCAAAAATGTTTTAAAAACGGGGGAAAAGTATCGTTTCTGAGGCCTTCCGTGGCGTGCGCTGAGCATATAGTTAAAGTTATACAAAAATGCTCTATGGATGAATTGTTCATCTTAACATTATTTTTAAAAAAGTCCGCGAGAGCATATGTCTACCTTTTATAGTTTACCCATAACAATATTTAAATAACTTTGAAACATAAATTGGTAGAGTTTTGTCTTTCAAATGGCATATAACTCTTTTCAACTAAAGTACCTATATAGTCTTTATGTCATTTGCCACATCTACCAAATCGATGGCACATGATGACCAGATTACTACACGAGCGAAGCCGGGTCAAACAGCTAGTTATTAATATTTTAGTGGATTTGCTGGATTGTATAACTTTTAGAATTGTTGTAATTATGTTTTAAGATCTGCATGTTTCCTGAATAAATAAAAAATATATATATTTAGAATACCGAAACGCCCTCTCCAATGTTGCAAGAAAAAATATTTTACCGAATATATTTACTAAAACAACGAGGTGAGGTAAATAAATAATAAAATAAATATTTCCAGACAGGTCACACAGCGCCATCTAGTTTCCGTGGTAAGCTACGAGGCTTGTGTTACGGAAACTAGATGGTTGATAAACTACATATTATACTTTTTTTTGTAAATATATACATATAAACACCTAGACCGAGACAAATTATACAATGTACAACTTGCCCCCGGTGGGAATCGAACCCACGACCTCCCGAGTTCACGGCAACGTTTGTTACTACTAGACCACGGAGGCGGTCAAATGGTGGAATGCACAAACGTCCGAAAACGTATCGTCTGAGATCGATTACGTCTGTCAGAAATGTCAAAAACTTAAAATGGTAACATTTATGCGCCATTTTGCACGGACATGTCAAGTCTAAGTTTTTCGTTTTGTAAATTAGTTTACTGTGGATATTGTTAGTCGAAAGTGGTGTTATTTTGTTTAATAATGTGCTACAATGTGAATAATTATGGAAAACGATAAATTTGAATCTATACGAGTATATGGGGCAGAAGTTGCACTTTATTTTTTGCTGTTTTCCCGCGCTGTGAACTCCCGTATACCGTACGTGTTTGGGCGATATTGACGTGAATTACTTCATGAAAAGCATCAAATTCTGCAACACTTGGAATTTGATGATCCCCAACTCTGTTATGAACATATATTGTGCAAATAAATATGTGTTTAGGGCTGATGTATTCTGTACAATGTCCTTTATAGACAATTTAAAAAAATATATGTTTTTGAGAGGAAAGGATGTTTTAAGATTAGAATATGATATTTGATCGTTTAGGACTGATGTATTCTGTACAATGTCCTTTAAAGACAATTAAAAAAATATAACGATCAAATCATATTTGATCGTTATATACCGACCTTTAAGTATTGTGTTTATAAAACAATTTCAACTCTGACATTTACCAAGTTAATTTAACCCGCCAGCTTTGAAAGCTCTACCATTTGATCAAAGGTCGATTTCTACATGCAACGTGCCAGCCACGTGCCATATATGTAGTATATATTATCACTAGTGGTGAGTCGTTGTCGCATTTTTTTAATACGAAACGCAACTTATTTCGGAAACAGTTGTCGTTGCAGCTGGATTTAAGACGGTTATGAATATTACTTTTTTATAGTAAAATGATTTCGGGCATTTCTACGGATACAGTTATTTATTTTTTACACCAGCATGACATGTAACTTGTTCCCACCTGATGGTAAGTAGCGCGAGGTCCATTAATGTTAGCAACTGGAATCAGACACTCATGACTGACATTTATTTATTTATTTAAAAAAAAACACAGCTTATTATATTAAACATATAAACAAAGTAGCAATAGTGGAACACAAGCCAAAGAGATTTTATATTATTTAGACAATACTATTAAAACAGAAATAAGAGTAAAATATAGTAATTAGATTTAAATTTATAGTGCTATTGAACTGTGACTAGCTAAAGTAAAAGAATAATAATAATAAATAAGTGAAAACCAATAGGTTAATGGTTATTTACCTAAAACAAAATAAATGAATGAGAGGCAGGAGCAACATTATACTATATGTACCAGTATAGCAGTATTCGTATATTAGCAAGCGAAGTGGATTTGCTAAGTCAGTCCGGGATAAGAGTTGTCTTGATGCTGCCTCCGGTGATTAGTTAGATGTATCAGAGTAGAACATGGCTAAAACGTTAATATAGACAAGTCATTTACAGTAATCTAAACAGGTGAATGAATAAATGTTTGAAAAATGTATATATACGATAGGTTATATATTTATATGACATCAATCCCTAACACTATGCCAGCTTGACTGGGCATGACAGCAATTCGAGCCTGATCCCGAAACGTGTGCATACACTTTGGGACTGTGGTGGATGCACAACTGCCTCCGTGGTCTAGCGGTTAAGTCCGTAAATTTAGACTCGGAAGTACCTTCGATTCCTGTTTGGGATGCAAAAATATTTATTATTGTAAATAATTACATTTAATTTATTTGTGATATTTCTCGAGTTTGGTACGCTGGACGCATCGACGAGCTTGCCACTTGTTATGATTGGCCGGCAGTAAAGTTGGCTAAATGTGAATCCGCTTATTTATAAGCGTGGTTTCTGACCACCCCGAAGGGACACACGGTCGTCATGATACTTTACTTTTTTATTATTACTTCAATCCCACGGGTTTTCAAGAGCTGTGGGATTGCAATCCCTAGCTATCATACGTTTATCTGTCTGTACGTACTTCGTGTTTGTGTCGGCCACCTTTCATAACCTGGCCAACGCGATAACCTGCAGTTTCGAAATAGACCTATATATAAATAAAAAAGCACCTACTTACAGTGGTTTTAATTTTCACAGCTGTGTAAATATTAGACTGACTGTCGTATTTTAAAATCTAGTAATAGTGGTGGGCCGGTTGTAAGGAAACTTTCCTCAAATAAAAAGTAGCTATTTGAACCTTGGCATGTACCAATGAGAAATACACTTTTATTACGTACAATTCTTATAGATTCACAACATTTCCGTGAGAAGAAGAGGACGTTAAGTCGACGGTGCCAGTTTTACTAATATCAACTATTCACGGTAATAATAAAAGTAAAGTATCATCACGACCGTATCCCTTTCGGGGTGGTCAGAAACCACGCTTATAAATAGGCGGATTCACATTTAGACAACTTTACTATAGGCCAATCATGACAAGTGGCAAGCTCGTCGATGTCTCTAGCGTACCAAAGGAGAGAAATATCACAAATAAATTAATATTAATTTAATTAATATTATTGTGTCCCGAACAGGAATCGAACCCAGTACCTCCAGGTCTAAATCCACGGACTTAACCGCTAGACCACGGAAGCAGGAATAGTGTTATTGTAAATACAAATGTACATAAGAATTTATCATTAAAGAAGACAAATTTCTTGGCATTCCATAGATTCACCGAGCGGGTGCCAAGTCTAAGTTTTTACTTTAGGTTTATTTTTCTTTGAGGAGTCATAGGAGGTGTGTTACAAATAGAACGAATGCATTGTTTTTGTCCAATAAAGATTATATTTATTTCCACTGCATTGCCCCACAATAATATGCCGTACCTTATATTTGACGCAACATATCCATGGTATGCCTGAAGGGCGGTTTTTTCGTTAGCTACTTTAGTTAATCGCCACAAAGCGTAGACAAATCTATTTATTTTAGTTGTTATACTACTTATATGTTGTATTTAGGTGTAAGTTGTCCATATAATTAAATAAATAAAGAGCAATACATGAAAAACCGTTTCAACTTGTTCAGTATCCCGGGTCTTTAGATTTTGGTCATGCTCTGAATGTTTGAGGACAAATACTTTGAGTTTATCATTGGTAATCTCTACTGTACTATCATAATAATCGTATAAAAAAAAACTCGTTTAGCTATATATTTTTTGTATTGAATAAGTTTATTTAAATGCGAATATGAAGACATACACAGTAGTGGGTGACCTTAGTCGCGGATTCGCTATGTCCGCATGCGTAGTAAAGTTTATTGTTAGATTAGCACTGGTCATTTTTAAATTCCGTACCGGGTTCGATTCCTGGTCGGAATACAAAATGTTTATTAATGTATATTCATATTCATTCATTACAGCCCCTAGAAGATGGCCAAATTCTCCAGAAGTATCATCACGACCGTTTCCCTTTCGGGGTGGTCAGGAACCACGCTTATAAAGAATCGGATTCACAATTTAGACAACTTTACTATAGGCCAATTATGACAAGTGGCAAGCTCCGTCGATGTCTCCGAAACTTGAGAAATATCACAAATAAATTAAATATTAATTAAATGTATTTATATACATTAATCCTCGCCAAGCCGTCTGGCCAGCATGGCGAGTGTAGGCTAAATTATCCAGTTCTGGAAGGCCCATCTCCAGCAGTGGAGGTCTGGGACGCTGTGTTCTAGAGGCTGTAATGATGATGATTTACATTAATACACATTATTGTGTCCCGACCAGGAATCGAACCCGGTACCTCCGAGTCTAAATCCACTGACTTAACCGCTAGACCACGGAGGCAGTTTAGCAGCTGACTGCAAAATATTACATCGTACCTTTTTTTTTTGTATTGACCATGACATGTAACACTGCGCCCACCTTTTTAAAAAAATCCAAAAAGTCTCGCTGTTATGTTTTAGATAAAAGTGTGTTGCGCTGTTAAGATGGTATTTGTAGAAGCGATTAGCAGGAAGCCCTTTTGATGCGGACACCTTCAAGGTCGCTAGATAAAGGGAACAATGCACACACTAACAAGGCTAATGCAAGGTAAAATAAGATTGCGTTTTCAAAGGTTAAGTCTAGAATAGAAACAGTAGTGTTCCCCAAAGAATTAATAATAATAATAATTTATTTATTTGCATAAATGTCATATTTACAAATCTACAGGTCGTTATGATCGTGGAACAGTGTTGGATTTAAAAAAATCTGATTTTATATAAGTATAGTTTTATATTGTTTGTGGTCTGTAATTTATAGTGCAAATGTTAGAAAGGGCTCCAAAATGAAATCTAGAAGGTTTGCACTTATTATGAGACTAGTATTAACTTAAAAAAGAAGTGACAAAAAAACAGTTATTTAACTTTGAATGGCCGTCATGAAAATTTTAAATATAGCAGATCCGTCACTGTTCTACGATCATGACGAGGTCTTAAAGTAAACTTAAGAGTAGGTACATTTGCCAAGTTTTGTCGAGCAAATGTTTTATACAGGGGATTTCTGCTAATGCATTGCATTTAAAAAAAGATAAACAATACTAAGATCACAAATAGTAAACCATGACATTTTTTGTAATAGTAAAGAATTTATTGATATTATAATAACATTTTTCTATTAACCATTTTTTAAATTTTATAATACACAGTTTGTTTGGTAACTGTCTAATTTCTTTAGGTATGTTGTTGTAAACCTTGATACACATAATATATGATCACACTAAATAATTTACTTTTATGACTGGGAATTTTAAGTTTTGTAGTGTCCATGCGACAAAATTTTCTTCCTGTATCACATTTGACAAATAGGTCATTATTTTTTCCAACAAAATTTATTATTTCTAGGATATACAAGGATGTGAGGGTTAATAAATAAAAATAAATAAATAAATGAAGTTTTATTTCAGGTAAACAACCCATATCAAATAAAATTAACAGTGAAAGTATTACAATTATAAAATAGAAAATACAAAAAAAAAAAAAAAAAATATCATAGTTTTTTTTTTTAATAAAGGTCTACATGACTCTAGTGGTCCAACCCCCCACAGATAGCAAGCAAGACCAAGAATAAGAACAGCTGGTCTTGCATTCTTAACCAATTTAATAGGTGGTAGGCGAACTGATGGTGATAATTTGCCCAGTCTGCCGGGGCGGGGAAGTTCCCACCGTTCGTGCCGATAAATCTAATAAAGTGTATCGACACGTTTCGGGATCAGGGTGCAATTGCCATCATGCACAGTCAAGCCGGCATAGTATTAGGGACTGATGTCAGTCATGAGTGTCTGATTCCAGTTGCTAACATTCTGTTAGCATATTTGTTGTGGTCTATGTGCGCCACTTACCATTAAGTGGGCGCAAGGTCACATGTCGTGTCAGTGTAAAAAAAAAAAAAAAAAATCTTTTCTTCTATATTGGTCTTGCGCAAGAGTCTCGCATGACTATAATGTATATTTGTTTTTAATTGTAGTGAGGTGTCCGCAAACTACTAATCTGATTAACTTAATTAAATGGTTAAAAGAACAATGTTTTTATAGTATCCAGGATTTTTTACATTATAAGTGTTGACAAATATTTATAATTTTAGTTGTAATTAGACATGTACTATTATTTGCATACCATTATGGTAGGATACAGCTGAACTGTAAAATTGTATTATCCGATATCTACCTGTATTCTGTGCAATAAACGATTTTGAATTTGAATAAAAAATAGTATGGTTATTCATCTTTTAAGGCGCGGTGGCTCGGTTGTAAGAACGCGTTCCTTAAATCCTACAAAGGTCGGTTCAAACTCCCCCGCCATGTACCAATAAGAAATACGCTTTTCTTACGTACATTTGTCATAGATTTACAACACCGACGTTCCCGTGCCTCGGAGAGCACGTCAAGCCGTCGATCTCGGTTTCACTAATACCAACTTGTGGAATCGTTAATAAATTGTCATAAAAAAAGACAATCATATCCTCGCCAAGCCGTCTGGCCAGCGTGGAGAGTGTAGGTCAAATTCTCAGATATATGTTCTGGAAGGCCCATCTCCAGCAGTGGAGGTCTAGGACGCTGTGTTCTAGGGGCTGTAATGATGATAATGACATATCACCGCTTTCATAGATTTTATTGATTCTCGCTGCCACAATTTTGAACCATGGTATTGTAAAACTAAGTAAGAAAAGTGTATTTCTCATTCGTACATGCCGGATGGGTTTGAACCGACCTTTGTAGGATTTAAGGAACGCGTTCTTACAACCGAGCCACCACCGAGCCATGTCATGTTCAGTATTTAAAAATATATATATGTATATATCTGTACTTGTTAAAATAGGTCTTTAATCTAAGATAAGTAACGGTTTAAAACGGTCCTTCGCCTGGTAGAACAATGGTCGCGCTTCGGAGAGAGAAAATGTACTATACAAACAATGACTTATATGCTTACTTCACAACTGTGCACAACCGAATTTGATGACATGAGAGAGTGTTGCTTTGCTTACCTAAATAACTTTAATAAATAAAATAAAATAAGTAATTTACAAATGAACAAAGAACGAAGAATCCTACAAAGGTCGGTTCAACCACCCCGGCATGTAATAATGAGAAATACACTTTTCGTAAGTACTTATTTGTCATAGATTTATAACTCACAGCTCCAACAATACAGAGTAGAACACATTTCTAGAGAATTCGGCCTACACTCGCCACGCTAGCCAAGCTGGTTGTCCAGGATCTGATGTCCAATTTAATGTCAATGTTACGATTCAAAAAGTTGGTGTTAGTTTATTAGCTAACTCTAAAAAAGACACAGACAAATTTCTTAGTATTCGATGGATTCACTGGACATGGGTCGGGTCCATAGTGTGTGGGAAAAAATGGTGTCTTGCGCTTGCGACCTAGTTTACAAAGGAGCTCTCAACAAGACGCTTACCATCAACCATTCTCATCAACAAAGTGACCTAGACCTCCACTGCTGGAGATGGCCCTTCGAGAACATATATCTGGAGAATTTGGCCTACACTCGCCACGCTGGCCAGACGGCGTGGCGAGGATATGATGTAAATTTTTAATGACAATTTATTAACGATTCCACAAGTTGGTATTAGTGGAACCGGGACCGGCGGCTTAACGTGTTCTCCGAGGCACGGGAACGGTGGTGTTGTAAATCAATCACTGCAGTACGTAAGAAAAGTGTATTTCTCGTTGGTACATGCCGGGTGGGTTTGAACTGACTTTTGTAGGATTTAAGGAACGCGTTCTTACAACCGGGCCTTATCAAATACTATAAGTTAATGCTGTCTTGTAACTCCGTTCCATAAATGTATCTCCGGCAGACCCAATTCTTTAAATGCGTAAAGCTGAGTCCTTGTCATTCGTTCCTGATAATTTCTTCTGTAATATGTGACCGCCTCCGTGGTCTAGTGGTAACAAACGTTGCCGTAAACTCGGAAGGTCGTGGGTTCGATTTCCACCAGGGGCAAGTTGTACATTGTATAATTTGTCTCGGTCTGGGTGTTTATATGTATACATACATACATATCTTCACGCCAGGTCCCTTGCGGGGTAGGCAGAGACAATTGAGCGCCATTTGTCACGATCTCGACATACCTCTTTCGCTTCTTCGACATTCATCAACCTCTTCATACATGCCCTTTTGTTTCGATGGCTTTTTATTGCACCGTCAGCTATTGTTTTATTTATTTGATCGTGATAAGTGAGTCTTTGTCTGCCAGGGCCTCTTTCACCCACAACTTTCGCATTATATATCTGGTTCGTCAATCTCTCTTCAGTCATCCTTTCAACATGCCCGAACCATCGGAGCATGCCTTTCCTTATTTTTGTCCCTATGCTTTCTTTCATACCCACCTTTTTGCGTATTTCGTCATTACGTATGCGGTCCGTTAAAGTAACACCGCATATCCGACGCAACGACCTCATTTCCACTGCATTAACTCTACTCTCATGCGTGTTCTGACATATCCACGTCTCACTTCCATACATAAGTGTTGGTACCAGCATGGCATTGTGTATAGCGAGTCGGGCTTTGTCACTGACATTTCGACTGGTGATCAGTGACCCCAGGGCACCGTTAACACTATTTCCCGCGTTCACTCTTCTTTCAACGTCCCTATCGTACTTCCCATCCGCAGTGAAAACACTGCCCAGATATATAATTTAATTTACTTGTTCTAGAGTTTAATCATCAATCTTTATCGTCACGGTTGTCGTCCTTCTTCTTTGGTTTTTCTCGCATTCAAACGGAGTCATTTTTCTGCATCTGCTTTTTATATGTATAATATGTATATATTTAAAAAAAAAAGTATAATATGTAGTTTATCAACCATCTAGTTTCCGTAACACAAGCCTCGTAGCTTACCACGGAAACTAGATGGCGCTGTGTGACCTGTCATATTTGTTATACTTCATGTAGTGAATTTTGTAAATCTATGACAAATGTACGTACGAAAAGTGTATTCTTTTACGGATTTTAAGAATGGAATTGTGGTTTCGATGTGAGAACACATCCAAGCTACAATTAAATTTAGCGATGGTGATTTGCCTGGTCACCATTCATAAGTCAATCTATACAAAGAGGTACAAACTTTCTAAACTACGAAGGCTTAGCTAGAATAAGGTCTTTTTATTACAAATGCATCAGTGCAGTCAACTTAGCGGTGTATGATCACTGATTCTCAAACAATTATGTAGATTATTAGTGTAACAATGCCTACACTCCAGAACCTGTCTACTCTATCGTTCATCGGTTCTGCGACAGACATGTTCTTAAAATGTGCCGTATTTCTTTCAAATATTTTTTCATTTCATTTTGTCTCGCTCGTGTGCTCGCAGATATTTTATAATATGTATATATTTACAGAAAAAAAAGTATAATATGTAGTTTATCAACCATCTAGTTTCCGTAACACAAGCCTCGTAGCTTACCACGGTAACTAGATGGCGCTGTGTGACCTGTCTGGAAATATTTATTATTATTATAACTTACCATCAGGTGATAATATTTTTGCGTTACATCACAATTATAATTGCGCAGAAAGGAAATAAACCTACAATTGCATTATACATTGCAACATGTGCATCCTTGCACTTGAGTTGGTGGTCAAGTTGCGTCATATTGCTCCCTCCCACTTCCCTCCCTCCCCACTCTGAAGTCCGGCGGTCTGGAAAGCAAAGGAAACCGCAGCTTTCTCACACAACCATCTATTACCTTTAGTTATAGACGTGTGTTTAATGGCATATATTATATCTTGTATCATCATTGTCATCAGCCTGCGTCTCTCCACTGCTGGATATAGACGTTTCCTAAGGGGAACCAATGCACGCGGGATCTTGCAACCCTCATCTATCACCCACTAGCGTTCTTTTTTAGGTCATCCATCCATTTGGCGGGGGGTCGTCGTCCCACTCTGCGGCATCCCGTTCTGCGGCAAATGTGTCCGGCTCATTACCACTTTAGCTAGGCTTCGACCATAATGGGCAACCTATTCTAAATAAATATTGCGGTGTGGTCACAAAACACGCTTTTGAATATTCAACACTCATGCTAAATAATATCCAATCTACCACAAATTTGTTTGAAAGGAAATATATTATCATAGTAAAAATTTAATTGAATATTAACTAAACGTAGTAAAAATACTTGAAACTATAAATAAAAAAATACCTCTAGAAACGACCCATCAGGGATAGTCTCAAGGAGACTAGCAACATTTTCCCTCTGCATAGGGAGGCTAATAATTGGCAGAATTGGCGAAAATATTTGCCAGTCTTCTTGCCTCTAGACTTTTCTTTCAGTTGACAACTTCTTGAGCGGCAGACACCTGGCTGAGGGTCCTCACCGTCTCGATCCCAAACGGCTCAGATTTTTGGCGTATTTACGCAGATTGAGGTTCTCAGCAGAAATCCTCGCACTTCCCGCGCTTGACGAGGTCGCCTGGATGTAAGATGGGGATAATGTGTCTACACATGTCGCATCTCACACCGGTGACCTGCCAAGTTTCCACGGCCATGCTGTCGCGCCTTTTGCAATCGCCTTTGCGGTCAGCATTTTTAGTACAAAAAAGCCAATGGTGTCCAAGACGCTCGACGGGTTTATTACATGGACACTGATCCGGGTGGACAGTTTGGGCTGTGAGACGAAGGCACACCACCAATAATTAGACTTTATGTACAGTAGAAATATTTATTAAACAGCATTTTCTCAAAGTTTAAACAGTCTTATCAAATCAAAATCAAATCAAATCAAAATCATTTATTCGTGGTTTTTCGGTACATAGTTCTTATAGGTTAGGTTAGGGTGAGCATGCAAAAAACCTACCACATGTGGTGTACGAATTCATTACATTAACAAATATAATTCTTAAAATAATAACAAATATAATAACAACTTAAACATGCATTTTACAATTTATATAAAACTAAAATATGTAACACAAAATGTAGGCAAAAGAGAAATGTTTAAAAATACTATTGTAAAAATAATGACAATACCATCTATATATTGACAGTTATTAACACATTTGAATGAATTAGGCGCGGTGGTGGCTCGGTTGTAAGAACGCGTTCCTTAAATCCTACAAAGGCCGGTTCAACCGGAACAACAACTGCAATCACTAGTCACAAGAATGAAGGAGGGATGTGCAGAAAAAGGACTCCGTTTGAATGCGAGAAAAACCAAGGTACTAGTGTTTGAAAGAAGAAGGATGACAACCGTGACGATAAAGATTGATGATGAAACTCTAGAACAAGTAAATGAAATTATATATCTGGGCAGTGTTTTCACTGCGGATGGGAAGTACGATAGGGACGTTGAAAGAAGAGTGAACGCGGGAAATAGTGTTAACGGTGCCCTGGGGTCACTGATCGGCAGTCGAAATGTCAGTGACAAAGCTCGGCTCGCCATACACAATGCCATGTTGGTACCAACACTGATGTATGGAAGCGAAACGTGGATATGTCAGAATACGCATGAGAGTAGGGTTAATGCAGTAGAAATGCGGTCGTTGCGGCGGATATGTGGCGTCACTTTGGCGGACCGCATACGTAACGTCGAAATACGGAAAAGGGTTGGTATGAAGGAAAGCATAGGGACAAAAATAAGGAAAAGCATGCTACGATGGTTCGGGCATGTTGAAAGGATGAGCGATGAAAGATTGACGAACCAGATATATAATGCGAAAGTTGTGGGTAAAAGAGGCCCTGGCAGACCGAGACTTACATATCACGATCAAATAAATAAAACACTGACTGAAGGTGCATTAAAAAGTCTTCGTAACCAAAGGGCATGTATGAAGAGGTTAATGAATGTCGACGAAGCGAAAGAGGTATGTCGTGATCGTGTCAAATGGCGCTCAATTGTCTCTGCCTACCCCGCAAGGGATCTGGCGTGAAGATATGTATGCCGGTTCAAACCCCTCCGGCATGTACCAATAAGAAATACACTTTTCTTACGTACTGCAGTCATAGATTTACAACACCACTATTTCAGTGCCTCGGAGAGCACGTTAAGCCGTCGGTCCCGTTTCCACTAATACCAACTTGTGGAATCGTTAATAAATTGTCATACAAAAAAAATGACATCATATCCTCGCAAAGCCGTCTGGCCAGCGTGGCGAGTGTAGGCCAAATTCTCCAGATATATGTTCTGGAAGGCCCATCTCCAGCAGTGGAGGTCTAGGACGCTGTGTTCTAGGGGCTGTAATGAATGAATGAATGAATGAACACATTTAAAATGGTTTCGTAATAAATAAATAAATAATAAATAAAATTAATGGCAGCACTCTAGTTTTGAAACTCAATTTATTTGCGTTGAGCTTGGCCAAAGTCTTATACGAGTATGTCTTTGCCATTTAAGAGTTATCGCGTTCGTAATCGGCAAAGTTGTAATAATCACAGTCATTTGTGACGCGAAGCGAACATTCGTGTTTAAGTGTGTTATTAAAATTATTCTAATGATAATAGATTTCCTTTCAAACCAATTTGTTGTAGATTGGAAATCATTTAGCATGAGTCTAGAATATTTTTTAAAAATATTTTGTCTTTATTCACAATAGGTACGATTCAAATCAATTCAAGGCATAGGACAATAAGAGAGCACTTTTACACGTAATTCTCATTTGGGAAGAGAAACAATAAAATAACAAAAAAAATATGACAAAATTACCAAATAACGCTCATAATTATAGCTTTTGTAGATAGGCATTGTCACTCTATAATTTAAGACAGTTACAATTATTTTTATTTTTATTTTACTGATGTCAGTCAGTGTCTAATTCCAGTTGCTAAGTCCAAAGTCAAAGTCAAAATATCTTTATTCACGTAAACCTATTACAGGCATTTGTGACACGTCATTAGTTTCATTGTTTTGAATGATTCTACTCCTGCTAGTAGAAGACTAAGCAGCAAAGTGGTCCAATCAGTAAGCTTAGCAGATTCCAGTGACCTGTTAATGTTTAATCTGCCTGAGAAAGGAATCTGCAAGGAAAACTCAGCTATATCAGATTTACAAAATAAAACATATGCAGAACTACACCACAACGATCAATTAATAACCTTTTAAATTTAGTTATCAGTACCTATGAGAATACAATACCTGGTACAGCAGTAACCCACCAGGCAAGTCAGAATTAAGATAGACTACATGCCTATGTGCAACCCGAAAGTCGACAATACATTTATGGACCTCGCGCACCACTTAACATCAGGTGGTCGCAAGATCACACGTTGGGATAGTATAAAAACAATTTTGTTCATGCATACAAAGTTTAGGTTGCGAAATTTTACTTGTTTCTCTTTTTTTTGTATTGTTTGTAATTTCATAACTGTTTGATGTATGCATTTTTACAGTAGCTATATTCTTAAGTGACCTTTTTATAATTGTTTGTCCTAGCTTATAGTATAACAATGCCTCTTTACATTATTATCATATTTTTATAATTGTGTCTATCTTAGCTTATAGTGTGACAATGCCTAACTACAGCAGCTATAATGTTAAGCCTTATTTTGTATTTATAATTTTATTATTTTTATTAATTTATTGTTTCTCTTCCCAAATGATGGTTATCATGTACTGCTCCAGATAAATAATAATAATAATAAATATTTTCAGACAGGTCACACAGCGCCATCCAATTTCCGTGATAAGCTACGAGGCTTGTGTTACGGAAACTAGATGGTTGATAAACTACATATCATACTTTTTTTTGTAAATATATACATATCATACATATAAACACCCAGACCGAGACAAATTATACAATGGACAACTTGCCCCCGGTGGGAATCGAACCCACGATCTCCCGAGTTCACGGCAACGTTTGTTACCACTAGACCACGGAGGCACGGATACACCAATATAAATATTGTAAAATATATTAATATTGTAAAAATTTACATGTAAAAGTGCAGAATACATCTCTTGTTGTCCTATGCCTACTTGCAAAATAAACGAATTGATTTTAATTATAAATTAAACCAACCTTACTGAAACGGTACTGTCTATTATCAAGTGTAGGTTCCCAAGCTATATTGTTTCAAAGAACAGCATAACTGACACGATACGGTTAGGTTGAGGCGGATGCACGCCTGGCCGACCGACTACCCGGGGCGACCCGTTACTGTATACTGCACCTGCTTATAATGTAGGACAAAGCCATCTTTACACGGACACTGACATTCTAGATTAATGGTGTAATGGACCATCTCCTAAATTAGTGCACTAGGAAAGCTGCAATTCTGACTCAATGACAACAACTGGTTAATCTTCATATTACGATCATGGACACTGCCAAAAGTTTCAACGTCAAAGTCAAAACATCTTTATTCACGTAAACCTATTACAGGCATTTATGAAACGTCATTAGACTTCTTTTGAATGATTCTACTCCTGCTAGTAGAAGACTAAGCAGCAAGGTGGTCCAATAAGTAAGCTGTTAGCAGAAGACCAGCAGCTTAGCAGATTCCAGTGACCTGTTAATGTTTAATCTGACTGAGAAAGGAATCTGCAAGGAAAACTCAGCTATATCATTAAGCTCGCCTTTGTACCCACACTATTTTTGGTTCTGTACAATAAAGAATTTATTATTATTATTATTATTATTATATCAGATTTACAAAATAAAACATATACAGAACTGCACCACAACGATCAATTAATAACCTTTTAAATTTAGTTATCAGTACCTATGAGATTACAATACCTGGTACAGCAGTAACCTATCAGGCAAGTCAGAATTAAGATAGACTACATGCCTATGTGCAACCCGAAAGTCGAAAAAACGCACAAACCTCTGCTAATTTAAAAACAATAAAGAGCTCTATAACTTAATCCAATTCCGCAAATTCAAATGAAGTGTGGAAAAGCATCTAGTCAAGCCGTCATAGTGTTAGGGACTGATGTTAGTCATAAGTGTCTGATTCCAGTTCCTTACATAATGGACCCTGTGCGCCATTTACTATCAGGTGGGCTCACACACCCAAGATCTACAAACGTCACTGTCGACTGAAAAGAACCTTGTCTTGAAAGTTTTTGACTGGATCCATAATTCGTACAACCACCTCCAATGACGTGATAAAATGAATCAGTATTTGTGCGCACATGTGCATCAACCGTGTCAATGCCCCATCATGTCCTGACTGACATCCAAAACACGTTATCGTTCAACAAAGATATCTTTCCAAGAATTTATAACGTTTTTCCGGTTTTAATAGGATTTTTATTAAGGAATCCTGTAGCCGCATTCTAAAAGCGCAAAAGTTAGATTATTAAAATAGTTGATTATGTTAATTACCATTATTTTATATATCATTTTGTTCTCGAGTTTTGCCGATCATATCCGACCTCAAAATACTGTTTTCCACTATTTCAAAGGCCACTAGTCTGACTTTGTTGTATTTTGTTGTATTACATACATATTTATTATTTATTTTATTTAACACTTTAATGTACAAAGACAAAGGCGGGCTTTAATGCCGCGAGACATTCTATTATAGCTAACCATTGGGACAACTTTAAACACTTAAATGAAAAATAGTTGTGCACATATTAAAATAGAAATTATGAATTATATTTTATAACTACATATAAATTTATACATAAATAATAATTATATATACATATATAATATACTAATAATATACTTACAACCGTTGAGATAAGAAATAAGAATGAACCATTCTCTTGAATGCAAATCTAGTAGATGCTTGTCTTATATTTTGTGGTAGATTATTCCACAGATTTGTGGCAACAACTACGAATGAATTTGAAACAAAACTAGAATTATGGGAAGGGACGGCCAGGACCTTCACGCCAGATCCCTTGCGGGGTAGGCAGAGACAACTGAGCGCCATTTGACACGATCACGATATACCTCTTTCGCTTCGTCGACATTCATCAACCTCTTCATTATGCCCCTTTTGTTACGAAGGCTTTTTAATGCTACTTCAGCCAGTTTTTGTTTTATTACACACATTAATTAATAAGGTAAAATAAAAATTATTAAAATTGTTTTTTTTTTTTAAATGAACGCATGCAAAATTTGCTGTCGTCCTTAGTAATTTTTTTTCTCAAGTTTTTTTAATAGTGCAATTTTAATGGCGTTTTGCATTGGCAGTTTCCGTTATTTATTTCATTATATAACGTTTGCGGTTAAGTAAGAATGGGCTGCAGGTTATAGGAATAGTAGTACACACAGGCTGGTAGACAATCCAGCGTGCGACAGATGTATGTACGCGTAGGGATGGTAATAATAATAATATCTTTATTCAGCAAAAGTTACAAGATATGAAAACAATAACAAATTTCATTATGCATTATGGTACAGGAAAACAGACATTTGCAGCCGGACTAAGTCTATATGTATAGGTCTGTCCGTCGGCAGTCAACGCCCAGACACCCTTTTAAATATATTATTACTTTTTATTACAAAATGTACACAAAAAGAAAAATAAAATAAAAATTGTGTGGTTGAGTGGAACAGTATTCCACGCATGACCTTATTTGTGCTTTATAAAGCATAAGTCTGAGTGAAGGTGGGAAGAACCTTGTTCAGTATGACGCTGTTTAGGTGATGCTCTCAATGTAATAGTTTTTTTAATAATTTTAACGGGTCTTTACGCGATTTACCTTAGAGACATATTTCTCCCGACGTTTCAGCCAAGTTGCATTGGCCGTGGTCACGGGTCGACTGAAGCTATGCGGTGTAGTCTCGTACATACTGGATTGTAGATGTAAACCTACCCACTTATCACTTCTAAAAGTCTTTAGAAATTACGACACACGACACTTAAAATATCCTTGGGGAAACCGGGCGATTTTTCCCGGCGTCAAAACCTATTGATTACTGGATTCCACGATGAAGATAGCTTATAACCCCCCTCTCAATGTAGTTTCGGTGGTTGTCACGATTACTGGGCAGGGCCATGGATAGGCGGTTATAGTAAATTTATGCATACGCTTTTTTTACGGTGACGTCTTAGATACCACCGTCAGGTAGTGGTGGACAAACTTCTATAAAATTTTCTACATTATTGACATAGCAGATTAGCCCTGTTAGGTCCTGCGTAACTTTCTTCAGCTAGACCAGACCATAAAAGGCAGCCTAGCTTTCTATTTAAATGTCGTCAACTTCCAGATCAAATCTTAATTTAACCAAGTGGTGTTATTGCGTATCGTACAAAACAAATAATTGTTAGATTTAATTACAACTTCGTTGTAGTACAAAATTCGCGACGTTCAATAATTAAAATAATCGAATCCACTTTTTATTTAATAAAATACGTTTAAAAAAGCAGCGGTAATGGTTTGCCTAAATGTTTATACAGTGTAAACTCTATATAACGACACTGAAGGGACTGTGCATTTTATGGTGTTATAGAGAGTTGTCGTTAATAATAATAATAATAATAAATTATTTATTTCAGAATTAATTCCATAATTATTAGTAACATTTTAACTTAGAACTATGTTAGTAGTTATACACATTAAATAAAAAGTTAAAAACAAACAGCAATAATAATAATAATAATAATAATACGTACTTAATTTAATTTATATATAAATTCATAAATATTTGTAACGATTGCTGTACATATTTAATTTACACATTCCCAGTTACAACTCCAATCCAGCGCTTAACGGAAGCGCTGTCAAAGCGCGATGATATCATCCTCAGAATGCTGTTGTCACTGTCTCTCACTCTCTGCAGTATCGACTATGCCTTTTTGCGGATTATGACCACACGCGCCTCCGCAAGAATGCCCGATGCACTGCTGCGTCGAGGCAGTCCCATCAGCATTCTTTTCATTTTCATTGGATGCGCAGAGCGTTGTAGACCTGACCCGAGTATCTCACCCACAGACTGCTGGTGTAAAAACGTAGTACGCGTGCAAAAGCGTGATTTTTACACCGTCTGAACATCGAGCAAATCTGCGAGGTAGCATGTTCCCCCGCACCGCCAACGCTCTGCGTTCCCTCGCAATATCAATATCGTCTTTCAGGTCTTCTGTTACTTCTGGCCCAAGTATTTGAAGGACTTTACGATCTGCAGCTCAGTACCATCTAAAACAACATCATGTGGCCGCAATTTACCAGCCTTAAATATTAGCACCTCGCTCTTTTTGGAATTTTAACAGAGACCGTGCTCATTTGCGTAGTCCTGATTGTTGGAGTTAAATGGAGAGAAGAAAAATCAGAATTGGAAGACAAGCTAAACCAACCAAAGCCAATTGATTTCGAAGCTTTAGGGAGTTGGTCGTTAAATCGTGTGTGACAGTGAACATGAAGTAAACATGAAGTTTACACTGTATATATTTATTACATAAAGAAGCTAATGTTAGTCAGATCTCTGCCTGTCCCCATTATAGATTATGCTGACGTCTGCTATGCCGATCTCACTGAAGAGCTACTTAATAAACTGGATCGCCTTCTAAACTTATGCTTATGCCAGTCACGAGTGTCTGATTCGAGTTGCCAACATTCATGCACCTCGCTCGCCACTTACCATCAGGTTGGTGCAAGGTCACATGTCGTGTTAGTATAAAAAAATTCTTTGAAAATCTATGAAAATATTTAGATGTGCTGCAAAAAGGAAGTTGCTGAATATATCCAGTGACACTACTCTCCAGTTTTGTGCCTTGTCTTCACATTGCACTCTCAAGACAAAACAGATATTTTAAGGTTAAATAATAATTTCCATTTTTCATAGAGAAATCGGCCCAATCAATCTCGTGTCATAATGATTTCTTTCTTATTGTGTTTTCATAATCTGTAATTAATTTTATTTATTTTACTCTAGCATAACGACAATTGACAAAAAAAAATCACTTTGAAATCCAGTGTTTTATCTACAATAATAACCTGATCATAATTTAATTAAATTATATTTTAATGCTAGGGTAAAACAGATGTTTATATTAAGTTTATAAAAAAACACAGAAAATAATTATGATTATTAAATTATATATAGTTGACACACGCTGCAAGAACAATTGGGCCTGGTTTTGGGCATCTCTTTTATATTGTGTACAATTTTGTTTCAATTATATTGACTTAACTAAATTCCGGTGGGAATGTAAGGTGATACACGAAGAATAAAGAATGGTACGACCGTTTACGTCATTGATTACACCAAATAACATCAAGATAATATTGTGTTTACTATTTTCAAATACGATTACCTACTACGCATTTGGAAAATAAAATGTTATAAATACTAAATATAAAATTATCGTAACTACGCCATAGCTCCGAATCGAATTAGTACCTACCTAAATAAACCCAGAGTGAAAAATAATCATGTCAATATGTATGCATATATCTGGATTTTGATGATGACTTCATTAACTCATAAAAAAGAAAGATATATTACGTCAGACTTGGCTGTATGGGCTAGACTCTTTGCCATCCCTATCACCTCATTCATCGTCGGGAAAAGAGAACACAACCAAAAAATAAACAGATTTTAACGAGACTCTTCGAGTTCTTCGCGCCATTTCGCACGGACATGTTAAGTCCAAGTTTTTCGTTTTGTAAATTAGTTTACTGTGGATATTGTTAGTCAAACGTGGTTTTATTTTGTTTAATAATGTGCTACAATGTGATTAATTATGGAAAACGATAAATTTGACTGTATACGGGCATATGGGGCAGAAGATTGCCTTCGTGTTTGGGCGATATTGACGTGAATTACTCCATGACAAGCACCAAATTCTGCAACACTTGGAATTTGATGATCCCCAACTCGGTTATGAACATATATTATGTAAAAAAATTACTTGTTTAGGACTGATGCATTCTGTACAATGTCCTTCAAAGACACTTAAAAAAAAAACTCATTTTCCAAATTTTTTATTGTAACTTTAACACAGCCCGAGAAATCATTGACACAAGTTTGTATTTTGTCATTATGGTTTTGTAAAGCCCTAGGGCTCCACACACAGTTTAAGTATGGCTGGTGTAAGTGTAAAACGGTACGCATTAGTTTCCATTCGTAGACACAACATTAATTAGTTTTGCGGTAATAAAACCGCACGAGGTTGTTAAACCGCAGTTAAGACATTAGTTCAACAATAAATATTGAACTAAACTAATTTGACTATGACGTAGTCTATAATTATATATTGTAATAGTGGAAGAAAACAAATACAATGATAATTACGAAGAGTTTAGCAAAACTATAAAGTTTATAGTAAAACTATGTGATAAGGGATTCTAATCCCATAGCTCTTTCGATCCCGCGGGATAGCATGTAGCCAGCAGAAACTGGCCCCTCTTCACGCCCGGACTCAATGTTCTACAGAGGCGAGCTGTTCGAATTGTGGACGATGCCACTATATCTGAAACTCTCGAATCCCTGCAGCTTCGCCGAAATGTAGCTTCTATATATAGGCTATACTATGGTGAAGAGCTCTATAACCTAATCCCGCCCTCTCCTTTCCTCAACCGAACCCCACGCACAGGTCAGAATATGCACCGTACATACCGTAGTCACCATCCCTTGGATTTAGAATCAAGAGGTATCGAGTTCGATTCCTGGTCAGGACACAATAAATTGTTTAACTTATTTTTAATATTTCTCGAGTTTGGTACGCTAGAGACATCGACGAGGGCCTATAGTAAAGCTGGCTACGATTTTGAAAATGTGCGTGACACATCTGGTAGAGGCGCTAGCGTCGTCATACAACATATTTGGTTCTATCTAAAAACTACATAAATAAAACAATACAATTAACAAAACTTAAATTTATTTACAAACTTAAAAAGTAGGTACATGTTTACACAAAAAGTACATACGTGGCTTCACACATTTACGGTAATTTAATTTTAACTTGTGGAAATGATTATAAATTACTTTAGGTCATATTTAGGATGACAACCTTGACGATAAAGATTGATGATGAAACGCTAGAACAGGTAAATGAAATTATATATCTGGGCAGTGTTTTCACTGCGGATGGGAAGTATGATAGGGATGTTGAAAGAAGAGTGAACGCGGGAAATAGTGTTAATGGGGCCCTGGGGTCACTGATCGCCAGTCGAAATGTCAGTGATAAAGCTCGACTCGCCATACACAATGCCATGCTAATACCAACACTTATGTATGGAAGCGAGACGTGGATATGTCAGAATACGCATGAGAGTAGAGTTAATGCAGTAGAAATGAGGTCTTTACGTCGGATATGCGGCGTAACTTTGATGGACCGTATACGTAATAACGAAATACGCAAAAGGGTAGGTATAAAAGAAAGCATAGGTACAAAAATAAAGAAAGGCATGCTCCGATGGTTCGGGCATGTCGAAAGGATGAGCGAAGAGAGATTGACGAACCAGATATATAATGCGAAAGTTGTGGGTAAAAGAGGCCCTGGCAGACCAAGACTTGCCTATCATGATCAAATAAATAAAACATTAGCTGAAGGTGAATTAAAAAGCCATCGAAACAAGAGGGCATGTATGAAGAGGTTGATGAATGTCGAAGAAGCGAAAGAGGTATGTCGTGATCGTGACAAGTGGCGCTCAATTGTCTCTGCCTACCCCGCAAGGGATTTGGCGTGAAGATATGTATGTATGTATATTTATATCCGTCTAAGGGCTGGTATCTGATTCGTTCTTTAGTAGTATTCACTTAAATACAGAAATTTGTGTGGGAACGCGTACGATCAAGGATTCAACTAGTCACATACAAAATTACTGCAAAAAACTGGGAAGCGGACTTCTACGTACATGCTATCTCTTTCTCTTAATAATATACCACAAACAAAGCGATCAGAAATAAAATAATATAAATGCTATTAATTTATTACAAAATCAACCTAAGTCCTTTGAACATAAGTTATAAATTGCCTTGGTCGCGCGCGCTGTGCAATTTAACACGTCCTCACATTGGCCGTAGTTAAAACGTACTGTCGGAAATATCTGCACACGATTATTTTGTGCCGATATTTCTTCCGGACTTTTTCAGAGCCGTCACCTATAATCTAGTTGATTCTTGATCGATGGGGAACGCGGTCATTTAAGTAAACGAATAACACTAAGGCTTCAGTTACCTGCACTAAATTAAATTAATTTGTAACAAATAATATTTTATTAACGTACAATCTTTAAAATTTATCAAGAACAAACATGACCTATGGAACTAATTCTATAATTACATCATTTATAAAACCTATAGATACTGCTCTCATAAGCGCAAAATTAATAACTCAAAGAATACCATTTGTTCATCTTTATTAATTGGTGGTAGGTGGACTGATGGTAGTAATTTGTCCAGACTGCCGGGGCGGGGAAGTGTCGTTCGTGCTGATAAACCCAGTAAAGTATATCCACATGTTTCGGGATTAGGCTCAAATTGCTGTAATAACCAGTCAAGCCGTCATAATGTTAGGGAATGATGTCAGTCATAAGTGTCTGATTCCAGTTGCTAACATTCATGGATGTCTCGCGCTACTTACCATTAGGTGAGCGCAAGGTCACATGTCGTGTTAGTATTAAAAAATATATATTTTTCCTTATTTCCAAAATTTACTTGCGAAAAGAAAATATATTTTACAATTTACTTACTCGAACCTTACATACATTAATTTTTTGCGCTTATGAGGGTAGTATAGCAATTTGTCTTAAGACGGTTTAACAGTTTTGCATTCCTCTCGCTTGCACAATGAAATCTTTTCAAAGATTTTTCAGGTCTGAGTGTACCTTTGAAATATGTAGTCTATCAACATTTTGGAGATATATATATATATATATATATATATCATATATTTGTATTAATAATATATATAATGAGAAATGCACTTTTCTTAGGTACATTTGTCATAGAATTACAATACCGTTTCCGCGCCTCGATGAGTACGTTAAGCCGTCAGCTTTCACTAATACCAACTTGTGGAATCGTTAATACATTGTCATTAAAAATTGTCATCAGACCCTCGCCAACCCGTCTGGCCAGCGTGGCGAGTGTAGGCCATATTATCCAGATATATGTTCTGGAAGGCTTATCTTTAACAGTGGAGGTTTAGGACGCTGGTTTAGGGGCAGTTTTTCATAATTTTATTTCCTAGAAAAAATATAGACTACATTTCTCAAGAGTACACTCAGAATTGATAATTCTTTGAAAATATTGGATTGTGCGAGTGAGAGATATGCAAAAGCTAAATCCATTGCTTTACTTGCATCTATATTGGTTTTTGCTTTGAAGTATAAATTATGACATTTGTTTCCTACCAACAATGTCAGAACTACTCCAGCAAGCAAACCCACTGATAGATAAAATATTAGGTTTGTCAAGTTGTCTTGTCTGTTCAAATAAATACACAACGAAACACTCAGATCGATCCCATTCACAAAATCAATCACAAAAATTACAGATTTAGCTTCAGTTATAGGCTATTTACCAACTCCTAAAGGTACAGATGGATATGCTACAAAAATAACATGCTTACACCGCAGTTTACATTTGCAGTATTATAATTTTGAACTTGATAATCGAACTACTGTTGACTTTAGCAATTGCTCAGTAATGCTTTCATGCTAGTAATAAGCATGTCAATCTGTAGCCTTATTTTAAGAAGACTAGAGCCTTCGTAAAAAGAGAATTATTATTATAATTTTATGTTAGATATCAACCCAATATATCGATTTATGTTTTTATATATATTTTTTATAGTAAAGTTAAAGATTTTAACGATATAGAACATTATTTTAAAAAAGGAACGTCTATGGAATAATAGCTTATAACCCCGCTATCTGTATTACAATAATTATGAGATATTTAAACTCAAACCGGGTTTGGTTTTTCTCTAAGAGGCACTTCTTCTGGAGCTGTGCCATTCGGTACACCAGGTCTATCAGTAGGCGGCCGAGAGCCACTAATTCTACTCCAATTCTTCCTTATAACCACTATAGCTACAACCACAACCATCCCAGCAACTACTAAACCAATCAAAAGCGTAGAGACACCACCTGGGTTCTCTTCGTTAGTTGTAGCGCCTACTTTCACTTCACCTTCCGTTTTTATATCTTCCTTCTTCTCTCCTTCAGCCGGATTAGCTTTCCTTCCTTGCACATTGTCAACAGCGCTTTTTAAAGAAAATTCAGTTGTAGCTTCAACTGCTCTAGTTAAATTAGCAGCAAGTGTTGTTAGAACTGTTGTGTTTGGCTGTGCTGGCGCTATCGTTGTAGCATCAGAGTCTAAGTTGATATCAGCAGCGATCATTCCAGGGTGGATCGGAATATTGTCATCGATAAGGTCACAATGACTGCATGTGTTGCTCTGGCAAACCTCTTGTAAACTGGTATTCACAGCATTGCACAGCTCCTTAATAAAATCCACTGTGACATTGTCTAATTTGATGGTTCTCAACGATTTGAACTGTGAGAATATTTCTGCATTTATCTGGAATTTTAAAACATTTTATTTATTGTAATTATCCAACTACTTGCACCAGGTCAGTGCAGATGACCTGTCGCATCTTGCTATTCAAGATAAACGCTTAATATTACATTATTAAATATTATTATTGAGGCATTTAAGTGTTGCCAGTTATTCTACAAAATCAAAACATTTAGTTGGGACAACTAGGACGTTTTTGTTAAATTCAAATTGTTGGTTGACATACATAATAATTGTATTCATTATATTGGTATTCATGTTGGTGCAATAATAAAGGGTCAAGGTGTTAGGACCTCGCCAACCCGTCTGGCCAGCGTGGTGACTGTAGGCCAAATTATATGTTCTGGAAAGCCCATCTTTAATTCTTAATTATGGAGGTCCAGGACTCTTGTGTTCTGGGGGCTGTGATAATAATAATAACGTGTTCGGCATAAGTTTGGTTTAAATAATATTTTTAGAGCACGTAGTTTTCTTCATTAGGCCACTACTCGTAGCTACTTTTTTTATTAGATATAGATAAAATTAGATTTCGCTGTATTATTTTAACCTTACTCATACTTCTACATACATTAGAAATGATTTATGGCGATGCTGATCGTAAATCAGCGATATTAATTAGTTTTGCTGTTGTGTAATCTTATCTCCCATTAGTCTGGCCAGCGAGAGTTAATCAAGTCCTTCAGAATAATGTTATGAGAGGCTCGTCTTTAGAAGTGGAGACTCAATATTCTAGGGCCTGTAAAATTGATGAATTCTTACCTCAGTAAATTGGTTGCCAGTCAGCTCCAAATGATCCAAGTTCGTTAATCCAAAGCTGTTTTTTAATTCTTGTGGTACTTCTGTAAGCTTGTTATTGGATAAATTTAGGATTCTTAATTCTGACAGCTCACTTAGCGACTGAAAAACGATAAGATTTCTGATTAGTATGCATACGAGTATTTATAGATTATACTACTGTTTTAAATATGTCTTGTTATATCAGCATATTATTAGCGAGAGTTGCTTTTTAAATTTTAAATACATTAAGTATTGTTCTTTGAGCCTATTATTTTCTTACTCAAAAACTTTAAATAGGTAAACAAGAGGTCTATTTGTTGCCATTAACCTATTTACATAATTAACTATCTTCTTAAGGCTTCTTGCGCCAACGTTATTTGACAACAGTATCTCGCCATTTACCCTTGATTAGTCTAAATTCAGGAATTAAATAGGACTAAGGCTAAATAACTTGACAGTCAGTGGTTGTAATTTTTTACAAGCCAACACCGTACCGCGCGTTTTCGCAGCTTTTGCTGCTTGGTTATTCATGGAAAGGGTGGTATATTGTAGCAGGTTTAGTTGTTTTTTTAGTAAGAGTGGCTCAGTTGTAAGAACATTTTCCTTAAAATCCTAAAAAGGTCGGTTCTAACCTCCGGCATGTACCCATTAGATATGTTATTTTCTTACATGCATCTGTCATTTTGTCGAATCGTTAATAAATTATTAATAAATCAGACCCTCGCCAAGCCGTCTTTTTGGAAGGCCCATCTCCAACAGTGAAGGTCTAGGGTCTATCTGTGATCTAGGGGCTGTGATGATAATGAACATAAAATTCAACTCTACTTACTCCAAATTCCAGTTCTTTTATTAAATTATTATCAGCTTTAAGTTCCTTTAATTTTTTTAGAGTATTAATTGATTTCGGGAGTGTTTCTAGCTTATTGTATTGTAGATTTAATACTGTTGTATTTTCAGCAATTCCTTCGGGGATTTCAGTTATATCTTTGTGCGAACAATCTACTACGAAACTTTCTTCACTTTTGTCACATGAGCATACGTCACAAGCATCATGTACTACACTTGTTGGGAATACTGTTTCGTCTATCTCATCAAGTATGGCAACGCTGGGTGTTGTTTCTGCTTTTAAATCTAGATTCAGTTCATTGTCAATATTTTCTAGTTCATTCAATACAGGGGCGTTAATTGAGCTTGCTGCTACTGTATCTGGACCATCGCCGCTTCCACCAAAATCCAAAGGGGGTTCTTCAGCGATCTGACAAGTGGTGGCCTGAAATCTGAAATCAAAGTTTGATTTGAGTGGTGATGGTTAAGTCTTGAATCCGTTACTGGTCATTTATTCTGTGAGATGGTTAATATTAGAATTTGATTGAATTCACGTGATTAGTATTGTTTTTATCAAATATGACGTAGATTTTATGCTATTGATAAATTGCGATAGTAACAAGGTCGTTTGCTTTTTACAGATTAATGTAAGCCTTGTTTTAAGATATTATATTTAAATTACAGTTTGTCTGTATCTGTATGGAGCATCTTTTAAGATTACCAAAACCCTAATCTTTGGCATAATAACCGATCATCTATCAAATATTAAAAAAAAATATAATCTACGTCTAAAGCTTTGTACTTGTTGATGTCAAAAACACTATTCACTAAGAATTAAAAAAAAAATCATCATCATCATCGTCAGCCTGTGTTTGCTTCTGCTGGATATAGGCCTCTCCCAAGGCTTGCTATTTCAGACAATATCCTACAACCACATTTATCCCCATCTAATTCAACCATCTAATTAACATCAACCATCTAATTTCCGTAACACAAGCCTCGTAGCTTACCACGGAAACTAGATGGCGCTGTGTGACCTGTCTAGAAATATTTATTATATTTTATTTATTGTCAGAGAATGCCTAGCGGCATTGAGTCCGCCCTTGTACATAGTGCAATAAAGTTTTTAAATAAATAAATAAATTACTATGCCGGCTTAGTGACGAGTTTTAAAAGTTGCCTACTTGTGTGATATTTCTTTAAGAAATAAACTGCCTCCGTGGTCTAGCGGTTAAGTCCGTGGACTTAGACTCGGAGGTACCGGGTTCGATTCCTGGTCGGGACACAAAAATATTTATTAACGTAAATAAATACATTTAATTAATATTTAATTTATTTGTGATATTTCTTAAATTTGGTACGCTCTGGAGACATCGACGAGCTTGCCACTTGTCATGATTGGCATGGGCAATTGATTTACTATGGAGTAAAGTTGGCTAAATGTGAATCCGCTTATTTATAAGCGTGGTTTCTGACCACCCCGAAAGGGAAACGGTCGTGATGATACTTTACTTTTTTTTTTATTATTGTTCGTTTCTTGAAATCAGGGTTGTTCAGGATAAGAATGTAGACTGCACCTCTATTCGAAATTATTCTGATATAATCTAGGAAAACATCGATGAACAGTTTTTTATATAAAAACTATATAAATATATTGTTGACATAATGACAAGATTTAGCGTAGTGTTTGCAGTTTCGCAATATATCATTTGCAATGTAAAAGTGTTATAGAATAGAGTGTTATAGTATTGAGGTCGCGCAAGATAACATCATTAATATAAAATATACAAGATGGTTACATTATAACACTAATAGCTATATTATTATTAAGGCAAATAGATCAAATATAAGTTAGAGTGGGATTATTTGTTATTTTTATACAAAACTAGCTGACCCGGCGAACTTTGTACAAAGTATAAAGTAAAGTATCATCACGACCGTTTCCCTTTCGGGGTGGTCAGAAACCACGCTTATAAATAAGCGGATTCACATTTAGCCAACTTTACTATAGGCCAATCATGACAAGTGGCAAGCTCGTCGATGTCTCCAGCGTACCAAACTCGAGAAATATCACAAATAAATTAAATATTAATTAAA
This sequence comes from Tinea semifulvella, assembly GCA_910589645.1. Taxonomy (NCBI): domain Eukaryota; kingdom Metazoa; phylum Arthropoda; class Insecta; order Lepidoptera; family Tineidae; genus Tinea; species Tinea semifulvella. Next base: position 597,168 of record OU342624.1, read on the forward strand.
TGTATTTATATAGATTAATAAATATTTTTGTGTCCCGACCAGGAATCGAACCCGGTACCTCCGAGGCTAAATCCACGGACTTAACCGCTAGACCACGGAGGCAGTTTGTACAGCCTGTCATTATTAATAATATGACAATGAATGTCATTATTAATAATATGACAATGAATGTCATTATTAATAATATGACAATGAATGTCATTATTAATAATAATACTACTCACACTCACTGAGAGAGGTCGTTTAACTGTAAGCGGTAAATGGTTTGACTTGGTTTTATTTCTGTATTCGACAATAGTCGAGTGGGCTCGCGCAGGAGTCTTAAGGGCAACGACATATATACATATATAACAAGAGCGCTAGGGAGGTTTTAGGCTCCCGATCGGTACCCACAGTCGGTATGCCCCACAAATCAGCGCTGACGCGCGCCACCTATCGGACAACAGTAGTACTATGTCAGAAACCTTCGCCGATGTTCACACAACATATTCCCAAAGTTCCATCCCGATCGGTCAAGTAGCTTCGAAATGCATAGGGAACATACATACACACAGACATTAATTTTTATTTATATAGATGTTTGTGGCTTGTTTTTTTTACCCCATACTTTGTTCTTCATCTTTGCACCACTTGCTGAAAGTATTAAGTCTGCAGTCAATACATTTTTTATACTGAACACGACATGTGACATCGCGCCCACCTTATGGTAAGCAGTACGCTAGTTCCAAGAATGGGAGCAACTGACGCCGGTCACCACTACCGACATTAGTCTCTACCACTATGTCGGCCTAACAAGATGCTTTTTCACACTTCGCTTGAAGGACCCCAGGTTATAAGAGTGGGGAAACACGCTGGCTGGGAGAGCATTCCACATCTTTAGCGTACGACAGACGTAAGAGTCTCCTAAATTTATGAGTACGCGTAGGGATAGTGGGTAAGGTATGTGGATGAATACTTTGGCCTGTGCGTGTGGTTCGGTTGCGGAATAGAGAAGAAGGGATAAGGTTATGGAGCTCCTCATTTATGGATCGAGCTTTTAACGGCATTAACGGAATCATACAATATTTGGTTGGGTAGGGAGAGGAGCAGAATGGAGAAGGAAAGGATAAGTAAGGACAATATATATGCTACAATGCATAAAAAAGTTAACTAAATAACATACGAGTACATGATTCATTTTTAAATTGATTTTCTTGTTTCATTGACAATATGCCGACCTGTAAGCTACGGGAATGTAAAAAATTCGGGTCCATCGTGTGTGGAAAAGGAGAATAATGGTGTTGGACTTGCGACCGACTATATACTATATAGGCTGGTATTACTAATATAATAAAATTACGGCGTGGTGGTGGCTCGGTTGTAAGAACGCGTTCCTTAAATCCTACAAAGGTCGGTTCAAACCCACCCGGCATGTACCAATGAGAAATACACTTTTCTTACGTACTAGAGCACGTTAAGCCGTCAGTCCCTGTTCCACTAATGCCAACTTGTGGAATCGTTAATAAATTGTCATTAAAAGCGTGGCAAGTGTAGGCCGAATTCTCCAGTTATGTTCTGGAAGGCCCATCTCCAGCAGTGGAGGTCTGGGACGCTGTGTTCTAGGGGCTGTAATGAATCATTAAAATGAGATACAAAAGTGTTAAGCGTCATGATTATATTGTAATTATCTGTTTAATAAAACTTATGTAACAATACTAAAAGAATATGATTAGTTATGATAACTGATTGTAGACAGTTACATTATGAATAATAATATCTAAACGTCTAATTAATCTTTTGATTCAAGAAAATATGCCACTATTTCTAAAAACTCGTGAATGTAGACCCGGGGGTCATCATCATCATCAGCCTGTGTCTCTCCACTGCTGGATGTAGGCCTCCCCCTAGGCTCGCCACTTCACACGTTCTTCTGCCACCCTCATCCATCCCCCACCAGCGACCTTCCTCAGGTCATCTGTCCATCTGGCGGGGGGTCGTCCCACTCTGCGTCTTCCAGTACGTGGTCTCCACTCCAGAACCCGTCTACTCCATCGTTCATCGGTTCTGCGGCAATGTGTCCAGCCCATTGCCACTTCAGCTTGCTAATTTTAAAAGCTATATCGGTAACTTTGGTTCTTTGACGGATGTCAACGTTTCTGACTTTATCTTTTAGTGAAATCCCGAGCATAGCTCTCTCCATAGCTCGCTGAGCGACCTTGAACTTGTGGACCAGACCTACCGTCAGTGTCCACGTTTCTGCACCATACGACATTACTGGAAGAACGCACTGGCTGAAAACTTTTGTCTTCAAACACTGTGGTATGTTCGATAGGAAGATGTTTTGCTTCCTCCCATCCTAGCTGAATGCGTCTATCAGCTTCTTTGCTCGGGGGTACCGGGATAGATTTCTAGTCGGAACACAATAATTTATTTGTGATATTTCTCGAGTTTGGTAAGCTAGAGACATCGACGAGCTTGCCATTTGTCATGATGGACCGGCAGTAAAGTTGGCTAAATGTGAATCTGATTCTTTAAAAGCGTATTTTCTTACCACATATCACGATGATGCTTTATACATATTGTACATTTTAATTCTTTGTTTTTAATTTTTCATATTTTTATAGTACTCCTTTTTTAATTAATATAAATATAAGTGGCGCGCGAGGTCCATGAACGTTAGCAACTGGAATCAGATACTCATGACTGACATCAGTCCCTAACACTATGCCGGCTTGACTGGGCATGACGGCAATTCGAGCCTGATCCCGAAACGTGTGGATACACTTTACTGGGTTTATCTGCACGAACGGTGGATACTTCCCCGCCCCGACAGACTGGGGAAATTACCACCTATGTATATTAATTTATTATTGTTATTATTTTGTTTTATTATTTATTTGTTAATTACTCTAAACATTAACTATTAGATATGCCAACATTATTCTTTAGTACCAGTAACTTCTTAAAAAAATCGCACAAATTTTTTTACACTGAAAATTATATCCTTATTTCTTTCTTCCTTTTTTTACTAAATTTTACCACAGCATCACACACTTTCTTGTTGGGAAGTTTAAAAATATGAATTTATGAAGTTTATTTATTCACTGTGCCGAGTCAATTATGTGTGGGGAAAAGATGTAGTGTTTCGGACCAACTATTGCGCATTTAAAAAGGTTTCTGAATTATATCAATAAAATATCGTCACCTAAAATAATTTTGTAATAAAAAATCAGTAAATAAATGTGACAGAAAAAATACTTACGCAAGCAACACCAGCACCGATTTAAGCACAATTTTGGGCACCATGGCCTTCTCGGCACCACGGGCTTGTTAGGCACACTAGGCTTTTTCGGGCTCTGAAGAGGAGACTTGTCACAGCGCTTCCCTACCACACCTTACTAGTCGCCCCAGCTCATAACTGAAAACTTATCTACTGATAAGATAATGCTGTTATCACAACCGAGCACGATAGAATGCGTAATTTAGCCGATCAAAATGAAAAAAAAATAAATGGTGGCTGAATTATTTTTGCTATTATTATATTGTTCTCATAACAAAAAATATAAGTTTAAGTTAATTAAATACACTAATAATTTGTTTCTCTGTCAGAATTAAATTTGGTACAAATAAGTCGATTAATCTTTAAAAAATCTCTTCTCACTGCGGCGGCTGTATTACACTCCGCAGTATCTCCCACCTTAAAACACGTTTATTCTCAATGTCAGAGTGTTGTACTGATGTTTTACCACCATTGTTGCTTTTACGCGGCTATTTTAGAGTTGCTTACCTGGACGTATAATGTGTTGGACCTACATACATATACATACGTATCGCACCCTTAATAATATAGAAAGAAAGAAAGAAAGAAAACATTTATTTATCAAAAAAACAGCTTAGTCATAACAAAGAGAAAAAAAAGTAATAGTAAAAAAAAACTTAAAATAATATAAACTTGGTAAAAAGAGAAAAGAAAATGAGCTGCTATGACAAATAGGTGTTCAGGTCAGCATAGGCTGCAACAGTAGATGCTGCAGCGCTGATTTTCACTGAACCCTTTAACAAAACCAAAAAATAAAAATAAAAATCAATAAGTGTAACTCTCAGTATTATAATAAAGAAAGTAGTATAATAAAGAAACATGAAACCAAAATAAATTAATTAAAATATATAATGGATAAATAATAAATATATGTACATGTGTGAGTAAAGTCAAATAAAAACAGAAAAGTAACAAATATATACGGTATGCATATTTTGACTTGTGCGAGTGGTTCAGTTGCGGAATAAAAAAGAAGAAATAAGGTTGTGGAGCTCTTTTGAACACTAGGTAGTAAAGCTTCATATTCTACAGTTGTATTGTTGTCCACTATCTGAATCGCCTGCCTCTGCAGGACATTAAGAGCATCTGTAAGGTACTTAGCGGAACTATCCCAGATGTGAGAACGCGTATTCCACGCATTACCTTATTAGTACTTTATAAAGCATAAGTTTAAGTGAGGGCAGGAATAACTGTTTCACCTTGTTCAGTATTCCTAGTTTTTCTCTCAATGTAGTTTTGGTGGTCGAGATCTGAGCGTATTTCAAGTTCAAGTAGGGCGGACTGAAGGTGCACAGTCCATCCACACGTTTTAGGATCAGGTTCGAATTGCCGTCTTGCCCAGTCAAGCCGGCATAGTGTTAGGGACTGATATCAGTCATGTGTGTCTGATTCCAGTTGCTAACTATTTATGGACCTCGCGTGCATGTAGTGCTAAAAATCAAAAATAAAAAAAATGTATTTACTAAGATTTTTTTGGACATGACATTATACTATGTCTGCGCCTGTTAATGCTAACATTGCTAACCCGCAACACTCAGTTATCTATTACTGCTTTTTTAGCTATTTTTATTGTAAATTTGCGAATAATATTTTTTTCTTGTACGTTGTAATGGTGCTATTTTTTAACATTTGGTTAAATGATTTCTGTAACTCAAATCATCATTTATTGGAACGAGATTCTAAAACGGCTCTAGTAGAATAATATCGTCCCTACAGTCGCTCTGGATCATCGATGTATATAGATAAGCCTATTCAATACAAAACGCACTCTTAAAAACGTGCCGCTTGCTTTGTGTACCTACCAACTTTGGGGGGCAAATCTCAAGCAAGGATAATGCCACATGCTTTATTCATCGGAAATTATATCTCAATGCATACAAAAAGACTAGTTTTACTCAATATAAATATTAATATTAGGCGCTCTCGACGCTTGCTATCTCGCAGGTTGGTGCAGCTACATGACTTCGATTGGTTTTACGGGAACGTTTTTATATCAGTGAGGGCCTATCTATATACATCGATGCTCTGGATAGACGGGTTGGCGAAGGTCTAATGTCAATTTATTAAAGATTCAACAAGTTGGTATTCCTTTTGTAATTTAAAGTTGTTAGTTAAATTCCAAGTTGGTAGTGTATAGTATTAATATATTACTTTATTTGTGTAACTGTATCCGTGGTCTAGCGGTTAAGTCCGTGGATTTAGACCTGGAGGTGGAGGTGCTTCCTGGTCGGGACACTAAAATATTTATTAATTTAAATAAATAAATTAAATTAATATTAAATTTATTTGTGCTATTTCTCGAGTTTGGTACGCTAAAGACATCGACGAGCTTGCCACTTGTCATGATTGGCCTATAGTAAAGTTGGCTTGGTTTCTGAAAAAGGGTACGGTCGTGATGATACTTTACTTTTATTTTATTTGTTTTTAATTTGTTCTGACTCCGTGGTCTTGTGGTTAAGTCAGTGGATTTAGAAAGAAATACCAGGTTCGATTCCTGCTCGATCCACAATATTTAATTTTATTTATATGTGATATTTTTCGAGTTTGGTACGCTAGAGACATTGACGAGCTTGCCACTTGTCGTTATGGGCCTATAGTGAAGTTGGCTAAATGTGAACCCACTTTTTTAACAAAAAAAAAGGACGTGGTTCTGTCCTCACCCCGAAAGGGATACGGTCGTGAAAATACTCAACTTTTTTTTATTTATTATTTAGATGTAATGGCAAGTTTTTGGTTTACATTATCATTTATTAATGATATTTTTAAATTAGTTTAGTATAGTCGTATTATTGTTTTACGCAAGCGTCGAATGCAACTTGTAGTGAGCATCAGATTTTAAAAGCTATAATTAAAAAAAAAAAAAACAATTATGATATGTCATTCCTATCATAACGCACACTATATTTTCACGTGCCCTAATTCGAACAAATTAAGAAATTAATTAAGTGATTTTTTTTTTTGTTAATTCCGCAATTATAACGATTTTTTTGTTAACTAAGTTCAAAGCGTTTATAAATATGTATGACTCCAAATGTTTTGTTAGTACAGATGTTTAAAAAAAATCCATATTAACTCTAATCCGGTTTATTTGATATTAAATACAAGATCAGCTATTAAATAAAAAGGATAAGAGAGGAAAAAAGTATTTAAATGAGATTCGTTTTCTTGGGGATTTGGGCTAAATTGTATTCACAGTTATACAGGGTGACTTTGTACTCTAGACTAATATTTTTTATTTTTGTCACCGTACATTCCCACCAGAATTTGGTTAGGTCTATGATTAAGTAAGTCAAAGTCAAAATATCTTTATTCACGTAAACCTATTACAGGCATTTATGAAACGTCATTAATTTAATTATTTTGAATGATTCTACTCCTGCTAGTAGAAGACTAAGCAGCAAAGTGGTCCAATAAGTAAGCTGTTAGCAGAAGACCAGCAGCTTAGCAGATTCCAGTGACCTGTTAATGTTTAATCTGACTGAGAAAGGAATCTGCAAGGAAAACTCAGCTATATCAGATTTACAAAATAAAACATATACAGAACTGCACCACAACGATCAATTGATCAACAAGTGCTAAATATAACAAACCTAGAAGCGTTATAGTTTGACACTAATTTTATCACGGACATTATTTTAACTATATTTATCTTTATTATTATTTATTGCAGTATTGATTTTTATTAATATTTAATTTATTATTATTAATCTAACAATTATTTTAAATAAATATGTACATAGATGGTTTAATCTAGGATAATTTTTGATGTTGTAATTTGCTTTAATTTAGTTAGGTAGGTTATTATTAGTTAGATTGTGCTGTCTTTATGACTTGTATATTTAAGTTGCCTTTTATAATAAGTTTATATATTGGTTGGAAATTTGAAATTGATCATGTTATGTAAGAACATTTGAATTGTATTATTATTGTATTGTCTTGTAGTGTACACTGCTGTGGATTGCAATCCAGAACTGCTGTCAAATAGTATGTATATATCGTGCAATGGTTGTAATCTGTTTGTTGTACCTTGAATAAATAAATAAATAAATTAATTAATAACCTGAATACAATACCTGGTACAGCAGTAACCCACCAGGCAAGTCAGAATTAAGGTAGACTACATGCCTACAACCCGAAAGTCGACAAAACGCAAAAACCTCTGTTAATTTAAGAACAATAAATTGAACGTGTTCGGCAGAGGTCCCAGGCCCCCACAGCAGCAGTACATAATTTTATCAGGTACGAGTGTTATGTTATATAATTTACTTACTACATAGTCGTATATCTATCGTGCCTGGAAAGTGTTATATTCGAGCAAAGAACAGAATTGACTATTTAAAATAACTTAAATAAAATACTTCCTTCTTTTTCCTATTCCTATTTTTATTGTTTTGTCTGTTTTTGGCCTGTTTATAATTTTCTTTTATTATTTGTAATTGTAACCTATTTTTCTCCTAATATTATAATCAACTGTTTTAATTGTATATATGTAAATAATATAAAATACTAAAATGTTAATATGTATAATAATGGCAATGATCTTTCTTAAAAAAAAAAACCTAAGTGACCATATATCGGGATTGACATTTTTTTTGGCTTTACTTAAAAATTGGTTATTTTAAAATTAACAGTTTGTTGGAGAAGCCAAAATTTTTCGTCATTTCCGACATATTGTTCGTTTCAATCAATAGAATCACATATTATTCTAACATAAGACCATACAAAGTATATTATATGCATTTAAAAAAAAAATCTAACATGATTAAAATTTAAGTAAAATAAGCACATTTTTATATATATCTTTTATATATATCTTGGGGGGGGGGGGGGGGGGGGGGGGGTTTGAACCGACCTTTGTAGGATTTAAGGTAAGCGTTCTTACAACCGAGCCACCGCCACACAAAGGTATATTAGATAGAGATAGAATAAGAATTTAATCATAAATATTTTCAGAAATAGACTTGATTCGCCGGATCTGATAGCGGTGACGCATGCGCACAAAAATAATTAATTTATGACTCCTTTACATATCGCATTTTTTTACAATAAATCCTTTTTAGATTATCTTAAAAAAATATGTCTGCGCTCGCCTCATGGAAAGACACAAAAACGTGTAATACTATTGTATTTTTTGTTTAACATACATACATACCTCTCCTCTTAGTCGATACCCTACTGTTGGGGATTGTGACTCCGTCGCAGTCCATTCACCAGCCGTTTCCAGTGATTGCGGTCCTCGCCTCAGTGGATGGCTTGGTGTACAGTAGCTCTATTCTGTCACTTAGCCTCAAACGATTATAGTGGATTCCGTTATTTACGTCAGAGATTGCGGCATATATATAAATTTTCTCATTTCACGATATCTTCGCTCCTCACACAACCCTGTTCTGTCTATTCCATCGCACCACTCTGGATTCATGAACGATTCTTGTGCTGTTGTTGCTGCTTTTGCGGCAGCAAACCTGTGGAACAAGCTGCCGGTAAATATACGACAAGCATCCAACCGAAGCATTTTTTTTTAAATGGTATATTATTATATTTAGTGTATGTATTAGCAAACCTGTGGAACAAGCTGCCGGTAAATATACGACAAGCATCCAACCGAAGCATTTTTTTTTAAATGGTATATTATTATATTTAGTGTATGTATTAATGTTATGTAATGTATGTACCTAATGTATTAATAAAACGTTATGTGTATTAATTATTAGTATTTAGTTTATTATAGTATTTATTATTGTAGTTTATATAATAATAATAATAAAATTCTTTATTGCACACAAAATATACAATATAAACTGTACATAGGCGAGCATAATACCATGAAGGTATTCTCTACCAGATAACCTTTGGGAGAGTGAGAGATTAATATTATAGGTGCAGAGTGTGAAAATGGAAATAATATAGTAAAAACCAGAATTAAAATATGTAAATAAATACAATATATACGAGGGGCGTTCAAAATATTCTCGGTATGTGGATAAAAACAAACAAGTACGAAAAGTTTGATATTTTTATTTTTCAATATACTCCCCCCCTATGTTCATACACTTATAAGATCGATCAATTATTTTTTTTAATCCCTCATAAAAATATTTTTTATCTTTGGTGTAAAAATGCTCCTCCACGGCCGTCTTCAACGCTTCATCGTCAGAAAATTTATTTCCACGCAGATCCTTTTTAAGATTGGGAAACAAAAAGAAGTCGCTTGGGGCTAAGTCCGGACTATAGGGTGGATGAGTAACAGTTTCAAACCCACATTCAACAATAGCTGCCTTGGCAATATGAGCAGTATGGACAGGGGCGTTGTCATGCAGAAGCAGAACACCTTTGGTTAACTTTCCTCGCCTCTTTTCTTTGATCGCATCTCTTAATTGACGTATAACGTTAGCGTAGTACTGCCCTGTGATATTTACACCTTTTTCTTTATAATCGATAAGCAAAACTCCTTCACAATCCCAAAATATTGTGGCCATGACCTTGCCAGCTGACGGGATTACCTTGAACTTCTTGGGATGAGCTGAACCCTTAATGTGCCACTGCATGGACTCCTGTTTGCTCTCTGGGTCATAATGATGAACCCAGGTTTCATCTCCAGTAACTATTTTTTGCAGCACCTCATCGGGATTTTCACCACACAGGTCGATAAAATCTGAACAGCAAGCCACACGCATATCCTTTTGAAGAAGCGTCAGCATTCGCGGAACCCATCTTGCACTTACTTTTGACATATTAAGATGGTCATGTATAATGTCATGTACGGTACCAATAGAGAGATTGGTTACTTGAGCTATAGATTTTACCTTCACTCGGCCGTCTTCCAATATGAGTTTTTCCACTTTATCAATATTTTCTTGTGAGGTAGCCACTACAGGCCGGCCAGGTCTAGGGTCATCTTCAATACTCTCCCTTCCACGCTTAAATTCGCTTGACCATTTTTGAATAGTAGATAAAGAAGGAGCAGACTCACGGTAAACACAATCCATTTCCTCTTTTATGGTTTTTTGATTTTTACCCTGTTTTGTCAAGAATTTTATGACGGATCGGTGCTCTAATTTCGTTAAAATTGTTAATTCGCTCATGGTGTTCATGTTTGTTCGGCAATTGCAGAAAAACAAAAGAACATCTCGGTTCCAATTTTACTTTTTTTTAATGTCAATGGATGAATCTTAGCGGCCAGTAACAAATATATATATAAAAGAGGTTGTAACGTATCAATACCGAGAATATTTTGAACGCCCCTCGTACATTTATAATACTATAATACCTAGTAGTTTATATAATATTGCAGTTTAGATAACATCGACGAACTTGCCACTTGTCATGATGGGCCTATAGTAAAGTTGGCTAAATGTGAATCCGCTTATTTATAAGCGTGGTTTCTGACCACCCCGAAAGGGAAACGGTCGTGATGATGATACAGATAATATTGCATATTTATTACGTAATCATATTTCTCTAATTGCACCTACCTTACGTTTTTAATGTTCTACAGTGTCCCTAAGGTTGGCTGTCAGAGAATATCTGTCGACAGTCCGCCCCTTGTATATATTGTGCAGTTTTAATAAATAAATAAAATATGACTGTGAATACAATTAAGCCCAAATCCCCATACATACAAGATGAATGGTGGCGTCGATTGTAACAGCTGACGGCTGACCTTCAAAACAAAATTGGTACAGTCGACGTCATTTTCAACTTTAATAAATAACTTACTCTGATGCCTTGCCAGTGTCGCTATGATGTGTTGTTACACCTTGTGTACGATTCCCACGATACTGAGCTGTCTTTACCCGAGTTCTAAATTAACACTGGTTTTCGTATTTTTATTGTACATTACGTGTTATCATTAAACTAAACACAAGCTTTGTTTAAAATCACAACCAATGCACAATGTTAATTCCCGGATTTAAAACCCCGAGAAATAAAACGCGATATAGTCGTGGAGCATGTTCATAGACACACGCAACATTATACAATACGCCACTGTCGAATCAATCTGAGTTTTGTTAATTTGAATAGGGGTCGTCGTAGGTAGAAGTTGTGAATCGTTTTTTTTTAGAAGGACCTCTAATCTCTCGGTTTATTTTTAATTGAATAATAGTGCGTTCGGAAAGCTCTCGAAAACTGTCACATCATTACATGCAGGTAGTGTTGCCCGATGCAAAAATGCAAGACCAAGAACAAGACTACTGGTATGGTCTCGCAAAACTCTTGCACAGACTTTTTTTCCAAATTTTGCTAAAGTGTTCACTTTTTTTGGGGTTAGGTTTTCAATAAATTTTATTTTGATTTTTTTGTTTGTTCCTAAGGGAAAAAATAACGTTTAGGTATTTGGAACTTGGGAGAGCTCGTTTGCAAATAATTTTATTTTAGTATACCTAAATCCTACCTATACCTACTGCATCCGAGGTCTAGCGCTTAATTCCGTGGATTTAAACTTGGAGGTACAAGGTTTGATTCCTGGTCGGGACACAATAAATTATTTAATTTGTTTGTGATATTTCTCAAGTTTGGTACACTAAAGACATCGCGGAGAGAGATTTCCTTAGTCAATTGGAAAATAAAATATGTATTGAGTCAGAGTAAGAGTCTTGCAGGAGTCTTGCGAGACTCTTGCGCAACACCAAGACCGAGACCAAGACCACCTATTCTGATGCAAGACCAAGACTAGCTAAGTCTTGGTCTTATAAATACATATTTTTTATAAATATTTCCAGACAGGTCACACAGCGCCATCTAGTTTCCGTGGTAAGCTACGAGGCTAGTGTTACGGAAACTAGATGGTTGATAAACTATATATTATACTTTTTTTTGTAAATATATACATATTATACATATAAACACCCAGACCGAGACAAATTATACAATGTACAACTTGTCCCCGGTGGGAATCGAACCCACGACGTCCCGAGTTCACGGCAACTTTTGTTACCACTAGACCACGGAGGCGGTCTTGGTCCTTTTTTGGGCAACACTACGTGCGGGGTCTTTTTTGTGGTGTTATTAATTTATTAAAATAAAAAAAAATAAACAAAGAAAATATTTTTTGCTTTTGACTGTCTCCGTGGTCTAACGGTAAAGTCCGTGGATTTTCTCAAGTTTGGTATGCTCGAGACATCGACGAGCTTGCCACTTGCGATGATAGACCTATAGTAAAGTTGACTAAAAGTGAACCCGTTTCAAAAAGTATAGTTTACCTACCCCGAAAGGGATACAGTCGTGATAATACTTTATTAAAAAATATAATTTGTCTTTGATGTGGGGATCATCTCAATGTAACTGTCAAATTGTAAATGTAACTTTAACTGTCAGTGAATTTAATAAAATGGAATTTAATTGTGTAATTTTTGTCCACAGTATTGCAATGGCGGAGACTTGGCGGACTACTTGCACGCTAACCGATTGCTAAGCGAGGCTACTATAAGGCTGTTCCTCCGGCAGCTAGCTGAAGCTATGCGAGCTATCAACGCTAAGGGCATCGTCCATCGAGATCTTAAGCCACAGAATATCTTGCTAACACACAATGTGGCGCCTCCCCGTACGCCACATGCCTCGGAGATAACACTTAAAATTGGTGAGTATATAGAGAATAATGGATGTGTGTCACGTTAGGCGGGACATTAAAATGAAACAAGAGATTTTAAACAATGGAAGTTAATATATTAGGCAAAATGAAGAGAGAGCAGAGAACAGAAAGAGAGCAATGAGAATCTACAATTATATTAAAGAGGGTCGTAAGCCAAAACTTAGCCCTATTACTCTTTATGCATCCGTTGATCGTAAGTAGGGGTACCTTCCCTCGGAGAGCCTGAACATGGGGACCCGGAGAGCGCTGCCGATCCCAAGCGGACAACTAGTCGTCACGGGAATCCTGGGCAGCGATATTGTCTTCTTAAGCTGGGCCCCAGCTCTTTAAAAACCCTGGAACGCACGGGGAGCACACGTTACGTTCCATCTCTAGATCCACCACCACTCCAGTCCACACCAAGATCACCATGTAGTTGGTGAGACCGCAGCGATGGTGCACAAATAAAAATGAATCTATTGCACGTGGTCATGAAGTGACCCGTACTATTTTTAATTCAATACTTACCCAAGCTACGGGGGCGACAATATCCAGTAGATTTATTAGGTATTTATAATTGACCGATTTAATATTTACAAAAAAAAAGTATAATATGTAGTTTATCAACCACCAAATTTCCGTATCACAAGCCTCGTAGCTTACCACAGAAATTAGATGGCGCTGTGTGATCTGTCTGGAAATATTTATTTATTTATATTATTTACTTGTTAGCGCGTGCCGTATACTCTATTATAATCAAAGGCCTATGATAGAAAAACTTCTCCACTAATAGTGTGTTAAAAACAATTTTCCAGTAAAACAACTCGAAATAGGCATCGAAATACCTTGATTTTTACAGTTCCTTCAATTCGGTTCAAATAAACAATTCGGATTGTTTATTTAGGTTTGAAATCGATATACACTCTGGGGCAAAATTAACCGCCAGTCCGTTTTTATCATGCTTTTATTAACTTCATTCAGCTACCGGATCGTAAACCGCAAACGTCATAGAAATTGTCAATTTTACTTACTAGAGTTGATATTGGCTCTGGTATTGCCAGTAATAAACTATATTCGTTTTCCCAGCTCTTTTATGAATTTGTGGGTATCAAGAGAATATAGATCTAAGTTAAAATGTTACTAACAATCATGGAATTAATTCTGAAATAAATAATTTATTATTATTAATATTAATAGAACCGGGACCGCAACTAGTGTGCCCCTGCCCCTAATGTTGTGTGCAGTAGTTATGTAATAAATCCAGTGTCCTTAATCGCGTGTAATCATAATACCGCTTTATCTCAGCGCAAACTAGCACACTTTCGTGTTGTTTTTCACACATGTACTCATCAAAATATGCATTACTTTATGTACCGTTTCTAAGCTATCCTTGTTTTTTTTTTTCCTTACAGCACTTTTACAGCACCTTAGAACACAACACAGCGTCCTAGACCTCCACTGCTGGAGATGGGCCTTCCAGAACATATATCTGGAGAATTTGGCTTGCACTCGCCACGCTGGCCAAACGGCTTGGCGAGGATATGATGTCAATTAATTATGACAATTTATTAACGATTCCACAAGTTGGCATTAGTGGAACCGGGACCGACGGCTTAATGTGCTCTCCGAGGCATGGGAACGGTGGTGTTGTAAATCTATGACTGCAGTACGTAAGAAAAGTGTATTTCTCATTGGTACATGCCGGGTGGGTTTGAACCAACCTTTGTAGGATTTAAGGAACGCGTTCTTACAACCAAGCCACCACCGCGCCGTAATTTTATGTGAGCAACTGGAATCAGACATCAGTCTCTAACACTATGCCGGCTTGTCTGAGCATGACGGCAATTCGAGCCTGATCACGAAACGTGTGGATACACTTTACTGGGTTTACCGACACGAACTGTGAATACTTTCCCGCCCGGCATACTGGCCAAATTACCACCATCAGTCCGCCTACTTCTCAATGGGCTAGCTTCTCAAAATCCCAAGTTCCGGCTAACCCGATAAGTATCTCGTGGCGACGACATAAGATTTTTGGCTATAAACAACAATATATTCATTTTTTTTTTAAATTAAAAATATAAAATTTTAAAAGTTATAATTCTTTCTGCAACCGGCTGCTAGTATGTAATTAGCTAAACCAGTGTTTGCATAAACTATCTAAATAAATATATAAGTAATGAGTTTTTATTGTTTTTGAAACAGCCGATTTCGGATTCGCACGTTTCCTCGAAGAAGGAAATATGGCTGTGACTTTGTGCGGATCACCGATGTATATGGTAAGTAAAAACGTCGGCCATCTTGTTTATCTAAATTAAAAAAAAATCCTATCTAATCCATAATACCGCCTCCGTGGTCTAGTGGTAACAAACGTTGCCGTGAACTCGGGAGGTCGTGGGTTCGATTCCCACCAGGGGCAAGTTGTACATTGTATAATTTGTCTAGGTGTTTATATGTATAATATGTATATATTTACAAAAAAAAAAGTATAATATGTAGTTTATTAACCATATTAAACTGGTCTAGCGTTCAATTCCGTGGATTTAGACCCCGAGGTACCGGGTACGATTCCTATTCGGGACACAAAAAAGATTTTGTATGTAAATACATACATTTAATTAAAATTTAATTTATTCGTTATATTTGTCGAGTTTGGTACGCTGGAGACATCAACGAGCTTGCCACGTTTCCCTTTCGGGATGGTCAGAAACCACGCTTATAAATAAGCAGATTCACATTTAGCCAACTTTACTATAGGCCAATCATGACAAGTGGCAAGCTCGTCGATGTCTCCAGGCAGCGTACCAAAATCGAGAAATATCTCAAATAAATTAAATATTAATTAAATGTATTTATTACCCCCTCCGTGGTCTAGTGGTAACAAACGTTGCCGTGAACTCGGGAGGTCGTGGGTTCGATTCCCACCGGGGGCAAGTTGTACATTGTATAATTTGTCTCGGTCTGGGTGTTTATATGTATAATATGTATATATTTACAACAAAAAAAATATATAATATTTAGTTTATCAACCATCTAGTTTCCGTAACACAAGCCTCGCAAAATAGATGGCGCTGTGTGACCTGTCTGGAAATATATTTACATTAATAAATATTTTTGCGTCCCGACCAGGAATCGAACCCGGTACCTCCGAGTCTAAGTCCACAGACTTAACCGCTAGACCACGGAGGCAGTTAAGTTGTCAGATAAAAAAATATATAAAAATAATTTGGAAGTAATTGATTATTTTTTTTATTTAAAAACCATTGCACTGGCTCTCCACAGTGCGGTATAGTCTGTAGAATTAAGAAGAATAAATAAAAAAAACGTTTTGTTCCCTACCAGGCCCCCGAGGTGATTATGTCCTTGAAGTACGACGCTAAAGCCGATCTGTGGAGTTTGGGTACCATCGTGTACCAGTGTCTGACTGGCACAGCACCGTTCCAGGCTACCACGCCTCAACAACTCAAGGCCTTCTATGAAAACAGTATAGACTTGCAACCTAAGTAAGTATTCCTTATTTAATACCATTGATGTATATATAGGGCATATTCAATACAAAACGTGCCGCTTGCCGCGTGTACCTACCAACTTTGGGGGCCAATTTTCAAGCACTCTTTTACAGCAGCATCTACATTTAGGGAGTGTTTAATTTTAAATAATTTTATCAAAATCAAAATAAATTATTTCCATTGGTTCTCTCGAAACAACTTGGATACAGTCAGAACTAATAAATTCAATACAATTTTCACAACATTTGTACTAATCAAAGTGGTAATAATGGTTGGACCGTAAACAGGCATTATCCATATCTATGTATGCTATGCTCAACATTATTGCTACAAGCAAGTAAAACTAACTAACTTAGAAACTACTTAAATAAGATCGTGGCTGTAAAGAGGCCGTGTCAGTTTAGATTCTAAATACTTTACAATTATGATGTATATAAATTATATACATATGTCAGATAATTTATAAATGTATAGAACAAAAAAAAAAAAAAAAAAAGACGTCATCTTATAATCTAAATACTAATAATGATATGTCAATTAAACCTAAATTCATAGCTGTAAATGGGCCGTGTCATCTTATATTCTAATAGCATTAATGTTAATTAATATTCGTGGCTGTAAATGGGCCGTGTCATCTTATATTCTAATAGCATTAATGTTAATTAATATTCGTGGCTGTAAATGGGCCGTGTCATCTTATATTCTAATAGCATTAATGTTAATTAATATTCGTGGCTGTAAATGGGCCGTGTCATCTTATATTCTAATAGCATTAATGTTAATTAATATTCGTGGCTGTAAAATGGCCGTGTCACCTTACAATCTAAATAGAACATTCTATGTCAAGTAAACTTAAATTTAAATTCGTGGCTGTAAAAGGGCCGTGTTAATTAAAAATAAATATAAAATTAAATAATTTAAATATTAAGAATTATTATTAATTTATCATTAATTTATAAAATTTGGCTAAATAGTTTTGATTTAGTAGTGACGATGGATGTTCCTTGCACTAATGGTCGATCTTTTGCTATTCTGCTATTATTTGTAAACTGTTAATTGTCTAAATGACGACACTAAGTGTACGTTATGTATCTTATGGTGAATAAATGAATTATATATATTTTATTTTGTGTAGTTAGATCTACCCCAGAAACTTAACTGGTGTGCCAATATAAACTGACCAATTTAAGAAGTTTTTATCCTCCAATTATTTTTATTATAAAGA
Source organism: Tinea semifulvella (assembly GCA_910589645.1). Classification (NCBI taxonomy): domain Eukaryota; kingdom Metazoa; phylum Arthropoda; class Insecta; order Lepidoptera; family Tineidae; genus Tinea; species Tinea semifulvella. Next base: position 614,768 of record OU342624.1, read on the forward strand.
ATGAAAATACTAACATTCAGAGACTTAACGTTAAATAATATGAAATTTCAATCCAAATAAAATGTAATAAATTGGATTAGAAAAATAATAACTAAATGAAATGAAATTCGAGATGGCCATCGGGGTTTCTGACATCCGACACTTTACTTTAATTCACTATCCCCCAATTTGTATCCAGAATGCCCCCCGGCACGAGTCCTGAGCTGTGCAACCTATTGACGGGTCTGCTCCGGCGCAGTGCTCGAGATAGACTGTCCTTCGAGATATTCTTCAATCATCCCTTCCTACAACGACCTCGCACCACTTCTATCAACAGTAAGTTATGGTTATTCTTTAATTTTATTATCACCACAGCCCTTACAACACAGAATCCAAATCCGTTTGTAATTTTTTTTTATTGTTGTTTTCTCTCTTCTTGATGGATGATGAATGAGGTGCTAGGGAAGGCAAAGGGTCCATACAGCCAAGTCATAGGTAATATATCTTTCATTCTTATAAGTTAATAAGATTATCATCAAATTCCAGATGTTGCAGGATTTGATGCTTTTTTTTGGAGTTAATTTAAAAGCACAACCGCACAAAATAAACTGCAACTTGTGACCCATATTTAAAGTCCAATTTATCGTTTTCCATAATTATTCACATTGTAGCACATTATTAAACAAAACAACACCACTTTTGACCAATAATATCCAGAGTAAATTAATTTACAAAACAAAAACTTTCACTTGACATGTCCACGCAAAATGGCGCGAAGGACTCTCTTTTTTTTTCTTTTTAAATACAGTGTGCGCTTCCTAATTAGTCGTTTAAGTTAGGTAACGTTAATTTAAAATACATTTTTCTGTTATAAAAATAAATAACTACAAAAACATTTTAAAATGAAACGTCATAGGTGTAAAACAAGGTACCATTGCCGCTAGCGACATCTACAAAAAGCTTTGCCAAATAATTTGTCCGCGACCTGCACTGGGCAATACTGACCATTCATTAATTAGCCCAGTGAACTTGCACCAATTGCAGTAATAGAAGGCTATTCTGAAACGTAATTCTAAATCGATTTTCCAATGGAGATTTATCAAAGAGTCTATTTGTAACTAATTGGAAAAGATGGCAACTCAAACAATCCCGTTCACCTGCACACTAGAGTAGCCACGTGGATGGTATGGATACTTCAAGCGCCATACATAAATAATACATAAATAAATATTTCCAGACAGGTCACACAGCGCCTTCTAATTTCCGTGGTAAGCTACGAGGCTTGTGTTACGGAAACTAGATGGTTGATAAACTACATATTATACTTTTTTTTTTGTAAATATATACATATTATACATATAAACACACAGACTGAGACAAATTATACAATGCACAACTTGCCCCCGGTGGGAAGCGAACCCACGACCTCCCGAGTTCACGGCAACGTTTGTCACCACTAGACCACGGAGGCGGTCAATTATATGTATAGCTTTTATATAGGAAGAGTATTATATCCGAAATTCGATTATTGATCCCGCAACAAATTACCTTTATAATAAAAAAAAAATATGTTATTTGATACATTTAAATTATTTATATAAACAGCCTCCGTGGTCTAGCGGTTAAGTTCGTGGATTTAGACTCGGAGGTAACGGGTTTGATTCCTGGTCGGGACACAAAAATATTTATTAATGTAAATAAATACATTTAATTTATTTGTGATATTTCTCGAGGTTGGTACGCTGGAGACATCGACGAGCTTGCCACTAGTCATGATTGGCCTATAGTAAAGTTGGCTAAATGTGAATCCGTTTCTTTATAAGCGTGGTTTCTTACCACCCCGAAAGGGAAACGGTCGCGTCGTGATGATACTTTACTCTATTTAAATATTTTTTTTTACTTATGGTCTATATTATATTCGCTTGTTGACAATTAATGCCGACATGTTGAATGAATTGAACCAATTTATTGAATTAATCAACAACAACTCTTTTATGTTCAAACCACAGACATTAAATTTAGTACCGTCTACCGTCTACTAGGTGGCGCCACTTTTTATGTGAACAGGTCAATTGGTTGTTCTAAGTTTTTCACCCTTGGAGTGTATCACTGTCTTTTTATCACGATAGATGGTACCTAATATAACTGTCAATATATATTTTTAAAAAAATATTTTATACCTATTTTTTTATGGGAATGAAAGAAAAGAAGAATGATATCTCGGGCTTGCAACCGACTATAGGCTGGACTATAGCACAACTAGACGTTTACTATCCACCATTCTGCTCCTCTCCCTACCCAACCAAATGCTGTATGATTCTGTTAATGTATTGACGGTAGACTGTTTGACGTGTAGCTGTTGTGGTATTTTGGAATATTTAATTCCTACGGAATTTTCAAGTTTCGAGAAAACACTAAGATGTCTGGCCTATAGGCTGATACAGCTAGTTCATCTGGGATCCTATAATGATGTTTAAATAAAAAATAGTATTTATATAAATACAGAAATAGTATTTCGTTGTAATTTAAAACTAGAATAAGGTAGTTAAATCTGTGAGTATAATGATCTAAATGACTAATAGTGGCGCATTGTTTTGTGGCGAAACATGTGTCTTTAAATTACGCCTTTGTTCTTTATTTACTAACTTTTTAGTAAAATTTCACAAACTCACAACTGGCGAGCAGCCGATAAGTGTATATTTTAATGAAAAATTCAATAATCTAATCCATGATAGAAGATTAAAACAATCCGGCTCGAAGGACCAACATTTTTTTATTTAACCCCTGTATACTCGTACTTTAAAAGTAATATTGTTAATACTGGGTTTTACTTCTAATCTTCGGTTTTACCAACATATGTTATTAAATGTAAGGATTTCATTAAAATGTACAATTTAGCAAATAGGCATACACAACAAGAATTATATGGCTAATTTAGAAAATTTCCAGATTTGCCAAAACCAGGCCCCAACTTTTTTGCAGCGTGCCTCTACTAAATACAATTCAATAATAATAACAATTAATTGTGTTTTTTAAATTTAATTACAACATCTCTTTTACCCCAACATTAAAATATAAATTAATTAAATAGTCAATTGGTTAAAATTTATGTATGAAATAGTTACAAGGTACTATTTATACGATCTTTATTATGATCAGGTACTTTATTATAGATAAATCACTGGATTTCAAATCGGCGGGATCGAAACTATGTAACGTAGAAAAAAGTTTTTGTCAATTGTCGTTATGCTAGGTTAAAATCAATTACAGATTATGAAAACACAATATATTAACTATCAAATAAAAAAGAAATCATTTTGGCACGAGTACATTTTATTGGGCCCATTTCTCCAAGAAAAATGGGCATTCTAATTTACAACACCACCGTTCCCGTGCCTCTGAGGGCACGCCAGATCCTCGCCAACCCGTCTGGCCAGCATGGCGAGTGTAGGCGAATTCTCCAGATATATGTTCTGGAAGGCCCATCTCCATCAGGGGAGGTCTAGGACGCTGTGTTCTAGGGGCTGTAATGAATCCTTCCCCCACTAAATTTCCTCTAGTCTAGGTCGTTTAGGCAACCATTTTAGTTAACGCGGTAATCAGAAATCAGGTCAAATTTTCGAAACTCAGCAATTTTAAGGTCTTTTATAAAGAAAGTATTTCTGCCTTAGGTTTGGATGAACTGCCAGATATAATGGAGACGCAGTGCGAAGAACAAGCCAGTACCAAACACATGGAGTCGACTTGGAAACCACCTGGTATATCCACTTTTATATCCACAGTGCTCGCGAGCTTTTCTTTATTGTGCTGTTTAATAATAAATTTGTTTAGACACAAATTTTTGAGGCGGCTAATTTCATTCATAATTTTCTGTAATCTCACAAGAAACTTGCAAACTTGTACTTGTAAATTTATTTAAATTGATGTTTTCTAAATACAGATTAATCTTTTTTTTTGTATTAATTACAATTCATTTGTTGATTCGAAATAAATCTTACCAGATAACTGTAAAAGTAAATAAATATTGTTTCAAGCGGTGTTATTTTTATATACATATCATCATGGCAAGCTTACAATATTAGTTATCCTTGAAAGTAAAAATTGGCATTTGACATCATTGCAAATGGCACATACTTTCAACGAGAACAACAAATAGGTGGTAGGCGGATTGATGGTGTAATTTAATAAAGTGTATCCACACGTTTCGGGATCAGGCTCGAATTGCCGTCATGTCCAGTCAAGCTGACATAGTGTTAGGGACTGATGTCAGTCATGAGTGTCTGATTCCAGTTGATAACATTCATGGATCTCGTGGTCAACTTACCATCAGGTGAACCCAAGGTCACTTGTCGTGCTAGTATATGCCTCCTTGCGTCGTGTTTCCTCATTGATGAGGGTCGTGACCTCCCGATGAATTGGTGTGCGTCTTGATGATAGCACGCCACCCGTTCCTGTCTTCTTCGGCATGCATAGCATCATGGACGCTAGTGTTGGTGGTGGAGCGGATTTGGTCGGACCAGCGTAACGGACTACGGCCTCTCGGTCTCTTTCCTTCCACCTTGCCAGTAACAAAAAGTTTCTCCAGGTTATACCCTCCTTTTCTGGCAATGTGTCCGAAGTACTGGAGTATCCGACGAAAGCATATGGTGGATAGCCTAGTCAATATGTCTAGTTGGCTTAAAATCGATACGCTAGTTCGATGCTCAGTCCACGAGATCCTCAGCATTTTTTTTCTCCTTATAGATGTTTGCGAGCGTATTGCCATGTGTTTGGTTACTTTTCGTACACGCTTATCACTGCATGGGTTTGGATTGTATATATTTGTTCTTTGTACTCGTCTGCACGGTATTAATTAAGCAATCATTTTATATTCTGCTTCCTACATTGTCAAAGTTTTATTAGTAATTTTTGGAAATAAATAAGGTATTTGGGCTTTGTGGTGTTGAGTTTTTACGCCTAAATAACTGGATCTAACTTGGCAAATAATTTACAGGAAATCAATCACGATATTACCGCCTCCGTGGTCTAGTGGTAACAAACATTGCCGTGAACTCGGGAGGTCGTGGGTTCGATTCCCACCGGGGGCAAGTTGTACATTGTATAATTTGTCTCGGTCTGGGTGTTTATATGTATATATTTACAACAAAAAAAAGTATAATATTTAGTTTATCAACCATCTAATTTCCGTAACACAAGCCTCGTAGCTTACCACGGAAATTAGATGGCGCTGTGTGACCTGTCTGGATTTTTTATTTTTTTTTAATTATATTATATCCTAAGCAATACATATGACCCCACAGCCATCTGTATCTTGTCTATTTTACTCGGTTAGAACGTCCTTGATAACCTGAGTATAGCATGTGATCTCACATCTATAATTTCTAGCTTGTTATATTTACACCTAAACTACTTAACCGATTTTACTTACTTACTTGCAAGTAAGTAAAATCGGTTCATGGTATCTTTTGAGCAAGACATGTGATTTTACATTTATAATTTTTACTCTAATTCCAGGCCCCTCAGCACCGACCGCCACTCCGCCTATAGGCGTGGTATCCCGACCCACACCACGCTCGGTGGCGCCCCCTCCGTCGCCTGCGCCGATGCCTTCGCCAGTCGCCCAGCCCCGAAATACACCACAACCAAAACAAATGTCCTCGGGTAAGTTGATTTATATCTATATTTTATTATGTCGAGAACCAGCACACGCATCACTGCTACTTCATGGTCTTTATTGGCATATTGATCACTTCTGGTAGAAAGTAAATTTATTTATTTATTCATTCATTTCCACAGCACATTACAGGACATAAAGGTTCGCCTCCGTGATCCAGTGGTAACAAATGTTGCCGTGAGCTCGGGAGGTCGTGGGTTCGATTCCCACCGGGGGCAAGTTGTACATGTACATGTTGTTGTCTCGGTCTGGGTGTTTATATGTATAATATGTATATATTTACAAAAAAAAAAAAAAGTATAATATGTAGTTTATCAACCATCTAGTTTCCGTAACACAAGCCTCGTAGCGACGAACCAGATATATAATGCGAAAGTCGTGGGTGAAAGAGGCCCTGGCAGACCAACTCACATATCACGATCAAACAAATAAAACACTGACTGAAGGTGCATTCAAAAAAGAGGTTAATGAATGTTGACGAAGCGAAAGTGGTATGTCGTGATCGTGTCAAATAGCGCTGAACTGTCTCTGCCTACCCCGCAAGGGATCTGGTGTGAAGATATGTATGTATATAGATTTTGAAGCGTAGGTTTTGGGTTCGACTTCTGGTTTAGAAATCAAATGTAAGAGAGAGCAGGAATTGGTTCCATATTTATTAAAAATGTTTTTTTTTAATGCTCCAGAAATATGTATCGGTATATAGTCTGTAATACGATCAATTTCAGATGGTTAGTTTATTAAACTCATATTATTATACTATATTATACTTTTTCATTTGCAGCAACTACATCATTATTTCTAAATTACTTCCCTCGTCGTTTAAGTGGTTTATTTGTATATTTATTATGTGTATATATATATATATACCGACGGCTTAACGTGCTCTCCGAGGCACGGGAACGGTGGTGTTGTAAATCTATGACTGCAGTACGTAAGAAAAGTGTATTTCTCATTGGTACATGCCGGGTGGGTTTGAATAAATACAATAATACACTTTTCTTACGTACATTTGTCATAGATTTACAACACCACCGTTCCCGTGCCTCGGAGAGCACGTTAAGCCGTCGGTCCCGGTTACATTAATGCCAACTTGTGGAATCGTTAATAAATTGTCATAAAAAATTGACATCATAACCTCGCCAAGCCGTCTGGCCAGCGTGGCGAGTGTAGGCCGAATTCTCCAGTTCTGGAAGGCCCATCTCCAGCAGTGGGGGTCTAGGACGCTGTGTTCTAGGGGCTGTAATGATATATATAATTAATTTATGTACGTGTTATGTAATAGTAAGTAAATATTGGTATGTATATATTGATATATATGGACTTACTTAATATTGCACCTACCATCTTTACTGTCTAAATGTCCTAAAGGTTTGGCTGTCAGAGAATGCCTAGCGGCATTAAGTCCGCCTTTGTACATAGTGCAATAAAGTTTTTAAATAAATAAATATAAAACATATATTACTATTAATAAATAAATCTACATAATAATAAACTAAACAAAACCTTAAATTAAATAAACTAAAAGATAAACCTAATTAATATAAAAAACTAAATACTTACAAATATCTTGATTATAATCTACATCGAATCCAGGAGAAGATGAACCCAATGTTCCGAGGACTCCGGCGACGTTACCTCGTTGAATGGCAACACTGATCCCCTGAATAAGATATTCCCTACTCAGAGGATCACCTGTTGACGCTCGGATGGCAACACTTATGTCGCGTATTAACGATTTAGCGTCCTCAGACCAAGGGCCCATCGTCTCTACGGCAAACGGCACAAAATAGTAACGATTTGCCAACTCTATGTACTTATTGCGTTTGCCGTTTGCAGCCAATTTAGCCGCTGCACCTGCTCGTTTTCGTGTCGCGCCAACACGACTAGCACAAAGGGTGTCAGTACACGTCGCATCCCAAACCAAAGACTTACCTTGTTCATAAGGCACGAGGGTTAGCCCATCTGGTCTTTTCCCATCGCTGCGAAATATACCAGTTGGTTCTAATGTTGATGGGTAATTTTCAGAAGATAGTGCCTTTTGTATGATTAAATTTAGGGATCTATGGCGGGTGAAACGGCCTGCACTTTTTGAGCATGATAAGCCATGGTGACCAAACGGATCAGCTAATTCGCCGCAAACGCACTTATGGGCTTCATATACTTGGCAATCTAGTCTGAGTGAAACAGCAATGCGAAGCGAGGTGGGATCAAGTTGCGTGCCCGTGTTGGGTGAGGGAATAGCACGCAGCCAGCCCCAGACTCGCTTTCGCAAGATGCCAAAAGACGTGATTCGTCAGTAGTTGAAAATTTTGGGAGAGACTTAAAAATTGTTTTTACTATGGGTTTGTCGAGTTCATTAATTAGGTCTATAAATAAATAAAATATTATAGTCAATTGATTGTCGATTAACCTAAAAAACACAATACCCAATTAATTTTAGCTCTGCTCCAGTTAAACAGCCATTGTTCTCATAATACCAATAAAAACTATATTTTTTTACTTCAATGGCACTATAATTAGCTAATAAGTCATCCATTATTCACGTAAGGCTTGAAAGCTAGGATTTTTACAAAAGGGAGGGTAGTTAGATATTATATCGTCGCTACCTACGTCTAACACAAATGCTATGTTCGACTTGATAGCAAAGCGTTCAACGGTTTTTTACCGATTTTTGCTTCATCATCATTATCATTACAGCCCATAGATCACAGCGTCCTAGACCTCCACTGCTGGAGATGGGCCTTCCAGAACATATATCTGGAGAATTTGGTCTACACTCGCCACGCTGGCCAGACGACCTGATATGATGTAATATTTTTTTATGACATTTTATTAACGATTCTACAAGTTGGTATTAGTGAAACCGGGACCGACGGCTTGACGTGCTCTCCGAGGCACGGAAAAGATGGTGTTGTAAAACTATGTTTGCAGTACGAAGAAAAGTGTATTTCTCATTGAACCTTACTTTTGTGTCGAAATACTGACTATTAAAAAAAATATATAAGGTGTAGTGACCAAATAGTTGAAATAAAAAAAATGAATGACATTGCAAGGCCGTGTCGTCAGCGGTAGACGCGTGCCAGAACGTAGTACGTACATCGGTAGAGCATAAAACATACTAGAAATGGCATTCAAATTTTACTAAAAATCTACTAATTAAGATGAAAAAAAAAATGTTATAATATAAATATTAAGTTAGTTTGAAAGTACACAAAATAAAAGAATATAAATAAAAAAGACTAAAATTTTAAAGCTAAAGTTAGGACCGTCCGATGGATAGGGCAAACAAGTTCCAGAGTGGATACCACGTATGGGACGACGCAGAGTGGGAAGAGTCCCCGCCAGATGGACGGACGACTTAAAGAAGGTCACCTGCGACCAAGCTGAGTTTTTCCCCAAGCACACGAGATAACGCCAGAGCCTCTTCGGACCACGGACCCATCGTTTCGACTGCAAATGTAATGAAGTAGAGATTAATGATGATGTTTAAGGTGTGCAGCTGCTCAGGCTTTCTTATGGCTGGATATCATATGTGACAGACATGTGGCATCCCGAACCAATGCACGGTCACGAACACCTAATTCAAATTAGCATGTTCCATCGTCAGTTAGTCAACTAGTTCAGGACAAATTTAACTAGTTAATCGACTATTCGTTAACAATAAATACGTCACGACCCGTTACTTTATCCCAGGAAATAGTAATTCTACTTTAGTCTCCTTCTTAGCTCTATGGTTATTCTGATGCCAAGTCGTCTGCCAGTTTTAATGACTATTTAGAGCTTAACAACAAACCTATAACTAACAACATGTCTAATTGTCAATCATCTCAAATCATAAAACAAAAAAAAATGTGGACCGACCGGGAATCGAACCCGGTACCTCCACGGACTGCTAGACCACGGAAACAGTCTATATCATATAATCGTATATTATTAATTATTGATTTGTATTTCATACAGTTGAGTCATCAGACATGACTTGCGAGGACGACTTCGTTCTGGTAGACGCCGAGGGGGGCGAAGCGGGGTCTCTTAGTTCTGACGACGCAGCACCCCGCCCCAGCACTCTGCGTCTGTCGCCACCCCCGACCAACAATAACACAGTGCAGTTATTGCAAAGGGTAAGTGTATTCAGTATTTTAACACCCCTCTAGCCCCCTAGGTATTTGTGCCTTTTAACACCCCTCTAGTCCCCTAGGTATTTGTGCCTTTTAACACCCCTCTAGATATTTCTGCCTTATAACACTCCTCTAGATATTACTGCCTTTTAACACTCCTCTAGATATTTCTGTCCTTTAACATCCCTCTAGATATTACTGCCTTTTAACACCACTCAAGATATTTCTGCCTTTTAACACCCCTCTAGCTATTTCTGCCTTTTAACACCCTTCTAGATATTACTGCCTTTTAACACCCCTTTAGATACTTCTGCATTTTAATACCCCTCCAATAATTAATCTGTGTCTTTATATTCGTCGTTATTTTATTTTGATTGTTCAATAACCCATTTTATTGATACTTAAGCAAGTGATGGTTGCCTGTAATTTCTGCATCTAGTTTCTGCCTTAGTTTTAAGTAAAAATCCATGAATGTATTGTAGTTGGCACTGTTGACGACCCTAATAAATAAATTAGAAATAAATTTCTGTAAATAAAAGTTTAGATGCGGATACTGTATTTTTGTCTCATTCTTACACATGCAGAGATTTGCCTTTCTTGCCTAATAATCAATTTATTTAATCCCCTTTTAATATGTAATTCTGTATATTATAGAGTCCTGCGCCGAGCAACGCAAACATCCCTCGATCTCAGCCAATCAGCATGCGTCGTTCCAATCACACGCGAAACACTAACATGGGATCTATTTCGCCGCCATCGGTAAATATTATTTCATTATCATCACATTTATTTGAAATGTGTTCCAGGTGTTCATAAATGCCTGTAATAGGTTTTCGTGAATAATAATAATAATAAATATTTCCAGACAGGTCACACAGCGCCATCTAGTTTCCGTGGTAAGCTACGAGGCTTGTGTTACGGAAATTAGATGGTTGATAAACTACATATTGTGCTTTTTCTTTTTTTTGTAAATATATACATACTAAATAAATATATACACCCAGACCGAGACAAATTATACAATGTACAACTTGCCCCCGGTGGGAATCGAACTCACGACCACTAGACCACGGAGGCGGTCATAAAGATATTTTGACTTTGACTGATACATTTATATACAGACAACTGAAGAAGACAAATTTTTAAGCATTCCATGGATTCACCGTGCAGGATGAGATGAATGGTGGCTTGCGACCGACAATAGGCTGGTTTAAGAAATGCCTCCCTTTTTTATTTTATTGCGCGATAATACGCTCACTATCCACCATTCCACTCCTCTCCCTACCCAACCAAATGCTGTATGATTCCGTTAATGCTGCTTAGGCCCAATTCCTTCAGTAAGTGACGCAAAGATTTTGCTGGAACTCCTCTCGCACCAACTTCCACTGCGTAAAGCTGAGTCTTGAACCCGTTCCTGATCATTTCCTCAGTGAGATTATAATATTTATTAAAATGCTACAAATTACTTGCCCTATAGTCAGGATGTTTGAAGTTAAAGAAGCACCGAACACATGATGCTCACCTGGCCGAGGTCCGTAAAACATCATTAGGTTAACCGGTTAAATGCAGGAATTCTTTAAGAATTCACAACAACAATAATAATAATAATTTATTGTTATGAACAAGATCTTTTAGTATTGTGCATACTAAAATTAATAACAGACCTTGCACTTACAACTGAGCCACCACCGCGTTTAAATAACCATTTATTTTCAGGTACCATTTTCCCTGGGCACTCCCCCATCGTCTCGCCGCCGCAGTGCATCTGGCAGCTCTCCTCCAGCACTGTGGCAGGTGTCCCCCACTTCTGCCAGTCCACTGAGACGATCTGGTAAGTCATCAACTGTGTCTCTCCACTACTAGGTACAGGCCATCATCTCGCCACCATAGTGCTTTTGGTATCTCTTCTCCTTTAACCCCTCTAGGTATCTGTGTCTTTTACATCCCCTTTTATGCCTAGTCCTTTGCGTCTTTTAATATCCCTAGGTATTTCTTAATTTTAACACTCACTAGATGTTGGTGTCTTTTTACACCCTCTAGGTATTTGTCCCCCCCAAGGTTAAAGTTTAACATCTAGAAGTATCTGTTTATTTTAACACCTCCTAGGTTGAAGCATTTTTCAACATCTAGAAGTATCTGTATCTTTTAACACCACTTTTAACACTCCACAGATATTTGTGTCTTTTAACACTCCTTAGGTATTTGTGTCTTTTAATACTCCTTAGGTATTTGTGTATTTTAACACTCCTTAGGTATTTGTGTCTTTTAATACTCCTTAGGTATTTGTGTATTTTAACACTCCTTAGGTATTTGTGTCTTTTAACACTCCTTAGGTATTTGTGTATTTTAACACTCCTTAGGTATTTGTGTCTTTTAACACTCCTTAGGTATTTGTGTCTTTTAACACTCCTTAGGTATTTGTGTCTTTTAACACTCCTTAGGTATTTGTGTCTTTTAACACTCCTTAGGTATTTAGTCACATGACTTTGTCGAGCTTAGTATCTAGGTATTCTGTTGTCGAATAAAAACATTTATTAACCAGCATTTGTTTGACTCTTAATTTGAACAGTTTTAGTTCCCTTATAGTAACTGGAAGCTTATTAAATATCTTTGTTGCCATTGCATAACAATTTCGGCTATATTGGGTACTTTTATGCGCTGGAATAATTATTCTATTTTATAATTGCAATTATCCCCAAGAGTTTTAAAAAGTTTCGAGTGGCTTTTTACAAATAAACAGCATTCAAGTATATAGATAGAAGGAACAGTCAGTAATTTTAGTTTTATAAATAAAGGACGACAGGAAGTCATAGGAGGTGGGTTACAAATAGCACGAATGCAGTTTTTGTCCAATTAAGATTCTATTTATTTCCACTGCATTGCCGCACAATAATATGCGGTCAGAATACACCTTTTTTTATTTAAGGTTATTTTACCATCATGAGAAGTGGCAAGCTCGTCAAGGTCAAGAGTAGCAGAGCAGAAAAATATCATTTATAAATTAAATAATTATACGGGGTGACTTTGTACGGGCTTATGTTAGGCTAAAATGTGATTCTATTGATAGAACTTTTTCTAACAAACCATATGTCGAAAATGTTTTTTTGGCTTCACCATACAATTGGCTATTTTAAAATTAACAGTTTGTATGGAATAGCCAAAATTTTTTGTCATTTTCTTCACATGATTTATTTTTGTTTGTTCTCTTCTCCCGATGGATGATGAATGAGGTAATAGGGAAGGCAAAGGGTCTAGCCCATACAGCCAAGTCTGACGTAATATATCTTTCTTTTTTATGAGTTAATGAGGTCATCATCAAATATCGTATGCTGCAGAATTTTATGCTTTTCTTGGAGTCACACGCGGCACCATAGCTTAAACACGTCGGGTAAAATATAGGAGTTGACAGCGCGGGAAAACCGCAAAAAATAAACTGCAACTTGTGCCCCATATTTAAAGTCCAATTTATCGTTTTCCATAATTATTCACATTGTAGCACATTATTAAACAAAACAACACCACTTTTGACCAATAATATCCAGAGTAAATTAATTTACAAAACAAAAACTTGCACTTGACATGTCCGCGCAAAATGGCGCGTGAACTCTTTTTGTTTTTATCAACACAAGCACATTAGTCTACATACAAAGTCACCCGGTATTAAGTCCACGAACTAAACTGCTAGACCACAGAGTAATTAATTAATAATGTATTAACATTTAAAAAATATCCTTGTGTCTGTAGTATCGGCAGTGTTGGGTGAAAGTCGTGGTGGTTTAGCCGAGGCTTTGCTCCGTGGTTTACGACCACCACCACCAGTCTACATACCACATCTACAGGAAGAAACCATACTAGCGGTAATATTGTATTATGATACATGTGTGCCAATTTGATTATTACCGTCGATGCGAAATTACAAATTGCATATGTTAAAGGAGTTGGCCACTTTTGGCATTAAGTCTGGTGGGCCATACCTGAAATATATCGCCTGTGGCAAACTGTTAATTGCTAACTTTTCAAGACAAAGAAAAAATTTTTTTAGGTTAGAATTAAAAATAAAAAAACTTTTAAAATTTCTCGTATTGACTATTTTTTTTATATTGATACTATTATATTTTATTATTATTATAGGTGATTTGTATTTTTGGTTCATTACACCATAAAGAACAATTTGCGTCTATAATATTTTTTGTCCTAAAAGTTAATTTTTTAATTTTAGTTCATTATTTTACAAAGTTCGTTCCGTTTGAATGCGAGAAAAACCAAGGTACTAGTGTTTGAAAGAAGAAGGATGACAACCGTGACGATAAAGATTGATGATGAAACTCTAGAACAAGTAAATGAAATTATATATCTGGGCAGTGTTTTCACTGCGGATGGGAAGTACGATAGGGACGTTGAAAGAAGAGTGAACGCGGGAAATAGTGTTAACGGTGCCCTGGGGTCACTGATCGGCAGTCGAAATGTCAGTGACAAAGCTCGGCTCGCCATACACAATGCCATGTTGGTACCAACACTGATGTATGGAAGCGAAACGTGGATATGTCAGAATACGCATGAGAGTAGGGTTAATGCAGTAGAAATGCGGTCGTTGCGGCGGATATGTGGCGTCACTTTGGCGGACCGCATACGTAACGTCGAAATACGGAAAAGGGTTGGTATGAAGGAAAGCATAGGGACAAAAATAAGGAAAAGCATGCTACGATGGTTCGGGCATGTTGAAAGGATGAGCGAAGAAAGATTGACGAACCAGGTATATAATGCGAAAGTTGTGGGTAAAAGAGGCCCTGGCAGACCAAGACACACGTATCACGATCAAATAAATAAAACACTAGCTGAAGGAGAATTAAAAAGCCTTCGTAACAAAAGGGCATGTATGAAGAGGTTGATGAATGTCGATGAAGCGAAAGAGGTATGTCGTGATCGTGTCAAGTGGCGCTCAATTGTCTCTGCCTACCCCGTAAGGGATCTGGCGTGAAGATATGTATGTATGTATGTATTTTACAAAGAACAATATTTTTTTTTGTCCCAAACCTATTTATTTTTAGTATACTTTTTTTACAAAGAATAATTTAGGCCTATAATATTTTATGTCCTAATAGTTTTTTTTTTATTTTTAGTTCATTATTTCACAAAGAACAATTTACGCCTATGATATTTAATGTCGCAAATTTTTTTTAGTTCAATATTTCGCAAAAGAACAATTTTTGCATATATATATTTTCTTCCTTTCCGACATATATTCGTATAACTAATTTTAGAAAAAAAAAAAATATATAACGATTTTTCTAAAACATATATGATTATATAATATCTCCAATATGTCCATAAATTCATTCCCTTGATGGACTACATTTCTCAAAATTACACTCGGACTTGAAAAATCTTTAATAATATTGGATTGTGCGAGCGAGAGGGAAAATTGTTAAACCGGCTTAAGGTAGACTATTTTTTTTTTTTTTTTTAAGTAAATCTTGCAATTTGTAATTCCGCCTCGACGTTAATAATCAACTTGGCACACTCGTATCATAATGTAATGTTAAAATAGATTTTATTTGAACATCATTATAGGATCCCAGATGAACTAGATGTATCAGCCTATAGGCCAGACATCTTAGTGTTTTCTCGCTTGATCTTGGAATTAAATATTCTGTTAATTCAAATTGCAATATCATTACAGCCCCTAGAACACAGCGTCCTAGACTGTTGGAGATGGGCCTTCCAGATCATATATCTGGAGAATTTGGCTTACGCTGGCCATACGGGTTGGCAAGGATTTTATGTTAATTTTTAATGATAATTTATTAACTATTCCACAAGTTGGAAGTGGAACCAGGACCGACGGCTTAACGTGCTCTCCCCACGAGAACAGTGGTGACTGCAGCACGTAAGAAAAGTGTATTTCTCATTGCAGTTTGTAGGATTTTAAAGGAAACCAACAACAACCAAGCCATCATCACTTTCCATCTATATTTTATCATAATACCTAAAATCACACTGATTTTAATAAAATAAATCATTTTTTTTTAGAGATATTGGAACGATACCTCAAAACGTCAGTCAACGGTGACGTCACTTAATAGTAAATGTGCTTAATTAAGTTGTTTTTTTCCTACCTGAACCTACTTTTATAACAGCAAATAGATATGTTAGCGTCGTTAAATTGTTTATTTCCTATTACGTGACGTCATGACATAATTAATTTTAGATTATTTTTCTACTCCTTCCGCTGTGTGCTAGAAGCGATGGTGGCTCGGTTGTAAAAAAAGTATCCTCACGACCGTTTCCCTTTCGAGGTGATCAGAAACCACGCTTATAAATAAGCAGATTTACGTTTAGCCAACTTTACTATAGGCCAATCATGACAAGTGGCAAGCTCGTCGATGTCTCTAGCGTACCGAATTTTGTATGAAAACCATAGACAAACTAATAATGAATACAATTCAACCCAAACCTTCATACAAGATATTTACACTTTTTAACTTTTGACTGACGATATGTATGGTTAATGTTTAGGAGGATCATAGCAAAGTATTTAGTCAGTTGAACTTTGTCCTGATGTTGGCCGAGTTGCTGTCAGACCTGGCTGTCTCAGGAGGAGCTCCGCTGGCTGCCCTACTCGATACTTCCGATGGTCAGTAAAGATTTTTAGTTAACTATAGAATAGATTACCCTTCTTCTTCTTTCTACTTCTGTTAGAGCTGGTGCTGCAGCGGAACAAGCTCAGATCAGCAAGCTTCGAAAATTTAAATTTGCAATAGTTACTTGGGGATCAGAACTGAAAGGTTTTTATAAAGAAATTGTTCCTCATGAGGCTCATACGTATCTGGTGACAATAGGCCTGGGAGATTTTTCTCTCAAAAATTAAGTATCTTAATTCAGAGGAGAAATGATTTGGAGAAGCTATTTTTTTTGTTAGTATTTAATTATTATTATTATTTTATATAATTTTTTGTAGTTATAATGCAATTTTTATGTATATTTGGATTGTGAGCTGATACAGCCTCTTTAGAGCCACGAATTTATTATTAACTTGACATCTGTAATTTATTTTCTAGTCTATAAGCTGAGACGGCCTCTTTACAGCCACGAATTAATTTTAACTACCTAGTTTTACGTAAAAACCTGTTTATGGCAACAATGTTTTAGTCGAAGATGATGGGTCCACTAATAGTAGCTGCTGGTTATTTTATAATCGAAATAATAGTAAACTATGGAGAAAAAATGTATTGACAATATCCAAGTGTTGTTGTGACCTTCCTTTAGAACTTATTAATTTGACCAAATCAGCTTTTTAATTTTGTAATTGGCAACATTTTCTGTAAAGACTTGCTCAACTAATTTTGCTAAAATATATAGTTTAAATTATGTTATTTTTTAGAACGCAGCAGCAGTGCAGTCCGGCTAGGGCTGCTTCTCCAAGCCATGCAAGCTTTAGCTGCCGGACTCAAACTGGCCACAGCACACCACCGAGCCCGCACCCTCCAACCTACTCCGCAAGTCAGAAACGGTATGAATAAAAAAATATTTTATATTTATTTATTTCTTAGACTTCTCTCTAACAACAACTCATCATCATCATCAGCCTATGTCTCTCCACTGCCACCTTCATCCACCCCCCACCCTCATTATAAAAAACCACCCCGTACAATGTAATTGTAATTTCATATTTAATTGTTATTGTACTGATTTTGTTGTTTTTCTAACATTTAACCTTGCGCGCCACTTATCATCAGGTGGGCGCAGGGTCACATGTCGTGCTAGTATAAAAAAAAAAAATGTATACATAATATTGTAAAGGTTGTAAATTTTCCTACGAATAAATAAATAAAATAAATTAAAAGTTGGTAAGAAATATTTGCACCTACCTTACATTTGAAATGATCCACATTGTCCCTAAGGTTGGCTGTCAGATAATGTCTAGCGACATTATGTATAATATGTATATATTTCAAAAAAAAAAAAGTATAATATGTAGTTTATCAACCATCTAGTTTCCGTAACACAAGCCTCGTAGCTTACCACGGAAACTAGATGGCGCTGTGTGACCTGTCTGGAAATATTTATTTATTTATTATTTTATTTATTAAATCCAATAACGTCTCTTGCTTAACGTGCAATAAAGTTCTCATCACCCCGCTAGGGATTACGGTCGTGACGATAACAATAAACAATACTGATATAAAACTGTACGTGCGTTTTATATTTTAGTTGTATCGCTGATGAATGGCAAATACAAGTGGATTCTAAGCGAGTCTCGTCGCCTTCACGAAGCTGGTGTGGCGCCAGCAGATACTGACAAGATCCTATACGAACACGCCATCGAGCTGGTGAGTCTACTATACCAATTCCATTCGATATTTAATTATTTATCAAAGTATATTTATTCACATGCATTTATGAAACGCCATTAATTTAATTTTTTTGAATGATTCTACTCCTGCTAGTAGAAGACTAAGCAGCATAGTGGTCCATTAAGTAAGCTGTTAGCAGAAGACTAAGCAGCATAGTGGTCCATTAAGTAAGCTGTTAGCAGAAGATTAAGCAGCATAGTGGTCCATTAAGTAAGCTGTTAGCAGAAGACTAAGCAGCATAGTGGTCCATTAAGTAAGCTGTTAGCAGAAGACTAAGCAGCAAAGTGGTCCAATAAGTAAGCTGTTAGCAGAAGACTAAGCAGCATAGTGGTCCATTAAGTAAGCTGTTAGCAGAAGGCTAAGCAACAAAGTGGTCCAATAAGTAAGCTGTTAGCAGAAGACTAAGCAGCATAGTAGTCCATTAAGTAAACTGTTAGCAGAAGACTAAGCAGCATAGTGGTCCATTAAGTAAGCTGTTAGCAGAAGACTAAGCAGCATAGTAGTCCATTAAGTAAGCTGTTAGCAGAAGACTAAGCAGCATAGTGGTCCATTAAGTAAGCTGTTAGCAGAAGGCTAAGCAGCATAGTGGTCCATTAAGTAAGCTGTTAGCAGAACACCAGCATTAGCAGATTCCAATGTTTAATCTGAACGCAGCTATATCAATTAATAATCTTTTAAATTTAGTTATCAGTATCATGCACCTAAAAAATCATCCATTATTTGTAGTATAAGTTGAGTGTCGTTTCCAGTGTCAGATGGCGGCTCTAGAGGAACTCTTTGGTGACACCGAGGAGTGTGAGAGACGGTACCTGTCTGCGCAGGTCCTGCTGCACTCCCTGGTGCAGAGGCAGCCCCTCCACGCGCACCACCGGGACACACTTGCCACATGTAACTATTTTTTGTGTACTTTTTCTTAGTTTCGACAGTTGTGGTAGAAACTTTGGGAGGGGATCAAAACTGAAACCTTTTTTTTATTTTAGACATATTTTCATTTAGATATATTTATTGAATTTACCGTTCCGTGGGATTCAAATATTCCAAAAGGCCACAACATGAAGTCGAATAAATATTATGATCTCACAGAAGAAATGATCAGGAACGGGTTCAAGACTCAGCTTTACGCAGTGGAAGTTGGTGCGAGAGGAGTTTCAGCAATATCTTTACATCACTTACTGAAAGAATTGGGCCTCAGCAGCTCTGCAGGAGATACATTTATGGAACGAGCTTCCAAGACGGCATTAACGGAATCATACAGTATTTGGTTGGGTAGGGAGAGGAGCAGAATGGTGGATGGTGAGCGTATTATCGCGCAATAAAATAAAAAAGGGAGGCCTCCTTTTCTTAAACCAGCCTATTGTCGGTCGCAAGCCCGAGATTTCTTTTTTCATATACCTAATTTTAGACAGAAAAATAACACAAACAAATCTATGAAGACAAATTTCTAAGCATTCCATGGATTTACCGTGCGGGTGCCGGGTCCATCGTGTGTGGGTAAGAGATGAGATGAATGGTGTCTCCCTTTTTTATTTTATTGCGCGATAATATAGATAATAATGAAGTTAATTCTAATAATGGCATAGTGTCTGATAATAATAAAGTTGATTCTAATAATGGCATAGTGTCTGATAATAATAAAGTTGATTCTAATAATGGCATAGTGTCTGATAATAATAAAGTTAATTCTAATAATGGCATAGTGTCTGATAATAATAAAGTTAATTCTAATAATGGCATAGTGTCTGATAATAATAAAGTTAATTCTAATAATGGCATAGTGTCTGATAATAATAAAGTTAATTCTAATAATGGCATAGTGTCTGATAATAATAAAGTTAATTCTAATAATGGCATAGTGTCTGATAATAATAAAGTTAATTCTAATAATGGCATAGTGTCTGATAATAATAAAGTTAATTCTAATAATGGCATAGTGTCTGATAATAATAAAGTTAATTCTAATAATGGCATAGTGTCTGATAATAATAAAGTTAATTCTAATAATGGCATAGTGTCTGATAATAATAAAGTTAATTCTAATAATGGCATAGTGTCTGATAATAATAAAGTTAATTCTAATAATGGCATAGTGTCTGATAATAATAAAGTTGATTCTAATAATGGCATAGTGTCTGATAATAATATAGTAAATTCTAAAATTTATATTATGGTATAGATAATAATGTGTTTAATTTCAGACCGCGATGCTGTCCAACGCCGACTGAATTGTCTTAAAGGTCCAAGAAAACTGATGGACGTCAAAATGGAGGCCGGAGTTTCGTGAATAAATTTAAAAAATAACTATCTCAAAGTGTTAAAAGATCTAAAAAAACTGTTCCACTTTTGCTTAGTGTCAAAAGTTAAATAAATCAAATAGTCAAACACCCGTATTCTAAGACAATACCTCAACGGCTCCTCCGCATACATTAGCCGCCATTTTTAATTTTAATCGTCTCAATTACAGACCTAGTTTTCGTTTGACAGCTGGAAGGAAATGTTGAGTTGAGGAGCCGATGGGGAAATGTCTTAGAATACAGTTGTTAGATACGTAGAAGAGCGACCTTTACCGATCAGTTATCCGAATCAAATCTACTTTTTATATTATTAAATACGTTAACAAATGAAAAGAAAAAAATATTTATTGATCTCAACACTCGGCACTGTCAGATATGTGGTGTTGTATTAACTACATAATAAAAAATAGAAGAAAATATAATAATAATAATAGCAGGTGTATGCCGATCAAAAGTAACAGAAGCAATGGATTTGAGGAACGTGGATAGGATACGGATGTTATTCTATCCAAATATCAGAGCTGAACATTTTGACAATAGGGTAAATCGGAAAATCGTAATAATAATAAAAAGTGGTCTCATTCGGATAACAGATCACTTCCATATATAATAAGTTATTAATTGATTATAACAAACAAACGTTGGCTCGTATTCTGTTTCTTCAGCCGCTTGTTAAATTAACGAAAATGCTGGTCACTTTATCCAGTGTCAGTATTATCGTTACAAAAAATAGTTCTTATCTATATTAAATCAAATATTAAAAGCAAAAAAAAAACTATTAAGTAGGTATTTTTTTTTTTTTTTTTTTGTAGACAATGATGTCATTTGTTTGTTTCTATCAATAGAATCTGAAGTAAGAGCATACAAAGTCACCCTGTATATTTTTTTGTTAAAAAAAAAATATCTTAAAACGGGACAGTTAATTAAAAATTATATTTTTCTATATGAAAATTATATAGTTATAGCCTTGTAGAAACTAGAAGAGAAAATTCTTGGCAATCGCAGGATTCACCGTGCGGGTGTCTTGTGCATTGTGTTTGAGGGAAGAATAGTGTGTCAGGCTTGTGACCAAAGGATGGGGTAGTTTCGGGCAGTGATACAAATGAAACGCGTTTTACGTAAAAAAAGGGACTTCTAAACGAACTTTATCAAGGATCGTAGATTGCGCCATAGGACTGAAACTAGTTAGACCTGCAGCCCTTACTTAAGCGCAAACGTTATATAATGGAATCCGTTAACTATCCGATTCGCAGATGACATAGTCATAATGGCTAGCTCGCTGGAGGATTTTAGCAGAATGCTGAACGGTTTAAATGTGGCATCCCAGCAGGTTGGTCTCGGTATGAACTTGGACAAGACGAAAGTCATGTTCAACGAGCATGTTATAGCGAGACCAATCTGCGTGGGAAACGCTACTCTCGAGGTTGTGCAAAAATACGTCTACCTTGGACAAACCATCCAATTAGGAGTAGACAACTTCAGCAAAGAAGCCGATAGACGCATTCAGCTAGGATGGGCGGCATTCGGGAAGCAAAACATCTTCCTATCGAACATACCACAGTGTTTGAAGACAAAAGTTTTCAACCAGTGCGTTCTTCCAGTAATGTCGTATGGTGCAGAAACGTGGACACTGACGGTAGGTCTGGTCCACAAGTTCAAGGTCGCTCAGCGAGCTGTGGAGAGAGCTATGCTCGGGATTTCACTAAAAGATAAAGTCAGAAACGTTGACATCCGTCAAAGAACCAAAGTACTGGAAGACGCAGAGTGGGACGACCCCCCGCTAGATGGACGGATGACCTGAGGAAGGTCGCTGGTGGGGGTTGGATGAGGGTGCCAGGAGATCGTGTGAAGTGTCTCCCCTTGGGGGAGGCCTACATCCAGCAGTGGAGAGACACAGGCTGATGATGAACTATTAACGCTATTAAAGTTGATATTTGCGCGGCCGCTGTCAATGTCGAGCGCTTATAGAGTTGAGAATCGAATAATATTTTGTAATTATGACGCAATCTCTGTCGTAAATAACGAATTCCACTAATAACGTTTGCGACTAAGTACCAGAATGGGGCTGCAGGACTTCTGGTAAAGGCCCTTAGTACAACTACTTGGATCAATGCCTCAAACATTTTTACGTAAAAAACTTCCCCATCACTAGTAGTACGAGAAATTGCATAAACAAAAATGGCGTAGTCTAAAGTGTTTTAAATGTTTTGAAATAAATGGTTGTATTCATTTTAGAAGTATCTCTCAGTAACGCTAACTTTATATTAAATATATAATAATAAATAATGAAAGATGTGTTTGTAATATTTGTATAGAAAAACAAATGGTAAATTATTTTTTCAATCGGAACGATTGTGTGATAGAAAAAATATAAAAAAATACATTACAAATTATTCGTAGGTCATTATAATATTTTCGTAATTGTAGTATTATCGTACCATTAGCGTATTATGTGAATTAAATATAATATTTGATATAATAGACATAACATAGGCTGGGATCTAGGGAGCTTATAGACCGAGAGCCCGTGACCTCTTCGAGTAACGTTTTATATTAGGCTAGATTTAGTTATAAATCTAAGCACGCTAAGTACGGCTACCAACACCTGGCAGCGGACAGCTCTGGATATCATCAGCTACTAGAGATATAACGTTTTTAACATTATACCAGGAAATAATTTGCATTATAAAAAGCCTTTTGCATCGAGTTAAATGATCTAGTATTTTATTTTATTTATTTGTAATATCAAACAATTGTACAATAAGGATACAATACAAATATAGATAACATAGTACAGGTAATTATACAATTAACACCGTTATCCACAGATAGGATATATAATTATAGAATGCACAAAGTTATATATATCTATTTTTTTTTAAGAATTAACTATTCTATTAGATAAAAATTTGACATTCAAAAGAAAGTAAACATTATGGAAAAAAATAAATAAATATTGTGACTAAATAATAATATTGTATATATATATATATATATATAAATATAAACCGTGTTTTTTGGAATATTATATTTTAAAATCGTGAATCTATGCCGACATATTACACAACAAATAAAACGAGACGTAGATATTAAGAAGACGGATTGTTTATTAAAAAAATGGACAATAAGATTTTAATTTTTTTTATTATACTTTTGTAATACTGAATAAAATAAAAATATATAAACTAAATTAAAAATAAAACTAAACTATACAGTGTTACTTTGTATAGAATATGTTATTCTATTGATAGAAACAAACAACTTTTCCATAGAAACCATATGTCGGAAATGAGAAAAAATATTGGCTTCATACAAACTGTTAATTTTAAAATAGCGAATTTGTATGGGAAGACAAAAAACTTATGGTTTCTCAGGAAAGTTGTTTGTGGCTATAAATAGAATGACATAATAGTCTAAAGTCTCCCCGTATGACTTGATCAATTATAAAAATGTTTATGGAATTAAGTACTGTCTGATAACGTGCAGTGTTGAGGGCTGCCAGGTAATGGTTACCGTACTTAGCATGCTAAGAATTATCACTAAACAAGTGACACTAAACTTGTAATAATACTATACTCAAAGAGTTCACGGGCTCCTGGACTATACTGCGTGAAATTTACTAAAGAGCAAATATATTTATATTATAATCTAGAATCAAAATAAAGTTCTACGTATTTTTTATTTAGATTATTCAGTAATAAAATCTTAAGTTACGGTGCAGAGAAGTTATCCTAAAAATATCGCAACTCATACTCAGCCTAATCAAGTAGTTAGCGAGAGGTCGACGATCGCACGAACGTTGACTTACGTAATTTCATTCTCTCTATTTCGTTTCTCGGCTGTGAATAACACTCCTCAGCAATTAGATATTTATTACGATGTATATCATGATTTTCAAACGCGGCCTTATTACATTATATCTGTGGTGTCAAGGAAAAAGGAGATGAGTCCAAAAAAAATAAAATTAGATTTTTGTACCTATTAGTTTAAAACATTCATAAGCGTCGATGCAATAAGGAGATGATCTATACACTGTACAGTTTATTTTACACCCCTACGTACATAATGGGGCTAGTCGTAACATTAAAATGTATAAATAAGTAAAAAAAGTTCAATTGAGTTATTTCAGTATCGCGTTTTTACCGCCAATAATTCAGTTATGCATAATGAGATAAGTGGACTCGTCCCTAAGGTATACGACTAATAAAATCGAACATTTACTAATTGTTTTCTTAATCTGCCTCTAGTGAAAAGTTCAAGTTTTGTACTTATCCCCTTTTTCCTTAACACTACAGAATATATACAGTAGTGCTTTTGTTTTTCGGATAATGATTTTTAGCTTCGCGCCATTTTGCGAGGACATGTCAAGTGCAAGTTTTTGTTTTGTAAATTAATTTACTCTGGATATTATTGGCCAAAAGTGGTGTTGTTTTGTTTAATAATGTGCTGCAATGTGAATAATTGTGAAAAACGATAAATTGGACTTTAAATATGGAGCACAAGTTGCAGTTTATTTTTTGCGGTTTTCCCGCGCTGTCAACTCCTATATTTTACCCGACGTGTTTGGGCTATAATGCCGCGAGTGACTCCAAGAAAAGCATCAAATTCTGCAGCATCTGGAATTTGATGATCCCCAACTCGGTTATGAACTCTGTTATGAACATATATTATGCAAATAAATTACGTGTTTAGGACTGATGTATTCTGTACAATGTCCTTTAAAGACAATTAAAAAAAATAAGATTATTATCTTAAAAAAGTGACCTTTTTATTTCAAATAGAGGTAGAAACCAATGACATCTAATATTTGCTCTTTTGACAATTACATGCGGTAGGTATATAGATTTCAGCCATAGAGATCTCATTGTTGACCAATAAACAATACAGCTCGGCATTTTTAGGTTAAGCTATTAAATATTGTTGTGAAATATATTTCTTTCGGAAGAATCGTGTCCGGATTTGATATTTTTGACTTTGATTTGGTAATAATGATTTCGTATGATGTACCAAATTGTAAAACTTCTTTAACTACATAAGAATAAAGACTGTTGTATTATATAATTATTTTGTTTGTTTCGTGTAATAAATTCTTATTTTTACCATCTTAATTTTTGTTTTATTTATATTTTACCTTAATTCTTATTGGCATGAGATTTTCTGCCGGTTTCTCGAAGCTCTACTAAATTATTTCCTAGCTATCTTTAAGTTTTTTTAAAGTTAAATCCTTTGAATGGGGTGTATCAGGCAAAGCTTTTGTATGTCGCTAGCGGCATAGGTACCTTGTTTACACCTATGTAGGATAATTTTTTAAACGTTATTGTAGTTTTTATAACAGAAATACGAATTTTAACTTAACGTTACCTATCTTAAAAGACGAATTAGGAAAGCGAACACCGACTTAAAAAAAAAGGTTTAATTAATAGAACGGCAATTTAGAGATGATCATATTTATTTATTTATTTATTATTTATTAGGTACACACAACAGAAATGGGTACAAAACATTTTTTAAATTTAAAATCTTTACAATACAGTTCCGGTACCATCTCCAAAAGCATGTGCACACAGAATGCAATTATGAAACATTTACATATATTTAAAAATTAAAACAACAATACAGTGAGTAAAGTTCATAAATATTAATTTATATATAAAAAATATATAACTTTGATTTCGCTTGGAAATCTCGATTTGTACATTAAAGATGCTGGGTTCGGTAATATATCCAGAAAATAAAGAAAATTTCGTAATATAAATACAAGTTTTCTATGCAACTGACAGTTATATTAGACCATCTACCGTGATGAAAGGTTAGTGATAGGTACACCCCATTGAATGGAGATGCTACTTAGTTTTGAGCTGTTCGATTTGCTGTTCATAGCGCGCTTTTGAGACTATATTTTATAGAGCATCTAGTCGAACACATAAGTAGGTTTATCCCCGTGTACGATTAGCTGTTTATAGCGCGCTTTTGATATATTATTTATTTCGGAGCAGCTTTTCGAACACATAAGTAGGATTATCCCTGTGTTCGATTAGCTGTTCATAGCGCGCTTTTGATATATTATTTATTTCGGAGCAGCTTTTCGAACACATAAGTAGGATTATCCCTGTGTTCGATTAGCTGTTCATAGCGCGCTTTTGATATATTATTTATTTCGGAGCAGCTTTTCGAACACATAAGTAGGATTATTCCTGTGTTCGATTAGCTGTTCATAGCGCGCTTTTGATATATTATTTATTTCGGAGCAGCTTTTCGAACACATAAGTAGGATTATCCCTGTGTTCGATTAGCTGTTCATAGCGCGCTTTTGATATATTATTTATTTCGGAGCAGCTAGTCGAACACATAAGTAGGATTATCCCTAAGAGCAAGGACATAGCATAGAGACCGCGAATATTTTTGAAACTCTCAACAATATATGCATCTCACCTTTCCTTAAGGCATTATCGCATGTGATAAAAAGAGACTAACATAGTACAAATTGTTACGCCAAATTCCAGCGTACACTTTACGAATGTCAAGTGGTGCTATTTGGTCTCTTTATATGCAACTAAATAGAAAAGTATCTTCTTACATTACGTTAGCTGTGTCACTGGAATGTCATCTTAATTTGGTTGTATTTAAAACTGTCATGTTTCCTATTGTTGTTGCGCGGTGTGCTTGGTTTATTTTATTAAAATTCACAAGGTTTTTGTAGTGTTTGACTGGTGTAAGCACGGTGTACGTAAACCTAAGAACTGCAAGATGGCTTGTTTTATCTTAGAGTGTAAATCACATTCGTCACGAAAGAGAAATTATACTGAATACATAAGCTTTCATCGGTAAGTTTATTTTCATCAATAATTTAAACATTTCGATATAAGTCAAGTATAATTGAGTTTTTAATATTTATGTTCAGTCTGTCTTAAGTCATTCCTTATGTAAATACTCCTGATTTAAATAAATTTTCATTTTTACGTAGGTTATGCGGGAAGGTCTAGTGACGGGCCGTTTTGTATCGATATCGATAATAATAAAAATATTTTTCTTCTAATTTGATTTTAGTATGCCTACGGATAACAATGTGCAAGAGAAGTGGTACGAAGTAATTCCTCGAGCAAGAAGCGCTTGGAACAAACATAGTCGTATTTGCTCAAAGCACTTTATGCAAGATAGCTTCATAAGTACAGATAAATGGCGAAGGTTGAAACCGAATGCAGTTCCATGTTTATTTATGGTAAGGCTATACGTAAATTAAAAAATAAGAATCCTATCCTTTAATCCTTTAGCGGCTTGCGCCAATGTTATTTGACAACAGTGTCTAGCCATTTACCCATGCTCAGTCTTATTTAGGTAATAATATATACATTATTTATTATAATAATTTATAAAAATAAATAAAAAAATAAAAATCCTATCCTATTAGTAATGTATACAATATTTCTTTAAATTATTGAAATATTTCAAATGATATTTTGTAACGGTCAAGGTCTTATAAACAAAGTCTTGTAACAATAATTTATTTGTCAGGAATCAACTGATCCAGCTTTTTCAATGCAGATTGATATTGAGTCACAGGATGGACAACCTCCAGCCCTCAGTTTGAATAAGGTATAAATATATTATTAAAGTTTCTTATCCGTGATGGATATTTTCTAGACAATAAATAACTATGACTGTCTCCGTGGTCTAGCAGTTAAGACCATAGATTTAAGACGCAGAGATACAAGGTTCGATTCCTGGTTTGGACACGATAATTTATTTCATTCATTTGATATATTTTTTGAGTGGTACGTTAAGAGACATCGACGAGCCCACTTGTCATTATATGGCCCAGCAGTAAAGTTGGCTAAATGTGAATCCGATAAACTGGATTTTGATCACCACTAGGGATTACGGTCGTAATGATACCCTTTCTTAATAAATAACTCCAAATAGATTCTGGTGTTCTCTAATTTACACAGAAAACATAGTATCGCAAAGTAAAATATAGGTATATATTAATGACCTAATTATTTTTTTAGGATTCGAATTCTACACTAATGGAAGTAGACGAAAATGAAGTCCCATCAACAAGTTTAATCTCTGGAGAACAAGAGTTAAAGAATAGAATAAGGCTACTGGAAAACGATTTGGCGAGAATAAAAAAACTAGCAAGAAAACGTCTCCTTAAAATAAATGCTCTCCGGCAAAAGACAATGCGGTTAAAAAAGAAAAATGAAAGTTTAAGTGATAGCTTGCATAAAATATTGGAAAAAGAAAATTTAGAAAATGAAAAATTTTTAATATAGGACGCAGTTAAAAATAACAAAGTAATTGAAAGGTTTTTGTCAAAAGAACAAGGAGACGCAAGCAAATTATTTAATTTGGAAGTAAAAAAATTTGCTGTTACATTGCATTTTCTCTTACCACGCGCATACAACTTTGTGAGAGATGCATTAAATAAGGTGTTGCCGCACCCCAAAACTATTTCCAAATGGTACCAAGGAATTAATTGTAAACCGGGGTTTACCACTGAAGCATTTGATACAATCAAGCTACGTATATCAGCTAATCAGGGGAAGCCAATTTATTGTTCATTAAGTATGGACGAGATGGCGATACGGAAGTTGCTAGAATGGGATGGTACCAATTACTTTGGGTTTATTAATCTCGGCGTCGATTTAGACACGGATGCCATTCCATTAGCTAGGGAAGCTTTAACTTTTATGCTGACTTCAATCAATGATTCATGGAAGATTCCTGTAGGTTATTTTTTAATTGATTCTATCACTGCTCAAGAAAAAGCCACCTTATTGCAGCAATGTTTATCTTTAATAAAAGAAAGTGGAGTGCAAGTTGTCTCAGTGACCTTTGACGGCGCCACAACCAATAAAGCAATGTGCCAATATTTAGGATGTGACATATCGTCACAGTCATACTGTTTCAATAGTGATGGGTATGATATTTGTATTTGGCCAGACCCATGCCACAACATAAAATTGGTACGTAACACAATTTTCGACAAAAAAGGTTTTTTAGATTTTCAAGGTAGAAATATTGATTGGCATTACTTGGAATTACTACATCAGATTCAAAATGAAGAAGGGCTTCATTTAGCTAATAAATTAAAAGTGGAACATATAAATTTCATTAAACAAAAAATGAAGGTACGTCTGGCTACTCAGTTGATGAGTAATTCCGTTGCGGATGCTTTAGAATATTGCAAACAATCGGAAATTCCTGGTTTTTCAAACTGCGATGGCACAATAGAGTTTATAAGAATGTTTAATAATATATTTGACATTCTTAACAGCAGGTCTATGCGAGCCAAAGGCTGGAAGAGAGCTACTACGACATTTAATATTGAGGAAATAGAATTGTTTTTTCAAGTTGCAACTCAATATATACAACACTTGAAGTTCTCTGATGGTACTTTAGTTATTAAGTCAAATAGGTCGACAGGATTTGCAGGCTTTATAATTTGTATGAAAGATTTATTGTATTTATATAAAACTTTAATAAAAAATGAAAATAGCGTTTTGAAGTACATCTGTACTTACAAATTAAACCAAGATCATGTTGAACTCTTCTTTGGTGCAATCCGATCACAATGCGGTTTCAATAATAACCCTTCAGCACGAATGTTTCGTGCTGCGTATAAGAAATTGCTAGTCCATGCTGAATTCAAACCAACTGCTAGAGGCAATTGCTTGCCATTGCAAGAAATAAAAGTATTAAATTATTCATTAGATAATTATAGAAAAATGTTAAATGAATCTACACCTAACGGTCGATTGATTGAAGATTCAATGTCAGACAACGAATTATTACCTGAATTAAATGATCATGATTATATGCACGATCCATCTTCGCTTACTGAATATGCTAGTCATGTGGTTGATTATATAGCAGGGTTCGTTGTACGCTCATTAAAAAATAAATTAAAATGTGAGATATGTATACAAAGCCTTGAAAGTAACAATACAAATTCTTTATTAATAACTATTAAAGACCGAGGAGGGTTGTTAAAACCGTCATACAGTACAGCCAAAGTGTGCAAAGTGTCTGAAAAAATTCTTCGAGAGTTTCAGTTAAAATACGGCACAAACTTAGGGGTATCGAAATACATGATGATGATGATTTCCAAAGTAAATTATATGTTGGTGCGTACACAAATATTTTCAGATTTGATTGAACATTCGATTGAAAATAGTTTTGATGAAAACCACCGAACTTTAATTATAAAAACAATTACTCAATATTATTTAAAAATTAGAATACATTATATTACAAAGAGTATGGGGATTTCCAACGATAAGATAAGATCATTCCTAACGAAAACAATTATATTCAAAGGACAATAATCTTGTATTTTAAATATTGAAATCATTTCTTATTTCTATAAATAGATAGTACATCAGAAAATGGTTCTCGCAAATGAATGCTTAACATAAGCATTATTTTTTTCTCAGTGGTGTGATACCACTGAGTAGCCTTTTCCACCGTGGAGCACTTCGAAATGTGCAATTAAGTGTCTTGTCGATTTATAGCTAGTTGTATAGTATGTATAGTCGTATATGCACCAAGGAACCATATTTATGTTTGATTTTGTTTGTGTTGAAGATCATTGTAATATACCTATAATATTATTATATCTAGTGTTTTTTTTTCTTTTCCTATAATTTATGATATTTCCTATGAAGGGTTATGTAATTAGTATTATTATTTACATCGTATCAGTCTCCAGTGCCGAGCTGAGTATCACTGATCAGGGGTGGGATGTACCGCGATATGATGAAGACTACTACTGTCTGTAGCTCTAGCACTATTAAACTTCGTTATCGAGAACATGAAGTATGTTTTCTTTTTTACTTTGTTTTTTTATTACTTTATTCGATAAAGGAGTTTAGTCGTGGGGCTACTAATATGAATTGAACTTAACAAAATCGAGAATGGTATAGAGCCGTGTCACAATTAGTTGAAAATAAATATTCTAGAGTGAAGTAGAGCTAATAAAAACGACTCTGCAAAAGAAGGCCAGTTCGCGGGGCAGTTTTGCCTCCGAGAAAAGAAATCAATGACATAACGCGCCGTTATCGTGACTAAGTCCGCTGCGAAGAGGCCCTCTTCTGCAGGACCCCATTATTTGACAAATGTAAATTCACTCATTTATTCGTCGGCGTAAAGAATAAACGACAAATATGTTTCTTAGTTCCAACAACTATTAACCCATTCTCGGATTTAACAATTTATATACATCTTCTATTTTATGCCATTTTAACAATATTGCATAAATCAATCAAAAATAAAAGCCTTCATTTTTGGGTTACCGTAGACAAATATTATATCGACAAAAATTTTAGGATTTCGCATCACTACGATTCTCTATGGATTCTAAAAAGGTGTACAACCTTTCCGGACGTGTGCTTGACAATTATATACCTGTCTCTTTTGACCACGTTGATAAGCTCATGTGAGTAAGTAGTACAACTATATGAGATTGGTTTCTAATTTATCACTCTCTCTATGCTATGTCCTTGCTCTTAGGATTATCCCTGTGTTCGATTAGCTGTTCATAGCGCGCTTTTGATATATTATTTATTTCGAAGCAGCTTTTCGAACACATAAGTAGGATTATCCCTGTGTTCGATTAGCTGTTCATAGCGCGCTTTTGATATATTATTTATTTCGGAGCAGCTAGTCGAACACATAAGTAGGATTATCCCTGTGTTCGATTAGCTGTTCATAGCGCGCTTTTGATATATTATTTATTTCGGAGCAGCTAGTCGAACACATAAGTAGGATTATCCCTGTGTTCGATTAGCTGTTCATAGCGCGCTTTTGATATATTATTTATTTCGAAGCAGCTTTTCGAACACATAAGTAGGATTATCCCTGTGTTCGATTAGCTGTTCATAGCGCGCTTTTGATATATTATTTATTTCGAAGCAGCTTTTCGAACACATAAGAAGGATTATCCCTGTGTTCGATTAGCTGTTCATAGCGCGCTTTTGATATATTATTTATTTCTGAGCAGCTAGTCGAATACATAAGTAGAATTATCCTGTGTTTGATTAGCTGTTCATAGCGCGCTTTTGATATATTATTTCTTTTTGAGCAGCTAGTCGAACACATAAGTAGGATTATCCCTGTGTTCGATTAGCTGTTCATAGCGCGCTTTTGATACTTATTTTTTTTAGCAGCTAGACGAACACGGGGTAGGAAGAGAGGGATAAATAAATGGAACTCTTTTAAAATATATACTTTAATTTTAAGCGACGAGGGTAAAACTTATGGTATAAATTAACAATGCGTCGGTCTAGACTAGAGGTCACCGCGTCTATGCAACAAACATAAATTTTGAAAAATGAAGCTGGCAACACCGGCAAGTGGTAAACATTGTTCTCCGTATAAATAATAATAATAAATTAGTAAAAGTGATGAATCCGCGATAAAGTAATGTGAATAGGTTTTAACAACCAAACATTTATATGTGCAAATAAATAAACAAACGATTAAATGTAAAATAAAACAATAATGAGCGTAAATGACCTGAGTGACAGTGCAAAGTGATTTTTTATAAATTTAGCTTAAATACAATAGAGATTTACGCCCGCCTCATAACATATAATGTGTGCTATGTGCAGTGAATACAGGATTTTGACTAAACTAACAAATGATATATTTCCTAATAGCTAATTTGTGATTCATACACTATAGATAACGGGACTTTAACGGTCTTGAAAGCGACATCTGGTATAGAGTAGTATTACTAATATTTCTGCAATACCAACTGCAACTATACTAACCTGAGACAACCATAGACAACGGGACATTAAGTTTACATGAAAGCGACATCTGTTGTCGAGTAGAGTTACTGAGATTTTTGCAGTGGCAACTGAGATTTAAAGAAAATCATAGACAACGGACTTCAAGCTGACATAAAAAGCGACATCTGTTATCGAGTAGAATTACTGAGATTTTTGCAGTGGCAGCTGTCATTCAAAGAAAATCATAGACAACGGACTTGAAGCTGACAGAAAAAGCGACATCTGTTATTGGGTAGAATAACTGAGATTTATTTACACTGGCAACTTGTCAGGAAACATATGGCACCATCTGTGGAGGACCTTAGAAACTAAATTAACAATATTTTCTCTTTTAAATGCTACTGCCCACTAGATGTCGGCACGTTTAAGTTTTAAGAAGCTTGTCGAATTGTGTTGACTTTGTTTGAAAGATCATTAATACAAAATGAGTTTTCTTGACAACATAACATTTCGACGGAAAAATAAAAAAACCACATCAGACAGCGCTGCGACAACACAAAATTCACCAAAGTCACTTACAAATGATTCTAATGATTCGACAAAACTGGATGAACTTTCGGCATCAAATATTGTTGACTGTACCACAACTAGCCTTCCAAATATTTCGACGGAAAATGACCAAATAAATGAGTTATTATCACAAGTAAGAAAACTAAGCGCTGACCTAGAAATAGCACATAACGAAATAACAACATTAAACATCCAAAATACAAACCTAAATATAAAACTACAAGAATATGAAAATAAACTAAAGATATATAAAAAAGTTAATAACTTAGCTACACCTAAGAAGTACTCATCTCCTATTGTAAAAAAATCAAATACACGCACTCCAATCAGAATTTCAAGATCTGCTCAATCATCGCCAATAGAGAGTTCAAGTTTAAACCAAGATGTTGTTACTAAGCCGCGGAAAAAGTCAACGCGTTTACACCATGAAAAAACAAAATCTGCAACCAAAACGTTGAAAAATACCAAGAATAAGATATGCTTTATAAGTAGTATTCAAGAATTTGGACTCTTAAACATAGAGGAAAATTTCTATCGACACGAACATATGACGTATAAAATGACTGGTGCAAAAATCGACCAAATCATTAAAAACATAGAAGAGAAGACAAAGCAATTAACAAATAGAGATTTCTGTGTTATATTTCTGGGTGAAGACGATTTTATATCAACGAATGATTATATTAAACTTGTTAGGACAATCGTAACTAAATTGGAAAAATTAACAAATACGAACTACATTATCTGCTTACCAACATACAAACGGAACCAGTATTCTTCTTTATTTAATGGACGCATCGAGCTTTTCAATAAAAATCTACATACTGCCGTACAAAATATTAACCATATCATCACATTTGATACAAACCAAACAATAAAGTTTGATACTACTATGTTTAACAACCTCAATGGTAAATTAAATAATTTTGGTTGGAAACAGGCCTTAAAACAGCTGACAAATTGCATTGCAGATATGACCTCAAGTTATACAAAAAACAAATTAGAGGAAGAGTTAAATCTTTTTCGTGACTACAAACAAAATTAATATACTACACCAAAATATTGCCGGACTTTTGAATAAATGTGACTTATTGACCACTTGCCTAGAAGATTACCTTAAGAATAAAACTGAAATAGATATCGTATGCATTACAGAGCACTTTATATTAGATAACGAAAAGCAACACCTCTCCCTATTGAATTACAAGCTGGCAGCAATATTCTCTAGGTCATCCACCAGAAGGGGTGGCTCTTGTATTTTAGTGAGACACGGACATGAATACCAAGAACTCGCGTGGATAAAAAAGGTTTCTATAGAAAACTGTGTAGAATATTGTGCTATAGAATTAACAAATATAAAACTCTTAATAGTATGCATTTATCGAGTACCAAACTCAAATTTTGAAATATTTTTGACAAAAACCGAGGAAATACTTCAAAAGTTATACCTTACAAAGAAGAAAATTATTTTGTGCGGTGATTTTAATATTGACAAATTTAAAAGAAATAGATTATCACTGGATTTCGAATGTCTCCTATCCAATTTTAATCTAAAACTAAAAATTAATGAACCAACCAGATTGTGTAGTAAGACCTGTATTGACAATTTTGCAGTTAATATTCGGGGATCCAAAGGATTTGTTAAGGAGTATGCATTATCAGATCATACATCTCAATTATTAGTATGTCCAGTTAAAAAACACTCTTTGCTTAACTCTTGGACTATAATGAGAAGAGACTACAGTGACTGTAATATGGACAAATTCAGGGATTGTTTAAATAGCCTAAGTTTCTCGGACGTTTATGAAAGTGAGAACCCAAATGAGGCACTTGAACTATTCATGAATACTTACTCCCTGTTTTATAGTTTGTGCTTTCCGCTCATTAAAAAAACAATTAAATTAAAAAAAAGACCAAAGTGGCTTTCCAGGGGCATAGTAGAATGTTGTAAAAGAAAAAGACATCTTTTATACCTTTACAGATCTAAACCGTCATTTGCAAATAAAATTACATTTAAAACATACTCCAGCAAGCTTAAGAAAATAATAAAATTAACCCAGCGGTCTCAAAATGATTTTTACATTAAAAATTCGCAAAATAAATCTAAGGCAACATGGCACGTCATAAATAATAATAAACTAAATTTTCCTCGAGAATCAATTAGGAAAATAAAACACAATGACATTATATATACTAAACCATTTGACATAGCAAACTGTATTAATAATTATTTTATAGACGAGGTTGAATCAGTCTCAAAAACTCTGGACACTTCAAATAGCAATAATAGGACATTTAGTAATAAGCAATCTATATTTTTAAGCCCAGTGATACCCCCTGACATAATAAAATACTCAAAACAAATTAAGTCTACCAACAGCGTAGGGTATGATGGACTATCAGTAAAAATAATAAAACATAATATAACAACCCTCGCTAAACCATTATCACATTTAATAAACTTAGCAATTTTAAATGGTACTTTCCCAGATACTTTAAAAATATCAATTATTAAACCTGTGCATAAAAAGGACGACCGTGAGGACTGTAAAAATTATAGACCTATTGCTCTATGCAATAATATTACTAAAATATATGAAAAAGCTATATATGATAAACTTTATAATTTCTTTGAATCTTTTAATGTATTTTGTAATGAACAAAAAGGTTTCCGTAAGGGACAAACAATAAATTTGGCTGTACACGACTTACTGAGTAAAGTTATGTCTAATATGGATAATAGAATACCGATTTGCGGTATCTTTATGGATATGACGAAGGCTTTCGACTTTGTCAATCATCAAATACTTCTTGATAAATTATTTAAGTATGGTATTAGGGGTACTGCTTTAAGCCTTATCGAATCATATCTAACAAACAGAAAACAGCTAGTTCAAATCAATCATATATGCCCGAAAACAAAACGTGAATTAACAACTTCATCGAATGCAAGAAATGTATCATATGGGATTCCACAGGGGAGTATATTGGGCCCTCTGCTGTTTCTTATCTATATTAATGACTTGCCCAAGGCAGTGAACCACCCAATGATACTATTTGCAGATGATAGTACTGTAATTGTAAAAAAAGGCACAAACAGCTCGGAAGACTATCTCTCAGAAATAAATAACACAATTAATTTAATTAATAAGTGGTTAACAAAAAACAACCTTATATTAAACATAAACAAAACCAAAATAATACATTTTCACCAAAGACAACCACAATTGGATCTCACAGTAAAACTAAACAACAGAATAATTGAATCAGTGGATGATATAACCTTTTTGGGTCTAAAATTGGATAGAGGCTTAGGATGGAAAGCACATACTGAATATGTGTGTCTAAAAATCAATAGATTTACGTACGCTTTGAGATCCCTTTCAAAAATATCTAACATAAACACTGTAAAATCTGCCTATCATGCTTACATATCTTCTGCTTTGCGGTTTGGGGTACTGTTTTGGGGTAACTCAACAAATAGAGATATTGTATTTCGGGCACAGAAGAGGTGCATAAGGGCTATGAGTGCAATACCATCTACTGAAAGCTGTTTACCAAAATTTAAATCTTTAAAAATCTTGACATTGCCTTCTTTATATTTATACGAAGTGCTAATTTTTGTAAAAAGCCACATAAACCTGTTTGCTGAGGTAAAAGTCCACCCGATAAATAAACGTCTGCGACCACGTCCACGTAATCAAATACGTAGGATTAAAAGTAATACAGCATTATTGCATAAAAGTTTTTTTGGTTGGGCTCCAAGAATATATAATAAACTGCCAGATACACTTAAGGATTTGCCATTACATAGGTTTAAAATACATTTAAAAAAGATATTATTGGATAAATGTTACTACACGATCGAAGAATTCCTAAATGACAAGGCAATTATATAAAAAATTGGTTGGACATTAATTTTTTAATGTATATTATGTAGGTATTCTAGTACATATTTTTATTTTGTTTTTTTTTGTCTGTTTATTAATAAAATGTGTTGACCTATATTAAATTATATAATGATGACTAGACTTATTATATTGGAATGTATTTTAAATAAAAACAATTTTTGCATGCCACAACAATGGCTAAATGTGCAGAGCCAACTTACTAACCATATTACCGTATGTACCACATTTAAAGCAAATAAACGATTTTGAATTTGAATTTGAAATAAGTATAATACATTTATAGGGGAGAGTGGGGTTATTAAGAACGGTGGGTAATTGGGAACAGTGAGATATATGATACTTTTAATAGACGCGTCAATCGTCACTTAGTGGCTGTAAAACACATGAGTGAGAAGTAGCTTGCGTTCATTTACGGTAAATACAAGATATCGCACCCTTAATAATATAAGAGCTAAAGTCAAAATTTTTGTATAGTCTGATTTCAAATGCTCAGGGCACAAGATGGAGTATCTACCCAAATATATCCTAAAATATGTATTTATTTTTTTATTGCTATTTAAAATGTAGTTATCAAAGAACAAATCTGTGAAATTTCACATTTACAACTTAAATAATATGCATAAGTTGAAAGGTAAGAATCCAGAAATCTCAAACGCAATTCCGCAAAACTTTTTTGTATTAAGCCCTTGTTCTTTTTTTTATACTAGCACAACACGTGATCCTGCGCCCCACCTGATGGTAAGTGGCGCGCAAGGCCCATGAATGTTAGCAACTGGAATCCGACACTCATGACAGTCATTAGCCCCTAACACTGCCGGCTTGACTGGGCATGACGGCAATTCGCCTGATCCCGAAATGTATTCACATACACTTTACTGGGTTTATCGGCACGAACGGTGGAACTTCCCCGCCCCGGCAGACTGAGTAAATTACCACCATCAGCCCGATTTGTTGTATTTTTATTCCAATTTTCGTCTTATGTAGTAATTGATATTGTATTAAGACGTTAATAATAGTTGACAACATTTTTTTATTACCATCTTAAATGTACTATGTGCTAATATATTATATTGCGAGTCATTTTTATTAAAATTGTCTCCTATTATTTTTTAATTGATACCATTATAATGTAGGTAGATTACCAACGTCACTCTTGCAATGACTGATGCATTTTTTGTTCTTTTTTAATACTAGTAAAATTAGTAATGGCAATCGCCACTAAGGCATTTGTGCCAACATCACGTTTGTATAGATTAATTAAAAAAGTCTTGTGACATTGTTTTGACTTTTAGCTTGGTGCGGTGAATCACAAACACTAAAACATAAAACGGTTTGGTTAGTATGATACGTCACAACACAGCACAATAGGTTATTACGAGTGGGGACAAATAACATGTAACATATATCCATAGTGTAAGCAACCTATTGAACTACGCACGCTTTGTCCTCCAAGGCCACAGTCCCGCATACGGGGTAAAGGCTCCAATCCCAGCAACAATCCCATCGGGCTGCCTCCCCCGTCCCATGCATTTGTAACTCTATTTATTTTTTATATTTTGAAGTTTGTTCCCAATTACCCCACTTTCCCCTATTTCAGTAAAAAAAACTGATTTTAAATTACCCAAAAATTAAATTTTACCAAAAATATGTTGTTACATGGACAGTTGACACATCTAGACCGACATAGTCCTAACATTTATAATATAAAAAGCACAGTTGGCAAGAATTCACTCATTTTATAAATCTATTTTTTTACAATTTATTTCATAATTAAATAAAATCTTTTTGGTTTGACCAGAAATTAAACCCAGTACGTCCGCGACAGGACTATGTTTCATAATAAAATATAGTGTATCATTATTACCTAATTATACAATATACAGTGTAAACTCCATGTAACATCACTCGATTTAACGACAAAGCTAACTACCAATCACATTTCTTTTTTCTTTTATACTAGCAAGACATGTGACCTTGTGACCACCTGATGGTAAGTAGATCCATGAATGTTGAATCCAATTGGAATCAGACACTCATGACTGACATCAGTCCCTAATACTTGACTGGGTATGATGGCAATTCGAGCCTGATCCCGAAATGTGATCACCCTTCACAGGGTTTATCAGCACGAACGGTGAATACGACAGATCGGGGAAATTACCACCACGAGTCCTCCGTATTTGTTGTTCTCGTTGAAAGTATATGCCATTTCGAATGATGTCAAATGCCAATTTTAACTTTCACATCATGGTGATATATCTATAAAAATAACACCGCTTGAAACAAGACTTACTGACATGAGGTGTATATTAGTTATTTTCTGCAACCGGCCGTATGATAGTTAACTTGTCATAAATAACAGTCTTAACTTAACTTTAGTAGCACCATTGCACAATTTTATAATATTGCATTGACGGTTGGCTTGTCATAAGATTTAAAAACATACATATCTTCACGCCAGATCCCTTGCAGGGTAGGCAGTGACAATTGAGCGCCACTTGTCACGATCACGACATACCTCTTTCGCTTCATCGATATTCACCAACCTCTTCATACATGCCATTTTGTTGCGAAGGCTTTTTAATTCTCCTTCAGCTAGTGTTTTATTTATTTGATCGTGATATGTGAGTCTCGGTCTGCCAGGGCCTCTTTTACACACAACTTTCGCATTATATATCTGGTTCGTCAATCTTTCATCGCTCATCCTTTCAACATGCCCGAACCATTGTAGCATGCCTTTCCTTTTTGTCCCTATGCTTTCTTTTAAATTAAACTTTATTAAAACGTATGAGTATTAATTGTTATAAGGTCCAAAATCCTTTTTCAAATAAGCTTGGAACATTTCATCAAAATCTGCCTCGTTGGTCCACGGTAGCAGATCCGGGTACATAGATATCTGGCTCAACACATTTGGATCTTGCTTTAATGGTATGACACTTCTGACTTTGGTGTTCATACAGCCAGTGGAATGTATGAAGTTGTTTACAATTAGAGAATATAAGAATTGGACATATTTATAGTCTAAATTGTCAGTCATGCTCGGTATGTTTGGGGAAATCCGTTTTATTAATTCCAAATATCCAGCAGTTAGGATCGGGACCACATAGTCTGCCTGAAAATAAAATAAACTCCGTATTAGGTTAATTATTAAAATCACAGTAATTCAATGTGAAGCGATTGCAGGATTTACTGAACAGATGACAGGAATCACTGAACAGATGGCAGGATTCACTGAACAGATAACAGGATTCACTGAACAAATGGCAGGATTCACTGAACAGATGGCAGGATTCACTGAACAGATGGCAGGATTCACTGAACAGATGACAGGATTTACTGAACAGATGACAGGATTCACTGAACAGATGACAGGATTCACTGAACAGATGGCAGGATTCACTGAACAGATGATGGTGTCTCGGACTTGTGACATCAGCCGGTTTCTCAAAGCTCTACTTAATTATTTCCTAGCTAAGGAATCATTAATCTTTAAGTTTTCTTAAGTCAAATCGGGTTTCGCGAAAAAAATTCAGCCTATTGTCGGTTGCAAACCCGAGACAATATACTTCTTATCTCTTACCCACACGATGGACCCGGCACCCGCACGGTCGGTCCATGGAATGCTTAGAAATTTGTCTTCTCTCTTCTCACACTCTAAGTTTTTCTTAACCTGTGTTTGACTTTTTGCTTAAAGCTTTAATGCTAATTCTTCGCCTACTAAGAAAACAGTTGCTTACTTACTGCTCCTTGGGAATCAAATATTTTAAAAGACAACAACATAAAGACTAACAACTGACTGAAATATTGGGTCGGAGCAGTTCTTGAGGATTACCTTTTTAAAATATTATATTATACAAACCTGGTAGGTGCCGGGTCAATTGTGCGTGAAGGGAGATGAATAATATCTTAAACTTGTGTCTGACATAGCTATTTTATTAAAGTTATGATTAAAATTGGAGTAATTTTCAGAAATGTTTAAATCGCCGTGTTAGAATGAAAACTAATTAAGTTAGCTACTATTGCACAAATAATATTTTGATTAAATGCTTTTTAAAAGTTTGTGGTCTTTCTTACATATTTGACATATTTAGATATGTGAGAGCAGGTAGTTGTGTGGTTATATTAATTAAAGAGTTTTTTAAACGACTGGTGTAAAATAGTGAATTTACAAAAATAAGGTGTTAGTTGGTTTTTGCTCTAACCTGGCATTTGTCAATGAAATTAACTTAAAGTCACACCCTAAGTGTTGACACATTGTCACATGTGTTCAGAATAAAATGTATAATTACCTTTTCAAAATATTCACGAATAAAACTCTCTGGATTTTGTACAATATCATCCTTCTTTTCATTAAGTGTGATGACAGAAACAGCCGGAAAGTGTTCCGCCCAATTGTTGATCTTATCTCTTATACTTATAGCAGTTTCTTCTCCATCTTCAGCAAAAGTTATTAACAAAATAGGGCTATCATTCTTAATTTTTTTTGGGATAACTCTTCTTGGCATATTTTCGTGGTTTTGGGGAGTCTCGGGCGGTTTATCCCCGAGGGCTAGGTTCGTTTTAGATTTTAATACTGATGGTAGATCGTTGGGGATTTTATCCCAGCTTATAATTTGACGTTTTGAGTTAGCGCCGCTTTGATAACCTGTAATAAGTAAATGTTTCTTAAAACATTGCTGCCAACTAACTGTCTAGCTGTTCAAGACAAAATCCTAAGCCAGGAATCAAACTGGTAGATTTTGAAAAAAAAATATTGAGGAAAAAAATCTTCTACTCTGCCTAACCCGCAACGGATTCGGTGTGAATATATGTATGTAAAATAAAACATTGTCTACAAAAATTGCCTCTACACTTATCATTAGCAATAAAAGGGATATTTTCAAAGTTCCCAAAAATTATTTATTTATTAGATGCTCATAACAAGATGCAGTCATACTAAAATATAAATAGATACAAACAACTAAGATCTGGACTTTATCTCAAAAATTTGAGCATTTGCCATTTTTACATCCATTCCAATGGTAAGGTAAAGAGGCGATTTCTTAATCATATTGCAGTAATTATACATATATGGATGAGACCGACCCCTAATCACAATTTATCAGTGCAATGCATTGAATATGTAAAGTATCATCACGACCGTGTCCCTTTCGGGGTGGTCAGAAACCACGCTTATAAATAAGCGGATTCACATTTAGCCAACTTTACTATAGGCCAATCATGACAAGTGGCAAGCTCATTGATGTCGCCGGCGTACCAAACTCGAGAAATATCACAAATAAATTTAATATTAATTAAATGTATTTATTTACATCTGTTGAGGACAATGCCATCTAGCGATATTATTGGGAATCATTACCGATTAATTGCAGACTAGTTGCGCACTAATTGCACAAGTTTATGGTAAACTAACTAGATGGCGCTCAACCAGGAGAGGGCGCTGTAGTCGGCCCAACTGACACGTTAAATATTTAATATTAATTTTAAGACGAGACAATTTTGAATCGCGGAACGAGACGCATGTATTTTTTACCTCATTAAACAC
Organism: Tinea semifulvella; assembly: GCA_910589645.1. Lineage (NCBI taxonomy): Eukaryota > Metazoa > Arthropoda > Insecta > Lepidoptera > Tineidae > Tinea > Tinea semifulvella. Next base: position 657,944 of record OU342624.1, read on the forward strand.
ATTTTATGGAAAGAAGACGAAGTCGTTATTATTTGAGACCTGCCTGCCCATCTGCACAGCATCACAACGCAAACATTGGACCTTCAGAAGCCAGATATACGAGAAACCAGGACGATTGAAGAAATCACAAAAAACTGCAATCGTCGCTAATTTCAAACGGTCAGGTTGAAAATCCTTCCTATTCTTTCCTACACAATTCAATTTGCGCTAATACAGTGTCTTCACATGTTATTTCAGCTTAATCAATGATCGTCGTGTCTAGCACGGTACTTGCAGATGTTACACAAAAACCGTAAGTACTCCTAATTCTCATAAATCGCAATCATGAGCACAGATGGTGATAAATCTCCTAAAATGTTAAAATCTCCTCAGTTATTAGGCCCTTTTGATTATGATAATAAAAAGTTAGTTAGTGATTTAATTAGAAAACGTGGTTCGGTTAAATGTAGATTAACTTCTTTTGTGAAATATATAGACTCATTTGAAACATTACAGCAGTCAGCAGTGCTAGTCGCAGAACTAAAACTACGCATTCAGACTGTACAGTTAGTTTATTCAGAATTTAATGATATACAAATAAAAATAGAACAATTAGTCAGTGATAGTGAATATGAACAGCAGTTACAGGTTCGAGAATCATTTGATGAAAGGTATTTTAAGGTCATGGCAATAGCTAACTGTTTAATTGCTGAACCTGACACTTCTAATTCACACAAATGTAGTCAATTAAATTCTTGCATGGTTAAACTTCCTACAATAACGTTACCCACCTTCGACGGTTCGTATGATCAGTGGTTGGAATTCAGGGATATGTTTTTGTCTTTAATACACAATTCTACACAGCTAGGAGATATTCAAAAGTTTCATTATCTAAGGTCGGCACTTACAGGCAATGCTACGTTAGTTATTAAGTCATTAGAGGTTTCTTCGGATAACTATAACATTGCATGGGAGCTGCTCGAGAATCGGTTTAATAATAATCGCTTATTAGTACACAATCACGTTAAGCATTTGTTTTCAGCACAGTCTATTAATAAAGAGTCACCATCGCAGATTAGGAAGCTAATAGACACCTATCTTAAAAACCTGCGTGCACTTAAATCGTTGGGCGAAGAGACTGATCACTGGGATACATTACTCATTCACCTAGTCGTATCTAAACTTGACCAGGCCAGCGAACGGGAATGGGAGCAACACAAAAGCAATCTCTTTCTTACTTCAAGTGCACACAATAACACACAACAAAAAATAAAGCTTAGCCATTTGTTTCAGTTTCTTAAGGATAAGGCGGACATGTTAGACATGATTAAAGTAGGTCATAACACAAGTATTAAACGTTTATGCATGGATGAAAACAAAAATAATTATAAAAATCAACGCACATCCCATAGTTACGTAACTACTAACACACACAAGGATCCTAATAAAAGGTTTACAAAACACACGCGCACTTGTCCTATGTGTAACGGTAATCACGCTATTTATTCATGTTCCACGTTCCTTAACCTACCAGTTTCAGACAGAATCAATTTAGTAAACGACAAGAAGCTATGTAACAACTGTCTGCGCGCTAATCATTCACCAGCAGACTGTATGTTCGGGCCATGCAAGTCTTGCTATTTAAAACATAATAGTTTACTCCATATGTCTAGCAGTAGCGAGAGCGACAGAGTGGAGGCGACGACGTCATCAACCGTGGCTCTCCAGTCGCACACAGCGCATGCAGCTACCTCCACAGATGACGTGCGCCCGCACCCCCCCGCGGTCTCCACTACGATGCATTCGGCTACACACTCACACATTCATAACCATTTCAGTGTGCGCGAGAATAATACACAAAAACAGGTTTTGCTTGCTACGGCATTGGTAGATATTGTCGATAGTAATAACAAATACCACACAGCTCGTGCATTATTAGATAACGGTAGCCAGCATTGTTTTATTTCACAATCTTTATGCACGAAATTAAACGTTTCATTATTACAGTCCACTTTCGAAATCACAGGTGTAGGACATTCAGTCACACAGTCTAATCAAGCCTGTAACATCACTATACATTCTCACATACATAATAATTATTTTACACGCTTAAATTGTATAGTTTTGCCTTGCATAACGGCAAAATTACCTACAACAGGGGTTGATATTAACGAGTTTCACATTCCCGATAGTATTCAACTTGCAGATCTCACATTTAACACACCATCGACAATCGATTTGTTGATAGGTGCTGATAAATTCTGGGAATTACTAACAGATGGCAGGATCCGTATGTCAAACGGTCCCTATCTACAAAATACAAAACTGGGTTGGATTATTTCCGGTACCATAGCATACAAGAATCTGCGCATTAATCAGATTCATTGCAACTTTTCACACACTATTTCATTAGATACACAATTAAAACGTTTTTGGGAGCTCGAGGAGGTTCCTACTAACACACAAACAAATTTCCTTACAGAAGACGAAAATACCTGTGAGGAAATATTTACACACACTACTACACGATTAGATAACGGTAGATTCTCTGTTCGCATACCATTCAAGCACACAGCTGATGCGCTCGGGGAGACCTACGAGTTAGCTAAAACCCGGTTTATGTCACTTGAGCGTAAACTTCAACGTAATACAGAATTTAAAACCTTATATTGCGACTTTATGCGTGAGTATATTCAGTTAGGACACATGAGTCGCATAGATAATTTAAAATTCACATCACCACATTACATTTTACCCCATCACGGAGTTTTTCGTGATAGTTCTATTAGTACTAAACTACGAGTAGTATTCGATGCTAGCGCTTCCTCCACATCAGGTAAATCATTAAATGACCTACAATACATAGGCCCGAAGCTTCACAATGACTTATTTTCAATCTTAATAAGATTTCGGGAATTTAAATATGTCGCGTGCGCGGATGTGGAGAAAATGTTCCAACAAATTTCGATTCAGCCAGATCAAAGAAATTTTCAAGTTATATTTTGGCGGGAAAATCCATCAGATCCATTAGACATGTACCAACTCAACACTGTGACGTATGGTACCGCGTCTGCACCTTTTCTTAGTATGAGATGTCTTAAACAACTCGCATTTGAGTGTAAAGACGAAAAAGTTAAGCGTGCAATTAATGACGACTTTTTTGTTGATGATTTCATTTTCAGCACTCAAACTAAGGAAGAACTGTTACACATATGCACACAAGTATCTAGCATTTTACAGTCAGCTTGTTTTCCTCTCTGTAAATGGGTTTTTAATTCAGATATAACTCCGTCAGATGTATCGAATAATTGTTCAAAAAATTTGGTTTTAGGCGAAAATCAATGTAAGACACTTGGTTTAGGTTGGTTTTACACTACTGATGAACTACACTTTAGTACTAAAATAGACACAAACATACCACGCATTACTAAAAGGGTTATGTTATCAATAATTTCACAAATATACGATCCCTTGGGTTTACTGTCTCCTACAATAATTATTGCAAAAATAATGTTACAGAAACTTTGGCTTTGCAAGTTAGATTGGGATGACCTCTTACCCAACGAAGTTACGTTGGCTTGGAACAAGTTTATGACTAACCTATCACATTTACACAATATTAGGGTTCCACGTCATGTTATGGGAAATAATACAAAACATATTGAACTGCACATCTTCACGGACGCGTCCATGAGCGCGTACGGTGCCTGTGCATACGTTCGTACTTACTCTCAAAATTCGCTAATGGAAGTTAGGCTGTTATGCGCAAAGAGTAAGGTCGCTCCATTAAAGCCAACCAGTATACCACGACTGGAACTGTGCGGTGCTCTGATAGGAGCTAGGCTATACGACAAAATTAAGAAGTCACTTCGTGTAAAATTTCACAAAGTATATTTTTGGACGGATTCTACGATAGTTATCGGTTGGCTTCGCATGTCCCCTAGTTTACTAAAAACTTTTGTTCAAAACAGAGTAGGCGAAATAAATGAACTTACTAACAACTGTTTATGGTTACATGTTAATGGCAAGGACAACCCAGCTGACATCGTATCCCGCGGGCTTGAGCTCGATGCACTCATCTCCTCCAACACATGGTGGAGTGGTCCAGCATTTTTACAGACACATAATTCGAATTGGTCTAATTTTGTATACGATTCCGATAACAACCAACACGAGTTGCCGGAATTAAAGTTAAAGTCAAATGCTTTAGTATGCATAGATAATGTTAGTATTATAGATTTTCATAGATTTTCAATATTTAACAGATTAATTAGGTCTTTTGCATATGTATTAAGATTTATTCACAACATTAAAAATAAAACTAATAGAAGAATGGGAGCGCTTTCAGTTGAAGAAATTGATTTGTCATTAAAACATTTGGTTCGTATTTCACAACTAAAATCGTTTCCTAACATTTACAATAATTTATTAAATAACACAACAATAAAATCTACAACTAATATTTCAGGGTTAAATCTATTTTTAGATAACGATAAGTTAATCAGGGTATCAGGTAGAATAAGTAGTTCTCCATACTTTGAATATAATAAAAAGCATCCATTGCTGCTTTGCAGTAAACATATTTTCACATTATTGTTATTTCGTCATGAACACAAGCAACTACTTCATGCCGGCCCTCAGCTGCTTTTATCCTCTATTAGGGAGAAGTGGTGGCCTTTACGTGGTAGAAATTTGGCTCGGAAGGTTGTGCATAATTGTGTTTCATGTACTCGTTTGCGGGGCAAAACTCTTACTCCACTTATGGGAAATTTGCCTCCGGAACGATTAGAGATAGGTTTTCCTTTCTTACGCTGTGGCGTTGATTATGCAGGACCACTGATGATACTGAACCGTAAAGGCAGGGGTGCTAGACTGGAGAAGGCTTACATTTGTTTGTTTATTTGTTTCACAACACGTGCCATTCATTTAGAATTGGTAACAAATTTAACCACAGAAAATTATTTGTTAGCTCTTAAACGTTTTATCTCTCGCCGAGGAAAACCGGCAGAGATATTTTCAGATAATGGTAAAACATTTGTAGGTGCTGAGCGAGAACTAACAACCTTTTTTAATAATAATTCACAAGACATTATCGACTGTGCCACCAGCGATAATATTAAATTCACATTTATTCCACCATATGCGCCTCATTTTGGTGGTTTGTGGGAAGCGGGAGTCAAATCCTGCAAGTACCACTTGCGACGCGTCATTGGTAATGCTCATCTAACATATGAGGAATTCAGCACGGTATTAACACAAATTGAAGCCGTCCTGAATTCCCGTCCTATATCCTATCTGTCCACAGATCCCAACGATCTTCTTCCACTGACTCCAGCTCACTTCCTTATCGGCCGACCGTTGACTGCACCTGCGTCACAGGACCTCACGGCGACCTCGGCCCATCGATTGCCACGTTACGAAAAGCTTGAACAACTCAGACAGCACTTCTGGCAACGATGGTCAAAGGAATACATCTCAGAGCTTCAGACGAGAACCAAGTGGAAGATGGCCAGAGACGACATCGGTTTGGATACCATAGTCCTTATCAAGGAGGATAACCTGCCGCCCCTAAGATGGCGACTAGGCAGGGTGCAGAAGGTGTATCCAGGCAAAGATGGCGTTTCCCGGGTTGCTGATATACTCACATCCACAGGTGTCACGCGAAGAGCATTCAGCAAGATCTGTCCACTGCCACTGGAGGAGACGCCGGACGCATTATCTTCATCGAGTACATAATTTCGGAACCTGGTGCTTCCAAGGCGGGCGGTTATGTTGAGGACAATGCCATCTAGCGATATTATTGGGAATCATTACCGATTAATTGCAGACTAGTTGCGCACTAATTGCACAAGTTTATGGTAAACTAACTAGATGGCGCTCAACCAGGAGAGGGCGCTGTAGTCGGCCCAACTGACACGTTAAATATTTAATATTAATTTTAAGACGAGACAATTTTGAATCGCGGAACGAGACGCATGTATTTTTTACCTCATTAAACACATTTTATGGAAAGAAGACGAAGTCGTTATTATTTGAGACCTGCCTGCCCATCTGCACAGCATCACAACGCAAACAACATCAATAAATATTTTTGTGTCCCGACCAGGAATCGAACCCAGTACCTTAACCGCTAGACCACGGAGGCATTTATGAATTGAATATGTATTATGCTATATGTATATTATGCTTTACACGTCTCATTCTCTGTATCTATCAAAAACAAAACCAATTTTTTATTTACCTGTATCAGATTTATTTTCTTCTTTAACAAAAAACCCAGCCAATGTTGTAAGTGGTTGATCTATAGCTGTGAGAATGTCATATCTTTTCATCTTAAAGAATGCATTCACTATTTTATCCAACGTAGCATCTTCTGCTTGGAGAAATACCTTCAATACTATATCAGTTGGGTCTTCCTTTATAGTATTCTCTATGTACTGAAATTATAAAACATATAATACTTGATAAAAATACTACCTCCTCCTCCTTAATCGGTCGTGTCCTCGGCCCAGTGGATGGCTTGGGGTACTGGGATGTTTAGGGTGTGAGTTTATCCAGATCGGCATCTCATTTAGCAATATGGCCAAAATATTACAGAATTCGGGTAAAGCAGACGGCAGAAAGTCTCTGTCCCTTGGCAAGTTTGAGCTCTTCGAGTACCAAAACGTTAGTATGTCATGCGGTCTAATGGATTCTGAGCAAACAATGCCAGCATCACATCTCAAATGCATCAATTCTTGCCTTCTTGGCTTTTATAGTCCATGTCTCCGAATGTGGATTTTTGTCTTTGATAAAAATACAAAACAAATTTCAACAGTGGTTGGTTTGATTCCTGGTTGAGAACAGAAGACAAATTTCTAAGCATTCCATGGATTCACCGTGCGGGTGCCGGGTCCATCGTGTGTGGGTAAGAGATGAGAAGAATGGTGTCTCGGGCTTGCGACCGACAATTGGCTGGTTTAAGAAAAGGAGGCCTCCTTTTTTTTCTATTGCGCAATAATACGCTCACCATCCACCATTCTACTTCTCTCCCTACCCAACCAAATACTGTATGATTCCGTTAATGCCATCTTGAAAGCTCGTTCCATAAATGTATAGTATCATCACAACCGTATTCCTTTCGGGGTTGTCAGAAACCATGCTTTTTTTTTACAGAAGCAGAATCACATTTGACAAACGTTACTATAGGCCCATCATGACAAGTGGCAAGCTTCTAGTCTACCAAACTCAAGAAATATCACAAATGAATTATTGTGTCCCGACCATCAAACCCTAAATGCGTCTTAATTTACGAACTTAACATGTTAAGTAGCTGCAATGCTCAATAAGCAATCTTACTCAAACACAAGGGTTTAAAATCATAACTTACATCCAGATCATCATGAGGTATTCCAAGAAGTACCCCCAGCTCTCTCCAGTGGTTAGGTGCGCCGCCAACACGTTTAATTATAGTTTTCCACACGTCAAAGCAAATGGTACCAACAGTTGTTTTCATTTGACGGTAATATAGCATACTCGTGTGAAGGCAAGACACTTTCTTACTTAACTTGTTCAATTCTTCGATTTCTTTAGCTCTCTCACCTTGGACGATCTCTTCCAATGCTAATGTGTCTATACTGATGGTATCAGCATCGTCAAAATCTTTTATTTCCTCCCTAAAATAAAACATTAACATGCTATAAAGTGTTGATTTTATAATGTGTAGAAGGCAATTAGAATCTTACTTACATGTCTATTTTACTGGGAATTGGAAGTTAATGCATAAATAAACTTTTAAAATCTTAAAACCTTTCCAAAAGAAGGTAAAATTCCAAAATTAATCAAAATTCCTTGCTTCAAATTTTCCGGTTGTCAGCTGTGCAAGGAACAATGGTCAGCCAGCTGTCAGCAGGGCCGGTGGTGCCAGGTAAGTTTTTCACTTTGCCCCAGCTTTAGTCTTAATTTTCCCCCAGATTACGAGTTACAATTTGAAAAATTCACTAATTGTTTTTAAATATATTTAAATGGAAAACAAATGTCATGTATGTTACGTTTTTATCTTATAAATAAATATTTAATTTCATTTCAAAACAAATAAGATATTATTTATTTGCACATACAAATTATGGTCTCCTCTGTATCTTTATCACTATCGTACACAAATCGTACATGTTTTTTCCAACTGTGTTTTTGTCGGAGTAAATTTATCATTTTTTATTTCAATATTCCTTGCTATAATATTTTTTTTATTTAAAGGAATATCATTAAAATACTTAAAGAGTAATATTCCTAGCTTGTATTATAATAACCCTAGGATAAATTATACCCCAAAAAATTACCCCGCTGAATAATAATAATTTATCCAAATTTAGGATAAATTACCCCACCACTACCAGTGGTGGTACTGCAATGGGTATTTTTTTAATCACGTCCGGTATACGGTAGTTTAAAACGCGGGAAATTCGCAAAAAATAACTACAATTGTGACCCACATATAGAGAACAATTTATTTACTTTGTACATTATTAAACAAAAGAACACCACTTTTGCATACAAAATTAGCAATAAACTAAAGGAACTAAATGCTGAAACGTTTTTTGAACCAAACGTTTAAAATTATTATTGATGTATAATTCTTTATTTAGTGATTGTTTTGCTATTATAACTATAATAACTTATGATATAAACTATTATTAGAATTATTATAAGGATTTTATCTATATTGTACATTGCGTGTTATATTAAACCTAGTTAGTGCTTGGAACAATAAGAACCCGTAATGTACAACAAAAAAGCTAAGGACTAAATTTCAAGTAATATCGTTTTCATTTATTGTCATTGCCGCAATAAAAAGTTTTGGAGGGAAAGAAAGAAAGGCGCAAAGCAGTTTTATTCAAATTAACTTATCACAAATATTTAATACAACATTTTATTGTTTGTAAAACTTTTCGATGCTTTTGTAGCATGGAGCTGTAAGTTTAAAATTAAGTTTATTTAAATTATTTTACTATATTATTTCAGCTTGTAATCTTTATAAATCGTGCACAGACTTTGTCAAGCATTTTTTTACATTAAGTTATTTATTTTATAACCAGAAAATGACGCAACTTTTTTGCAACTATTATTTTTTCTGGTCTAAGTATGATTTATTTAAAGTTGCTTTGGTACGTGCGTCCAAGTCGGCATAGCGTTACTTTTCTCTACACACGATGGACCCGGTACCTGTACGATGAATCCATAGGAATGCTAAGTTTGTCTTCTTTGTTATAGCCACAGTTTTACAGATATTCTTAACCAAGAAGAAAATGATATAATAGAAAATTCCCAACCAATGTCCATAAATTCGACTTCTCCCGAAACACAATTAGAAGCGAGGAACCGTCCACCAAAACATACGGGCCAATATGGTGAATTTCGATCGGTAGAGGAAATAGGTAGGTTTTTGATTAGTTTATACTTAATGTTTTAATAAATAAAATGGTGGGTAGGTATATAAATATGGCGTCGTTTGTTTTTCAGACAACAAATACAGAGGCGTGTTTACTTATCCCCTTTTTAATCTAGTACAATCGCGGGTTATTGAAGATGTATTATATTCAGGTAAAGATTAATATTTACTTTTTTAGCCGCAAATGTTATACAGCGTGATTTTGTCTTACTTTAGACTAAAATATTATTCTATTGATAGAAACAAACAACTTTTCCTAAGAAACAATATGTCGGAAATGACAAAAATTTAGGCTTCTCAAAAATATTGGCTATTTTAAATTCAACAGTTTGTATGGAGAAATTAAGAATTTTGTCACTTCCGACATATGAATTTTATTTAATTATTTATACCTTGCCGTGGATACCTTTGCCGCTTGCCACATTTCCTCTACATCAAAAAAGGCCGGTTCGGCTGCTCATACAGCGGAATTTAGAAAGCACATCAAATATAATAGCATTAAACAAAATTATAACTTTGTGGCATTTGGGGTTGAAACAATGGGGGTATATTCTCTTGATACCCACAAATTCATAAAAGAGCTGGGTACGAATTTTTCAAGAGTGTGGCGATCCCCAATGCCATAACTACCATAATTCAACGAGGAAATGCGGCGAGCGTTTTAGGTACCCTCCCTGGTGGTAAGCCCTTAGTTTATTTTGTAGAATAGTTTTAATTTCATAAGTGTTTTTAGTTTTATTTATAATTAGTTTTTTAATCAATTTTATTTTAATATTTTTGTATCTAAGTACTTCGAATAAATAGACGTATATTTATATCTGTAAAAAATATTTATTATAAAGAAGCGGATTCACATTTAGCCAACTTTACTATAGGCCAATTATGACAAGTGGCAAGCTCGTCGATGTCTCTAGCGTTGGCACGCTAAGAAGGCCCATCTCCAGCAGTGGATGTCTAGGACGCTGTAATGAGTGTGCATCGGTGGTCTTGTTCTTGGTCTTGCAAAAAAAACAGACTATGACCAAAACTACAAGACCTAGACCAGGATTGGGCAATAATACAAACAATGGTCTGTTTTTAGACAAATCTATAGTGGTATGTGCTCCGACGGGTTCCGGAAAGACTGTAGTATTTGAGATGGCAATAGTGAAATTACTCATGGATCTGGAGGACCTGGGATATAAGGAAGACTTCAAGATCATTTATAGTAAGTGACAATCTGATCATCATGTATGACAAAAGCAATTAACCTTAAACTTGAAAAGATGGCAATTTCTTATACATATAAAATGTATAATAAATTGCTCGTAATAAGGCTTCCGGGGTGGTCAGAATCCACGCTTATAAAGAATCAAATTAAATATTAATTATTTTTTTTTTATTTAAATTAACAAATATTATTGTGTCCCGACTAGGAATCGAACCGAATAGGAGTCTAAAACCACGGAATTAACTTCGTGTTCTAGGAGATATATATATATAATATTAATAAAGATTGTATTATTATTATTGTATAATACATACACATACTACATATATTAAGTACCTACTTACAATTAAAGTAAAAAAGTATAAATATGTTATTTTACTTAAATATTGTATTAATTTTGTGATGTGTGCAAATAAAATATCTGTACAATAAATAAAATGATATTTTAGTGGCCCCAGTAAAAGCAATATGTACGGAAAGGCTAACAGAATGGTACCCAAAGTTTACGCCTCTTGGTTGTTTGTGTATTGAAGTTACGGGAGACACTGACGTTGAATTCTCACAGTTAAAACCTTACAGGTCAGTTAATATCAAAATATTATTATGAGTAAAGTAAAGTATCATGTTCAGAAACCACGCTTATAAATAAGCGGATTCACATTTAGCCAACTTTACTATAGGCCAATCATGACAAGTGGCAAGCTCGTCGATATCTCCAGCGTACCAAACTCGAGAAAAACTCGTATCACAAATAAATTAAATATTAATTAAATGTATTTATTTACATTAATAAATATTTTTGTGTCCCGACCATGAATCGAACCCTGTACCTCCGAGTCCAAATCCACGGACTTAACCGCTAGACCACATTTAATATATTGAATCTAAAAAACACAAAATATTATAACTATGTTATAACTTTGTGGCATTTGGGGTTAAAACAATTGGGGGTATATTCTCTTGATACTCACAAATTCGTAAAAGAGAGAACGAATTCATCAAGAGTGTGGCGACCCCAATTGCCATAACTACCTAAAACAAAATATTTTCCTTATTATTCAAGAGGAAATGCGGCGAGCATTTTATCTACCTTTTCCTATTCTGTTACTTAAGCGCAAACGCTATATAATGGAATCCGTTAACTCCCCTCGTTCCGAGACACGATAATAGTAACCTAAGCACGCTTAAGGTGTTCCGAGACGCGCTTAAACTGTTTTGCCAAAGCTGTGTGACGTCACAAATGACATCATTCCTTGCGCTTAGACTGCTCACGATATTTAGGTAGATCGCTCTGAACGCTATCAGTTGTTTGTCATACTGTTTCGCGCCATTTTCAAGTTAATTTAATATTAGGTTTTCTTTTAAATTAATTATTATTGTAATTCGTTTATACTGTTTGTATATTACTTCTAAAACAAATCTACAATTAATATTTAAGTAGGAAATAAATAAAAAATGTCTGAAACACGGCAAGTTATTTTATAAGACCAAAATAAGTTAATAATAGTAAACGTTATACATATAAAGATGAATAAACCGAGAGATGTGTGTTTGTTAGTATTTATACTCTCATTACTCATTGCAACCCCTAGAACACAGCGTCCTAGACCTCCACTGCTGGATATGGGCTTTCCAGAACTGGAGTATTTGGTCTACACTCGCCACGCTGGCCAGACGGCTTGGCGAGGATATGATGTCAATTTATTAACGATTTCACAAGTTGGCAAAATATGGAACCGGGACCGACGGCTTAATGTGCTCTCCGAGGTACAGGAACGGTGGTGTTGTAAATCTATGACGGCAGTACGTAAGAAAAGTGTATTTCTCATTGGTACATGCCGGGGGGGTTCGAACCGACCTTTGTAGGATTTAAGGTACGCGTTCTTAGAACCGAGCCACCGCCCCGTCTTCTTCTATACATAAAAAAAACTATTATTACATGAATAAAATGTGATTTATACTTTTCCGAATTGATTTCACGCTCCGAGCATCCAAATCGTGATATTTGATTCGGAACGACTGTTAAGCGCTCTGAGCTTGATTTGGAACGATTGTATATATACATATACCATGCTATTAAAGTTGATATTAGCACGGCCGCTGTCAAGGTCGAGCGCTTATAGAGTTGAGAATCGAATAATATTTTGTAATTATGACGCAATCTCTGTCGTAAATAACGACATCCACTAATAACGTTTGCGATTAAGTACCAGACTGGGGCTGCAGGTGGTATTAAGCCATTAGTTTATTTTGTAGATGTTAAGAAAAGCGTTTTTACAACCGTGCCACCGCCGTTCTAATAATGATATACTCGTATACTGGGTGACTTTGTATGGTCTTGTGTTAGACTAATATGTGATTCTATTGATAGAAACAAACAACTTTTCCTAAGAAACCATATGACGGAAATGACAAGATATGGCTTCCCCATACAAAATTCAAATTTTTTTTTATCATGATAGATGGTATCTAATATAACTGTCAGTTGCATAGAAAATTTATATTTTTATGATGTTATTTATTAATGGTGATCTCATAATGCGGTGTCACTAACTTTTTATCACGATAGATGGCGCATGATAGATCGTACCTTATATAACTGTCAGTTGCATAGAAAACTTGTATTTTAATTACGAAATTTATTATTTTCTGGATATTATGCAGAAGTGAGCAGCTTTTAAATGTACAAATCGAGATTTCCAAGCGAAAGCAAAGATTTGGTGATCTCAAAATTGCCGTTTTATTATTTCAACCTTTTTTTATTTTAAAGACGGTGTTCGCTTACTTAATTCATCTTTTAAGGTAGGTAACGTTAAGTTAAAACTTATTTTTCTGTTTAAAAAATGTAAAACTACAAATAAATTTAAAAAATGATAAAAAATAGGTGTAAGCAAGGTACCAGTGCCGCTAGCGACATCTACAAAAAGTTTTGCCTGATACACCCCATTGCTGTTCTATTAATTCAACCTTTTTTCTTTTTAACGACGGTGTTCGCTTTTTTAATTCGTCTTTTAAGGTAGATAACGTTAAGTTAAAATACATTTTTCTGTTATAAAAATAAAAAAAACTACAAAAACATTTATAGAATGATGCGTCATAGGTGTAAACAAGGTACCATTGCCGCTAGCGACATCTACAAAAAGCATTGCCTGAAATGAAATGAAATAATTTATTTGTCAGAAACATGGTAGGTACAGGGTAGTAATTTATTATATGTAATTATATCACAAGCTTCGCTATTTCTAGCATACAAATATTTATTTAGTCACATGACTTTGTCGAGCTTAGTGTCTAGGTATTCTTTTGTCGAATAAAAACATTTATTAACCAGCATTTGTTTGACTCTTAATTTGAACAGTTTTAGTGGGAGCTCTGTTATAGTAACTGGAAGCTTATTAAATATGTTTGTTGCCATTGCATAACAATTTCGGCTATATTGAGTACTTTTATGAGCTGGAATAATTATTCTATTAGGATAACGCGTTTTAAAATTGCAATTATCCCCAAGAGTTTTAAAAAGTTCCGGGTGGCTTTTTACAAATAAGCAGCATTCAAGTATATAGATAGAAGGAACAGTCAGTAATTTTAGTTTTATAAATAAAGGACGACAGGAAGTCATAGGTGTTACAAATAGCACAAATGCATTGTTTTTGTCCAAAAAAGATTATATTTATTTCTACTGCATTGCCGCACAATAATATGCCGTACCTTATATTTGACGCAACATATTCATGGTATGCCTGAAGGGGGGTTTTTTCGTACCTGATACACCCCAATGTATGGAGAAGCCAAAAAAAAGTCATTTCCGACATATTGTTTCTTAGAAAAAGTTGTTTGTTTCTATCAATAGAATTACTTCATAATTCATGATAATTCAGTACACTTTTTTATATTAGGATAATAATAACAACACCAGAGAAATGGCATATTTTGACCAGAAGATGGACCGACCATCGTAGTTTGGTGAAAGTTATTAAATTATTCCTCATAGATGAAGTTCATATACTAAATGATGAGACCAGGGGACCTGTTCTGGAAGCTGTTGTTAGCAGAATGAAAACTATCGAAGTATGATATGATTATTTTTGTATTTTATGTATTTAAAATTTAATTTTAATTTAATTTTTGAATTTAATTTGAAGTTATGTAAATTATAGATTTAGTGTAATGGAGACCCCACAATACCGGCCTTCCTAGTGTGGGTCTCCAATAGAAAAACATGTACATTTTATTGGAAATAAACGATTATTATTATTATAAAGTAGTAGTATCATCACAACCGTTTTCCTTTCGGGGTGGTCAGAAACCACGCTTATAAATAAGCGGATTCACATTTAGCCAACTTTACTGCCGGCCAATCATGACAAGTGGCAAGCTCGTCGACGTCTCCAGCGTACCAAACTCGAGAAATATCATAAATAAATTAAATGTATTTATTTTAAATTAATAAATATTTTTGTGTCCCGACTAGGAATCGGACCCGGTACCTCCGAGTCTAAATCCACGGACTTAACCGTTAGACCACGGAGGCAGTTTTTTAATAGTATTTGAGTATTTTTTCTTTTAGGCATCATGTCTAACAACGCACCGTATAGAAACCTTACAGCGTCGGATCAATAACAATGAATGTCTGACCGGATTGGATGACAACCACCGTATTAGATTTGTGGCCGTGTCCGCCACGGTTAGCAACCCTGATGATGTGGCTACTTGGCTTGGAAATGTAGATAAACCAGCCACTTATCATAAGTTAGATTTTATTATTTATTACTTAAACACACAATTATTAGGGTAACAATAATAACTAAAAAACACAGAAAACTAAATATATAAAATCATCTAACATTCATTCACATTTAATCATTCATTCGTTTCTTCAAACATACCTGCTCCATCCTCACATCCTATCCATCTCACTCGCTTTCTTGTTCCTCTGATCCTTAAGCTTATAGCCCTTATTACAGAAATTTGTATTTAAATTTTTAGCCAGCCTGCAACTTATGAGAATGGCTTCTGCCATTTTTCAGAAAGCCGTGAAGCGGTCTCTTTGACAAAAGCCGCGTACTCAGCACCTAATGAGCCATCACACGAGATAACCAACGGCGTAAATGAAGCTCTGAGATCTTCTGCTGCCCTGTCGTATTTACGGTGTTTCTCGTGTGAATGGGTTTGGGAGATGCTTCCCCAGGTACGGTTTCCGTACGAAGTTGTCAGCATTACAATGCGAACATCAAAAATTTCCCGTCGCCAAGCAGAGTTTTTCCTTAAGCTCACGAGAGACCGTCAGAGCCTCCTCGGAGCACGGACCCATCGTTTCGACTGCAAATGGGATCTCCGCGTATTTGTGTGTACTGACTCTGCAGCGGCCCCGGGTTTCTTATGGCTGGTTCACATGTGTTTTTTTGTTATATTATAATTCATTTTATCAGAGTTATTCGTCTTACTTTAGACTAATATGTTGTTCTATTGATAGAGACAAACAACAATTGGCTAATTAAAAAAAAAAACAGTTTGTACGGAGAAGTAAAAAAAAAGTTTCTTTCGACATATGGTTTCTTAGAAAAAGTTGTTTGTTTCTATCAATAGAACATATTAGCTAGAGTAAAGAAAAAAGTAAAGTATCATCACCTATCCCTTTGTCAGAAAACATGCTATTTTTCTCAAAGAATCAGATTCATATTTAGCCAACTTTACATCATGATAAATGGCAAGCGCGTCGATGTCTCTAGCATACCAAACTCGAGAAATATCACAAATAAATTATTGTGTCCCGACCAGGAATCGAACCCTGTATCTCCGAGTCTAAATCAACGTACTTTTCCGCTGGACGACGGAGGTAGGTTTATTACAGAACATGATGAGATAAAATTATAATTATTGTGTTTGTTAGATTTGGTGACGAATGTCGTCCAGTAAAGATCAATCGAATAGTGGAAGGGTACCCATGTCCAGCTAACACCAGCATATTTAAGTTCGACATCATTCTTAACTATAAACTATGGAATATTATACAGAGATATAATAATGGAAAACCCACTTTGGTAATATATATTGCAATAAAACTTAGTAAATAATTTATGCCCAGATAAAAAGAAAATAGACAAATATATGTAAAGGTATTAGTATTAGTATTGATGGTAATCTGGATGCAGATCATCATCAACCGGTTGCTGGTGCTGTCCGCAATGCTGCTGTCAATCCTACAGGGATACATCACATCTCACTCACTGTTAGGGTACACTTTTCTGTAGCTAGGGCAGCTAAGAATTATTTAATTTAGAATTCTTTATTTTTTAATTTAATATTGTTTTTTTTTTTTTTGTAAAATTTATTTTCTGTATCTTTTGTATTTCTTCTGTTTTTTCTCCTTTTCTTTGACACCTCAGTATCAGTTATAAAGTATGTGTCCTAATTTGGCCAATGTATAAACTCAATTATATACTAACCTCAAATATAATAGCATTAAACACAATTATAACTTTGTGGCATTTGGGGTTGAAACAATGGAGGTATATTCTCTTGATACCCACAAATTCATAAAAGAGCTGGGTAAACGAATTTTTCAAGAGTGTGGCGATCCCAAATGCCATAACTAACATAATTCAACGAGGAAATGCGGCGAGCGTTTTAGGTACCCTCCCTGGTGGTAAGCCCTTAGTTTATTTTGTAGAATAGTTTTAATTTCATAGGTAGTTTTAGTTTTTTTATAATTAGTTTTTTAATCAATTTTATTTTAATATTTTTGTATCTAAGTACTACTAACCTTTACGTTTTGTAATGTGCTGTGGAAATAAATGAATCAATAAATAAAAATACCTGTGTGGTGAAGATGAGTGATCTAGTAGTAAACTGCTTTATGCAGATGATGCCGTTCTTATGGCACTAGTCATAGAAATGAAAGAAGGATGTGCAGAAAAAAGACTCCGCTTGAATGAGAGAAAAACCAAGGTACTAGTGTTTGAAAGAAGAAGGATGACAACTGTGACGATAAAGATTGATGATGAAACTCTAGAACAAGTAAATGAAATTATATATCTGGACAGTGTTATCGCTGCGGATGGGAAGAATGATAGGGATGTTGAAAGAAGAGTGAACGCAGGAAATAGTGTTAACGGGTCACTAATCGCCAGTCGAAATGTCAGTGAGAAAGCTCGACTCGCCATACACAATGCCATACTGGTATTAACACTGATATATGGAAGCGAGACGTGGATTTGTCAGAATAGACATGAGATGCGGAAAAGGAAGCATAGGGACAAAATTAAGAAAAGGCATGCTACGATGGTTCGAGAATGTTGCAAGGATGAGCGAAGAAAGATAGAAAATTTGTGGGTAAATAAGGTCCTGGCAGACTGAGACTCACATTTTATGATCAAATAAATAAAACAATGGCTGAATGCATTAAGAAGCCTTCTTAACAAAAGGGCATGCATAATGAATGTCGAAGAAGCGAAATGTCGTGATCGTGTCAAATGGCGCTCAATGGGGTGTATCACTAACTTTTTATCACGATAGATGGCGCATGATAGATGGTACCTAATATAACTGTCAGTTGCATAGAAAACTAGTATTTTTATTACGAATTTATTATTTTCTGGATATTATGCAGAAGTGAGCAGCTTTTAAGTGTACAAATCAGGATTTCCAAGCGAAAGCAAAGATATGGTGATCTCAAAATTGCCGTTCTATTAATTCAACCTTTTTTTTATTTTAAAGACTGTGTTCGCTTACTTAATTCGTCTTTTAAGGTAGGTAACGTTAAGTTAAAATACATTTTTCTGTTATAAAAAATGAAAAACTACAAATAAATTTAAAAAATGATCCGTCATAGGTGTAAACAAGGTACCATTGCTGCTAGCGGCATCTACAAAAAGCTTTGCCTGATACACCTCATTTTCTCTGCCTAACCCGTAAGGGTAGAATGAAGGTGTCAAGAATATGTGTATTGTAATGAATGTTTTTTCTCCTTAGGTCTAGTGGTAATAAAAACTACGTTATTGTTAGAATAATTATTAATACTGTTTATTGTGATACAGTAATACTTTTTATTACCTTATTATTATAACATAATTATTTTTTATGTAACATTTAGTTACTATTATGTATTTATTATTTTATTAACTAATATATAGTTTGTTAACGGAATTGCACGGCAACATTTGGGTACTTTTGAAGTAATTGTTATGTTTATGCTTGTGTGTATCTCGAAAGTCATTCTTAGTGTTCAGGTTCTCATGGTGTGGCGTGTCCGGTGGTCGCCCCTTCCTTAGAAGGTCATTGCAGTGGTGGCACATGTGTCGGGTCCCGGTCCGCACCCTAAGGGCCTGGTTGAGCGGGGGGATGGCTGGCACATGCGTTATGTCCGTGATCGGGTGCTGCTGTGGGGGCCTGGGACCTCTGCCGAACACGTTCAATTTATTGTTCTTAAATTAACAGAGGTTTTTGCGTTTTGTCGACTTTCGGATTGCACATAGGCATGTAGTCTACCTTAATTCTGACTTGCCTGGTGGGTTACTGCTGTACCAGGTTATTGTATTCTCATAGGTACTGATAACTAAATTTAAAAGGTTATTAATTGATCGTTGTGGTGCAGTTCTGTATATGTTTTATTTTGTAAATCTGATATAGCTGAGTTTTCCTTGGAGATTCCTTTCTCAGTCAGATTAAACATTAACAGGTCACTGGAATCTGCTAAGCTGCTGGTCTTCTGCTAACAGCTTACTTATTGGACCACTCTGCAGTCTTCCACTAGCAGGAGTAGAATCATTCAAAATAATTAAATTAATGACGTTTCATAAATGCCTGTAAATAGGTTTACGTGAATAAAGATATTTTGACTTTGACTTTTGAAGTTTTGACGAGGCCCGTTTACAACCGCATTTGGGACTAATGAGAGTTGATTCTCCTCGGAGTATGTCATGTCGTCAAGGACAGCTTCGTATTACGTTTGACAACGACTATTGTGTAATTGTGCATACATATTACTAAAATAGTAAAAACAGTTTATCAAATCATAAATTTGATCATTTTTTAGATATTTTGTAATACAAGAAAGAGTGTGGTTTTGACAGCTGAGACGTTATCTCGCCAAATAACTATAATATTTAATCCAGAACAGCAAAGGAAACTAGCTGCTCTCGCTTCTACACTGAAAAATAAGAAATTGCAGGTAAACTATAATATTTTATAATATTCCCATTAATTTCTTCCCAAATCATGGTTAGTATTATGTCTACTAACCTTAACTTTTGAAAATTTATTAGTTTAGTATAAATACAAAATATTATTTCTAGCCTCGCTGTACAGAGGGGAAATGTTGTCAGTCTTCTTGGGACTATCTCTGATGGAACACCTCTAGAGTACATTATTTATTAATATTTTTTAATTGAAAATTTCGCGCATCTTCATATTAGTTTTAGCTAGTGGCAATAAACCTTGTTAACATCTATGACGCATCATTTTTATATTTTTATAACAGAAAAATGTATTACCTACCCTAAAAGACGAATTAGGAAAGCGCACACCGTCTTTAAAAAGAAAAAAAGTTAATTAATGGAACGGCAATTTTGAGATCACCATATCTTTGATTTCGCTTGGAAATTTCGTTTTGTATACTTAAAAGCTGCTTAAAATACAAGTTTTCTATGCAACTGACAGTTATATTAGGTACCATCTATCATGATAAAAAGTTTGTGATATTCAGCAATTCCAGCAATATTTTGTTTGGTTTGCAATCTGACAATACTTCCCAATACTAAAGATTAAAAAAAAAGAGGGTTGGATTGTCGGATTAAACTTATTAAAAGAAATTTTATAAAAATCGTCTCAGAACCCTGACGGGTTTGTTTCCAGCATTTCCTTTTTATTTGGTTTGTCGTCTGACAATACTTGTCAACATTAAAGGTTAAAAAAAATGAGTTGGATTCCCGGATTAAACTAATGAAATTATAATTTTGTAAAATCGGGTTCAACAAAAACTATAATTTTCCACAAAGTAGGTTTAAAAAAAAACGGACGGCATGGGTATTTTGTGGAAAATTATTGTTTTTGTGAAGGCATAAAAAAAATGTAATGCGATTTTTGGAAAAATTATTGGCTAAAGTGTACTTTAATTAAAAAACATTTTTTTTTTATATTTTGACCCCCTCCCTTTTTCTCCGATTTTTGGGTTATGAGAAGTTCTCGAATTGCCTCAGG
The DNA here is from genome assembly GCA_910589645.1 of Tinea semifulvella. NCBI lineage: Eukaryota > Metazoa > Arthropoda > Insecta > Lepidoptera > Tineidae > Tinea > Tinea semifulvella. Next base: position 678,757 of record OU342624.1, read on the forward strand.
AACTTAAACCAGCCTATTGTCGGTTCCAAGCCCGAGACACCATTATTCTCATCTCTTACCCACAAACAAGAATACACTAATAGCGTCAACAACAAAATTTTGGTGCCCAGACATCAACTTCATTAAATCCCTGTGGAAAGCAACTGACATCTCGTTTAGCCTCATCCAATTGTTAACAGGACATGGTTATCATAGGGAATACACGATGGACCCGGCATCCGCACGGTGAATCGATGGAATGCTTAGAAATTTGTCTTCTTCTTCCGGTTGCTTTTTCCAGACTAAAATCACCTTAACTAATTGGTGTAATGTTAATATTTTAGTGTTTAGCAATGAGTGGTGTGGGATATCACCACGCGGGAATGTTGTATGAAGAAAGACAAAGTATGGAGAGGGCTTTTAGGAACAGGGACTTGCCTATACTTGTTACGACTACCACTTTAGGTAAAATATGTACCTTACATCTAGTTATTTATTCATTTACTTACTCCATAGCTGTTTTTACAAATAAATATTTACATTCAAATGATTACCGAACACCTAGCCAATTACGGAATAACATTATTTACACTAACCATATAGCATGAACGGATTATAAACAATTTAAACTACTTAAAAAATTAACATAAGAATAAAAATAAAGAGACAATATCAAAAATGTATATCTACGCATCATTATGTTAAGTGTGAATGTGTAGGTGTGTGACGGTGTAATATGTAAGTGTGAAAAAATGTAGTTATTAGATATTTTTTAAACTTGATTTGATTCCTGAAATTACCTTTTTGTTTTAACTCCTGTCTAACTTTACTTCACAATACTTAAAGGTTGAAAAAATGTTGGATTAAAGTAATAAAAAAGTTATTTTATAAAAATCGGCTTCGAATCTTAAATGGTTTGATTCCAGCAATTACCTTTTTATTTAGTTAGTCGTCTGACAATACTTCGCAATACTAAAGGTTAAAAAAAATGTGTTGGATTCCCGGCTTAAAGTAATAAAAAAAATAGTTTATAGAAAATCGGCTCCGAACCTGAACGGGTTTGATTCCAGCAATTACCTTTTTGTTTCGTTCGCCGTCTGACAATACTTACCAATACTAAAGGTAAAAAAACCATATAAATTGTAGGTCTGTGGATAAACTAATAGAAATATTTTTTTATTAAGATCGTCTTTTAATAATAAAATGGGTTTAATTTCAGCAATAACCTTTGAGTTTAGTTTGATTCCTAAAATTTTAATATTATAAGGAAAAATGCAAAAAACTATACTAAAGGTTGAAAAAATGTGTGTTCGATTCCCGAATTGAATTTAAATATATATATACTTATATATATATATATATATATATATATATATATATATATATATATATATATATATATATATATATTTACTGTGATATAATTTATTTGTGATATTTCTCGAGTGTGGAACGCTGGAGACATCGACGAACTTTTTGGCTAAATATGAATCTAATTCTTTATAAGCGTGGTTTCTGACCAGCCAGGAAGGAAAACGGTCGTGATGATACTATACTATATATGAGAAATATCACAAATAAATTAAATAATAATTTAAATTAATAAATATTTTTGTGTCCCGACCAGGAATCGAACCCGGTACCTCCGAGTCTAAGTCCACGGACTAAACCTAACACCCCCCATTCCGACCAATGCTAGGTGAGACAGCGTGCTTTTTGGCCACGAGTAATATAAAAAACATGAATTAATATCAAAGACAAAAAAATACTGCATAAATAAAATAAATAAATAATTATAATTGCATAAGTTGATAAAAAATGCTATGCAATATACTTTTTTCAAGTTTTTTTTTTATAAAACTATAGTCAGAAAAAAACTTATTTTTTATTATTATTAAAATTTATGTTTTTTTAGCAATGGGCGTCAATTTACCCGCTCATCTTGTGATCATCAAAAATACTCAACAATACGTCAGCGGGGTTTATCAAGTATGTACCTACTTGTATTATAGGTAACGTAATCCTCAGAGGGTTGATCAGAAACCCCTCTTTGTTAAGGAGCAGGTTCTCCTTTAACCAACTTTACTATAGAGCCATCATGATCTAGGCTCGTCGATGTCTCTAGCGTATCAGAGGAGAGAAATGTAAAAAATCATTAAAGGCATAAAGGCCGGTTTGGCTGCTCATACAGCCGAATTTAGAAAGCACATCAAATATAAAGCATTAAACAAAATTATTACTTTGTGGCATTTGGGGTTGAAACAATGGGGGTATATTCTCTTGATACCCACAAATTATAGAATATGTAGATTATAATTCAACGAGGAAATGCGGCGAGCGTTTTAGGTTCCCTCCCTGGTGGTAAGTTATTTTGTAGAATAGTTTTAATTTCATATGTATTTTTAGTTTTAAATATAATTATTTTTTTAATCAATTTTATTTTAATATCTTTGTATTTAAGTACTTCGAATAAATATTAATAAGTAAAAAAAAAACATTATAAATGTCGCAAATATGAGTCTGTTACTAATGACAGTATTTGTGACTTTTGGTCTTGAGACAATGGGACCTTTGTTCTTTAAAAAACTGTCTAAGCGGGCTGGTTAATGCTGTATGTGACAAGAGAGCTGGCAATATTTTCGCGCAGCAAATCAGCATCGCTGTACAGAGAGGGAATGCTGCAAGTGTTCTTGACACACTGCCACATGATCAATTCGTGGATGAATATTTTTATATATAGTTTGTTTGTTTTTTAAACAATAATACCTACATTTATTCGAAAAAAATATTTACAAAATTGCAACTTAAAACAAAAATTTAAAAAATAATAATGGAAAAATAAAATTATAATAAAAAAAAATTTGCTCTAAATCGCTGCCAATGGGCAAACTGCCAAGGATACTGGCAGCATTGCCACGTTGAATGGTAATGCTGATCCTGTAACAAATATTATCCAGCCCACTTGTCTTCCGAGGTTTTGATGAGCTGTTTTGACAACGCCTTGTCATTAGTTATTTAAAAACAAAACTTGTTTATTTGAATACATACTACATGTATAAATATATAATATCATAAATTAGTTTAAAGGCACATTAAGGCCGCGTTCGTTTTAAGAAATGTTAGCATGAAAATATCACTTTTTTTAGCACAAGTCGTTCGTTTAATGAAAATTCGAACATTTGATGCTAATTTCGTATGTCAGTACCTTGTTGAAAGGAGGGTTATTGATGTTACTTTTTAACAGATGTCATTATCATATAAAATGGTTTGTTTACCATTTTTATATGCATTATAGTTTTCTATTATATTTGTTAAAAAGGTATTTTAAACGATTTTATGTAATAAATTCAAAGACCATAATAATATCATGTGTGTTGGATGCCATGGTATGATAAAACATGAACGAAAACACTTGTCAAAAAGTAGTCTCACCGCTCGTTTTATTTAAGAAATGTTAGCATTGTTAAAAAAAGTGGTATTTCTTAACAAAAACGAAATTTCGCGCTGGTTTATGAAGTTGCTACGAAATATTGAAAAATGCTATAAAATGAACGCGGTCTAAATGTATGAGAGATTTGTTTGTTTTGTGCGTTGTGACGTCACAATATTTTAAACCAATCCCGTACTGTAAATTAATGCACTGAGTGAATGCATTGAATTTAATTTCTTTGTAGGAATACAGTATAAGTACTATACTACAAATGGTTGGTCGCGCGGGAAGACCGCAGTTCGATACTGAAGCCACAGCTGTTATTATGACAAGAACACAGGATAAGGTAAGATTTTATTATGTTTATTAGAAAATAAAAACCAATTCAAATAACTAGGCACCTCGAAAAACACAACGCAAGTTGGTAGTTGAAAATGGGGTATATCACTAACTTTTTATCACGGTAGATGGCGCATAATAGATGGTACCTAATATAACTGTCAGTTGCATAGAAAACTTGTATTTTTATTATTTTCTGGATATTATGCCGAAGTGAGCAACTTTTCAGTGTACAAATCGAGATTTCTAAGCGAAATCAAAGATATGGTGATCTCAAGATTGCCGTTCTATTAATAAAACCTTTTTTCTTTTTAAAGACGGTGTGCGCTTTCTTAATAATATTATGATAATATTGGTACAATAAACTAAATAAACAACAATATATTCTATACATACATAATACACACATACAATACACTACTCATAATACTTACTGAAAGGGTAATATTTACATAGAATACGTACACTTAAATGTTTTTTTATATATAACGTCAGACTTGCCTGTATGGGCTAGACCCTTTGCCTTCCCTATCACCTCATTCATCATCCATCAGAAGAAGAAGACACAAACAACAACAAATATTATATTAATTATTAATTATTGACCGCCTCCGTGGTCTAGTGGTAACAAACGTTGTCGTGAACTCGGGAGGTCGTGGGTTCGATTTCCACCGGGGGCAAGTTGTACATTGTATAATTTGTCTCGGTCTGGGTGTTTATATGTATAATATGTATATATTTACAAAAAAAAAGTATAATATGTAGTTTATCAACCATCTAGTTTCCGTAACACAAGCCTCGTAGCTTACCACGGAAACTAGATGGCGCTGTGTGACCTGTCTGGAAATATATATTATTTATTATATACAGGGTGAATTTTCCAAGGCCAAATCCCAAACTACAAGGTATAGGAAAAATGCTTAAAGGAGTCTCATATAAACACAATATATGTAGGTACTTCAATATCTTTATTGAATATTAAACAATAATACTAAAAATATATTATATTATAATAAAACATTAATATAATTATTTAAATCTACTATAGTCCTATTCTGTTACTTAAGCGCAAACGTTATATCCGTTAACTATATATATATCTCGCTATTAAAGTTGATATTTGCACGGCCGCTGTCAAGGTCGAGCGCTTATAGAGTTGAGAATCGAATAATATTTTGTAATTATGACGCAAACTCTGTCGTAAATAACGATAAACAATAATAACGTTTGCGACTAAGTAATATAATTGGGCTGCTGGCAATGTTGCAATAGTTCATCACAGTTTTGGTAACTATAATTCGCGCGGATAGGAAAGAAATAAAGAAAGAAAATACTTTATTTATCGCAACAATGGGGTGTATCACGTACCTAATATAACTGTCAGTTGCATATAAAACTTGTATTTTTATTACGAAATTTAATATTTTCTGGATATTATGCAGAAGTGAGCAGCTTTTAAGTGTACAAATCGAGATTCCCAAGCGAAAGCAAAGATATGGTGATCTCAAAATTGCCGTTCTATTAATTCAACCTTTTTTTATTTTAAAAACGGTGTTCGCTTACTTAATTCATCTTTTAAGGTAGGTAACGTTAAGTTAAAATTCATTTTTCTGTTATAAATATGTAAAATATAAATAAATTTTAAAAATTATCCGTCATAGGTGTAAACAAGGTACCATTGCCGCTAGCGACATCTACAAAAAGCTTTGCCTGATACACCCCATTGAAATCCAAATGTATAAATGTAAGCCGATTCTATATACCGAAACACAATTCTAAAACGATAAGATGGCTTATTCATACAAACTATTAATTTTAATATACATATATAAATTTGTACATGACATTTCCGACATATAGTTTCTTAGGAAAAGTTGTTTGGCACTGTTGCATATTTGATAGGGAAAAGCATAGTGTCACCTATGATGTCATTCACTTTTCAATGATTCATTCATCACATTTTTTTCATCTCTGCCCCTAGAACACAGCGTCCTAGACCTCCACTGCTGGAGATGGGCCTTCCAGAACTGGGGAATTTGGCCTACACTCGCCACGCTGGCCAGACGGCTTGGCGAGGATGATGATGATTCAAATTCAAAATTTTTTATTGTATAGATTGCTTATTCTAATTACAGTTGTATGTACATGTCATGATGATGCAATCTGCCCATATTATGGGCATACAATATGCTTATGTCAATAGATATTTATTACAATATTTATTTGTATATACTTTATATTTAATATTGTTCTTGTCAATTTGTCAAAATTTGCATGCTAAAAATTATTTTATTGAGTAAAAACAGTTGTCAATAAGAATTTTCTTTAACTCAATAGTAAAACGTTTTATTGGTAACTCTCGTATCTCTCTAGGAATTTTATTATATACTCTAATGCACATTATGTGGCAGTTTCAGCTGTAATATTCACTTACACATCTTGGGTAGTGTATATAAATAAACATTTATCAATTTCATAATTAATGCTGTATTTATTATTGGCGGCGAGGAATTTAATTCAAAATGGATTTAATTAAATCGAAAAAAAAACGAAGTTCAATACGAGGTCGATTTACGCGAATTCAAACATACCTTGAGACCATTTCTAGTTTACCCGAAACACACGTTGGAAGAAAAAAATTTGACGATATACAGCAAGACATAGAATCTGAGTAAAATTATAAGATTTATTCGAAAAAAATAATTATAAAATATAAAATAAAATTAATATTAGTACTAAGGATAGGGATATAGGTCCCGTCCGCGTGAAATGGTGGCAAGAACGCTGGATGCATTTATCAAATATGTAACAGGCTTTAACAATAGAATCATCGACCGCCTCCGTGGTCTAGTGGTAACAAACGTTGCCGTGAACTCGGGAGGTCGTGGGTTCGATTACCCACCGGGGGCAAGTTGTACATTGTATAATTTGTCTCGGTCTGGGTGTTTATATGTATAATATGTATATATATATACAAAAAAAAGTATAATATGTAGTTTATCAACCATCAAGTTTCCGTAACACAAGCCTCGTAGCTTACCACGGAAACAAGATGGCGCAGTGTGACCTGTCTGGAAATATTTATTATTATTTATTATTATTATTATTATATATAATAGTCTAAAGTCACCCAGTAACAATGAATCAGGTTTCTGATGGAAAAACGCTCTCAAACATAGAAATTAAGTTTTGTTATCTGAATTATTTCCCTTTACCGAAGGGGTTAGCGTTATCCTCAAAGCTTATCTTAGGGACAAATCCACTTTCTCCCTCCACGGTGTATTCCACTGTCATTAGTCTTCCATCAGGCAATAGAACGTGGTAAGAACCTAGGACCTTCCCTTGAGTGTCGCCCGACTCGTTAGCGCCGAAGAATAACGTCTTCTCTTGGTCTTCCACGTCGTATTTGTATTCGTACTGGAACAAAATTAAAAAATAGATTTAATTTCTGGGTTACAAGGATTATTTATGCCAAATTTGATAAACATCGGTTCAGGTATTGAAACTACTTAAAAAGTTAAGTTTTATTTTTTATTTATCTATAGTTTAGTTTATTTTTTATTTTATTATTTAGGTTTTATTTTATTATATTAGATTTTTATTATATTAAAAGTTAAATTAAATTAAATTGAATATAATATAATCTATGCCTAATAAAAAATAAACTCTTATAAGTAAATAATCTAATTATAATTAAAGTAATGCCTCACACGCAACTCGCCCTATAGCCCGCAGGGACGACGACCAACGAGCTGTTTTAACTCGCCACTATACCGAGGATATCCCGGATGTCAATCTAGGCGAGATCGATATAGCCCTTGGACAACTTAAAAATAACAAGGCGCCTGGTGATGACGGAGTCACGGCTGAGCTTCTGAGAGTAGGCGGGAAACCAGTACTCAAAGAACTCGCAAGACTATTTAACTACGTCATTCACCACGGAACCACGCCAGAGGCATGGACCAGGAGTGTTGTGGTCCTGTTCTTTAAAAAGGGTAACATCTCCCTTTTAAAGAATTACAGGCCCATATCACTCCTGAGCCATGTCTATAAGTTGTTTTCAAGGGTGGTCACAAATCGACTCGCTCAGAGAATGGATGATTTCCAGCCCCCGGAGCAGGCTGGGTTTCGAAAAGGCTTTAGTACGGTCGATCACATTCATACATTGCGACAGATAATACAGAAAACCGAGGAGTATAATCTGCCGCTATGTCTAGCGTTTGTGGACTATGAGAAAGCCTTCGACTCAATCGAAACCTGGGCTGTTCTGGAATCCTTGCAGCGATGCCTAATAGACTATAGATACGTTGAGGTGCTGAGATGTCTTTAGAATTCATCTCACACCTCCGATTTGCGGATGACATAGTCATTATGGCCAGTTCACTCAAGGATCTTAGCGGAATGCTGAACGGCTTAAACGTAGCATCCCAGCGGGTTGCTCTCGGAATGAACTTAGACAAGACGAAAGTCATGTTCAATGATCATGTCAAGCCGAGGCCAATCTGCATAGGAAACGACACTCTCGAAGTTGTGCAAAATTACGTATACCTCGGGCAGACTATCCAATTAGGAGCAGCCAACTTCAGCAAAGAAGCCGACAGACGCATTCAGCTAGGATGGGCGGCATTCGGGAAACTCCGGCACATCCTCTCATCGTCTATACCACAATGTTTAAAGACTAAGGTCTTTAACCAGTGCGTCCTCCCGGTAATGTCGTACGGAGCAGAGACGTGGACACTAACAGTGGGTCTGGTCCATAAATTCAAGGTCGCTCAGCGAGCCATGGAGAGAGCTATGCTTGGTGTATCTCTGGTGGATAGAATTCGAAACGTTGATATTCGTCAGAGAACGAAAGTTACAGACATAGCTTTTAAAATTAGCAAGCTGAAGTGGCAATGGGCCGGACACATCTGCCGCAGAACCGACGATCGATGGGGCAAACGGGTTCTAGAGTGGAGACCACGTACGGGAAGACGCAGAGTGGGACGACCCCCCGCCAGATGGACAGATGACCTAAAGAAGGTCGCTGGTGGGGGTTGGATGAGGGTAGCGAAAGATCGCGTTAAGTGGCGAGCCTTAGGGGAGGCCTACATCCAGCAGTGGAGAGATACAGGCTGATGATGATGATGATGAAGTAAATAATGACCTCTTGAGACGACCCTTATTAAATATTATTTATTTAAATTAATTAATATCATTGTGTTCCGACCAGAAATCGAACCCGTTTAGTTTATAGGTCTTTAATTTATGTAGTTTATATTTATTATTTAAATCAATATACATTGTAAACTTCATGTAACGTTACTCGATTTAGCAACAAACTCGAAGCGTCAAAATCAATTGACGTTGGTTGGTTTAGCTAGATCTATATCTGTGGTTTAGCTTGTCTTCCATACAATGATTCCATCTCCATTTAACGACAACTCTCTATAACGTCATAAAATGCACAGTACTTCAGTGTCGTTATAAACCTCTCGTTCCGAATCCAGCTCAGAGCGCTTAGAATGAATATGGTACTAACAGTCGTTCCGAATCAAATATCACGATTTGGATGCTCAGAGCGTGATATCAATTCGGAACGGTCTAAATCACATTTTTATTTATAACATGATAGTTTTTTTTTTAAATGTATGGAAGATAAATTGTGGATTCCACATCTTTGAGTATGAATACTAACAAATATACATCTCTCGGTTTATTCATCTTTATATGTGTAAAGTTTAGTATTATTAACTTATTTATTTATTAAAAACTTTATTGTTTAATACAAAAGGCGTATGTAATGCCGCTTGGCATTCTCTTACCATCAACCTTCGGGACAAGGAATCGAAGTTTAGGCATGGCAAAATAAAAAAACACAAAAAAAAATATTTTGGTATTTTAAAATAACTTGCCGTGTTACAGACATTTTTTCCCCTTCCTACTTAAATATTAATTATAGATTTGTTTAAGAAGTAATATAGAAACAGTATAAACGAATTACAATATTAAATAGAAAAGAAAATAAAAAAGAAAATCTAATATTAAATTAACTTGAAAATGGCGCGGGACATTATGACAAACAACTGACAGCGCTCAGAGCGATCTACCTCGATATCGTGAGCAGTCTAAGCGCGAGAAATGATGTCATTTGTGACGTCACACAGCTTTGGCAAAACAGTTTAAGCGCGTCTCGGAACACTTTTAAGCGTGCTTAGATTACTATTATCATGTCTCGGAACGACGGCTTAAATGAATACATTAGATACAGAATCTGGCTGTTGTAAATGTGTTTCCATATTGCATTAAGAGCGCGTGCAGTTTCCTATCTGATGATCGCAACTATTATGTTTTAACGATGTGAACATTTACGTAGCCCCACACTAATTGGTGTTTTATTGCACTGCGCAAACATTATCGTGTACATCATTATTAATTGCTAACGTTGGGTAAAAAAGGTTTTTTTTTAAGTTTGTTCAAATTTATATTGTACAGAATACAGTATAGTATAGTATAATCACGACCGTTTCCCTTTCGGGGGAGTCAAATACAACGCTTATAAAGAAGCGGATTCACATTTAGCCAACTTTACTATAGGCCAATCATGACAAGTGGACGATGTCTCCAGCGCACCAAACTCGAGTAATATCACAAATTAATTAAATATTAATAAAATGTATTTATTTACATTAATAATATTTATTTACATTAGTATTGTGTCCCAGGAATCGAACCCGATACCTCCGAGTCTAAATCCACGGACTTAACCGCTAGACCACGGAGGCAGTTACAGAATACATGAGTCGTAAACACATAATTTATTTTAATACTAGCTTCGTCCGCGAATTCGTCCACATGGAATAGTGACTTTCGGCAGCATTTAAAATTTTTTGGGCTACGAGGGTACACTGAAAAAAAGTTTTTAGAACTGGCCACTTGTAAACAATATAATTTTAAAAAAATGTTTAAATTCTGAAAATGGAACTCTTTGCTAATATTATTGAGTATGTATTTTATTAATTTGTCATTTGTTTTACAATTTGGTGACTTTGAAAATTGTCTGTGTCACGTTTTTCGTACAATGATTTTTTATGACTATCTATGTCATTTAAGTCAACAACAAATATAACGCTGTGATTTTGTAAAACTAATATATAAAAAAATAAAACAAAAGATATATATTTAAATGTTTCATTACTGTTTTTGACAGACGATGTAGTAATGGGGTGTATCACTAACTTTTTATCACGATAGATGGCGCATGATAGGTACCTAATATAACTGTCAGTTGCATTTTAATTACGAAATTTATTATTTTCTGGATATTATGCCGAAGTGAGCAGCTTTTAGGTGTACAAATTGAGATTTCGAAGCCGAATCAAAGATATGGTGATCTCAAAATTGCCGTTCTATTAATTCAATCTTTTTTCTTTTAAAAGACGGCGTTCGATTTCTTAATTCGTCTTTTAAGGTAGGTAACGTTAATTTTTTTTTTGTTTTCTTCTCCCGATGGATGATGAATTAGGTGATAAGGGAAGGCAAAGGGTCTAGCCCATACAGCCAAGTCTGACGTAATATATCTTTCTTTTTCATGAGTTAATGAGGTCATCATCAAATTCTAGATGCTGCAGAATTTGATGCTTTTTTTGGAGTCACTCGCGGCACCATTGCTCAAACACGTCGGGTAAAATATTAGAGTTGACAGCGCGGGAAAACAGCAAAATATAAACTGCAACTTGTGGCCCATATTTAAAATCCAATTTATCGTTTTCCATAATTATTCACATTGTAGCACATTATTAAACAAAAAAAACACCACTTTTGACCAATAATATCCACAGTAAATTAATTTACAAAACAAAAACTTGCACTTGACATGTCCACGAAAAATGGCGCGAAGGACTCCTCTGGTAACGTTAAGTTAAAATACACTTTTCTATTTTGAAAAATAAAACTACAAAAACATTAAAAAAATGATGCGTCGTAGGTGTAAACAAGGTACCATTGCCGCTAGCGACATCTGCAAAAAGCTTAGTCCGATACACCCCATTGTAAATATTTAGTTATATGTTAAATTTGTTGTCAATCGTCTGGCATTTAAATAATTTATCGTTACCACTGTGTTTAACATTTTATAATAAGTTATCTTTATGATGTAGTTAAATCGATTGACTTAATGTAGGAACCGGGCTGCTGTTCATTATCAAAGTCAAAAGTCAAAGGCAAAATATCTTTATTTACGTAAACCTATTACAGGCATTTATGAAACGTCATTAATTTAATTCTTCTGAATGATTCTACTCCTGCTAGTAGAAGACTAAGCAGCAAAGTGGTCCAATAAGTAAGATGTTAGCGGAAGACCAGCAGCTTAATCAAATCATAATCACAACCCCTGAAACACAGTTTTTTTTACAAAAAAACTGTCATTTTTTAATTTTTTTTTTTATACTAGCACAACATGTGACCTTGTTGGTAAGTGGTGCGCGAGGTCCATGAGTGTTAGCAACTGCGGTCATGCACTCATGACTGACATCTGTCCCTAACACTATGCCGTCTTGACTAAGCATGACGGCAATGTATACTTCCCCGCCCCGGCAGACCGGGCAATTTACCACCATCAGTCCAGTCAGTTAGTCTTGTTACAAGCGCTGTTAAATTTATATACATAGCACCATGGCAAGCTTACAATATTAGTTCTCCTTGAAAGGAACAATTGGCATTTGACATTATTGCAAATGGCACATGCTTTATTTATTTATTAAATACATTTATTGCACTTCACTTAAAAGTATGTACAAAAGCGAACTTAAAGCCATTTCGGCTTCTTCTATCAGCTAACCTTTGGGAGAGTGAGACAGTATAAATATGTGGGGTGCAACCAATAAACTACATAAATAGTATGTATACATAGACCACATAAATACTCATCAATATATATTTATAATAGATTTCACCGCCTCCGTGGTCTAGTGGTAACAAACGTTGCCGTGAACTCGGGAGGTCGTGGGTTCGATTCCCACCGGCGGCAAGTTGAACATTGTGTAATTTGTCTCGGTCTGGGTGTTTATATGTAAAACTATGTATATATTTACAAAATATGTAGTTTATCAACCATCTAGTTTCCGTAACACAAGCCTCGTAGCTTACCACGGAAACTAGATGGCGCTGTGTGACCTGTCTGGAAATATGAAGATAATATATTATTTCCTTTCAACAAGAACGACAAGAAGTTTTCACCGTTCGTACCGATAAACCCAGTAAAGTGTAGCCACACGTTCGGGATCAAGCTCGAATTGCCGTCATGCCCAGTCAAGCCGGCATAGTGTTAGTATCAGTAATGAGTGTCTGACTCCAGTTGCTAACATTAATGGACCAATTACCAACAAGGTCACATGTACTAGTATTACCAAAAAAACATCTTAATGCCTAAGTCCCTATATGCTTCAATGATTAATTGTAAATGACATTATAGTCGTACGGATGAGGTAATACACAGGTTACTCTCAGCCCAGTAGGTCATAGGTACTCACGATTTGCTTAAATTATTACCCCAGCGACACACGCTCATCTTCAATAGCTACAGAATCAGCAAAAGCTTTGTTGAATAACCTACAGAATTGTTTTTGCCAAATATTAATCTCAACTTTTAAGAGGGGTCACAAACCAATATCTAAACGTTTAAACAAGGTTTGCCGTTGAAAATTACATTATACAATAAACTACCTGAGATTATAACTAGACTACAGCCAAGTGAATTTAAAACAAAATTGAAACTCTTTTTCCAAAATAATGCGTTTTATAACCTGTCAGAATTTATTGACATGCCTTTGACGGAAAATTCTTTTAAATAGTTGTATAATTTTGTGGTCTTATGCCTTCTACTGTATTGTGTTCCTAATGCTTCTTTGTCTACGATGCATGGTGTTAATAGCTTTATTGTTATTATTTGTTAACTGACATACCAAAATATAACGATTGTTATATAGGTGAAATATACAAATACAAATATTTTTGAAGATTTTTCATGTACTTTTGAGAAATATACTCTATCTGGTTACGAATTTGCGCCGTTTGGGGTCGAGACGATCGGCCAATGAGTTGTCAAAAGACAGGAAGGCTGGCAATTATTTCTGCCAACGTATTAGCCTCGCTATACAGAGGGGAAATGTTGCCAGTCTCCTCGGGATTATCTCGGATGGGACGTCTCTAGAGGACATTTTTTCTTTATAGTTTAGTTTATTTTTAATTTTATTATTTAGGTAGATTTTAATTTAAGTTAATTTATAATAATTTAGTTCGAATTTCGTAACTTAAATTCGTAACTTGTACCAAGGTTGGCGTATTTGCGCAGCTTGAGGTTGACAGCAGAAACCGCCGCACTTCCTGCGATGTCGCCTGGATGTGTGATGGGGCTAATGTGTCTACACATGTCGCATCCCACACCATCTCGGATCTCTTGCCATCGCTCCGTGCAATCCCAAACGGTTCTAGGATCGCGGGTACTCCAGCAGTGACAAAAGCCCTTCGGATGATGTCATTGAGTCAAATATTATATTTGAATGACAATTTTCATTATTTAAAAATGTTAAAAACGCATTCTTTGACTAAAATAATAATTACAAGTTTAGATAATATACTATTAACTGCCTTCGTGGTTCTAGCGGTTAAGTCCGTGGATTTTTTATTAATATTTAATTTATTTGTGATATTTCTCAAGTTTGGTACGCTGGAGACATCGACGAGTTTGCCACTTGTCATGATTGACCTATAGTTAAGTTGGTTAAATGTGAATCCTCTTATTTATAAGCGTGGTTTCTGACCAACCTGGAAGGGAAACGGTCGTGATGATACTTTACTTCTATAATATATTAGCTGACTATAACATAATTACGCTTCAAAGAGGCTTCAGATAGACAGTTCAATTTCTCGCGTATCCTGGCATCCCTTCCTTACAGCTGGAAGGAATAATCAGGTGGAGGATCCGTTGAGGTAATGTCTAAGGACTCCGTTCTAGGGGTTCTGATAATACCACAGAATTAGATTTAAGACCTTTTCTGAATACGCAAAAAATATCTTACCGGCATTGGCGGACCGTCATCTGGCTTTCCTTGTGGGGCAGCTTCAGATAATCTTACGAGGGAACACATAGTTAAAACTACAGTACAGCACCACCAGAACAATTGCGACGACATCTGCAACAATCAATATTATCTTTACTGACATTTACATTTATATTTTTGACCGCCTCCGTGGTCTAGTGGTAACAAACGTTGCCGTGAACTCAGGAGGTTGTGGGTTCGATTCCCACCGGGGGCAAGTTGTACATTGTATAATTTGTCTCGGTCTGGGTGTTTATATGTATAATACCTATGTATATAATATGTAGTTTATCAACCATCTAGTTTCCGTAACACAAGCCTCGTAGCTTACCACGGAAACTAGATGGCGCTGTGTGACCTGTCTGGAAATATTTATTTATATTTATTTATTTTTATTTTTATAATTGTGTCTGTCTTAGCTTATAGTATGACAATGCCTATATACAGTAGCTATTATCTTAACTGACATTGACATTTATATTTTTATAATTGTGTCTGTCTTAGCTTATAGTGTTAAGCGTTATTCTGTATTTATAATTTTGTCATTTTTATTATTTTATTGTTTCTCTTTTCAAATGATGGTTATCATGTACTGCTCCAGATTCACCAATAAGTACTATAAAATGATATTGTTTTTTATCAATATTGTAAAAATTGACGTGTAAAAGTGCAGAATACATCTCTTTTTGTCCTGTGCCTACTTGCTAAATAAACGAATTGAATTGAAATTAAATTAAAATTGTCTGGAAATATTTATTATTATTATCATTATTATCAGCCTGTGTCTCTCCACTGCTACTAGGCCTCCCCCCAAAGAAGAGCCACTGCACGCGGTCTTTTGTCTAGTGGTAGAGACTATCTGGACTTACTTTCCGTTCAGAATATCATTTTTGTTAACTGTGTTTAATCTGCCTAATAAGGCCGCGTTCGTTTTAAGAAATGTTAGCATGAAAATATCACTTATTTTAGCACAAGTCGTTCGTTTAATGAAAATTCTAACATTTGATGTGAATTTCGTATGTCAGTACCGTGTTAAAAGGATGTTGTATTGATGTTACTTTTTGTCATTAACATATAAAATGGTTTGTTTACCATTTTTTTATACTTCATTGTTTTCTATTACCTATATTTGTTAAAAAGTTATTTTAAACGATTTTATGTAATAAATTCAAAGACCATAATAATATCATGTGTGTTGGATGCCATGGTATGATAAAACATGAACGAAAATACTTGTCAAAAAGTAGCCTCACCGCTTATTTTATTAAATTTTTTTTAGGATTGTTAATATGAAAAAAAAGTAAAGGAACGACCGTTTCCCTTTCGGGGTAGTCAGAAACCACGCTTAAAGAAGCGGATTCACATTTAGCCAACTTTACTATAGGCCAATCATGACAAGTGGCAAGCTCGTCGATGTCTCCAGCGTACCAAACTCGGAAATATCACAAATAAATTAAATAATAATCACATTGATTTATTATAATTAATAAATATTATTGTGTCCCGACCAGGAATCGAACCCAGTACCTCAGAGTCTAATCCAAAGATTAACCGCTAGACCACGGAGGCAGTCAATGTTAATATGAAGTTAGCAACTTTGGAAATACTATAAAACGAACGCGGGGTAAATGTTTCATTTTATTTCAAATATAAATTTAATTACAAAATAAAGACCAAGGTCTAAAATCTTACAAAACAAAGCCTATAAAAAGCTAATTAATCTAGCCTAATCAGTGCGTGGCTACTGGTGAGATACACGTAAACTATTTTTTTTTACTCTTGGGAATATAATAAAATGACTATACCCAATGAAACAATAGGAGACAATCATTTGCATAGCTTCGAAGTGATAGAAAAACAAGCAGAAATGCCCACGCTCCTTCAATCAATACTTTTTATAATTGGTATAAAGAATGCGGGCGTTCATGAACGCATCTTATGTCTTTGAAGCGTGCTTCCCCTTCACTGATCAAGTATTCCAATAAAATCCACTTTGCATTAAAAAAAAATGCTACGCTTACTAAAGCAACAGCAATGGTTTCTCAATGAAATATGTTCAACTCTATACAGGTGATTTTTTTAACTGCGCGTAGATAGCTTATTTTTACTTATTACAGCCCCTAGAACACAGCGTCCTAGACCTCCGCTGTTGGAGATGGGCCTTCCAAAATATAAATCTGTTGAATTTGGCCTACACTCGCCACGCCTGGCCAGACAGGTTGGCAAGGATCTGATGTCAATTTTTAATGACAATTTATTAACGATTCCACAAGTTGGTATCAGTGGAACCGGGACCGACGCGGACGGCTCAACGTGCTGTTGTAAATCAATGACTGCATTACGTAAGACAAGTGTATTTCTCATTGGTACATGCCGGGTTTGAACCGACCTTTGTAGGATTTAAGGATGGCGTTTTTACACCGAGCCGTCACCGCTAGATGCTACATTCATTCATCATCATTACAGCCCCTAGAACACAGCGTCCTAGACCTCCACTGCTGGAGATGGGCCTTCCAGAACATATATCTGGAGAATTTGGCCTACACTCGCCACGCTGGCCAGACGTACATTCATTAGGAACATTAAAAAATGCTGAAATGAGAAGAAAAAACTAGTTTAGTATTTTATTGTTTTTTATGTTTAGGTTTGTTATATTTTTTATTTATTTTAATTAATATCTTATTTTTATTTAAATTAATTTGTATATACAACTTTTATGTAAATAGTGGAACTTATGTTGGCTGAGGCAATTTTAAGGTTTTTATTTTAAATTATTTGTAAATATATCAAATCAAATCAAAATAGTTTATTTCCATTGGTTCGCTTAAAACAACTTGGATACAGTCAGAACTAATAAAATCAATACAATTATCAAAACATATGTACTAATCAAAGTGGTAATAATGGTTGGACCGTAAACAGGCAATAATCCATATCTATGTATGCTATGCACAACACTATTGCTACAAGCAAGTAAAACTAACTTGGAATCTACTTAAATAAGATCGTGGCTGTAAAGAGGCCGTGTCAGTTTACATTCTAAATACTTAATAATTATGATGTACAGAAATTATATACATATGTCAGATAATTAATAATAAAAAAAATAAAAAAGACGTTTCATCTTATAATCTAAATAATAATAATGATATGTCAATTAAACATAAATTCACAGCTGCAAAAGGGCCGTGTTATCTTATACTCGTTTAGCATTAATGTTAATTAATATTCGTGGCTGTAAAATGGCCGTGTCACCTTATATTATAGCTCTGGTTCATCATAATAATAAATAAATATATTTAAAACAAAAATATGAACCTAGAGAGGAGACAAATTTCTAAGCATTCCATGGATTCACCGTGCGGGTGCCGGGTCCATCGTGTGTGGGTAAGAGATGAGAAGAATGGTGTCTCGGGCTTGCGACCGACAATTGGCTGGTTTAAGAAAAGGAGGCCTCCTTTTTTTCTATTGCGCGATAATACGCTCACCGGCTTAGGTATCGGATAAAAAAAAATGAAATAAGGGTTTGAAAACCTGCAGCTGTTAACTTTTTTTTTTTTTTTGAAATATTAAATTTCCACTTTAATCCATCAACGTTACTTCTCTACGTTACTGCCTCCGTAGTACAGCGTTAAAGTTCGTGAATTTAGACTCGGAGGTACCGGGTTCGATTCCTGGTCGGGACACAAAAATATTTATTAATGTATATAAATACATTTAATTAATATTTAATTTATTTGTGATATTTCTCGAGTTTGGTACGCTGGAGACATCGACGAGCTTGCCACTTGTTGCTATTATATTGGCCTTATAGTAAAGTTGGCTAAACGTAAATCCGCTTATTTATAAGCGTGGTTTCTGACCACCCCGAAAGAGAAACGGTCGTGATGATACTTTTATTAGTGTGTTGGACAAAACGTCTCTTCACATACTTGGCTCTCCGATTTTAAAAAATATTTTTCTTCTTTCATAGATAAAACAATTGAAAATTTTAATCTCTGCGCCGATCGTCTATCAAAAATAAATTCCTATATGGCCTATTACACAATCCGTCATTGCCTTTTTGTCCCAAAATTTACCTATGTACTAAGATAATGCCACCTTTGGAATGTTCCTCACCTTCTGCTTATTTTGGACAACATCATTAAAAAAAACCGTTAATCTATAATCTAATCTGTTCTGCCTATTAAGAAAAAGATGGTGAGTAATTATTATTGTTTAAAGATGTGAACGGAGGGAGCTTGTCTGATGGTCAGTGGGAGCTTGTTCCACTGGCGAGCAGCAGATAATATAATAATAATAATAATATCTTTATTCAGTAAAGTTACAAGATATGAAAACAATAACATATTTCATTATGCATTATGGTACAGTAAAACAGACATTTGCAGCCGAGATACGGTGAAGGAATCCGAATATCTGCTAGAAGTGTGAGGTGCGATTTTAAGTTAATTTTGTGTTGTTTGTTTATGATTTAAAATAATAGATTATTGTGTCTTGACTAGGCAGTAATTAAAATGGTATTAATATTAAGTCAATGCTGGCATATAAAAAGTTATGCCAATAATTAATATTGGTAGCTATGACCTCGCGTGATCGCTTCGTATGAGGGAATTGTCATTGTCTTCTCACCTATACAGTGTTCCAAATTACATGACTAATCTTATAATAAGGCCAGAAAATGTATATAGACAGAAACCATTTTTTTTTTAAGTAGCGCGTAATGTCCATGAATGTTAGCAACTAAAGTCTGACTCATGACTGACATCAGTCATATGCCGGCTTGACTAGATGCTTTTTCACACTTCAAGTTATAGGAAAGTGGAAACACAGAGGCTGGAAGAGCATTCTACATCTTTATTGTGCGACAGATGTATGAGTCCCCAGTAAATGAGAGTTATGGTAGAGCTTGCTCAGGGATGAATTATAGACGATAAAGTTCAATACCAAACTATTTTAATGAGTTTCACAACATCACAATTACAACAAATAAACAAAAATAATATTAAACGTTACGAATGGCGCGCGCGCGTGCTGTCGTCGGCGATGTAGCCGTGGTGTGTCTCAAATAGGCTACTCTTGGCGTCTCACATTGCCTACGGCGGTGAGAGCGAGAGCGACAACACGCATGCGCAGTAAATCTACAAGTCGACGATGTACCGCGCCGGAAGTCGACCCCGCGCAACTCTTGGCGGCAATATACGATTTACTACATACTCCCCCTCTAGTTCAGGAGAACGCCCTCGCTCCTGGACTAGATCCTGCCCCTTAGCTCCAACAGTGCGGGTAGGGCGGCCGCGATTTCTCTTGGGTATGACGGGTCTAGGTGGGGTATCATGGCTACCGATATAGGGTGTAAGATCTTGTACGTGATACTTACCGAGAAGATTGCCAGGCTGTTCGATGTCTGAAATCTCGTAAGTTGTGGGACTGACCTTTTTAGCCACACGATAAGGACCATCGCGTCGTGGCACAAACTTAGAGGTTAGTTCCTTAGAACTTTTGCTAAGAACGTGGGATTTAAGGAGTACTAAATCATTTACCTGAAATGATACTGCCGGACGGCGCGAAATATCTGCGTACTCCTTGTTCTTATCCTGCTGGAGCTCCACGCGCTCGCGAACAGCTGACAAGGAATTTAAAAACTTCCCAAGGTAAGGAGTTATTTGTGGTACAAAATTTTCTTTTAATTGTATGGCACGAAGGTCATGTGTGACCTCTGTGGGAGATCTCATCTCTCTGGCGAAAGTTAAGTAAGCTGGTGACATACCTGTTGTGCGACATTTTGCACTATTTAATGCGAAACGAATCACCGAAAGCTTCTTTGGCCATGAGGTGTGATCTTCTTCCACGAGTTGTGCGAGTAAAGCTTTGACATCGCGGTTCTTTCGCTCCGCAGGGTTAGCTTGTGGGTGGTAAAGAGGAACAAAATTTTGCTTTACCTTTAAAATGGACATACACTGCCGCATAACTGCCGACACAAACTGTACCCCATTGTCCGATACAATCCTGCGGGGTAAACCGTAACGCATAAAATATTCCTCAATGAGAATATGGGCACAAGCTTCTGCAGTCGCTTCTTTAAGCGCGTATAGCTCTATCCACCTGGTAGCAGTGTCTTCGACAAGGAAAATCCAACGCTCCCCCTGGTCTCCCTCTGGTAATGGACCGAAGAGGTCTATAGCTAGCACCTCATTTCGCTGATTCATCACCGGTGTTTGGAGAAGACCTGGTGGCTTAGCGTTTGTGGCCTTGTAGCGTTGGCAGTGGATGCAGGCTTTTACATAGTCAGCGACTATCCTCCGCATCCCCGTGAAATAATATAGCTGACTAACCTTTTGGTATGTTCTATCAACTCCTGGATGACCTGCTGTAGGAGAGTCATGGAGTTCCTTTAAAATTTCTGGTACTAGAGCAGCAGGTATAACTAGTTGAGGAGATTCACTTTCAGAATCTGGGTTATACCTGAATATGACTCCCTGGTCCATAACGTAACCGCGCTCTAACCATCTTTGAGCAGCGAGTTCATCAGGACATTCAAGTTCTTTTATGATTTTGGCCACTTCCGGGTCAGAGATTTGATCCTGACGTACCTGAGTAGGTGATTTTCTTGGCAGGTCGCAGATGACTGAGCAAACGCCGCAGGAGCCGCGGTCGTCACTCGAACATATAGGTCTGCTGAGCGTATCTGCTACAACATTTGCCTTCCCGGGTGTGTATTGGAACTGAATGTCAAACTCTTGAAGTTTGAGAGCCCAACGAACTAACCTGCCTGCTGGTGATTTTAATGATAGCAACCAGCGGAGGGGTTGATGGTCACTGCCGATAACAACTGGCTGGCCGTCTAGGTAGGGTCGAAACCGCTCAACCGCCCACACTACAGCAAGAGCTTCCCTCTCTGTGGTGGAATAGTTCCGCTCTGCTGCGTTGAGGAGACGACTGGCATATTCGATTGGCCTTTCCTGATTGCCCTCCCCCTGTAATAAAACTGCGCCAAGGGCGTAGTTGCTTGCGTCTGTACGCAGAATAAAGGGTAGGCCAAAATCAGCCTGAACCAGTACTGGAGCCGTTGTTAATAAATGTTTTAGCTCCGTAAAAGCATTTCTTTGCTCTGATGTCCAAATCCAGATTTGGCTTTTCTTAGTCAAACGTGTCAATGGCTCGGCAATTTTGGAAAAGTTTGGTATAAACTTTCTGAACCATGAGCACGTTTGTAAGAAAGTTCTGAGATGTTTTAAATTACTCGGCTCTTTCATTTCTACCACAGCACTTACCTTTTCAGGGTCAGTGGAAATACCGTCTTGAGTTATGACGTGGCCAAGGTACCTTACATTGTCCCTGGCAAAAACACATTTCTCCCTATTTATGTGGAGATTGTACTCGTCCAGCCGCGAGAATACTGCTTCTAGGTCTTGCAGGTGCTGCTGAAATCCCTCAGATATAATCAGGAGATCATCTAGATAAGCAAGTATAGTTACTTTTTGTAAAGCGGAGCATGAACGGAGACGGTCGATAAGGCGTTGAAAGGTCGCCGGCGCGTTCTTTAATCCGAACGGCATTCTTTTAAAGCGGTAGGTTCCCAAAGGACAAACGAAGGCGGTTTTATCCCTATCCTCATCTTTGACACCTACCTGCCAATAAGAAGAACGAAGGTCCAGAGAACTCATATAACAGTTCTTCTTGGTACCTTGGAGCAGATCATCGATGCGAGGCATTGGATAGGAATCTGACTTCGTGATCGAGTTAAGACGCCTGTAGTCTACACAAAAGCGAATACCACCCTTGGCCTTGGGCACCAGCAGAGCAGGAGAGCTCCAAGCAGATTCGCATTCTTCGATCACGCCATCTTGTAACATTTTATCAATTTCATTTTTCATCAGCTGTTTCTTCGAGGGGTTTAGACGATAAGGAGGTACCGATATAGGAGAGTGCTCACCTGTTTCAATCCTATGCTCAGCATAGGGTGTGGGGCCTCCCCCTGCTTTAAAACTGCGGTCATGCCTAACGAGGGTTGCAGCTAGTGCTTGGCGCTGAGCTGGACTTAAATGCGCGCCCTCGTCGTCTCGAAGAACGTCTGTAGTAGCGCAAACAGCAGAACACGAGGCACGTTCAAAACACAATTCGTATGTAATAGAATTATCATTACCAAAGAACCATGATTTCTTATTAAAATCAATAACAACACCAGCTTTAGTAATGAAATCGATGCCCAATAATGTTTCATTGTTTGTAGAATCAGGAAAAATTAAGAAAGGAATGGATATTACCTTGTGTATCAGCTTGACTTTTAAGTCAGTAGTAAAGACCGCCATCTCCCGGACGATGCCGTCGGCGAGTTTGATATCTCTTGTTGACGGAGTAAGGGGGTGGCCTTTACGTAGAAGGAGAGCATATAGAGTATGACCAGCAATACAATGCCTAGCTGCCGTGTCAATAAGCGCGGTACCGTTAACACCTAAAATCTCAATTTTAAAAATTGGACGTAAGTCGATGTGTATGACGGGCTTAACATAATGACTAACGCGCGGTACATCGTCTCCACTACAAATACACAAGTTATTTAATACATTTTTATCATTTATATACTTATTCTCAATTTTCGGAAAATTACAGCTACTACATTT
The DNA here is from genome assembly GCA_910589645.1 of Tinea semifulvella. Taxonomy (NCBI): domain Eukaryota; kingdom Metazoa; phylum Arthropoda; class Insecta; order Lepidoptera; family Tineidae; genus Tinea; species Tinea semifulvella. The sequence goes on from OU342624.1 coordinate 702,207, forward strand.
TGAAAAAGTTTCATTTTGCTGAATTTTCAGAAAATTGTAGTTACTATAATTTGCAAAGTTATCGTAAGAGTTTAAATTACGTAAATTATAATCGTTAAAATATAAATTCTCGTAATACTTATTATTAGTACCTAAGCACCTATGTGATAAAGAAGAATAATGATTCATGCAACGTGCATTAACATTCTCTACACATTTTGTGTTAAAAGAAAGATCGATATTATCACGTAAACATGCGTCCTTATGAGGAAAGCACTGCCTTAAGCACACAGTTTTGTTAGGCATGTTGCATGTATCTGTACTACAAACTATCTTATTACTAACACAAGGTATATATTTACATTTATTACTATCGTTCAAATTATAATTTGACAAAAAACTTTGATTTAAATTAAGGTCAATGTCCTTTTGAGCAGGCAAAACACTGTAAAAACTTTCTTTATAGTTATCACTATCACACACGTACGCAGGAGAGTTAGTAAAAACACGGGATTCACCTCGATTTGCTAACTTACGACACTGGTCTCTGAGATGTCCATAACTCTTGCAGTACGAGCACACGGGACGCTGCTTCTTGCTGAAGTCTCGCTGATGCGACGGCATCGCTGGCGGCCTAGCCGCGGCGTCGGAGTCCCGTAGCGTGGTGGTAATCGGGCGTGCGAGCGCAGAGGCCGGCGGCGGAGGCGCCGGTCGAGGCTGCGCGACGGTGGAAGCGCGACCTTGAGTTACCGTCAACTGGTCGCGACGTGCACGTTCCGGCAAAGTGACCTTGTCGCCTTCACCGATCGAGTCCTCGATGTTACGAGCTCGACGAAGTAATTCTGTGAACGTGATGAACTCTTCTCTGCGTAGTCGTTTCTTGATTCTTATATTGAGAAGGGCATAAGCCATGTCTAATTGCGCCCTGTCGGATACATCATCCCGAGGAATTTTTGCCATCATGGCACGAAAACGGGCCAAAAATACGTCCGTGTTTTCTGCACCCTGGGGTGAGGAGAAGATATCGAGGTAAACGCGATGAGGCGGTCGTCGATCACCAAAGGCACTTATTAGGTTATCCTTGACCTGGTGCCAGGAAGAGAAGGTGTGCTTTAGACCTTGCCACCACGTGGCTGCTTCATCTGTAACTAGCATTGCTAGACCGCGAATGATATTTGCGTCTGATACAACGACGCAGTCGCAGTAGCTCTCCACTGCGTCGATGAAAGCTTCGACCGATTCGGTCGAGCGGCCGCTGAATGTTGCTTTGCAGCGAGCCAGGGTACCTTGACCAGGATCTAAAAATGTCGAGGACCGGGGTGATGGCCTTTCCCGCTGGCTCATCAGCGTCTCCATCAACTCCTTGAGGGCGCTGGTCTGCGAATTCTGCAGGGAAGCCATGAGTGAGGCAACATGCTCCTGTGTGTATGTTCTATCACCCGGTGATGAGGCGACATCTGCGTAACGGTCTTGATGAACGGGGGGAAAGTTTGGAAGGTGGTCACCCCCGTCGTCGTCACGAATTGTGCTCCTAGTATTAGGCATTTTAATGTTAATCACTGAACAGTTAGGTACGAGTTTATTTTTGCACACGACGTTTTTCGGTTTTATGGCGCGAACTCCCGAGTAGACGCCATTATGCACGGAGTCGAAAAAAACCACAAAACCAAAAGTTAAAAAGCGCGAAAATGTTGTGAGCGTCCTTGAAACAAACACTCACACGTTGTACACCGATTTATTTATTGTAAACGTCCTTAAAATTACACTTAACACTTTGGGACGCCGTTTTATTGTAAGCGTCCTTGAAACCCCATTAACACGTTGGGACGCCAATTTATGGTAGAGCTTGCTCAGGGATGAATTATAGACGATAAAGTTCAATACCAAACTATTTTAATGAGTTTCACAACATCACAATTACAACAAATAAACAAAAATAATATTAAACGTTACGAATGGCGCGCGCGCGTGCTGTCGTCGGCGATGTAGCCGTGGTGTGTCTCAAATAGGCTACTCTTGGCGTCTCACATTGCCTACGGCGGTGAGAGCGAGAGCGACAACACGCATGCGCAGTAAATCTACAAGTCGACGATGTACCGCGCCGGAAGTCGACCCCGCGCAACTCTTGGCGGCAATATACGATTTACTACAGAGTAAATTTATACGTACGCGAAGGGATGGTGACTACGGTATGTGGGGGCATATTCTGACCTGTGCGTGTGGTTCGGTTGCGGAATGAAGAAAGAAGGATTAGGTTATAGAGTTCTTCGGAGCACTCACCATAGTATAGCCGGTAGAACACGCTCAGAGAAGCTACATCTCGGCGAAGCTGCAGGGATTCGAGAGTTCCAGATATAGTGGCATCGTCCACAATTCAAACAGCTCGCCTCTGTAGGACAGGATACTCTGTATGTAATAGCCTTGAACATATTTCGTGATTGCGCGCGCTTGGGAACCTATTTCTTTAAACGTACGTCTGTACGTCCGTACGTCAGAACAGCGCTCAAGGGGAAGCAGCGCGGCGGGGAAGGGGAAGAGATACATTATATTTATATAATTTTAAAATCATTTACATTTATCATACCATACCATCATACCATGCATTAATTTAATCTCCATATTCCTACCAACTACGAAATCAATAACCTGCAAGTTTAGTTCTCAGTTTTGCGGTACGTCACGCGACGCACCCGTTTTTTTTAAAGAAGATTCAACTCGGATAACAGATAGGTCGCTGTTAACTATTTTTTTTTGTTAAACGTCAATTTATAGGCAAGGCTTATTTAAATATTTCCAGACAGGTCACACAGCGCCATCTAATTTCCGTGGTAAGCTACGAGGCTTGTGTTACGGAAACTAGATGGTTGATAAACTACATATTATACTTTTTTTTTGTAAATATATACATATTATACATATAAACACCCAGACCGAGACAAGTTATACAATGTACAATTTGCCCCCGGTGGGAATCGAACCTACGACCTCCCGAGTTCACGGCAACGTTTGTTACCACTAGACCACGGAGGCGGTCGTTATTAGTATTTACCGGGTTCGATTCCTGGTCGGGAAACAATAATTTGTTTGTGATAGTTCTCGAGCTTGGTACACTATGTATATAGACAAGCCTCCTATTTGTCATGATGGGTCGATAGTAATATTGGCTAAATTAATGAATCAGCTTCTTTAAAAAGTGTGGATTCTGACCACCCCGAATATGATACGGTCGAGAAGATACTTTTTTTTCACTTTTAATTAAGTAATCACTGTTTAATTGAAAATAATGATATAATACGAAGTAATCCAGACAAAAACCAATATTTTACTGCATAGATAATAACTTTTCACACGGATAGGATTTGCACGCCAAATAATGCACAATTCACACACTAAAGCGGTTAGGTTTTGAATTCATTCAATGTTTCAAAGACTACCTCGGCTGAGTAGCACCAAAACTCTGTTACTTACAGTTAAAATAAAGTTAAAAACGAGCAGTGGTGGCTCGGATGTTAAAACGTGTTGCTTAACAGTATCCGAACCCCGGCATGTACCAATAAAAAATAAACTCCCGTGCGTCGGAGAGCACGTTAAGCCGTCAGTAAAGTACCGGTCGTCATTTCCGCCACGGTTCTGTCAATAATGTGATCCACCGGCCTTTGGTTACTCCCGGGATCACTTCGGTTCCTAAACCGTCCGGGATCTCTCGCAGTGATGGTGAAACCCGATGGATTAACTTTGGTACTGTGATCCTAGTCGATCTTTGGTGTGGAACGCTACTTGTGTCGACACTCATGTCCAGGGCTGGGGCGGCTGGGGACTCGACTGAAAAGACCAAATGTCGCAAATACGAGTCTGTTACTATGACTACGTGTTGTGGCTTTTGGTCTTGAGACAATGGGACAAGAACTTTTTATTCTTTAAAAATAATAAATAATAATAAAATACTTTATTGAGAAAAACATTTTACACAACTTATTTTAAAATACAATAGTAACTTAAGCAAAAAATATAAATAAAAATGTTTTACAAATAAAAATTGACATTTGCTTTGAACCTTATCTCCCGAAAAAGTAGTCTGTGTATCAGGAGATATGTACTTACAGCTGAACCTTATTATACTAGCATTATTTTATATTTCACCTACCCATCACCAAGCATTATTATTTTTGCATATTGCATAATGAAAAATAAATAAATAATATAATATATATATAATAAAATAAAAATATTAATAATACAATAATTATCGTTTTCATATTGTGTGTAACGCATGAGTGTTGTGTATCGGTGTAAGTTTAAATGGGTGTGTATATGTGCGTTAATGTGTATGTGTAATTGCGTTAGTGTGTATGTTATATTATTTTATGATACAGTTTTTAGCAATTCCTCAGTGTTATCATAATCCAATCCCAAGAGCCACTCATCAATAATTTTAATTATGTTACGTTTGCTATGATTTCTAACGTTCCCGTAATGTTTTATAAGTTTATTATATATCCTTGGTGCTAAATAAATAAAAAAACTGTCTAAGCGGCTGGTTAATGCTGTATGTGACAAGAGAACTGGCAATATCTTCGCGAGCAAACCAGCATCGCTGTGCAGAGGGGGAATGCTGCAAGTGTTCTTGGCACACTGCTTAGTTTTTAGTTTTATTTTTAATTTAGTATCATCACAACCGTTTCCCTTTCGCGGTGGTCAGAAACCACGCTTATAAATAAGCGGATTCACATTTAGCCAACTTTACTATAGGCCAATCATGGCAAGTGGCAAGCTCGTCGATGTCTCCAGCGTACCAAACTCGAGAAATATCACAAATAAATTAAATATTAATTAAATGTATTTATTTACATTAATAAATATTTTTGTGAACCCGGTACCTCCGAGTCTAAATCCACGGACTTAACCGCTAGACCACGGGAGCAGTTATATTATTATTATTTATTTTGCAATTATATTTTGTGTCTAAATCCTTGTTTGATCTTCTCCTAGCTGCACTCACCATTAAAATGTTGACGAATGCACTAACACTATACCCTCACAACACGCGTGTCTCAACTGCGCCTGCGCTACCAGTCCACTATCTTATATATACTTAAGCACCCCACAGATCTTTGAATAGACGAAGATGCTGCAACTTTTGTACTAAAACTAAACTATCACGAATGTAATCTCTTGTATCGGGTATTCCAATAAGGACTTTAAGAGGGGGAAGCTCGCACAATCCTATAGTTTCAAAGATTATTCAAGTTGACACTTATAAAAAAAATTACCGACATTTTGCCGACATACGAGTATGTAGGTATTAGACGATATTAGCGATTATTTTATTGATCGCGCAAAAAATAAAAAACGGAGGCCTCATTTTCTTAAACCAGCATATTGTCGGTCGCAAGGAATGCTTAGAAATTTGTCTTCCATATTGCCTGCGGTTAAGTCCGTGGATTTAGACTCGGAGGGACCGGGTTTGATTCCTGGTCGGGACACAAAAATATTAATTAATGTAAATTAATATATAATTATAATTAATATATTTTAAAATCTACTTATCGCTCACTTTCTAAACAAACGACATAGATCTTCTTAGTACCATACTATTTTTATTGTGTGTAAACAGTACTATATACTTACCTAGTTTCGTATTTATATATACTATATATATATATACTATATTATATATATATATATATATATATATATATATATATATATACTAGTATATATATACGAGGGGCGTTCAAAATATTCTCGGTATTGATACGTTACAACCTCTTTTATATATATATTTGTTACTGGCCGCTAAGATTCATCCATTGACATTAAAAAAAAAGTAAAATTGGAACCGAGATGTTCTTTTGTTTTTCTGCAATTGCCGAACAAACATGAACACCATGAGCGAATTAACAATTTTAACGAAATTAGAGCACCGATCCGTCATAAAATTCTTGACAAAACAGGGTAAAAATCAAAAAACCATAAAAGAGGAAATGGATTGTGTTTACCGTGAGTCTGCTCCTTCTTTATCTACTATTCAAAAATGGTCAAGCGAATTTAAGCGTGGAAGGGAGAGTATTGAAGATGACCCTAGACCTGGCCGGCCTGTAGTGGCTACCTCACAAGAAAATATTGATAAAGTGGAAAAACTTATATTGGAAGACGGCCGAGTGAAGGTAAAATCTATAGCTCAAGTAACCAATCTCTCTATTGGTACCGTACATGACATTATACATGACCATCTTAATATGTCAAAAGTAAGTGCAAGATGGGTTCCGCGAATGCTGACGCTTCTTCAAAAGGATATGCGTGTGGCTTGCTGTTCAGATTTTATCGACCTGTGTGGTGAAAATCCCGATGAGGTGCTGCAAAAAATAGTTACTGGAGATGAAACCTGGGTTCATCATTATGACCCAGAGAGCAAACAGGAGTCCATGCAGTGGCACATTAAGGGTTTAGCTCATCCCAAGAAGTTCAAGGTAATCCCGTCAGCTGGCAAGGTCATGGCCACAATATTTTGGGATTGTGAAGGAGTTTTGCTTATCGATTATAAAGAAAAAGGTGTAAATATCACAGGGCAGTACTACGCTAACGTTATACGTCAATTAAGAGATGCGATCAAAGAAAAGAGGCGAGGAAAGTTAACCAAAGGTGTTCTGCTTCTGCATGACAACGCCCCTGTCCATACTGCTCATATTGCCAAGGCAGCTATTGTTGAATGTGGGTTTGAAACTGTTACTCATCCACCCTATAGTCCGGACTTAGCCCCAAGCGACTTCTTTTTGTTTCCCAATCTTAAAAAGGATCTGCGTGGAAATTAATTTTCTGACGATGAAGCGTTGAAGACGGCCGTGGAGGAGCATTTTTACACCAAAGATAAAAAATATTTTTATGAGGGATTAAAAAAAATAATTGATCGATCTTATAAGTGTATGAACATAGGGGGGGAGTATATTGAAAAATAAAAATATCAAACTTTTCGTACTTGTTTGTTTTTATCCACATACCGAGAATATTTTGAACGCCCCTCGTATATATATATATATTTATGTAGTAGTATGTAACGATTATTATGTATTGTATGTAAATTCTATATTTATAATAATACACCCCGCAAATTCTCTACCACACTCCCAAAGGTTAGCTGTTATAAAATGCCGCATTGAGTTCGCGCTTGTACATTACTTTTTAAGTTTTTTGTGCAATGAAGAGTTTACAAAATAAAATAATTTATTTGTGATATTTCTCGGGTTGGCTTGACATCGACGAGCTTGCCACTTGTCATGGTTGGCCTGTAGTAAAGTTGGCTAAATGTGAATCCGCTTATTTATAAGCGTGTTTCTGACCACACCGAAAGAGAAACAGTCGTGATGATACGAGGGGCGTTCAAAATATTCTCGGTATTGATACGTTACAACCTCTTTTATATATATATTTGTTACTGGCCGCTAAGATTCATCCATTGACATTAAAAAAAAGTAAAATTGGAACCGAGATGTTCTTTTGTTTTTCTGCAATTGCCGAACAAACATGAACACCATGAGCGAATTAACAATTTTAACGAAATTAGAGCACCGATCCGTCATAAAATTCTTGACAAAACAGTGTAAAAATCAAAAAACCATAAAAGAGGAAATGGATTGTGTTTACCGTGAGTCTGCTCCTTCTTTATCTACTATTCAAAAATGGTCAAGCGAATTTAAGCGTGGAAGGGAGAGTATTGAAGATGACCCTAGACCTGGCCGGCCTGTAGTGGCTACCTCACAAGAAAATATTGATAAAGTGGAAAAACTTATATTGGAAGACGGCCGAGTGAAGGTAAAATCTATAGCTCAAGTAACCAATCTCTCTATTGGTACCGTACATGACATTATACATGACCATCTTAATATGTCAAAAGTAAGTGCAAGATGGGTTCCGCGAATGCTGACGCTTCTTCAAAAGGATATGCGTGTGGCTTGCTGTTCAGATTTTATCGACCTGTGTGGTGAAAATCCCGATGAGGTGCTGCAAAAAATAGTTACTGGAGATGAAACCTGGGTTCATCATTATGACCCAGAGAGCAAACAGGAGTCCATGCAGTGGCACATTAAGGGTTCAGCTCATCCCAAGAAGTTCAAGGTAATCCCGTCAGCTGGCAAGGTCATGGCCACAATATTTTGGGATTGTGAAGGAGTTTTGCTTATCGATTATAAAGAAAAAGGTGTAAATATCACAGGGCAGTACTACGCTAACGTTATACGTCAATTAAGAGATGCGATCAAAGAAAAGAGGCGAGGAAAGTTAACCAAAGGTGTTCTGCTTCTGCATGACAACGCCCCTGTCCATACTGCTCATATTGCCAAGGCAGCTATTGTTGAATGTGGGTTTGAAACTGTTACTCATCCACCCTATAGTCCGGACTTAGCCCCAAGCGACTTCTTTTTGTTTCCCAATCTTAAAAAGGCTCTGCGTGGAAATAAATTTTCTGACGATGAAGCGTTGAAGACGGCCGTGGAGGAGCATTTTTACACCAAAGATAAAAAATATTTTTATGAGGGATTAAAAAAAATAATTGATCGATCTTATAAGTGTATGAACATAGGGGGGGAGTATATTGAAAAATAAAAATATCAAACTTTTCGTACTTGTTTGTTTTTATCCACATACCGAGAATATTTTGAACGCCCCTCGTACGTTACTATTTTATTAATCATATATTTGTTTAAGATTAGATTATTTTTCTGTTTCTTACAACCTTTTGATTCATCGTGAATGTAATGTCCTGCAATGTTCCATATGTATTGCGGCATTAAGTCCGCCCTTTGTACATAGTGCAATAAAGTAAAGTATCATCACGACTATCCCTTTCGGGGTGGTCAGTAACCATGCTTTTAAAAATTTAGCTAACTTTACTATAAATAGGCAAATAAATGATTGTGTCCTGAATCGAAATTTGGTAACTCAGCGTCTAAGTCCACAGACTTAACCGCTAGACCACGGAGGCAATAAAGTTTGTTTATTTTTATACTAGCACGACATGTGTCCTTGCACCCACCTGATTGTAAGAGCGCGTAAGTTTCATGACAGTTAGCAACTGGAATCAGACAGTGTCATGACTGACATTAGTATACAACATTTTATATTCAGTTTTTTTTTTTTTATTTGTGTCTATCGTCGTTTTCTTGATGCCCCTTGTTAACTTAGTTAAACCTGTACGTGAGCTCGGGTTTTGGCATAAAAACAGCGTTAGTTAGTGCACCACATTATGTGATGTACAGCTGACTGAAGCTGAGCCAAGACCCTTGACACATCATATAAATTTATTTTAAACAATGTTCTAGATCTTGTATTAATTGATGTGGCAATAAACGTTTTTATTCTTATTCTTATTCTATTGTAGTCCCTAACACTATGCAAACTTCACTGGGTATGACGGCAATTCGGATTCCGAAACGTGTAGATACATTTTACTGTGTTCATCAGCACGAAAGGTGGATACTTCCCCGCCCCGGCAGACTGTTCAAATTACCACCTATTTATTGTTCTCGTTGAAAGTATGTGCAATTTGCAATGATGTCAAATGCCATTTTTTACTGTCAAGGAGAACTAATATTGTAAGCTTGCCATGGTGATATAAAATAACATCGCTTGAAACATGACTTACCTAAATAAATAAATAAATACGGGCAAAGACAGATCAAATAGCTACATAATACATGCTATATTAATAGATATTTGAGAGGCGTCAGATCTAAGTAAGTCACTTCCTTGTGATGAACAATGGCATGAAGCTTTCACTGTACCGATATGGCAAGGATTCCATAAGGAAGAAGGGCGACATACTTTATACGACTATCATTTGTCATTTGCTGTGAACGTATTATAGTCGAAGAGCGACCTTCACCGATAGAGGGTGGAAACTTAAAACAAGCAATTAACAAATTTCGGTTGACATAGAAAGTGGTGCCGCATAGTAGACGGTAGGCGGAACTAAATTTGTGTCAGGGCCGATTTTGTAGAGGAAGAAACTCGGTACATAATTTTTTAAAAAAGCTCGGGAATAAGACCCGAAAATTTTGACAATAGTGTTCTATTTTACAGTTTCCGTAAGTTTGACATTACATCCTAAAATTATAAGTGACACTTTCAGCAAGACAAAATGAAAAAATAAAAAAAATAGCCTGACCATATTTCATTCATTAGACCACCCATCATACGTTCTTGTTAGCGTACTTTAATCGTATTATAAAACAGTGGATTTAATTCGAATAACAGATTGGTGAAGGTCGCGCTTCTTCTCGTATCTTAGACTATTTGTCACAAAACCAAAAGTCCCTAGCACTATGCCGGCTTAAAATTAGTAAAAAGCTTGATTTGTATACATTGTTTAATAGGTAATTCTAGATAGAAGCAAGGTCGTAACCACATACAATAACGAGCCTAACCAAAGACACAGATTTATTGGACAGGCCACCAATCCACGTGTTATTAGCGAATTTTTGGCCCTAAAATCACGTAGGGCTTTTTAATTAGATCAATTTACACACATAACATCACTGTAGTCACTTATTGGAGTTAAGTCAGCACTAATAAAATACAATTAATTAAAAATATTTGTACGTAAACAAATTGGTAATAATGGTTGGACCTTACGGGTAATATATTTATGTATGTTAGGCATAACATTACTGCTAAAAGCAAGTAAAACTAACTAACTTAGAAACTACTTAAATAAGATAGTTCCTGTAAATAGGCTGTGTCATTTTACATTCTAAATACTTAATAATTATAGTTACTGTATGTCAGATAATAAATTAAATTATAATATTAATTTTGTGGCAGTAAAAAAAAAGCCGTGTATTCTTATATTCTAATAGCATAATATTACTTAATATTCGTGGCTATAAAATGCCCGTGTCAACTTAGAAATAAATACGCGTATAACAATAAATAATTTAAATATTAGGCCTAGTTAGATGCATTATTATTAATTTAAGAAAATGTTTGAATTCGTCAAAGAACCAAAGTTACTGACAAACTCGTAGCTTACAAACTTGGCAAGCTGAAGCGGTAATGGGCCGGCAATAGGCCGAACGTGTTCGGTAAAGGTCCAGGCCCCCATAGCAGCACCCGATCACGGTCATAACGCGTGTGCCAGCCATCACCCCGCTCAACCAGACCCTTAGAGTGCCGACACACGTGCCATCTGTGCAATGACCTTTTAAGGCAGGGACGAACACCGGACACGCCACACCATGAGAACTTGAACACTAACAACAACCTTCAAGACACACAAACATCAACATAACTAATAGACCTTAGGTACCCACTATACGAGTAAACGGCACAAATAGTACAAAAATAGCCTAAATTGAATGATATATTTTACAAAATTATTTTTAATTAGTTTATTATTATATACATACGTAAGTAGATATATGTCTACGATAAGCACATATGTTGCGATGTGTCGTCCATAAAGGTGGAATTTAATACTGAGTGAACTTGCATTTACCGATGAGTTACGTTTACAAGTAGGTAAGGTCAAAGTGGCATCGTTTGCGATTAAACTGGTACGTACAGTCATTGTCAAATACCTATATTTGAAGACGACATCATTGACGACATCCGTCGCACGCTGAATGTGTTGACGACCGCGCACATCACCTCGCTATCGCCCTACTCTGGCCACCCACCGCCGCTGCGCGCTACACCGGGCTTAGCTGGCACTGACTCCAAAAGAAACTGTTTAAAAATAATAAATAGATATCTATAATTTTGTTGATTGCCCTTTAAGGTTTATAGTTTTGAAGTTGGTTTTTTTTTTATATAAATTATGTATTTTTCATGTTTGTTATTCTTATATAGTAGGTTAGGTTAGTAAACTAACATTTAAAGGGCATTTATTAAGTCAATGTATGAATAATACCTTGTAATATAAATATGATGATGACTGTACTTGTGTTTGCGACACAAATGCCTGTTCGACGAATCCTTTGCTATCGTATTCTTTATATCTAAGCACGACATACGATTTCACACCCTTCTATTGGTAAATTAAATCTAATAATAATAAGACTCACGTCATACATGTATGACGTCATTAAGTCTATCTATGAATTATGCTTGAAATTTGGTATCACCAGGGTGGCGAGTGTAAATCAAATTCTCTTCTTTTTTTTTTTAAATACTAGCACGACATGTCACCCTGCGCCCACCTGATGGTAAGTGGCGCGCAGGGTCCATGAATGTTAGCAACTGGAATCAGACACTTATGTCCGACATCAGTCCCTAACACTATGCCGGCTTGACTAGATGCCTTTTCACACTTCGCTTGAAGGACTCCAGGTTATAGGAAAGTGGAAACTTTGTTGTGCGACAGATGTATGAGTCACCAAATTTATAGGTACGCGAAGGGATAATGACTACGGTATGTGGGTGCATATTCTGACCTGCGCGTGTGGTTCGGTTGCGGAATGGAGAGGAAGGAATTAGGTTATAGAGCTCTTCAGAGCACTCACCATAGTATATTCGGTAGAACACGCTCAGAGAAGCTGCAGGGAATCGAGAGTTCCAGATATAGTGGCATCGTCCACAATTCGTACAGCTCGCCTCTGTAGGACATTGAGAGCATCTGTGAGGTACTTGGCTGAACCATCCCAAAGGTGTGAACAGTATTCCACGCATGATCTGATCTGTGCTTTATACAGTAACAGTCTGATTGAAGGCGGGAAAAACCGCTTCACCTTGTTCAGTATATCACCGAGCTTTTTTTCACAACATGTCCAACAGTGCCTCCGTGGTCTAGCGGTTAAGTCCGTGGACCTAGACTCGGAGGTACCGGGTTCGATTCCTGGTCGGGACACAAAAATATTTATTAATGTAAATAAATACATTGAATTAATATTTAATTTATTTGTCATATTTCTCGAGTTTGGTACGCCTGGAGACGTCGACGAGCTTGCCACTTGCCATGATTGGCCTGTAGTAAAGTTGGCTAAATGTGAATCCGCTTATGTATAAGCGTGGTTTCTGACCACCCCGAAAGGGAAACGGTCGTGACGATACTTTACTTATGTCCAACAGTGATGATAAGGCGAAAATGTCGAGCTACGAGTAAGTTAATAAAAAAATAAACCACACACATCGTCTATCTAATAGATAGTCTATAAATGGTTATTATATTTATAATGTTTTATAGCCTGAATTCCATCTACTGCAACTGGCCTAGTTTTTCCCTTTTTAATTTCGGATGTGCAAACACATTGTTTACTGGATATCTTAGTTTCAATACTATCACGGTTCCGAATTTGAGACATTATAAAATTGTTTTCCCTTTCAAGTAATAGCTTCTCACGTAATAACGCTTTTCGAGATAACTCAGCATTAGCAATTCGTTGCCAAAGTCTATTCAGTCCAGAAGTAGCAGACATAGCGTTGGTTACTAATAAATCTTCTTTACCAGTTAGTTCAATTGCTGAATCAGGTAGTTTACAACCAAACGGTAAAACTTTTTCTTTCCGAGTCTCAAGTTTTCGACATAATGAAGCTAGACGTAATATCTTTTCAGCCTTCTCTTGTGCTTCACTCAACCATACAATAGACTCATCAGAAACTTTCACTAAAACAGCAAGTTGTTTCTCATCCTTAACACAACCATTTTCCAATCCAATCTTAAGTTTTTTACACGCAGCACGATGTCTATTTCGTCGATCACGAAAGACAAGCTGTTTTGTCCCAGATTCATATTGCTGAAGCTCATTTCGAAGGTTTTTCAATACATTATCATTATTAGCAATATGTTTCGACTGCGAAGCTATGATATCAGCCATTAGATTTTCTTTACGTCTAAGTTTACGTAACTTTTTCTGGTTATCAACTGTTCCAACTACATAAGCACGTAAGACAGCTTTATATTCATCCCAAGTAGTGTTGTATATATTTTCCAGATACGATCGTAGAATTTCTCTTTCACTTGAAAATTTACTTCTTTCTTCATCCTGTTTTACTAAATCTTCTCCTCGTGTACTCCAAGCGTTATTGTCAGCTATAGTATGTCCGTGATAGAGTAATAACTGAAGGTGTGTTTCAGCGGCATTATGATCACCCATGATTCTTCTTTCATCATTTTCTCCTCTTTTAAGCAATTCTTTAGTTCTTACATCGTTGTCTTTACATAAATCTTCCAAGTCTTTTATAAATTTGTTTATCATAGTATCAACAGTGTCACAAAAGCTGGAAATAGTACGTGATACTTGTTCATCAGCTACATTAGTCAATTTCATAGTGTATTTGATAAGGTGATCCTTTTTGTCTATTGCCCTTTCGAATACTTGCCACATAACTTCAATATCTTGCCTAAATACAGGTAATTTAATTCTAAGCATCATATCTCGCCATCGCTTTTCAATTAAAGATCGATTCTTAGCATGAATAACCATTTCTCGTTGTAGTTCTTGTATTTTCAACTGCTTACGAGCTTCGGCTTCTGCTTTTAATTTTTCCAACTTCTTAGCTTCCTTCCTAGCTTTCTTCTCTTCCTTTGATAAAGCCATTTTAAATTAAAATTCGTCCAAAATGTATGTAAAAATATATTGTTTATTTCTGTTATGTCATAATTATTATGTGACTTACGTTTTTTGCTCGAGTCGACTGCGCTATTATGATAATTTCGGTTCAATAAAAATAAAATTAAATAAGTAAATACTACATCAAATATTTTTATTGCAGAGAAATAATATTAATATTTCATAATTACTACTTTTGGTGGCGCCATCTGTGTAAAATTATTATCCCTGTATATTTTTTTTGGCACGCTTGCATCCTATTCCTTTGTTTTTTTTCCTCGCCCTACGCACAGGGACCCGCAACGGCCTTACTGGCCAGTGTGATTTTGACATTCCCGCCGCGCGCACGTGTCATTCTTTGATCGTTCCGCGCATCGCACTCACCCGCATCCGCCGGCCTTCGAGACTACGCTGACGCCTCGAAGAGCTGCCGTCTTTCCATGAGAGACACCCGCCACACCGTTTGGTTAAAGGTACGTGCGTTTCCCTTTGAGCTGTTTTCATTTCCGCTCCGCACCGGCTCAGAGCTAATCACCTCCTTTTCCAGCAGTGTGCCAAACCCGCATATACAGTCCACTTCTATCACCATAATATTATTCATCCCGCATCCGCGACAGGCGTCCAAAAAGACCGCGCCTCCATTTGGTCCTTCGAGCCGGATTTTTATTACTTTAGGACGCCCAACAGCCATTGTTTTTTATTTGCACATGTTGCGTTCGCATCTGGCTCTTTTGTTGTAACTTGTTGCAACTTGTTGCGCTCTTTCTCGTATTAGGTACTTATACTTATTTGTTACGATGTCGGAATCGGCAAAATTAAAACTTTTAGATGCAAAAAAGAATAGTTTATTCGCACGCATGCAAGGCATTGTCCAGCATGCGCGAGATGTCGACAGCACTTCCGTCAAGGATTGTTTCCTTAACGAGATGCAGACGGTCGACTATCTTAAGTCAAATTTTGAGAATATTCTGGACCAGTACAACGAAAAGTATCTTAGCGAAAATCCAGAATATATCCCAAATTACCAGCCGCTGTACGCTTTTGACGATCTGTACGGATTCGCTAAAGGCGTACTTATTTCCATCACAAAAGACAACTCAATTCCTAAAGATACTAAACCTAATACATCTAATTTAATGTCGAGTCAGAATAGACCCAGACTACCACCTATTGAGATACCCACCTTCAATGGGGACCCAAAACAGTGGCCGCTATTCTACTCTATTTTCTCAAATGCCGTACACAATAATAATCAATTGTCTGATTCAGAAAAACTTTATTATTTAATTTCCAAATTAACGGGCAAAGCCCAGTCTGTGAGCACCGGGATAACTCCATGCGCAGAAAATTACTCTGTAATCTTAAACACATTAATAAATAAGTATGAAGACAAACGTCTCCTCGCAACCTCGTATTTAGACCAGATATTTGAGCTGAAGCCTATTGTCACGGCAACGTCTAACAATCTAGACTATTTCATAGACAAAATTTCATCCTCAGTGTCCGCCTTAAAGAACCTTAAACTCACAGATCTATGTGATTTTATTTTATTATACACCGCTCTTAAAAGGTTAGACAATGATACCGCTCGCGCTTTCGAGATGGAAAGGCGATTTGTACAAGACAAACTTGCTATGCCTACACTGGATAGTTTAGTTTCCTATGTAAGAGATCACGCAAAATTATTAAATAGAACGTCGACAAAACACGGAGTTACGAAAAGTTTAGAGACTAAAATGAATGCGCCAAACAGGCAAATGTACACACACAACTATTTAAATATTCAACCACCGCAAATAAAGTGTTCATTGTGTAATCAAAATCATGAACATCTTTATCAGTGCTCCGGGTTTATAGACAAAACTCCCCAAGATAGGTACAATTTTGTAAAGGCTAGCCACATTTGCCTTAACTGCCTTAGTAGTAAACATAAGACTCTAAATTGCCAATCTAATTATACATGCAAAAAATGCAAACAAAAGCATCACACTTTATTACATTTTAACAATACCGCATCCAAAGTGTGCACACCTCATACATCTACGTCGCTACCCCACCTCGGCGAAGCCCGCGCAGCTATTGTTCCGGGTTTCCCATCCCCGTCCGCTCCGCCCGCGCCCCGCATCGATGACGTCACAATATGCAACATGTCGAATGTTAACAATATTTCGCGTGCCTTTTCTACCGTTTTACTTGCGACCGCTCGTGTTGTAATCGTCGATGCGTTCGGTAAACAATGTTTGGTTCGCGCGCTATTGGATTGCGCTTCGCAAAGTAACTTTATTACAAATAATTGTTTACAGCGATTAAATCTTAATATTAATAGTAAACCTAGCATTGTAGTTAAAGGAATAGGAGGTTCGAGTAAGTCTATTCAGGGCATGGCTAAAGTAAAGTTCTTCTCTCGTTTCAACCGCAACATTAATTATGACATTGATGTATTTGTCGTTGATAAGGTAACTGAACGTTTACCATCAACGCCAATCGACACCCGCGCCCTTGGTAATTTCAACAATCTTCTATTGGCTGACGATACTTACGCTGTTCCTGGAGACATTGACTTATTGATTGGAGCTTCTCTATTCCCGCATCTCATTTTGCACGAAAAGGTTTGTGGAAATCCTAATGATAACGATAACAATTCCGCTTTCGCTCTAAATACTGTTTTGGGTTACGTTATCATGGGATCCGCACCCGCGAGCTTATTAAGCTCTTCAACCATCTCATGTTGCTCCACTCTGGATTCCATCGTAAATAAGTTTTGGGAATTGGAAGAGGTGCATACTCCACCTACACTTAGCCCTGACGATAAGGAATGCGAGGCATTCTACGTAAAAACGACAACCCGCAACGCAGACGGTAGATACTGCGTCTCGCTGCCCTTTAAGGGAGATATATTCGCATTGGGCGATTCTAAACGTATCGCCGAAAAACGTTTTCAATGCCTAGAGAGGAGATTTTTCGCTTCGCCTGAATTCAAATTAAAATACGACGATGTCATGCGAGACTACTTAAGCAAAGGCTATCTATCGCTAGTACCCCCGCTGGAGACGTCAAATGATGATTCTCCATCCTATTTCATCCCGCATCACGGTGTCGTCCGCAACGATAAAACAACTTCAAAGTTGCGTATAGTACTCGACGCCAGTGCTAAAACAACTACTTCTATTTCACTTAATGATATCCTATACAATGGCCAAAATTTACAAGGCAACTTATTTAATATTATTTTAAACTTTCGCATGTTTTCGGTAGCGCTCTCCGCTGACATACGACAAATGTTTCTTTGTATAGAGGTGCGTGAGTGCGATCGCAAATTTCAACGTATTTTATATCGTTTTTCTCCCTCCGACCCGCTTCAAGTTTATCAATTTAATTGTGTATGTTTTGGCCTTAAAAGTAGCCCGTTTCACGCCCTACGAACTATCAAACAGTTAGGTATCGATGAGGCGCGCACTGGAAATTACTCCACGGCTATAAATTCCCTAGAAGGAGGGCTGTACATGGATGATTTTGTTAACAGTGTGGAAAGTGAAGACGAGGCTATAGTCACCGCGCGGGAAATCATTCGACTTATGAGGTCTGGCCAGTTCGACATGGTGAAATGGTCTAGCAATTCGCAACGTGTCCTAGGTTCGATTCCTGACACGCATCGCCTTTCATCTGTAAAGGAATTCGATAACTACGAATCTCATAAGATTCTTGGTTTATGTTGGTGTCCCGCTTCCGACGCATTTTACATGAAGGTTTCTACACCTGTGAAATTTGTCTGCACCAAACGCACCATATTGTCTTGCGTTGCAAAAATATGGGACATAATGGGGTTTGTTGCACCTGTTGTGTTATTCGCCAAATTGCTTCTAAAGGAATTATGGCTTTGTCATTGTGATTGGGATGATGAGCCACCGGTTACAATTGTACAATTATGGAAACAGTTTTGCGTCGAGCTGCCTATGCTCGATAAAATTGTTATCCCGCGCCATGTAGGCATCACTAGCAGTAGTGTTGTTACCATACTTGGCTTCGCTGATGCTAGCGAAAAGGCGTATGGAGGTGTGATTTATTTTCACGTGAATAATAATAATCGCAACTCTATCCATCTCGTTAGCGCCAAGTCGAAAGTATCGCCCACAAGTAAAATTGTGTCTCTAGCTAGACTAGAACTTTGCGCAGCATTGATTCTTTCAAAATTAATGCGTATCGTTATCGATGCAACCAGCAGTCGTCACCACGTTTCAAACATATTCGCCTTTTCGGACTCAACCGTGACGCTCTGCTGGATACATTCTTCACCGCACCGCTGGACTACCTTTGTCGCTAACAGAGTGTCCAAAATTCAATCGAATTTACCACCGCATCATTTTTATCATGTGCCTGGCACTGATAATCCCGCAGACTGTTTGTCGCGTGGCCTTACGCCCTCACAAATTATCAGTCACCCGCTTTGGTTTAGTGGTCCACGATGGGCCATCTTAGACCCCCCGCAATGGCCAATAGAAGAGTTTCATTCAACTATTGTATCGCAACCGCCGGAAGAGAAAACTCAAACCTTTGTCGCAACCTCTTCACAAGTTTATTTAATTCTAGAACTCGCAAAACGTGTGTCCTCTTGGTCTAAATTATTACGTAGTGTTGTCTACGTTCTTCGCTTCGCAAAATTGTCACCGCTTCGCACAAATAATAATATAACCGCTGAACGGGAAACGACTAGGCGCTGGTGAAAATACTCCAAAATTGAGCGAAAGAAATGAAATTAGCAGCAACTAACCTTTTGTTCCGTTGTTTCGAATGTCGATAGAATTCTTGTAGTTTTAATAGCCGACGCGTCGTGATAAGCTCGGTGCCGACGAGGATCACAGCATAAATACGAAACACAATCACGGAAAAAAATAATATGCACGAAATTTAGGAGCAGCGATGTGCTTCGCGACCGGCATGATAGTTCCACTGCTCTCCATCAGAAGGCGTTGCGTTCGGCAGAAACGTCAACAACAGGAAGTTCGCCGAGCACAGTCGCTATCGCCCACCAGGGGGCGTCGGGTCGGCGGACGGTCACCCACACAAGTGCGCCGGCGCACAAAGGCGTTGCCGCCAATATTCAAATCAAACGACTCAAATAATGAAATATCTAACACCGCCCACCGTTAAAATATGATTTTAACTAGAAAGGAACAGGCGGGAATAGGAAACGAAAAATCAACAGAATAAATATAGAAACAAAATATATAGGTACATATACGTATGAATAAAGAAATAAAAGTTGGGTTAAAATACTTAAAATAAAATAAAGCTTACGCAAACTATAACATCGGTAATGGTTTAAGTACTTCGAACGCTAATCTGAACGTCATCATAAATCGAATCGTCGCTAGTTACATCCTAACCAATTAAAACCAAATATGAAACGAGTAAGAACGAAGCTTAAGTCGAGAATTGATTTACTAATATCTTATTATGAACAAAAACATCCACAATTTACTGCTCAAACAGTTTACTAAGAACGAACCGAAACGAAAGGCATTGCCGTTCAATAATAACTGCAAGAGAAGCATGCGAAATGAAGAGGTCTATTCTTGTTCAAAGTCAAAACGATTACGAAATTAAATCGAATTAAAAACGAGAACTAAATTAGAACCAATAAAGACGACTGCGACGTCAGACCTTAATCATTACAACGATACGGTATGAGGAAACAAAATAAATTCCAAATTAAAGGAAAATAAAATAAAAAATAAAAAACATTATTTTTGTAAAAAGTGAAAAAAAAAAAAAAACTATTAAAAATTTAAACAGAAGTTATTTTTTATGCCAAGGGTAACGGGCATAATTTATGCACTGGCCGTTTGAGATATCCTTGCACAGTTTTTAATTCGACCGAACGAACAACGCCATCACCGGAAGGGTACACTTGGCTGACACGGCCCATTTTCCATTGTAATGGAGCCGTATTGTCTCCGCGAATTAGTACCAAAGCCCCAACAGAAATATTTTTAGAGTGATTAGTCCACTTGGCCCGCTGTTGCAAGGTATGCAAGTACTCACTATGCCACCTATTCCAAAATCGTTGCACAATCTGTTGAATTTGTTGCCATCTAGACAGACGATTAATTTTAACATCTGTTAAATCAGGGTCAGGCAACGCATTTAACGGCGAACCAATCACAAAATGTCCTGGGGTAAGGACGTGTAAGTCATTAGCATCGGATGTTAAAGGACACAGTGGACGCGAATTCAAAACACTCTCGATTTGCGTCAAAAGGGTTGACATTTCTTCGAAGGTAAAAACGGCTTGGCCTACAATACGAATTAAATGAATTTTAATTGATTTTACTGCAGCTTCGGCCATTCCGTTGAAATGGGGCGCGGCTGGTGGATTAAAGTGCCACTTTACGTTGTAGGAAGATAGTGAATCTGACAGAAATATTTTATTTGTTTTAATAAATTCGAATAGACATTTCAGCTCTTTACTTGCACCGACAAAATTGGTGCCACAGTCGCTGTGTATGTCTGAACAAAGACCTCTGCGACTTATAAAACGTCGCAAGGCAGCGAGAAATGCCTGGGTAGTAAGGTCGGAGACAAGTTCGATGTGTACTGCACGAGTGCACAAACATACAAATACAGCAATATAAGATTTTGCAATTTTGGCATTACGAGCTGTATGGAATTTAGTAGATATAGGGCCAGCGTAATCAAGTGCTACACCTACAAATGGACGTAGCTGCTGTACCCTGGACGAGGGAAGGTCCGCCATTAAAGGCTCCACAGGTTTGGCTCTGTGTCTATAACACTTAAGACAGAGAAATATTCGCTTACGAACGATTCGTCTTGCAGACAAAATCCAATATTCTTGTGCTAAATAAGCCAAAGTGGCCTGCAAGCCAGAGTGAACATTAGAAATATGACAATAATCAACTAAAAGTGACGTAAAATTACTGTCACTTGGTAACAAAAGGGGGTGTTTTCTTTCAAAATCAAACTTCGAATGAACTAGACGACCACCGACCCGAATCAGTCCTTGTTGATCCAAAAATGGATTTAATCGACGAAGGGCAACTGAGCAAGGTTTATCAGATTGAAGATTCCGAATGTCAGATTCAAACCAACAGCTTTGAATGCTGCGAATTAAATTAAGTTTGGCCTCAGACAATTCGTCCACTGTTAAAGGTCCAAAAATACGAGATTTAAACGTACACGCTCTTAGGAAACGACGACAATAAGCGAAAACCCTCAACAGTTTAACAAAAGACGAATATCTTGCTAGAATCGAAGGTTCTTCCGTTTGAGTAGCAGCCAAGGACACAACTGGATGTGAACGTCGTTCTGGAATTTCGATACTGTCTATGGAAGACACTGGCCACTTTTCCTCGGGTTCTTTTAACCAAAAGGGACCCGACCACCAAATATCGTGACCTACGATCTGTGCCGGGGACAGGCCTCGTGACGCACAATCCGCTGGATTGTCATTAGACCGAACATGTCTCCAACGCTCGGGAGCCACGACCTCTTGAATTTCAGCTACCCGATTTGCAACGTAGGTGGCCCAGTTGTGTGGAGAACTACGAATCCAAGTCAAGACGATGCTTGAATCGGACCACGCATACTCGGCAGCTACCTGAAGTTGCGACTTAAACGATTGCCGAACGAACACAAATAATTTAGTGAGCAATAATGCTGCGCACAATTCCAAGCGCGGAAGTGAAAGTCTTTTTAAAGGCGCGACTCGAGATTTAGCGACGAGAATAGCGGTCCCGACAAAACCGTCTGACTTTGAATAGCGCAGATATATAACGGCTGCATAGGCAGATTCTGAGCTATCACAAAATCCATGTAGTTCAATTTGACACAATTTAGCTGGAATATACCTGGGAATGTGTAGGCCTGAAAGCGACGAAAACTCTGATGCATAGCGTTTCCATTTTATTCTAATGCTTTCGGGAATATCAGAATCCCAATCCACACCAGCCAGCCACAATTCCTGCATAATAATTTTTGCCGTAATGACAACAGGTGAAAGAAAACCTATAGGATCGAATATACGAGCTATTTCGGCGAGAATAGAACGCTTTGTTTCCTTCAGCTGTAGAGGTTCAACCTTATACGAAAAAACATCCAAATGAGGATGCCACATCAATCCTAGAACTTTGGTTGAGTGGTCATCGTCCAATGGCACCGTAGCTGCTTCGAGTTCTTTGACTGACGCAGGAAGGCTGTTAAGAAGTTGGTTGTTATTTGAACACCATTTTCTTAGTTCAAAGCCGCCCTTGGCTAATAATGAAATGAGCTCACTTTGAAGATGTACAGCTGCATCCAGGGATTCAGCACCAGCCACCACGTCATCCATAAAGCTAAAACGCCGAAGAACTTCAGCAGCCTCGAAATGGTTGTTTTGATGATCATTTGCCAATTGTTGCAAGACACGAATTGCTAAAAAAGGCGACGACGAAACACCATAAGTAACTGTCTTAAGGCGGTAAACCAACGGTTCCTGCAATGAAGACTCTCGCCACAGAATTAATTGATAGTTTTGATGTTTCGGAGCAATCCAAATCTGTCTGTACATTTGACGAATGTCAGCCGTAAAGGCAACCGGATGAAGACGGAAATTGCATAACAGATCTGCAATGTCCTTCTGTAACTTTGGCCCTACATGTAATGAATCGTTCAAAGACCTGTCCAATGAAGTTTTAGCGGAAGCGTCGAATACGACCCGCAATTTTGTAGTTGTACTAGCAGGACGCAGAATCCCATGATGAGGGATAAAATAATGCTTGGTCCCAACAACGTCCTGAACAAGTTCCATGTGACCACATTGGAGATAATCCTGCATGAATTTAATATACAATTGTCGAAAGTCACTGTCACGATTAAATCTACGTTCCATCGAATGCAAACGCTTCAAGGCTAATGAACGGGATTCTCCTAAATTAGGTTCCTCCCTTTTAAAAGGTAACTCAACTATATATCTTCCAGACTGATCCTTGTGAAACGAACGAACAAAAAGATTTTCACATTGACGATCACTGGGAGACATAATAGTGCGTTCTGGGATTGATTCGATTTCCCAGAACCGACGAACTGCCTTATCTAGATCCAGAGAGGCACAAAACGAAAATTTAGAGTTATTTAGCAAGTCACGATTTATAACAAACGAGGAATTGACCTTTCCAATTAAAAGCCAACCCAACGAAGTGGAAATTGCTATTGGAGTCCCCAATGGGCCTCGAATAACTTCACCTAACATAATCTCTGCGTTGATATCACTCCCGATGAGAATATCAATAGGGGAAGGTTTGTAAAAATACGGGTCAGCAAGTAGTAACGAATCCAAGTGTGACCACGAATCGACATTTAATTCACACGCTGGTTTCGCGGTTGTAATGTTGGACAGAACTAGGGCACGAAATTCATACGAGGGACCACCATCTTGATGAGATTTTAGCACTGAGGATATTTTGCCTTTGACGCCAGTCTTTAGATCTCCAATACCTGCAATTGACATGTTTGACTTGGACCGTGGTAGTCCTAAACGGCGCGCCAACGTTTCTGTCACAAAAGATACTTCCGACCCCGAATCCACTAAAGCTCTAGCCAACTGGAAAGTTCCATACGCATCACGGATTAATACAACGGCAGTAGACAGTAAGACTACCTGTTTCGATCTACTTTCTGACGAACAGAGAGAGGCAACGAGGTCCTCATTCTCTTCAGCCATCGGACTGGACGGAAGTTCTTCGACCTGGCAAGCTTCAACCTCCTTAGGCATTTTCGAATAATGCAACAATGTATTGTGATGACTTGCGCTGCAAACCGTACACGAAATTTTCTCACAAGTCTCATTGGATTCATGGAAAGGCTTTAAGCATTTTAAACATAAACGCTTATTTTTTGCAAAAAGAAATCTATCATATGCCCTTTTCTCTTTAAATTGTGGGCATGAGGTAATCAAGTGATTCCGACGACAGCATACACAACCAGATGCCGAAGGAGAAGAACTCGCTACGAATGATGAAGACGATGAAGGTTTTGAGTGCGAAAACGACTTATTATACGACGATGATGACGTGCTGGTGCGAGCTGACCACACTGATTTTGAGCTTTCCCAGGAAATAACTTCGCGATCTACGAATTCGCGCAATTCCTTATACTTGGGAATGCGATTTGATGTAATCGTTCTCTCAAAATTCCGACGTGTATCCGGATCCATTTTTTTATATAACATATAATACAATATAAAATCCCATTGGTCCACAGGAAACCCTAGCGACTCTAACGCACTTAAATTCTCTGCGAACCCGATGACAATAGTGCGTAACGTAGACACCGAAGGAGTACTTAACGAGGGTAGTCGGAACAGGGATTCCATGTGGTGCATTGCTATTAGGCGTTCATTGTTATAATGGTACTCTAAAATTGCCCAGGCCTTAGAATAGTTTATATGGGTGAGTGGCAGCCCTTTAAGTAAGCGAGCTGGCTCGCCCCGAACGAACGACAATAAGTATTGGTATTTAGCGACGTCTGACAAATCCGAATTTGCATCAATCAATGATGTAAACAAATCACGAAACGATTTCCACTGCATATAGTCTCCGGAAAAGGTAGGAATCGATATCGTTGGCAATTTTACAATACTTTTGTCAACTCTGGAACTGGTGAAGGAATCGCGACGACTATCCCTAATCTCGTCCAACTCGAACTTAATCGATAAAATATTTCGAATTAAATCACTGAACAGAGCACGAATAGTCGAATGATTGACATCAATTGTTTTTTTGTCTATCAGTTCCAATGTTTCAATCTGGGTTTGAATTGATTCGAACTGATCTTGCAAACGATTAATCCCGTTACAAGACACCATAAATCGACGAAACGAGTCGACATCATGCCGCGCTTCTTGGCCCAATCTAATAATAGTATCCAATTCGCTTTCAATACACCCCCTGCGATGCAATAAACTCGCTAATTCGACTTCCGAAGTCATCTTCAAAACGAAACTCAATCGAAAATTAAATCGAAATTGGATTTGATAAATTTCAAGAATAGCGCCCTACAAAAATAATATTTTATTTTCGATCAAAATTTAAATTTCAAGATTTAGCTTTTATTTTATTTACGATCAGATATTTTAATATTGCGAAATAAATAATTATTATTATACCGATAATGAAGGAATTATAAAAAAAATAAATGGATGGGGTAGGAACAAAAAAAAACTAAAATGTAAGAATATTGACGGAATTTAAGGATTTTCACTACTAATTAGGAAGAATTATCCGGGTGAAGGACCATTATGAACGGGAAACGACTAGGCGCTGGTGAAAATACTCCAAAATTGAGCGAAAGAAATGAAATTAGCAGCAACTAACCTTTTGTTCCGTTGTTTCGAATGTCGATAGAATTCTTGTAGTTTTAATAGCCGACGCGTCGTGATAAGCTCGGTGCCGACGAGGATCACAGCATAAATACGAAACACAATCACGGAAAAAAATAATATGCACGAAATTTAGGAGCAGCGATGTGCTTCGCGACCGGCATGATAGTTCCACTGCTCTCCATCAGAAGGCGTTGCGTTCGGCAGAAACGTCAACAACAGGAAGTTCGCCGAGCACAGTCGCTATCGCCCACCAGGGGGCGTCGGGTCGGCGGACGGTCACCCACACAAGTGCGCCGGCGCACAAAGGCGTTGCCGCCAATATTCAAATCAAACGACTCAAATAATGAAATATCTAACAACCGCATTTGATCTAGAACACGCAGAAACAACAGTACTCCGCGAACTGCAAAGATTTTATTTCTCGCATGACATAAATAACATTATCGCTAACAAATCGTGTAGACGTGGTTTACAATGTCTTAAACCCTTTATAAAGGATGATTTATTAAGAGTTGGTGGTCGATTGACAAACTCTCAACTCGAATATGGTAGTAAACATCCTATCGTTCTCCCGAGTACTGATCATGTTGTAGATTTAATAATTGATTATTACCATAAATGTAATTGTCACGCTGGTCCAGATTTGTTAATGTCTATCTTACGGCAAAACTATTGGATCTTATCCGCACGAAAATCAATCCGCCGCAGAATACATAAGTGTATTTATTGCTTTCGTCTAAAGCCTAAACCCAACTTTCCCGAGATGGCGGACCACAGATCATGTCGCGTTATTCAGTCGGCCAAACCGTTTGCCCATACCGGCACTGATTTTGCAGGACCATTAAAGGTGGTTGTTTCGCGTGGGCGAGGTATTCGTTCTACTAAGGCATATATTTGCTTATTTGTATGTCTCACAACTCGAGCTGTACACATAGAGCTAGCTGGTGACATGAGTACCGCTACCTTTCTTTTAGCTTTTAAGAGATTTTTATCTCGCCGCGGTCCAGTAAGTTCCATGTATTCCGATAATGGAACAAACTATGTAGGTACGAAACGCAAGCTTTCTGAACTCCACGCTTTTCTTACATCCAAACACTTAAACACCGAATTAGCTCATCACTTATCAGAACATCGCATCACCTGGCATTTAAATACTCCCGCAGCTAGCCATTTTGGTGGAAATTGGGAAGCAAACATCAAATCCCTTAAAACGCATTTATTTCGAGTTATTGGGGAACAAATTCTTTCTTTCGAAGAGCTAACTAAGCACGGTTCTGGCTCAGGTCGAGGCAGTGATGAACACGCGTCCCCTATGCAGGACTCTGTCCAGTGATCCATCAGAACCGCTTGCTTTAACTCCCGCTCACTTTTTGAACACGACTCCGCTTAAATATTTACCCGCCTCGGAGATCGATGACAAGTTAAGTATTAATTCGCGCCATCTCATGTTAAATAAATTAATCCAATCGTTTTGGATTCGTTGGAGATTAGAATATTTACATACAATGCAGTCGCGCCAGAAATGGAATACTCCGACAAATCCAGTTACAGTTGGCACAGTTGTAATCCTTACAACTGAAAACGCGCCTCCGTTACATTGGCCGTTAGGGGTCGTAGAAGAGGTTTTTCCGGCACAAGACGGAATTGTACGTGTCTTACGCGTCAAGACTACAACCGGATCATATCTCAGACCAGTTGTACGTCTCTGTCCACTACCTAATTAATTTAATTTAATATTGTTGAAATTTAGTTAGCTTTAGTTCTTTCTTTATTTAATATTTAATGGTTAATATTAGTTAGGTTAATTATCATTCGCTCATTCCGCATTCGATATGGTTAATATTAGTTAGGTTAATTATCATTCGCTCATTCCGCATTCGATATGGTTAATTAGTTAGGTTAATTATCATTCGCTTATTCCGCGTTCGATATTGTTTAATATTACTTAGCTTTGTTATTTTCGCTTAATCCGCATTTGATATTTTTAAATATTTGTTAGTTTAGTTTATTACCGCATTCGATATTATTTTATATTAGTTAGATCTTGGTTTAGTTTTCGCATAATTTTTATATTTTCCGCATTATTGGTTTTCGAAGCATACGCTTCAAGCCGGGGGGAAATGGTGGCGCCATCTGTGTAAAATTATTATCCCTGTATATTTTTTTTGGCACGCTTGCATCCTATTCCTTTGTTTTTTTTCCTCGCCCTACGCACAGGGACCCGCAACGGCCTTACTGGCCAGTGTGATTTTGACATTCCCGCCGCGCGCACGTGTCATTCTTTGATCGTTCCGCGCATCGCACTCACCCGCATCCGCCGGCCTTCGAGACTACGCTGACGCCTCGAAGAGCTGCCGTCTTTCCATGAGAGACACCCGCCACACCGTTTGGTTAAAGGTACGTGCGTTTCCCTTTGAGCTGTTTTCATTTCCGCTCCGCACCGGCTCAGAGCTAATCACCTCCTTTTCCAGCAGTGTGCCAAACCCGCATATACAGTCCACTTCTATCACCATAATATTATTCATCCCGCATCCGCGACAGGCGTCCAAAAAGACCGCGCCTCCAACTTTAAAATTGTTAATACTTTATTTTCAGTAACTCTTGTTTCAAGCGGCGTTATTTTTGTATAAATATCACCATGACAAGCTTACAATAGACTTAATGCCCGTAGACATTCTCTGAGAGCCAAACCTTAGGGACAAATTTGAACAAATATAGGTGCAATGAAAGTAACAGTAATATACAATTATAGCATAATTCAACAAATATCAGCTCTCTCTGAAAGTAAAAATTGCCATTTGACATCATTGCAACACTTACCATCAGGTCACATGTAGTGCTAGTATAAAAAAAAAACAAGTAAAAGCGTTAATTTGCCTAATAACTTTTTTTTAAACAATTATATTTTTTATAAGTAGTTTTCTCAATAAAAAACATTAGTGGTCATGCACCAACAATTCCTGCTCACATCTCCTAAAGGTTAGTTAGATAATGTTTTTAGACATTAAGCTCGCCTATGTACTGTATAATATTTTATTATCTGTGCAATAAAGAATTTATCTGTCTATGTATATTATATTTAAAACAAAAGATATGTTCATTATAATTTGTCATCTTTTGTCAAAATCATAAATTTGTTCGTGACTTTTCGCTCTATGGTTTTTTCCATTGTTTCAGACAAAATATCAAACTCTGGTCGGTGGTTCTGATCCGTTGCAAAGTTATTTACATCGGCGATTAGCTGAGAACTTGAACAGTGAGGTAGCTCTCCGTACCGTAACTGATATAGCTCAGTGCGTAGAATGGCTAATGTCAACATTTCTATATGTTAGAGCTGGCCGGGATCCTCGAAGATATCTATCGCTACCACAAAACGCAAGTCCGCAACAAATTTCTAAGAAAATTGAGGGTAAGTTAAACCTCGGTCGGTATGCCCCACAAATCAGCGCTGATGCAACCTATCGGACAACAGTAGTACTATGTCAGAAACCTTCGCCGATGTTCACACAACATATTCCCAAAGTTTCATTCCGATCGGTCGAGTAGTTTTAAAATCCATAGGGTCAAAGTCAAAGTCAAAATCAAAATATCTTTATTCACGTAAACCTATTACAGGCATTTATGAAACTTAATTTAGTTCTTTTGAATGATTCTACTTCTGCTAGTAGAAGACTAAGCAGCAAAATAAGTAAGCTGTTAGCAGAAGACTAGCAGCTTAGCAGACAGTAGGGAACATACATACACACATGGGCGTAGCGAGGTATCTATTACTACTAGTACTATTCTAACACTACTAGTGAAAACTTATAAATGACTTTCTGTTTCTATTTTTGTATCTATACTTGTGAATTAAATGTCAATAGTTTTCCTTGATTATCAAATAAAAATAAATATGTTCTGGAAGGCCCATCTCCAGCAGTGGAGGTCTAGGACGCTGTGTTCTGGGGGCTGTAATGAAACCTATTACAGGCATTTTTGTCACTTTTAGTTCCAGTTGTAGCCATTGGACTTCAGTTGTGGTTCGTCTTTAGGAGAATAATTTTAAAATGTATTTAATGTAGTTTATTTAGGATTTGGCCTTGAAGCCTTGGCCTTTTGTAATTGTCTTATATAGGGTAAACCATAGTATTGTTGTCACCCTCCCCAATGATTGGCATTGTGACATTAAAGATATTAGAAATTATTTTGTTTAATTTACTGGTAACAACTGACGAAGACTGCCTCCGTGGTCTAGCGGTTATGTCCGTGGATTAAGACTCGGAGGTACCAGGTTCGATTCCTGGTAGGGACACAAAATATTTATTAATGTAAACATTTAATTTATATGTTATATTTCTCGAGTTTGGTACGCTGGAGACATCGACGAGCTTGCCACTTGTCATGATTGGCCTATAGTAAAGTTGGCTAAATGTGAATCCGCTTATTTATAAGCGTGGTTTCTGACCACCCCGAAAGGGAAACGGTCGTGATGATACTGATACTGACTGACTGGCCTTGAAGGCCCACTTGAAAAATTCACTCTATATAAATTTTTGGTTACAACTACTCTTAAACATTTTTATCTCTCTTTTTATCTGACGGTTCCGAATCAAGCTCAGAGCGCTTAGAATGAATATGATACTAACAGTCGTTCCGAATCAAATATCACGATTTGGATGCTCAGAGCGTGATATCAATTCGGAACGGTCTAAATCACAATCTAGTTTATTTTAAATGTATGGAAAATAAATTGCGGATTTTACATCCTTGAGTATAAATATTAACAAACATACTCATATATCTCCGGTTTATTCATCCTTATATGTGTAAAGTTTAATATTATTTACTTATTTTGGTCTTTTAAAATATCTTGCCGTGTTACAGACATTTTTTTTGCACTTCCTACTTAAATATTAATTATAGATTTGTTTTAGAAGTAATATACAAACAGTATCAACAAATTACAATATTAAATAATTTAAAAGAAAACCTTATATTAAACAAACTTGAAAATGGCGCGCGACATTATGACAAAAAACTGACGGGGCGTTCAGAGCGATCTATCTCGATATCGTGAGCGGTCTAATCGCGAGGAATAATGTCATTTGTGACGTCACATAGCTTTGGCAAAACAGTTTATACACGTCTCGGAACACCTTTAAGCGTGCTTAGGTTACTATTATCGTGTCTCGGAACGAGGGGTATATCCTTATCGACACCTTTAAAGATATAGTGTTAATAAAAAGGTGTTCATCTTCTCGCATCACCTTCACCCTTTGATTAATGATCGCTTTATAGTCTGTCCTTTGACAAGATAATGACACCAATTAACGAAGATCATCCGACATTATAACGACCACGGGTTTATCTCTGCATCTCTAATTAATTACTTTTTAGCATTTACTTATAAAATACTAAGTATAATAGCGTAGAATAATAATAATAAACTTTATTGTTATTAAATACATTTAATTATTATTTAATTTATTTGTGATATTTTTCGAGTTTGGTACGCTGGAGACATCGACAAGCTTGCCACTTGTCATGATTGGCCTATAGTAAAGTTGGCTAAATGTGAATCCGCATATTTATAAGCGTGGTTTCTGACCACCCCGAAAGGGAAACGGTCGTGATGATACTTTTTTTTATTGTTTTAAAAAACTATACAATATACATTTAGAACAGTTAAATTGATCAATGCTTTGTATACAATTTTATCTCCTCAGACTCCCGAACTATTTGTTTGTGTTTGAGTCAGTGTCTTCCATGAATAAGTTAATTATAGTACATTAAATATAAATTAAAAGCTACCTAAATAATAAAATTAAAAATAAACTAAACTATAAATAAAAAATGTCCTCTAGAGACGTCCCATCCGAGATAGTCCCAAGGAGACTGGCAACATTTCCCCTCTGTAAGTAGCGAGGCTAATACGTCGGCAGAAATAATTGCCAGCCTTCCTGTCTCCTGACCTTTCTGTTAGCCGCTTTGACAACTCCTTGGCCAAGCGCCTCGCTGACGGTCTCCATGGGCCCATCGTCTCGACCCCAAACGGCGCAAATTCGTAACCCATACCAAGGTTGGCGTATTTGCGCAATTTGAGGTTCTCCGCAGAAAACGCCGCACTTCCCGCGCCTGACGACAACATATCCAGACCTAATGTATTTGCCAATATAAAAAACCTTCCCTATTTACTCATTCCAAAATACACATTATTATTCAACTACACACAAAAGATTTTCCACATCATTATAATTTAATGTTTGTAACCAGCTGAACACCACCCATTTGCAATCAGTTTTATTAAGATGATATATATTACATATTTTATTGTTTTTATTATATAATAGAGGGCCTAGAAATAGAAATAGTATTTATTTTCTGTATGTTGTTTTAACACAATTTGGAATACCAGCAATGCTCAGACTGTTAGCACTTGTCATGACTCATAAAGGAGAGTTGTAGAGAAAAGTCTAGACCTAAATGTTGCAAGTTTCAAAATTAATCTTTGTGCTCTCTCCAGATTGATTAAATGCATTTTTGCCGCGGCGGTGTGGTCGGAAACCACGCTTATAAATAAGCGGATTCACATTTAGCCAACTTTACTGCCGGCCAATCATGACAAGTGGCAAGCTCGTCGATGTCTCTAGCGTACCAAAGGAGAGAAATATCACAGAAATCACTGACTACATTTCGCAAAAGTGCATTGTCAAAAAAAAAAAAATTGGAATGTGCGAGCGAGAGAGATGAAATAGCGAACCATCTTAAATGTTTTATCTTGCTCGTTTATTATAAACTAGCTGTTTGACCCGGCTTCGCTCGTGTAGTAATCTGGTCATCATGTGCCATCGATTTGGTAGATGTGGCAAAGTCAAAGTCAAATCATTTATTACAATTTGGCCTTCTCGGGCTCTTTTGTATTGTCACATCACATTGTTATAATTATTTAAATAAATTATATTAAATTTATTACAATACAATTGAATTGACCTAAATATAAACATACACCAACAGTAACAGGTGTCCAAAATATATTAATAATATACATTTGCACATCTACCAGGCATTTTTGTCACTAATAAAATCATTTATCTTATAATAGGCCTTGCCTATAAGTCGACGTTTGACATGAATTTTTAGTTTATCGAAACACAAGCTAGTTAGTTCCTTTGGGAGTGTGTTATAAAAACGAACACCAAGTCCCAAAAAAGACTTACTAGTTTTACTGAGGCGTAGGTGAGGCAAAGCTAATTTGTGATTATTGCGTGTGTTGCGAGAATGCAAGTCACAATTCCTTTTAAATTGTTTTATATTCTTGTGGACATACATAATATTCTCTAGAATATACTGAGATGCCACTGTAAGAATATCATACTCCTTAAACTTATCTCTTAGCGAAGTGCGAGCGGTCAAATTATAAATATATCGAATAGCCCGCTTTTGTAAAATAAAGATAGTTTCAATGTCAGTAGCATTTCCCCACAGTAAAATTCCATAAGACATAATACTATGGAAATAGCTAAAATAAACTAATCTAGCAGTATCAACATCTGTCACACGCCTCACCTGTCTAATGGCATACGCCGCTGAGCTCAGCCTTTTGGATAGTGCTGCAATATGAGCACCCCACTGGAGTTTGGAATCTATTGTTATACCTAAGAATACTGTACTTTCCATGATCTCCAATTGCTCACCATTTAATATTATATTTGGAGAAATGTTTCTTACATTAGGAAGAGCAAATCTTAGACATTTAGTTTTTCTAGCATTAAGCAGCAAATTGTTAGCTGTAAACCAGTTGTAAACACGATCAAGCGCATTGTTTACTACGTCAAAATTATTAAGCTTCCTGTCTATTTTAAATATTAGAGAAGTATCATCAGCAAACAAAACAATATCGTGTAAGTTTTTAATACAATATGGTAGGTCGTTGATATAAACTAGAAACAAGAATGGACCAAGAATAGAGCCCTGTGGGACACCGATCCTTACTGGAGATCCAGAAGAAGTGATATTACCAATAGCCACCCTCTGCGTTCTATCAGAAAGATACGACATAACCAATTCTAGAGCTGAATCTTTTATGCCATAGTAACTTAGTTTAAGAAGCAGTGTACCATGATCTACACAATCAAAAGCCTTTGATAAGTCACAGAACACTCCAATAGCGTCCTGGGACTTCTCCCATGCTTCAAATATAACCTTAATTAACGACATACCCGCGTCAGTAGTCGACCTTCCCTTAGTGAAACCAAATTGTTTGTTGTGGAGAAGTTTATTAACATTAAAATGTAATAGTAGTTGATTTAAGATTATTTTTTCAAAAATTTTACTTAGTGCTGGAAGAACTGAGATAGGCCTAAAATTTGTAGGATCAGATTTACAACCAGACTTAAATAAAGGTATAATTTTACTATGCTTCATTAAATCTGGAAAAACTCCCGAGTCAATGCTACTATTAAAAATAACAGCTAGATAATGAGCCAACGAGTCAATGATTGAACTTAATACGTTGACTGATATTCCCCAAAGATCCTCGGTCTTCTTGATATTAAGAGACTTAAATGTCTTTACTATAGTATGTGCATTGACATGAAAAAAATTAAATGTAACTAAGCATTGATTCACATTAGCTTTCAAAAGTGTTTCCGATAGAACTGGTGATGAATTTAAGGACCTGGTGGTTTCAATAGGTATATTAGAGAAAAAACTCTCAAACTCCTTAGCCACTTCTAAGTCCGATTTTATTAACTTATTTCCTATCTGAAGACTGAAATGATTATCACGAGGCTTAACCTTACCAGTCTCGCAATTAATTACATTCCAGACGGCTTTAATCTTGTTATCCGACCGTTTGAGCTTTCTGGCAATAAACATTGATTTTGCTGCAATGCAAACCATTTTAAATGTCTTAGAGTACTTTCGAACGTAATCAACAAAATGAGGATCATGGTTATAACTTTTTTCATAATAAAGGTCGTATAACCTCTGTCTACTCTTGTGAATGCCTACTGTTGCCCAATCACCAAATTTATTTTGACCCAATTTAACCCTCCTTAATTTAAAAACTTTGTTATATTCAGTTTTTATAGCATTGAATAAGGATGAGTAGAGTATGTTGGGTTCATGATTAATGTAAGGCAGCAACGGTAGGTTATAATCTATATTGTATTTAAACTTTTCAACTCGTGAAGTTGTTATAGGTCTACAAGTAATTATCTCACAATTATTTACTAATTTATGTAAAAATTTAGCTCTCTGACCCGAATGGTCTGAATTAAAGCAATTAAAAATTACCTTTTCGACCGGGTCGATATTACAATAGATATTATCTAAACATGTAGCAGTTGTGGCTGTAATTCTGGTCGGCTCCATAAATAAGTTATTTAAGTTATAACATTTAAATAAGTTAAGTAACCTACAGCTGATGGCTGAAGATTCCAATAAATTTACATTAAAATCACCACAGACAATAATAATTTTCTTACTTTTACAAAGCAAGCTTAATATATCCTCCAATGATGATTCAAAAATTGATAAATTTCCTAAGGGGGGCCTATAAATACATGTAATGATAAATTCCTCAAGCTCAGTGCATGATACCTCTATTATTCGCTCGATTGAAAGTTGTACTATGTCCTTTCTATTCTTTGATTTCAGCTTATTATTAACAATTATCATTGATCCACCATGGATTGCTAACTCTCTGGTAAATGAGCTAACTACCTGGTGACTCACAAAATTAAACATTAATTGGCATTTTTTTAACCAATGTTCCGTTAAACATAACACATGGATGTCATTATTTTCTAAAAATAAATTAATTTCAATTGATTTACTTCGATAACCTTGAATATTTTGATGTGCTATATTAATGTATGAATTCTTACTAATTATCTTTTTGCCAGAGACATGTTTCTTCTTATGAGTACTAATTGTCTCTGTTGTCGGGTTTATTAGTTTAAAGTACTATTCACAGTACAAAAACTAATCTTTGGTACATTCCTTAAACTAAATAAAATATTAGACGCTATCAATGTAGCAATTTGTTGTCTAGATTTGTTTTGCAAATACAATGTATTATTAGTCAACTTAAAACTATTATTAATATCTAAACATTTATTAATGTCAAAAAAAGTAAAAATGTCACTGTGACGGAATGTCAAATTATAAATTAAATTATTTAAATAATAATAATAATGACATAAAGACTATATAGGTACTTTAGTTGAAAAGAGTTATATGCCATTTGAAAGACAAAACTCTACCAATTTATGTTTCAAAGTTATTTGAATATTGTTATGGGTAAACTATAAAAGGTAGACATATGCTCTCGCGGACTTTTTTAAAAATAATGTTAAGATAAACAATTCATCCATAGAGCATTTTTGTATAACTTTAACTATATGCTCAGCGCACGCCACGGAAGGCCTCAGAAACGATACTTTTCCCCCGTTTTTAAAACATTTTTGGTTACTGCTCCACAACTATAGGACCTAGCGTGATATTATATAGCCTATGTTACTTCTGAATAATGCAGCTTTCTAATGGTGAAAAAATTATTGCAATCGGTCTAGTAGTTTTTGAGTTTATTCATTACAAACATACAAAAATACAAATCTTTCCTCTTTATAATATTAGTATAGAAGTATAGATAAAAAATCAATAATAATGATTTATTCATTAAGTTCCAGTTCTAGATTCTAGAATGTTGTATCCATCAATTCATCTTAATTTATGGATTCACCTTACTGTAAACAACGCATTACAATACAATTATTGACGTAATTAAATCTCATAAATGCATTGGAATTGGTTTAATTTACAATGTGTTTATGTGGTACTTGAATGTTTAGTAAGTCTTGTTTCAAGCATCGATGTACCTACGTATATAGATAAGCCTATTCAATACAACACGCAGTCTTAAAAACGTGCCGCTTGCTTTGTGGGGCAAACCAACCACTTTCAACACCAACTTTGGGGGGCAATTCTCAAGCAAGGATAATGCCACATGCTTTATTCATCGGAAATTATATCACAATGCATACAAAAAGACTAGTTTTACTCGATATAAATATTAATATTAGGCGCTCTCGACGCTTGCTATCTCGCGACTGTTGGTGCAGCTACATGACTTCGATTGGTTTTACGGGAACGTTTTTATATCAGTGAGGGCCTATCTATATACATCGATGGTTTCAAGCGGTGTTATTTTGTTAAAAGTTCCTTTAAATATTATTACAAGGAAAATACCATCTTTTCTCTTTCACTATTTATTTCAGACAGACATTGACATTAGATAACAATTTAGACATTATTCTTTTATACAAACAATTAAAGTAAATCGTAGTTTACCATCCAACATATTTTTATATATATATCACCATGACAAACTTACAATATTAGTTCTCCTTGAAAGTAAAAATTGGCATTTGACATCATTGCAAATGGCACATACTTTCAATAAGAACAACAGTTAGTGGTAGGCGGACTGATGGTTGTAATGGGGTGTATCACTAACTTTTTATCACGATAGATGGCGATCTTTTTATCGTGATAGATGGTACCTAATAGAACTGTCAGTTGCATACAAAATGTATATGTTTATTACAAAATTTATTATTTTCTGGATATTATGCCGAAGTGAGCGGCTTTTAAGTGTACAAATCGAGATTTCCAAGCGAAATCAAAGATATGGTGATCTCAAAATTGCCGTTCTATTAATTCAACCTTTTTTCTTTTTAACGACGGTGTTCGCATTCTTAATTCGTCTTTTAAGTTAAAATACATTTTCTGTTATAAAAATAAAAAAGATGGGTCATAGGTGTAAACAAGGTACCATTGCCGCCAGCGACATCTACAAAAAGCATTGCCTGATACACCCCATTTGCCTAGTCTGTCGGGGCGGGGAAGTATCTATCGTTCGTGCAGATAAACCCAGTAAAGTGTATCCACATGTTTTGGGATCAGGCTCGAATTGCCGTCATGTCCAGTCAAGCCGGCATAGTGTTAGGGACTGATGGTCAGTCATGAGTGTCTGATTCCAGTTGCTAACATTCATGGACCTCGCGCGCAGTGGCGATGATAAGTGTACCATCAGGTTCGAATTAGTATTAAAAAAAAAAAAAGTGATATTTCTCGAATTTGGTACGCTGGAGACATCGACGAGCTCGCCACTTGTCATGATTGGCCTATAGTAAAGTTTGCTAAATGTGAATCCGCTTCTTTATGACCACCCTGAAAGGGAAACGGTCGTGATAATACTTTACTTTTTTTTACATTAAAAAAAAAAGAAGACAAATTACTTAGCATTCCTTGGATTCACCGTGTCCATCGTGTGTGGGAAAGGAACATAATGGTGTCTCGGGCTTGCGACCGACTTTTGGCTGGTTAAAAGAAAAGAAAATCTATATAAATTAATATTGGTACCACTGCATTATCATTACGACCGTATAGCGGGGTCTTGTCAATAACCACGCTTTATTTAGCCACAAACGTTAAATGTATAAAAAGACGAGGCAAGAAGTCAAATGATATGAGAATTAAAACTAAGACAAAGTAAAGTATCATCACGACCGTTTCCCTTTCGGGGTGGGCAGAAACCACGCTAAATAAGCGAATTCACATTTAGCCAACTTTACTATAGGCCAATCATGACAAGTGGCAAGCTCGTCGATGTCTCGAGAAATATCACAAATAAATTAAATATTATTTAAATGTATTTTTATTTACATTAATAAATATTTTATATATATAAATCGTACCCGGTACATCCGAGTCTAAATCCACGGACTTAACCGATAGACCACGGAGGCAGTTCGACAAGAGACCAACAAAGTGGATGGTGTACAAAATAAAATATATTAATATTTTTGTATGAATCTTATATCCAATGCCCGCTCTTTGTTTTATTTGATTGGTCTCTTTATCTTCAGTGAATGTATCCTCTTGGAAGTTGGCCCCGACCTCGCCCTGTTCCGTTTAGCGATGGATGCGACTTGTTCAACTCAGCGACACATGATCCTTTAGCATTTAGCTACAGTCACTAGTACACATTGTTCAATCGTAAATCCCACGACATTAGTCAGTTTTTATACACCAATATTTCTTACACCCGAATTCTAACGTTTTCTCAACTCAACTACTCCTTCAAGCTGTCAAACGGGATTTTTGCATAAATGTTCAGATTTTAAATATTTCCGGTAAGATGAGTTTTTTATTCTGGTAACATTGAAGATTGCGTTCTCGTATTCTTAATATACATTTTGGCAAAATTACAACACGCTCTAGCACTTTTGACATCCAGAAAGTCACCAACATTATTTTCAATTTTGGAACGGATTTAAAAGAGTTTTTTTGAAAGTTTTCTTTAAAATATATATAATTCTTTGATATAAATAAGTAATTTAACTAATTATTTACAAAAAGAAATATTTTTCTATTTAATTGTATATCATTATTTAAGATATCAAAAATATTTATTAATTATATTTATTAACAAAACATTAATTAATTAAATTATT
This sequence comes from Tinea semifulvella, assembly GCA_910589645.1. Taxonomy (NCBI): domain Eukaryota; kingdom Metazoa; phylum Arthropoda; class Insecta; order Lepidoptera; family Tineidae; genus Tinea; species Tinea semifulvella. Next base: position 741,602 of record OU342624.1, read on the forward strand.
ATAAAAAAAAAACTTAATTATTATTTTGATAAAATAAACTACATTACAAATACAACTAGAATCTGGAGGTGCCTACTATCCAGACATTTGTTGTCAGCCTAGCTAAACGTATGTTTTACCGGGCCAACAACGGATCCTACAAGCATCTTCAGGGTATCGCTCCTACTTTCACACGGCCCCCGGAGGGGAAGCCACTACTAAAGTAGACAAAAGACTAGATTCGTGAGCCACAAGGGCGGTGTTGTAGTAGGAACAGCACCCAGCACCAAAGGTGCGTTAAATCACCGGCGGAGATCCTACCGGGGAAGACGGGAGATTATCCCATCCCCAACCCAGGCCCATTGAACATCCGGGCCTGTCCTGTTACAAATACAACTAAATAATAAAAACGAAAATTATAACCGTCCAATGGGCGTAGTGTGCCGTGGACACTCGCTGGGTTCCCTCGTTGAACTGCGAAGCTGACCCTTTGAGTAAAATATTTTCTACTCATAGGGTCACCCGTCGCCAAGCTGAGCTTATTCCCAAGCTCACGAGACAACGTCAGAGCCTTCTCGGACCACTTCCCCCTAGATTAAATACATAAATATTAGCCGAAAATGACATAAACACGCTTCAAGGAATTTGCCAAGGTACGTCGCGATGTTGCGCGATACAGTACACAAATAGTACTATTTAACAGTTATATTCCTCGGCATGTCACGCCTACGGATCCTCCTAGAATTGAAAGCTCCTTGAAGCATGTTTATATTATTTTCGGCTAATATTTATGTTATTTAATTTTGTATTTATTAAATTAAATTATTTAATGCACTTAAAAATAGTATAGAGGCGAGCTATAATGCCAGTAGGCATTCTTTACCAGATTTTAACCTTGGGGATCGAGTAAGGTGATAGGCAGGATGAAAAAAATATGACTTTTAATGATACAGTTAATAAGTTACTTAACTAATTTTAATATACTACACATTATACCTAAACACATAAACATACATAAACCATACATACAATTATAGATACAAGTACATCATATACATTATAACTTAATTAAATACACTATTTATAGTGTAATTAAATAAATATAATATGTAAAAAACATACCACAGTGTTTGAAGACAAAAGTTTTCAACCAGTGCGTTCTTCCAGTAATGTCGTATGGTGCAGAAACGTGGACACTGACGGTACGAGTAGGTCTGGTCCACAAGTTCAAGGTCGCTCAGCGAGCTATGGAGAGAGCTATGCTCGGGATTTCACTAAAAGATAAAGTCAGAAACGTTGACATCCGTCAAAGAACCAATGTTACCGATATAGCTTTTAAAATTAGCAAGCTGAAGTGGCAATGGGCTGGTGGACACATACCTATGCCGCAGAACCGATGAACGATGGAGTAGATGGGTTCTGGAGTGGAGACCACGTACTGGAAGACGCAGAGTGGGACGACCCCCCGCCAGATTGACAGATGACCTGAGGAAGGTCGCTGGTGGGGGATGGATGAGGGTAGCAGAAGAGCGTGTGAAGTGGCGAGCCTTGGGGGAGGCCTACATCCAGCAGTGGAGAGACACAGGCTGATGATGATGATGATGATGTAAAAAAAAATGTGGTCAATGGAATCTGCTAAGCTGCTTACGCCCAGATGCAGAAAGGCTGCATGTTTTTGACATGTTTAATTGGATTAGAGATTATTTTAGTCATTTCTGCAACTGGCTGTTTATATATCAAGAGTAGAATCACTCAAATTTAAGTTAAGTAATGATGTTAACAAATGCCTGTAATAGGTTTACTTGAATAAAGATATTTTGAGAATCCAACTCTAGTTAAGTTGAAAGATGTTTTACCTAGCAAACCCCTTTTTTCCTCGTACATTTACCTAGGCAGCCTTAAAATAGTACATTGACCCTTTGAATATTTAGGAATTGATTATTTTTATCATAATCTTATCTGCAATACGAGTGTACGATATGCTATAAGATATGCGTGCTTCTAAACTTCGGTGAGTTGGGGTAAATGTAGATATGGGGAAAGTGTAAACATTGCTTATAAATCCCAGAACGGTAGTAATTTATTAAATGGCAACACTTTTCGATAAGATCGACCATAGCGGACCATAGTGACCCTAGTGCCGTGTTCGACTTGAAAGCAAGGCAAATCGCCGTTTTTTATACTGAATTTTGCTTAAAGTAAATTATAAGGTAAGTCGAACATGGGGTAGATGGCTCTCTCAAAACAATGGGGTGTATCACTAACTTTTTATCACGATAGACGGCGCATGATAGATGGTACCTAATATAACTGTCAGTTGCATAGAAATGTTGTATTTTTATTACCTATTTTATTATTTTCTGGATAATATGCAGAAGTAAGCAGCTTTTAAGTGTACAAATCGAGATTTCTAAGCGAAATCAAAGATATGGTGATCTCAAAATTGCCGTTCTATTAATTCAACCTTTTTTTATTTTAAAGACGGTGTTTGCGCTTTTTAATTCGTCTTTTAATGTAGGTAACGTTAATTTAAAATACATTATTCTGTTATAAGCATATAAAACCATGAAAACATTTTTAAAATGATGCGATATAGGTGTAAAATAAGGTACCATTGCCGCTAGCGACATCTACAAAAAGCTTTGCCTGATACAGCCCATTGTGTTTATTGTGGTAATATATGTTGAGTATAATATTACAAGGCGTTTCTTATCAAGGGGTTATCCAAAGTAATGATTTATAAACCGTTCTAGATTAGCATGCAAATAGCTAAAACATAAATAAAAACGATTTTCTTAACATCCAAAAATCTACCCCGGGCATGTACCAATGACAAATACACTTTTCTTTTGTACCGACGTCATAGATTTACAACACCAACGTTCCCGTGACTCAGAGAGTACGTTGAGCAGTCGGTCCCGGTTCCAAGATGCCAACTTGTGGAATCGTTAATTGTCATTAAAATTTATATATATATATATATAAATACCCGTCTTGCTAGCTTGGCTAATGTAGGCCAAATTCTCCCTCTAGATGTTATAGGCCCCATCTTTGTGGAGGTCTAGGACTCTAATCATATAGGGACTGCTAAGATGATATAGGCTCACTTTTTTTTTGTTATATACTAGAACGACATGTGACCTTGCGTCTACATGATGGTATATGTGCATCATGTAAACGCAAGGTCGCATGTCGTGGCGGGCAAAGGTCCATCAATGTTAGCAACATGACACTCATGACTGATACTACCCCGGCATGACTGGGCATGACGGCAATTCGAGCATGATCCCTGACCTGAACCTGGTTTCAAATCGCAATCACTTTTAATAAAAAAATCCTCTGTGGTCTAGCGATTAAGCCCATGGATTTAGTATCGGAGGTACTGAGTTCGATTCCTGTTCAACACACCAAGGACCACGTACACAAACTGAACCAATAAATTTGCTGATTTTATTGTTTGATTTAATGTTAATAAGAATACTTATTATTACTACTATTATATTATTATTGTTTTTTGGTTTATATAAATATATATAATTTTAGTTATATATAAGATATGTATGCCAAATTGTTATTTTTATGTTTAAATTTAGTTATTAATGTCTTCCTGTATTTCATTAAATGTTTTGTCTGTTAACTGTTTTTTGTAGCTTAATAAATAAATAAATAATAATAACTTATTTCTCACAAATATTACTCATAATGGGCCATCATAGTAAAGTTGGCTAAATGTGAATACTTTACTTTTTTACTTTGGCTAAGAACTTGCTTAGCAACGCCTAATTTTTTGTCATAGATTTATGTGTTAAAGCCATTAATGGTTTGGAGACCAATGGTCTAATAACTATGGACGAGGCTTGTTGCATAGAATCTACTGAAGCTGGAAAACTCATGTCTGCCTATTACTTGGACTTCGAAACTATGAAACATATCATGAAGGTAAATATGCAATACTTAAAGCATCATCATCACGACCGTTTCCCTTTCGGGGTGGTCAGAAACCACGCTTATAAAGAAGCGGATTCACATTTAGCCAACTTTACTATAGGCCAATCATGCCAAGTGGCAAGCTCGTCGATGTCTCCAGCGTACCAAAGGAGAGAAATATCACAAATAAATTAAATATTAATTAAATGTATTTATTTACATTAATCAATATTTTTGTTTCCCGACCAGGAATCGAACCCGGTACCTCCTACTACTATTCAATAGTTATGAGGGTTTAACGCATTTCCATCTCTCTCGCTCGCACAATCCAATATTATCAAATCTGTTTGTACTTATGATGAATTTAGTCTATTAACTTTCTAAATTTGTAAAGGAAGGGCAATGTACGAAAACTAAATGCAAGCCCATCTCGATCCTTGGCGCCGCATCAGACTGGAAAATTCTCATTGATACATTTGAACATCATTATAGGATTCCAGTTGAACTAGCTGTATGTAATTAGGGTTTTCTTGGAACTTGAAAAAAATATTTTTATAGAGCTTACCGTTTCGTGGGAATAAAATAATCGTAAAGACGACAACATCAAGTCGAACAAATATTATGATCTCACAGAAGAAATGATCAGGAACGGGTTCAAGACTCAGCTTTAGGCAGTGGAAGTTTGTGCGAGAGAAGTTCCGGAAAAATCTTTGCATCACTTACTGAAAGAATTAGGCCTAAGCAGGTCTGCAGGAGATACATTTATGGAAAGAGCTTCCAAGAGTGCATTAACGGAATCATACAGTATTTGGTTGGCGTCTTGTTGCGCAATAAAATAAACCAAACTATTCTCGGTCGCAAGCCCGAAACACTGTTCATGTCATCTCTTAACTACACACGATGAACCCGGCACCAGCACGATGAATGCTGAGAAACTGTCTTCTTTCATAGCTTTGTTGCAATAAAATAGAGGAAGATCGTTAATAATGTTTTTGCTATTTTTCTCTGTCTAAAATTAGTATGCATATTTATATATAAATTTATTTAGATTATAATTTAGATTTAGAATTATTGTTTAAATTAATTATGGGTTTTTAAATGCCTGAAATAAAATATATTTAATTGATTTTAATTTAATTTTAAGTGAAAATATGTAATTAATATGTATTTAAGTGAAAGCCCACAAATTAATTTCATAGAAAGTTTATAGAATACTTTTCTCAAAAGTTCACTCAGGCATTGTGCGAGCGAGACGAAAGCGTGCACTACAGGTACATACAAAAATATTAATGCATTATATATCTATTATGATTTTTGTTAAGATTGAAGGTGCAGAATCGTTAGAACGTCTATTGTGGGTAGTTTGCGAAAGCCACGAGTTATCTGAAATGCACTTGAGGGTAGACGAACGCAGGTGTCTTAATACTTTGAACAGGAACAAAACCGGAGCCTCTATTAGATACCCGATGAAGGGAAAAATTACCACCAGACAAATGAAGCTTAATTGGTATGATATTATTTATTTACAGATATTATCTAGCGCATAAAAGTAGCAAATATAGCCGAAATTGTTATGGCAACAAAGATATTTAATAAGCTTCCAGTTACTATAAGGGAGCTGCCGCTAAAACTTCAAATTAAGAGTCAAACAAATGCTGGTTAATAAATGTTTTTATTCGACAACAGAATACCTAGATACTAAGCTCGACAAAGTCATGTATCTAAATAGCAGCAGTGGAGAGACACAGGGCGATGATGATGAATAGAAAAAAACGATGCTTTCCTTGTAACAGTATTTAACTACACGTTCAATTTATTGTTCTTAGATTAACAGAGGTTTTTGCGTTTGCCGGCTTTCTGGTTACAAACGGGCAAGTAGTCTATCTAAATTCTGACGTGCCTGGTAGGGTACCACTGTACCAGGTATTGTAATCTTATAGGTGAATTTAAAAGTATTGATCGTTCTTGTGTAATTCTAAGTCAGGTTAAACTTTAACAGGTCATTGGAATCTGCTGGTCTTCTAACAGCTTATTCTTTGGACCACTTTGCTGCTTAGTCTTCCACTAGCAGCAGCCCTATTCTGTTACTTAGTCGCAAACGTTATTAGTGGATATCGTTATTTACGTCAGAGCTTGCGTCATAATTACAAAATATTAATAATAAAATTTCAAATTCATAACTATCAAAAAATATATTTAGAAAAGTAATGTATGAACTAAAAAAAAAGATAACTTAAATAAAATATAAAAATAAAATTCGTCAAAACTAAAATAAATAATAATAAATAAATAATAATAATAAATATTTCCAGACAGGTCACACAGCGCCATCTAGTTTCCGTGGTAATCTACGAGGCTTGTGTTACGGAAACTAGATGGTTGAAAAACTACATACAATACTTTTTTTTTTTTTTGTAAATATATACTTATTATACATATAAACACCTAAATACATAAAATACATGAAATATTACGGGTGTGTGGGTGAGTGAGTGTGAGAGTGTGAATGCTTAAGCGCAAACTTTATATAATGGAATCCGTTAACTATATAAATCAGGCTATTAAAGTTGATATTTGCACGGCCGGTGTCAAGGTCGAGCGCTTATAGAGTTAAGAATTGAATAATATTTTGTAATTATGACGCAAGCTCTGACGTAAATAACTATAAACGCTAAAACTTTTGCGACTAAGTAACGGAATAGGGCTACAGAAGAGTGTGTGTGCGTGAGTATGCAGTGGAGTGTGTGTGTGTTAATGATAATTTTACTTAGACTATGGTAAGACTAGGTATTATTATCTTTTAAATGTTGCAGCCTTATCCAATCCATTCTTGGTTGCCTCCAAATTCCTGACCCATCTCTCAACCAAGAAGCCACAAAGGTCATGCGAATTGCCGATCGAGTTTGTAAATGTGAGATACTTCAAATTACTCGTAGGGACTTTAAATATATTACGAGACAGGGCAAGAAACCAAATGGTATGAGAATCAAAGCTAGACCAATCGGTACAGAATGAATTAGTGTATGGCAGTCATTGCAGGTTATGGTCTTGTTTGACACTTGCACTTTCAAATTGATTTTGTTCTTTCACGGGCTGTAAACAACGTTCTTTGAAAAGAGACCCTCGTGTCAATTTATATTCGTAAATAAATATTGATTAACTAATCTATTTTTTTGGTTTGAATATTGAATTGACAATACACGGAACATTTAAAAGTTTACTTTCTTTAATAACAAATCATTAAGAAAAAGTTCCGATATTCGATCATAGATAATTACATAATTATAACCTTAAAAGCACCAATGGGGTGTGTCAGGCAAAGCTTTTTGTAGATGTCGCTAGCGGCAATGGTACCTTATACACCTATATCGCATCATTTTTTAAATGTTTTTGTATTTTTATAACAAAAAAATGTATCTTAAATTAACGTTACCTACCTTAAAAGACGAATTAAAAAGCGCACACTCCGTCTTTGGAAAGAAAAAAGGTTTTATTAATAGAACGGCAATTTTAAGATCAACATGTCTTTGATTTCGCTTAGAAATTTCGATTTGTACACTTAAAAGCTGCTCACTTCATAATTAATTCAAAAACATGATTCTTAATAATTATTGAAAAAAAAGTATATATATATATATATATTTATTTATATACAAAATGATACAAAATCAAACTTAGGCCCGTATTAATAAATAGATCAAGTTGTCTCTTTTACCAAATGTCAAATAAAGAAAAAATTAAAGAGACAATCTTTTTACTTTTGTTTGTTTTTAACAGGTCTAGTGGCATACATAACAAGGCCAGATCTAGTAACCAAGCAATCGAAATATTTTTCCACGATTCTAAACGGCACCATTTTGGCCAAATGTATAAAAGCTCAACTTTGGGAGAATTCTCCATACGTCAGTAGACAGATGCGAGGAATCGGACCTGCATTTAGTAATTTACTAGTAACTGCTGGGAAAACCAGCTTTTTGCTACTGGAAGAAAGTCATCCGAGAGATTTGGAAAGGGTATGTATACCAGAACTCTTTCAGACGTCTTCCATGCAGTAACCACGCTTATAGAGAATAGAATCAACACTTAGCCAACGTATTCTTGGACGTTCCTCCACTCAATTATTCCTTCCAGCTTTCAAACAGAGGAACGCCTCGGACATCAAAGCTTGAGGAATAGAACTGTCAATCTTAAAGTAAATCGCGACGTACCCTTGAAACATTCTTGAAGCGCGTTTATGTCATTTTCGGATATTACTAATTTTTTTTTAATCTGGTAAATTAGTTTTTTTTTTGTCTGGCAACATAGAAGATTACGTTCCCGTATACTAAATATTTATTTTGTCGGAATTACTACACGATCTAGCATTTTTGACATTCATAAGTCTCGACATATTATTTATTATTTCATATTTATGAATATTTATAATTTTGGAACGAAATATGATTCGAATGAGTTTTCAAAAATATTTTTTAAAACAAATTAGTATATAAATTAAGTTAATACCTAGTTAAATTATTTAACTAATTATTAATAATAAATAAATATTTCCAGACAGGTCACACAGCGCCATCTAGTTTCCGTGGTAAGCTACGAGGCTTGTGTTACGGAAACTAGATGGTTGATAAACTACATATTATACTTTTTTTTTATTTTGTAAATATATACATATTATACATATAAACACCCAGACCGAGACAAATTATACAATGTACAACTTGCCCCCGGTGGGAATCGAACCCACGACCGCCCGAGTTCACGGCAACGTTTGTTACCACTAGACCACGGAGGCGGTCAATAAGAAATGCAAGTTTAAATTATATATATATTACCCGAAATTAAGGTGGTTTCAAGGTACGTCGCAATGTACCTTAAGTTTGACAGTTCTATTCCTCGACCGTAGTGACGTGTCGAGGCGTCCCTCTGTTTGACAGCTGAAAGGACTAATTGAGTGGAGGAAACGTCTTCGACTCCGTATTCTAGGTTGTAATGATGATGAACTATATTTTTGTAGATAATGAACAAAGGCCCACCTGCGGGCAATATACTAAGAAAACAGATATCACTGTTACCAAAATATCAAATTGGTTTGACACCAATAAACCATAAGACAGTCTCAATACAGGTCACGTTATTGAACCAAGTACTGTTGTCTGAAAACTTAGATAATTTGACCGCAACTGAAAACCACAGGTCATATATTATCGTTGGTGATACAGACAACAGTCTTTTATTATTTACTACTTTTAGGTAAGCCACGGTTACATTCATATGTTGTGTTAATTAATCATTAAATAATATTCTGTAATCTATATATATTTATAAAAAATCAGAATTTATGCTGTCATGAAAAATATATTTATTAAACAATCTCTTGTCTTTAATATATATATAAATTAAAAACAACTTATATTTTTTTAAATCTCTGTATAAATCACATCACACTCTCCCCAATATTTGCACAACTAAATCATTTAATTTCTCAGAAGAGCCATTTAAAAATAATGAATTTTAATGTATTATTATATTATTTATTTGAGCTGTGATATTATTGCAAATGTGGCTTAATTAACAAAATTAAAACATATTAATTTGTTTATCAGGGACATAGATTTAATAAATATATACGACGGATGCATCGACTACTTAGTAGATAGGAAGAATGATTTTGAATATAAAATTATTGTTCATTGCATCAGTTCTGCCTTTGGTAAGTATTATAAATGAACTATAAACTGACTAGGTAACATTTATAAATTTAATTTGTACATTCATTTATTTACAGTTGGACTTGATGTGAATTCAGAATTTACGTTTCAAGGATTAAAGCCAACGACGGTTAATTTAGATGATTCATTACAAAGTAATTACACTTCCAAAAATATTAGCAAACAACTATTGATTACAAATAATTTTAAACAAAGAAAGAGGAAAACAGATAATAATGACATCGTAGAGTCTAAGGAGAAACGTAAAAGAGATTGTGCAATAATCCGTGAAATTAAGACTTTACAAGAATCTCTAAATCAATCTGTAATACATGAAACTTCAAACAAAATTACTAAAAACATAGAGATAGAAAATAATTTAATGCAAGGCAATAATTGGAGAGATATAAACTTCCATGAAGCATTAACACAACGAATTCCTGATATAAGTTTTGGTGAAGATGAGACGATTATTAATGATGAATTTAACAATGAAGACCTTCCGGATAATACAAAAGTTGAGGATATAATAAAGAATGGTAAAAATGAAATATTAAAAAACAGTTATCAGCATATTACACATATCGAATGTCAAAATATTGAACAAGTTATTGCTGATAATGTTACTAATAAAATAATTAAACCTAGCAGTATTTACGACAGCTATCCTGTACAAAGTAATTCATATAGAAATAACAATAACAGAAAAAGAACGACAAGACCTAATAAACCAAGAAATAACAACTTTAAGTTTTTGGAATTACTAGAAAAAAACATATATTATAGCGATAACGAAGAAAAAGATACAAACACTGCACCACAAAATGGTTTTGCTGAGAGCATTAAACCTACACTAAATAACTTTTTAGGTAACACAAAAGAATCTGATGTTGTTAACGAATATGACAGTCCATACAAAATTATTGAAATATTATCGACAGAAAAAAATACTGAATCTAAACATAATAATATTCAACAAAACGAAACTAATTATGTATCAGAAGAAAGGAATAATAGAGACAGTAATGAAGATAGTAATTTATATTTTTTAAACGAGACTGAATTAAAAAGACTCGGATCAAGTATATCACAAGATGAAATAAAAAATGTTTCGAATATAAAAAGACTTTTAGAAATATCCAATACAGCTACTACAGCTACTGAGAAAATTATACCACAAATTACTAAAACACACGATTCAAGAAATTCGCCAAATTTTCACCACACATTCATTCAACCTCCTAACCCTAAATTAAAAGCTGACGAAGATTCTTCCATAAATATTATTAATGAAACAATTAATAAAATAACGCTCATTGATAATAACAAATTAGTTAACAAAGCACCTTTCATCATGACAAATGACAAAGATAATACATTACCTCCTAAACTTGGTTTAGCCCACAAAGAACACGTTGCAAAGAATAAAATTATTGGTAAAAATCCAATAACCTCAACTGTTGCCAAACGTTCATCAAATCCGACTACTTATACTAATTTTGAAAATAAACAAGATAGTCAAATAATTGCGCATAAGGCTGGGTCTTGGTTTAGTCATTTAGACTACGGAACAAAAAATGAAGATAATGAAACAGGTTTTGTAGAAAGTGATATTCAAAATTTTACATCAAAACGAATTGAAATAAAAAACATAGATGAATTATCATTAACAACTCTTTCTGCTTGTGGATCTAAAGGTTATGATAATAAAGCAGTTAGTAAATATAAATTGGAATTGGTTAATAAGGTCACACTTGACGTCGAAGTAACTGATTATTTGAAGAAGAAACAAATGTACAATGAAACTAATACTACTAACTCTCCTATAAATATTGTTCCTAACATTTTAACAAATGAACATATTTTAGTTAATGAATTATCAGCTACCAACTCTAGACCAAGGTTAGATAGAACTGAATACGATACAAATATAAACACAAAAATTAACTATAATTATCCAAAGCCACAATGTACTACTATACAAAATAAAAACATAGCTTTGCCACTATCAAACTACAACAATTTAACTAAACACAATGGAAACGTAAATTATTCGCCGGTAGCCAATCCTACTAGTAAAATAAATGCTACTGAACATACTATAAATATAAATAATTTATCAAACTTCAATAATGCAATACTAGAACTTAGAACTAAAAATGCCAACAATAATACTTATTTGTCTGAAAATATGAATTCGATGATTGTAGCAAACTTTAATAGCCCAAAACTGCAATATACAACTGAACATGAAAATAACGAAATAGCTTTGGTTATAGCGAATTCTAATAATGAAATCAACACCAAACATAGTAAGAATGTAGCCAACTCTAATAATGATTACATTGAAGAAAAACAAGTTAAATATAATGATAAAAATATAAGCAATACATCAAAGTTTACTTTTCTCAAACAAGCAGATTCCACTGTAGAAAATACATCACAAATGATAAAACCATCAGAAAACAATCTATCTCTTAATTTAAATTCGCATGGAAATGTAAGACCTATTTCAAATGCTCGATTAATCAATGATTTAAATAATCAATGTTTAGCTGTAAAAAAATGCGAGGTGGATAAAGTAGATGAGGCTGAACCTAAAGCTAAGCCTTGTGTATCTTCTGTTGACAGTATTTTATCAAAATATTGTAATGTTTTAAGGTAAGTCTTTATTTTTAATGAGTAATATTATTTAATTAGAACTGTACAATATTCTGTTGGGGGAGAATGGTGCATATAGAGTGTTATTGCTTAATAAAAAGGAGCCGCTAAACCTAGGATCACAAGTTTTAGTAAAGAAAAATGTGTTCCATATAGCAATAACAATTTATAATAATCTTCCCTTAAGTATAAAAGAATTGCGAAATAAATTATTCCGTGGAAGATTACATCGCTGGTTATTGGAAAATAGTTTTTATTCATTGACCAATGAGGTGTATTAACATCATTGTCATTGACCGAATATAATAATTATAAGCGAATCACGTAGGACATTTTATTATTTTATTTTATTTTGTCATTTTTCGTATCTAGGTGTATTATTTTGACATTTATTTTTATTATATAATATTGACATATGTAATGAACCTATATAAGATTAATGTATGTAAACAAATTGTTTGTTCTAGCCTTAGTTTTAGAATAATTGTTAATTAGTATTAGGACTAAAATTAATATTTGTACGCCTCTTAAGGTACATTGTTTCAGATAAAAATATATTGTTCATCTTGATTTGTAAACATACAATCACAAATAAATATTTCATTTCATTTCAAGCTCATGACACTATTTTTCACCTCTCTCCCCAACACACTCCATAAAATGAATATTTCTAGGGATTAGTATCTAGTATATTTTGTTCCAGAAAAAAAAACAATTCTGCAAAATTAACAAAGACAGATCCTCCATCAGATGCTCCAATTCCTTTACAAAATGAAACAAATCTTACAAAAAATATACCTAACGAAAAATTATTTAAAATTGAAGATATCAACACTATTAACATCGATATACCCCAAAAATTAATTCCTGAGGATATTCCATCAAAAACTTCTGTCATTGAAGTCGAATCCCTAATAGAAGACAGACAACAAGAGAATGAACAGAGAGTTATTGATGAAATTGTGAATATACCTGATTTACAAATTGAAAATGGATTTGTTGAACATGAATCAGATGTTGATATTCTATCTATGCTGAATCCAAAAACATTTCTAGAACATTATAACGATAAAAATAAAGAAAATAATATTCGTCCTTACAACCAATCAGACGGTATTGAACATTATAATGATTACAATCAATCAGATGATATTACACACTATGATAACAATCAACCAAGTGGTATTGAAGATAATGATAACAACCAATCCGATAGTATTGAACATTATAATGAGAACATCCAATTAGATGATTCTATTTTTAATATTTGTCCTTACAACCAATCAGAAAATTTCAATAATAATTATAACGAATCAATTGAATCCATTTCGCCCAACCAATCAAATTCGCTTATTCCACCACCACTAGAATTTTCCGACACAAATTCTAATTTTAATACGAATTTACACGAATTTAATTTTGTTGGTAAAGATAAAAACATTTTTCAAGATGCTATAGGTCCATCTGTTGCTTCTGTAAATATGTCGATTTCTCATGAAGTCGAAACTTGGACTTTAAGTCCAGAAGAACCAAGTTATATTGAACACAATAACAATAATATGAATCCAGTAAATTCATTCACTATTATGAGATCTAATCCTATATCTTTTTCACCATTTAATAATAGAAAAAAGAAATTGTCTATTTTTAAGTTTAGCAATAAGGAAAAGCTACCTTATAAGAAAAAGTTTTATTAATAAATGGCCTATTTGAAAATATGGTAAACAGTCGACCGCATATCACAACAATTCAAAACTTTAATTCCTAAAAAGGGTTTAACGCTAGGACCACTTGGTCGAACAAGCAATAATGAAAATACATTTTACATTTAGTTAAGTACTATTTTGATATTTGGTCGTATTGTGTCTTGTTTTATTTATAACACGCTTAGTTCTCCTTAAATAAATGCTATATACGTTTAATCCATGTTCCCTTAAACGAGGAAAAGAAATAAGAATAAGACTTAACTGAATACTTCCTTAGTGGGATTCGTTCACTTAAATGGCCACGTTCATATACAGATGTCTGTATTTAAGTGACCAAATGCCACTAAGGAAGGATTCAGTTACCGGCCCTAAGCACAGACTATATAGCTAATGCCCTAAGGCTGGCTTGAACCACAATGTTCGAACGCGTCGATTGTATCAGCTAACGGCTAATCTCACGCTAGGTCACAGACTATAAAGCGTACAACGCTAGGTCTAGGACATCCCTGTTGCACTAGGCATTTTGTTTGGGAAAATTTGGAAAAAAATGTAAGTTTTGGTGCATAGATTGTGCGTTTCTGTATTTAAAATATGCCAGTATTGCTACTCGCTCTAAACACTTGACAGTCATGTCTCTTAGGATAAATATTTCTATCAGAGAGTCTTCACAATCTTTCTAAGAAACATGAAACATAATTTCTAAGAAACATCCCTTCCATGCTGGACTCTAAATTAACATCTCTTAAACTTGCATGTTCAAGATTAGCAGATGTCGACCCACATACTGTTTTATTTTTGCTTAAGAATTGTCTCGCGTCACCACGCTTTATTTACAACTTGCGGACTGCTCCTACATGGGACAGTGACATTTTATTTCAAGTAGACAGCATTTTAAAAACAACAATACAAGATGTCCTTAATATTAACTTGTCGTCTTCCCAATTCATTCAATCCTCATTACCAATATGGTCTGGTGGTTTGGGAGTTAGAAGAGTTTCAGATCTTTCAATACCTGCATACCTCGGTTCTATTTCAAATGTTAAACACCTTTGTCAATCAATCTTGTTAAAAAGTAACAATAATATTTCTGAATTATACAGGGAATCCGAAGTTATTGCTCTATGGAAGACAAAATCCATACTCACAGATTTACCCACAGTCTGTACTCAGCATGAACTCGACAAACCCATAGTAAAAACAATTTTCAAGTCTCTCCCTAAATTTTCAATTACTGACGAATCACGTCTTTTGGCATCTTGCGAAAGCGAGTCTGGGGCCTGGCTGCGTGCTATTCCCTCACCCAATACGGGCACGCAACTTGATCCCACCTCGCTTCGCATCGCTGTTTCACTCAGACTAGGTTGCCAACTATATGAAGCCCATAAGTGCGTTTGCGGCGAATTAGCTGATCCGTTTGGTCACCATGGCTTATCATGCTCAAAAAGTGCAGGCCGTTTCACCCGCCATAGATCCCTAAATTTAATCATTCAAAAGGCACTATCTTCTGCAAATTACCCATCAACATTAGAGCCAACTGGTATATTTCGCAGCGATGGGAAAAGACCAGATGGGCTAACCCTCGTGCCTTATAAACAAGGTAAGTCTTTGGTTTGGGATGCGACGTGTACTGACACCCTTTGTGCTAGTCGTCTTGGCGCGACACGAAAACGAGCAGGTGCAGCGGCTGAATTGGCTGCAAACGGCAAACGCAATAAGTACATAGAGTTGGCAAATCGTTACTATTTTGTGCCGTTTGCCGTAGAGACGATGGGCCCTTGGTCTGAGGACGCTAAATCGTTAATACGCGACATAAGCGTTGCCATCCCAGCGTCAACAGGTGATCCTTTGAGTAGGGAATATCTTATTCAAAGGATCAGTGTTGCCATCCAACGAGGCATCGTCGCCGGAGTCCTCGGAACATTGGGTTCATCTTCTCCTGGATTCGATGACATGTAGATTATAATCAAGATATTTGTAAGTATTTAGTTTTTATATTAATTAGGTTTATCTTTTAGTTTATTTAATTTAAGGTTTTGTTTAGTTTATTTTTAACTTTATTGTTTAGGTAGCTTTAATTTATATTTATTGTTTGTATTTGTGTATCTTATACTAAAAACTAAAATTAAAAAATATGAACAATTACCTATTTAATACAAAAAAAACAAGTAGGTATATTAATAAAACAAGTTTAATAAAAGATGTCTAGAAACATGTAAAGAAATGACAATTATAATTTATTTATTGTCTATAATATTATTCAACATATATATATATATATATATATATATCATAGGTTTTATAAAAAAAAATAACTAACTAGAAAAACGATAATTTTATTATTATTTTAGCTGGCATCACAGTTTGCTTTTAATTTAATAGTAACACTACAGCTGTCCGTCGTGCGGCAATCAAATTCTTTTTTTTCTCTTCCTCCGACAGACGCGTTTTTTAGCTTTTAACTGATTTTATTTAATAAACTGTTGTAATAAAGTGCGTTTTGGTGTAGTTGTAATCATATATTACTATTAAATAGTAAAGAAAAGTTATAACCGTCAAAATCTTCAATGATGGTAAGTAACCTATTTTGTCGTAAAACTATTAAATTCACGTTCTTTTCATCTATTGCGTTAAGTTACCGCCTTGATTATTAATAAAAGCACCTGATTTGCATATTCAGTTCGTTAATTTTTGTAAAATTACTGTTAAATAATCTCGCCGGCTCCGTTCGGAGCGGTCCGGGGTTAGCCATTTTGTATTCCAAAGATCCGCCATGCATGCCGCCCGGACATATCTAAGCTTGTTAAAATAGCTTGAAAATACATCATAAAAGCAAATTGAATTAAGCATAATCGATTCACCAGTTAATTTGTTACTTTAAAAAGTATTTATTAGCTGAAAATTATTGCACGCGCTTTCAATATATATCTATTGTCTCGTGTGCCAATTTTTTTTCTTTCCTACCTACTTGTCTTAATTCTGTAATTACTTCTTTAATTTTAAATCTGCTAAAGCGGAGTCTTCTCTGACAGATAAAATATTAATAGGTTACTGAATTATGCTAAGCTCCTGGTCTTCTGCTAACAGCTTACTCATTAGTCTTCTCTCTCTAGTAGGAGTTGAATCATTTAAAACAATTGAAATATGACCATTTTAGAATGGGCTTTTTGAGACTTTATTAGTAGATTTTCATAGTATTTGGTGGGTAGAGAGAAGAGCAGAATAGTGAATGGCAATTTCTGACTGTACCTTCAGCTAAAGTTTTTTTTATTTGGGTGTTATGGATGAGTGCCTCTTTTACCCACAACTTATTTTTTTATTCAAGCACAACATGTGACCTTGCCACCTGATGGTAAATCAGACATGACTGACACCAATGCCTAACACTATGCTGGCTTGACTGGGCATGCTGGCAATTCAAGTTTGATCCCGGATACACTTTACTTTGGGTTAATCGGTACAAACAGTGGATACTTCCCCACCCCGGCAGACTGGGCAAATTACCACTATCAGTCTGCCTACCACCTTATTGAAAGTATGTGCCATTTGCAATGATGTAAAATGTTAATTTTTACTATCAAGGAGAACTAATATTGTAAGCTTGCCATGGTGATATTTATATAAAATAACACCGCTTAAAGCAAGACTTACTACAACTTTAGCATTAAATATTTGGTTTATCAATAATTTTTCATTTATCCTTTCAACATGCTTGCAACTTTTTTATCTAAGATGGAAGGCGGAGTTCCTCACCCCCATGTGCACGGACACCAAGTCCACCAAGGTCACCCGGGTCACCACAGCATGCCGGTTCATGGAGCCGGCCCAGACGGGGAACATCCATCCCATGGCCCTCCAAGACGCCGCTATCAAAATCGCCCAAAACCGACCAATAATCATGAACGTCTTCCTTTGGACGAAGCTGCTAAAAGGGTAAGGATTTGTAACTGTAAAGGTGTGCTTATACGGCAACTGAGATTGCTTGATCAAGTTGTATCAACCCTTAGGCCAGAAATCAAATATTTTAAGATACCACACCAGCAGGTCAAACAAGTACCTGTTCTCACAGAAGAAACAATCACAAATGGATCCAAGACTCACCCTTCACTGCTTCACAAGCAATTAATTATGATACTGACTTTAAAAGTATAGTGAAATTATACACTATGATATGTATTTTATTTTTTTATAACTTTATTGCACTATGTACAAGGGGCGAACTTAATGCTGCTAGGCATTCTCTGACAACCTTAGAGACAGATAAAGCATTTAAAGTGAATGATAGGTGCAAGTAAAAATTAAATATATTATAACTAAACAAACACATTGTAGGCAAAAACAATATACAAATTATATACATACATACACAATAATACATACAATACAATATATACACTAAGTAGGTACCACAATGTGATGAGTTGATTGATACCGCCACCACAAATTTTCCCAGAGCAAGTAGTTATGTAATAATAAGTAAGCTCAATAAACGATATTAGTAAAGTATCATGACGACCGTTTCCATTTCGGGGTGGTCAGAAACCACGCTTATAAAGTAGCGGATTCACATTTAGCCAAACTTTACTATAGGCCAATCATGACAAGTGGCAAGCTCTTCGATGGTTATAGCATACCAAATTCAAAAAATACAACAAATAAATTAAATTAAATTTTATTTAGTTTTTTAAATTAATAAATATTATTGTGTTCTAACCAGGAATCGAACCTGGTACCTTTGAGTCTAAATCCACAGACTTAACCGCTGGACCATTTTATGTAGAATAAATTATTTATTTCAGAATTCCTAATTTACATATTTTTAAATACATTTAAGATATGATGTAATATTATTTAAGGTAAAGTCTTCAAAAGCAACAGCTGTTCATTTGCATGGTTAAAAAAACTTAGGTGAACAGATGATTCTGTCCCTTTTTTTATTACATTTGGAATTTATACCTGCTTTTTTATTACTGCCCATTAATGTTTAAACTACCTGCAGCCCTATTCCGTTACTTAGTCGCAAACGTCATTAGTGGATTTCGTTATTTACGTCAGAGATTGCGTCATAATTATTCAATTCTCAACTCTATAAGCGCTCGACCTTGACAGCGTCCGTGCAAATATCAACCTTAATAGCGTGATATATATATAGTTAATGGATTCCATTATGTAACGTTTGCGCTTAAGTAACAGAATAGTGCTGGAAGTTAGCTAATAAATGAATCTTAATTGCACAAAACTAATGAGGTATATAAAATAAAAATCAAAGAGAGAAAGGAATTTTTGATATATTTCCACTTTCATATTTGTACTTAATTTAAAACAGAGATAATGGCAAAAACAATTATATATTTTTTCTTTATTTTGCTTAAACAAGTATATAATTAATATATCTCCAAATATCCGTAAATAACATTTATTGGAAAAAAATACATACAGAAAATAAAAATTAAATAACATATACTACATTAAAAACTAAATTGAACCTAACAAAAAACTATTATGTAAATAACTAAAATAAAAATGACAAATTACTGCATGTTGCCCAAAACACTGGTAGCATTTCCCCTCTGAATTAAAATACCAATTTTTTTTAAAGAAAAATTTGCCGGCATATCAGAGACGTCAATGAGCCAGCCTTGGTACGATTTATAAAAGCTTTTGAGTTTTGAGCCCTGATTCTTGTGGTTTCGACATGCATGTTGATTCAAGTAGTTTGTATACCCAGACAATTTTCTATGGAGATCTGCCACTTTTATTAGCTAAAACGACAGTTTATAGTACCCGAATGTGAGCAAGTTACATTCAGCCAACTATACTATAAAAAATTGTGACCAGGAATCAAACCCAATACCCCCAAGTCTAAATCCAGGGACTTATCTGCTAGACTACGGAGACACAAAAAAGTAGAATCATTTAAAAGGAAATGTAGGATAGGTTATACATGAATCTCTTATCTGAACTTAATCCGCTGAGTTATGGAGAGAGCTATGCTCGGTATTTCTCTGATGGATAGGGTCCAAAATGTTAACATGCATCAGAAATCCAGTTACCCACATAGCTTTCAAAATTAGTAAGTTGAAGTGGCAATGGGCTGGTCACTTCAGAACCTATAACAGATGGAGTGGACGGGTTCAGGCTTACAGGAATGCCAGAGTGAGATCAGACTCATCAAGATGTATGGGATGACCTGAAATAGATTGCTGGTGAAGGATGGATAATGGATGACCTACTTCCACCAGTGTGAAGAGACACAGGCTGATTGATAGATATGATTTTAATTTTAATTTAATATTTCCAGGAGATGGAGTCCCTGCCACTGAAGACTCCGGTTTCTGTTCTCCAAGAACTACTGGCCCGTCGTGGGACTGTGCCCAAGTATGAGCTGGTCCAGATTGAAGGAATGATCCACGAACCCACCTTTCGATACAGGGTGACCGTGGCCGACATTGTTGGTAAGGAATTATTACACAGAACTACTATATAGATTTTAAAATTAAATTTTAAATAGTGATTCTCGTTAATTGCTCTGCTTCATTATAGTCCCAAGTAAGGAGCAGCCGTGGGGGTGTTATCATGGCGTGACCAGGATTTAAAAAATAATGATCTCAAAAAAACATTTGTTGATAAATTTTTCATTCAATCATTACAGCCCTAGAGCATAGACCTCCACTGTTAGAGCCTGTCAGAAAATATATCTGGAGAATTTGGCCTGCACTCGCCACGCTTTCCAGACACAGGTTGGCGATGGTCTGATGTTAATTTTTAATGACAATAGGATGCTGCTGCGGCTGCTGTGCTTCTGCAGGGCCTCTGGAATGTTTACTGAATCCCATACCGATAGCTTTCCGGCGATTATTCGCAAGAAACTAACTTCTTTTTTAGCAACAGTATCCTGGGTATAATTGCATCTCGCCATGACTGCTTGATCCAAGATCATTGGGTTAAAATTATGTTGGGTGCGTCAGTATAGGTTAAGTAGTTTAGGCTTCAGAATGTAAATTATTTATAGCTTTAGGCTTAGAATGTAAATTGTATTTTAAATTGGTAGAATTGCCTGAAATGATATTTCCATGTTGTGACCACGGAATGAAGCTAGTGAGAAAATCCAGCAATACAAATATAGGTTCATGAATAACAGAGTTTGTAAATATGTGGAACAAAATACCAGAAGACATATTAAAGTCCTCAATTGTAAACTTAAAAACAAACTAGACAAGTGGCTAGTGACAATAGACATAGACTGACAATTTAATAAACTTTACACCAGTGCTTGATATAGGCATATCAGCAATGCGCGCTGGCCTATTAATCAATAATAATAATCGATATTTAATTGAATTAACAATTCAACAAGTTGGTATTAGTAGAACCGAGACCAACGGCTTAACATGCTCCGCAAGACAAGGAAACGGTGGTGTAATCATCATCTCCGGATTTGATATGGACTGAGCCACCACAGCTTTTATTATTTTTTTGTAATAATATTTTACTAAGATTAATATATGTTCACCAGCCATGGGTACCGGTCGTTCGAAGAAGGAGGCCAAGCACTGTGCGGCCAAAGCCTTGTTGGACCGACTGACCGGAGCCACTCCGGCAGATGCACCCACCAACGGAAATGCGACAGAGGCGTGAGTATATTGTCTATCTATACTACCCATTGAGTACCATAATTGGATGCAGTTGTGGTTAACTTTGTCTTTGGTAACCACTTTGTCTAGTGGTAGCAACTATCTGGAATTACCTTCAGGGGTGCTCGAGATCTGGAGATGCCTACTATTGAGGAATTTGTTGTCGGCCTGACTAGACGTATGTTCTATCGGACCGACAACGGACACTTCAAGCATCTCCAGAATATCGCTCCGTCTTGCGCTCGGCCTCCCAATGGGAGACCACTTCCTAGAGAAGTGGAGCTGATGTAGTCGAACCTAGACCCCCTGGGTTCGTGAGCCACACGGGTGCTGTTATACCAGTAACAGCACCCAGCACCAAACATGCATGAATTACCAGCGGGTGGTTACCCGCTGAGATCCTGCCGGGGAAAACGGGGGAATGCCCCCAGGCCCATTAGCCATCCGGGCCTGGACGACCCCACTGTCTGACCTTCAGGGGGACAGGACAAAACACTAGTGTGGGGGCCAACAAATAAATAATAAATAAATATTTCCAGACAGGTCACACAGCGCCATCTAATTTCCGTGGTAAGCTACGAGGCTTGTGTTACGGAAACTAGATGGTTGATAAAATAATATACTTCTTTTTTTTTTTTGTAAATATATACATATTATACATATAAACAAACACCCAGACCGAGACAAATTATACAATGTACAACTTACCCCCGGTGGGAATCGAACCGACGATCTCCCAAGTTCACGGCAACCACTAGACCACAGAGGCAGTCATTAATTACTGTTTTTTTATCTGCCTAAATAAATATTTCATTTCAATCTATTTAGAAAATTTAGTATTATTTATATCAATATTTATTATGTTCACAATTATATTATTTAATTTCTACTTTTAAAATTCGATGTTTCGTCCAAATAGAGGTCATGCCATACATTACCTACTCTGGTATCAATAAAAAGTAAAGTAAAGTATCATCACGACAGTTTCCCTTTCGGGGTGGTCAGAAACCACGCTTATAAAGAAGCGGATTCACATTTAGCCAAACTTTACTATAGGCCAATCATGACAAGTGGCAAGCTCAAGAAGAGACACCGACAGTACCAAGCTCGAGAAATATCACAAATAAATTGAATATTAATGTATTTATTTACATTAATAAATATTATTGTGTCCTGTCCAGGAATCGAACCCGATACCTCCGA
This sequence comes from Tinea semifulvella, assembly GCA_910589645.1. Lineage (NCBI taxonomy): Eukaryota > Metazoa > Arthropoda > Insecta > Lepidoptera > Tineidae > Tinea > Tinea semifulvella. The sequence continues at coordinate 764,414 of OU342624.1, forward strand.
GTCTAAATCCACGGACTTAACCGCTGGACCACGAAGGCAGTTTTAACCACTAGACCACAAAGGCAGTCATGCTGGTATTAATAATGAGGGCAAAAACAACTGTCTCCTATAGTTCATTAAAGTTCGTGTAGGAAACAGAATACCACATCACTGGTTTAACATTTCTTTGTTGCTGGAGTTATGTGGGCTAGTGTACCGGGGTCACTGAGCGAACCTGACATTATTAAAGTTTCAAAATTAAAATGATGTGACCCTCGTACACTAGCACCTTAAGAAATCATTATTTATAGTCACACACAAAATGTTAAAAACTACTAGATTCAATAAAAGAAAGTAAAGTATCATCACAACCGTTTCCCTTTCGGGCTGGTCAGAAACTACGCTTATAAAGAAGCAGATTCACATTTAGCCAACTTTCCTGCCGTCCAATCATGACAAGTGGCAAGCTCGTCGATGTCTCTAGCGTACCAAGAAATGTCACAAATAAATTAAATGTATTTATTTACATTAATAACTATTTTTCTGTCCGGACCAGCAATCGGACCCGGTACCTCCGAGTCTAAATCCACAGACTCAACCGCTAGACCACTGAGGTAGTTCTTTTTCTTTCTGTTAACGTCGCTATCTAATAAATAATATAAAATTATTTAAGTTAAGTTGTTATTATTAATTTTATGTACATGATATAATTATTTTGTTCAGTACTCCAGTGGTTACATCGTTTGAAGACAAGTTGATGGGCAATCCGGTGGGATGGCTGCAGGAACTGTGCATGTCCAGGATGTGGCCACCCCCGTCCTACTCCACCGACAATGAGGATAATATTGTCAACAACAGACGTAAGTACCATCTTGAAAGCAGATAGAACACTAGTCCATATGTCATTACAGCCCCTAGGACACAGCATCCTAGACCTCCACTGCTGGAGATGGGCCTTATATAAATAGTAGAGCTTTGAGAAACCGGCTGTTAATAGTTTTATTTACTGAGGGAAAGCTAGATTTGTGCTTATTGCGTGTGTCGCGATAATGCAAGTCACAATTTCTTTTAAATTGTGTTAGTCAATTCAAATACAAATATTTTTATTTCAAATATCATCCATATTGTTATATATAACCATATTAATATAATTTTACATTATTATTATAATATAATTAATTATAAAAGTATAGTATAGTAAAGTATCATCACAACCGTTTCCCTTTCGGTGTGGTCAGAAACCACGCTTATAAATAAGCTGATTCACATTTAGCCAACTTTACTATAGGCCAATCATGACAAGTGGCAAACTCGTCAATGAAACTCGAGAAATATCACAAATAAATTAAATGTTTTTTTACATAAATAAATATTTTTGTTTCCCGACCAGGAATCGAACCCGGTACCTTCTAGTCTAAATCCATGGACTTAATCGCCACGGAGGCAGTTCATTATAATTATTATTATCTATAAATAAACTTAACCTAACTTTCCACCAGTACTGCAGTTGCACAATAGGCCACACTGCCCGCAACCACCCTTGTTATATTCCATGTCTCAATTAAAATGAACGCTTTGTAAACACACAGGCAGACAGCGGACTCATCCAGGCCCGGATGTTCAATGGGCCTGGGTTGGGGATGGGATAATCTCCCGTTTTCCCCGGCAGGACTCGTGGCTGTTTGGTGCTGGGCGCTGTTCCTACTACAACACCGCCCTTGTGGCTCACGAATCTGGTCTCCAAGATTTGTCTACTTTAGTTCTTCTCCAAGAGCGCCTCCCTAGGTAGTGGCCTCCCCTCCGGGGGCCGTGCGAAAGTAGGAGCGATATCCTGAAGATGCTTGTAGGATCCGTTGTCATCCCGTTAAAACATATGTCACGAATCAAGTTGTTACCTTCCATTAAACTTGTAGTGTTGTATGTAAAGAATGAGGCAAAGACACTAGGACCATACAGCCTCTCCACATGTTTTTTTTTTTAAATAGAATATATGCCTGAAAATATGAGTTATAAGTTAATAATTTTGAACAGGTCTGCCTCACGAGCGACAATTTACTGTCGTTGCCCATCTGCTGAAGCGCCGGGAAGTGGGAACTGGAAAGTCAAAGAAACTGGCCAAGAGACAGGCCGCCTACAAGATGTGGCAGGCTCTCCAGGACAACCCACCAGACTCCTACCAGACTGATGAGGAGGTAAGACAGACACACATACAAAGAGACAGGCCGCCTTCAAGATGGCTCTCCAGAATAACCCGCTACACTCCTACCAGACTGTAATCTAACCAACAAATTGTAGGATCTTATTTGTTGAAGATTTGCTGGAAAATTTGGCGAAGGTCTGACGCCAATTTTTTATGACAATTTATTAATGATTCCACAAATTGATATTAATGGAACCGGGACAGATGACTTAATGTGCTTTCTTCCTCACGGGCACGGTGGTGTCGTAAATCTATGACAAATGTACTTGATGCATCCAGGTCCTAAGTTGGTTGCCTGGAGGCGGGGGTGGAAGGAATACAGGATGGTGAAAGACTCACGTGCGGGGTGGTTCGGACTCCTCTTACTTCCTATCCCAAAGACTACAGTGGCTCCGTTTCTTCTTTCTTGATGTGAACACACTTTGCACAACATCGGAAATGGGAAGAACACTAGCACACTTCACACTTGCTACACCTTGCTTGAAGTACAGGACAACAGTTTTGCATAAAACGATACAATACAGAGGGGACATCTACAAACTACAGCGTTCAGCGTTTAACTCTCATCAACAAATTCAGATTGACAACTGCCAAAATTAAACAACACAGTTAAAGTGTTGCCAGATATAAAGGTTTCCATTAAAATTGGGAATCTACAGTTGAGAGTGAACAGTACTTAAGGAAAGTGTATTTCTCATTAGTACATGCAGGGTTTTAAATCAACGTTTAAAGTAGTCGCGATCACAGCGACATTATCGCCGCTCGGCCAATACCACGGTGGAATCGGTGGCCACGAGTGTGCAATCAATCCGCGCACCGAGCGGTCACACGTTTTATCTCCCACAATTTTCATAGCTTTTTTACTCAAGTAATTAACTGGAATTAACTTGTGCAATAAACCATATACAGTCCGCTAAACAATCTTTAATTGAGCCATCGAAGACCCGCATGGTTAGCAGCACATAATAGGGACTGACGATTTTACAAGAGGATTTTCAGGAAAGCATTCTTACAACCGAGCCACTACCGCAATGCACCCAAATTAATGATAATTTTACGCTAACAGTCCATTAAATTTTATAAAAGTAAAGTATCATCACAACCATTTCCCTTCCGGGGTAGTCAGAAGAAGCTGATGGACATTTAGCCAACCTTACGACATGTGTGTGTATCATGACAAGTGGCAAGCTCGTAGATGTCCTCTAGCGTACCGAACTAGAGAAGTATCACAAATAATTTAAATTTAATAATTTAAATGCATAAATATTCTTGACCAGGAATTAAACCTGGTAACTTAAGTCTTAAATCCACGGACTTAACCACTAGACCATTAAATTTTGTATTTCTAAATATGTATGCTAACAACCGCTGTGGTGGCTCGGTTGTAAGAACGCTTACCCTAACGTCCTACTGAGGTTGGTTCAAGCCGGGGACATGTACCAATGAGAAATACTCTTTTTTTACATAATGCAGTCATAGATTTACAACACCACCATTCCCGTGAGGAGCGGAGCATCTTAAGCCGTCGGTCCCAGTTTCACTAATACCTACTTGTCATTAAAAAATGACATCAGATCCTCGCCAAGCCGTCTGGCCAGCGTGGTGAGTGTAGGCCAAATTCTCCAGATATATGTTCTGGAAGGTCCATCTCCAACAGGGGTGGTTTAGCATGCTGTGTCTTGGGGATGTAATGATGATGTTCATAATGATACTAACAACTGAATTAACCCAACTAATAAAAAATATATTCACATTTGGTGAATCAGATGTTACTATCTTTCAGCAGAAGGTTTGAAATATTTTATGATAATATAAATCTTCTATTAATTTATTTATTTTTATGACCTCTAAATCTCCAAATATTAAATTATTTTCTACACACCTTAAGAATTCATTCCACCATTTCTGCCGTCCTAAAAATATATGTAAGCAAATATTTTAAAATTTAGCGCTTATTATTATTTATAATTGTTATTGGCAACCAACCTTATTTACTATTTGTATAAGGAATGTTGCTAAATACAAATTTTGTAGTTTTTAGACATATAAATTAAAAAATATGTATTGTTCTAGGGCGGAGTAGCGGCCCGCTATGCCGACCTGAAAGATAGTAAGATCTCGACCCTCACCACCAGTCACAGCCACAAGGTCAGCCAGTTCCACAAACATCTCAAACAGTCTGTCGGACCCGTTCTCGCCAAGCTACAGGTACTAACTGACATCAGGTCACCATAGAGAGGTACCACCATCTCCACAAGGTCAGCTAGTTCCACAAACAGTCAGTCGGACCCGTTTCCGCCAAGCTACAAGTACTAACTGACATCTGGTAACCATAGAGAGGTCAGCCAGTTCCACAAGCAGTCTGTCGGACCCGTTCTCGCCAAGCTACAGGTACTAACTGACATCAGGTAACTATAGAGAGGTACCACCATCTCCACAAGGTCAGCTAGTTCCACAAACAGTCAGTCGGACCCGTTTCCGCCAAGCTACAAGTACTAACTGACATCTGGTAACCATAGAGAGGTGTCACCCTCCCCACAAGTTCAGTCAGTTCCACAAACAGTCAGTCGGACCCGTTCTCGCCAAGCTACAGGTACTAACTGACATCAGGTAACCATAGAGAGGTCAACCAGTTCCACAAGCAGTCTGTCGGACCCGTTTCCGCCAAGTTACAAGTACTAACTGACATCTGGTAACCATAGAGAGGTCAGCCAGTTCCACAAACAGTCAGTCGGACCCGTTTCCGCCAAGCTACAAGTACTAACTGACATCTGGTTACCATAGAGAGGTCAGCCAGTTCCACAAGCAGTCTGTCGGACCCGTTTCCGCCAAGCTACAAGTACTAACTGACATCAGGTAACCATAGAGAGGTACCACCATCTCCACAAGGTCAGCTAGTTCCACAAACAGTCAGTCGGACCCGTTTCCGCCAAGCTACAAGTACTAACTGATATCTGGTAAACATAGAGAGGTCAGCCAGTTCCACAAGCAGTCTGTCAGACCCATTCTCTCTGAGCCACAGGTATGAACTGTCATCAGGTAACCATAGAGAGGTACCACCCTCCCCACAAGTTCAGTCAGGTCCACAAACAGTCTGTCGGACTCATTCTCTCCAAGCCACAGGTACGAACTGTCATCAGGTAACCATAGAGAGGTGCCACCCTCCTCACAAGTTCAGTCTGGTCCACAAACAGGCTGTCGGACTCATTCTCTCCAAGCCACAGGTACGAACTGTCATCAGGTAACCATAGAGAGGTACCACCCTCCCCACAAGTTCAGTCAGGTCCACAAACAGTCTGTCGGACTCATTCTCTCCAAGCCACAGGTACGAACTGTCATCAGGTAACCATAGAGAGGTACCACCCTCCCCACAAGTTCAGTCAGGTCCACAAACAGGCTGTCGGACTCATTCTCTCCAAGCTTCAGGTACTAACTGACATTAAATGACATGAGTGATCTTAGATAAGGTAGATCGTTTACCTACAATATATGCGAACATAGCGCTAGGGTTGCTAATTGATTCCATTATAATCTCGCGTCCAAAAATCAAGTTGTAACACTGAGATCATTATTTCCAGGTGACTCCACTCAACAACATGGACTTTAATTTCGTCCAGTTTCTTCAGGAGATCGCTTCCGAGCAAATATTCGAGGTCACTTATGTCGATATTGAGGAGAAATCTATGGGCGGGCGTTGGCAATGTTTGGTCCAGCTGTCTACCTTACCGGTGGCCGTGTGCTATGGCCAGGGGATATCCAGCAAGGATGCCCAATCTGCTGCGGCTCAAAACGCCCTCGAATATCTAAAAATCATGACCAAGAAGTGAACCGGTGACCCTCAGTATCACTTCTCCGATTGTACCGGCGTATAACATGCGCTCTCGGACTATGTCGCTTCGCTAGCATGTTAGCTGATGGTTGTCGTCATTTAAAACCCAGTATTAGGTCGGATATTTTCGCAATTTTCGGTAGTTCTACCTATTTTTTTCTTTTACTAACTGACATTAAATGACATGAGTGATCTTAGATAAGGTAGATCGTTTACCTACAATATATGCGAACATAGCGCTAGGGTTGCTAATTGATTCCATTATAATCTCGCGTCCAAAAATCAAGTTGTAACACTGAGATCATTATTTCCAGGTGACTCCACTCAACAACATGGACTTTAATTTCGTCCAGTTTCTTCAGGAGATCGCTTCCGAGCAAATATTCGAGGTCACTTATGTCGATATTGAGGAGAAATCTATGGGCGGGCGTTGGCAATGTTTGGTCCAGCTGTCTACCTTACCGGTGGCCGTGTGCTATGGCCAGGGGATATCCAGCAAGGATGCCCAATCTGCTGCGGCTCAAAACGCCCTCGAATATCTAAAAATCATGACCAAGAAGTGAACCGGTGACCCTCAGTATCACTTCTCCGATTGTACCGGCGTATAACATGCGCTCTCGGACTATGTCGCTTCGCTAGCATGTTAGCTGATGGTTGTCGTCATTTAAAACCCAGTATTAGGTCGGATATTTTCGCAATTTTCGGTAGTTCTACCTATTTTTTTCTTTATTCAATCGGTATAAATAATTATTCATAAATATTTATATAAATAGGTACACTAAATTTGCCAAATAATAAAATGTATATATTAAGAATTTCTTATGGTATTTTATACAAAGCATACTTTTTAAATGTAGAATAATTTTAAGTTAATATAATGTTTCCCAGTATTAGTGTTTCCTTTTATATATTATATTAATAATATTTTTGGATAGTTTCATATGATTTTGGGTATATTTACTCAATATATATATACCGATTTTATTAGGTAGAACTACCGATTTTACGATATAATGTTTAAGACCCCCTAACAAGTGTCTTATTACATAAATATATGGTATTACTTACATAGTAAGTTATTATCATTTACAACTTAATTCGCAATTTACTCCAAAATAAGGACAACGTCTGGTTTCTTAGAGTTTTAACATCAAAATGTGTCAAAAAATTTGTGAACGAGATTGAGTGGTATAGATTCTTATCATGACAGCCGCTATATTTATGATTTTTATCAGCTGTGCAAAGATTGTGGGATAATAAAGACAACAAGAAAGCTGGTTATTTTTAAATATGTCCAAAAGGAGCATTTTTCATGTTATTTTTTTTAAATGAAATGAAATAATATTTATTTGTATGGAATATGGTAAATAGTTACATAGTTTATAAATAGCTCACATTCTTCGCCATTTCTGGCACATTAATTTATACGAACTAAATTAATGATTATACAAATTTGGTTTATATTTAGTTTAAGCATAAAAAGTATCTTGCCAAGGCAGGCATAGTGGTAATGACATTCTCTGATCTCGCGTTCCGTTTACCATCCAGTGGACGCATGTTGTGATGTGATGATCTAGCGGTTAAGTTTGTGGATTTAGACGCGGAGTTTCGATTCCAGGTCGGGACAAATTTATTTGTGCTATTTCTCAAGTTTGGTACGCTAGAGACATCAACGATCTTGCCACTTGCTTCAAATTAAAAAGCGTGGTTTCTGACCACCCCGAAAGGGGTATGATCGTGAAAATACTTTTTTTTTTATAGATACGTGTTTTATTTAGTAAACTTGATGATATTATTAAAATAAAATAAAAATGTATAATATACAATGATTACAAAATCAAAATAAGGCTAATAAAATAAAAATGTATAATATACAATGATTACAAAATCAAAATAAGGCTAATAAAATAAAAATGTATAATATACAATGATTACAAAATCAAAATAAGGCTAATAAAATAAAACTAATAAAAAAAAAAATAATTTATTTGTGAAATTTCTCGAGTTTGGTACGCTGGAGACATCGACGAGCTTGCCCACTTGTCATGATTGGCCGGCAGTAAAGTGTGAACCGCTTGTGGTTTCTGACCACCCCGAAAGGGAAACAGTCGTGATGATACTTTACTAATAAAATTATATAAACTAAACTATATATGAAACTATTCACCCATGACCTCATCATGTGGCAGTGTGCCTAGAATACTTGCAGCATTCCCCCATGCTGATTTGCTGCGTGAAAAAACTACCAGCCCTCTTGTCACATACAGCATTAACCAGCCGCTTAGACAGTCCTTTAAAGAACTTGTTAGCAATAATATTTAATTTTAAATAAATAAGTGTCGAATTGCGAATTAAGTTTAATTTATTTAGTTTTTTTTTTAATACTGGGTTTTGAAGTACGACAGCCGCGTTCTGCTAACGTGCCAGTACTTCGTAGTCCGCCCACAAGGAGTGGTCATTTAATACAAGCTATACTTTGCATAGAATTAGTGTAATTTTCCCAGAGTGGAAATTACTAATATAACAATAAAAAAATAAATAAAAAAGGCAAAAAAAAAATAAAAAAATATTATTTTAAAAAAACTCAAAAAAAAGTGTGGTTTTATGTATTTCCAGTTTAATATTCAGCATTATTAATATAAGCTTGACGGACACTTTCGGATTTTGGAATTCGGAATTTTATGAAAAAAAATAGAATTAAAGATTATTTTTTTTCGTTTATTTGGCTATATATTTAACTAGCTATCACGTGGGTTATATCAAACTGTTAAACATCGATTATTTTAATCATGCCTTCGGAAAACGGCGTGTAAGTAGTAGTGTAGGCTCAGTTCATTTTAATTTTCTTTTTTAAGTTTGGCCCCATTGTATTATCTTCTACTGGGAAGTTATTTGTGCTATTAGAAACCCACTGATAGACAGTGTAAAATTATACTATGGCCGCGTTCGTTTTAAGAAATGTTAGCATGAAAATACTACTTTTTTTAGCACAAGTCGTTCGTTTAATGAAAATTCTAACATTTGATGCTAATTTCCGTATGTCAGTACCGTGTTGAAAGGAGGGTTATTGATGTTACTTTTTGACAGATGTCAAATTGATCGTTTACCATTTTTATATACTTTATAGTTTTCTATTATATTTGTTAAAAAGGTATATTAAACGATTTTATGTAATAAATTCAAAGACCATAATAATATCACGTGTATTGGATGCCATGGTATGATAAAACATGAACGAAAACACTTGTCAAAAAGTAGCCTCACCGCTCGTTTTATTTAAGAAATGTTAGCATTGTTAAAAAAAGTGGTATTTCTTAACAAAAACGACATTTCGCGCTGGTTTATGAAGTTGCTACGAAATGTTGGAAATGCTATAACACGAACGCGGCCTATTTAAAAAAAAAACCCACTGTTTCTCAGTTGGGGGTAATGAAACTTATTTTCCTGTTGTTCCCCAAAGGGTGGAACAATAATTTAAACCTACTATTTCTATGTTCGGGGATAACAACACTTTGTTCCCGTTGTCCCCCAGTAGGAGCCAATGGGAATTCACTTAATTTGTTCAGTATTATAACGAAAGGTGTCCGTAAAGCCTTAGGGCATTGTTCATTACTATTATAAAGTATTTACTCAGTATGAATTAGAATCAATTTAGCTATTATTGCAACCATCTCGCCACAAATTGTCAAAGTAACTCATATGTCAGTGTTCTTAACTATTAATGGATTATTTACTAATTTACAATCATAAATAACTTTTATTTGTTCACTGTATCTTTGAGATTCGATTTCCCTTTTGTCCCCAAAGTCGAGTTAGAGAATGCCGTTAATACATTGTGCGATTAAATTAAAAATATACGTCTATAAATTGCGCTTTAGTTTAAATATACCGCTTGTAATTGTCGAAAAAGCAAATATTTTTTTCAGGCTTCAGATGTCAATTAAACCTCCATTTGAAATTAAAAAGATCACTTTTTTTAAAGATATAAATATTTATCCTTAAAACAAAACACTACTGCATGGTGAATAAGGCCGCGTCTGAAAATGGCGATATCCATCGTGATAAATACTTAAAGTTATTATTGTTGTTATTAATTGATCTTGTCCACAACCGAGAGACGAAATTAGACAGAGAAAGAATTACGTAAGTCAACGTTCGCGCGATCGTCGACCTCTCGCTATTAGGCTGAGTATGAGTTGCGATATTTTTAGGACAACTTCTCTGCACCGTAACTTAAGATTTTATTACAGTATAAAATAAATAAAACTTACGTAGCTATTTATTTTTATTCTAGATTATAATATAAAAATATTTGCTCTTTTGACAATTAGACGCGATATATACATATATTATATTTTATATAGACGTGTTATATATGATTGTAATTTTAGTAAGTCCGGTTATGGTAGTGTTGTGCTGAGCATTAAACGGAAGTCGGCTGTAGTGTGGTGTCTACTTGGAACAGCGGGTCAGGACAAGTGCTTCATATTAGACACTTGTATACACGGGATCGGGATTATATACTATTAAAAACTTAAGTACTGACACTTTTTGTCAACTTATCACCTTTTCTCGTCTACTTTAGAACGCAATGTTTTTGATTATTATTCAAGTGCGTCTAACTCTTTTGCTGCCCTCTCGCTTGCACAATACAGCATTAAAGATTATTTCAGTCTTACACACAAATATGGTGAAAATCTAAATATCTTTATTCACATATTACAGGCATTTATGAAACGTCATTAATTTAATTATTAAAAAAAAAAACAATATTAAATAAACTATATTAAAACAAAATCTTAATTTAACCTAAAAAATAATAAAAATACATACTTACAAAAAAAATTAGCTCCTCCAAATCGCTGTCTTGTGGCATGGTGCCCAATACACTAGCAGCATTTCCCCTTTGAATTATGATACTTAATTTTTGGGAGAAAAAACTTGTCACCAGAGACGTCAATGAGCCTTGGAACAATTTTAAATGAATTAGTTTAAACGATTCTACTCCTGCTAGAAGAAAACTAAGCAGCAAAGTGGTCCAATAAGTAAGCTGTTAGCAGAAGACCAGCAGCTTAGAAAATTCCAGTGACCTGTTAATGTTTAATCTGACTGAGAAAGGAATCTCCAAGGAAAACTCAGCTATATCAGATTTACAAAATAAAACATATACAGAACTGCACCACAACGATCAATTAATAACCTTTTAAATTTAGTTATCAGTACCTATGAGATTACAATAACCTGGTACAGCAGTATAGAGTACAGCAGGCAAGTCAGAATTAAGATAGACTACATGCCTATCTGCAACCCGAAAGTCGACAAAACGCAAAAACCTCTGCTAATTTAAGAACAATAACGATGGTTCGGGCATGTTGAAAGGATGAGCGAAAAGAGATTGACGAACCAAGTATATAATGCGAAAGTTGTGGGTAAAAGAGGCACTGGCAGACCGACACTCAATATCACGATCAAATAAATAAAACACTATCATCATCATCATCAGCCTGTGTCTCTACTGCTGGATATAGGCCTCCCCCAAGGCTCGCCATTCTACACGATCTTCTGCCACCCTCATCCAACCCCCACCAGCGACCTTCCTTAGGTCATCCGTCCATCTGGCGGGGGGTCGTCCCACTCTGCGTCTTCCAGTACGTGGTCTCCACCGCAGGACCCGTTTACTCCATCGTTCATCGCTTCTGCGACAGACGTGTCCAGCCCATTGCCACTTCAACTTGCTAATTTTAAAAGCTATGTCGGTAACTTTAGTTCTTTGAACGTTTCTGACTTTATCCTTCAGAGAAATCCCGAGCATAGCTCTCTTAAGGAATAAAACACTAGCTGAAGGAGAATTAAAAAGCCTTCGTAACAAAAGGGCATGTATGAAGAGGTTGATGAATTTATTTATTATTATTACAAGCCAACACTTACAGCTAATGCCAAACACGTACGCTCTTAGTCAATTTATACAATTATATATACATTAAATTGACACATAGGTAGCACTTATATAATTGGCTAATAATTACACGTTATACAAATACAATTATGTTATCAATAATTGATATTTACATCAATCACGCTGCTTTTTGTAGAAATTAATTCGAAATAGCGTCCAGCTGATGTCAGAAATCTCGGCTCGGAGTACGAAATTATGTCAATACAGCGGTCATACGGCAAGATATTGTTAATAAGAGTTAGTGTTGATGAATATCGATGAAGCGAAAGAGGTATGTCGTTATCGTGTCAAATGGCGCTCAATTGTCTCTGCCTACCTCGCAAGGGATCTGGCGTGAAGATATATATGTGACATTTCCTTCCAGCTGTCAAACGAAAATTAAGTCTCTGTAATGGGTGTAACATGGCAGTTTATATTTGTTTTAATAGAAACGCATTAATGCGTTATGCGATGAACTCGGAGAAACAGAACGCTCAGGGACGGCACGCAATGTGTCAAAATCAGCCGTTCCTCATTTATTTTAAAACTTTTTCTGCGCAAGTTCATTTTGCGGGTGCTTCGAGAATAGAAATTTAATGTAACCTTGTTCAAGCACACATTGTACCTTAAAATCACTAAGCGACCGTAATCCCCTAATTGGGGAACCAGTTTTGGGTTAGAAGCTCCGCGGGCTTCCGGAGACTCATCTCGTCGGTCGCTCAACTACCCACCAGCCGAGCGTCTCTTCTTCACGCCCGGCTGCTACACGAGATAAGCATTAGCTAGATTACCTACACTCTTAAATGTGCGGAAGTGTCCTCAACTGAATATACAATAAATCTACGACCCGTTATTTGTTGTTTTATTTGTCGAGCCCCGGTCCTTAACCGGGGAGTTCGCGACATGGGGTGTATCACTAACTTTTTATCACGATAGATGGTACCTAATATAACTGACAGTTGCATAGAAGTCTTGTATTTTAATTACGATTTTTATTATTTTCTGGATATTATGACGAAGTGAGCAGCTTTTAAGTGTACAAATAGAGATTTCTAAGCGATATCAAAGATATGGTGAGCTTAAAATTGCCGTTCTATCAATAAAACCTTTTTTCTTTTTATGGACGTTTTTTAATTCGTCTTTTAAGGTAACTAACTTCCTAGGAAATAAAATTACAGACTTTTTAGTGATATATTAATCATAGATTTGGTTTAGTTAATAGGTGGTAGGCAGACTGATGGTAGCAATTTCCCCAGTCTGGTGGGGCGGGGAAGTATCTACCGTTCGTGCCGATATACCCAGTAGAGTGTATCCACATGTTTCGGGATCAGGCTCGAATTGCCGTCATGTACAGTCAAGCCGGCATAGCGTTAGGGACGGTCAGTCATAAGTGTCTGATTTCATTTGCTAATATTTATGGACTTCGCGCGTCACTTAAGTACCATCCGAAGTACTAGTATAAAAAAATATATGCTATTTTTCTTTATCTAAAATTGGAATTCTCATGAGCTGTTTGGTGGCTCCGTTGTAAGAACGCCTTCCTTAACATCGTAAAGGATTCGAACCCCGGCATGTACCAATGAGAAATACACTTTTCTTACGTACTGCAGTCATAGAACAACACCATCGTTCCCATGTGAGGAGAGCACGTTAAGCCCTGTTCCACTAATACCAACTAATGGAATCGTTAATAAATTGACATCAGATCCTTCCAGCCAAAGTAAGCTAAATTCTTCAGATATATGTTCTGGAAGGCCCATCTCCAGCAGTGGAGGTCTATTTTTTGTTTTAAGGGCTGTAATGAATTTACATTTCTTAAAATGAATAATTTTAGAAATGCTGTATTGTGCGAGCGAGAGGGAAGCACTTGCGTTATACTTTGTTAACCCTACAGTACTCATGTTGGGAGGTACAGGTAAACCCTGCGAGGCGCCATGTATTAATAATAATAAATTATTTATTGTACAAAACCAAAACAAGTGCAGGTACATAGGCGAGCTTAATGCCGTAAATGCATTTTCTACCAACTAGCCTTTGTGACTGAGAGCTGTAATAAGCGGGTGCAGAAGGTTACGAAGAAAATAGATAGTTGAAATTATTTATTACTATATAAAACACAAATTAATTACATACATATAGTACTTATTATATGCAATACAATATACATAGATAACCATCCTGAATAAACAAGATGTTAGATAATAAATTATTGAGGAAGTTGCTTTTTTAGGATATTTATATCATTATAATGATGTACCTAGAATTCTTATCAGACATACCACAGTGTTTGAAGACAAAAGTTTTTAACCAATGCGATCTTCCAGTATTGTCGTACGGAGCAAAGATGTGGACACTGCCAGTGGGTCTGGTCCACAAATTTAAGGTCGCTCAGCGAGCTTTGGTTAAAGTCCGAAACGTGGACATCGGTCAGAGAACCAAGGTCACCGATATAGCCTTCAAAATTAGTAAGCTGAAGTGGCAATGGGCTGGACATGTCTGTCGCAAAACCGATGGGGTGGAAACTGGAATGGAGACCACGTACGGGAAGGTCGCTGGATGATGGTGGCCTACGATCGTGTGAAATAGTTATATATAAGAAATTTCTTTTTTTTACATTTTATATGACATTTAAAGAACCAAAAAAACTAGTAAACATTACTTCAAAATAACTAAAGACACAGCAATATTTATATCGCCTGGGCGCCATTGCAGCGTAGAGTAGTACTTACTTAACTGAATCAAAAAGGGTTAATGAATGAAAAATAAATAAAAGGAAATGTGATAAAGATGACAAAATAGATCACTTAAAATCGATTGAATAATTAGTATTAAGCCCGATTCTTGTTTATAAGTTAAAAAAAGTAGTCATATTGTTTTACCAACATACCCTCGTTAGTTTGTGTTAAAACTGTCAAAATTTTATATATGTCATTAAATCTTTGAACTTTATTTGTTGATTAAAAATATTCTATGATAATCAATTATATATTAGTCAACTTCAAATTCACTAAAATAAACTGTGAACAACATATGTTGACTGCTTCCGTTGATTTGGCTACCGGGTTCTATTCCTGCTCGGGACAATAATATTATTTAATTTAAATAAACAAATTTAATTTATTTGATCTCTATATATATAATAAATAATGCTCTGCGGCCCTATTTCATTACTTAGTCGCAAACGTTATTACTGGATTTATTTACGACAGAGATTGCGTCATAATTACAAAATATTATTCAATTCTCAACTCTATAAGCGCTCGACCTTGACAGCGGCCGTGCTAATATCAACCTTAATAGCCTGATATATATATGGTTCACGGATTCCATTATATAACGTTTGCGCTTAAGTAACAGAATAAGGATGCTGGTACGCTAGAGGCATCTACTTGCCACTTGTTATGATCGACATTAAGTAAATGTGATTCCGCTGGTTAAGCATGGTTTCTGACTACCCTGGAAGGGAAACGGTCGTGATACTTTTAAACTGTGAATGCTATTTTATATTTTTTTTTATTAAACTAAAATTATGGTAATGGCAGTTATTATTCTATTCCAGAAGTAAATCTATCATCACGACTGTTTCCCTTTCCGGGGTGGTCAGAAACCACGCTTATAAAGAAGCGGATTCACATTTAGCCAACTTTACTGCCGGCCAATCATGACAAGTGGCAAGCGATGTCTCCAGCGTACCAAACTTGAGAAATATTACAAATAAATTAATAAATATTTTTGTGTCCCGATCAGGAATCGAACCCGGTACCTCCCGAATCTAAATCCACGGACTTAACCGCTAGATCACGGTAAGGAAATACTCTCCGGGTATTTAATGAGTTTCCTTGTAACCGAGGGTATTGTATATTCCCTCAAATTATCTCGGCATATTGTAAAGCTTGTCAGATATTTGTTATAACATAATTAATAAGCCAAAATTCAGTTTTAACACAAGTCTAACTGAGCCTTAGGTTGCTTAGTCCACCAACGTGCACATATATATATGTACATATATCACATCAATGATAATGAAGTGTTATTGGTAGATTTGCTCGCGTATTTCTGGTGGAAAAGCAATCTTACATATTAAACTTTGCGGGGAAAGACCCTTGCCTGTGAAAATGGGCATTATTTTAATGCAAAGTATAGAGGTTGTAACATTTACTGCCTTACTCGAAGGCGTTTCCTCAACTGCTACTCCACTCGAGCATACCTTTTAGCTGTCAAACTGGTTCCTTCAAGATTCTCGTATTAGTATTCTTAGTTTTTTTCTGAACCGAAATATACGATGTGTTACTGTAATAGTCTGAATAATGGTTAATTCTAACATTTTCCAGTATTATCTTAAGATTTATCAACTCTTAGGCTGGATACCAAAACTGAGTCTTAGTAATTGATAGGATTAAAGTCAAAAATGGCGTCAAATGTACGCGGTCAAGAAATTTATTCGTAACCCACCTAAGGTTCAATTTCGTATAGCAAACTCTCACCATAAGAGCTAGCTAGAGCACGACGTTACTTTGACATATCGCATGCATTGTTAAATTTACGACCTTATTGTATTGCGAATGTACGACATTTCAACGAAATGGGTAGGGAATTAAATTCAACTTGGCCTTAGTGGATTGAATATTCACCTGTGATTTGTTCGTGTGACGAGAACACTAGCAGCAATGCTGATTTGCTGCCCGAGAAAACTGCCATCCCTCTTGTCACATTCGGCATTAACCAGTCGCTTCGACAGTTCTTTAAAGAACTTGTGAATAATTGTCAAAAACAATAAATTAGACACTAATATGGGTCATAAGTTGCAGCTTAATTTGTTCCTGTTTTCCCGCGCTGTGAACTCTCATACCCATTTAAGGCGATCATGACGCGAATTCTGCAACAATTGGAATTTCAATCACCACTTCTCTCGGGCTGCAGTTTTGTCCCGGCAGCAGCACGACTCCGATTGCTAATTAAATCACATGACCACTTGGAGATGGTCCTTCCAGACTGCCTGGAGAATTTGTTCTACACGTTATTTGACTACGGCCTCTTCCAACCGGTTGCCCGATCAGGGTTATGGTAAGGTGGTTGACAGTTGGGCCGGTTAAATCGTAGGTTAATGCTGGAAAATCTGAGAATTCACCATAGTTCAAGCTTTTACAGTAACACTTTTCGAGGGGGACTCGAGTTTGACAGCTAAAAGGGATGGTTGAGTGAAGGAGGAGGAATCGTCTTAGAGTATAGGTGTTAGTACCTATGCAGGGTGGCCGCGTGCGGTCGCTCGCGGTGTGCGTGCGGTGGCCGCGGGGACCCTGCATGCCCCAAGTTTCTTTTAAATTGAATGAAGATATAGCACTGTTCAAGTTAGAAAAGACTACGCTTCAAGTCATAGTCGTTGTTAAGCAAATCACTTTTAAAATGTTTTTTTTTTTTAATAAAACTAGTAATCGCCACTAAGGCATTTGTGCCAACATCACGTTTATTAGATAATATGATATATAATAGACAGAATTATTTTAACTGGAAAATCATAAACGTTAAAACAAAAAAATAGTGTGGTACTTTACAACATTAGATTATTACACAAGGACAATACACAAATAACATAGATAACTTTTGACACCCGGGGCTACAGTCCTGTAGCATGAGGTCGAAGCAAAGATGTCATTACTCTTTAAAGTATAAAAGACTTCGCGCCATTTTGCGTGCACATGTCAAGTCCAAGTTTTTTGTTTTATAAATTAGTTTACTGTGGATATTGTTAGTCAAAAGTAGTATTATTTTGTTTAATAATGTTCTGCAATGTGAATAATTATGGAAAACGATAAATTTGACTATACGAGTATAATTGACCTGAATTACTCCATGACAGCATCAAATTCTGCAATACTCGGAATTTGATGATCCGCAACTCGGTTATGAACATATATTATGTAAATAAATTACTTGTTTAGGGCTGATGTATTTCTGTACAATGAGTATAAAATATAAGTGACAGCTGTCATCGAAATTACGCTTATCGAGTATTTACTGCACGAATAGTGATTGTACTTTTAAGTAACGACAAAATATTTTTTTAAAAGTCTGTTCATTATTTAAAACATGAATTGACCTAAATATAAAAAAATACATTAACGGTAAAAGGTGCCTAAAATATAATAAAATTTGCACATCTATCAGGCATTTGGCCTCGACTATAAGTCAAAATATCTTTATTCACGTAAACCTATTACAGGCATTCATGAAACGTCATTAATTTAATAATTTTGAATGATTCTACTCCTGCTAGTAGAAGACTAAGCAGCAAAGTGGTCCAATAAATAAGCTGTTAGCAGAAGACCAGCAGCTTAGTCGACGTTTAATATAATAGATATACCCTATGCTCGACTTGTTGTTTAAGCGGGTTTTTTTTTTCTTTTTCAATTTGAAAGTCGTTCGATTTGGCTTTTGTCTATGGTTTTTATACAAAATTTTGGTAAAAAAAAGAAGCAAGTTTTGCTTTTAAGTCTAACAGCAATATTAAGGTAGTTGATTGTTTCTACACAATGGAGTGTATCAAGCATAGCTTTTTGTAGATGTCGCTAGCGGCACTGGTACCTTGTTTACAGCTATGATGGATCATTTTTTAAATGTTCTTGTAGTTTTTCTTATTTTTATAACAAAAAAAGAATTTTAACTTAACGTTACCTACCTTAAAAGACGAATTAAGAAAGCGTACACCGTCTTTAAAGAGAAAAAAAAAGGTTTAATTAATAGAACGGCAATTTTTAGATCACCATATCTTTGATTTCGCTTAGAAATCTCGATTTGTACACTTAAAAGCTGCTCACTTCGGCATAATATCCAGAAAATAATAAATTTCGTAATAAAAATACAAGTTTTATATGCAACTGACAGTTCTATTGGGTACCGTCTATCATGCGCCATCTATCTTGATAAAAAGTTAGTGATACACCCTTTTTAAATTGTTTTAATAATCTTGTCTATACTTTTGAGAATTTGTCAGCTCGAGCTGTATTTTATTGCTATGTTGCTAAGCTTGCTTTTTCTTTACCGAATTTTGTATGAAAACCATTCGCAAACGCAAAGTGCTTAAAGCGACAAGTCAAATACAGGGTACTGTGTTAACTATAGTGGATTAAATAACAATATTCTGCACTAGTAGTTTGCACAATACAAAGTTATCGCAACTTATTAAAAACAACTAGTCAGAATACCTACAGTTTTAAGCTATTGAATAGCTTTTATCGCGGGCTTTGAGCGCGGCAACCGAATCAAGAAATTCCATAACGAAAATAAACCTAACACCCCCCCTCTGACCGCACAGCATCGTCTAACGTCGTTTCAGTTCGGCAGACTTCGGCACGGTGTTTGTGTGCGTGCGACTAGACGTATGCGTGTAGACTAGCTGCTAACTGCTCATAACTGATTCTATCTCTTTTAGAGACATAGCTGCTTTTTGGCTGCGTAAAAAAAATACTGCATAAAAAAAATTATAATTGCATAAGTTGATAAAAAATGCTATGCAATAGCTTTACCGCGGCAGTCACCGAGTGCCACACGTATTTTTTTTTTTTTAATTAATAATTGGCATATATGTATGTCTAGTGTAATTTCGTATAAACAATACAATAGCTACCAAGTTTGACTTGAAAGCAAACAATCATTTTTTTTACCGAATTTTGCTTTTTTGAAAACCATAGATCATAGAAAATAAAATAAAGCGCTTAAAGCGACAAGTCTCTCAAATACAGGGAGCGTGAGAACCCCGAAAAGGAATTTATTACAATCAAATATATCTCGTCAATAAAGGGCCTTGGATTTGTTTTTGTTGATTTATGAATAAGAATTTATTCATTAGTGATTTTTGCTGAGTAACGACTATGAATTTAAGCATAAGAGTTAGGATTGGGAGGTCGTTGAACCAAGACCGACTAAATAGAAGCGTGGCGCTGCAGCTGGGGTATATATTTGTGTTTAGTGAGTCTTGGTTTTACTTATTCTTGTATAATCAAGAATATTAGTTGTAGTTTTTTAATACTTATTATGCACTCTTAATCTCATGTTGCTATCAAGGTTAATAAATTTTGGTGTTGCTTTAGAATTACTGTGTTTTATTTCTGTGGAACCCTATACCTACTAATGGTAAGTGGCGCGCGAGGTCCATTAATAGAATAAGTCACTCGTGACTGATATCAGTCCCTAACTATGCCAGCTTGATTGACCATGACGGCAATTCGAGCCTGATCCCGAAATGTGAGGATACACTTTACTGGGTTTATCGGCACGAACGGTGGATACTTCTCCGCCCCGGCAGACTGGGGAAATTACCACCATCAGTCCGCCTGCCACCTTTTATTGGATGGTTGTAAATTGTTGGAACTTCTTTTAAAAAATATTTTCAATATGTAATATGAAACCTAATGAGAAATTAGTTCTTATTTACATACAAAATGTATGTTATTATTATTAGCCATCCACTTTGGTCTTCTCTTGTCGAAGAATACCATGTTTTACACTATCGTAACATGGGGGTCAGCATATGGTCACTAAAACAGCAGAATCAATTTGAACGTCGAGCACGACCATAACTGTCATTAGTAAATTTTGAGACCATTGTCCTAGCTTTGATTTTCATACCGTCATATACAGATCGTATTCGAGTAACATTTTTTTTGCTTAAAAAAACAAATCACGCGGTTGGTATTAAAAATTGGAAAAACCGTTTAACGCATGTGCTTCCTTCTCGCTCGCACAATACAGCAAAATCTGATTGTACTTTTGAAAGATGTAATCGATAAATTACGGACATTTTAAGACATATTTGCACTTTACAAGTCCAACGCATCCTTGTCTTTGGTTATTCGACAGCTGCTATGTTCGACTTGAAACCAAAGCTCACTTTTTTTACCGAACTTTGTATGAAAACAATAGAGAATCGCCAAGTCGAACGACTTTGAAAGCGAAATAAATTGAATCAAAGCGACAAATGTAACACAGGTAGCATCATAAACTTGAAACGAAATTCAGTAATTCCCACTAACCAAACCCTCCCTTTTTTCTGTTTTAGTGTTGGTGATTCACCATGTCCAGTTGATTTATATAGTAATTATACGTTTTTTTTTAAATAAATCATTTAAACGCAATGTTGGCACAAATGCCTTAGTGGCGATTGCCAGTACTAGTATTCTAGTTTTAAAAAAGAAGAAATTCAGTAAAAGAAATAAGCGCCATTTCGATCGCGGAATATGTAATTCAGAGCTATATTCAGTTTAGGGAATTTGAATAGCTCTGAATATCCTAACTGCAATTTTCCAAAGAATTATAATTTGCATTAATAAAAACTAATAGAATATAAGTTATAGGTGAACTTATTACTAATAAATAAAACACATCCATATTAACACTCATTTATTGAGAAAAAAATTAGAACTATTTACAAGAACATAGTTTTTATGCTTCAACTTAAATACAAAAACTGAACATAAGGACATGTATGAAGAGGTTGATGAATGTCAAAGAAGCGAAAGAGGAATGTCGAGACCGTCGTACAACGCATAGGATTTGGCGTGAAGATATGTGTGTAAAGTGCCAGTTTTAGCAGTGCTACTACGGGTTCCCACCGAAACTAGTTTTGGCGGCAATTTTTTTTTTTATTTACATTATTATTACAGCTCTAGAGACTCCACTGTTGGAGATGGACCTTCCAGAACATATAATATCTCAAGAATTTGGCCTACAGTCGCTGTCCAGACGGGTTAGTGATGACAATTTATTAACGATAAGTTTATGACGGCAGTACGTAAGAAAAGTGTATTTCTCATTGGTACCGCGCCAGTTTGTTTTTTTTTTTTACTTTTTAATGGGGTGTATTACTAACTTTTTATCACGATTGATGGCGCATGATAGTTGGTACCTAACATAACTGTCAGTTGCATAGAAAACTTGTATTTTTATTACGAAATTTATTATTTTCTGGATATTATGCCGAAGTGAGCAGCTTTTAAGTGGACAAATCGAGTTTTCTAAGCAAAATAAAAAATATGGTGACCTCAAAATTGAGGTTCGATTAATAAAACCTTTTTTCTTTTTAAAAACGGTGTGCGCTTTCTTAATTCGTCTTTTAAGGTAGGTAACGTTAATTTAAAATACATTTTACTGTTATAAAAATAAAAAAACTACAAAACATTTTAAAATGATGCGATGTAGGTGTAAAACAAGGTACCAGTGCCGCTAGCGACATCTACGAAAAGCTTTGCCTGATACACCCCATTAGAGCATACCTAATAATTGTTTTTTTATTTGTTGCGTTTGGGCCTTGTTTCTTACAAACAACATTTTCATTTATTAAAGTAAATGAAAAAAAAAATCAATTTGGATTTTTTTGTACTACTTGTGCTACGATGATAAAAAAATGTAAATAGTAGTTGAATAGTTATTAATAAGATTAATGTTATTTTTACTATATATTACTGTTCATAGACCTTCAATAATGGAGATGGGCTTTCCAGAACATATATCTGGAGAATTTTGGCCTACACTTGCCACGCTGGCCAGACGGCTTGGCCAGGATATGATGTCAATTTTTAATGACACCCGCCCATCAATGGAGGACTACACCTGCGTAGCTTTAGCCGACCCGTGGTCACGGTCAATCAAATTGACTGAAATATATTATCGTGCAATTAAGTTATTTAGAAAATTAAATATGTTGTGTTCGTATTAATCAAGTTCTTTTGTACAACTAAACTATATAAAATAAATGGTAAATTCACATATAGGTAACTGTGAATACAATTTAGTCCAAATCTCAAGATGAATGATGTCCATAGATCGTTTTTTTTTTTTTTTTTAAGAACGTTTTTATAGCTGTTAAAAAATATTAATTGCAACAATTAACGTTAAAAACGGTGTACATTTCAAATTTAGTTTTATTTATATTTATAGTGTAGAAAAAAGTGTATTGTTATTATTCAAAAGAGACTTAACTAAAAAATATGGAAATAACATTATTTTTTATTATTTAAAAATAAAAATTATAATGTCAATATGAATATAAGGAGCCGTCTATTAATTAAGTGATTTTTTCTTTGCATTTTTAATCCCCCCCCCCCTCCCCCCTCATTCTTGGTGATGGTTAAAACTAACCCCACCCAAAATCACGCGTATTTTTAGTAACTACAAATAATGTTTTTTTTTTTTTTTAGATAATCTTTAAATACAATATAAAAATAAATCACGAAAATTAAGGACCATGATAAAAATGTCTAGACAGAAAGGTTGCAGGATGTTAGACGAAAAAATTAATAACATGATATTTTGCCCCACCCCCCCCTAGTGATATTTCGTGATTTTTGCAACCCCCCCCCCTTTTTCGAGTCTCACGTAATTAATGGACGCCCCCTAATAGTTTTAAATAGACCCAAGTTCACTTGTTACTTTGTAAATAAATTTACGGTGGCTCGAGTCAGTCAAAATTTGTATTGCTTTGTCTAATAATTACGATTTTATTGTGTGATAAGTTTATTGTGTGTGTGGTTATTCCGCGCTGTAAATTCTCATATAACCGACGTGTTTGGACAATATTGCCGCGAATCACTCCAATAAAAGCATCAAATTTTGTAATACTTAGAATTATGATGATCAATCACCCCGTATTTTTAAATTTGGTAAACTAATCTATAGTTAAATGTTAAATTATACCACAAAATTATATATGGTGTTATTCTATTGATAGAAACAAACCATATATAGGAATTATTATGACGGTTATTGCCTTCCGGGGTGGTCAGAAACAAGGATTTTAAAGCGGATTCATATTTAGCTAACTTTATGGCGGCCAAAAGTAATTCATTTTCATTCCAGCCTCGTGAACACAGCGTCCTAGACCTCCACTGCTGGAGATGGACCTTCCAGAATATATCTGGAGAATTTGGCCACCACTCATTTTTATGACAATTTATTAACGATTCCACAAGTTGGTATTAGTGCCGAGAAGGCTCTATGAATCTATGACTGCAGTACGTAAGAAAAGTGTATTTCTCATTGGTACGTATCTGTATTGAAGGGGAACCCATTGGTTCCGTCCTTAGTGTCTGCTAAACCTGATGCCAAGGGACACTCTTTCGCTTGAGCCTGCGGTGTGTGATGCTGCCGGATCCTGTCAGGTCTGAGGCGAGCACGTTCGGGTGTGATGGGAGTCTCAGTTGATACCCGAGGCTGTATGAGGTTATTTCCTCTCTTATAGTTTTATCCATAGACCTTGTGAATATAGCCTGAGGGCTTTGCTCTGAAATCTCTCCAGGATGTCGATGTTACAGTTGAATACTAGATCTGAATTGGTTTGAAGACGGTTTTGTGTCCAGCTGTTTGCATTTAGTCCATATATAGGGGATTTGAACCGACCTTTGTAGGATTTAAGAAACACATTCTTACAATCGAGCCACCATCGTCCCACAAGTGTATTAAACTTGAGAAATATCTTAAATAAATTATTGTGCCCCGACTAACAAACTAAACCCGGTACCTCCGAGTCTAAATCCACAGATTTAACTACTAGACCACGGATCATACATACATTTGTAGAAGCCAAATTTTTTGTATTATTTAACATTTATGGTTTGTTAGTTAAAGTTGTTTGTCTCTATCAATAGAATCACATGTTAGTCTAACGTAAGACGATACAAAGTAAATAATATATTTATATGTTTTCTGGTATATCTTCACTGTCAAAACAGCTGAGTTCATTGACGTCGATTCCTGTGTCATCTCTTTCGCAACTGTTTGCAAGTTCCTGAAAAAAAAAAAATATAACCTATGAGATATCATCGTCATCAGCCTGTGTCTCTTCACTGCTGGATGAAGGATCTTTCACCACCCTCATACAACCCCCACCAGCGACCTTCTTCAAGTCAGGTCTGCGGCAAATGGAAGCTTGCTAATTTTAAACATTTTAATATCAACGTTTAGAATTATATCATAGCTACCATGAATTTATGGATCAAACCCACTGTCAGTGTCCACATCTCTGCTGAGTACCACATTACCGGGAGAACGCACTGGTTCGAGATCCACTGCAGAATGGACGATGAGAGGATGTGCCGCCCATCCTAGCTGAATGCGTCTGTTAGCTTCTCAGAAGTTGGCTGTGCCTAATTTTATTTTAAGTTTTTTTATTTATAATAGTTTTTTTTTTTTAAGGTCTGTAGACTAACAACGACTGTACATAGTAGACCTTTCGGGGTGTTCAGAAACCACGCTTATGAATAAGTGGATTCTCATTTAGCCAACTTTACTACCGGCCAATTATGACAAGTGGCAAGCTCGTCGATGTCTCCAGCGTACCAAACTCGACAAATATCTCAAATAAATTAAATATTATGTTAAATGTAATTTTGTTTACATTTATAAATATTTTTGTGTCCCAACCAGGAATCAAACCCGGTAGATCCAAGTCTAAATCCACGGACTTAACTGCTAGACCACGGAGGCAGTTAGACCTGATTGGTCGATTCGTGTACTGCGACTCTAATGTTGGTTGGTACGTAACAGTTATCATTATTTATGTCATCATTCATCATTACAACCCCTAGGACACAGCGTCCTAGACCTCCACTGGTGGAGATGGGCCATCCAGAACAAATATCTGGAAAATTTGGCCTACACTTGGCTTTGACGAATTGGATAGTCTGTCCGAGGTAGATGCGATTTTGAACAAGCTTGATCATGATCATTGAATTGAGCGGGTTGGATGAGTCATGTCATTTTGTCCAAGTTCATTCCGTGACCAACCTGCTGTAAAGCTACGTTTAAGCCATTTAAAATATGCCTATTGTCGGTTGCAAGCCCGAGACACCATTCTTCTCATCTCTTTCCCACACACGATGGACCCGGCACCCGCACGGTGAATCCATGGAATGCTTAGAAATTTGTCTTCTTCTTTTTCTAGTTTTTTTTTTCAAAATGTTTTACACAATGGCTCCTCCCCTCAACCATTCCTTCCAGCTGTAATTGAGACGAAAAAAATATAGTGTATACCTTAATAACTTCAACCATGCTGTTGGCTTCGTCTAACATCTGTCGCTTGATTGTCAATTCTTCATTTAATTCATCAATTTTCTTTTGCATTTGATATTTTTCTTCCAAAAGTGTCTCAATTATTTTCCTGTAAAAGATATGTTTATATATTATTGTATACAAACGTCTATCTTTCGTTTGTATGTTTGTCAATCTTTCGTCTGCATATGTTGTCTATCTTTCGCTAGTATGTTTGTCCATCTTTTGTCTTTATATGTTCGTCTATCTTTTATCTGTATATATGTTTGTCTATCTTTTGTCTGTATGTATATATGTCTATCTTACGTCTATATGAATGATTGTTTCTCTTTTGTATATATGTATGTTTGTCTATCTTACGTCTGTATTAATGATTGCCCATCTTTTGTCTGCATCCATAAAAAAAATAACTTACTGTCTTTTCTCGGCTAATGGCTGCCAGTGGTTGTCGGCAGCTAAGGTGGGAGAAGTAAGTAAAGCCTCCGTTATGGTATTAGAGAATGTCACTTGGACTGATGCATTCTTTCTCTTAGGTACTGCTGGTTCAATGCTAAATATTAACAAAATAATAAACATTATAAAATGAAAATCACAAGTATTACACCTTTAGCCCAAAATATCTCCTCAATGACTCCTCCACTCAACCATTCCTTCTACCTGCCAAACAAGTTCCCACAAGGGATATTTACAGTTGTAAACCTCCATACCTTGAAAGTAATAAATGTTACAATTTTAAATATTTATGGTTATCTAAATATTTAAGTTATCCTAATTGAACTTACCGTTCCGTGGGAATTAAATATTCCAAAACACCACAACATGAAGTTGAATAAATATTATGATCTCACAGAAGAAATGATCAGGAACAGGTTCAAGACTCAGCTTTACGCAGTGGAAGTTGGTGCGAGAAGAGCAATATCTTTGCATCACTTACTGAAAGAATTGGGCCTAAGCAGGTCTGCCGTCAAAACATTTATTGAAAGAGCTTCCAAGACCGCATTAACGGCATCATACAGTAGGGAGAGAAGTAGAATGGTGGATAATTTGTTAAGTTTTTGTATACATTAACAATATTTTATCATAACATTTATATACCTGGACCTCGAGTGTGATAGTTCTATTCCTCGAGCATGGATAAGGCTTCTCTCTGTTTGACAGCTGAAAGGAATAAATGAGTGGAGAAAATATATGCTAACTTTGATGTGGTGCTGCCATAGGAACTGCTAGACACACACTTGTAGGGTGCGTTACTCTTTAAAAAAAAGGCTATTACTCGCGCAGACATGACAAAGTCCTAGGTGTTATCTGTGATGCAGTAAGTCTTTCTATTTATTATGTTTAAAACACGAGATTAGGTAATCATAACTTTATTGAGCTGTGTAGCATGTTTCTGAACCAATTTACATTCAGTATTGAACTACCTACTTGTATTTACATTTTATAAATAAAAACCAATCAAGTACCCACATCTACATATATGACACTATTGTAAGAGCCAGAAAGGGACTGACTACAAATAAAATTTTGACCACATTTGTAAAGGAAGAAAACCAAATCTCGATCCTTAGCGGTTGGTAGTTGGTACGAGAGGAGTTCCAGCAAATTTTTTGTACTATTTACTCAAAGAATTGGGCCTAAGCGTGACGTCAATACATTTATGAATTTGTCTTCTCTCTATTTCTTACCGTGGAGGGCTCTCTGTAGATCTCTGGTGTTTCAAATTTGTTAAGGATTTAGTAATCTCCTCCTTGATTGGTTGCGAAGAGCAGTTATTCTCATCTTTGTAAATTTCTACCTTACTGAAAATGATAAAAAAACATGTATTGGAACCAGAGATTATATATATAACCAGACAGGGCATGAAACCAAATCGTATGAGAATCAAAGTTAGACCATTCCGAACGTATGTTTTTATTAAGAGCGGTGGCGGCTTGGTTGTAAGAACATTTTCCTTATAATGCTAAAAAGATACACTTTTTTACATACAAATGTCATACATTTATAACACCACCATTCCCGTGAGGAGGAGAGCATGTTAAGCTGTCAGTCCCGGTTCCACTAATACCAACTTAACTTACACCCTCACCAACCCGTCGGGCCAATGTATGGAAAGC
The DNA here is from genome assembly GCA_910589645.1 of Tinea semifulvella. Taxonomy (NCBI): domain Eukaryota; kingdom Metazoa; phylum Arthropoda; class Insecta; order Lepidoptera; family Tineidae; genus Tinea; species Tinea semifulvella. The sequence goes on from OU342624.1 coordinate 792,511, forward strand.
CCAACTCCAACAGTGGAGGTCTAGGACTCTGTTTTAGGGGCTGTGATGTGATGATGATGTATGAATAGTATTTCCTGGTTATGTTCAATGTGCACTTTTCAATTATTTTGTTGTTTTACGGACAAGGTCGGCAACCAAAGATGACATGAAGTCAAATAAATATTATGATCTGACAGAAGAAATGATCAGGAACGAGTTCAATACTCAGCTTTATGCAGTGGAAGTTGGTGTGAGAAGAGTTCCACCAACATCTTTACTGCACTACTTATTGAAAGAATTGGGCCCAAGCAGGTTTGCCGATAATACATTTGTGGATAAGCTTCCAAGACGGAATTAACAGTATCATACAGTATTCTGTTGGGTAGGGAGAGGTGTAGAATGGTGGATGGTGAGTGTATTATCGCACAATAAAATAAAAAGGGAGGTCTGCTTTTCAAACCAGTCTGTTGTAGGTTGCCTGAGACACCAATCTTCCCATCTCTTACTATCACACAATGTACTCAGCACCTGCATGCTGAATCCATGGAATGCTTAGAAATTTGTCTTATCTACGGAAGTGTAAAAACACATTCTCCTTTAATAAGTTGACCCTGTGTCAGTTGATTTTCGTGAACAAATGTTAATAATTTATCTTTGGCAAGTTTTCAATTAAAATACACAGAAGTTGTCATTAAGAAATAGTTCTGCTATTTGATTATTAATGGCACTATTATAATCTCAAAAACACTTGACATAAGGTTAATATTAGCTCCTTGAATTGCTCAATAATATATTTTCTTAAATATCTAAAATATAAGAATCTTTTAAGTTTTATTGTTATGTTTTTAACAAATTAGATGCGAAGGGCTCGGGCAGTGCATGGGGGTAATTTTGAAAGAGAAAATCTTTTGAATTTGTTTGAAAAATAATTTGTTTCGACATATTTTTATTTTGTTTTTTTGTCAGTTTATTAATAAAATTACTGACCTAAATTTAATTATATAATGATAACTAAACTTACTGGATAAGAATATATTTAAATAAAATCAATTTTTGCATGCCACAACAATGGCTAAATGTGCAGAGCCAACATACTAACCATATTACCGTATGTACCACATTTAAAGCAAATAAACAATTTTGAATTTGAAATCATGTTTTATAAAGTAGAAGTTTTGGACATTAGGTGGCATATAAAATAATGAAACAATAATTTTGTATAAAAATGTGTGTGATGATGTTGCAACAGGGACAGAATAAATGAGACACCGCACCCACCTAATGGTAAGCGCTACACAAGTTCCAGAAATGGAAGCAACAGACCAAATACTATATTGTATAAATATATAATTAACAATTTAGGAACGTAATTAATAATAAAAAAATGTAGGTATTTGAAAATTGTACTTACGTTGACTTCACGCCAGAAATGCGTGTTTTCAGGTTCTTTGCTGGTCTACCCACCAAGCTTCCGCCAGTTTTGGCTGACGACTGCAGAGTTTTTAAAGAACTACGCAGGTTCTAAAAATAAATTCCAATGTTGAATTATTTAGTATTATATGAAAAAAGTGCAATTTCATAAGCTTAGGTTAGCCGGTTGATAAATGCTAAATATAATGACTACTAACCCTTTTTGTAGCACTCATTTTAGCGAATGCAGGATCTTCCAAGTTTCTGTTAGTATTATTAATATAAATAATCACACAAAGCTATTTGTAATTAAATAAAGAATTGTTTATTTCAGAAAATAAACACGATCCGACACAAACACAAGTTTGACAATTGATACAGTGTTGCTAATAAATAAATTTTAATGCCCCAAAAGTTTATTTAATAATATTAATATAAACTTTATTTCGTAAATCTAATTTTTACTTTTACAGTGTAATTTAAAGTTAATAAAAAATAATAATAATACTTTATATTTTTATTAGGTTTAGTTTCTAGTTATTTATTTTATTTTAGTAGTTTTTTTTATTTTAATTAGCTACAATTTACTAATAAAACCTTAAATAAAATAAACTATATTACAACAAAAACTAAATTTATCCTTAAAAAAAATACATAGAAAACAAAAATTAATAACTTGGAAAAATAATAGCTCCTCGAAAATAGCAAATCGCTGTCTTGTGGCAAGGTGCCCAATACACTAGCAGCATTTCCCCTTAGAATGAGGTGTATCACTAGCTTTTTATCACGATAGATTGCGCATGATAGATGGTACCTAATATAACTGTCAGTTGCATTGAAAACATGTATTTTTATTACAAAATTTATTATTTTCCGGATAGTATGCCGAAGTGAGCAGCTTTTAAGTGTACAAATCGATATTTCTAAGCGAAATCAAGGTTATGGTGATCTCAAAATTGCCGTTCTAATGATAAGTCCTTTTTTTCTTTTTAAAGACGGTGACCGCTTTTTTAATTAGTCGTTTAAGGTATGTCACGTTAATTTTAAATATTATTTTCTGTTATAAAAATAAAAAAACTACAAAAACATTTTTAAAATGATGCGATATAGGTGTAATACAAGGTACCATTGCCGCTAGCGACATCTACAAAAAGCTTTGCCTGATACACCCTTGGGGGGAGATTTCCAACTCCCTCACCCGTGGTAGATGAGTGGACTGTATATGGTTTGATGACTCCGTGAAGTCCAAAGAAAGGGGCAGAAGCACTTACCGGTACTAGAAGAAGACCAGCTCTTCTGATGCTGAAACTCTTTTCACATAAAACTAATAATCCAAGAACAGTTCCGACCGATAAATACACAAAAATTGAGCACACACGGTGTGTCGTCACCGAAACACAAATTGTTGACGTCCGCCGCCGACCAAGGCTGAGGTGCGACTCTCCCCACCGATGGGTCACAAAACTGGCTTTAACACACCCCATTAGGATACTTAATTTTTGTTAGAAAAAACTGCGAACCCTATAGTCACCAGAGACGTTAATGAGCGTTGAAACAATTTCTTTAGAGAAAGCTTTCAGTTCTGATCCCCACGGGCCTATCGTTTTTACAGCAAACGTTGAAAACAAGTAACTATTGCAAATCGTTTCGTATTTTCGACGCTTGCTGATCTGCGCTTGTTCCGCTGCATCACCAGATCTAACAGAAGTGCATTGAAGGGGCTAGGAAATTCAATTATTTATTTATTTTATACGTATATGTGAATAAATATAAATAAATTGCTCTATACATTTAGCTGAATTTGGGCAATACCGTAATTCTGCCAACATTCAATCTTACTCGGGTAAAAAATACCGCGCAAACATTTTCTTTGGCAAAGATTACTGTCTATGCAACCTCTCTTAATTTTTAAATGACTCAAATTCTTACAAAATTTATATTAACTAACACGTCTGGCAAGCGTGGGTTAAATGTGCCAAAATGAGTTTCTCAAGGATGCGATGATATTTTTATTTTAGTCATTTGAGTGTTCCTAGATTATATGGGACATCGCGATGTAATTTCCATGTATAGATCTTCCAATCGGCGTTATAAATCAGTTAGACAAGGAGGTACGACGTTAACAGAATTAGGGGAAACAAAATTTAATAGTATTAAGAAAATTCTAATTGCAAAAGCATATTATAAAATTAATGATTTTATTAATGACAAAGATGTGTGGAATATTTCTTTTTTAATAATCTATTTTTATTTTTGATTTACTTTACAGTTATTATGTAGAAATATTTTGAATGTAACAATTAGTTACTAATACATTATTGACTAATTAGTAAATACTGTTTATTGTGATACAGTAATATTTTTTATTACCTTATTATTATAATATAATTATTTTTTATGTAACATTTAGTTACTATTATGTATTTATTAACTAATATATAAGTTTGTTAACGGAATTGCACAGCAACATTTGGGTACTTAGGAAGGAATTGTTATGTTTAGCTTGTGTGTCTCGAAGGTCATTCTTAGTGTTCAGGTTCTCATGGTGTGGCGTGTCTGTGTCACAGTCAGTGCTGGTCTTCTGCTAACAGCTTACTTATTGGACCACTTTGCTGCTTAGTCTTCTACTAGCAGGAGTAGAATCATTCAAAATAATTAAATTAATGACGTTTCATAAATGCCTGTAATAGGTTTACGTGAATAAAGATATTTTGACTTTGACTTTGAAATAATACAATAAATACATTTAATTTGTGATATTTATATCCTCTCTGGTAAGGTGAAATAGCCTGGCGTTTGACCACCCCACACCTTTTACCCTTCTGTTAATAGTAGACCTATTATGGTCCTTGATAGCAGTGGATTATTGTTATAAACATAAGTTTGCTGCGCTTTAACTAGATGGAGCCTGTAAGTATCAGACGAAGGAATTTTAAATATTGTCATTTTACTTCGAACAAAATGGCCAATATTGTCCTTTTTTTTTTAAATGATGGCGTTTGTTATGACTTGTACATTTAAACAGGAGAAAATAATATTGGCATATATGAGAATGACATTAATTATACAATGAATTCAATAATAACATGGCTAAATAAGAATAATTTACAAATTAATTTAACTAAAACTAAATATTTACAATTTTATAATAAAGGTGGAAAACCATGTAACCTAAACATAAAATATCAAAATGACAAAATTGACGAGTGTAAAACAGCAATATTTTTAGGTATAAACATAGACTCTCATTGTGACTGGTTTAGTCACATAGAAAAAGTATGTACGAAAATCAATAGATTTGTATACCCACTACGTAGACTTAGTATTACTGCGTCACGACAAACCGCACTGACTGCCTATCACGGCTACGTAGCCTCAGTTCTGCGATACGGATTATTACTATGGGGTAACTCGTCAAAAATTAACAGAATACTGATTGCCCAAAAGAAGTGTGTAAGAGCTATATGCGGTGCAGCCCCCACTGACTCTTGCAGGCCGCTATTTAAAAGCCTAAATCTTATGACTATAACAGGCAGACTATAACAGACGAAGTAGTCACATTTATTAGGACACACAGTGACCTATTTACTTACCAAAAGGACTTTAAAAGTAGTCGACATCCAAACACTATTGCCTATACTAAGACACCAAAAAGCAGAGTTTTCGATAATAACTCTTACGTTATGTGCATTCGTATTTATAACAAGTTACCAGAGGTTCTCAAACAATTACCCAATAATCAGTTTAAATCTAGAATCAAGAAGCTATTAACAGAGTGTTGCTTTTATTCGTTAAGCGAGTTTTATTCATACAAATTTAGAAATTGTAATAAATAATTGTAATAAATTGTATTAATCAACTGACCATAATCTCGCATACGAGTATTATCTTATGCGAAATTTCTTAAATTCATGACATTTTATTTATTACATAAATTATTTTCAGTGTATAAATTAGTAATTAATTAAGTTAGTATAAATTTGTGTGCCAGAAATGGCGGAGTATGTGAGCTATTCTAAAACTATGTACCTATTTACCATATTCCATACAAATAAATATTATTTCATTTCATTTAATGGCCAGCCTCTATCTAGCTACGCGAACCAATCAAAAATCTATGTAAACAATAAATAAAACAAGCAAATGTTTAAAACTTTTTATTCAAAAATCCTTAATGCTAACAGTCTCGTTGAAAAAACTTCAAAAAGCTTTAATTTCATAGCAAATTATTTTAATGTTTTTGATAATCACTAATCTACAGTGCTAACGGCGACTGCAATCCACGAATTAGTCAACGTGACTTTACTATGAAATTAAACACAATTGAATTACATATATTTTTACGTTATTTTTTAAGACACTAGTACTGAGGTAATAAATTAAATTAAAATGAAGTACTTATAACACCATCCTTCTAATTATGAAATTGGAAGAACAGTTAAGGAATCGACTGTCCAACCTGACTCAGATTTATGTTAGCTGATTTGATAAGTCGGTTAAAAAAAAGTTGTTGAATACACAGATTAAAATAAACAGATTTGATGAGTCAGTTAAAAAACAACTTGTTGAATACACAGATTAAAATAAACAGATTTAATGAGTCAGTTAAAAAAAAACTTGTGGAATACACAGATTAAAATAAACAGATTTAATGAGTCAGTTAAAAAAAAACTTGTGGAATACACAGATTAAAATAACTGATTTGATGACTCAGATTTAAAAATAACTGATTTGATGACTCAGATTTAAAAACAACTGATTTGATGACTCAGATTAAAGAAACTAATTTGATGTCTCAGATTTAAAATAACTGATTTGATGACTCAGATTTAAAAATTACTGATTTGATGACTCAGATTAAAAAAAAACTGAAATGATGACTTAAACAAATAAAAACTGAATTAATGACTCATTATATAAAAAAACAAATAAAGGATGGTTTATAGGTAAATAAATCGAATCTCTTTCACGTCTAAGCAGACATTTATAGTTGCCGGCAGTTAAAAGGAGCGCTAGATGGAATCATTTTGTACTAAAGTTGATTTTATAGTTTATTGTTCAAACCATATTGACTCGGGTCCGGATTAATAGTCGTTGCTCCGCCAGTGCTTAGTACAAGCTATTGCTCAGAACTCTCACAGTGACAGTTTTTAAGAGCAACGATTAATCCGGACCTAAGACTTGAAAAGACTTTGAAAATATTGGATTATGTGAGTGTGAGGGATGCGTTAAATTAAATTATAAATTTAAATACAGCTTTTTTGAATTTAGAAAAAAGTAAATATTTTTTTGTCTATGACATCCAGGGGCCAGCAGTCTCGACATTTAAAAGCGATGGCTAACTTAGCGATTTAAGGTGGCCATTGACTAGCCTTCCGTATATTGTTTTTTTAAACGACGTCACAGCCTTGAATTACGTCTACGTCAATTCAGTTTATTTTACGTTTCGTCGCCGCTAGTGACGACGTCAGCTTTATAATCTTGTTGAAAATGGCATCGCGAACGCTGAATCAACAGTTTGTTAAATAATCGAATAGTTTAATTAAAAAGGCGTCCGTTTGGATTGTATAGTGACTACTTTATATGTCAAATTAGCGATTTTCGCAAACTATTTAACGATGAAATTTAACCCCTCTTTCTTACCATGCATAATTATAATTATTGTTTTAGATTATAAGCTGACACGGCCCTTTTACAGCCACGAATTTTTATTTATAGACATAAATATTAATATTACTAGATAGTAAGCTGACACGGCCATTTTACAGCCACGAATTTATATTTAAGGACATAAATGTTATTAGATTATAAGCTGACACGGACTTTTTACAGCCACGAATTTATATTTAAGGACATAAATGTTATTAGATTATAAGCTGACACGGCCCTTTTACAGCCACGAATTTTTATTTATAGACATAAATATTAATATTACTAGATAGTAAGCTGACACGGCCATTTTACAGCCACGAATTTATATTTAAGGACATAAATGTTATTAGATTATAAGCTGACACGGCCCTTTTACAGCCACGAATTTTTATTTATAGACATAAATATTAATATTACTAGATAGTAAGCTGACACGGCCATTTTACAGCCACGAATTTATATTTAAGGACATAAATGTTATTAGATTATAAGCTGACACGGCCTTTTTACAGCCACGAATTAAATTTTAAATAAGTACAAAATCCTCGGTTATGGCAACAATGTTATATTTATTATAATTGTATTGCTGTTAGATTCGGTCCAGCCATGGCTGCTAATAGTATATTTTTTATAAATATATATTCTCTTGTATTGTCTTATGATTTGATTTGATTTGCAGACTGAAAATGTATTTTTTTTCATTATGCATGGGGGAGGGTGGAGCGATTAAAGTCAGCTAGACGTATATTGATGCTATGGTGGGGACTTTGGCTCGGGTGGCAGTGCTGTGGCCCTGGCTACCGGAATCTGTGTACTTACAATGTAATCACACCCTAAATGTATGTGTTGTCCCAAGTACTAACAAATCAATGTATTGTGTTGTATCATACTAACCACCCCATTTTCCATTATAGTTAGCAAGTTTTACTAATTTTTATTTTTTTTGGGTCTCTTCTGATGGATGATGAATGAGATGATAGGGAAGGCAAAGGGTCTAGCCCATACAGCCAAGTCTGACGTAATATATCTTTCTTTTTTATGAGTTAATGAGGTCATCATCAAATTCCAGATGCTGCAGAATTTGATGCTTTTCTTGGAGTCACTCGCGGCACCATAGCTCTGTTTGAGCTATGGCGCGTTGGGTAAAATATGGGAGTTGACAGCGCGGAAAAACCGCAAAAAATAAACTGCTATTTGTGCCCCATATTGAAAGTACAATTTATCGTTTTCCATATTTTACTAGTTAAAAAAAAGGAGAAGAAGACAGCAGCCAGCTGAAATTTTTAGGCATTTTCTTCTAGTGTTGCAAAGGATTATACTAACCTTTGGAACTAATGATATTGACCAAATCATCTTCTTGGATTTTGTAAGTGGCAACACTTTTTTATGAATTACCCACCGAAATCGCTAAGATTGCAATCTGTCGAGACTGCCGGCCCAGCGGTCATTCTATCTGCCGGTACCTGTACATAGGTACATTTATTTATTTAGCTTTAGTTATATAACTCCATCGCCAAAAATTACGCCTTTCTAGTGTTAATGAGTTATTACTTATTACATATTGTTAAAAAATAATTTATTTATAGTCAAGTTTTAAAATGTAGCATGTTACTAAAAGCAGTCGCCATTTTGTTTTTTTTTGTATTAGTTAATATCAAAGAATTCCTTGATTATTTCTAGAATGTATATATATTTTTATACTAGCACGACTTGTGACCTTGCTCCTACTTGATGGTAAGTGGTCCATGAATGTTAGCAACTGGAATCAGACAATCATGACTGACTTCAGTCCCTAATACTATGCCGGCTTGACTGGGCATGATGGCAATTCGAGCCTGATCCCGAAACGTGTGGATACACTTTACTGGGTTTATCGGCACGAACGGTGGATACTGGGCAAATTTCCCCTTTCAGTCTGCCTACCACCTAAATCCGAAAATATTTTTGGTCCGGTCTCTAGTCATTAGATTATTAGTATTATTAAAACAAATTTAAAATGGCGGCTTTTAAAAAAAAGCTAATAATTAGTTTAGTTTTTTTGGTTCAATTTAAGATTCTTGTGTGGCTTCTGCTTCTTCGTCTTCAAGTGCGCTGACACTCATGTCAATTCCTGTATCATTGTTGTCATCATTTGCCATTTCCTGTAAATTTTTAACATTACTGTTTAATTTATTTAATAATTAAAAAAGGAAAGTATCATCACAACTGTATCCCTTCCAGGGTTGTCAGAAACCACGCTTATCACATTTAGCCATCTTCATTTAGCTATAGGCCAATGAAGTCGAATAAATATTATGATATCACAGAAGAAATGATCAGGAACGGGTTCAAGACTCAGCTTTACACAGTGGAAGTTGGTGCGAGAGGAGTTCCAGCAAAATCTTTGCATCACTTACTGAAAGAATTGGGCCTAAGGAGGTCTGCAGGAGATACGAGCTTCCAAGACGGCATTAACGGAATCATACAGTATTTGGTTGGGTAGGGAGAGGCGTAGAATGGTGGATGGTGAGGGTATTATCGCGCAATAAAATAAAAAAGGGAGGCCTCCTTTTCTTAAACCAGCCTATTGTCGGTCGCAAGCCCGAGACACCATTCTTCTCCATTAACACCTCTAACAAGGGATTAGCCGAAAATCTGCGCTGTGGCCCAGGCGCAGCTCCATGCTGAGCTGATTCCCTATCTGTCACCACACATCTTGTGTATACTACCATCTTTATTTGTTTAAGTTGTGTTAATTGATATGTGGCAAATAAAATATTTTTCTTTCTTTCTTTCTTTATTCTTCTCATCTCTTACCCACACACACGATGGACCCGGCACCAGCACGGTGAATCCATGGAATGCTTAGAAATTTATCATCGTCTGTCCCAACCAAGAAACGAACCTGGTACCTCCAAGTCTAAATCCACAGACTTAACCGCTAGACCATGGAGGCAGTAGTAATTAATTAGAATATATTGTTATTTTAAATTATTAAGTACCATTAATTAATAATATTAAATCATAATTAGAGTTTTTATGGGGTCTAAATTAGGTCTTGCAAAATAGCAAGGCCCAAATCAAGACCACCGATATACGGGCCCGACCCACTTGACCGCCTCCGTGGTAACAAACATTGCCGTGAACTGGGGAGGTCGTGGGTTCGATTCCCACCGGGGGCAAGTTGTGCATTGTATAATTTGTCTCAGCCTGGGTGTTTATATGTATATATTAGAGTATAATATGAGAAGACAAATTTCTAAGCATTCCATGGATTCACCGTGCGGGTGCCGGGTCTATCGTGTGTGGGTAAGAGATGAGAAGAATGGTGTCTCGGGCTTGCGACCGACAATTGGCTGGTTTAAGAAAAGGAGGCCTCCTTTTTTTCTATTGCGCGATAATACGCTCACCATCCACCATTCTACTTCTCTCCCTACCCAACCAAATACTGTATGATTCCGTTAATGCCGTCTTGAAAGCTCGTTCCATAAATGTATTGACGGCAGACCTGCTTAGGCCCAATTCTTTCAGTAAGTGATGCAAAGATTTTGCTGGAACTCCTCTTGCACCAACTTCCACTGCGTAAAGCTGAGTCTTGAACCCGTTCCTGATCATTTCTTCTGTGAGATCATAATATTTATTCGACTTCATGTTGTGGTCTTTTGGAATATTTGATTCCCACGGAACGGTAAGTTCAATAAGGATAACTTTTTTCAAGTTCCGAGAAAACACTAAGATGTCTGGCCTATAGGCTGATACAGCTAGTTCATCAGGGATCCTATAATGGTGTTCAAATGTATCCATGAGAATTTTCCAGTCTGATGCGGCGCCAAGGATCGAGGTGGGCTTGCATTTAGTTTTCGTGCTTTGCCCTTCCTTTACAAATGTGGTCAAAGTTTTATTTGTAGTCAGTCCCTTTCTGGCTCTTGCAATAGAAAGACTTACTGCTTCACGGATAACACCTAGGACTTTGTCATGTCGGCGTGAGTAATAGCCCTTTTCTAGGAGAGTAACGCACCCTACAAGTGTGTGTCTAGCAGTTCCTATGGCAGCACCACACAATGTACAGTTCTTTTCCGTAGCTTTTCCCCACCTTACCAGATTACTCTGGTCCGGGAGGGACATTTGAAAAGCGTTTAGGTAGAACTTTAGCAACGCCGGAGACCAATCGTACATTAGTGTGCGCCACTTTAGGGCTGGAGGGATGCAAAAATCGCCCAAAGTTAGCCAGTCATTTTGAACTTCTAGAGTCATCGCGTGCACTCTGTATTCATGCTCTTCATCTTTCCTGAGGAAGGATTTTATAACCTCTTTGTCACTTTCTTTTTTCTTCCAGCCAATGCCTCTTTTGTCAGTCTGGGCACCTGTCATGAATTTCTTGAAGAATAGTAGTCTCGGTTCCATATCTGAGACCAGAGGGTCTCTTGGAAGGGATGAAATTGTATTATCCTGGGAGCTGGTTAGAATTTGATATTTGCTTATACGTAGATGTTTGTATAATTCAGATGGTCTTTTCAGATCCATTCCGAAGTTTCTCCGTCCTCTAAAGAATGTTGAGGAGTCAGCACCCTGGGCTAATCCAAGCCAAGACTTCAATGTTCTTATGACGTCCGCGTCCAGACTTGATAGTAGGCTTTTGTTGAAATCATATACTAGGAAAGGCCAAGTGAGGCGAGATGCTAAGTAGTTGTCATATATCCAAGCTTTTTTGACATTGCTTATAGGCTGTTGAGTAACCCTATTCATGTCGTCAGTGAATTGTTTTACAACTACTTCTAGGGATGGTGTTTTTCCCTGAAAATTTATCCTTCTGCCAAGAAATTTAAAGGGCATGGTTTCATTTACCGGAGCTATTCTCTGCCCTGCTATACTCAGTCCAGGATCATAAGACGTAAATGTAGTGTTTCGCCTAGCCAGACATAGGCTGAAGCATTTTGATGGTTTCGTTCTCATTCCCTTTGTCCATGAGCAGAAATCATCCACTATTTTCAGCAAGCCCTGGCATTGCTTGGGATTTCTTGTTATCACCGCCAAGTCGTCTGCAAAAGCTAAGACGGATTCCGTATAGATGTTGTTTTGTTTGAATCTATATCCCCACTTCTTCTCACGAGATTTAAGTTTGTCGATTAGGATATTGATAATTATATTAAAAGCTACAGGTGATAGGCAGCAGCCTTGGAACAGGCCCACATTGTATTTTAGTGTGTCTGTGTAGCCGTCCTTGTTTGTTAGGACAAATCTCAAGTTCTTGTAATAATTGGCAATTATATCTCTGATTAGTGTTGGAAAGTTATACCATTTTAGCGCAGTTTGCAGCAATTCATGTTGCACCGACCCAAATGCGTTTTCCAAGTCGATCCAACAGACGCTTAGTTGCCGCTCCTGTTTCCTGGCATCCTTCAAACACTCAGCGAGTAAGGTGTTGTGTTCTAAGCAGCCAGAAACTCCCGGCAAAAAACCTTTCTGGTGCTGGCGTGAGAAGTACTCGTTCTTGATCATAAATCGGGACATTCTTGCTTGTACTATGGAGAAGATTTTGGACATTGTATTCGTCAAAGCGATCGGTCTTGCATCTTTGGGATCATTTACCTCAGTTTTCTTTGGTATGAGAACGAAGACTGCCTTGCCAAATGCCTTTGGAACTTGATTAGTAGACCAGATTTTTCGATATATATTATATACATGCTTACGGGTGTGAGGACATTTTTTATATACAATGTACGGAATGCCATCTGGGCCTGGTGTTTATTAACCATCTAGTTTCCGTAACACAAGCCTCGTAGCTTACCACGGAAACTAGATGGCGCTGTGTGACCTGTCTGGAAATATTTATTATTTACTATGATGTGGGCTAAGTTCAATGACCTGGGAAGTAGTGGGGATACCACACTGGTCTACCACTACTTCCCAATCTTGGTTTTTGGTTATAATTAAATTTTTGTCAATAAATATTTAACAACTACCGAAAAACTGCCTCCCTGGTCTAGCGGTTTAGTCCGTGGGTTTAGACTCGGAGGTACGGGGTTCGATTCCTGGTCGGGACACAAAAATATTTATTAATAAAATAATTACATTTCATTAATATTTCATTCATTTGTGATATTTCTAAAGTTTGGTACGCTAGAGACCTATACTGATTGGCCTATAGTAAAATTGGCTAAATGCGAATCCGCTTATTTATAAGCGTGGTTTCTGAACCCCCGGAAGGGAAATGGTTGTGATGATACTTTTTTTCTAACTACCGAATAAGTAGTTTTACTCTAGAAGACTCCCAATACGACTTATATATTATTTTTAAATATTTAAACAAGAATAGAACAAGTCTCAGGAATCGTAGAATGAGGGGAGATATAATTGAGACATTTAAAATTCTAACAGAAAGGTATAACTGCCCCCACCTAGCCAAAATGTTTAGGTTTAACACAATGATATTTCCCCGCCGTGACCACGGAATGAAGCTTATGAGAAAATCCAGCAATACAAATATAGGATATCACTTCATGAATAACAGAGTTGGAAATATGTGGAACAAAATACCAGAAGACATATTAAAGTCCTCAACTGTAAACACTTTTAAAAACAGACTGGACAAGTGGCTAGTGACAATCGAAATAGACTATGGTGATAACTGACAATTTTTGCGCCTTATCATATTTAAAAACAACTTTAAGGTTGTCTATTTATTGTCTATTAATTTGTATATCGCCATACCCATCCTTTATCCCTCTCATACGCACTAGCGGAAGGGTGTGCCTATCTCGTTCTAAAACCTGCGAGATATTTCCGAACGCACCTTGCGCATGGGAAGAAAGTGAACATTATTGAACGCGACCCAGCTGTCAGAAGCGTCAGTGAAAATGTGCCAAGGTCATTGCTTGCACAGAATTTGAAGAAGAGACATCAACCGCTCGCAATTTCGAAATTGCGAGAAAAGAAGCCTGCCCGCGGCCAGCAGCAACCTGGCGACCCAAGGAAAGCCCAAGACCACCTGCAGCGAATACAAGTAAGTGCGTGTGAGCGTCCAGCCCCTTCATACAGTCCACTATTATAATTTATTAATTTTTGCTCTTTTTCACGCCCGTCCATTTGGCCTCTTACGAGCCGGTTTTCCTATCAATTCCTGCCTATTTCCTATCCTTATAGGTATATGTGTAGTCTATTGTATTTATATGATAATTCCTGTAAATTTTATACGATATTTCGTAAACCCGCGCCGCAAAACTTTACATTTCTTGTCAAACTTTTGTGTTACAGGAATCAATCTTGCATTTAGGTCATTTGGGTATTGGGTTATTTGGCTTACTATTGTTATTAGGTACAAATATATATAAAAAAGGGAAAAACCATTTTTTTGTGAAAAAAGTTTTGGTACCCACCTGTTATAAACCCGCTTACTGTTAGCTTAATTGTTGTTTTATAGGTCTGAATAGTTATTTGTATGTTGTAATACTCACCCGCACAGCTTATAAACACATAAAAGTTACAATATTTTATAAAATAATAGGATAATTTGTACCAAGATGTCTGACAATGAAATTAAACTACAAGTTGCATTGTCTAAGCGTAATTCATTGTTTTCTCGCATTCAATCAATATATAATCATTCAAAGAATGTTGATGACGAAGCGTCGAGGGAAGTATTTGTTTCCTCATGTGTAAATTTGGATGAAATCCGCACAGAGTTCCACAAGGTTGTAGATGAATTTAATTTATTGTCGCTTAAAATAAAACCGGGTGCGCTTATTGACGACCAGTCATGGTCATCATTTGAAGAGCTGTTTTGCCGTATTAAATATAGATATACATCATTGTTGTCCTCGCAATCATCGGTAAAAAGTGAAAAACATGGAGATTTTTCCCGGCAACAAACCAGACTACCCCCAATTGAACTTTTATCATTTGATGGTGATATTAAAACATGGCCAATATTTTATGCCAGCTTTAAGGCTACGGTTCATGATAATGCATCACTCAACGATTCAGAAAAGTTGTATTATTTGATGGGAAAGCTCTCGAGTAAAGCGCAACTCGCATTTGCTGGAACCCTGCCTTCTGCAGAAAACTACCTATTAATATTAAAAAGTCTTACGGATAAGTATGAAGATAAACGGCTACTTGCCGCTTTATATTTAAATCAAATATTCGAACAAAAACCTTTTACTTCACCGTCAATAGCGAATTTTGAATCTTTTTTGAATAAATATGTAGCATCGGTTAACTCTCTTAAAAAACTAGATATACGGGAACTAGAAGACTTTATATTTTTGAGCATCGCTCTTAAATTACTAGATTCTGACACCACTCAGGCATTTGAAATGAGTCAGAGAACCGTTCAGATACCCTCATTTAGTGATTTAGTTTATTTTGTCAAGGATCAGATGCGAATATTACAAAATACTATGTCTAGTTCTCAGCATTATGTCGCTAAGAAAGGTGTTCGTCCGTATAATGATAAACCGCTCAAAATACCGCAACAACAAACATTTGTCTCCGTCTCCAAACCACATAAATGTTTGTGCGACAATATTGTGCATGAACATTTGTATTTGTGTCCTGCGTTTACAGAACTAAAACCCGTTGATCGATACAATCACGTTAAGGATTTAAAGGGATGTATTAATTGCCTAAGTATTAAACATAAAACTTTTACCTGTCATTCTAAACAAATTTGTAAAACGTGCAAAGGCAAACATCACTCCTTACTACATTTTAATAAGGAACCAGCGGGTCCTGATAATTTAGTAAACGCTGCCACCTTGCCTAAGGCTATGGAGCCAACCCCTTCTACCTCGACTGATCCTGCTGCCAGCTGTTCCAGGTCCGAGTCAGCGAACATTTCATTTTGTGCAACGTCCATTGCTCGTTCTTGTGCTAACGCTGCCCAATCTCACATACAAAACCCGCAATGTAAAGTGCCCACTACTATTTTATTAGCTACTGCCGTTGTTTTGGTTAGAGATTCTAACGGAACGGAACATAAGGTACGGTGCCTTTTGGATAGTGCATCTCAGGGCAATTTTATAACTTATAGTTGTTGTGTTCGATTGGGGCTTAACAAGTTAATCAGTTCAAATAATTTAAAGGTAAAGGGTATTGGGGGAACAGAGAAAATGGTTCAGGGTTCTATATCCTACCAATTTTCTTCAAGATTTAATACTAAAGTAAAATATAATATTGTGTCATTAGTAGTTGATAAAATTACTGAAAATTTACCTACCACATTAGTGGATATATCCGCTTTACCCTTCTTAGAAGGATTACCGCTCGCAGATGAATCGTTTGGTGTACCCGGTCCAATTGATGCCCTCATTGGAGCCGCTTTGTTTCCGCATTTACTACTCCCAGGTGTTATTGGGAATATTAATATATCCGCACCTCCCGCTATACAAACTGTTTTGGGTTATGTTATAATGGGTTCAGTTCCTGTTCTTCAAGATCGTCAAGGATCAGCTTCGACTCAATGTTTTGCGACTCAAGCTGATGACGCTTCGCTAGACCCTATCAATACGTTGCTCAAACGGTTTTGGGAAATTGATGAATCGCCAGTCTCCGCAGCTCAGGAACACTCAGTCGGCGAGATTGAGTGTGAGCACCATTACCGCACGACCACCGTTCGAGATAAAGACAGTGGTCGGTATACGGTTGCATTACCGTTTTGTTCAGATAAATTTTTACTTGGCGATTCTTATGACATTGCTTATAAGCGTTTTTTATGTTTGGAGAAGAAATTAGAGTCAGTACCGACGTTCCGCGCCGCTTATAATGATGTCATCAATGATTATATTACTAAAGGTTTTTTAAGTCCTGTACCGCTTTCAGAATTAAATGATAATAATCCCGCTTATATTATACCGCATCATGCAGTTTTTCGCTTAGACAAAACTACAACAAAGATTCGCTCAGTTTTAGACGCTAGCTGTAAAACCACATCAGGGGTTTCACTAAATGACATTCTTCATAGTGGCCCTAATTTACAAGGTGATTTATTTACAATAATTTTAAATTTTCGATTATTTCAATTTGTATTGACAGCTGATTGTAAGCAAATGTTTTTACAAATCAACGTTCAGAATAGCGACCGTCGCTTTCAACGTATTTTGTACAGATTTAAAATTGATGATCCAATAAAGGTTTACCAGTTTAAAACCGTGTGTTTTGGAGTAAGGTCTAGTCCATACCATGCCTTACGCACAGTCCAACAATTAATTAAGGACGATGGCGATATGTTTCCAAACGCACGCGACGTGGCAAGTAGCTTCTTGTATATGGATGATATAGCGTGTAGCATTGAATCCGAGTCTCTAGTTTCTCAAACTGCTCGCGAACTGATAGAATTGTTTAAGCGCGGACAATTCGATCTCTTGAAATGGTCGAGTAATTCACCGTCAATATTAAAGGACGTACCCGCATCGCATAAATTCGAACAGTTCGAGTTTGATAAGTCCATAGACCATAAAGTATTAGGTCTATTATGGTCAAAGTCAAGCGATTATTTTGAATTAAGTATCAAAGTCCCTCCTAGCGATAAATGCAGTAAAAGGATAATATTATCCACTGTCGCGCGCTTATGGGATCTGATGGGATTCGTTGCTTCAGTTATTTTATATGCAAAGCTTCTTATCAAGGAATTGTGGATGTTAAAAATAGACTGGGGCGATGCCCCCCCGCCTAGTATACGTAAATTATGGAGCCAATTTTGTTTGGAGTTACCGCAATTAAATAAATTTATAATACCGCGTTTTTTAGGTGTACAGCAAAACTGTACCGTTCGTTTGCTAGGATTCTCCGACGCGAGCGAGCGAGCGTACGGAGCTGTCGTCTATATGCATGTCACGATTGACAGTAACGTATTAGTAACATTGGTATGTGCAAAGTCAAAGGTTTCGCCCGTTAAGTCTGTGTCTATCGCTAGGCTAGAGCTTTGTGCTGCTGAACTAATGTCAAAGCTATTACGCCGTGTTCATGATACTTTTATTCCTCGATATAGTATTACCGCACTTTATGCGTTTACCGATTCTAAGGTAACGCTTTGCTGGCTTAATACCGAGCCAAATAGATGGCAAACATTTGTCGCTAACAGAGTAGTGACAGTGAAGACTGCAACCGGGATGCTAGTGCGCCCTGTTGTGCGGCTTTGCCCGCTGCCGACCCAATAGGTGTTGGTCAGTCTTTAAATAATCACTTATTAGTTTTATTATTATTATTTTACTTTTCGATCTAATGTTAAGATTTTATTTGTGCTTATACTTACTATTTTCTTACACTTAATGTTAGGTTGAATATTTGTTTTTCTTTCCTATTGCTATTAGGTAGCTAGGTACACTTAAGGGGTATGGTCAGGTGACTATATGCAAGATTGATTTTAGAAAGCCATCAGTTTCTAATTGCGTAATTTTCACCATTTATTTTTAAAGGCGACCCTTTAAGGCCGGGGGGATGTTTGCGCCTTATCATATTTAAAAACAACTTTAAGGTTGTCTATTTATTGTCTATTAATTTGTATATCGCCATACCCATCCTTTATCCCTCTCATACGCACTAGCGGAAGGGTGTGCCTATCTCGTTCTAAAACCTGCGAGATATTTCCGAACGCACCTTGCGCATGGGAAGAAAGTGAACATTATTGAACGCGACCCAGCTGTCAGAAGCGTCAGTGAAAATGTGCCAAGGTCATTGCTTGCACAGAATTTGAAGAAGAGACATCAACCGCTCGCAATTTCGAAATTGCGAGAAAAGAAGCCTGCCCGCGGCCAGCAGCAACCTGGCGACCCAAGGAAAGCCCAAGACCACCTGCAGCGAATACAAGTAAGTGCGTGTGAGCGTCCAGCCCCTTCATACAGTCCACTATTATAATTTATTAATTTTTGCTCTTTTTCACGCCCGTCCAATAAACTTTACACCAGTGCTTGATATAGGCATATCAGCAATGCTCTGTTCGCATATTAATCTATAATAATAATAATGTTTAAGTGTGCGAGAAGAACGAGAGAAATGGCGAGAGGGATGCTAATATTGGTTACCTTGATGACATCTACAAAGCTGCTGGCCTCTTCTAACATTTGCTTGTAGAGGATTATTTCCTGTTCCAATTCCTCTACTCTTTTCTTCATTCTGTGTTTCTCCTCCAAAAGACTCTCTATTGTATGCCTTTAAAACACAATTTTAATTTATATTAGAATTAAGATAGCCAATACAAGAACAGCAAAGTTTTTTTTTTGTTGATAATAGGAGTAAGCTTTCATCATTACAACTTCTAGAACCATTTTTTTTTTATACGGAGCACGACATGTGACACCGCTCCCACCTGATGGTAAGCGGTACGCGAGGTCCAAGAATGGCAACTGACGCCAGCCTCAGACGACCGACATCAGTCCCTACCACTATGCCGGCCTATAAAGATACTTTTTCACTTCGTTTGAAGGACTCCAGGTTATAGGAATGGGGGAACACACTGGCTGGGAGAGCATTCCACATCTTCAGCGTGCGACAGATGTAAGAGTCTCCAAATTTGTATGTACGCATAGGGATAGTGGCTACGGTATGTGGATGCATATTTTGGCCTGTGCGAGTGGTTTGGTTGCGGAATAGACAAGAAGGGATAAGGTTGTGGAGCTCTTAAGAACATTCACCGTAGTATATCTTGTAGAACCAGGGAGTATATCTTGTAGAGAGGGAGGGAACTCAGGGAGGCCACATCTCGGCGAAGCTGCAGCGATTCAAGAGTTTTAGACACTGTAGTATCGTCCATTATTCAAATAGAACAAAGCGTCCAAGACCTCCACTGTTGGAGATGGTAGGTGGACTGATGATGGTAATTTCCCCAGTCTGCCGGGTCGGGAAGTATCCACCATTCGTGCCGATAAACCCAGTACAGTGTATCCACACGTTTCTGGATCAGGCTTGAATTGCCGTCATGCCCAGTCAAGCCGGCATAGTGTTAGGAACTGATGTCAGTCATGAGTGTCTGATTCCAGTTGCTAACATTCATGGACCTCACGCGCCGCTTTACATCAGGTGGGAGCAAGGTCACATGTCGTGCTAGTATAAAAAAAAGATGGGCCTTCTAGAACATATATCTGGAGAATTTAGCCTACACACACTGGGCAGACAGGTTGGCGACGATCTAATGTCAATTTTTAATGACATTTTCATTAATGATTCCACAAGTTGGTATTAGTGCAATCGGAACCGATCTATGCATTAGAGAAATACCAAGCCCAGCTCGCTGAGCAACCTTGAATTTATGGACCAAACCCCCTGTCAGTGTCCACGTCTGCTTCGTTCGACATTACCGGGAGGATGCACTGGTTAAAGACCTTCGTCTGCAAACATTGTGGTATGGACAATGAGTGGATGTGCCAGTTTCCCAAATGGCGCCCATTCTAGTAAATGCGTCTGGTGGCTGCGCCTAATTAGATAGTCTGCCCAAAGTACATGTAATTTTTCTTCTTCTCTGCGATCCTATTAATGAATAATAATAATATTGCAGCTTGACGAGGTCGCCTGGATATGAGATGTCTTTCTAGGGTTAATATTGTTATTATTTTAATTTACTTACTGTTGTTTCCCAGCCAAAGTCTTCCAATAGTTACTAGATGCATCCTTGGGGTTGGTGAGATCTTCCACAGTAATTTTGTTAGTAAATTCCACCTGCACACTTACATCCTTATTTACCAGGGGCTCCTTTCTGCAAACAAAAAGTTCCGTAGGAATCAAATATTCCCAAAGACCACAACATGAAGTCAAACAAATATTATGATCTCACAAAAGAAATGATCAGGAATGGGTTCAAGACTCAGATTTACGCAGTGGAAGTTGGTGCGGGAGGAGTTCCAGCAAAATCTTTGCACCACCTACTGAAAGAATTGGGCATAAGCAGGTCTGCCGTCACTAAATTTATGGAAAGAGCTTCCAAGGGAGAGTAGAATGTTGGATGGTGAGTATCTTGTTGTGCAAATAAGTAAAGAAGGAGGCCTCCTTTTCAACTATTGTTGGTCGCAAGCCTGAAACACCTTTTTTTTCCATTTCTATTGCAATCTGTCTATTCAAAGACATTTAGTAATATGTATTAGTACAGGTTTTGAATAATTTGCTTCCACTGATGCAACCATTCTGATACATCAATGCATTGTAGGTCATTGTTATTGGAAATTAAATAGTTACTCAGAATGACTGTATTAGATTGAGATGCAGCCCAACCTAAACACAAAAAGTGACCGACTCTTTGAATTATATTACCCAGTATTTTCAATGTTGATTACAATAACCTGTATTTAACATTATACTTACAATGGTGGACTTTCCGATGCTCTAGTTTTTAGCCCAACGCATATTTCCACTTCTTTTGGAGTTAGTTGGACAGGAACTTCATTATCATCTCCATTGCTGCAAAAATTACCAAATATTATAAATGCCTCAATGGTCTAGCAGTTAAGACCATAGATTTATATGTGATTTCTGTTGAAATTAAATATTCATTGTTTGCAGTTGTGATCTTGCTGATATCGTAAAATTAAATATCAGACTATATTTATTCGCAGGATAAACCATAGACATAGGATCGTCGCGTCGTCGCTTTCTATATCTATGGGATAAACGGAGACAGTATTAATGCAGTATTTTTTTCTTCTTTGATATTAATTCAAGTTCTTTATATTACTTGTGGACGTGGCCAAAAAGCACCCTGTCTCACCTAGCATTGTGTCTAAAAGAGATAGAATCAGTTATGAGCAGTTAGCAGCTAGTCTACACGCATACGTCTAGTCGCACACACAAAAACACCGTGCCGTGAACTGAAACGACGATGCACTGCTGTGCCGGTCGGAGTGGGGGGTATTAGGTTTCTTTTTGTTATGGAATTTCTTGATTTGGTCGCCGCGCTCAAAGCCCGCAATAAAAGCTATGCAATAGCTTCAAAAATATAATGACAATTTTAGTTAATTCCACAAGTAGGTATTAGTGGAACCTAGACCAATGGCTTAAAGTGCTCTACAAAGCATACGAATAGTGGTGTTCTATGATAAATGTAAGTAAGAAAAGTATATTTCTCATTTCTTTTCTCCCTCCTTTTTTATTGCGCAAAAAGACGCTCAGCATTCTGCATTCATAATAATATAAGAATACTTACGGCGCGGGACTTGCAGTTAACAGTTGTTGCTTCAAATTGGATAGATTTCTACCCACTAAAATATCCAAGCCTTGCGCAGTTGACTGAAGGGTCTTTAGGGATTTTCGCACACTCTGGTAAAGAATACACAACAAACTTATTTAAATTTATACGTTTATACATGATTACATACGATTTAACTATTAAAAAAATAAGAAAAAATAAAAGTAACCTTGTCTTGATCACTCATTTTTGTGATGTATTTGCGTATTACAACAAAGTTCAAAACGTAATTATCGTATTACGCAATTGAAAGGAAATGTAATAGAAATGTAACCCGAACTCTTAAATTCCGTAAAATCTAACATAACGCAAAAAAAAACAAGAAAGCAACCAATAACCGTCAACAAAAATATTGACAGCCGACTGGCACGCTTTTTTTTTTTTTTTATTTATTTAAGGAACCGACTGGCGACCTAATAATTAATGTTGCCAGAGTAACTTTTATTTTACCCTTTGATCGCTCAGTTGTTTTTATCCCACATTCGTAAAAAAAACATATGTTATAAAACCTCGAATCACAGATTATATAGTAAGATTTGTTCAGGCCGAATCAGTCATTTTTTATAATTAATTCTAAGGGAATTCGAAATATTTTATCCGTCGGCCCTCATTGCAATGTAGAAGACGAACTTGCTAAATAAACCAATAATTATGTCGGGTTCTTACAAATTAAAAATAATTTAAAAGTTATGAATTGTGATGTGTTGTGACGTATCATTCCCACTAAACTACTAACCAATCCCCCCTTTTCTTTTGTTTTAGTGTTTGTGATTCACCGCGACCAGTAGATAAAATAAATATATATTGGAGATGGGGGCTTCTCAACATCAAAATAACTTGTTAAAATGTAAATAAAATTATATTAAAATAAAAATACATCTTTAGATATTGACTTTTGGAAATCAACAAGATCCGATTGTCAGAATGACATTCGCGATCTTTTTTACGACGGATACTTGAGGATTACTAAGAACCTTATTTCAACACTTCCCCTTACTCAAGTACCTGTGTAATAAAACAAAATATAAAGAATACAAGAACTAAACCTAAATTAAACAAAACATACTACAATAAAATTATTAACATTAAATTAAATCAAGATTACCTATAAAACAAAATAAAATATAATTACACTATGGTATCAGATAATCCTAATTCGTTAACAAAATAAATATGTTTAACTTTAGGTAAAGCTTTAGTTAAGACATCAGCAACTAATTCTTGACTTGCTTTATATTGAATATTAACTAAACCTTCATTTACAGCATCTCTTACAAAGTGATGGCAAATATCAATATGTTTAGTACGTCTATGCGTTTGTGAGTTTTTAATTATTTTATGGGCACTCTGATTGTCATTGTAAATTGTAATTGGAGTTTGTAGAACAGAAATCTCAGAAAGTAAATTAATAATAAATTTAGCTTCCTTAACCGCATTACCTAAACAATAATATTCAGCTTCGGTACTGGAAGAAGCCACAACGCCTTGTTTACGCGATTCCCAATTAATAGTACAATCGCCGTATTTAACAACAATACCTGAATACGATTTTCTGTCAACAATATCGCCGGCCCAATCAGCATCAGCAAATATATCAAAATGACTATCTCCCTTTTTAAATAATAAACCATAATTCATGGTCCCAGCTAAATATCTAAGCACATGTTTTGCAGCTACCCAGTGTGTTTTATCAAAACACGAATTAAACTGGCTTAATTTGCTACAAGCAAAAGATATATCCGGTCTGGTACAAACAGCTAAGTACATTAAACTGCCTATCAATTCCCTATACGGATATGTGTCGTCACATTGTGACGCTTTATTTAATTGAAGATTAACTTGCATTGGAGTGGATACTGGATTACATTGCGCCATCTCAAACTTATTTAATAAATTCCTAATATATTCAGTTTGTGAAAGCTTTAAAACACCAGTTTCAACATTTCTATCCACTTTAATACCTAAACAATGTTTAACAGGCCCAAGAAGTTGAATTTTAAAATTCCTCTTCAAAATATTGATTAATTCAGTTTTTAATAAAATGTCATTACAAAAAATAAAGAAATCATCAACATATAAAGCTATAATAATTTTCTTATCATTAATATTTTTGTAATAAACACATTTCTCACATTGTGATTGTTTAAAATCAATATTTATTAAAACATTATGTACCTTTAAATTCCAAGCACGACTGGCTTGCTTAAGGCCATAGATACTCTTTTTGAGTAAACAAACTTTATGCTTCCCCTCAACCTCAAAACCGGTAGGTTGCTCCATATAAATGGTTTCACATAAATCACCATTCAGGAAGGCGGTACTAACATCAATATGTTCAATATCCATGTCATGTTCTACTCCTAATGCAAACAATGTGCGTAAAGTAGAATGTCGAACTACAGGTGCAAATGTTTCATCGTAGTCGATACCATATTTTTGTGAATAACCTCTGGCAACAAGACGAGCTTTATATTTGCAAAAATTACCATCTGCATCAGTTTTCTCTTTGAAAACCCATTTGCATTTCACAATATTAGTATTTTTCGGACGATCTACTAATTCCCAAACCTTATGAGTTATCAGAGAATCGAACTCGACCTTCATGGCTTCCATCCATCCTTCACTATTAATTGAAGTGGTTACCTCTTTATAATTTCTAGGTAAGTTTTCGGAATAGAAATTAAGTTCATAATCATTTAGCCATGTGGGTAAACGTCGTTCTCTCTGTGGTCTCTGGGGTAGATTTGATGATGATGATTGCTCATCGTTGACAGGAGATGTAAGGTCATTGCTCTGCATGTCACCTTCATCAACTGACTCATTCATCTGTAAATTATCATCCTCATTATTTTGTACATTATCGCTATCAATAATTTGTACATTATCATTGTTATTAGTTTCATTATTTTGTGTATCATGGTCAGGATTAACTAAGGAAGAAGATGGAATTACTGCACGATTAGAATTATTATTTACATTAGTATTTACATTAATAGAAATACAATCAGTAATAACATCATTATCATTAATATGTACAGGTTCAACATCCCTTTTATTTTCTATGAAAATAACAGATCTAGCTTTGATTAAACTGCCATCTGAAGGATCAGTTAATCGATAACCTTTAGTATTTTTACAATAACCTACCATTATATACAGTTTAGATTTAGGATCTAACTTCTTACGTTGTTGTCGTGGAGTCAAAGCATATGCTTTTGAACCAAAAACTTTTAAATGACTCAAGTCAATTTTTGATCCAGTCCAGACTTCCTCTGGAATAGAATCCACGATAGCAGCAGTAGGTGAAATATTTTTTAGATACACGGCGGTAGAAACAGCTTCCGCCCAATACTTTTTACCTAAACCAGCATCTTGAAGCATACAACGCGCCTTTTCCATAATTGTCCTATTCAGACGTTCAGCAACACCATTTTGCTGAGGCGTGTGTGGTACAGTTGTTTCATGGATTATACCATACTTCTTAAGAAAGTTACTAAAACTTTTATTGCAATACTCTGTACCGTTATCGCTTCTGATGCATTTAATTTTTAAATTAGTTTGATTTTCAACCAAATTTTTAAAATTAATAAAACATTTCAATACACTAACCTGATCTTTCCTATTAAGAAAATAAACAAATGTTTTTCTAGAAAAATCGTCAGTAAAAGTAATAAAATAACGCATATTTCCCCAACTGGTTTCGGACATAGGTCCACATAAATCCGAGTGGATTAATTGTAACTTTTCAGTTGCACGTTTGGCTTTGCCTTTGGGAAATACCTTATTTTGTTGTTTTCCTTCAATACAGGAAACACAAGGAGACAACGAACCGTTAGGAAACGAAATACCAGTACATAAACTGTCTCGTAGCATTAACATACCTTTCATGCTTAAATGTCCTAATCGTCGGTGCCATAGTTCGAGATCTGAAGATACCAAAGCAGTATTATCACTGCCACTGCTACAATGTGCTGTGGGTTGCTCCAGTACGCTCGATTTTAAAACGTTTTTGAGATCTAATTTGTAAACGCCACCAGAGTTAGAGGCTGTGAACTGACAAGCCCCAATTACATTTACATCTGACTTATCATAAACGCTACATTTCTTGTCATCAAAAACTAAAATATGACCTAGTTTAGTCATTTTATTAACAGATAGTAAATTAGCGGTTAAATCCGGTACATATAAAACGTCAGAAATGGTTTTAGAAACATTGTTCTTAAGTGTTACTTTAATATCGCCTATACCTTGACTATATAACTTATTATTATTAGCTACAGTTATTTCGGCTTTATTATGAACATTAGAAAAATTATGAAACCAATCATTACTATATGACATATGAGTCGTACAACCAGAGTCTATTAACCAAGAACTATTATTACCAAGAGTACTAACCAAACTATTGTGGGTTGTATAATTTAAATTGCTACCTTTCTTTTTAGAATGAGCACCTGAATTTTGCTTAGATGTAGAAGGAAGAGGTGAAGAATGTCGTCTATGCTTATTCTTCTTGAACTTATTTTTATCCACTTTTAACTCTGGGCATAAAGGTTTAATATGACCTTCCCTGTTACAATGGTGACAGATAGGAACAAACTTATTAGCATTATTTGCATTCAGTGCTTTTCCATTGTCTCGTTCAATACAATCATTTCTTCTAACATCATTTTGTAATAGTCGCGACTTAACAAATTCACTCGTCAACTTTGTTTGAGATCCTTCAATCGCCATTACTAAAGCATCAAATTCATCAGGCAAACCAATGAGCATATACTCAGCCATTTCCTCATCATCGATGATACAGTCAATGTCGGCAAGTTCTTGACATAAAGATAAAATTGCCCGTAAATATAAATCCATGGAATTAAATTCATTATATTGGACGTGTGAAAGTCGTTTCCTTAAATGCAAACGCCGGCTTAAACCAGGACTTTCATAGGCTTTTTGTAAATTTATCCAGGCTTCATGTGCAGTTTTACAATTCCTCACATGAGGGTAACACACCTTATGAACGCACAAACAAATCTTTGCGTAGGTTCTTTGGTCTCTCGTAACATCAAATAAATCGCCATATGACAGATCGATGTATTCCCATAAGCCGCAGTCTAATAGTACTATCTTCATTTGAAATTTCCAAGTACTATAGTTTTTGGCACCCTCCAATTTCTCAATATTAGCATGAGAATTGTTAATAACATAAGGAGAAGGAACGGACAAACCTGAATTGGGTGTTTCTGCCATTTCAAACAATATTTGTAAAAATTGTAGAAATCATGAAATATTTTCCTGAAATATTATGAAGAATAGCATCGGCCCATAACCTATTGGAGATGGGGGCTTCTCAACATCAAAATAACTTGTTAAAATGTAAATAAAATTATATTAAAATAAAAATACATCTTTAGATATTGACTTTTGGAAATCAACAAGATCCGATTGTCAGAATGACATTCGCGATCTTTTTTACGACGGATACTTGAGGATTACTAAGAACCTTATTTCAACAATATAATATATATCTATATAGAAATCAATTCACATCAATAATTCATACAAACGTGATGTTGGCACAAATGCCTTAGTGGCGATTGCCATTACTAGTCTACTAGACTAGTTTTAAAAAAAGAAGAAGAAGAAGTTTTTCCCAATATATACGTTATCATATTAATTGGCAACACTTCATTTTATTTTCATAGACAATATTCCCGCGTAAAAAAGTATTATAAAAATCGTGGGTAAGAAATGTTATTTTTTATTTTTGTATCATTATTATTTTGTATACTAACTAAACAAATATATTGATAAATAAGTTATAAGTTTTTTGCTTTACCTTATAATAACTATAAACTATGATAAAATTCTTTATGACTTTCAATCTATTTGGTCTGTGCATTCAATGTTCTGATAAGAATTTAGATAGTTATTAATTTATTTTGTTTTATAATTTATATTATAATCAAAATATTAAACATTGTTTTATACTATTAAATTTGAATTAAACGTAATTAGCAGCTATATGGATAGATAGTTATTGTAATATAATTGATTAATAAAACACAATAATTTTACAAATGTTTTGCATCAAACCATGTAGTTATCTATAGTATACAACACAATTTTGCATTGACTGACAGATAAATAATCCGTCGTTCTTGTTTTGCAAAAATAATAACTTATTAACAATTAATTTTAGTAATTTTATAACATTTCCGAGGTACGTGTTGATTTTTATTGCAAATATTAGCGTAGGCTGAACCTATGTTTTAAGTGGATACCTTTATTTATAGCCCGTGTGTCATATCTAACAGTTTTTATCCTTATGTTTTATCTTATCATTCATGATAGATAATTATTTGTTATCAATTCTTATTGTAATGGTTTAAGGAGAACTCCTCAGCAATACCCAGAGGGATTCTAGACAACTGGATAGATCGCAATGGATACATTAAAGTAAGTAACATTCATTTTTTCATTAACTTATTAATACTATATTTCAAGGTTGTTCATGATTTCAAACAGGGTTTCGTTTTTCTATTGGCCTAGTTTTTGTAACTGGCTTTTTGTTAACTTCTATTTTAAGGTTTTTGGTTTTTGATTCGCGGTAATTTTAAATTATTTTTTTCTGCTATAAGCAACTTGTCTGAAACGTCGGATAAAGTATGTCTCAAAGGTAATTTGCATAAAGACCCATTAAAATGTTTAAAATTCTTAATGGTCAAGTCAACTGTCCTGCTCTACTGGAAAAGTTTTTGGGGACGCTTTAGAATCGAGACGCACGAATTAATTATAAATGATTGTGGTATTTGATAGATAATGAAGCCCTGATGCATGAACTAGTAGATTTATTTGAGGGAGACGCCCCGTTAAAAAAATATAACACTTTTAAGTTTTTAGGTTAAGTTGTAAAAAGAGGTAAACATAACAAGACGCATTTTTAACTTTTTAGTAACTAGTATACTGTCAACATTATTTATCAATGTTATACTCTTAGTAAAGTAAATAAAAACGTAAAAACTAAAAACATTTCAATATCACGAGCAACAAAAAACAATTAAAATCAATAAAATAAAATAAGAAAATAATTAACCATTTTTTTTTTTTTTCTAACAATGGCACAGACTAATGCCTTAGTATTATGTTTCTTAGGCCATGGAATCTGTGTTTTTACGTTGCTACTTTATATATTATTGTTGTTATTTTAACGACCAATGACGATAGGGAAGGCAAAGAGCTCCATGACAGCCATGCCTAACGTATTAAATATAACCTATTATTATAAGGTAACCTGAAATTATTACTTATAATAGATATGTTGTAAAAATATAGATATATAACTATTTTTTAACCTACCTAGCAGTGTCGTATCTGACATAAATGATTTCTGGATATGACTTAATCGAGTCTAACCTAACCTAACCTAACCTAACAGTGTCGTATCTGACTTAAAGGATTTCTTATACAGCCATATATATTTATTATAACTGTACTAAAGGCTTTCTGTGTAGTTATAATTATGAATGCCCCTGCAATTGTTTCCGAGAATAAAACTTCTGAAACGAAACCAATTCGGTTCTGGCACTTCGCCGACCGCTACCGCGGCACGTTCGCTTCGCTCACTCGGCTCGTGCACGCGGTTAATCGAGGTAACCTAACCCAACCTAATCGAACCAATTCGGTTTTGGGTACTGAAGGCCTAACCTAACCGAGCCAATTCGGTTTACTTGATAATGACAGTTGGCTGTGATGTGTGTTGGATATGACTTAATCGAGTCTAACCTAACCTAACCTAGCAGTGTCGTAATTGACTTAAAGGATTTTTGGATATGACCTAATTTATTTGAATCTAACCTAACCTAGCAGTGTCAAGGATTTCTGGCTATAACTTGAGTCTAAACTAACCTTAGCAGTGACGAATCCGGCTTGAGAACTTGTATACTTAGCAAAAAAAAATTATTGAAGACATAAGGACTTAAAACCATGACCATAAATAATAAAAAAAAAATTAAAGGACCTAAATCCAATGCAAAAATATTAATTAATAATACTTTTAATACAATAGAACAAATTATAAATTTTATGTTTAGTGTATAAAAGACAGTTAGTATGGTGCCAAATAAATGTTAGTGTTAGTATATACCTCCATGTATGTTATAATATCATGTTGGTTTGCATCAATTCTTATTATGTTTACCACTTTTTTCAACTTAACCTAAAAACTTAAAAGTGTTATATTTTTTTAACGGGGCGTCTCCCTCAAATAAATCTACTAGTTCATGCATCAGGGCTTCATTATCTATCAAATACAACAATCATTTATAATTAATTCGTGCGTCTCGATTCTAAAGCCAACCCAAGTTTTTTTTTATATAAGTATTGTTCCAATTAGTTTTTTAATATATTGTTCTAATTAGTTTTTTTTTCTTCCATTTGTATTGTAATCTGTCTAGTCAAGATATTCGGCAATATGTATGTAACACTATCGGTCTTAAAGGTATACTTCCATTGATACAATGGTATTGTACCACTGTTTTCGGCATCCTAAACTCTGGCGACCATAACTAAAAGAGCACTTTCGGTTTCTCTCCTCAACTCATAAATAAATAAATATTTCATGACAGGTCACACAGCACCATCTAATTTCCGTGGTAAGCTACGAGGCTTGTGTTACGGAAACTAGATGGTTGATAAACTACATATTATACTTTTTTGTAAATATATACATATTATACATATAAACACCCAGACCGAGACAAATTATACAATGTACAACTTGCCCCCGGTGGGAATCGAACCCACGACCTCCCGAGTTCACGGCAACATTTGTTACCACTAGACCACGGAGGCGGTCATGATCGCGATCTGTGCAGAACAACCTCCTCTCTATTCCTATTCACTTCTCGAACAGATATTTAAATTCTTTTAGTGTTACTGCAGCTCCACTTCCCTTTGCACTCTTCAAACAGTAGTCTCCTTCAAAAATCTTTACTCTCACTTTCTCACCACACAAAATATTTTTAGTTGACCTCATTACTAATCCATATTGTAGTAGAAAACATTTAAATGTATGTATTCTATGTAAGTACTCCCTTTTCAATATGTACTATAAAAGTGTGTATTATGTATGTATAGAATGGATTGTTATTTATGTAATCTATTTATTTCATTACAGCCCCTAGAACACAGACTTCTAGATCTCCACTGTTGGAGATGGGCCTTCCAGAACATATATCTGGAGAATTTTGCCTTCGCTCGCGGATTGGCGAGGATCTGATGTCAAGTTTTAAATTCATTAACAATTCCATAAGTTTTATTGAAATTAACTATTATTTTTATTATTACTGCAATTTCTCACTATCTATCATTTATTTGTTTTTGGCACTCTGCCTGTAATTGGTTATATGTCACAAAGGTTAGCTGGGAGAAGATGCCTGAAGACATAAAGCACATAGTTTTAAGTTATTTAACTTTGTGCAAAAAAATTATAATAAATATTATTACATTGATGCATTGTATGCCATAGATATTGGAAATTAAATCATGAATTCTTGTGGAACTGTTCTCTTTAGTCTTCTGAATCTGAATGTTCTATCCATAAGGTTGCTTGCCAACTCATTTTGATCATTTAGTATGCGTTTGCCATAATGGGGTGTATCTGGCAAAGCTTTTTGTAGATGTCGCTAGCGGCAATGGTACCTTGTTTACACCTATGACGCTTCATTTTTTAAATGTTTTTGTATTTTTTTTCATTTTTATAACAGAATAATGTATTTTAACTTAACGTTACCTAACTTAGAAGACAAATTAAGAAAGCCAACACCGTCTTTTAAAATATAATAGGTTGAATTAATAGAACGGCAATTTTGATATCACCATATCTTTGATTTCGCTTGGAAATCTTGATTTGTACACTTAAAAGCTGCAAATTTGTACACTTCGGCATGATATCCAGAAAATAATAGATTTCGTTATAAAATTACAAGATTTCTATGCAACTGACAGTTATAATAAGGTACCATCTATCATGATGCGCCATCTATCGTGATAAAAAGTTAGTGATACACCCCATTGGTAGCTTGAGCTTTAATTTCTTCTTTGACTGTTGGGATGCCAAATACATGGTGAATTATATTATTTGTAACATACCGGGGTGCATTTGTAATCATTCAAATAGTTTTTGATTGAAATCTTGATAGTATTTCCACATTTGATTTTGCAGATGTACCTCATAATTGGAGTCCATATTGGTTTAGAATTTAAAGCTTGTTTTCCATTGATCAAATCAAATCATTTATTTCCTTTGGTTGTTACAACAACACTTGGATATTGTCAATACATTTTTTTTCCATAGTTTATTATTATTTTGATTATAAAATAACCAGCTGCTACTATGGGTGGACACATCATATCAGCTATACCATCATCTTCGACTAAAACACTGTTGCATAAACGGAATCATACAGTATTTGGTTGGGTAGGAAGAGAAGTAGAATGGTGGGTGGTGAGTGTATTAACACGCAATAAAATAAAAAAGGGAGGCCTCCTTTTCTTAAACCAGCCTATTGTCGGTCGCAGAGACACCATCTTTTCATCTCTGACCTGCACACGATGGACCCGGCACCCGCACGGTGAATCCATGGAATGCTTAGAAATGTTTATATATTAACCAAATCATACTTTATTTGGTTGGGTAAGTGGATGTTGAGCGTCTTACTGTGCAATATTTTTTTTCATAAAGCAGCCTATTGTTGGTTGGAAGCTTGAGACACCATTCTTCTCATCCACACACAATGGACGGTTAATAGAATGCTTAGAAATTTGTCTTCAAGTAAGTCGTCTGTCCAGGTGTAGACCTAGATATTTTGTATTATCTGATTGGGGGATTTGGTGTCACTACTTGTAAATTACACTTTTTTTTATTCTTCTCTAACTTTGATTTTTATTGTATTATTTGTTCTGTTTTAGATTTTACTTTGTTACATGGAATGTGGCCACGAAGCCGCCCGGCCAGGATCTCAACTCTCTCTTAGACTTTCCATCACAATTTAATAAAAACAAAACATTACCAGACTTTTATGTGATTGGGTAAGTCCACTTTTAACATTAAAATATGCACCCCCATACCGTAGCTACTTCTTCTTAGTCGCTACACTCTTGGCAGAGTGGTCGTGGTCGCCATTGGAGTGCTAGTGGCACGCTTAACAAGCCGTCGCCACTCCTCGCGGACCCCGGCTTTCCTAGTGCACTCATGTAGGGGATGATCCATTGCAACCTTCACCTGATTGGTCCATCTCACACACACTGGCTGGGAGAGCATTCCACATCTTCAGGGTGCAACAGATGTAAGAGTCTCCAAATTTGTAATAACGCATAGGGATAGTGGCTACGGTATGTGGATGCATATTTTGGCCTGTGTGAGTGGTTCGGTTGCGGAATAGATAATAATTTAATAAAAATAAATAATACTTCAATTGATATATACAGTGTAAACTCCATGTAACGTCACTTGATTTAACGACAAACTTCCTAAAGCGTCGAAATCAATTGGCTTTGGTTGGTTTAGCTTGTCTTTAATACAATGATTCCATCTCCATTAAATGACAACTCTCTATAACGCTACGCACAGTCCCTTCAGTGTCGTTATATAGAGTTTACACTGTATTAAATTTTACTTTTGGCACAGTGGTGGCTCGGTTGTAAGAACTCGTACCATAAATCCTACAAAGGTCGGTTCAAACCCCCTCGGCATGTACCAATGAGAAATACACTTTTCTTACGTATATTTGTCATAGATTTACAACACCACCGTTCCCGTGCCGCTAATGTCAACTTGTGGAATTGTTAATAGTAGGCCAAATACTCCAGTTCTGGAAGGCCCATCTCCAGCAGTGGAGGTCTAGGACGCTGTGTTCTAGGGGCTGTAATGAATGAAAATGAAATGAAATTTTACTTTTTAACGTTTTTAGTAGTATTGATTAATATGTGAGCAGCCTGATATGCTTATATCAAGCACTGGTGTAAAGTTCATAAAATTGTCAGTTATCACCATAGTCTATGTCTATTGTCACTAGCCACTTGGCCAGTCTGTTTTTATTGCAATTATTATTGAATTTTCATGTCAAATTTAATTCTTTTTAAGTCTCCAAGAGGTCAAGTCACAGCCCCAGAACATGGTGATGGATTCCCTCTTCACCGACCCCTGGACATCTACTTTTAACAAGATCCTATGCAAACAAGGCTATATCTTGGCGAAGACCATGAGACTCCAGGGTCTATTGCTGCTGGTCTACTCACAGATGAAACATGTCACTCATTTACGAGAAATCGAAGCCCAATATACCAAAACTGGACTTGGCGGCATGTGGGTAAGAAAACTATTGTAATAATGTTTAACATTAAGATAAATAGGTACCATCACGACCGTATCCCTTTAGGGGTGGTCAGAAACCACGCTTATAAAGAAGCGGATTCACATTTACTACTACTACACGCAAAACCAAGACTAGGGTAAGTCTTGGCATTGGTCTTGCAATCATATCAGTGGTCTTGGTCTTGCTTTTTTAACTCAAAACTCAGTTGAGGCCGAGTTCAATACAGAAATTACCATTTTCTTGCTGACTGTAATTTTTTTCCAAAATCTGTGAATGCAAAATCCTAGGAACGTTTTCATGTAACTACAACAGTTGTGAAGGGCAAATCACGAAAACTAAATGCAAGCCCAGATCCTTGGCGCCGCATCAGATTGGAAAATTTTTCATGAATCCGTTTGAACATCATTATAGGATGCCAGATGAACTAACTGTATCAGCCTATAGACCAGACATCGTAGTGTTTTCTCGGAACTTGAAAAAAGTTATCCTTATTGAACTTACCGTTCCGTGGAAATCAAATATTCCAAAAGACCACAACATAAAGTCGAATAAATATTATGATCTCACAGAAGAAATGATCAGGAACGGGTACAAGACTCATCTTTACGCAGTGGAAGTTTGTGCAAGAGGTGTTCCAGCAAAATCTTTGCATCACTTACTGAAAGAATTGGGCCTAAGCAGGTCTGACGGAGATACATTTATGGAACGAGCTTCCAAGACGGCATTAACGGAATCATACAGTATTTGGTTGGGTAGGGAGAGGAGTAGAATGGTGGATGGTGAACGTATTATCGCGCAATAAAATCAAATCAAATAATTTATTTCCTTAGGTTAGTACACAACACCTGGATATTGTCAATACATATATTTTTATACAATTCAAGCATGGCTGGACCGTATCTAACAGCAATACAACAATAATAAATAAAAAAATGTTCCCATAACCGATGATTTTGTACTTATTTATAACTAGATACTTCACAGATTCGTGGCTGTAAAAAGGCCGTGTCAGCTTATAATCTAATAACATTTATGTCCTTAAATATAAATTCGTGGCTGTAAAATGGCCATGTCTGCTTACAATCTAGTAATAATAATATTTATGTCCATAAATATAGATTCGTGGCTGTAAATAAAATAAAAGGGAGGCCTCCTTTTTTAAAACCAGCCTATTGTCGGTCGCAAGCCCGCCACCACATTGAAATACCACCCTGTAAAATTTAGCCCATATCCTCAAACAAGTAGAAGACACATTTCTAAGCATTCCATGGTTTTACCGTGCGGGTGCCGGGTCTATCGTGTGTGGGTAAGAGATGAGAATGGTGTCTCGGGCTTGCGACCGACAATAGGCTGGTTTAAGAAAAGGAGGCCTCCCTTTTTTATTTTATTGCGCAATAATACGCTCATCATCCACCATTCTACTCCTCTCCCTATCCAACCAAATTCTGTATAATTCCGTTAATGCGGTCTTGGAAGCTCGTTCCATAAATGTATTAACGACAGACCTGCTTAGGCCCAATTCTTCGAATTCAATTCAAAAAAACATGAATAGATATTGCAATCTTAAATTTGTAATATTAATTTTTTTCCTTTGTTATTTCCGTTGACGTCACTACGCGTTCAACCTTTGTATATATAGTTCACAGGTTTTTTCTAAACAATAACATCATTATGTAAGAGTATATTTTAATTGATCTAGTCTCATGCAGATACTTGTTAAGTGGTAATTATACAACGTAAACAATACAATACGTAGGTACGTACAACAATAAATAGCCAGATTTATTCATTCTTTATTTTATACTAGCTGACCCGCTTCTTCGTACCGCATGACAGTCAATGAATACCGTGTTACATATTAGCTGAATTAAATTTCATGAAAACAACTGTACATTGTGTGGTGCTGCCATAGGAACTGCTAGACACATACTTGTAGGGTGCGTTACTCTTCTAGAAAAGGGATATTACTCACGCCGACATGACAAAGTCCTTGGTGTTATCCGTGAAGCAGTAGGTCTTTCTATTGCAAGAGCCAGAAAGGGACTGACACAAATAAAACTTTGACCACATTTGTAAAGGAAGGGCAAAGCACGAAAACTAAATGCAAGCCCACCTCGATCCTTGGCGCCGCATCAGACTGGAAAATTCTCATGAATACATTTGAACACCATTATAGGATCCCAGATGAACTAGCTGTATCAGCCTATAGGGCAGACATCTTAGTGATACATTTATGGAAAGAGCTTCCAAGACGGCATTAACGGAATCATACAGTATTTGGTTGGGTAGGGAGAGGAGTAGAATGGTGGATGGTGAGCGTATTATCGCGCAATAAAATAAAAAAGGGAGGCCTCCTTTTCTTAAACCAGCCTATTGTCGGTCGCAAGCCCGAGACACCATTCTTCTCATCTCTTACCCACACACGATGGTCCCGGCACCCGCACGGTGAATCCATGGAATGCTTAAAAAATTGTCTTCATGAATATAAAATAAATATTATGTTAGGATAGGAACACAAAAATAAAATATAATAGTACAAAAATCAACTATCATTCGGTTTAATTTTCTTCATTGAAGCCTTATACGACACCTTTTGGTTTTTATTTTTAGAAGAACAGAACAAGTAGGTAGAGCGTTTGCCGACACGTGAACATGCCAAGTTCAACTGATCATGAGTAAAACATTAAGAAAGACATCAGTTATTTGATTCGCAATGTTCCGTGGCCTAATTGCATTACGGCTCGGTTGGGAAAGATTAGATCTCCTTGGTCGCGGCATTATTAATAATAATAATACTCACACAAAACAATTTTCAAAACAAATCACATACAAATTCGCGACGTAAAAGTGAGACCAATGGGGTGTATTACTAACTTTTTAGCTAAAACAAAAATAGTTTAAGGTGTCACTTAAATTATAGCTGCTGTAATGAGGCATTGTCATACTATAAACTAAGACATACTAATAACATTTGAAATAAATTAGGACCAAGCACGCTTGTCATCAAAATACCCGCTGATGGTATAATAACCCTTTAAAATCAGTTTTTCCTAAATGATTTAAATAGATTTACTGATAGGGTTGTTACCTCATCTGGAATTTTGTTAAAAATAGTGTATATGAAATGAAATGAAATGAAATGAAATATTTATTTGCAGGAAACATGGTAACAAACAATATTAGGTCTTATTAATATTAAATGGGTCACATATTTCGCCATAAGCATGCAAAAATTTACAACAACTGTTATAGAAGTAAAGTTACTAAAAAACTCAGCGTTGCTTCTTTAGTAACTTTACTTCACAAAAGCCTTTGTGTTGCTTAAAATACACATAGTATTCCTCCAAAGTATAGAAACATTCCTGAACTAGCCACGCATGCAGTACTGTACAGAATCTTTTATAAGGCATCTCTGTCCATACCTTTGGCAAACAATTATATATTTTAGCGCTCATATAGGAGGCGTTTCGTCTAAAGATTTCTAATTTAGGTATAGGCATTACTAAGGATGTGTGTGTGATGGAACGTTTGCCATTATTATTACTTTGTTGATACAGCTCAAAATTTGACTTAACAAATTTGCATACCTCAAAGATGTATACACATGGTAAGGTGAGTATCATATATTTTTTAAATAAAGGACGACAAGAGTCAGTCCACTTTAGACCTCCAATAGCACGAATACACTTTTTCTGTGCTATGAACAAGCTCATTATATCTACTGAATTACCCCAGATTATAATGCCGTAACGTAACAGTGAGCAGACATAGCTGTGATAGACCATGATGGCTGTGTCTGTAGATGTCACCGATTTTATAGTTTTAAGAGCATATACACAGCTATTTATTCTCTTCCGAACCGTCTCAACTTGGTCTTTCAAGTTGCAATGTTCATCTATAATTAATCCTAAGAATTTAATTTTACTGACTTGTTCTATATCTTCATTTAAATGTCTTATCTGAAATTTCCTTTTATTTGCACCATAGGTAACAAATTGCATTATTTTAGTTTTTGATAAGTTTATTTTTAAATTATTTTTAGTTAACCACTCTATAATGTTTTCCAGTGCTACATTCATATGGCTTTCCAATGAATCATGGTCTTTATTTTTAACGATTATAGTCGTATCATCTGCAAAAAGTACGCTGTCATGAACTGTAGACTGTGGCAAGTCGTTTACATAGATGAGGAATAGCAAAGGACCCAGGATACTACCTTGTGGTACTCCGTGTAAACTTATAACAGTGTCAGAGTCAAAATTTTCGACTGTATTCGACTTTACAGACAGCTTAGTAATTCGTGTATATATGTGTATAAGCGCTTAATAAAAGACCCTTTACAAGAAACGAGTTAATAAAACGTGGTTTTAAAATGGGAATTTTGTGTAGGGTAACAAAGGTGCAGTGAGTGTTCGGTTCAACATGTACGGTTGTTCCATGTGCCTGGTGAACTGTCACCTCACGGCCCATGAACACTTGTTGGCGGATCGGATCAACGATTACAACACCATCATCAAACAACACGTCTACCATGTTAATGAGACCATCAATATTCTGTATCATGAGTAAGTTCTTTTTTATTTATTATTATTATTTAATTTTGTGCACTAATTTAAAAATACTGTGTCATTTTGCATCATCATTATTATTATTATTATTAAATTCTATATTGCACGAAACAATTGTACAAAGGCGAAGATTTTTCTAACATCTAACCTTTGGGTCCGATCTTACATTTATCTGGGAGTACTAATATCTAATAACGGTGGATGCGAAGATGAAATCAAGCGTCGAATGGCAGTTACAAGATCTGCTATGGACAAGCTGAAGAAGATATGGAGAAACCGAAACGTTACCAAAGCCACTAAAATCCGGTTGGTTAGAGCTCTTGTGTTCCCTATTTTTCTGTATGCTGCGGAGACGTGGACCCTACGCGAAACAGAAAAAAAACGAATTAATGCTCTAGAGATGTGGTGTTGGCGGAGAATGCTGGGCGTATCATGGACGGAGTTCCGAACAAACAAATCCATACTGGAGGAACTGGGGATCAGACAGCGCCTTTCCTCGACTGTACAATTACGCATTCTCACTTTCTTCGGACATGTGTCACGGCGTGGAGAATTATCAATCGAGCGCTTGGTAGTCCAGGGGAAAGTCGATGGCAAGAGGATGCGTGGTAGGTCTCCGATGAGATGGACCGGTCAGGTGAAGGTTGCAATGGATCATCCCCTACATGAGTGCACTAGGAAAGCCGGGGTCCGAGAGGAGTGGCGACGGCTTGTTAAGCGTGCCACTAGCACTCCAATGGCGACCACGACCACTCTGCCAAGAGTGTAGCGACTAAGAAGAAGAACCTTTGGGAGAGTATGAGATGAAGGGTATTATTTATTATTTATTTAAAACTTTTTGCACTATGTACAAAGGCGGACCTAATGCCGCTAGACATTCTTACTCGGTCAACCTTAGGGACATTACGAACATGGTATGTGGGAGGTAGGTGCAAATATTTAAACAGGAAAATAGATAATTAAAATTCTACTAAATCTAAATCTAATACTAATATAAAACATAAATATATATATATATAATAATACTAAATTCAAATAAATAATTATACATACATACATACAATATTACTTACAGTTGTTAGGAACTATTCAAGAAGTGTGTGAAGGCCATTCTTTTAAACAAGTAAACAAGGGTAGTACTGATATAAAATAATAAGATAACAAACAATATACTACATACTAACAAATACATACACTACATACTAATAAATACATACACTAAATCCTAATAAATACACGACTGACTCTTTTAAAGAAGCGGATTTACATTTAGTCAACTTTACTATAAGGTCGATCATGACAAGTGGCAAGCTCGTCGATGTCTCCAACGTACCAAACTCGACAAATATTACAAATAAATTAAATATATTTATTTACATTAATAAATATTTTTGTGTCCCGATCAGGAATCGAACCCGGTACCTCCGAGTCTAAGTCCACGGACTCAACCGATAAACCACGGAGTCAGTTGAATTTATTATAGGAGCGCGTTGCTGATATGCCTATATCAAGCACTGGTGTAAAGTTCATAAAATTGACAGTTATCACCATAGTCTATGTCTATTGTCACTAGCCACTTGTCCAGTTTGTTTTTAAAAATGTTTACAGTTGGGGACTTCAATATGTCTTCTGGTATTTTGTTCCACATATTTACAACTCTGTAATTCATGAAGTGATATCCTCCATTTGTATTGCTGGATACATGAAGCCTAAAAAAATATTTGCTCTTTTGACAATTAAACGCGGTATTATTTATTATGTATTTTACAGCTACGTGTTCTGGATTGGTGATTTAAATTTCCGAAGTGACCATCCTTCAGGGGAAAGTCCATCTTCAACACAAATCGTGGAACACCTTCAAAAGGTCGAAAAGGACGTTTATGCCAACATATTGAAACACGATCAGCTGATCGCAGTCATGGACAGCGGAGAGGCATTCTCAGAATTTACAGAATGCGACATTAAATTTCCACCCACGTATAAATATAATATCGGAACGGATGACTACGATCTTAAGTAAGTTTAAATAATATTTTTTATTATAAATTTTTCTTGGAGGCGCGGGTTTGGTGGACTGTATAGAGTTGTGGTAATCTGTGGTAAATAAATAAATAGCAGCTAGTCTACACGCATACGTCTAGTCGCACGCACACAAACACCGTGCCGAAGAAAGAGATAGTATCAGTTATGATCAGTTAGCAGCTAGTCTACACGCATACGTCTAGTCGCACGCACACAAACACCGTGCCGAAGAAAGAGATAGAATCAGTTATGATCAGTTAGCGGCTAGTCTACACGCATACGTCTAGTCGCACGCACACAAACACCGTGCCGAAGAAAGAGATAGAATCAGTTATAAGCAGTTAGCAGCTAGTCTACACGCATACGTCTAGTCGCACGCACACAAACACCGTGCCGAAGTCTGCCGAACTGAAACGACGTTAGACGATGCTGTGCGGTCGGAGTGGGGGGTGTTAGGTTTATTTTCGTTACGGAACTTCTTGATTGGGTCGCTGCGCTCAAAGCCCGCGATAAAAGCTATACAATAGCTTAAAAATAAATCTTCAAATGAGAGACAGACGATACTATGTCAAAGTCAAAATATTTTTTTTACGTAAACCTATTTCAGGCATTTGTGGCACGTCATTATTTAAGTTATTTTGAACGATTCTACTCCTGTTAGTGGAAGATTAAGCAAAGTAGTCGAAAAAGTAAGCTGTTAGCAGATTTCAGTGACCTGTTTAATCTAACTGAAAAAGGAATCTGCAAGGAAAAAACGGGTGATACCGGCGGTTTCTTCAGCGTCTTCTATGACTATTTAAGGACAACGACTATTTTCTGAATCGACGACTGCGCGACTCTAGCACACACTGCGACTGGATATATCCGCTGCTTCCCTTCAGTGCGCAAGCGCCGGCCCTTGAACTAGCGTGAGCGGGATGGGTAATATAGAATGCAAGCGGCGAGAAAGAGACAGGACAAGGTATAGGCGTAACAAATTAGAAATGTCTGTTTATGCACGGACGAATCACAATATCGACTAAACTTTTAAAATTGGTCAACATTCCGCGAATGGCGCAAACAATTCTAAAGACTGTAGTACCAACATCAGTCCCTACCACTACTATTTATTTAGAAGAAAACACAGCTATATAGAATAAAACATACTACGTGCAATTTATTAAAGAGCAAATTTGTTTATATTATAATCGAGAATAAAAATAAAGAATTACGAATTTTTTATTATCATTATTCAGTAATTAAATCTTAAGTTACGGTTCCGAGAACTTTTCCTAAAAATATCGCCACTTATACTGAGCCTAATCAAGTAAATAGCGAGAGGTCGACGATCGCGCGGACGTATATTTTGTATATTTTTGTATATTTGTATATTTCACCTATATAACAATCGTTATATTTTGGTATGTCAGTTAACAAATATTAAAATGATAACAGTAATGCTATTAACACCATGCATCGTAGACAAAGGAGCATAGGAACACAATACAGTAGAAGGCATAAGACCACAAAACTATACAACTATTTAAAAGAATTTTCCGTCAAAGGCATGTCAATAAATTCTGACAGGTTATAAAAAGCATTATTTTGGAAAAAGATTTTCAATTTTGTTTTAAATTCACTTGGTTGTAGTCTAGTTATAATCTCAGGTAGTTTATTGTATAATGTAATTTTCAACTGCAAACCTTGTTTAAACGTTTTTCTTAACCTGGTTTGCCTTATATAGATTTCATTCTTGTTTCTTAGGTTATACTTAGTCAAACTAGATATTTTTGGAAGTTCATTAGCTTTCCCATGAACCTCCTGTAAGCAACTATATACATACAGAGACGTGACTGTCATAATCTTGGCATCAACAAAATAATTTCGTACTGTGGTTCTGGCTTTTAAATTAAACAATATTCTAATTGATCTCTTTTGTTGTATGAACACTTTTCGAATATCTGCCGCGTTACCCCATATGGTTATAACGTAAGCAATTATCGAATGAACAAAGGCGTTGACTGACGTAATTCTTACTCTCTCTATTTCGTCTCTCAGCTGTGGACGAGATGAATTAATAATAACACTCCCCAGCATTTAGGTATTTATCACGATGGATATAGGGATTTTCAGACGCCGCCTTATTCACCATGCAGTAGTGTTGTTTTTAGGATAAAGATTTTAATCTTTAAAAAAAAGTGACCTTTTTTAACAAAAATGTTTGCTCTTTTGACAATTACACGCGGTATTAATAAAGTAATATAATGATTAGTATTTTTTATTATTGTTACGGTTTGAATCTCTCTCGCTCGCACAATCCCGCATTTTTAAAGATTTTTCTAGTCTGAGTGTACTTTATAATCTAAGTGTGTGATCCTTAAGGTATTCCGTTGTATTTTATAACTATTGATGACTGTAATAATATGTTTTTAGGCCTAATATTGTTTTCTACGCCTTAAATAAATAAATAACAATTTTCCTACTGACTTGAAAAACCTTTAACGTCGTACGGAGCAGAGTCGTGGACACTAACAGTGGGTCTAGTACACAAGTTCCAGGTCACTCAGCGAGCTATGGAGAGAGCTATGGTCGGTATTTCTTTAATGGATAAAGTCCGAAACGTGGACATCCGTTAGAGAACCAAAGTTACCGACACGATTAGTAAATTAAATTGGAAATTGGTCGAACACGTCTGTCACAGAACCGATGAACGATGAAGTAGACGGGTTCTGCAGTGGACCGTTATTTTTTTATATGTAAAGAAAGCATAGGGACAAAAATAAGGAAAGGCATGCTTCGATGGTTCGGGCATGTTGAAAGGATGAGCGAAGAGAGATTGACGAACCAGATATATAATGCGAAAGTTGTGGGTAAAAGAGACCCTGGCAGACCGAGACTCACATATCACGATCAGATAAATAAAACAATAGCTGAAGGTGCATTAAAAAGCCAACGAAACAAAAGGGCATGTATGAAGAGGTTGATGAATGTTGAAGAAGCGAAAGAGGTATGTCGTGATCGTGACAAGTGGCGCTCAATTGTCTCTGCCTACCCCGCAAGGGATTTGGCATGAAGATATGTATGTATGTAAATAATTTTATTTTTTGGAAGTGTTGGATTGTGCAAACGAAAGGGATGCAAAAGCGTTACAGACACTTAATATAATTCGTAATTTTGTATTGCAGAAGGAAACCATCATGGACAGATAGAATTTTGTACAAAGTGATTCCCAATAATTATGAAAATGTGACTTTGAAAGCCGATGTGGTGTCTTATAACCATATCCAACACTATACAGTTAGCGATCACAAGCCTGTCGTCTCAATCATTAATGTTAAGGTAAGGTTCAACTAAAAATTTTATTGCACCGCAAATAATGTGAACCGCAAATTAAGTTATTTTATTTATAGCTACTCTCTACATTCTATATAAGTATGTCCATGTG
This sequence comes from Tinea semifulvella, assembly GCA_910589645.1. Lineage (NCBI taxonomy): Eukaryota > Metazoa > Arthropoda > Insecta > Lepidoptera > Tineidae > Tinea > Tinea semifulvella. The sequence continues at coordinate 837,085 of OU342624.1, forward strand.
CAATTTCATTTCCAATCTTACAAGTACATTAATAGCTATCAAAAGTTACCAAGTATGAAATTTCAGGATAATTTAGAAAAAGTTTTTTTTATATTTACATATATATAATACTTTTTAGCCTGTTATAAAAACTTGCTACAATAAAATATATATACATATATATATACCGCGTGTAATTGTCAAAAGAACAAATATTTTTTTGGGCTTTAGGTGTCATTAGTAGAACCTCTATTTGAAATAAAAATTCATTAGCCGAAAAACAACACTACTGCATGGTGAATAAAGCCGCGTCTAAAATACGCGATATCCATCGTGATAAATACCTAAAGGCTAGGGAGTGTTATTAAATAGAGAAATAAATTATGTAAGTCAACGTTCGCGCGATCGTCGACCTCTCGCTACCTACTTGATTAGGCTGAGTATGAGTTGCGATATTTTTAGGATAACTTCTCTGCACCGTAACTTAAGATTTTATTACTGAATAGTTAAAATAAAAAATACGTTGTTTTTTATTTTGGTTCTAGATTATAATATAAAAATATTTGTTCTTTAATAAATTCCACGCAGTATCCACTTCTGAGCTATGGTACAAATTTCAAGTCTAGCTCTAGCTAGCTCATCGGGAAGTACTCATAATTTTAATTAAAGCTAATGTACTTTGCATCTATTGTATGGCTTATTACTTGGCTTAATTTAAGCACGTATTCGCTGCACATCAAATCTTCCCCGGCACGGCATAAGGTTGGACGCTAGGGAGTGTTATTAAATAAAGAAATAAATTACGTAAGTCAACGTTCGCGCGATCGTCGACCTCTCTCTACCTACTTGATTAGGCTCAGTATGAGTTGCGATATTTTTAGGATAACTTCTCTGCACCGTAACTTAAGATTTTATTACTGAATAATTAAATTAAAAAATACGTTCTTTTTTATTTTGATTCTAGATTATAATATAAAAATATTTGTTCTTTAATAAATTCCACGCAGTATCCACTTCTGAGACCATATAGGTTCAAGTTCAAGTCTCTAGTTCATCAGGAAGTAATAATAGTAAGCTAATGCGCTTTGCATCTATTGTATGGCTTATTACCTGGCTTAATTTAAGCACGTTATTTGCACGTTAGACACCGTATTCGCTGCACATCAAATCTTCCCCGGCACGGCCTAAGGTTGGACGAACTGACGTCAGAATGAGATCGGCTGTCGTCACTTCTAGCGACACTGTTGACGCTACGGAATGTGAAGTTGATCAACTAGTTGATGATATTGATGAGGTAGGTGAGGGTGGTGGTCCATCATTATCATCTCATCACCATCAAGTGTTTTTGGATTAATAGGGTTGATATAATTGTGTCCTTCTCATTTATCAAATCTTATAGTACAATATACGTTTAAGAACGACCTTCATCGATCTGTTATACATACATTAGAACTGTTTTTTTTTAAATGCTAACAAAATTAACGCCGATTGTAATGATGTAATTATTTATATCTAATAAATAAATATAAATAATAAATATTTTCAGACAGGTCACACAGCGCCATCTAATTTCCGTGGTAAGCTACAAGGCTTGTGTTACGGAAACTAGATGGTTGATAAACTACATATTATACTTTTTTTTTTTGTAAATATATACATATTATACATATAAACACCCAGACCGAGACAAATTATACAATGTACAACTTGCCCCCGGTGGGAATCGAACCCACGACCTCCCGAGTTTACGGCAACGTTTGTTACCACTAGACCACGGAGGCGGTCAATCTACTCTCATATCGTAAAATGCGAATTACAAACTTCAAAACGAATTTATATTGACATACTTTATAAACATGCTGCTGAAATTTAAATATAGAATCACATTATAACACTTTTTCTCTAACAAAATAATGTTATATTTCATTTTAAAAATGTAATCATACATATTATATAACACTTATTTTTTTTAAAGCAAAGGTTCCATTACAAAAAAGTTTTGATTCCAATTTTTACTTGTCTATGGCAGCGCCCGCCATTACGCGTGCGCGGTCATAAGCTAAGTTTTGGCGCCATTTCTTTGTTTAGGACTTATGTATTATGTACCATGGTAATTTAAAAAAAATAAAAATTAAAATTGGCGCCATTCAATACATCTTATTTCTTACTCTTTTAAATTTTATCTTTTATTTAGTATAAAAGATAAATTAGTGTATGAAACTGCACATAACTAGGTATTAAAATCGGGACACAAAAATATTAAATAGGTGGTAGGCGGACTGATAGTGGTAATTTCCCCAGTCTGCCGGGGCGGGGAAGTATCCACCGTTCGTGCCGATAAACCCAGTATGTATCCACACATTTCGGGATCAGGCTCGAATTGCCGTCATGTCCAGTCAAGCCGGCATAGTGTTAGGGACTGATGTCAGTTATGAGTCTCTGATTCTAGTTGCTAATATTCATGGACCTCGCACGCCACTTACCATCAGGTGGGCGCAAGGTCACATGTCGTGCTAGTATAATATATATATATATATATATATATATATAATGTTAATAAATACATTTAATTAATATTTCATTTATTTGTGATATTTCTCTCCTTTGGTACGCTGGAGATATCGACGAGCTTGCCACTTGTCATGGTTGGCCGCCAGTAAAGTTGGCTAAATGTGAACTAGTTCCTTATAAAAACGTGGTTCCTGACCTGGTGGGGGTTGCAACCGCCACCGCTTCTACATGCTAGTATTTTGGCTTATTTCAGACATTTTCCAATTATACTGAGAAAACTATTGAGTTCGCTCCGATGTCTCGGATCTGGTATGTGGGAGACGCTGACTTCCGAACTCAGTGCACTCTGTCGCCGGACGTGGAAGTGCACCCTAATGACTGGATCGGAATATTTGATGTGAGTAATGCACATATACATACATACATACATATCTTCACACCAGATCCCTTGCGGGGTAGGCAGAGACAATTGAGCACCATTTGACACGATCAAGACATACCGACATTCATCAACCTCTTCATACATGCCCTTTTGTTACGAAGGCTTTTTAATTCACCTTCAGTCAGAGTTTTATTTATTTGATCGTGATATGTGAGTCTCGGTCTGCCAGGGCCTCTTTTACCCACAACTTTCGCATTATATATCTGGTTCGTTAATCTTTCTTCGTTCATCCTCATTTAGCATTCATAATGCAAAAATAACGTAATAATATGTATCTACGAGTAAATCGCCTTTAAATTAGTGATGGGCCGAATGTCGATTATGCCGATATGAATTTCGGCCGAACATTCGGTACTGGACTGCAATGAATTCGAACTTCGGTCAAACTTTTTTTAATATTTAAGTTATTTGCGATGTTTCCGAGTTTGGTACTCTGGAGACATCGACGAGCTTGCCACTTGTCATGATTGGCATATAGTAAAGTTGGCTAAATGTGAATCAGCTTCTTTATAATCGTGGTTTCTGACCACTCCGAAAGGGAAACGGTCGTAATGATTCTTGATTTTTTTACAATATTTACTATTAAGTGACGTCACTCACGCTGATGTAACGTTCAATATCGCTAGAATAATGTATTTATTTTATTAAAATATTTAATTATTTCTATCGTAGTTAAGCAGTTATCAAACATTTTGGCGACAGAAAGAACTCTTGGGCTTGTTTTTTTCTTTTTTTTAGTTCTCTTCTCCCGATGGATGATAAATGAGGTGATAGGAAAGGCAAAGGGTCTAGCCTATACAGCCAAGTGTGACGTAATATTTATTAATATTTTAATATTAATATTCTTTTCTATGAGTTAATGAGGTCATCATCAAATTCCATATGCTGCAGGATTTGATGTTTTTCTTGGAGTCACTCGCGGCACCATAGCCCAAACACGTCGGGTAAAATATGGGAGTTCAAATCGCGGGAAAACCGCAAAAAATTAACTGCAACTTGTGCCCCATATTTAAAGTCCAATTTATCGTTTTCCATAAATATTCACATGGTAGCACATTATTAAACAAAACAACACCACTTTTGACTAACAATATCGACAGTAAATTAATTTACAAAACAAAAACTTGCACTTGACATACACTACACTTGACGCAAAATGGCGCGAAGAATCTTTTTTTTTCTTTAAATTTGTGTTTTTTTTTTACGCAGGTTTTTTATTTTTAAAATATCTGATAGCAGTTATTCCATAGTTAACAAGGAATTGGATTTTTCAATGGTTGGATACTGTCAAAGTATCAGATAAACACATTAACTGACAGATAAACACATTAACTGACAGATAAACACATTAACTGACAGATAAATTGCCGGGTTAAAGCGAAAACCAACTAACATTTTTTTTTAGTAAATTCTCTTTTTTATCGACTAGGCACTGTGACGTTTAGTTTCGAGTTTAACTAACGGTTTTTTTTTTTTTTTTTTTCTCACCATTTTATACATTTGGTACTCTCGGTTTCGTCAGATTACAATTTAATGATTTTACTAATCATGATAGCGAATGAATAACAAAGAACAGAACGGTTTTAGTCAAAAGTAATTAAATATGCACAATATTTTTGTACAAAAATGGCTGACTTACACCGGCGTCGGCTCGTCCACTCAACATTTTCTTCTATCTGTAATCTATAATCGTTACAATCCTGACAAGGGGCAAGCTCGTCGATGTCTCCAGCGTACCAAACTCGAGAAATGTCACAATAAAAATAAATGTGTCTCGACTAGGAATCGAACCCGGTACCTCCGAGTCTAAATCCACGGACTTAGTCGCTGATCAATCAAGTCCTTTTTTTTTGTAATTTCAGGCCGATATCCACAGCCTGGACGACTACATAGCCTACGAATATGTGTCCAAGGTGTACGTCCCCCAGTCGCCCTCCCCCAGCCAGGCGCGCACCATCACCCTGAGCTTCCCCGTGGGCAGCGGGGTCAGGAGTCCTGGCTTCTACAGGTTCATCTACTTCTCCCAACCCAATAACGACGTCAGGAGCGTATTAGGTAACAAAACAATACATACTAGCGGTTAGACTCGGAGGTACCAGGTTCGATTCCTGGTCGGATCGCAAAAAAATATTTAATTTATATCGTTGTGGTTGTAAATCTGATATAGCTGAGTTTTCCTTGAAGATTCCTTTCTCAGTCAGATTAAACATTAACAGGTCACTGGAATCTGCTAAGCTGCTGGTCTTCTGCTAACAACTTACTCATTGGACCACTTTGCTGCTTAGTCTTCCACTAGCAGGAGTAGAATCATTCAAAAGAATTCCATTAATGACGTCTTATAAATGCCTGTATTATTATTATTATTGATTTGTAGGTTCGCAGCGCATTGCTGATATGCCTATATCAAGCACTGGTGTAAAGTTTATTAAATTGTCAGTTATCACCATAGTCTATTCGATTGTCACTAGCCACTTGTCCAGTCTGTTTTTAAAAGTGTTTACAGTTGAGGACTTTAATATGTCTTCTGGTATTTTGTTCCACATATTTACTCAATTATATCTCCCCTCATTCTGCGATCTCTGAGACTTGTCAGCTTTAGATATCTAAGTCTCTGGTCATAGGACTTCTTCCTCAAGCAGTGTGGAAGTTTAGTTGCTCGCCTCTGTACGCCTTCAAGAATTTCTATGTCTTTTATGAAGTATGGATTCCATACTTGAAAACCATATTCTAACAATGGTCTTATGTATGTTTTATAAAATGTAATAGGTTTACGTGAATGAAGATATTTTGACTTTGACTGTATTTCTGGAGTTTGGTATGCTAGAGACGAGCTTGTCACTTGTCATTATAGGCCTATAGTAAAGTTGTCAAAATGTCAATCCGCTTCTTTAAAAGTTTCATTTCTGACTACCCCGGAAGGGATAAGGTCGTGATAATACTTTACTTTTCATCATTATCCCCCCTAGAACACAGCGTCCTAGACCTCTACTGCTGGAGATAGGCGTTCCAAAACATACATCTGGAGAATTTGGCCTACACTTGCCACGCTGGCCAGACGGCTGATGATATGATGTCAAATTTTTATGACAATTTATTAACGATTCCACAAGTTGCTATTCCCTGAGGCACGGTAACGGTGGTGTTGTACATAAGAAAAGTGTATTTCCCATAGGTACATGCCGGGGGGTGAACCGACCTTTGTAGGATGTAAGGTACGCGTTCTTACAACCGAGCCACCACCGCGCCTTTACTTTACTTTTACCGGCTATTTATTAGTAAATAAATGCTTAACTTCAAAACAGCATATTTAAATTAGAATCTTTCTTCTCCAGGTATATCAGAGCCATTTGAGGTAAGCAGCAAAGAAGATAGGCTGATAGCTATAGATCCGTGCATACAGCCTGCGGGGTCCCCTCGGACCGGCAAGCCTAGCACGGCCACCACAGACATATTCACTGACTTCACAGGTCTAGACGTCGCCAATCTATCCAGACATTTCTCTCAAGACCTCAGCATCGACTGACTAAAAACTTACCTTCCGAAATCTCCTGCGTTAGTCAGGAAACGGGAGGTGTAAAAAAATATACATAGAAAAATTAGTCACAAAAATTCATCTCTTCACTATTCACTGACTTCACAGGTCTAGATATCGTCAATCTATCGTCATATTTCTCTCAAAACCTCAGCATCGACTGACTAAAAACCTTCCTTTCGAATTCTTCTACGATAGTCAGGAAAAGGGAGGTTAAAAAAATATTAGTCCAAGGGTCTAACTGTAATTTAAATAGTCACTGACATCTTAGGTCTAGACTCCGTCAATCTATTCAGACATTTCTCTCAAAACCTCAGCATCGACAGACTAAAAACCTACCTTCCGAATTCTTTTACGATAGTCAGGAAAAGGGAGGTTGAAAAAATATTAGTCCAAGGGTGTAACTGTAATTTAAATAGTCACTGACATCTTAGGTCTAGGCTCCGTCAATCTATTCAGACATTTCTCTCAAAACCTCAGCATCGACTGACTAAAAACCTACTTTCCGAATTCTTCTACGATAGTCAGGAAAAGGGAGGTTGAAAAAATATTAGTCCAAGGGTCTAACTGTAATTTCAATAGTCACTGACATCTTAGGTCTAGACTCCGTCAATCTATTCAGACATTTCTCTCAAAACCTCAGCATCGACTGACTAAAAACCTACCTTCCGAATTCTTCTACGATAGTCAGGAATATGTTAAAAAATATTAGTCCAAGGGTCTAGCTCTAATTTAAATATTCACTGAAATCTTATATATATATGTGTGTGTGTGTATATATATATATATATATATATATAATATTTCCTCAGTCTATGGCGACAATGATTGTTTGATGTGACACTTGGATCGCATATAATATTAGTTGGTGAAATTAAGTTTTAAGATTATATTTTAGTATAAATATGAAAATATTTTAGGTGATTGGTAGTTCCTTAATTTATTGTATTAAGTAGATTTTAGACACCGGCGCAGGTTATGAGCAAGTCTGGTAATGGTCTTAAAGATATTATACGGGATGACTTTGTACCTTACGATAGACTAATATATGATTATATTAATAGAAACAAATGACTTTACTCGGTTTCTTAGGAAAAGTTGTTCGTTTCTATCAATAGAATCATATGTTAGTCTAACATACATAATACCATAATTCGTGGGGCAAGCTAACAAGTAAGTGACAGATAAAGGGTTACCAGGTTTAGACGAAATTAAATAGTGATTTGGCCGATATTTATTACTTACAGGAAAACTTAGAGCTAGGTAGCATTATAGATAGATAGAAACACAGAAAAAAACGAGGCAATTACAAGTTCTCATTCCCTTTGTCCACGAGCAGAAATTATTCAATATTTTCAACAAGCCCTGGCATTGCTTTGGATTTCTTATTAGCACTGCCAGGTCGTCTGCAAAAGCTAAGACAATAATAATAATAATCATTTATTTTCTTCACAATAATTGCCTTATAACTAGTTACATCAAAGTATCTAAGAGTTTACAGGATATGATCAGATATTGTTCCTCTTCATATATTTCTGTGCATGTCATTTGGTCTCTGGTCAGCGATAGTGCACCACTTTTTTCGCAGTATATGTTTTAATCTACGAAGGGGTTATTGTCGAAGAGGACTTCGTGTCTGGCTCTACTGTATTGATTGGAGTGATCTTTAATTTGGAGCAATAGTTTTTGGATTAATTTGAGAATTGACCTAAGTGCTCTAGCCACTTGATGGCACTGCTGTTTGTCTCCAATGTGTTTAGCGCATCTAGTCTCTTTCTTAGCTCCTTCTTCTTTCGCCTCAAATTCAGCTTATAAGTGTTTTTCTTATTGGTGTGAGCATGAGTGGTCGTTGGTGGATAGTGCTCCCTGAAGTAGTCATAGACAAGGTTTTGGAAGGTATGAACTTGGCTATCAAGATCCTGTTTTGTACCAGGACAATGCAGCATGACAGCCAGATTTCCGTCGTGAACCTTTCAGGTGGTTTCTTTTATCGTCGGGATGCTTAGACGTGTCCTGATGTTCATGGACTCCTGGTTGAATTCACATTGATGTGTACCATGGGATATGTGAGGGAAAACTCTATCCGCAGTACTAGTCGAAGGTCTTACTATCTGAGCCTCGATCCCTTCATGTGTTTTTAAGTGCTTCTTGAACCAGGCCTATCTTCTATAGGTTTTTCCGCACGATGGACATAGGTCCATATTATCGTCAGGGTCGTTGTTTTTATCTACTGGTGGACAGAAAGATGATACTGATGATCTTTCTTTTTGGACTTTTAGCAATATAATACGAGAGAATGGCTCGCTGGGCCTAAAAGTTTAAAACCCTCGGCATTCTTTCTTGCTATGAGCAGTCTTTCCCGCTGTCGGCTATCTTTCAGCTAGTGTCTATCCGAGTTGTAATGTTTTTTGAAGACAAATTTCTAAACATTCCATGGAATGCCAATCATTTCTGCCTATCAAGTTGATACATCACAACCGTCGCCTGTAACAGTGGCCGAGGATAGGCAGCCTTCTGTTATTCGGCAGTAACTAATCCAATCAGCCACAGTGGCCGAGGATAGGCAGCCTTCTGTTTTTCGGCAGTAACTAATGCAATCAGCCACAGTGGCCGAGGATAGACAGCCTTCTGTTTTTCGCCATGGCTCTTCAAAAATTGTTTATTCGTAACAATAGCAGGAATAGGAATACATAAGATATAAAAAATTGACATGGATTTTTTTATATTTTCTAACCAAGTTCCATTTCCTCTGGCAACTTTGATCTCTGATCGAGAACGGCATTGTCCTCTATAGCCAATGATGGAGCCTACATTTTATTGTGATTGATTTAACGTGATCTTCATTGGCACTTTATGCCATCTACATATTTTAACTTTTGGTATTAAATCATGGTCTTCGGCAAATTTCAAGCATTGAAAGAAAGAAAGAAAGAAAGAAATATATTTATTTGTCGCCAAACCATACACATAGCATAATACAAATTTTTAAAAAACTATACAAAGATAAATAGTAAAAAAAATATGCGCAAAATAATTAGCCCACCAGCACATGTATAGCGACAAAAAGGCGATCAGCTCGGCGTCCGCTACAACCTATAGATAGGCCATAGCGCCGATTTTCAGCCGCCGCCTTACGGATGGAAAACACGTCACGGACACAGATGTACTAAAATACAACCTATTTAACACATACATTGCACGAATACACACACACATAATAATAATAACATCCCAGCCTTGCATAGCAAAGGTGAACAAAGGTGGATTCAGGCATGCAGCTAGCATGCTCGCTGAGAAGCAATGAGCATTGATTTCAGTTTATTTACATACATTGCTTGCGTTTAGCAAGATTTGTCATTTCGGAAAGCTCATCCACGTTTAATTGCCGGGGTACTTATTCTCTATATGTATTGCTACACTCGAGTACAGAAGGAGCCTCCGACGAACTGGTGGATGGTTCATTGCCAGTTAAAATAATAAAATAAAAAAAGTTCCAAAGTAATAAGCAAATCGGGAGTCCAGGGGATAACGCAAAGTCACAATCATTAAAGACTAGCTGACCCGACAGACGTTGTCCTATCTTAACTATAAATATTGAATTCGAATGTTTTTTTTTTTATATTTAAAAACCTAGTGTTTATTATTGTAATGCTCTGTGATACACAACATTCTTCGTTTTATTTTTTGGTGCAGATATGACTAGGTTTGTTGGTATGCCAACACGGGCAAAGGCGACATACAACTGGCCATGTGAAAAACACTTCTTGCAATCTAATCGTAAAATCATATTTACAAAATAAAAAGTTAATAATCTTGTCACTGGAGGAGACGACAAGACGCGATGTTGTCTTTTAAAAACTTTTTTGCGCTTGGACTCCGTGGGCGCTGCTTGCCGGACACTGCATTTCCTGCCGCTTTATGTGCTGTAGCCCTGAGATGCGATGCGGCGAGGGTGTCGACATCAGAGCACGTCCTTCTTCCCAGGGGACCAACGTCATACCATCACGTCTCTTGCCATCATCTCGGATAACTCCAGCAGGCTTCATTAGAGATGGAACCTCGATAGTGGCTAGAACCCTTTTAATAGTATCGTTAAGGGAGCCGTGGCGGAATAATCTGATCTACCTCCTTGCGTCGTGTTTCCTCATTGATGAGAGTCGTGACCTCCCGATGAATTGGTGTGCGTCTTGATGATAGCACGCCACCCGTTCCTGTCTTCTTCGGCATGCATAGCATCATGGACGCTAGTGTTGGTGGTGGAGCGGATTTGGTCGGACCAGCGTACCGGACTACGGCCTCTCGGTCTCTTTCCTTGCCAGTAACAAAAAGTTTCTCCAGGTTATCCTCTCCTTTTCTGTTTCTTTTCTCTAATCGTTGTCTAAATCAATGATATTAAAAACGTTATCCCAGTTCCACCAGGAGCATCTAAGAAAAAAAATCTGCTAGTTTCATCGTTCACTTCTTTTATTATCGTATCATAGTCATATCTTTGTTTGTCATTTCAAATGGGAACGTTTCTTAGAGCGGTTTCTTTTAATGCTTTGGAATCGTATTGGATTTTACGTCTTAACTCTTGATTAAATGCGTCGTGCATTGGTTGATTAGGGGTTGTCATTTCTATTTGTATTAATCCTTTATTATTTAAATCTTTATTGCACTATGTACAAGGGGCGGGCTTAATGCCGCTAGACATTCTCTGACAGCCAACCTTTAGGATAATGTAGTAAGTTCAAGGTGTAAGGTAGGTGCAACACGTAATATAGATATGATAAATATGGAAATAATTAGGTTCTAGATAAAAGGTTATACTTACATACTAAACTACATCTTAAAATACATATACTACATACAATATACATATACACACTACATATAACACATACTACATATAATAAGTACTTACTTTGTAGGGAGCAGTTGTAGTAATGCAAGTAGACCATTCTTTTACAAAGTTTTCTGTTAGGCGCTTCTCGAATTTCAACGGGCAGATTGTTCCATAGATTAGCAGCAACTACAGCGAATGAATTAGAAATAAAGCCAGAGTGGTGAGAAGGGATAGAGAGAACGGAATTGTGAGACGAACGAAGAGATCTGTCATGAAGTGAGGCTATCCATATACTAATTTGTCCTTGAGGTATTTCGGCGTCGCAGGCTCATTGAGTATGTTAATAAGCATTAAGCACATGTCTTCAATTAAAGTTGAAGCATCATTGTAAATTTCCTCGTTAATTTTCAAATCTGGATGTAATCGATGTTCTAAGTCGCTACTGATGTATATCTTTGGCCATATGATTTATTTATCTTTAAGGAAAACTTACAGCGTCTAACAAATGATTACTTATATAAAAAACTAGATGCCAATTAAAAGTTTCTACAAATATCTTTTACGACTAAAAAATAACTTAAACAGAAACATTGCAAACTTAGTATACACGATAAAATTAAATATACCATTCTCACTGAAATTAATATATCACAAAAACTAACGAAACACAAGCGATCGGGTAATTTAAGGATTCTCAATTACGTAAAACAGTTTAAACTTCCAAGGGCAAATAATGTTTATAGTACAAGAATGCTGAATTATGTAACCTCAGCATATCTTAATGATATGCCCGCCGAGCTCCAAAGAACATACATTGATAATAACAAATATAAATATAAGTTTTAAAAGTTTTACATGAGTCAATAGCAGAATTATTTCTCATACAGATTGTGAGTGACTCGCAGTACCCAGATAAACCTTAAAGGTTTTTGTGGACGGCTATATAATATTGTTGATGTATTTTTGTGTATCTTGAAAACAATAAATTAAAAAAAAAAAACAATAATTTATAAAATAAAAAATAGTAGGCAACTAAATCTATAAATGTGATAGATGTAAATCATGCAATGTACAGTTCTCCCAAAGTGATAATGCGCATAGAAATCTTCGTCACTGTTCGGCAACGGTCGTATTCCCCGAGCGTCGGAAGACGATATGTATATAGAGTGGTTAAGTGCATTTTCTTTATGCATAATTTAGTAGAATTATGTGTTTTGTGCTAAAAGAGATAAATATTGATTTATCAGTAACGAAATTTGATTCAAAGTAAATAGCGAGGAAAACCATACGATTGAGAATATGCTACAATCTTTGTTGAATTGATTTACTTCGAAAATTTTATAGTACTGTAGTGGCCTCCTTTAAATATAAAATCTCTGCCTGTGTCAGACAGACAAGCAATTGTCAAATAAACTATTTAAAGAAGATAATTAAAGTTGAAATTAAATTCACCTTTGAAAACAAAACCAAGAAGGTTGTGTAATAGCAGCTCTATATAATTCCACACAGAGAGAACACGTGCAGTCACCGCCAAAAAAACAAAAACAAAAAAACACTGCCCGAATTGTTTTCGATTGTGTACTCATGATATTGACTTCTATTTCTTTGGAACAAGGTGCAAAATGCAAGTGCATTGTTTAGTGCTCTTACGATTCAATGATTCGGGTGTTTCCGGGAATACGACAATTAGCGAAGATCTGCATGCGCATTATTAATTTGGGAGTACTGTACACCATTAGAAAACGTCTGCTGTGTTGTACTGTAAAAAATGATCTAGACATCACCTGACCAACTAATTTAGGCGATATGTACAGAACATGCCAATATCCATGACCTCAGCTAGGCAGTTGAGTTCTCTTGATGCTCTCGGTAAAATGAGTTTTGACGGTAGTTGGTGCGGGCTCAACTGTCAATCAACTGCCTCCGTGGTCTAGCGGTTAAGTCCGTTGATTAAGCCTCGGAGGTACCGGGTTCGATTCCTGGTCGGGACACAAAAATATTTATTAATGTAAATAAATACATTTAATTAATATTTAATTTATTTGTGATATTTCTCGAGTTTGGTACGCTGGAGACATCGACGAGCTTGCCACTTGTCATGATTGGCCTATAGTAAAGTTGGCTAAATGTGAATCCGCTTATTTATAAGCGTGCTTTCTGACCACCCCGAAAGGGAAACGGTCGTGATGATACATATGGCACTACCAAAGGTTAGACCCTTTGAGACCGGCTAGGTATACCAAATCCGAGTGATCCTAGCAGTTCACTGGAATCTATTTGATGATGATCTTCATAAATGGCCTTCCAACAAGGACTTCCGAAGTTTGATAGTTGATAACGGCCATCTTGTTGAAGCTACTTCTGTCAAATTAGTTGTCATCCAGTCTGTTGCCGAATCACCATGGACGGATATAGCATTCAACAACACGTGCAAATAATAATATTATTAATAATAATAATAAAATCCTTTATTGCACACAAAATATAAAAAGATGTACATAGGCGAGCATAATACCATAAAGGTATTCTCTACCAGCAACTGTTGGAGAGTAACAAAATGACTATTATGGAAGCAGAGTCAGAAAAATAAAATGATATATTTATAAAACTTTCTCAAAAAGCAAGACGAGTCTACATAACTTGACTAAATCGGTATATTATTGTATGTATATATATATATATATATATAAATATAGTATGTAACCAGTATATGTATGTGGTATCTATGTATTGTATGTATTTATATTATAGATTTAATATCGTTCTTTTTTTTTTAGTTAAAGTTTTTAACTCAATAAATCTCTTTATCTCAAATATTAGCGGTCATGCACCTTACAATCCCTGCTCACATCTCCCAAAGGTTAGCTGTTAGATAATGTTTTTAGACATTAAGCTCGCCTATGTACTGTAAAATGTATTATTTTCTGTGCAATAAAGAATTTATCTATCTATCTATATATATATATATATATATATATATATATTTTTTTAATTAGAGAAAAATAATAATAATTAATAAACTATAGGATCATAATATACTAATGCAATAAATACGAATAATAAATACAATAAAATACATATTATATAATACTAATAAAATAATATACTTATGCCTAGGTGAGGAGATTAAGTTAAATATTGTTTTTTTTTTGTTGTAAATTTGTGTAAATAATAAAAAATATTTATCAAAATGGGTGTTCTGTCCGCGCGCCATCTGTAATAGCGTGATATACTCGTTTATATAGTTAACGGATTCCATTATATAGCGCAAAATAGGGCTGCTGGACCTACAGTAATTTTGGCTGTGAACCAAGGAGATCGGTTACCAGTTCGAGACCCGGAACAAAGGTTAGTTGTTGCTAATTTCGTTTCTTACGCTCAATTTCGGAGTATTTTCAACAGCGCCTATTCGTTTCCTCTTTCCAATATTTGGTTGACACTTCGAGTGCCGTCGTAATCCGATTGAGTGAGTTTTCCCAATGGAAATATATTATGCACTATATCTGTAATATTTTCTAAATAAAATTTAGAATAACGTTTTGTTTAGTTAAGTTCACTTGAGTTTTTCACTTTGTATATAAAATAGTATTATATGTAATCTGTGATTGTGTTTTTTTTTTTTTTAGAAAAAAAAAAAAAAAAAAAAAGAAGGGACCAGCAGTAAAATGTAGTTAATGTTGTAACTGGAAGAAAAAAAATGTTTTAACACGCATTGTGAAATGTAGGGAAATGGGGATATACTTATATACTATGTTTTTGCGATTTGCAAGAAAGTAGTAGATAATTCTCTAAATCTTTTGTATTTATAATTTTTCGACATAAACTCAAAGAGTAGAGTATCATCACGACAGTATCCGTTATTTATTTTACATTTTTTCACATTTAGCCAACTTTACTATAGGCCAATCATGACAAGTGGCAAGCTCGTCGATGTCTCCAGCGTACCAAACTCGAGAAATATCACAAATAAATTAAATATTAATTAAATTTATTTATTTACATTAATAAATATTTTTGTGTCCCGACCAGGAATCGAACCCGGTACCTCCGAGACTAAATCCACGAATTTAACCGCTAGACCACGGAGGCAGTTATTTATTTTATTTCTTTATTTTAATACTTAAACTACATAATAATAATACATACACTACATATATATGCTAATAAATAATTTCAAGTATCTATTTTCTTCGTAACCTTCTGCACCCGCTTATTACAGCTCTCAGTCACAAAGGTTAGTTGGTAGAAAATGCATTTACGGCATTAAGCTCGCCTATGTACCTGCACTTGTTTTGGTTTTGTACAATAAATAATTTATTATTATTATTATTACATAAATAATACATATACAATACATACATAAACTAAATACGTATATTATACATAAACAGAAAACTAATACTTATTGTTGTGAAAAGGTTCTTTAAATAATACTAAAACAGAAGGTTTTTAGTTTACGCAATATAATCAAACGATGACAAATATACAGAATAATAAAAAAGTGACAAATAAAGACAGTTCATAGAAATTTGACAAAAGCTGAAAAAGTAAATAATAGTGGTCAGGGTTTCGCAACATCCTCCAGACGCGAAAAGAATAAACACTAAAAAAATCACTCGTCACAAGTTCAACCTTTCTGGAGGTTTAATGATCCGACCACATCTTGTAATAACTTTGTTTTTGTCTTTATCTTTAAATCTTTAATATCATCTTTCAGTAACATATCACATTCATCTACTTCAGTAGACTTCATCATTTCCAGTTTCTCAGATGTCACTTCTAAAGGGTATAGTTTTTGTATAGGTCTTAGCAAAATTCCACTACTTGTCTTCACATTTGCCTTTCGAGTAATTCCATCAATATCTGGAAATATTTCCTTTATCACACTCATAGGCCATGTCACACGTTTCGTTTCTTTTTCTACTAATACCACATCACCAACTTTTAGTTTATATTTACCTTCTTTACCTTTATGAACTAGAAGTGACAAGTATTCGTTTCGAAATCTCTGTCTTAAATCATTTCTTAACTGATGAACATATTTTATTCTATTGTTAAGTGACTTTGCATCAATTTCATCAAGATCTGTGACTTCACTCTTTGGTAGACTTTGAAGAAAATTATTTGGAGTGAGGGGCACTAAATCATCACATTCTGTGACGTATGTGAGGGGTCTAGCATTTACTATTGCTTCACAATCACAAATTATAGTTTGTAGTTCAATAAAATTTACTGAGGACCTACCGAGAACTCTACGTAGCAACTCCTTAACAAGACGCACGAGACGCTCCCACCAACCTCCACACCAAGGTGCCGAAGGAGGATTAAAAATCCACTTAATCTTCATAATATTTGATTCAGATGTAACTTTAGACCAATCCAAGCCTTTAAATAAATTATTTGTTCCAACAAAATCTTGTTTAATATGTAAAACATATACACGTTGATAAATATTTATATTAGAACTGGGTAATATTATAGGAAATTTATAATTGTTACATTCTTCGCTTAGAGCTAATTTTGTTTTGGCTCTTAATAACCCTTCCGAGTCGACGAAAAATATTATATTTATATTTTTGTACATATTAGTTTTAAAAATGTTTTCAGTCTGAATTATTGACATAACATTACTTTTATTGCATACGCCATCATAGGACATCTGACCTTGTAATGTCCAGCCCAATTTTGTATTAATCGCCGCAAGTCCATCTTTAAGATGTATCATCGTACCTGTCATTACATAACCTAAATAGTCGGCTCCAATTAACAAACCAATCTCTGTCGGTATGTCTCTAATGTATGTAATATTATATTTTTGTAACTCAGATCGAATCTCGGACTGCTTGATCCGTGGTAAAAATCCACATATTTGAGCTTCATCAAGAACAGACATATTTATCATGAACATATCATGCAAGTTTTTAATATTTACACTATATATTATGAGTACATTTTTTAGTTTCGATTCCACCAAATACGCAATGACCAATTATTTTTCGGCCAACTACTGGTAGATCTAATTCTTGAGCTACTTTCTTGGATATATAGGAACGTTGAGCTCCGTTATCTATTAACGCTCGGACAGTAATAACTTCATTATAATGAACGATTTGTACTAACAGTGTTTGAAGAAGTGTTATATTATTACGGTTACTGTGTGATAATGAGGTATTGAGATTCTCTTGTTCCTCCTTTGTATTATCCTTCTCTGTTGTAAAAACTATCTCCTTTGTAGAATCTTTCTCCTTTGTAGTTTCAGGACACATCAGGACGCTATGACGTCTAGAACACAGAATACATTTAATAAATCGTTTGCAGCTTTTATTATTATGTCCCATAAATAAACAAACAGTACACGCTTTCTTCTTCATTAAAAAAATTTTACGTTCATCCAATGTCATTTTAATAGGTTTGTAACATTCTACGCTACAATGCGTAGACTTATCGCACCACACACATGTCTTTTCAGACTTTTTTATATTAGTATTTACAAGAGTAGATGCGGTAGGAATGCCAGGGTTATCGGAAAACATCTCTAGTTCAGAGCCTGAAAAACCCGCTTTAGCAATATTTATTCTTTGGTTGCTTTCAACCTCATTTTTTAGGAAATTTAATAGATTTGAAACTTTATTACCTTTATCGTTTAATGGATCTTTATGAGCTCTCTCAAATGCCAAAAGAGTTTCTTCTGGTAGAGCTGACTCGATCATCGGATAAAGTATGGCTGCGTTCTTCTCACAAGTTACACCCATTGTCTCCAAAGACCTCAATTGAGTCGACAATTTGTCGTAGAGTAGGTTTAACGGTAGCAATTGCTGACGTTGTTTTGCTTGCGATAAAACGAGTCCTAAAAGTTCTCTAATATAAACTTCGATTATTAAATCGTCACGTGCGAAACGTTTTTTTAAATGTTGAACAGCTTTATAATAATTTTCACCAGATGGTGGGAAGCTTTCAATCAACGTACGTGCGTCTGAACCTACCTCGGTGGCCTGCAGTAAATATTGAAATTTGTCGTGATTGTCGATTGATGGATCTTCATCGATCTTACGGAATTGACCCCAAAATCTTATCCAATTCTTAACATCCCCATTAAACTTTACTAACTCAAGTTTAGGAAGCTGAAAGTTCCTTTTAACCGTCCTATTAATATGTTCATCAGAATGTTCTACAACTGGATTAAGAATGACATTACTTACAGATCTTGGTTCTCTATCCCTTACCAATTTTTCGACATCACGTGTTATTTCTGTCCACTTAGTACGGTAAGTATCTGACGATTCATATTCCTTTTGAATCTCCTCTTCGGAATCGTCAATTAATAATAATGATTCAATAATTTGTTCGTCGATGAGGTATAAACGATCGATTTTGACTGTGAGTATTTTTACCCTGGTCTCGACCTCCTCAACATCGATAGAATCGGCCTTCAGCATATCTTCAAGTTCCTTGATTTTCATGCTGCAAAACCTGCGTAAACAACCTTGCTCCTTGGTCAGAGTATTTTTCCTAACGGTCGCCATTATTTTGTTGTGAAAAGGTTCTTTAAATAATACTAAAACAGAAGGTTTTTAGTTTACGCAATATAATCAAACGATGACAAATATACAGAATAATAAAAAAGTGACAAATAAAGACAGTTCATAGAAATTTGACAAAAGCTGAAAAAGTTAATAATAGTGGTCAGGGTTTCGCAACACTTATATTATAACTACATTACAATAACAATGAGAATGAATGAGATGAATTGTGAATACGCGTATTTATTGCATCTTTAAAAAGTACGAATTTACTCGTCGTGATATTTCGAGTTTGGTACGCTCGCGCTGGAGACATGGACGAGCTTGCCACTTGTCATGATTGGCCTACAGTTAAGTTGGCTAAATGTGAATCCGCTTATTTACGAGTATAAGCGTGGTTTCTGACCACCCCGAAAGGGAAACGGTCGTGATGATACTTTACTTTTATATAAAAAAAATGCATACAAATGATGTTAACTTGTAGCTTTGTAATTAAATAATATTTTGTTGTATAAATTTATTAATATAGTTAACTAGATGATTTATTTACTAGGCTCTTCAAAATTAAAAAGGTTGTTTTTCTTGCCGCCATTTTGAATTAAATAATAATAATAATAAAACGGGTTACTCATATAGTGTATATACAACTAACGATCATTATGAAACTGTTGTACTTATGCAATAAAATTATTATTATTATTATTATTGATGTAACTGTTTAGTTAAAGAGGGTGTTAAAACCTTGTCATTTATCTCGCTCACATAATCCAATATTTTCAAGTCGTGAATGTAAATGATATATGATGAATATGATAATGTATGAAATAATATTACGGACACTTTGGACGACAAACCCCCTAAAGCGTCGAAATCTATTGGCTTTGGTTGGTTTAGCTTCTCGTCCAATGGGATGTATCGAGACAAAGCTTTTTGTAGATGTCGCTAGCGGCACTGGTACCTTGTTTACACCTATGACTAATCATTTTTTAAATTTAATTGTAGTTTTACATTTTTATAACAGAAAAAAATATTTTAACTTAACGTTACCAACTTAAAAGACGAATTAAGTAAGCGAACACAGTCTTCAAAATAAGAAAGGTCGAATTAATAGAACGGCAATTTTGAGATCACCATATCTTTGCTTTCGCTTGGAAATCTCGATTTGTACACTTAAAAGCTGCTCACTGCATAATATTCAGAAAATAATAAATTTCGTAATAAAAATACAAGTTTTCTATGCAACTGACAGTTATATTAGGTACCATCTATCATGCGCCATCTATCGTGATAAAAAGTTAGTGACACACCCTATTCTGATTTTATTTTTCTCCATTTAACGACAACTCTCTATAACACCATAAAATGCACATTCCCTTCAGTGTCGTTATATAGTTTATACTGTATTTTCATTGATATATATCTAATTTTACACAGATAAATAGCAAATACTTACATTTCTAACGAGTTTTCTCTATTTTACTAAAACACATACATATATGATTAATATATATATTTATTTATATATATATTTATTTATATATATATATTTATTTATTAATATATATATTAATTTAATAATATATATTTACAAAAAAAAAAGTATAATATGTAGTTTATCAACCATCTAGTTTCCGTAACACAAGCCTCGTAGCTTACCACGGAAACTAGATGGCGCTGTGTGACCTGTCTGGAAATATTTAAAAAAAAATGTTTCTCCAAAATAGCCAATTGATATTGGATTATGCGAGAGAGAGGGTTGCAAAGGCGTTTAACCTTAAGTGATCCCAGTTACCAATCTTAAAATTTAATTTTAGTTTTTTAAAATAGTATATTATACAAAATACCCACCTAATTAAAAATAGAGCATATTTTTTAAATGTTACATGTTCATATAAATGAATTGATATACGTTTATACCAATTTGTATAAATTAAGTTATACTGCGTGGAATTTATCAAAGATCAAATATTTTTATATATTAATCTAGAATAAAAATAAATAACTACGTATTTTTTTATTTATTGATTTAGTGATAAAATCTTAAGTTACGATGCAGAGACGTTTTCCTAAAAATTTCGCAACTCATACTCACACTAATCAAATAGATAGCGATAGGTCGACGATCGAGCAAACGTTAACTTACGTAATTCTTTCGTCTCTCGGCTGTGGACGAGATTAATTATTAATAACACTCCCCAGCCTTTGGGTATTCATCATGATGGATATCGCAATATCTGTCTTATTCAGCAAGCTGTTTGTTTTTCGGATATTTTTTTTTTAAAGTTTTTTTTTTAATATTACAAATAGAGGTTCTACCAATGACACCTGAAGCCTTAAAAAAATATTTGCTCTTTTTACAATTACACGCGGTATATAAAATCGTATTTATGCAGAGTGGATATTTTTGGCTGTTTTTGGAGATTTCCGACATTCTGCTTGTAAGTTCACTTGGTCCTACATTTTACATATTGTCTACATTGACTTGAGCAATTTATAAACTTACATCAGGTTATTTCTAAAAGTTAGGGACGTTCGTGTAGTTAGTTACAACGCTTAAGGTCTTTATTACTGTCCCGTCGAAAAAATCCGCTCTGTATATTTCCTAATATTTATCACCTTAGAGCTCAAACTTTGGAATGACAATAATTAATTAGAATCTATATGGTAGAAATACATAATATATACATATATCGCAAATATTATTTAAAAAAAAACACCTAAAATGTATTATATATATATTTTCCCCGCGTTCGTTTTTTTAGCATTTCCAACATCTCGTAGCAACTTCATAAACCAGCGCGTAATGTTGTTTTTGTTAAGAAATACCACTTTTTTAACAATTCTAACATTTCTTAAATAAAACGAGCGGTGAGGCGACTTTTTGACAAGTATTTTCGTTCATGTTTTATCATACCATGGCATCCAACACACATGATATTATTATGGTCTTTGAATTTATTACATATAATCGTTTACAATACCATTTTAACAAATATAATAGAAAACTATAAAGTATACAAAATGGTAAACAAACCATTTTATATGTTAATGACATCTGTCAAAAAGTAACATCAATAATCCTCCTTTCAACACGGTTAACAACAAATTAGCATCAAATGTTAGTATTTTCATTAAACGAACGATTTGGGCTAAAAAAAAGTGGTATTTTCATGCTAACATTTCTTAAAACGAACGCGGCCTTTGTGTAGAGAAAAAAGAACTCCGTTTGAAATCGAGAAGAATCAAGGTAGTGTTTGAAAGAAGAAGGATGACAACCGTGACGATAAAGATTGATGATGAAACGCTAGAACAAGTAAATGAAATTATATATCTGGGCAGTGTTTTCACTGCGGATGGGAAGTATGCAGTCAACGGTTCCCAATGCAATGCTGGTATTAAGACTGATGTATGAAAGCGAGACATGAATATATTAGAATTCGCATGATAGTAGAGTTAATGCAGTAGAAATATGGTCGTTGCGTCGGATATTCGGCGTCATTTTGACGGACCACATACGTAATAATGAAATACGCAAAAATGTAGATTAGAAAGCATAGGGACAAAAGTAAAGAAAGGCATGCTCCGATGGTTTGGGCATGTTGAAAGGATGATTGAAGAGAGAATGACGAACCAGGTATATAATGTCGTGGGTAAAAGAGGCCCTGGCAGACCGAGACTCACCTATCACGATCAAATAAATAAAACAATAGCTAAAGGTGCATTAAAAAGATGCGGGCATGTATGAAAAGGTTGATGAATGTCTACGAAGCGAAAGAGGTATGTCGTGATCGTGAGTGGCGCTCAAATTGTCTCTACCTACCCCGCAAGGGATTTGGCGTGAAGATATGTATGTATTGTGTAGAGCAAAGTATATATGGAATGGATGAGTGATATTTATGGTGAAATATCAAACCAAGCTTTTGCTGGTAGCCAGCCTGTAACTTATGTACTTTTTCGTACATGCCGGGGGGGTTTGAACCGACCTTTGTAGGATTTAAGGAACGCGTTCTTACAACCGAGCCACCACCGCGCGTCCGTAATTATATTTCCTACAAAGTTGACAGACTATATATATCAAAATGTACACTCAAACTTAAAAAAAAAATGTAAATTTGTGCGAGGGAGAAGGTTGCAAAAGCGTTCAACTTAAACTTAAGTAGATTATTTATGTAATAAATGTTACTCTATGGAAAATAAATTTATTGCGTTCCAAATATTTTTGTTTAATTTCATTAATATTTTTTTAACACAACCCCTAGAACCAGTCCTACACCTCCACTGTTGAGATGGGCTTTCCAGAAATATCTGAAGAATTTGACCTACATTCGCCACGCTTGGCGAAACGGGTAAGGTTTTAACAATGATATAAAAAATAATCTATAACAAAAAATTAAAAACCTACTTACTATTCGGTGGAATAAAACAGCGGCAAATTTGGTACACTTTATATTTAATAGTTTTAAGTTATGAAACAGACTTTAAATGATAATTTTATAGCGAGCCCGAACTCTCGGCACGGCGACTCGACGACGACCATCTTTGACAGTTTTCTTTTTAATTGTTTAGGCATAGGATACAACATCCCCCTTTTTAACTATGACTTTATATAAAGATAATGATTTTTTAAAGAAAACTAATTTATATAAATTTAAGTGAAAATAAAAATTATGACTTCTAAATAATAAAAACAAACTAAAAAAAATATGAACTTCCTTATTAAAACTTAAAACATAACTATGTAAAAACTAACTTAAAATTAACAACTTATATTGCTAACAATTTACAATATTAGCCAATCAGGTTTTCGGACTCTGCGTCCTGACCTTGTTACATAATAGTGACGATTTACATTTATAGGAATATCCAACTGTCTGTTTGCCTGAAGTGGAACTCCTACATGTTGACTTGTTGACGGACCGACATTGGACTGAATGCTCTCATTATCACATAGATTATTACATCCCGATCTTATGTGTATTCTATT
This sequence comes from Tinea semifulvella, assembly GCA_910589645.1. NCBI lineage: Eukaryota > Metazoa > Arthropoda > Insecta > Lepidoptera > Tineidae > Tinea > Tinea semifulvella. The sequence goes on from OU342624.1 coordinate 860,878, forward strand.
TCTCCTATATTTTCTGCCTAATGAATCTTCTATGATATATGACCTATTACAATTTAATTTTTTTATGACTTTACCTGATATCCAATCTAAATTTGGCATTTTCTTGAAATATATTTGATCTCCTGGACTTAATATTGGCAATGACTTTGTTTTCTGATTGTAATAATCACTACTTTGACGATTTTTCTCATAACATTTTCTGTCTGTTGTATATTTTCTATAACTTGTGCGTTTTGTTGGGCTAGGACTACTGATTTTGCTAAAGTTAGTGTTTTTTCCAACGATGGATCTGTTTCTCGTAATAGTCTCTGACGGACATGTGAAAAATTTGAATTTAAATTGGCTATAAATAGATCTCTTACTAGTGAGTCTTTTAATTTTCCAAAATTGCATTTCAGGCTTCTATTTTTTAAATTGGTGATGAATGAATCGATGTCCTCATTTTGTCCTTGCAAACATGTGAAGAAAGAATGTCTTAGCATTGTTAGGTTACTCAAAGGTTCAAAATGATTATCAAATTTTTCTTTAATTTCACCAATTTTTGTATCATTTATATTTATATCAAAAGAATTGAAAATTTCTACGCCTTTTGACCCGATTTTGCGTTTTTCCGGCGCATTTTCCAAGCCTGTGGCTATCATATATAACTCGAAGGTTTGCCACCATTTTTTCCATTCAGCAGCATTGTTACCACCAATGCTTACATCTAATTTTGATAGATTGTTGAAATTTTGAGATAAAAAATCCATACTTTGGAATGTGCTTGACGTACCTTTTTCTGAATCTTGTTTGTTCCTCGACATCTTTATATATTATCCCACTTCTGACACCATATTCGGTGGAATAAAACAGCGGCAAATTTGGTACACTTTATATTTAATAGTTTTAAGTTATGAAACAGACTTTAAATGATAATTTTATAGCGAGCCCGAACTCTCGGCACGGCGACTCGACGACGACCATCTTTGACAGTTTTCTTTTTAATTGTTTAGGCATAGGATACAACACTTACAAAACCTAATTTAAGTATAAATCGTATCCGCGCGGCATGGTGGCAAGAGCGCTGGCCGCATTTCCTCGCTGAATCGCTATGCTGATTCTCTGGGCGAGGAAAGAACCAGCCCTCTTGTCCCCAGAGCAGAAAATGCGGTGTATCAGGCAAAGCTTTTTGTAGATGTCGCTAGCGGCAATGGTACCTTATTTTGCACCTATATCGCATATTTTTTTAATTTGTTTGTAGTTTTAATTTTTATAACAGAATAATGCATTTTTTAAATTAACGTTACCTACCTTAAAAAACGAATTTAGAAAGCGCACACCGTCTTTAAAAAGAAAAAAAGGTTTTATTACGTTCCTTAGTTAATTTATTATTTTCCAGATATTATTCCGAAGTGAGCAGCTTATAAGAGTACAAATCGAGATTTCCAAGCGAAATCAAAGATACGGTTATCTCAAAATTCTCGTTCTATTAATTAAATATTTTTTCTTTTTAAAGACGGTGTGCGCTCTCTTAATTCGTCTTTTAAGGTAGGTAACGTTAATTTAAAATACATTTTTCTGTTTTAAAAATAAAATACTACAAAAACATTTAAAAATGATGCGACATACATCGGTATAAAACAAGTTACCATTGCCGCTAGCGACATCTACAAAAAGCTTTCTCTGATACACCCCATTGATTGACACTTCGGGTGCCGTCGTATTCCGATTGAGACCCAAATTTTCCCGATAGAAATACCTACATTATGCACCGTATCTGTAGCTTATCATTATCTATGTTTTTTTTTGTAACAGTGTTCAGTTGGGGATCATCAAATTCCTAATGTTACAGAATTTGATGCTTTTCACCAAGTAATTCGCGTCAATATCGCACAAACCATAGATTTAGTATATATAGTTTAGTATATATAGTATCCTATATCTATGGCACAAACATTGTCGGGTATATAGAAGTTCACTAATCTAAATAAAAAGAAAATCGCAAAAAATAAACTGCAACTCCTGCCCCATATATAAAGTCAAATTTATTGTTTTCCATAATTAGTTACATTGCAGAATATTAATAAACAAAATAACACCACATTTGACTAACAATATCCACTGTAAATTGGACGTAGTTCGTAAAAAGGATCCAATCCACAAATCAAATCATTTTTTTCCTTAGGTTAGTACACAACACTTAGATATTGTCAATACATATATTTTAATACAATATAAGCTTGGCTGGACCGAATCTAACAGCAATACAATTTATAATAAATAAAACATTGTTGCCATAAGCGAGGATTTTGTACTTATTTATAACTAGATACTTAAAATTTAATTCGTGGTTGTAAAAAGGCCGTGTCAGCTTATGATCTAATAACATTTATGTCCTTAAATATAAATTCGTGGCTGTAAAATGGCCGTGTCTGCACATTAAGTTTTAGGAAGTTTCATTTTAAGTTATTAAAGTTGGAATTTAGATCAGTCCAATATATAATACATTTAGAATTATGTCAACAACGGTATTTTTATAGGGATCGTTTTTAATATAAGATATATCATCCTAAGGATCTGATTAAAATTCATAATTAAATTTTCGGAAAATTGTGTATTGATCATTTTTGCGTAACTCATCATCATCATCATCATCATCAGCCTGTATCTCTCCACTGCTGGATGTAGGCCTCCCCTAAGGCTCGCCACCTAACGCGATCTTTCGCTACCCTCATCCAACCCCCACCAGCGACCTTCTTTAGGTCATCTGTCCATCTGGCGGGGGGTCGTCCCACTCTGCGTCTTCCCGTACGTGGTCTCCACTCTAGAACCCGTTTACCCCATCGATCGTCGGTTCTGCGGCAGATGTGTCCGGCCCATTGCCACTTCAGCTTGCTAATTTTAAAAGCTATGTCTGTTCTTTCGTTCTCTGACGAATATCAACGTTTCGAATTCTATCCACCAGAGATACACCAAGCATAGCTCTCTCCATGGCCCGCTGAGCGACCTTGAATTTATGGACCAGACCCACTGTTAGTGTCCACGTCTCTGCTCCGTACGACATTACCGGGAGGACGCACTGGTTAAAGACCTTAGTCTTTAAACATTGTGGTATAGACGATGAGAGGATGTGCCGGAGTTTCCCGAATTTTTGATAACTGCGTCCAATTAATTAAACTACGAAATAAAAAACTTGGACTTGACAAGTCCGTGCAAAAGACGAGAATTCATATCGGAAACCGCGGAAATACCGGCGCAGGCTATCAGTCCGGCCGGCCGGCAGTAACCTCGCAGCCGCCGAGCGAGATGGACGTGTGTGGTGCGCGCGTTCTCCTCGCGCTCTTGTTCACGATCGCGAGTGCACACATCGCCTCCCACGACAATATTCTCAGAATACAACTATGGGATGCCGAAGGTCTTAGCAAACACCCGGAACCGACGCAAAATCTTAAACCTCGTACAACTAAAACTAAAGTTGATTTAAATGATCTTTATCATGCAATGCTGGATGATGTCAATGGTGATGAGATGAGTCGATTTACACGGCATAAAGTTAGGCATAAGAGAAGACGGCCTAGGGATAGTGGTGATGAGTTGCCTTGGAGATTTCACGACGGTGATAGAAACTTAAATGTTGGTGTTTACGATTATTCTGTGCCGTGGGATGTCATCGAAAGTTCTGGAACTAACAGTGCAGTGGAAAGTGGTGATGATAGTGTAAATGAGAAGCAAGTTGGAGTTCCGATGACGCTGCGACAGGACTTGATGAAGGTAATTTGCGGTAACTTCTAATTGACCCTTTATGGTAACATTTAGTCATTTAAAATTTGGTCATTAGTTATCCTTTATTAAATAAATAATAATTACGGCCCCTAGTATTAGTAGGTATAGTTTTAGACCACAACCAGACAAATATAATTACGGCCCCTAGTATTAGTAGGTATAGTTCTAGACCACAACCAGACAAATATAATTACGACTCCTAGTATTAGTAGGTATAGTTCTAGACCACAACCAGACAAATATAATTACGACGCCTAGTATTAGTAGGTATAGTTCTAGACCACAACCAGACAAATATAATTACGACGCCTAGTATTAGTAGGTATAGTTCTAGACCACAACCAGACAAATATAATTACGACCCCTAGTATTAGTAGGTATAGTTCTAGACCACAACCAGACAAATATAATTACGACGCCTAGTATTAGTAGGTATAGTTCTAGACCACAACCAGACAAATATAATTACGACTCCTAGTATTAGTAGGTATAGTTCTAGACCACAACCAGACAAATATAATTACGACGCCTAGTATTAGTAGGTATAGTTCTAGACCACAACCAGACAAATATAATTACGACGCCTAGTATTAGTAGGTATAGTTCTAGACCACAACCAGACAAATATAATTACGACCCCTAGTATTAGTAGGTATAGTTCTAGACAACAACCAGACAAATATAATTACGACGCCTAGTATTAGTAGGTATAGTTCTAGACCACAACCAGACAAATATAATTACGACTCCTAGTATTAGTAGGTATAGTTCTAGACCACAACCAGACAAATATAATTACGACGCCTAGTATTAGTAGGTATAGTTCTAGACCACAACCAGACAAATATAATTACGACCCCTAGTATTAGTAGGTATAGTTCTAGACCACAACCAGACAAATATAATTACGACCCCTGGTATTAGTAGGTATAGTTCTAGACCACAACCAGACAAATACAATTACACAAATATTTGCTCACCTTAATTTAATTAAATTACCAGCATTCAAAATCAGCTAACCTATATGATAGCGATAAGTGAGTTGTAGATTAGAACAAAAATGTTATATAGTACAATATAATATAAAATACAATAACAATTTGTAGAGATAAATAATAAAAATTACATCATTAATTTTGGCCCATTTTATATATATATATATATGTACGAGTACATAGTACTATTAACGTAACGAAATACGCAAAAGGGTAGGTATGAAAGAAAGCATAGGGACAAAAATAAAGAAAGGAATGCTCCGATGGTTCAGGGATCGAAAGGATGAGTGAAGAAAGATTGACGAACCAGATATATAATGCGAAAGTTGTGGGCAGACCAAGACTCACCTACCACGATCAAATAAATAAAACAATAGCCGAAGGTGCAATAAAAATCCATCGAAACAAAAGGGCATGTATGAGGGTAATGAGTGTCGAAGAAGCGAAAGAGGTATGTCGTGATCGTGTCAAGTGGCGCTCAATTGTCTCTGCTTACCCCGAAAGGGATTTGGCGTGAAAATATGTATGTATGTAGTACTATTTGTGTTGTGTACAATAATAAAATAAACATGTAAACAATAGGTTTGATATTTTTATTGATAAACACTACGCGAACTACGCACAGGCCAAAATATGCATCCACATACCTTACCCACTATCCCTACGCGTACTCATAAATTTGGAGACACTTACATCTGTCGCACGCTGAAGATGTGGAATGCTCTCCCAGCCAATGTGTTTCCCCACTCTTATAACCTGGAGTCCTTCAAGCGAAGTGTGAAAAAGCATCGTGTTAGGCCGGCATAGTGGTAGAGACTGATGTCGGTGGTGACCGGCGTCAGTTGCTCCCATTCTTGGACTTCGCGTACTGCTTACCATCAGGTGGGCGCGATGTCACATGTCGTGTTCAGTATAAAAAAAAAAAAAAAAACTAATGTTATTTTTACTGTACAGTAATATACTGTGCAATTAAGTTATTTGAAAAATAAAATATATAATTATGGCATAATCAAGTCCTCCGTGGTCTAGTGGTAACAAACGTTGCCGTGAACTCGGGAGGTCGTGGGTTCGATTCCCACCGGGGGCAAGTTGTACATTGTATAATTTGTCTCGGTCTGGGTGTTTATATGTATAATATGTATATATTTACAAAAAAAAAGTATAATATGTAGTTTATCAACCATCTAGTTTCCGTAACACAAGCCTCGTAGCTTACCACGGAAACTAGATGGCGCTGTGTGACCTGTCTGGAAATATTTATTTATTTATATTTATTTAGTACGGAGTAGGAGTAGAGCTGCATGGTGAAATTTTAAAAATTTTGCACACTTAAACTATATATCGTATAAAATGTAGGGTTTTTTCTAGTAGGTACTTAAATTTTAAAGTTAAAATAAATTATTTAATAAAAGTAGATAATTAACTTAAATATATTATTTAGCTGAGTCTTAATCAGACTGTGATTTATCATTAGTAGGTATAGTATTGTGTATATATTATATTGTATTATTAATATTTTATTTATGTAGGTTATATGTATGTATTAGTATGTAATTATTAATAAGTATGTATATGTTATCTGCAACTAAACTACTCAAGTTTATTCAGTATTGCACCTACCTTATGTACTTACTGCTCTCGTTGTCCCGAAGGTTTCACCGTCTTTTCTAGAATTATTTTTTCTAGAAAAGGTGCCAAAGTGTTATTGCATGAAGGTTGTTCTAGGACGGGTACTGTTGTTGCTACTGCTTCAAACGTAGGTGGTATGTATAAGCTAGATGGCAATAATAAATGTCAAGCTCAAATGTCACGCGCAAACGACTCTATAACTTTATGGCATAAACGTCTTGGACATCTTAATGTAGTAGATTTAAATATACTTAGAGGCAACGACGTAGGTATAAATTATGTTGGTCGCGAAATGAATGATATTTGTATAGCATGTGCACAAGGTAAAATGTCAAAAAAGGTATTCAAATCTTCTACTTCTAGGGCTAACACTGTACTTGAATTAATTCATTCAGATTTGTGTGGACCTATGAGTTGTGCTTCGTGGGGAGGAGCTCTATATTTACTCACTTTTACTGATGACAAAACTAGGAAAGTCTTTGGTTATTTATTAAAGTCTAGAGATGAAGTGAAACAAAAATTTATTGAGTTTAAGTCTTGTTGAAAATCAAACAGGTGAGAAGGTTAAAATTTTTAGATCGGACAATGAAGGAGAATTCGTAAATAAAGATATGGCTATTATTTTCAGGGCGTATGGTATTATTCATCATATTTTTACTTACGAGTAGGTAGATATGTAGATGATCATAGTGTTTTTCGCACTTCTGTGGGGTGAGGCGGAGTGAACAATCGTCCGACAACGTGTGCGGAATGCCCTAGATTTTGACATTTCTTAAACGATTCGATTTCGTACGATTGTGCACTCTGCCTTACCCCGCTGATTTTATTCCGAAATCTAGGGCTATATTCCCGGAACCTTCTCTTTATTGAAACCTTTTATCATTCCAAACAACTTTGTTAAAATTCATACTAATATTATAATTGAGATAAATTGTCTGTTTGTGTGGACAAGTATATGGGCGATCAGTGTTTCGGACTTGTGACCGAAATCTAGGGTTACATTCTCGGAATCATCTCTTTATTCAAACCATAAGCAGTCCAAACAGAACTCTGTTTAAATTATTACTAATATTATAATTGTGAAATATTGTCTGTCTATCTATACTGTCTACCTATACGAGTATGTAGGCGACTATAGTTTATCGGACTTGTGACCGAAATCTAGTGTTTCCTTCCCGGAATCTTCTCTTTATTCAAACCATTTATCATTCCAAACCTGCCAAGTTTCCACGGCCAAACGGTCATGCCGTCGGGTGTCTTGCCATAATCGCTAGCGCAATTCCTGAGGGTTTTAGGATAGCGGATACTCCTGTAACAAGAACCCTACGAATAATGTCGTTGAGAGCCGCGTGACGAGGAATGCAGCCGGCACTTCTAGCACAAGAAAGCCTATTCAAATTCAAACTCAGTGACCGCAAAGGCAGGTTATACTTCTTTCAATAATGTCGTATAGAGCAGAATGGACACTAACAGTGGCTCTGGTTCGTTCAGCGAGCTGTGGAGAGAGCTATATCCAGCAGTGAAGGCTGATGATGATCATATTGAGATTTCAGAAAAAACGTAATGAGCTAGGGTTGTGCAAACAGCTTCCTTAGATAGGGTTAATGTTCGCCTTTCAGCGTTATCGTCGCCTGGAGGTGGTTAATAGCCATTGAAGAATGTCTATTCAGAGAGGAACACTGGCCTTTCAGTACAGCCCTGAGCGACGATGTGCTGATAAAAAAGAACGGGCGGTATTGTTTTAAAAATATTTTCTCGTTCCCCTCTCTGTAAACAGACTTGGGGTTTACTCCAAACGTGCGAAATGTAGAGATTTATTATTGCACGTTTTCTAGTCTGAATTTTACGATGTAGCGCCAGACAAAAAACTTACTCGTATCTTACTAGAAATAATTAAAATGGTAATGTTTATGCATTTCGAGGTTTGGACAGGTAATAAAGTTAAAGTAGCTAGCGAAAAAACCCCCCTTCAGGCATACCATGGATATGTTGCGTCAAATATAAGGTACGGCATATTATTGTGGGGCGATGCAGTGGAAATAAATAGAATCTTCATTGGACAAAAACAATGCATTCGTGCTATTTGTAACACACCTCCTATGACTTCCTTTATTTATAAAACTAAAATTACTGACTGTTCCTTCTATCTATATACTTGAATGCTGTTTATTTATAAAAAGCCACCCGGAACTCTTTAAAACTCTTGGGGATAATTGCAATTTTAAAACGCGTTTTCTTAGTAGAATAATTATTACAGAGCTCCCACTAAAACTGTTCAAATTAAGAGTCAAACAAATGCTGGTTAATAAATGTTTTTATTCGACAAAAGAATACCTAGACACTAAGCTCGACAAAGTCATGTGACTTAATAAATATTTGTATGCTAGAAATAGCGAAGCAAGTGATAAATTATTTACATCCATGTCCTACCATTTTTCTGACAATTAAATTATTTAATTTCATTTCAACAACTAAGAAAAAAACTATTCCGAGAATTCCGTTTGACAGATAGAAGGATTGGTTGAATGAAGGAGTCGTTGAGGAAATGGAAATTTGTGGCGAACTAAAACCATTTCGCCGCCGACTGGAACCAGTTTTCCTGTAAGTCAGCCGTTGCGAAGTAGCGAAACTAGCAAACTTCATTTCAAGCACATGCTATATATACTAAACCGATACGCCGCTAACTTAACGCGGCGAACGAGTGCCACTCCGTAGCCAGGACTTAGACTTAGCTGTTAAGGCACGCAGGGCCAACAGTGAGAGAGAGACGGTTTATAGGGTTTTAGTCCGTAGGCGCCTTGAGGTCTTTTTTTATACTAGCACGACATGATGTTAAGTGGTGCGCGAGATCCATGAATGTTAGCAACTGAAATTAGACACTTATGACTGACACAAGTTCCTAACACTATGCCGGCTTGACTGGGCATGACTGGAATTGGAGCCTGATCCCGAAACGTGTGGATACACTTTACTGGGTTTATCGGCTCGAACGGTGGATACTTCCCCGCCCCGGCTGACTGGACAAATTACCACCATCAGTCCGCCTACTAGAAACTCTTCTTATGAGGCCTCACGGTGAGTCGGGCATGCGACCTCCCGCGGTGGCCCTTCAGGCTGGGGTCGTATCATTGATGATACTTCTCCTCCTTCTTCTCTTTAAAAAAAAACTTAGTCGGCGAACAGTGAACAGTTTGTCTACTGGGAACGCAGCCTTAGATTACGGATGTAAGACTTAACACAATTTAGTAATTTCAGAGTATGACCCGGGTGTTGTAATGATGCTAAATACCTTTATCGGAGTGCATATCGCTTCGTTTTCTTATCATTATCAATACAAACGCTAAAGATATGCTATCAATAGTTAATAAGTTATTTTGCTTCATCATCTACGAAAAATTCATTCTTAGAATTTTACCTAATTCATCCTCAAAGCCCCTATAAATAGACCTCCACTGCTGGAGATAGGGAATCCAGTATTCTGTTACCTAGTCGCAAACATTAATAGTGGATTTCGTTATTTACGTCAGATATTGCGTCATAATTACAAATTATTATTTAATTCTCAACATATATTAAAACAAAATCTAAATTTAACCTAAAAATAATAAAAATACATAGAAAATAAAATAAAATACTTACAAAAAAAATAACTCTTCCAAATCGCTGTCTTGTGGCATGGTGCCCAATACACTAGCAGCATTTCCCTTTTGAATTATGATACTTAATTTTTGGGAGAAAAAACTGCCAGCCCTATTGTCACCAGAGACGTCAATGAGCCTTGGAACTATTTCTTTATAAAAGGCTTTAAGTTCCGATCCTCACGACTACACGATTCTTAACTCTATAAGCGCTCGACCTCGACAGCGGCAGTATATAGTTAACAGATTCCATTATATAACGTTTGCGCTTAATAAATAGGGAATGGAATAGGGCTGCAGAATTCCTGCCTGGCCTTCTCATGCCCCGTTGGCCAGAGATACGAGTAGTTGGCGAGGGTCTGATATCAATAGGTAGTAGGCGATGATGGTGGTAATTTGCCCAGTCTGCCGGGGCGGAGAAGTATCCACTGTTCGAGCCGATAAACCCAGTCTCTGATTCCAGTTGCTAACATGGACCTTTCGCGCCAATTACCTTCAGGTGGGAGCAATAGTATAAATGTGATAGTATAAAAAATAAATTTACCCTAAAGCACAGATGCCTAGACGGCTAGACCTTAACTATTGGAGATGGGCCTTCCAGAATAGATATCATTCATCTTTAATGGGGATTTGGGGTAAATTGCTTATTAAATTATTTAGTATTCACAGTTATTAGTACCTAATGCATTTTTAGATAAATTATTCTAACATGACTACAATTTAAGTAGACAAAACTTTTATTTTATATAGTTTAGTTGTACGAAATGATTAAAATATCATGATAATAATATCAATCAATAGTACTGCACTAAAGAACTTGATTAATACGAAAACTACATATTTATTTTCCAAATAGATTAATTAATAAATAAATAAAATAAATAAATAAATTGCACAGTAATATAAAGTCAAAATAACATTTATCTTATTAATAAAACTACTATTCACATTTTTTTTATCATTGTAGACATCACCAGTCGTACATAAATAGCCCAAAACGAATGATATAATATCTGGAGAATTTGGCCTACACTCGCCTTAGTGGAAGAGGGACCGACGGCTTAACGTGCTCTCCGAAGCACGGGGACGATGGTGTTATAAATCTATGTCAAATATACGTAAGAAAAGTGTTACATTATTATTATAGAAAAGATTACAAAAGAGTTCACAGCAACTTACCTAATCTTATTCTATTTATTAATATACTATTGTTTTTTCTTGACTATGACTTATATTATTAGTTTATTTATCATAATATTTTTATTTATTATATTCTCATTTGTTAAACATATGCATATGTATGTAAACTGTACATTTAGTGTTCCTTCCGATTTAGTAAATGGTACTGTATCTCTGCGATCAGTGACTCATCCAACATAAGGCATCAGCGCTCCAGCCTCGGCTGTAGCATATGCTGAGCTGACCACCTATTTATCGCCACACCTGTGTGTATGTTTCGGTATATAGAATAGGCATACATGTCGTTTTTTTACATTTTGTACATTTAGATTTATTCCTTGAATATATATTTTTGTTACCATTGTAATTGTTGCGATAAAATTTTATTTCTTTCTTTCTGTATTTCTCATTGGTACATGCCGGGATTCGAAGCGATCTTTTTATGATGTCAATTATTTATTAGTCATTTCTAAACGTTCTTACGAGAACGGTGGTGTTTTAAGTCTAAGACGTTCGAATTCGTAAGAAAAATTGGCGGCATTTTCTCACGGGGTTCGCACGGTCACTAGATTGAACGACAGCGTTCCATCAACTCGAAAACTGTATTACCATTTACGTTTTATAATAGACTTGATATGTTAATAGTTTACCGGTTTTTAATGTCAAAATATTATAATTTAATAGTAAATTTATATCAAAGATTATATATAGGAGTATATGTACTCGTATAACTGACATTTACATTTATATTTTTATATAAATGTAATGTGTGACAATGCCTAAATACAGCAGCTATAATGTTAAGCGTTATTCTGTATTTATAATTTTGTTATTATTAATATTTTATTGTTTCTCTTCCCAAATGATGGTTATCATGTACTGCTCCAGATACACCAATATGTACTATAAAATTATATTGTTTTATATTAATATTGTTAAAATTGACGTGTAAAAAAGTGCAGAATACATCTCTTTTTGTCCTATGCCTACTTGCTAAATAAACGAATTGAATTGAAATGAATTGAATTAAAACAACACAGGACAATAAACCAAACGGTATGAGAATTAAAGCAAAGACAATTTATTTATTTATTTTAAAACTTTATGGCACAAAGTACAAAAAGCGGACTTAATGCCCGTAGACATTTTCTGACAGTCAAACCTTTGCGATTAATTAGAACAACTGTAGGTGCAATGAAAGCATACGTAAAACATAACAATTAGATAAATATTATTGTTTTTTTTTTCATTCATTACAGCCCCTAGAACATAGCGTCCTAGACCTCCACTGTTGGATATGGGCCTTCCAGAACATATATCTGGAGAATTTGGCCTACACTCGCCACGCCTGGCCAGACGGCTTGGCGAGGAATTATTGTTATATTCGAAGTAAATTAATATACATTAAAATTAAATCAAAAGCTACCTAAATAATAAAATTAAAAATAAACTAAACTATGAATAAAAAATGTCCTCTAGAGAGATCCGAGATAGTCCCAAGAAGACAGGCAACAGCGAGGCTAATACGTTGGCAGAAATAATTGCCAGCCTTCCAGTTAATTGCCAGGCGCTTTGCTGAAGGTTTTTTTTCTCTACTGAACACGTCATGTGACATCGTGCCCACCTGATGGTAAAAGATACGCGAGGTCTAAAAATGGGAGGAACTACGCTAGTCACTAACGACTCGCATTAGTCTCTTCCACTATACTTAACAAGATGCTTTTTCATACTTCGCTTGAAGTTACAGGAGTGGAGAAACACACTGCGACAGATGTAAGAGTCTCCAAATTTATGAGTACGCGTAGGGCTAGTGGGTATGGTATGTGGATCTATATTTTGGCCTGTGCGTGTGGTTCGGTTGCGGAATAGAGAAGAAGGGATAAGGTTATTTTCCTTATTAGACACTGTGGTGTCGTCCACTTTCCGAATTACCCGCCTCTGCAGGACATTGAGAGCATCCGTAAGACACTTAGCGGAGCCATCCCAAAGGTCCCCATGGGCCCAACCACTCGACCCCAAACGCTGCAAATTCGTAACCGGTACCAAGGTTGGCGTATTTGCGTAACTTGATAGAAATATGTCACGTTATGCGGGACATTAAAATAAAACAAAGGAATTTAAGCAAATGAAGTTAATATATTAGGAAAAATGAAGTTAACAGGAAGAGAGCAATGAGAATCTACAATTATATAAGGGAGGGTCTTAAGCCAAAACTTAGCCCTATCACTCTTTATGCATCCGTTGACCGTACGTAGGGGTACCTTCCCTCGGAGAGCCTGAAGATGGGGACCCCGAGAGCGCTGCCGATCCCAAGCGGACAACGTGGCGTCACGGGGATCCTGGGCAGCGGGGTTGTCTTCTCAAGCTGGGTCCCAGCTCTATAGTCCTACTGGAAAAACCCTGGAACGCACGGGGAGCACACGTTACGTTCCATCTCTAGATCCACCACCACTCCAGTCCTCACCAAGACAAGATACCATGTAGTTGGTGAGAACGCAGCGGTGGTGCACAAATAAAAATGAATCTACTGCACGTGGTCATGAAGTGACCCGTACTATTTTTAATTCAATACTTACCCAAGCTACGGGGGCGACAATATCCAGTAGGTTTATTAAGGTATTTAATTATTAAGAAATATTTAATTCTAGTAAGTAAAACGATTATAAATTGAAGAAGCAGCACATTGCTCGCAGTTGGTTTTAAAAAAGTGGCTTGTGTCAAAATCTACACTGACAGGTGACGTCTTAATTATGTGCAAGGCAAAGGATGTCGATCGATCGTTACAAATAATAATGTTACAACTAAAATAATAATGTAATAAAATTCTAAATAATTTATTGTCAGAATTGTTTACATGTAAAATAACAAAATATTATAAACAAACATTTTGTATGTAAGTAACAAGCAATGCCCTTTCTATCTTATATTAGAACTCTTTGCGCACATCCTATTTTGGCGCACATATTCGTTCAATCTTGATTTAATGAAAAAATAACCAAACTACCCCGAGGGAGGTGTTAGGACCACCGCACACACGCCCCACCTGTCCACACTCCCGCTACACCATGTCACAGACATATATATTAAATTAAGGACCTGCCTTAGGAAAGGATTACTTAGGAAGTCATGTTTCAAGCGGTGTTATTTTTAAATAAATATCACCATGGCAAGCTTACAATATTAGTTCGCCTTAAAAGTATAAGTTGGCATTTGACGTCATTGCAAATGGCACATACTTTCAACAAGAACAACAAATAGGTGGTAGGCGGATTGATGGTGGTAATTTGCCCAGTCTGCCGGGGCAGGGAATCTTTTTCATTCATTATTGTAAGTATTGGGTTCATGGTAATCCATACGAATACGGATTCGTCTCAACTGCGCCACTAAATTAAACCAGCTTGTAATCGGCGGACTGGCTACCCTTGAGACCCGCGGACCCCATCGTTTGTGCCAATAAACTCAGTAAAATGTATCCACACGTTACGGGATCAGGCTCCGTCATGCCTAGTCAAGCTCGCATAAGTGCTAGGAACTGATGTCAGTCATGAGTGTCTGATTCCAGTTGCTAACATTCATGGAACTCGCTCCCCAGTTACCATCAGGTGGGCGCAAGGTCACATGTCGTACTAGTATAAAAAAAAAGTTGGCATACCAGTATGTAAATTTTTACGATTAGATTTGGTCAATTTATTAATACAAATAATTACTGGAGATAGGAAGGCTGGCAATTATTTCTGCCAATGTATTAGCCTCGCTATACATTTGAATTTATGTGAATTTGTAGTGTATGTATTGTTGTATATATAAGAACGATTTAATTAATAAAGTAAATTTTTCATATTGCCAGTTGCTCCTACCTTTCAACTTAAATGCTCTGTATTGTCCCAAAGGTTGGTTGCTAGAGGATGCCTAGCGGCATTAAGCCCGCCTCTTGTGCATAGTGCAATAAAGTTTAAAATAAAAAATAAATAAATAAAATAAATAGTGTTTGAATGTAAACTACTTTTTAAGACATCTTTTTTGTAAGTTAATTAAAAACTTGGGCATATTTCTATCAGCGTGTTAAAACTGCAAAACTAAAAAAAAGTGGTTTGTCCGGTTTGTTAGCGTCTATGGCCGTAAGCTATCAGCAGGAAATTGGGTTCAAATCAATAATTTCCTTCCACGGACTTCGATTTAGTTCGTTAGACGCACTAAATTGGATATGTCTACCTATTAAGCATATTGCTTTTAGTCATTGACTTAAATATAACGGCCCGGTCATTTCGTAGAAATAATGTCGTCCTCGCACAGTGAGTCATCGCAACTGTAATTTTAGGACTATATACCGTGGTCGTGGTCGTCACTTGAATGTCAGTGGCACGCTTAACACTTAATGCCTTCGCCACTCCTATCGAACTGCAGCCTTCCTGCACTCATGGGTGGTCCATTACTGCTTTAACCTACCTCCACCTCATCGGAGAACTACCACGCATTATCTTGCCATCTACTTTTATAACTCCTAGGCGCTCTATGGATGCATCACCACGCCGGGACATACATATGTATATAAACAAAGAAGCAATAGTGGAACACTAGCCAAAGAGATTTTATATTATTTAGAATAGACAATACAATTAACACTAAAATGACAGTAAAATATCAAGGAAAAAGGAGGTGAGTCGAAAAATTTAAACCTATTGGTTCAAAACATTCATATGCGTCAATGCAATAAGGAGATGAGTCTATAAACTGTACAGTTTATTTTACACCCCTACGTACATAAAGGGGCTAGTCGTAACATTAAAATGTATAAATAAGTACAATCGAGTTATCTCAGTATCGCGCTTTTACCGCCAATAATTCAGTTATGCATAGTGAGATGAGTCGACTCGTACCTAAAGTATACGACTAATGAAATTTAACATTACGTAATTTACAACTTTCTAATTATAAAAAATGAGTTGTTTTCTTAATTTGCCTCTAGTGAAAAGTTGAAGTTATGTACTTATCCCCTTTTTCCTTGACACCACAGATATATAGAAGTTAAATATCATCACGACCGCTTTTAAATAAGCGGATTCACATTTAGCCTACTTTACTATAGGCCAATCATGACAAGTGGCAAGCTCGTCGATGTCTCCAGCGTACCGAACAGTAAAGTTGGCTAAATGCGAATCCGCATTTATAAAAAAATAAGCGTGGTTTCTCACCACCCCAGCAGGGATACAGTCGTGATGATTCTTTACTATACGTGTATTTTTTTTTCACAAGTATATAAATAAAGTACATAATTGTTTACGGCAAAAATATCAAGAATTTCGACATGAAAATAATTTCCAAAGCAAAATTTCAAGTTTTTAAAATATGGAATGGAATAATATGGAATATTATTAAACCTACTTAAGGAGTAAAAATTTAATATAAACTAAATCTAATAAAAAATAAACTATAAATAAAAAATGTCCTCTAGAGCGACCCTTCAGGGATAGTCCCACGAATGCTGGCAACATTTTTCCTCTCTATAGCTAAGTTAATACGTTGGCAGAAATAATTGCCAGCCTTCCTGTCACCAGACTTTTCCGTTAGCCGTTTGGACAACTCCTTGGCCAGACGTTTGGCTGAGTGTCCCCATGGGCCATCGTCTCGATACCAAACGGCACAAATTCGTAAAAACGTTATTTAGATTTTTTTACTATGTATAATATTATAAAACATTTTTATTTATTTATTCTTAAATTGCCTTGTGTGGTCTTAAGTGGCCTTCTTCCTTTGTAACCTTTTTCTTTAGTCACTTCCTGATCACATGACTGGTTTTATTTTGTGTATTGTTATTATATTATATATATAAGTAAATATACATATATAATCCATAATAAATAACCTATTTATGTACTTGTATATGTATTAGAATGTAATTATTAGTTTGTATTTGTTGTTATGTCTATATATATATCAATATACATATATCTTACAAATTGTCATTTAATAATATTGCACCTACTTACCATTGATACTGTCTAAATGTCCTAAAGGTTTGGCTGTCAGAGAATGTACAAAGTGCAGTTAAGTTTTCAAATAAATATATATATATATATATTTTCATATTCTTAGTAATTATTTATTAATCTTGATATATAAAGGGTAGAATTGGACTATGAAATTTAATTTTAATACGATTTTATATATGACACTGCCTTAACAAGATGATAAATATTTTTCTGCCTATGGGTTCACTAGCCGAATCTTTTGTATGTCGAACCTTGACCCGAACATCCACTGCCGATGGCCGAATACTAATTACGAAACCTCACCTCTCATTCTGATGTAAGATCGACAAAAACTTAAATAAAAACCCGACAAAATGAAGACCACATTAAAGTTGATAAGACGTGCTAACTTTTTTACGATGTCTATTTAGACTTATATTTGATCCGGGCATTAGTTGAGTAATATTCTTATTTTTTTCTGTTTTTCCACTTTTTTAATGGTCGCACAATTTTGTAGTCTTAAGTTAGACTAATATGTTATTCTATTGATAGAAACAAATTACATCTAAATAAAACAGACGTACAAATAATAGAAAAGAACATCGACCAGATCGTACTTATTATAGCTTTTTTTTTATTGTTTTTGCTCTAATATTGTACTTTTATTTCATTATTTATCTTATTATTTATGTTTTGCTTATGTGTTGTCCATTTTGTTACTATTATTTTCGTCTTTTATTATCATACATTGTTACCTCTAATGAGGTAACCTTTTACCTCTACCTCTTACCTTGTCTCCTGACACACTCTGTTTAGTCAGACTAGTCCAGGAGACGTCCGTAGGGTCACATTTCTAATTTACATTTTGACGTCTTATACCACATATCCATTTCAGCCTGGCTAGTATGCACTTTTTTTAATTTTGCTTTGACGTACTCTCAAATCTAGTTTTGTACACCACCTTTAAAAATCGCGACCCAGCGAAACTGATAGCATTATTGCCTCGTCGCGACATAAAATTTTGGCCATAGACAAGTAATAAGTTTTATTTTATTTGTTCCCTTGTCTGCCAATTAAGACTAAATAATAAAAAAAGTAACTAGTCCTTCGCGCCATTTTGCGCGGACATGTCAATTAATTTACTGTGAATATTTTGAGTTAAAAATGGTGTTATTTGGTTTAATAATGTAATTGGACTTAAAATATAAGGCACAATTGCAGTTTTTTTTGCGGTTTTCTCGCGCTTTGAACTCTCATATTATACCCGACGTGTTTGGGCTATAATGCCAGACTCCTAGAAAAGCATCGAATTCCGTAACATCTATAATTTGATAATAACTTTATTAACTCATAAAAAAGAAAGATATATCAGACTTGGCTGTATGGGCTAGACCCTTTGCTTAGGGTATCACCTCATTCATCATCCACTGAGAGAAGAGAACACAGTCATAGACAATATAATTGATACAAAACTTGACACAGAATAAAGTAATAAAAAATAGGCAAAAAAATAACCGCGTTATTCCAAACTGTATTTTTAATTAATCATAAAGAATATTTCTATAAAATGGTCCCAATGAATATTTCTATAAAAAATATTAATAAAAAAAAAATAGTCCAGCGCCATGCCATCAATTTTAAATAGTTTTGGGAGTTTTTTTTAGGCAACATTAAAGTTTGCTTTTTGAACGAATGTGACAGGTTCATGCAGCAAATATTCAGAATTTTCCATTGAGCTATTAATAATTTTATAAATTCTTCAAATTTCAATTCCAGTTTTTCTTAAACTTGAAATTTTGTCAGGTAATATGTCGCCATTATTCTTTGACGCAAGCTCTGACGGAAATAATGGAATCTACTAATAGCATAATGTACATATATTGCGCCGGTCATTATATTTACAGTACATATAAGTCATTACAAGTCGGTGACTAATAAAATAATTGTATTATTTTTTATCATAAATGCTCTACAAATGTAATACACTTTATCGTACATTCCTTCACCACAACATTAACGGCCGGTTGCAGAAAGGAAAAAAACAAATCTCGTGGCTAATATCAAAATGTTTGATTATAGATTTTAAGAAACTATTATAATCACTATAAACTCAAAAACTACTGCACCGATTTTCATGCTGTTTTTATCAATGGATACACTAATTCTCGAGGAAGGTTTTAGTATATAATTGGTTAAGTTTTGAATACATTAACGATATATGTTCCAACATATATATGTCGGACAAAAATAAGCCGTCTGGGAGCTTTTAACGAAAACGCAGCCTAAACCCTTTGAGATATAACAAAATAATGTATGGTGGAATTGTGTATAATAATAATAATAATAATAAATTCTTTATTGTACAAAACCAAAACAAGTGCAGGTACATAGGCGAGCTTAATGCCTTATATAGGTCTACAGAAAAGTCCGTGATGGCATACGTTTATCTCTTAAGGATAACATACTATATCAATTTTAATACTAAAAAAAATGGGTAATTATGAAGTGGTAATTGGAAAGCTACGGGTTCTGGAGTGGAGACCACGTACTGGAAGACACAGAGTGGGACGACCCCCCGCCAGATGGACAGATGACCTGAGGAAGGTCGCTGGCGGGGGATGGATGAGGGTGGCAGAAGATCGTGTGAAGTGACGAGCCTTGGGGGAGGCCTACATCCAGCAGTGGAGAGACACAGGCTGATGATGATGATGAAATAGCTTTCCACTATTTACACAAATACAGCATTAATTCTTATCATTTTAAATACGTTAATTGGATGGAGCATTTCATTAAGATTATTTTTTCTCTTTACAGCATGCAAATTAAATAAATACCTTAGGAGATATATCAAAATCAAAATAATGCCCAACGAAATTAATTTCATGTCGTTGTTTACACGGGAAAAGCTACGACTAGTTATATAATTATTTACTTTATGTCATTAATAGTACAGATTTAATATATGTAGTAAATCGTATATTGCCGCCAAGAGTTGCGCGTGGTCGACTTCCGGCGCGGTTCATCGTCGACTTGTAGATTTACTGCGCATGCGTGTTGTTGCTCTCGCTCTCACCACCGTAGGCGATGTGAGACGCCAAGAGTAGCCACATTCGAGACACACCACGGCTACATCGCCGACGACAGCACGCGCGCGCGCCAATCTTAACTTTTAATTTTATTTTTGTATATTTGTTGTAATTGTGAAGTTGTGAAACACATTAAAATAATTTGGTATTGAACTTTATCGTCTATCATTCATCCCTGAGCATGCTCTACCATATATACTAATAAAATAAATAAAATATCTTTGTTCAAAGTCAAAGAGTTCAAGTTTACATTTTATAAGATAATAAGTAGGTATAAAACAAATATAGAGTGACGTCAACTATCCTCCAGTATTTGTAAACGCTACAACCCGAACGAAGAGTACTTATGTGTTCCAGCAACCCTATTTTGTTACTTAAGCGCAAACGTTATGTAATGGAATCCGTTAACTATATATATATATCACGCTATTAAAGTTGATATGTGCACGGACACTGTCAAGGTCGAGCGCTTATAGAGTTGAGAATTGAATAATATTTTGTAATTATGACGCAAGCTCTGTCGTAAATAACAAAATCCACTTATAACGTTTGCGACTAAGTTATTACTTAATAGGACTGCAGGAAGCAGTAGTAATTGCGTGTGAAATGTGTATGATTCGATATATTTCGTCATGATCGTAGAACAGTGACGGATCTGTTATATTTAAAATTTTCATGGCGGCCATTCAACTGTCATTTCGACTGTTTTTTTGTCACTTTTTAAGTCTCATAATAAGTGCAAACCTTCTAGATTTCATTTTGGAACCCTTTCTAATATTTGCACTATAAATTACAGACCACAAACAATATAAAACTATATATAAATATATATGCAAAATTATGGGTATTTTTTTAAATCCGACACTGTTCTACGATCATGACGATTTATACACCTAGAAACTAGAAGGAACTTTAAGGAATGATAATAATACTTTTTTAATTAAATAGATAAAATATAATAGGTACTTATATAAAATAAATGAAATAAGATAAATATATATGTATTAAAAATAGATTAGATAGATAATACTCGTACATATATATATTAGAATATCTCAATGTTTTTTTTTGCAAAAATGTAACATATATACTTATTAATTATAAACTAAATTATTACTAAATTTATAAGTAAGCTGACGCGGCCCCCTTACATACATTTATATCAATAAATATAAATTCGTTATAATACTATTCCTATTTATTTTTACAGATCATATTATTTATCGAGCTTGCCACTTGTCATGATTGGCCTATAGTAAAGTTGGCTAAATGTGAATCCGCTTATTTATATGCGTGGTTTCTGGCCACCCCGAAAGGGAAACGGTCGTGATGATACATATATTATTTATCTTTATAGCCACGTATTTTTCATTAACTTGACATGCGTAATTTATTTTTTCTAAAAGCTGACACGGCCTCTTTACAGCCACGAATGAATTTAAAGTACTAAAAAAAAATAACAATAATAACAAAAAAAATACAGAAAACTAAATATATAAAATCATCTAACATTCATTCACATTTAATCATTCATTCGTTCCTTCAAACATACCTGCTCCATCCTCACATCCTATCCATCTCACTCGCTTTCTTGTTCCTCTGATCCTTAAGCTTATAGCCCTTATTACAGAAATTTGTATTTTTATTTGATGTGAGGATGGAGCAGGTATGTTTGAAGGAACGAATGAATGATTAAATGTGAATGAGTGTTAGATGATTTTATATATTTAGTTTTCTGTATTTTTTTGTTATTATTGTTATTTTGTTAAAATAAATTTATTCCCTCAAAAAAAAAAAAAAATTTACTTACCTAGTAAGTAAAAAGCAGAAGAGTCCTTCGCGCCATTTTGCGCAGAATTGTCATGTTAAACGTATCCAAACATGTCATTGGCTGAAAAGTGACAAGCTAACCAATCACGTGGCGTCTATCAAAATGTGATCATAAATTATTTTTTACTCAACTGCGCGACGCAAATGTATATCTACGAATTTAGTATTTGTTTATATTCGTGTATGGTATCGTACTAGAGTTAATTTTGCGTACCAGATCGCGAATTATGATTGATACACACATAAAACAAAGAATAAATTGTCATGTGAAACATAGTATCTCAACAGTCGGGACCTATTAAAATCCGAGACTGGCTCAATTCTTCTCAACAATAGGTTCCGACTGTTAAATGTATCGCAATAGAAATTATAATGTGTGTATCAATCATAAATTATTTTAAATGCGAAGTTCTGCGGTTCTCAAACTTTTTAGCGACGCAATCCTTGTTTTTTTCCTTTTAGTTTTTATTTAAAGTAATTTTTCACTTAGTTTAGTTTATTGATATTTTATTGAATTATTTTCAGTTTTTAATTAATGTATTTTTTACGCAGTCGGTTTTGTTTTTTGAAGACAAGAAGACAAATTTCTAAGCATTCCATGGATCCACCGTGCGGGTGCCGGGTCCATCGTGTGTGGGTAAGAGATGAGAAGAATGGTGTCTCGGGCTTGCGACCGACAATAGGCTGGTTTAGGAAAAGGAGGCCTCCCTTTTTTATTTTATTGCGCGATAATACGCTCACCATCCACCATTCTACTTCTCTCCCTCCTCCTTGCGTCGTTCTCCTTACTGCTGAGGGTCGTGACCCCCTCCACGGAACACTTTGTCCCGGACGATGCTGCGCCATCCGGGTCTGTTCACGGCTGCATGTAGGGCATCGTGCATCTGGGTATTCAGTGAGGTGCGTATCTGGTCAGACCAGCGTATGGGGCTTCGGCCACATGGTCTTTTGCCTTCGACTTTCCCTGTGATTACAAGCCTTTCCAGGTTACCAGGTGTTTTGCGCGCTATATGGCCGAAATACTCAAGGACTCGTTTTAGGCAGATGGAAGACAGCCTAGTAGAGATTTTAAGCTCCTTGAGTATTGACACGTTAGTTCTTCGGGCTGTCCAAGGGATACGCAACATACGCCTCCAACACCACATCTCGAAGGCATCAATGCGGCCACGATCACCGGCTTTAAGAGTCCAAGTTTCAGCGGCATAAAGAAATATGGAGAATATTAAGCTGCGTACTAGTCTTGTTTTGGTCTTTAGGGTGATATTTCGATCCTTCCATATTCCTTTTAACTGACTCATTGCATTTTTAGCCATGCCAATTCTTCTTCGAACTTCTGTCTCACATGAGCCGGTGTTGGAGATGCTGGATCCAAGGTATATGAAGTCTGTGACGCATTCTAGGTTCAGCGCTCCGGTGAGATCCTGTTTCTTATAGCGATCCACCACCATTATCTTCGTCTTCAGCTTGTTGATATGCAGACCCAGACCGACTTCTCTCCCTACCCAACCAAATACTGTATGATTCCGTTAATTATCATTTCTGCAACCGGCCGTAAATCTGGCTATCGGTTCTGTGTGTCATATACGAGAAGTCTCGATCGTCGTCGATGAAGAGCTGGCAATCGTATACTTGCGCACGATAAGCGATCTGGTACGCGCAAATAACTCAAGTATGATACGATACACGAATAAAATAAATATTTAATTCGTAGACATATATTTTAAAGGACCGTGACGTCATAAGGTTTAGTAGTCGCTAACTTGCTGGTTGTAAATAGTTAGTGCTTCAGAGTTCAGACAAGCTCCAATAATTGACACCTTAAAAAACTACTTAATACTTAATTTTTAAACAAGCCGAGGAATATATTTTAAATTCGAAAATGTTTTGAACAAATATTATAGTTTGAATAAATTACGACTGATGTATTCTGTACAATGTCTATAACTTAAAAAAAAAACTTGGAGTCCTTCGCGCCATTTTGTACGGACATGTCAATTACAAGTTTTTGTAAATTAATTTACTGTGGATATTGTTAGTCAAAAGTGGTGTTGTTTTGTTTAATAATGTAAATAATTATGAAAAACGATAAATTTGACTTTAATATATGGGGCACAAGTTGCAGTTTATTTTTTTGCGGTTTTCCCGCGCTCCATATCATACCCGACTTGTTTGGGCCATAATGAAGTTGAAGAGTAACTCCAAGAAAAGCATTAAATTCTGCAAGATCTGGAATTTGATGATAACCTCATTAACTCATAAGAAAGAAATATATATTACGTCAGACTTGGCTGTATGGGCTAAACCCTTTGTCTTCCCATCCATCGGGAGAAGAGACAAAAAAAGGAGTTCTTCGCGCCATTTTGCGTGAACATGTCAAGTGCAAGTTTTTGTTTTGTGAATTAATTTACTGTGGATATTATTGGTCAAAAGTGGTGTTGTCTTGTTTAATAATGTGCTACGATGTGAATAATTATGGAAAACGATAAATTCGACTTTAAATATGTGGCACAAGTTGCAGTTTATTTTTTGCGGTTTTCCCGCGCTGTCAACTCCCATATTTTACCCGACGTGTTTGAGCAGTGGATGGTTCCGCGAGTGACTCCAAGAAAAGCATCAAATTCTGCAGCATCTGGAATTTGATGATGACCTCATTAACTCATAAAAAAAGAAAGATATATTACGTCAGACTTGACTGTATGGGCTAGACGCTTTGCCTTCCCTATCATCTCATTCATCATCCATTGGAAGAATAGAACCAAAAAAAATAAAAAATAAAAGTCTCTAACAATTTTATATATACGTCTTCCTATTGTTGTATTCATAACTTTAGATATCAGATAAAGACTGCCTTTGTTTATTGACCACAACATTGAGATTGCGAGGTTTATGTGGCTGTAAGTTTAAACGCGGAAGTACCAGGTTCGATTTAGACACTGTTTTGTAGATTGTGAGTGAAGCGATTTTTGACGTGAGTAGAGAAAAACAATCTTAGAAATCCATAGATTCACCGTGCGGGTGCCGAGTGTATATTTAAATGAGTGTGTACTCGTATATATCACGTATGTATCATTTGGTAATTTTGGAAAACCAACATAATTATACATAAATATTAGAGATGCGCCGAATAGTGGTTTCACCGAACCACCGAATACCGAATACTATTCGGTTTAACCTTTACCGAACTGGATATTCGGCCGAATTATTCGGTTCACCATTTCATTGTTTTTCCGCATAAACAGGTTCTAACTTAAAATATTTATATAGTGTCTATTATTGCCACTTAAATGTGTTCATTAAAAATTTAAAATGTTGATTTGAGGTTTCAAACTAAATGGTAATTAATATAAGATTTAAAAAGACATTTAGATTTGACTGAGGTCTAAAAAATTATTATTTTAAGTTTATAAATAAAGGTTAGATTGTTGCAGTGAAAAAAAAAATATTGTTCATCTTTGATTTTATAACTCATTAACTTTAAAATATGAATTCTGGAGGACTTACATATATATGCACATCTTCACGCCAGATCCCTTGCTGGGTAGGCAGATACAATTGAGCGCCACTTGACACGATCACGACATACCTCTTTCGCTTCGTCGACGTTCATCAACCTCTTCATACATGCCTTTTTGTTACGAAGGCTTTTTAATGCACCTTCAGTCAGTGTTTTATTTATTTGATCGTGATATGTGAGTCTCGGTCTACTAGCCTCACGGGCCTCTTTTACCCACAACTTTCGCATTATATATCTGATTCGTCAATCTTTCTTTGCTCATTCTTTCAACATGCCCGAACCATCGTAGCATGCCTTTCCTTATTTTTATCCCTATGCTTTCTTTTATACCAACCCTTTTTCGTATTTCGACATTACGAATGTTTTATAACCCAACAATTTCAAAATATGAATTCTGGAGTCAAATGTCCCAATAGTCACAACTACCCTCAACAAATAGTGGAACTTTTTCACCTAAATATTGTGACTAAAGTATGGAAAAATGTTGGAATATTTGATTAAAAAGTAATATATTCTGGAAATATCATGTGTAATAACAGTAAGCATAAGTTTACGGACACGCAAACGCGTAATAGGTATATTTTTGACTCGTAAATTCATGTAATTGTGTAATGAAGATAAAGAAAATGACTGTAATCATAGACGTATATCCACTGACCAGTAAAATCCCCCATCAATGTACATTTGCATATGAATTAGGAAAATAAGATATCGCAGCAAATGTACCCAGACTATGTCACCTTTATACCTATGTGACGAGCTTGCACACGGTCACAAAAACATGGTGTCCGGTGGTCAATAATTTTAGTATCGGGAACAGCTGCAAACGCTAAACGAATCTTCATTTTGCAGAAACGTGCTGTCAGACATATTCTCGGAATGAAACCGAGAGATACGTGTAAGGAGTCTTTTAGGCAGTTAAACATATTTATGGTGTTTACGACTATGAATTAGAATTTTTACTTTACATAAAAAACAAAGAAAAAGAACTTCCTAGAAATTTAAATAAAACAACGTCAAATAATCAGATTAGATGCCTCAAAGCTTGATTAACTAAATCGACAAAAAGTTTTCTGTGCAATAGTGGGAGCCTGATATCTTATTTCCTTTTCTACTTTTAAATTCTCTCTTTTTGGATCTCGCCATGTATTACCTACTCTGGTAGCACTGTACTCAATATTAAATGATCCCAATGTCCCAAAAGTTAACGGGCAGAGATATTGTATTTTTACAATAAATTTTAAAATTAAATATATATTAGAAAAGATAAGATTTTTTTTAAAAACTTCAATATTAAAAAAATACTTATTTTCTTCTTTTTTTTCTTTTTATTATAGTTTGGTCGGTCCATATTTTTTATGTCTGTGTCTTTAGCGATGCTATTCCGCGATAGGCGTCCACCCCCTAACGATACCAGTGGGTGCAATATCTAATAAATATATTCTAATGACATATTTTCCAAGAAGTTATTTAATGTAAGTAATTTAATAAATGGTAGGTATTAATGTATTAATGTATCATTGCACGATGGTGGCTCGGTTGTAAGAACGCTTTCGTTAAAATCCTACAAAGGTCGGTTCAAACCCCCCCGGGCATGTACATTCCTTCTTCTTCTTGCGTCGTGTTTCCTCATTGCTGAGGGTCGTGGACCTCGCTTCTCTTCCTTCCGAGGCCTGACGTACCACCTCGTAGCCAATTTTACACTAGAACAATTTTTGATTGTTCACTGTACCAATGAGAAAAACACTTGTCTTACGTACATTTGTTTTATATTTATAACATCACCTTTTCCGTGAGGAGGAGAGTACATTAAGCCGTTGGTCCCGGTTCCACTAATACTAACTTGTGAAATAGGTCAGTAGGTAAGTAGGCCAAATTCTCTCTCTCTATTAATTAATAAATGTGAAAAAAATCTTCAAATTCAAATTCAAATTCAAAATCATTTATTTGTTTAGACACAGGTTAATATTATAAACACTCTCGCGTTAGCATCGGTAGAGGACGGCCGTACCTACCCACATACCGCTGATTAAAAATTTCTTTATCGATATTAATTATTTTTGCGCTCGTAATAATGCCTTTTATGTTTTTATCTATAAATATTTATAATTAGTCTATTTAATGATGCATTGTTGACCAATCTACCCTCAGGTGATAACTTAAGTGACAAAATGGAGTTAACTCAAAATGAACAGAATAAAGATTTAGTATGGGATCATTTAGGAACAGAGGTCTTTCAAAGTGCGGAAAAGAGACCGAAGCCTGACAGTAGCGGCAACGGCGATGATGATGGGTTTAAAATAGTTAAGAAGCGTTCGAAACGTAGATCCACGTCACCTACTGTGCTGAAAGAAACCAACACCACATATGACGTATGTATAACATCTTTAGAACAACTACCGAAACAAATCGCATTAGCCAAACTGTTAAGATCTAAAAACATCACAAATATTACTCAAATTAAATATAAAAGCCAACACAGAGTTCTGATTCGGTTTGAATCAAAAGTAAATGCTGACTCATTGCTCAATTCGAAAGCCTTTGAAGATTTGGGATTTAAAATTCAATCACTAAACGTAATGAATTGTTCATATGGACTGATTAGGAATATTGATATCGAAGTTGAGGACAAAGAAATTTTGGAGACACTTACATGTGAATCTGAAATACTTTCAATTAAGAGGTTAAATCGTTCCTGTGAAGATGGGAAATGGATTGAGAGTGAAAGTATTCGTTTTTGTTTTAAAGGGGACATCCTACCTTCTTTTGTTTATGGATATGGTTGCAGATTTAAGGTGGAAAAATATAACTTTCCAGTTACACAATGTTCTGGATGCTGGAAATATGGTCATTTTTTACGTATATGCCCGACAAAAAAGATATCATGCCCTAAATGTGGGCTGGGCCACTCCAACTGTGAAACCACTGATTACAAATGCATTAATTGCAAAGGCTCACATATGGCATTAAACAAGATTTGCCCTTTTTTCATTAAAGAAAAAAACATTCGAATTATTATGGCAGACGAAAATTGCACCTACCGCAAAGCATTAGAAATATATCTACAAGAAAAGAAGGAAAGAAATGATACAACCTATTTGGAGAACGAAAATCAAATTAGAAGCACAATTATTAAACCAAACTTTGCAATACCCTCCACATCATACAGAGATGCACTTTTCAACCCTACAAATATACAGGAAACAGAAAACTCGTCACAGACTGAGGATGATGACATAATACCTATAAACAAACAAGGAAAAACAAAAAATAACTACAAAAACAAGAAAAAAACTAAAAAAAAATGGTCTAGAGACATTTATGATAATAAAACAATAGAACTAAATAAAGAAACAGTACCTAAAAACACGCAACAAGAACAACACAAAGATTTGAGAAGTAAAGTAAAGGAAAAATTTGACCTACAAAAAATAATTAAAAAAATTCAAGAAATATTTTTTTCAGATAGATTACTTGAAGAGAAACTACAAATGTTACTTAAGTTAGTATTTGAAGAAATTGTGTCATATCTTATAAAAGCATTTAAGGAAGGTAATCTGATTCAAAAACTATTTAATCAAAATGGATAGAACGTCTAAAACTTACCGAGCTTTGAACATATTTCAGTGGAACTCACAAAGCCTAAGGCCAAAACTTCTATCATTTGAGACTTTAATATATCAGGAAAAGGTACACATAGGTATATTGAGTGAAACTTGGTTGGAACCGGATTCTAACTTTAAAATTAATGCATATAATGTGTATAGAAAAGATAGGGATGACTCTTATGGAGGTGTAGCAATTATTACTCATAAATCAATTAAAACACATATATGTCCTCAAATAGTAACCAACAGCGGTATAGAAATTTTACACGTTAAAATATTAAATTGTACAGATCTAGAAAATATCATCGCTATATATTGTCCATCTTCTGTGCATACAAACCAAGCCGATTGGGATAATATATTTTCAATGTTTTCACAAAAAACAATTATTGCTGGTGATTTTAATGCTCATCACACTAACTGGTCATATAGAAATGACTCAAGAGGTAATATAATACGAGAGTCTTCTCTGGATAATGGGTACGTGTCACTGAACGATGGTAATGCAACTAGAATTAAATTAGTCAATAATACACTACAGAAAAGCTCTCCAGATATCACATTTGTCTCTTCAGATATAGCAATTCAATTTAATTGGAATACTATTAGCGAAAATTTAGGTAGTGATCATATTATTATTAAAATGTCTATTATGTATAATGACAACATAATATTTAACAAAAAACGTAATTTTAAAAATGCTAATTGGAACGACTATTCTAAGCACATAGAAAATAACATATTACGTAACAATTTTTCACATACTAATAATATTCAAGACAATTATGATAAACTATTACGTTTCATTAACGAGGCTGCTGATGCTAATATACCTCATACTAAAACGTGCCTTAATGTGGATAAATCATTTAAAGCCAAGGCTTATTGGAATGCATCACTTTCTAAAATAATAGCCGAACGTAGACTAGCCCTTAAAACATTTAGACGTAACCCCACTCCAGATAATTTATCTGTCTTAGAACAAAAAATATCTGAAGCCAATCACATGATTAAGGAAGCCAAAAGCCAGTCCTGGAAAGAATTTTGCAATACTATAGCAGAAAGTACTTCATCTTCTGATATGTGGAAACGCATGCGTTGGATGAAAGGATACAAAAACAATAATACCTATGTATCGATAGAACAAAAGATGGACCTTTTGTGTAAATTAGCACCTGACTCAGTATCTTTACTCCCCCCAAATTTCACTTCCTCAAACCCAGTGCTTGAAGCATCTATTACGATGCACGAACTAAATCATTGTATTAAAAAAAAGGATACAGCTCCTGGCTGTGATGATATTTCATATTCTATGATATGTAATCTCCCTGAAAATGCAAAAACATACTTACTTAAAATATACAATTCAATTTTACAAAACTGTTATGTCCCAGAACAATGGAGAAACATTTTAATCATACCAATTGCTAAACATAATAATTGTAATAATAATGAATCAAAACTAAGACCAATATCTCTTATATCTTGCATTTGTAAAATCTTCCATAATATTTTAGGTAAACGTATAGAATGGCATGTTGAGAAAAATAAATATCTATCTTTTAACACAATAGGCTTTAGGAAAGGTCAATCATGCCTTGACAACCTGGTAAGACTAATTACCCACATCCAGATAGGATTCTCTGAAAATGCCGATACTTTGGCCTGCTTTTTAGACATTGAAAGTGCGTACAATAATGTACTTATCGATAATATAGCTAATTCTCTGGACAAAATAGAAATTGGTAGGACAATATGCGCATATATTTGGAATTTTCTATCAAATAGGCACCTAACAATAAAAGGAGACTTTGGAAACAAATTTAACATTACGAGATCTACTAATATGGGCTTGGCCCAAGGAGATCCCATATCTCCATTGTTATTTAATATAGTCTCTATGCACATTTGTCATGAGATTAAAAATGTTCAAATTTCACAATATGCAGATGATTTCGTGATATATGGTAGCTATAAGAACATGGATAATGGAATAATTGAAATGCAATCCTCTCTAGATTTAATTCACAACATGCTTCAACAACTTGGACTACAACCTTCTCCCCAAAAAACAAAACTATGTTTATTTAGTAAAGGACGTAAACATAAAACAATTAATCTTATTTTAAACAGTAAATTATTAAAGTTAGAACAAAATGTTAAATATTTAGGAATATGGCTAGATAGGTCTTTACGCTGGAGTACTCACATTAATTATACTATAGAAAAAACTCAAAAATTCCTTAATATACTAAAAGTGTTAGCAGGTGCTTCATGGGGTGTCCACCCTACTCATTTACGTAGGCTTTATATCTCTCTTATAAGAAGTAGAATTGATTATGGATGCCACCTTTACGATAATAGTGCTGCAACACACACTTTAAAATTAGACCGAATTCAAAATCAGGCACTTCGAATTGTAGGTAGTTTTATTAAAAGTACTCCTATACATACAATGGAATGTGAAATTTGTATTCCTCCACTCTACGTAAGACGAAAATACCTTGGATATAAGTATTGTTTAAAATCAATGGCCCAATCAAACAGCTACAACCTTACTTTATTAGATAAGTTGTTTAGCTTCAAAAATATAATTTATTGGAAAAATAAAAAAAAACCTTTATTAAGTACTTTATACAATGAAATTAAAACCGAAATTGTGTACTCATCTGATCTGCGAGATATGTTCACACTAGATACCTGGATAACAAATATAAATATCGAAAATATATTACAACCTTACTTATCGTGCATTAAGGAAGCTAAACAGCTTTATAATATTAACTCTATAAAACCGCAGATATTACAAGAATTAGAATCTAAATATAATAGTTGGCACCAACTATTTACAGATGCTTCGAAAAACAAATCTGATCTAGGGGCAGCTTACGTAGACCTTGTAAATAAACACAGTATTTGTTATAAGTTTAGTAATATGTCTATAATGTCAGCAGAGTTGTTAGCTATATTGAAAGCGTTACTCTATATTAATAACTTAAGTTACCGACAAATTGTTATATTAACTGATAGTAGGAGTGCAATCCAGCATTTACGTCGATGTGTCTCTGTCTACGGAGGTACACCGATAGGCTATCAGATCTTAAAATTAATTACTGGACTATCAGAAAAAAACATCGAATTGAGGATACAATGGGTTCCGTCACATACAGGCATACATGGCAATGAAGAGGCTGATCGATTGGCTAAGATCGGAGTACAAAAAGGTATTGAATTAGCTATGCTACCTCATTATTCCGAAGTTCTACCTAAATACAAGCGCAAGTACCATGATTTATGGAAAGATCATTTTAATAAAATATCACTAGATAAAGGAATCTGGTACAAAACAATACAGAATGAGCCTTTTCATATGCCATGGTTTTCTGTATGCAGGCTTAATAGAACACTTGTTGTCAATGCATTTCGCCTTCGCTCTGGACACATTCCCTTAAACAAATTCGGGTTTCTGATGAAAAAGACTGCTTCACCCAACTGTGAAGTTTGTGGTGAAGTAGAAGATGTAGAACACATCTTAAGGGATTGTGTCAGGAGCCAGGGCGAAAGGCAATACCTAATACATCATCTAAAACTGAATCCATATAATACGGGTGCCTTCAATTCGGTGCTAGCTGACCCTTGTTCCCAATCGGCTAGGTTAGTATTTATTTTTTTAAATATTTATAATAAGAATAGGCAGTTGGAAAACTGATAATTGTGTGTTTTATTTAGGTTAAGTTACGATGGGGCTGACATGCTCAATTTGGGTAAAAGCCCCTAATAAAATATGATTTAAAAAAAAAAAAAAAAAAAAAAAATATTATAAACAACAGGTATAGGTTATATAGGTGCACCAGTGCTCTGCCCATAGGGCGAACAAATATTAGTAATTGTGGATTGCATTTAAATTTTAATACAGACACGTGAACAAAATTGAGATACAATAAAAAAATATAAATGACAATATTATTCATGTCTAAAATTTAATATTAATAAATTATAAGTTAGGCAAAATGTCATGTAATTATATTTTTGTCTGTAAAAAAGTCATTGATTGTGTAGTATGTCTTGTCAATTAGTATACATTTAAGTCTTCTCTTCATTTCTCCTAACTCTATCTCCTGTAGTCTCAACGGTGTTTTATTATATATTTTTGCCGTCATGATTAAAGCACTTTTATGTAACAAAGCTTTCTTGCTAACTAATGGGTATATTATATTTTGATGACGTTTACTTCTGAGACGGTTTTGGTATAGTCCAGGATTCGTTTTTACGAATAAAACTGATTCATAGATGTACAGACTAGGGAACGTCAATAATTTTAATGATTTGAAATATGGCTTGCAACTGTCCGTACTAGGTATTTTGCAGATTGCTCGTATACACTTTTTCTATTATTATCTAAAGTGATAGTAATTTTATTCGCAATGGTCAATAGAGTCAAACTTTTTTATTAAAATAAATATGGTGATCTCATGTTTATTTATTTAATTTAATGTTTAATTAAAAACGTTTCAATGTATCCGTTAATCAATACATTGGCGCTGTAATTAAAGATCTCGTTTTACAAAAACCTTCCGCCCTTTGTGTTTTAAATTCACAATTGATGGTTCGGGATATCGTAACAATTTAACATCTGGCAACATCGACATATACCTACCAGGTTTTTGCCAAGTGCAAGTTTGTTTTATAAATTAATTTACTGTGGATATTATTAGTAAGAAGTGGTGTTGTTTTGTTTAATAATGTGCTACAATGTGAATAATTATGGAACGATAAATATATCGGGCACAAGTTGCAGTTTAATTTTTGCGGTTCTCTCGCGCTGTGAACTATTTTAGAGGTGGTAGGCAGACTGATGGTGGTAATTTGCACAAGTATCGAGCGTTCGTGCCGATAAACCCAGTAAAGTGTATCCACACGTTTCGGGATCAAGCTCGAATTGCCGTCATGCCCAGTCAAGCCGGCATAGTGTAGCCGACACTTAATATCAGGAGGGCGCAAGGTCACATGTCGTGCTAGTAAAAAAAAAAGAAAAAGAACTCCCATATTGTACCCGAAAAGCATCAAACTTGCAACATCTGCAATTTGATGATAACCTCATTAACTAAATAAATTAAAGATATATATTACGTCAGACTTGGCTGTATGGGCTAGACCTCTTTGCCTTACCTATTAGAAAAAAACAGACAAAATCTTTGCACACGTTCTGAATGATTTTGATGGATTTGCAGAAGCTGCTTTCTGCTTAAAGTGTTGTTTCAATTTAATAATGTAAGAAGGAGTCCTTCGCGCCATTTTGTGCGGACATGTCAAGTGCAAGTTTTTGTTTTGTAAATTACTGTGGATATTGTTGGAAGTGGTGTTGTTTTGTTTCATAATGTTCTACAGTGTAAATAGTTATGGAAAACGATAAATTAGACTTTGAATATGGGGCACAATTTGCAGTTATTTTTTTGCGGTTTTCCCGCGCTGTCAACTCCCATATTTTACCCGACGTGTTTGAGCTAATGGTGCCGCGAGTGACTCCAAGAAAAGCATCAAATTCTGCAGCATCTGGAATTTGATAATGACCTCATTAACTCATAGAAAGATATATTACGTCAGACTTGGCTGCATGGGCTAGACCCTTTGCCTTCCCTATCATCTCATTCATCATACATCGGGAGAAGAGAACCAAAAACTAATAATAATAATAATGTAATTAAAGAAAAAAAAATGATTTTCTGAACATTTTGTATAAGGTCTATGTCTGACGCAGAAACAAAGGGCCCGGTCGTCAACGAAAATAATTATCTCCTCTGTCTGTTCAGTCCCCTAATTATTAAGAGCGATCAAGCGAATATTTTGTGTTAGGGAAGGCTACACAAACCCGCAATCTGATGTCGGTTTGTGTGTACTTATACAGCTCAAACATAGAGAGGCAATCGGAGCTATTTTTTTACAATTTGTTTGTTACATTATTTTTTACGCCACTTAACGTTCACTAGCATAACTTCTAACTTTTATAGCTTTAGAAAAAATAATACCTCTAATAGTTGCAAAACTAGAATCAAGAACTACACCTTCCCTGATCAATATCTGGTTTCTGTGGCTTGACAGAATTATCTAGGGCACTTACTAACAAATCGCAAATCTGGGGAACAATTTGCCGGTAAAAATTCGTCAGATCATTTTCAAAAAGATGGTATACTTACATTATTTAAACAGTTCCTCACGGTGTAAGTAGGTATTATATGTAGTGTATATAATATACATATATATATATATATAGTATGTAGTATTGTGTACATATTAGTATGTATTTGTCTATATAGATATAATATTCAGATTTAATTTGAATTACCTGTTAATCGATTTAATGGTTGCACCTACCTCACAACATTAAGCCTGCCTCTTGTACATAGTGCAATAAAGTTTTTAAATAAATAACAGTTCTGTTAGCATATATATTAGAAATACTAGAAAATTATATATATTAGAAAAAGTAAAAGTAAAGTATCATCACGACCGTTTCCCTTTGGGGGTGGTCAGAAACCACGCTTATAAATAAGCGGATTCACATTTAGCCAACTTTACTGCCGGCCAATCATGACAAGTGGCAAGCTCGTCGATGTCTCCAGCGTACCAAATTAGAGAAATATCCCAAATAAATTAAATATTAATTAAATGTATTTATTTTCATTTTTTTTTTGTTTCCCGACCAGGCATCGAACCCGTTATCTCCGAGTCTAAATCCACGGATTTAACCGCTAGACCACGGAAGCATTTTATATATATATTAGTTATTTATTTTTTGTATCTTACTTCGAATATACGATTCTATAATTGGAAAACAAAAAATATATATAAAAAAATAGTAGTTTGTAATTTCTATGACGATGTTAAAATTTTATTGTTGTCAATAAAGTATTTAATTTTATTATTTTAAACATTGTCAACCTAATGGCTGACAGAGACAGACCGTCCAGGCCCGGGTGGCTAATGGGTCATTCTTTCGTTTTCCCCGAAGGCACATCTCAGCCACACCCAGATGGGTAACCACCCAATGGTAACTCATGCACTTTTGGTTCCGTGTCCCGTTATATGTCTAGTATAACAGCGCCCTTGTCGCTCACCAACCCAGGGGATCTAGGTTTGACCACTTGAGCTCTTCTCTTGGAAGTGGTTTCCCGTTGGGGGTGCGGAATACGGAGCGATATTCTGGAGATGCTTGAATCCTTTGTCGGCTCGATATAACATAATGTTATACTCCTTGACCGACATACACTGACCATGGCGGTGTGCCTTCGTCTCGGAGCCCGGACTGTCCACCCGCACCAGTGTCGATGCGGAGAACCAGTCGATCATCTCGGACACCACGGGCTTTCTTGTGCTAGAAGTGCTGGCCGCATTCCTCGTCACGCGGCTCTCAACGACATCATCCGAAGGGCTCTTGTCACTGCTGGTGTACCCGCAATCTTAGAACCATCTGGGATTGTGCGGAGCGATGGCAAGAGACCCGACGGAATGACTGTTGGGCCGTGGAAACTTGGCAGATCTCTGGTGTGGGATGCGACGTGTGTAGACACATTAGCTCCATCTCACATCCAGGCGACCTCGTCAGGTGCGGGGAGAGCGGCTTTTTCTGCGGAGAACCTCAAATTGCGCAAATATGCCAACCTTAGTTCCGGTTACGAGTTTGCGCCGTTTGGGGTCGAGACGATGGGCCCATGGGGACCGTCAGCGAGGCGCTTGGCCAAGGAGTTGTCAAAGCGGCTGACAGAAAGGTCTGGAGACAGGAAGGCTGGCAATTATTTCTGCCAACGTATTAGCCTTGCTATACAGAGGGGAAATGTTGCCAGTCTCCTTGGGACTATCTCGGATGGGACGTCTCTAGAGGACATTTTTTATTTATAGTTTAGTTTATTTTTAATTTTATTATTTAGGTAGCTTTTATATTGTAATTCTTTTATACTGATTGTATTTTACTTCGAATAAAATAATTAAATTATACATAATGTCTATTCGGGCCGACGACATGACGACAAACTTGTCAATAGTAGGCATCACCAGATCTCGAGCTATGACAGACGCATGAACCACGGCACTCGGGAGACCACTCTGAGCGATATGTCCTTCTGTAAATTATTGAAAAGACCGTTGCTGCGCTGAAGCCATCTTTATAGTCAATAGTCCCTAAAACGATACAAGATATTATAAACACGTGGTGGCCGTGAGTATGCAATCGCACACTCTGATTGACTAATAAAAAAAAAAAAAAATAGAACTTTTATTTCAGGTATGCACCCATATCAAACTATATATTACAATTATAAAATATTAAAATACATATAAAACAAAAATAAACATCGCCATTACCAAACATCGACTCAAGTTCATTTACGGTTTGGGCTCTGCTGAACAGACAACCAATGTGAGTGTATTTTACTGAGGATCCAAAGACTTGACACGGTTTCGGAGCACCGCGAAGAAGTCTGGTACCCTCGCCTCAGCGAACATGCCCGATGCACTGCAGTACCTCGGTCGGCGCATGACGATACGGAACGCTTCATTGTACTGTACCCTCATGGCACTGTATGATTTCCTATGGTAACTGACCCATAGTTGGCAAGTGTACATACATTGACAGTATGTTTTAAACAGCGTCAGCTTGAAATCTTTACTACACTTGCCAAACCTACGCGCGAGATTGTTACACCGGACGTTACACTAATGCGACTTTGCGTTGCGGGTTTAAGTGTCCTTTATTTAATCGATATTATCCCTTCTGAAGTCTGTAAGTCAGAACACCTGATGTTGCGGTTGGTCGCCTTTCCCGATTAGTCTCCTAATTTACTGCCAGATTTAAGACAAGAGAGATTTATGTGACGAGTCGAGACACTTACCTATTCCGCTGTTCTCAAAAGCTATATTCAGTTAGCTATATGGAGTCGGTGCCAGCCATGAAGGACATTTTTGCTGCAGCGCGGCCGCGGCAGACTTAGCGGTGTGATGTGCTTGAGTTAATTATGCGAAGGCAGTGGCGTGGAGGTAGACAATGTTGATGCTAAATGTTGATCCAGAGCGTTGGCGGTGCTGGGGAACATACTCACACGGAGATTTGCACAATGTTTAGACGGTGTAAAAATCACGCTTTGTAAAGCGTACTGCACGTCTTTCTACACCAGCAGTCTGTGGGTGAGCTCTGCGCGTCCAATACAATAATATCTTCAGAATGCTGATGGGACTGCCTCGACGCAGCAGTGCGTCGGGCATTTTTGCGGAGGCTCGTGTGGATGTATTTCCGGCTATAATCCGCAGAAAGGCAGCGTCGATACTGCATAGAGTAAGCGGTAGTGACAACGGCATTCTGAAGATGATATTGTCGCGTTTTTGTTAAGCGCTGGATTGGAGTTGTAACTGAGAACGTGTAAATCTCTACAGCATTTGCGTTACCCAATGTTATAGGGGTCGTATGGGAGGCAAGGCTATGACTTAATGTCACACACAATGTAAATAACCAATATTTCTTATATTTACATTGTCATAATTTTTGATTAATGTGTATTTTTACTAACATAGTTCTAAGTTAAATTGTTACTAACATATATGGATCGAATCCGAAATAAAGGAATTATTATTATTATTAAATGCTAAAAAAATATATGTGCTTCTTTGCTTTCATTCAGCTTTTATACATCTTCCTATCGAACATACCACAGTGTTTGAAGACAAAAGTTTTCAACCAGTGTGTTCTTCCAGTTATGTCGTATGGAGCAGAGACGTGGACACTGACGCCGGGTCTGATACATACGTTCAAGCTCGGGATTTCTCTGAAGGATAAAGTCAGAAACGTTGACATCCGTCAACATAGCTTTCAAAATTAACAAGTTGAAGTGGCAATGGGCTGGACACGTCTGTCGCGGAAGCGATGAACGATGGAGTAGACGGGTCGTGCAGTGGAGACCACGTACTGGGAGACGCAGAGTGGGACGACCCCCTGCCAGATGAACGGATGCCCTGAGGAAGGTCGCTGGTGGGGGATCGATGAGGGTGGCAGAATATCGTGTAAAATGGCGAGCCTTGGGGTAGGCCTATATCCAGCAGTGGAGAGACACAGGCTGATGATGATGATGATGATGAAGTTTATAGTAATGAGTGTGGTAGTAATAAGGTCGTTCTTAAACTATAAGATAAAAGATATACAATAGTTAATAAATTACATAAATGATAGCTCGGATTTAACAAAATGGTTTAGTTGTCAAGCGTTTGTTGGGAATCAATAAATTTAAATACACTCGTATGATTCCAATCAGCCCAATGCATTGTGTTGTCTCGTAATTGTAATAAATGACGGAAAACAATACAAGATGAGCGGTGGTGGTCTCGTTTCGAATCCCGGCATGCACCAATTAGAAATTAACTTTTCTTACGCACTCTTTTTAAAAAATCACAGTAGCAATAGTGCTACACAAGCCAAAGAGATTTATTATTTAATTCTAATATATTGATATTTACTGCCTCCGTGGTCTAGCGGTTAAGTCCGTGGATTTAGACTTGGAGGTGCCGGGTTCGATTCCTGGTCG
This sequence comes from Tinea semifulvella, assembly GCA_910589645.1. Classification (NCBI taxonomy): domain Eukaryota; kingdom Metazoa; phylum Arthropoda; class Insecta; order Lepidoptera; family Tineidae; genus Tinea; species Tinea semifulvella. The sequence goes on from OU342624.1 coordinate 900,653, forward strand.
GGACACAATAATATTTATTAATTTAACTTATGAAAATTTAATTAATATTTAATTTATTTGTGATATTTCTCGAGCTTGCCACTTGTCATGATTGGCCTATAGTAAAGTTGGCTAAATGTGGATCGGCTTCTATATAAGCGTGGATTCTGACCACCCCGGAAGGGAAACGGTCGTGATTATACTTTACTTTTTTAATATATTTACTTAAAAAATCTTAGACTCTGCACCCATCATATAAATCTATCACTCTCCCAAATTTAGCTGGTAGAGAATACCTTTATAGTATTATGCTCGCCTATGTACATCTATTTATTTTGTATATTTTGTGTGCAATAAAGAATTTTATTATTATGTAATGTGTATTCTTAAAGAATCTCGGTATTTAACCGGTTAACCTAATGATGTTCACGGGCCTCGGCCAAGTGAGCATCATGCTACTTTAACTCCAAACTTTCTGACTATACGGCAAGTATTAAGGATTGTCTGTATGTGTGCTGGTCTACGTTAATAGTCTTAAGGCTGTCATGTAATGTTTTGGGTATTACTCCAGTCGTAGATACTAATATGTGCAATTGTTACTTTTTCTAATTTGAGTTGGGATTTAAGCTCTATTGCAAGGTCTCTATATTTAGTATTATTTTATGTATGTGTAGTTATTAAGTTATTATTATTAAATACTTTATTGCACTTTACTTAAAAGTATGTACAAATGCGAACTTAAAGCCATTTCGGCTTTTTCTACCAACTAACCTTTGGGAGAGTGAGACAGTATAAATATGTGGGGTGCAATTCTAACCAATAAACTACATAAATAGTTTGTATACATAGACTACATAAATACTCATCAATATATAAGTATTATAGTAGTTATACATATATGTAGATAATATATTATTAGGAAGTAGAAATTTGTGGAGTTAAAATATATTGTTCTGCTTGTTTTAAAAGAAAGTATTAAGTAGTTTTTTAAAGATGTGAATGGAAGGAGCTTGTCTGATGGTCAGTGGAAGTTTGTTCCACTGGCGAGCAGACGATACGGTGAATGAATCAATATAAGTTATGAGTGTTAGGTATGTCTATTAAATATGCTGTTTTATTTTCTTTGTTTATCAAAGTAATGTCAGGTCGGTTGTCGTGTACTGTTTTGTCAGTTATAATCGTTCTGTCCCAGTACAGTCGAATATTGTCATTTTGCAGAACGGTGCTTGGCTTGTATTTGTAGTATGGAACAATTAGATTTACTAATTTATATTTGCTTGCTGTTTACGCCAATATTCAACTTATATTTGTAATAGTTGAATCGGTTAATAATGAGCAATACAAAAATCCCTCCATTTCCAATAACCAAGTATGCCACCACAAGATGGCGCCACTTACTTCAAATTTGCAATATTTAAATGTTTATTAATTATATTCGCAACGAGAAGTACCCACTTGTGTACTTGCAGAAAATAGTTTTCTTGATAAGCTTCATTTCTTAAAACGTCAGTCGCACGTCGCGCCCCGATCCAGCGAGAAGTCTATGATCTACCGTGATCCCGCTCTTCTGGAAGACGCGCCGTTGTGTTCTCCGCGGACGGCTATGCTAACATAGAAAGAACAAATAATCGTAAAGTGATTGAGTTTGGCGAATATCCTGGCCAGGGTAGGTGATTGTGAAGCTGTGAAAAGGTACGTGGCATACTTTCCTTATTTATATAAGTGACCCGTCCTACTCTGTTTCCGATATCGTACCTCTGTGTCCGGATTGCTCGTTACCAGCCGTTTTGCTATTATAAAAAGGCGCGAACATTTATTTGGTGTACTATTGCAGCTACTTGGTCGTGTCTATGTTTATAAATCTGATATTATTATTATAAGCATGTAATATTAAAATGAGATTTATGTATCTTCTCAGCAGACTACAAATTACCCCGTCGAGATTACATATTAAGTGGCGATCGTAAGAAAATGAAGTTGTTACAAAAATGCGATCGGTTGATAGTCGACGGATGGCAAAATACGTTATTTAATTTATTCAATTCGTTAATTTTGCAAGTAGGCATAGGACAAAAGGAGATGTATTCTGCACTTTTACACGTCAATATTTACTATATTAATATAAAACAATACCATTTTATAGTACATATTGGTTTATTTGGATAACCATCCTTTGGGAAGAGAAACAATAAAATATTAAAAATACAGAATAACGCTTAATATTATAGCTGCTGTAGATAGGCATTGTCACACTATAAGCTAAGACAGACACAATTATAAGATATAAATGTCAGTTAAGATAATAGCTGCTGTAAAGAGGCATTGTCATACTAAAAGCGAGGATTGCATTGATCTTTCTTTTGTTTGCTATTATATCCTAACTATTCAATAATTATGTATTAAATAATAATAATAAATAATTTTCACACTAATATTATAAGAATATATATATATATTATTATATAAATATTATAATTTTTCTTTACTAATTTTTAATATATATTTTTATTTTTTTAGGGTTAAAATACCCACAGTTTTGGAGAAAAGAACTGTACAAATAATATAAAATCTTTTATGGCTTAAGATCTAATAATCCATTATACTGTAATTTTATGTCCTAGTTATAAGCTGTGATTTTTCTGAAAAAAATTAAATACACTCGACTAGCTGCAATGACCAAACGGGTTAGAGAGGGTCTGATGTAATTTTTTAATGACAATAATTACCGATTCCACAATATTCTTCTGCATTGGTTCCAAAAAAAAAAACAAATAACGTAGGTTGTAGGACGTTTTGCCATCTCCTGGCAAGGCTTTTAAAAGCGTATGCGCGCGCCCGCCCGGTGCTAACGTATAGGTTTTAATGGCCTTCATTTAATATTAGTTACCAGTGGAGTAAGCACGGCTTACTCCGTTCGCGTAGCGTCAAACCAAAGTTGCTTACATAACCAATTAAAAGGTTTTTTCTGTAATGTTTACTCTGTATTTAGATTGTAAGGTGACACGGCCAAACAGCCACGAATATTAATTAACATTAATGCTATTAGAGTATAAGATGACACGGCCCTTTTACAGCTATGAATTAATGATTTGACATATAATTATTATTTTCTGTTTTATAAATTTATTCATTATCTGACATATGTATTTATCCTAATTTCTGTAAATCATAATTATTAAGTATTTAGAATGTAAACTGACACGGCCTCTTTACAGCCACGATCTTATTTAAATAGTTTCTAAGTTAGTTAGTTTTACTTGCTTGTAGCAGTAATTAATGTTCTGCATAACATACATAACTATGGATTATTGCCTATTTAGGGTCCAACCATTATTACCAATTTGGTTAGTACATACTCGTATGTTTTAATAATTGTAATGATTGTATTAGTTCTGACTGTATCCAAGTTCTTTTAAGCAAACCAATAGAAATAAACTATTTTTATTTTGATTATATGTTTTATTTTGTAAATCTGATGAAACTGATTTTTTCTTGCAAATTCCTTTCTCAGTCAGATTAAACATTAACAAGCCACTGGAATCTGCTAAGCTGCAGGTCTAACAACTAACTAACTTTGCTGCTTAATTATATAAATTAGGGAGCTATTTTTCAAAGTTGCAGGATGCGTGGATCCGCGTTTAGAGATGCGGGATATCGCAGTTAGGGAATGGAAACTTAAAACATTGAATTGATAATCGGTTCACATAGAAAGTGGCGCCATCTAGTAGACGGTGTTTAATAAATGTAACATTCATCAATTCGTTTAATTCATTTAACATTTCGTCTATTGTTGTCAACAAGGAAATTATTTAACCTTAGTAAAAAAAAAAACATATTGTGTAACTTTTAGTACCTGCCTATGTATCGTATGGTAAACTAGTAACAAATTAAACAATATTTTGAAATTATCGCGCGCAGTTAATTGGTTGTGGGCTCAAGAATCGAATTTCAGATATAATACTATTTCTATATAGAAGATATACCTATAATATAATAATAATAATAAACTTTATTGTTTTAAAAAAAACTATACAATATACATTTGGAACAGTTAAATTGATCAATGCTTTGTATACAATTTTAGCATCCTCTGACTCTCGAACTATTTTTGTGTGTTTCAGGAGTCAGTGTCTTCCATGAATTTGAACATAAATGCTTTTATCCAGACCTAATATATTTGCCAATATACTATTATTACAATAAAACTTTGGCTATTTACTCATTCCAAAATACATGTGGCAACTTCCTTGGCCACTGTAAAATAACACTGTCAACACTTTTAAATTTAGAATTAAGGAAATTAGATGGATTACAAGATTTACACCAACAACATGTGTTTCTTTTAATTAATTAATATTAATGAACTATTTCGTCAATAATGAGAGATAAAATATCTCTAAATTGGTGACCCCGACGTGATCTGAACACGCAACCTTCTGATTGTATTGTGGCAACTTCCTTGGCCACTTACACATTATTATTCAACTGCCTACATATGTATGTATGGCACTTTAAGTATTCTACCATTCACCTGGCTACGCTATTATTCAGGTTCCACTCTTTTCCCAATTAGTTACTATACTCTTTGATCGCAGGCCAATAAGTGGAACGAGATCCCGCGAGATTGAAGGTCCCTTGCTGCGAAGACACTTGCTACGGTAACCAGCTAATCCGTGCTAGTCTCAGAGTTACGAGTTAATATTGGGCCTGTAAATAAGGTTCATTAGTAATAAAGATAAGATCAGATCCAGACGCGGAGGGATGCTTGTTTAGTTGGGTTCGGATTGAGTCTTGGCGAACATGTTCCTGCAAATCGTGGGAGTTACTTCGGTCCAGCTGACCTATTTTAAAACCCAGTATGTGGCTTAGATTTAATAAAGACATTACTGTGGAACTAGCAAACGTAGCTAAGCAAAAAACCATGTTGTACAATTTATATTTATTTATTTTGAAAAAAAATCATAGCTTTTTCATTCATTCAATACAGTCCCTAGAACTCCACTGTTGTAGATGGTCCTTACATAATATATATCTGGAGAATTAGGCCTACACTCGCCACGCCGCCGCTTGCCAGATAAGAACAAACAATCAAAGACAGTCACAGACAATCTCAGCTTATTAAATTAAAAAATAAAATTAAATATATTTTATTTCAGGCATCTATAACAATAATTCTATTTTAACTCTAGACTATAATCTAAATTAATTTATATATATATATTTATAATTAATAAACTAGACTATAAATAAAAAATGTCCTCTAGAGACGTCCCATCCGAAATAGTCCCAAGGAGACTGGCAACATTTCCTTTCTGTCACGATTTTTATTACGCAGACGTGTTTTTTATTTTTTCATGTAATTTTATTCATCAAATATGGTTACTATCTTTTGAAATGTGTAAGCGGTTCACATTATACTTTCAGATAAAGAATCCAATGGTTATAAATCTTTCACATAGACACTTTCCTACACGCAGCCTTGGCTTAATGTTTACACAAGATTACGATTAACAATACACTGCCAAACAATGATAACGGGACGCTAAATATTGTTTTTATAGCTATTTTACAATAGCTGTTTTACCCGACCTTGCCCGTGTAAACGGCGACACGAATTTCTATGCGCATTATTTTGATTTTGCTATATTTCCTAAGTTATTCATTTAATTTGCATGGTGTTAAGGAAAAACATAATCTTCATGCATTGCTCAAGCCAACTAAAGTTAAATACAGGAGAAGGATTAATACCGTATTTGTGTAAATAGCTTTTCAATTACCGCTTTATAATAGTCCATTTTTTTAAGTATTAAAATGGATATACATAGTATGTTATCCTTAAGAGATAGACATATGCCAGGTTTTGATTGCTGGTCGGGACACAATAATATTTATAATAATTTAATTTATTTGTGATATTACCTAAGTTTGGTACGCTGGAGACATCGATGAGCTTGCCACTTGTCATGATTGGCCTATAGTAAAGTTGGCTAAATGTGAATCCGCTTCTTTATAAGCGTGGTTTCTGACCATCCCGAAAGGGATACGGTCGTGATGATATTTTACTTTACGTAATCCAAGAAAGTTTTTCCATTTAAAAACAATATACGTTTTCGACAATCATGAACACATTTTGGAATGTGGCCACGCTAATTAAGTTTGTTGGAGGCTCGTCAATGCTTACCTTAAATCGCCAAGATTTCGCCAAGCGTTTGCTGTCATATGTGAGACTGCTGCCCCTGATTCTATATAGTAATTATATTTAATAATATTATGCCCATTGATGACTGTGTAAAAATGACAAAAAAAGAATTGAAAGGAAAATTAATGTTGCTTTTGCTAAGTAAATGCTAACTACTAACAGTAATGTGATTTAATGTTAAATAACTTTGTGTTTAGACAAATAAAGTGTAAAAAACTGTAAAAAAAGAGTGTATTCGCCAACAAACTGCTATGCTGGATTGGAGTTGTAACTGGGAATGTGTAAATTAAATATGTACAGCATTTGCGTAGTATAAATATCCCCACAGATATTTAAGAATTAATATTATTTAAATTAAATTAAGTACTAGGTATTGTTATTATTATTATTGCCTTTTTGACTTTTTAATTAATGTGTATAACTACTAACATAGTTCTAAGTTGAAATGTTACTAATAATTATCTGAAATAAATAATTTATTATTATTATTATTATGCAGTTTGCGTATGATTTTAAATATGTAAATATTTTAAGTTTTTATCTGAATAAATGATTTAATAATAATAATAAAAATTGCTTTGCTATTTTTTTCTACAAAGCTGTCCAGGTTACATTGTTGTGAAGTGTATTCATTGTCTAAATCTAATCTAAAACACTTGTTATTATTTGGTTACATCAAGTGTTTGGCGTAAATTATTATCATGTAATGTACCATCATGACTGTTACCTGCAGCGGGTTGGTTAGACACAACGTTTTTTAAAGTTTACATTCAGTGAACTTTAGGGCCCAACATGACAAGTGGCAAGCTCGTCGACTGCTCAGGTGTACCGATGAGAAATACACTTTTCTTACGTACATTTGTCCATATATTTACAACACCACCATTTCCGTGCCTCGGAGAGCACGTTAAGCCGTCGGTCCTGATTCCACTAATACCAACAAGTGTGAATCGTTAATAAATTGTCAATAACAGAACTTATCTTCACGCCAGATCTCTTGCGGGGTTGGCAAAGACAATTGAGCGCCATTTGACACGATCACGACATACTTCTTTCGCTTCGTCGACATTCATTAACCTCTTCATACATGCCCTTCCCTCACTGCCTCCGTGGTCTAGCGGTTAAATCCGTGGATTTAGACTCGGAGGTACCGGGTTCGATTCCTGGTCGGGACTCAATAATATTTACTATATTTCTGATATTTTCCGAGTTTGGTACGCTGAAGACATCGACGAGCTTGCCACTTGTCATAATTGGCCTATAGTAAAGTTGGCTAAATGTGAATCTGCTTCTATATAAGCATGGTTTCTGACCACCCCGGAAGGGAAACGGACATGATGATGATACCAATACAAATGAGAGACATAAAGTAATTCCATAATAAATAATAGTGTTTAGAAGAATAAGGATCTCAACCATATATTTTAAAATCTAGAACAAGCTAATGAAATTATATATCTGTATGCCTAGTGTGACAGTGAAGTTTCGTAAACGCAACTATAGTAGTAGTTTTTTTTACTGAATTTTCGATGTTCATTGCCTGTTATTATAGCCAAACTTGCAATAACACGCAATGTAAAACAAAAAAAGGGAACTACAGCTGTTACGTTTTCCGAAACTTGCATTTTACACTAAGCACACTGGGCAGTGTTTTCACTATATAGTATGATAGGGATGTTGAAAGAAGATTAACGAGGGAAAACACTATTAAATAAAACGAAACTAAAAACACCTATGAAATTAATACTATTCTACAAAATAAACTAAAGGCTTACTATTAATTTTATTTATTTATTTTATATTTATATTTCGCGTAAACTCTCTGTGTTATGTAAATATGTATGAGTGTGTGTGAGAGGGTGTGTAAAAATGCAACGATAAAGTTACATATTAATAATAATAATAATAAAAACCTTTATTGTACACAAAATATAAAATATAAAAACATGTACATAGGCGAACATAATACCATAAAGGTATTCTCTACCAGCTAACCTTTGGGAGAGTGAGAGAAGAATATTATGGGTGCAGAGTCAGAAAAATTAAGCAGAAAGATCAAAATATTATATTAAGTAAAATCAATAAATATATATATGGGTACGTAGATAAGTATATGGTTTAAACATCTAAGATGATAATAAATATATACTGTGTATAAATAATAAATAAAATACGTGCATATTTAAAATAAATAAATAATAATACCTATATGTTAAAGAAAGGAGATTAAGATGCATTTTGTTTTTTAAGAAGGTGAGAAATTAGGAGTTTGTTAAATATATTTAGAGACAGTGCCTGTCGGATAAATAAAGGCAGCCTGTTCCATTGACGGGCTGCAGAAACAGTTAGTGAATCTGAATATCTGCTGGAGGAGTGAAGAGGAATTGAGAGTTGGTTGTTGTGCGAAGAACGAGAGTGAGAGTCGCACAGATATTCGAAACGATCGCTCAAGTAGGAAGGTGTATTAGGATTATTTAGAATGCCGAACAAGAAGGAAACAATGTGTAAAGATCTGCGAAAACAGATATTAAGCCACTTTAATTGAATACGAAATTGAGAAACATGATCATACTTACGCAGGCCAAATACATAGCGTATGCATAAGTTGAGAAGACGATCGAGTTTATTCAGTAGCTCCTCGGTGAGATCGGGATAACAGATATCTGCGTAGTCAATAATAGGGAGTAATAGGGACGTAATACATATTGCCAATCATTTATATATATACATTTATCTGGGGAAATTACATTATAATAATATGTACGCTTTAATCTTGCTTTTTGAAAAGGTCACCAAAATGTTTGAGAACAGCTGGTCTATTGTAATCATATGTCATTGTCAGAGGCGGTTGTTTAAGGCACTAAATAAGTGTGGTGTTGAAAAAAGAACACTAATTAGCCTGCCGGGAAGAGTTATGGCGCGGGTCGACGTCGGAGAGCTTTTACAAAGGACAGTTATTAACTATTGGTCCCAAGTCATAGACATATACTGCCGTCCATATCATAACTTAACTGCCTCAGTTGTCTAGCGGTAATTTATTTAAATTATTTGTGAATTATTATTATTAATAAATAAAAATAAATAGTATAAAATAATAAATAAATACAAATATATTTATTGTCACAAACTTATAGCAAAGAAGCCGGCAGACGCATTTAGCTAGGATGGGCGGCATACGGGAAACTCCGGCACATCCTCTCATCGTCAATTCAATTCGTTTATTTTGCAAGTAGGCATAGGACAAAAAGAGATGTGTTCTGCACTTTTACACGTCAATTTTTACAATATTGATATAAAACGATATCATTTTATAGTAGATATTGGTGAATCTGGAGAAACAATAAAATATTAAAAATAACTGAATTATAAATACAGTAACGCTTAACATTATAGCTGCTGTAGATAGGCATTGTCACACTGTAAGCTAATACAGACACAATTATAAAAATATAAATGTCAATGTCAGTTATCCATACCACAATGCTTAAAAGCAAAGGTCTTTAAGCATATGGCTCAAATATGTAATCTTTTAATATACTTACATATTTACCGCCGCGCCCTTCGCTTTATGCGCTGTCCCCGCGGCGAGGGTGTCGACGCACGTGGCCACACCAGAGCACGTCCTCGATCCCAGTGGACCAACGTCATACGATCTTTAATAATAGAGTAGAATAGTTATTTTTGAAAAATTTCAACATTTCTTGCGTAGAAATAATAAACTCTAAAACTACCCAATTGTTTAACACATTGCCAAAGGTTAGCTAGTATAAAATGCCGAGTAAGTTCGCCCCTGTACTCAACTGTATAGTTTTCCCCTCGTTCCGATAATAGTAACCTAAGCACGCTTCAAGCCGTTCCAAAACGTGCATAAACTGCTCCCGATATCGAGTTAGATCACTCCGAGCGCTGTCAGTTGTTTGTCATTATGTCGCGCGCCATTTTCAAGTAGGAAGTAAATAAAAATGTCTGTAATACGGCGTGTTAGTTTAGAAGACCAAAATAAGTTAATATTATTAAACCTTACACATATAAAGCAGAGAAAAGAGTATTCATACTCATAGATGTGGAATCCGCAATTTAAATTCTACACATTAAAAAAAACACTATTATGGTATGAAAATAAAAAGGTAATTTAGTCCGTTTTGAATTGATATCACACTCTGAGCATCCAAATCGTGATATTTGATTCGGAACGACTGTCAGTATCACATTCATTCTAAGCGCTCTGAGCATGATTCGGAACGAGAGGTTTAAGTAAAGAATTTATAAGTAAATAAATATATTCTGGACCTGCTCTTATCAGACGAGTATTGTGTCCACGGCAAAAAATATCCGCTTATTAATACAGCAGTATTGTTGTCTGCTTGTAATTTACTAATGCAATAATGGAGATTAACTTAGCCAGTTAATAAGAAGGAAGGAAAGGCTTAAATTTAGATTGTTTTATTTGTGTTTCATCATTACAGCCCCTAGAACGCAGCCTACTAGACCTCACTGTTGGAGATGCCCATCATTCCAAAACATATCTGGTCAACACTCGCCACGCTGGCTAGACGGTTTATCGATAATGTTTTTTTTTTTAATTTTAAATACTAGCACGACATGTGACCTTGCGCCCACCTGATGGTAAGTGGCGTGCGAGGTCCATGAATGTTAGCAACTATAATTAGAGACTCATGACTGACATCAGTCCCTAACAATTTTAATGCCGCCTCCGTGGTCTAGTGGTAACAAACGTTGCCGTGAACTCGGGAGGTCGTGAGTTCGATTCCCACCGGGGGCAAGTTGTACATTGTATAATTTGTCTCGGTCTGGGTGTTTATATGTGTGATATGTATATATTTACACAAAAAAAAGTATAATATGTAGTTTATCAACCATCTAAATTCTGTAACACAAGCCTCGTAGCTTACCACGGAAACTAGATGGCGCTGTGTGACCTGTTTGGAAATATTTATTTTATTTATTTATTTAATGACAATTTATTAACAATTCCACAAGTTTACCAACTAGTAGAACCGGGAACGACGGCTTAACGTGCTCTCCAAGGCATGGGAGCGGAGGTATTGTAAATCTATGAAGACGAAAAGGGTCAGATTTGTGGAAAGAAAATTCTTGGATTTCGCACCACGATTTTACGCCTTCCTACAAGGCCATCATTGTGAACGAATTTTTGACTCAACAAATACCATCAAACAACCACCTTATTCACCAGAAATGGCTTCAGCCGACTGCTTTATTTTACCTAAACATGACTAAAAAGTGTAAATAATTAAAACTATTTAAAAGTATGTGAGAAGTAGTCACAGCAGTGTTCTGAAAACAATTGCAGCACGGTTTGACTGTCCCATCCAAGAACACTGGATGGAGACAGTCATCAGTTGTAATAAACATAGTAAATAGTTATAAGGTACTAACAACAGCAACATAGTTTTAATAATACATTGTTACTAACCACTAATCGAGCTCTATATTATTTTATGAACTTTTGTTTGAAATAAACGTTTTATTATTATTATTATTATAAAAGTAAAAAGTAAAATAAACTAAACATAATAAAAAATAAACTATAAATCCAAAAAGGTAAATCCACATCTCTTGCAGCATTTAACCTTATTAGCAATATATTAAGAAACGTCGATAAGCGAATAGCTTACTAATACTTCAGTATTTTTTGACATGAGCAAGGCTTTTGATTTTGTTTGTCATGATCTGCTATTAAAAAAATGCGAAGCTATCTCTCTTCTAGAAACCAATACGTTGAAGTTACAAGGCTGGACAATGCTAACCAGGAGTCTATCTTTAGGTCCAAAACACAAGTAAATCAAGCTGGTGTCCCCCAGGGCAGTATACTGGGGCCCTTGCTATTTCTACTATACATTAATGATCTACCTGATACTACTTGTTGTGACTGTATACTCTTTGCTGACGATCTATCCGTGATAATAACTGACGATAAAATAAATAACTATAATAACATCGACGAGCCTTCCACTTGTCATGATTGGCCTATAGTAAAGTTGGCTAAATTTAAATCCGCTTCTATAAAAGAACAAAAAACAACATAAAAACGTGGTTTCTGACCACCCCGAAAGGGATACTGTCGTGATGATACATACATTATAACAACCAGTAGAGCCGGCATCTTATATTTGATATATTTGTATGTATCATCATCATCACGACCGATTCCCTTTCAGGGTGGTCAGAAACCACGCTTATAAAGAAGCGGATTCACATTTAGCCAACTTTACTATAGGCCAATCATGACAAGTGGCAAGCTCGTCGATGTCTCCATATTATATAAATATATTTATTTAAAATTATAAATATTATTGTGACACGACCAGGAACGAACCCGGTACCTCCGCGTCTAAATCGACGGACTTAACCGCTAGACCACGGAGGCAGTAATATATTTGTATACTATACAAAATTGCGTTGCGTCTAAATAGTAAATATTTTCCAACTCAATAAGTCTTTATGATGATTACCATACAACTTTAGTATGTTGTATGCAGGTCTTCGAAGGCCGCCATTACCTTCCATCAGCCCCGAGGCAGTGCGGTTCAGAATGTGCCATACCACCCAGTACGAAACCAGTATTCCTAGGAACACCATACTATATTACAAACTTGTTTATCGTACAATGTTGTAGTCGTAAACTTTAAAGATATAGCCATTTTACCCAAAAAAAATTACAAGGTTTCTTTACAAAGAAGAAGTGAGCGTCCATACCATACATCGCTATATAATATTAAATAATATATATTAAATAAACTATTATACAAACAAGTATATATATATATATATATATATAAATTAAAATAAAAAAAATATATATAAAAATTTAGTTCCATATTTTTTGTAGTCTATTTGTGGTAACTTTTAATTGACCTTTCATGTTTCCATTTTTTTCTTTATGTGTTTATTAGTCGTTAGTTATCCAGTAATGAATAAATAAATAAAATAAATACATTAATTTAATATTCATCATCATCATCACAGCGTCCTAGACCTCCACTGCTGGAGATGGGCCTTCCAGAACATATATCTGGAGAATTTGGCCTACACTCGCCACGCTGGCCAGACGGCTTGGCGAGGATATGATGCGAGTTTTTATTGACAATTTATTAACGATTCCAGAAGTTGGTATTAGTGGAACCGGGACCGACGGCTTAACGTGCTCTCCGAGGCACGGGAACGGTGGTGAAGAGAGAAGACAAATTTCTAAGCATTCCATGGATTCACCGTGCGGGTGCCGGGTCCATCGTGTGTGGGAATGTGGAATAAATTATTAAATCTATGACAAATGTACGCAAGAAAATGTGTATTTCTTATTGGTACATGTCGGGTTGGTTTTGAATCGACCTTTATAGGATTTAAGGAACGCGTTCTTACAACCGAGCCACCATCGCACCTTTAATAAAATTTAATATTATTATGTATTAAATCTATATATATATATATATATAAAGGAATGTCTGCGTGTGTGTTTCCCTATGCATTGCTAAACTACTTCACCGATCGGGATGAAACTATGGGAATATGTTGTCTGAACATCGGGGAAGGTTTCTGACATATTAGATTGCATAATAAGTAAATCCTAATATATAAAAAGTCGGGTTTGTTAGAACACTTATAAGTCGAGAACGGCTGGACTGATATTCACGGTTTTTGATTTGTCGGATTTGTCTCCGTCCCGAATAGCATATATAATAAGCATATAACTACAAATAAAATTGAAAAATTAAGGAAAAAAAATTTATACAAAAAGTTCGTGGGTTTTCGTACCTGTCAAACAATGTTGGTTGTCATTTTTTTTTTGAAGTGTATTTAAAGGACATTGTACAGAATACATCAGCCCTAAACACGTAATTTATTTACATAATATATGTTCATAACCGAATTGGGGATCATCAAATTCCAAGTGTTGCAGAATTTGATGATTTATGGTTCACGTCAATATAAACAAAATAACACCACTTTTGACTAACAATATCCACAGTAAACTAATTTACAAAACGAAAACTTGGACTTGCAAAAAGGCGCGAAGAACTCGGTTGGTTGTCAAATATATGTATATAGGTGCGTTTAGAAATTTATATCAAGCTTGACGACCAAACTTTGGGGTGGCCAACTATTTGGGTTGATGCGAATTAAATTTAGCGGTAATTTTTAAATATATAAAAACTCGAAGGACACTAATAATAAGGTGTAGGAAAAGAGAAAGTGGAGACAGTGCGGAGAAATTAGAGAAATGATCTGTCTCCAGGAAAAGAAAGCATGCACTAACCTTCAGGTTCTCGTTCGAACGTTCTCAGCTGATGTGGATCCATAAAAACACTAACACAAATTTCACGAGGAATTATAGTCCTGATGGTAAAAGTACACACTCAAAGTATTTTGCGGTTTTATAACGAGATTTAAATATAACGGCGGTGCGGGGACACGCGTCGGCGGAGACTCCAAAACGCAGAGTCAAGTACTGTTAGGCGGTGCGAAGTTCGTCGGGTCAGCTAGTTTAAAAAAAAAAAAATAACTAAGAAAAAAATAAAGTAAATTGTTTTATACACTATTCACTAGATAAACTAATATAACGATTAGATTGTCTAAATGTAATGTATACTTTGTAACTTTGTGTATTTTGACAACATACGGCAGCTTTGTATTTATAATGCATGCTTCGTAATGTACCATTAGGCTGTTATATTTGAAACTACAGTAACAATAAAATAGAAAAACTGTAAAATTAATAATATTACTTATCAACACGACCGTTTCCTTTTCGGGGTGGTCAAAAACCACGCTTACAAATAAGCGGATTCACATTTGGACAACTTTAGTATAGGCCAATCATGACAAGTGGCAAGCTCGTCGATGTCTCCAGCGTACCAAACTTGAGAAATATTTATTTATTTAATTAGGATCACCAACAGAGTACACATTGAATTCAATTGTATTAATTAAGCAAAGAGTAATAAAAAAAACATAAGTGAATAAATTAATTTTTATTTTTTGTTAATTTATAATTTGAGAATGCCCATTTTTCTTAGAGAAATACATACATATCTTCACGCCAGATCCCTTGCGGGGTAGGCAGAGACAATTGAGCGCCATTTGACACGATCACGACATACCTCTTTCGCTTCGTCGACATTCATTAACCTCTTCATACATGCCCTTTGGTTACGAAGACTTTTTAATGCACCTTCAGTCAGTGTTTTATTTATTTGATCGTGATATGTGAGTCTCGGTCTGCCAGGGCCTCTTTTACCCACAACTTTCGCATTATATATCTGGTTCGTCAATCTTTCATCGCTCATCCTTTCAACATGCCCGAACCATCGTAGCATGCTTTTCCTTATTTTTGTCCCTACGCTTTCCTTCATACCAACCCTTTTCCGTATTTCGACGTTACGTATGCGGTCCGCCAAAGTGACGCCACATATCCGCCGCAACGACCGCATTTCTACTGCATTAACCCTACTCTCATGCGTATTCTGACATATCCACGTTTCGCTTCCATACATCAGTGTTGGTACCAACATGGCATTGTGTATGGCGAGCCGAGCTTTGTCACTGACATTTCGACTGCCGATCAGTGACCCCAGGGCACCGTTAACACTATTTCCCGCGTTCACTCTTCTTTCAACGTCCCTATCGTACTTCCCATCCGCAGTGAAAACACTGCCCAGATATATAATTTCATTTACTTGTTCTAGAGTTTCATCATCAATCTTTATCGTCACGGTTGTCATCCTTCTTCTTTCAAACACTAGTACCTTGGTTTTTCTCGCATTCAAACGGAGTCCTTTTTCTGCACATCCCTCCTTCATTCTTGTGACTAGTGATTGCAGTTGTTGTTCGGACGATGCCATAAGAACAGCATCATCTGCATAAAGCAGGCAGTTCACCACTAGATCACTCATCTTTATCCCACAGTCACTCTCTCTCACTCTTTTTTTTTTCTTTTCTTAGAGAAATGGGCCCAATAAAATGTTTTCATGCCATAATGATTTCTCTTTTATTTGAGAGTTAATATCATGGAGTAATAAATGATTCAATATTCCTACTTCTATGGTTAATATATTGTTTTCATAATCTGTAATTTATTTTACCCTAGCATAACGATAATCGACAAAATCTTTTTTTACGTTAATAATTACATAGTTTCGATCCCGTCGATTTGAAATCCAGTTTTTTATCTATAATAAAGTACCTGATCATAATAAAGAACCTAATCGTATAAATAATGTTTTGTAACTATTTCATACATAAATTTTAACCAATTGACTATTTAATTAAATTATATTTTAATGCTGGGGTAAAAGAGATGTAGTAATTAAATTTAAAAAGAAACACAAATAATTGTTATGATTATTAAATTGTATTTAGTTGAGGCACGCCGCACGCTGCAAAAAAGTTGGGGCCTGGTTTTGGGCAATCTTTTTTGAAAATTAATTTAAAAAACATTAATTGTCAAAACAGCTCGTCAACACCTCGGGAGACAAAAGGGCTGGGCAATATTTGGGCCAAAGGATCAGTATTGCCATTCAACGTGGCAATGCTGCCAGTATCCTTGGCACTTTGCCCATTGGCAGCGATTTGGAGCAATTTTTTTATTTAATAATTAGGTTTATTTTTATTAATAGTAATTTATGTTTTAAGATGTAAGTACCTAAGTTTTTAGTTTTGATTAATATTTTATTATTTTTTTAAATAAAAAAAAATAAAAAATTAAATAAATAAAAAAAAATAAAAAATTGTACCTTATTTCCTTCAAATTTAAAAAAATATAAATTAATAATTTAGGATTTCTTTCTTCTGCTGAGAACCTAAAGTTGGGCAAATACGCCAACCTTGGTACCGGTTACGATGGGCCCATTCTTCCCTTTACCTTCAGCAAGGCATGGCCAAGGAGTTGCCAAAGCGGTTGACGGAAAAGTCTGGAGACAGGAACGCTGGCAAATATATCCGCCAACGTATTAGCCTCGCTATACAGAGTGGAAATGTTGCCAGTCCCCTTGGGACTATCTCGGATGGGACGTCTCTAAAGGACATTTTTTATTTATAGTTTAGTTTATTATAAATTTAATTATTTAGGTAGCTTTTAATTTATTGTTAATTCTCATAGATTATAGCTATAAAGTGGCATTGTCATACTAATAAGCTAAAATAATTAAGATGTATGACCCCAGGTTATAGGAATGGGGAAACATACTGGCTTGGAGAGCATTACACATCTTCAGCGTGCGACGGATGTAAGATTCCTCTTCCTCTTCGAACTGCCTGCTTCTTTTAAAAATCATCTCTATTCTTATTTGTTATCTACTCAAAATAACTGACGATTACTTATGTGTTAAATAAAATTAATCCTTGTTTTTACTCCCGTTGCAACTTTCACTCTAATATCTTTAGTATGTGTTTTATTTTATTTATTTATTTTATGATTCCTCATCATTATCATCATCAGCCTGTATCTCTCCACTGCTGGATGTAGGCCTCCCCTAAGGCTCGCCACTTAACGCGATCTTTCGCTACCCTCATCCAACCCCCACCAGCGACCTTCTTTAGGTCATCTGTCCATCTGGCGGGGGGTCGTCCCACTCTGCGTCTTCCCGTACGTGGTCTCCACTCTAGAACCCGTTTGCCCCATCGATCGTCGGTTCTGCGGCAGATGTGTCCGGCCCATTGCCACTTCAGCTTGCTAATTTTAAAAGCTATGTCTGTAACTTTCGTTCTCTGACGAATATCAACGTTTCGAATTCTATCCATCAGAGATACACCAATCATAGCTCTCTCCATGGCTCGCTGAGCGACCTTGTATTTATGGACATGATTCCTGTATATATTTAATTATATGTATTGTATTATAGATACGTATGTTTTATATGTATTGCATGTATTGTATATGTAGTATTAGTATGTATTGTTTATTTAATATTTACTTGACACTCTGCCTGTCACATGTTTTTCAAAACTCCCAAAGGTTAGCTGGTGGATAATGCCTCACGGCATAAAGCTCGCCTGTGCACATAAATTTAAGTTATTTTAGTTTTTGTGCAATAAAGCATTTTTATAATTTTATTATTATTCTCCAAATTTATATGTACGCGAAGGGATAATGGCTACGGTATGGGGGTGCATATTTTGGGCCGTGCGTGTCTTTTCATTTAGCTCGCTCAGAACTTGTCAGAACGCTAAATGAAAACCTCTAGTGTGTATTATAATATGACAGCTGCATTGTTTGCCAGCCTTTCAATGTAATTTTATTCGGTAATGGTGTGTAAACCTGCGACATACTAGAATAGTAGATTGTAAACAGAAAGCTTTCAAAGAGTTACTGTCATAGACGTATGTTTATGTGGAATAAGCTGCCCTTGGCCATTAGACGTGCACCGTCTGTCAGCGTCTTCAAACGTTCAATAACCACATCGTTTCTGGAGAAACAGAATAAAACACTATTTAAATAAACATGTATATATTTAAGTTACAATGTATATGATGTACTTGTATGTATGGTTTATGTATGTTTATGTGTTTAGGTATAATGTATAGTATATTAAAATTAGTTAAGTAACTTATTAACTGTATCATTAAAATTTCTTATTTTTTTCATCCTGCCTATCACCTTACTCGATCCCCAAGGTTAGCTGGTAAAGAATGCCTACTGGCATTATAGCTCGCCTCTGTACTATTTTTAAGTGCATTATTTTTATTTTATTTTATTTTAAATTCTTTATTGCACCAAAACTTAAAATTAGGTACATAGGCGAGTTTAATGCCTGTTAGGCATTCTCTGACAACTAACCTTTGGGATGGTGAGAGATTATGGGCAGGGTGCAACAATCCAATAATATTAGTCTAATTTATAAATACACTACATACCAAGAAATTACATAAACTACATGCAAGTATTATAAACATATATATTCATATATATATATATATATATACACATATACAAATAGACATACACAAACATATTGCGTGCCGATTATTTAATGTGTACTAGATGCAGTGTGCTCCTGCTTATCAAGAAACAAGTTAGTGACCAATTGTTTAAAAACATTGACAGATGGTGCCCGTCTAATGGCCAGTGGTAGTTTGTTCCACTGGCGGGATGCAGACACAGTGAAGGAATCTGAATATCTGCTAGAGGAGTGAGATGGGATTTTGAGTTGATTGTTGAAAGCAGAACGAAGAGGGAGGTTGTGCGTATCGCACAAGAACTCAAATCGAGTTTTAAGGTAAGGAGGTGCACGAGGATTGTTCAGGATACCATACAAATGGACAAGTAGATGGGCAGATCTGCGAAAGCGGATATTGAGCCATTTCAACTGAGTTCGAAAATGGGATACATGATCATACTTACGCAAGCCAAACACATAGCGTATGCATAAGTTGAGAAGGCGATCTAGTTTATTCAGTAGCTCTTCGGTGACATCAGGATAGCAGATATCTGCATAATCTAAAATGGGAAAAAGCAGCGAACTGACTAACATAAGCTTTGCCTTGTGCGGAATAAAGTGCTGTAAACGTTTTAACGGATGCATACTGCCGTGAATTCTTTTAGAAATTTCAGATACTTGGTAATCCCAAGAGAGATCACAGCTCATGTGCAGTCCAAGGTTTTTTACATGTTGGCAGAAGGGAAGCGGAATATTGTTAAATAGCAATGGTGAAAGTATGTCCAAGTCCAGTCTGCCCAACATCTGCTTCGAACCAGCAATCATGACCTGCGTCTTCGAGGGATTGACCAAAAGTCCTAATCGTTCGGATTGTAAACGCACAGCCTCGAGATCAATGTTCATATGAGCTATTGCTTGTTGTACGTCATCTATTTTAAAGTGCAGCGACAGTTGTACGTCATCAGCGTACAGATGGTAGGAACTGAAGTGTATAATATGAGTGATAGTGTTTATAAAAACGAGTAAAGGAGATAATACGCCACCTTGCGGGACACCAGCAGTAACCGGACACCAGTCCGAGTATGTATCATTTATGTGGATACGTTGTTGGCGCCCGCGAAGATAAGATTCGAACCATAATGCCACATTCTGTGAAATATTAAGAGAACGCAAAGTAGCCATTAGTATATCATGATCGACGCAGTTAAATGCGTTACTGAAGTCTAGTAGTGTAAGGAGCGTGAGTTTTTTATCGTCTATAGCCATTCTAATGTCATCGGTAATTTTAATGAGTGCTGTAGCTGTGCTGTGAGAAGGACGAAAGCCAGACTGAAAAGGATTAAAAAGTTGATTTTGATTGAGATAAGCAGCAAACTGTTGATGTACTACACGCTCCAGGACCTTAGATAGAAAAGGAAGAATTGATATTGGACGAAATTGACTGAATTCAGAAGGAGAAGTGGTTTTGGGAATAGGAACTATGTGGGCATTTTTCCACAACGTAGGAAATTGCCCAGTAGAAAGAGAAAAATTAATAATGTGGGTAATATGGGGAATAATTATGTTGATGATTGGAGTGAGTAGAACACGGCCCACATTATCAAATCCTACGGCCTTGCTAGTTACGGATAGTATAATCTTTTTTATTTCACAGCTGGACATTGGTTCAAATTGAAAGGAGACACTCGTTGGAAGAGATTTAGAAGCAATTTGGGAGATGGTAACGGCTTTCATACTTATATCGATGGTTGAAGGAGGAGATGAAAAATGACGATTTAAGCCGTTAAGATCAATAGAAGTGGGGAGAACAGACTCGGCTTTGGACTTGCCAATGCCTATAGTCTTTAGAAATGCCCAAATATTTTGTGATGTGCAAGCATTAATAGATTTGTGAATAAATTGGCGTTTTGCGTTCCTACACATCTGATTAACCCTATTTCTAGCACGCTTAAAATTTACCCAGTTTTCCTCACATGGTGTTTTTTGTTTTTCCGTTTTAAAGAGTCCCTCCACTTCATAGCCTTTCTAATTTTCTCATCCAGCCATGGAGCAGGAGGTCTCTTCATGCGAACAGGACATATGGGAGCATGTTTGTCATACAGCTGTAACAATAGGGTATTAAATTTGGAGATCATATTGTCAAGAGTTTCATTTTGTGTAACACTATTCCAAGGTACGTCAGCAGCATCCGTCAAAAGCAATTCCAGATTCATTTTAGCAAAGTTACGTTGAAAAAGAATTTTGGGTCTTCATTAAAGAATTTAAATAAATAAATATGTTTATTTTTGGTACAGTGGCCCTAGTTTCTTTCTATTAGCCGTATGCATTCGCTATGTTTTTGGCTTGCGGAAGTATGTTCATAATTCTCTACGGCATCCTAAATAATCTCAATGCACCCGCTTACCTGAAAGATAGTTTCCAATTTCTCTGCGATACATGCCTAGACATAAAGCTTGCCTATGTACATGTTTAATATTTTGTGCAATAAATAATTTATTTATCTATTTATTTATATAGCACACACAGCAGTACATATATTATCATATACATAACATAATATAATTATAACTTATCTAATATACGAAGATGTACAGTCGTACGTTAGTGAATTATTTGCATGTCATCTAACAATAAGGTTGGTTTACTCTAGAACATCCAGATGCACCTTAGCAATATTTTAATTACAAATCAAGGTTTGTCAAAACTGATAGACCACTTACTTGGTCAACTGTACTAATTAGGTGTCACAGCATTTATAAATAAAAATAAATAAATTAGAAACTTATTACTCTTAAAACTAAAATTAACAAAACATGACATAAATATATGCATTTTTATAAATAAAATTATATATTTTTTTAAATAGAACTATAAAGAAAATATAATAATAGCAATTATTATATTTTTTTTATAATTACACAAACAAACAGCTCTTCAACACCTCGGGAGACAAAAGGGCTGGGCAATATTTGGGCCAAAGGATCAGTATTGCCATTCAACGTGGCAATGCTGCCAGTATCCTTGGCACTTTGCCCATTGGCAGCGATTTGGAGCAATTTTTTTATTTATAATAATTTTTATTTTGTTCATTTTAGTTTTTAGTCGTATTTTTATTTATTAATTAGGTTTATTTTTATTAATAGTCATTTATTTGTTTTAACATTAAAAACTAAAATAAACACTTGTTAAATAAATTATAAGCTACTACTATATTGATGGATTGACCCTTAGACTGATGTAGGGCCATTATAGTGTATGTTTACAATTTATGACAAAGCCTTTTTACAGCCGCAGCTATTTTAACTAGTCTTATTTAAGTTAATTTTAGGTATCCATACTAATAAATTTTGACAAGGCCCCTTTACGGCATTTAATTTATTTTAAGTGTCTTCATCATAAGGTTCCTACTGCCTTCTAGTTTCCGTAACACAAGCCTCGTAGCTTAACACGGAAACTAGATGGCGCTGTGTGACCTGTCTGGAAATGTTTATCGGTCAAGGATCTAATGTATTGTGTTGTAAAAAACACAATATGTTCTTATTATTTAAATATCTTTAAATTTGAATTATTAATAATTTAAAATATTGTGTATTTTAAATATTATATTTTTCAGACTTAACTTATTTTATTATATAAAAAGTGGATTACATGCTAAAGACCACCACATGCATTATATTATAGGTGCAGCATCAGATTTTTGATTTAGCCTTAGATACAAATGCATGTGAGCTGTTGTCACTGTTGGCGACCCTATAATTAATAAATAAAAAATAAAAAATAAAAAATAAAAAAGTTCTGTTCTTAGCTCCAATATAACACTTTCCAGGCACGATAGATATACGGGTATGTAGTCAGTAAATTATATAACATAACACTCGTACCTAATAAAATTATGTACTTAATCATAGACCTAACTAAATTCCGGTGGGAATGTACGGTGACAAAATAAAGAATAAAAATATATAATATTTTGAGACCGGTCCATATTTCTTACGTCTATGTTTACATTGTTTTTATTCTATTAACTTTAATAGAAGTAAATATTTAGCTTATATATACGTATACTATCAATGCCTATACTCCAAATTTAAGCGATAATTTTATAGTCTATTTTTTATTTAATAATATTTATGTTTATATGGCTCAGTGGCGGCTCGGTTGTAAGAACGCTTCCCTTAAATCCTACAAGGTCGGTTCAAACCCCGCCGGCATGTACCAATAAGAAATACACTTTTTTTACGCACATTTGTCATAGATTTACAACAGCACTATTCCCGTGCCTTGCAGAACAGGTTAAGCCGACAGTCCCGGTTCCACTAATAGCAATGTGGAATCGTAATAAATTGTCATTAAAAAAAAAAATAACATCAGATTCTCGCCAACCCGTCTGGTCAGCGTGGCGAGTGTAGGCCTTTTTCTCCAGCAATAGAGGTCTAGAATTATTGTGGAAAAAAAAGAAAGCAAATGGCTGTGTTGATATTAGTCGCGTATAGATTCTACTCAAAAGTGTCTTGTCTCAAAAGTGCCGGTCGTCGTTTCCGCCACGGTTCTGTTAACAATGTGATCCATCGGGCTTTGGTTACTGCCGGAATTCCATCAGTTCTCGAACCGTCTGGGATCTCTTGCAGTGACGGTAAAAGACCCGATGGATTAACCTTGGTGCCCTGGTCGATGGGACGAGCATTGGGATGCTAATTGCGTCAACACCCTTGCTAGGTCTCATCTCCAGGGCACCTCTGCCAGGGCCGGGGCTGCAGCGGACTTGGCTGAAAAGGCCAAAAGTCGCAGATCGAGTCGATTAGCAACGACTACGTGTCTTTTGGTCTTGAGACAATGGGACCGTGGGGGCCAAGTGCAAAGAAGTTTTTTAAAGAGTTGTCTAAGCGCCTGGTTAATGCTGTATGTGACAAGAGGGCTGGCAGTTTTCTCGCGCAGCAAATCAGCATTGCTGTGCAGCGGGGGAACGCTGCAAGTGTTCTTGGCACACTGCCACAGGAACAAATCATGGATGAGTATTTTTATTTATAATTAGTTTTCTAATTTAGTTTTAATTTTTATTTCATAATTTAATTCTTTTATATTGTTTGTATATTACTTCGAATAATCTAATTTATAAACTTTAGTTCTTACATATGAAATTGCGTTTTGTCTGACGTTTGGCTAGAAATTACAAATTCTAATTTATTTTAAATTTCGGCGTATATATTTTAACAACAATTTATTGACAATATATTCACAAGTTGGTATTAGTTGAACCGGGACCGGACGGCTTAACGTGCTCTCCGAGGCACGGGAAATCAATAAGAGTCCGTTATTAAAACTATTTTTTAATAAAGTCTAGCTCCTAGACTACAAAAGGCTGAGAGATCGATAAAGGAACATCTGAAAGAATTCCATTCAGCATTCCAACTGGAGGATTCCTGCTTAATGTACAGTCATCATCAAATTAATTTAGGTTTCACGTACACTTAAGACAACTAAGCTTATTGTTTGGTCGTCAAAAGTATCTAGTAATAGTTTATTAATTGTATTTTTTTTTATATATTTTCTAATATACATCATATATATATTTATAGTCTGTAAAGTTAAGTCCGTGGATTTAGACTAAGAGGTACCGCGTTTGATTCCTGGTCAGGACACAAAAATATTTATTAATATAAATAAATATATTTAAATTTATTTGTGATATTTCTCGAGTTTAGTACGCTGGAGACATCGACGAGCTTGCCACTGGTCATGATTGGCCTATAGTAAAGTTGGCTAAATGTGAATCCGCTTATTTATAAGCGTGGTTTCTGACCACCCCGAAAGGGAAACGGTCGTGATGATACTTTACTTTACTTATACATTTATATTTATCCTCGCCAACCCGTTTGGTCAGCGTGGCGAGTGTAGGCCAAATTCTCCAAATATATGTTCTGGAAGGCCCATCTCCAAAAGTGGAGGTCTAGGACTGTGTTCTAGGGGCAGTATTGAATGAAAAAAAAAGATACATATAGCGGCATGGTGTTGTGGTGCTTTTTTTATACTAGCACGACATGTTACCTTGTGCTACTGCCTATGTGCCTTGGCTACTGGAATCAAACACTCATGACTGACATCATATTTATTTATAAATACTTTTTTGCACTTAAAAACTTAACAGTTGAGTCAAGGGCGAACTTAATGCCTCTCGGCATTTTATACTAGCTAACCTTTGGGAGTGTGGTATACGATTGAGGGGGGAAGAGAAATATAAACAAATAATACTTAAACATACATAATAATAATTTACATACAACTACACAAATACCAATAAAATAATAATAATATATACATTTAACTATAATTATGTAAGAATACAGAGAAGACAAATTTCTAAGCATTCCATGGATTCACCGTACGGGTGCCGGGTCCATCGTGTGTGGGTAAGAGATGAGAAGAATGGTGTCTTTTTTCATTTTATTGTGCGATAATACGCTCACCATCCACCATTCTACTCCTCTTCCTACCCAACCAAATACTGTATGATTCCGTTAATGCCGTCTTGGAAGCTCTAAATGTTTCTCCGTCAGACCTGCTTAAGCCCAATTCTTTCAGTAAGTTCGCATCAACATTCCTGATCATTTCTAATGTGAGATCATAATATTTATTCGACTTCATGTTGTGGTATTTTGGAATATTTGATTCCCACGGAACGGTAAGTTTAATAAGGATAACTTTTTTCAAGTTCCGAGAAAACACTAAGATGTCTGGCCTATAGGCTGATACAGCTAGTTCATCTGGGATCCTATAATGGTGTTCAAATGTATCCATGAGAATTTTCCAGTCTGATGCGGCGCCAAGGATCGAGGTGGGCTTGCATTTAGTTTTCGTGCTTTGCCCTTCCTTTATAAATGTGGTCAAAGTTTTATTTCATAAAACATTAGTCCCTAAAACATAAAGAAAATACGTACAATTTACACAACAAATAAAACGAGACAGAGATAGTTAGATATTGGGAAGTCGCATTCTTTTGTTTATTTAATTAAGAAATGGGTGATGAGGAGCTTTTTATTGACGGTGGCCTTCTGAGGAAGTTTGTTCCACTCACGAGCAGCGCAGACTGTAAAGTGAAGTGTGAGGATGGATCTTAACTTGATTGCTTACGGTAGAGCGTTTGGTTCGCTAGAGGAACCACGAGCCATATAAAGTTGGCTAAATGTGAATTTGCTTCTTTATTTATTTATAAACTCTTTATTGCACAAAAAACTTAAAAGTATTATACAAGGGCGAACTTAATGCCTTTCGGCATTTTATAACAGCTAACCTTTGGGAGTGTGGTAGAGGATTTGCGGGGTGCATTATTATAAATATACTATTTGCATATCATCATCAATCACCATTTCATTCCATTTGCAGTTGAAACGATGGGCCCGTGGTCCGAGGAGGCTCTTGTGTTCTCCTGCGAGCTTGGTAAGAAACTCCACTTGGCGACGGGTGACCCTTTGAGTAGAGAATATCTTGTTCAAAGGGTCAGCCTCGCTGTTCAGCGGGGGAACGCAGCGAGTGTCTAGTGGCGAGTGAATAGTCGTAATTTTATTTATTAATTTTTAGTTTTTATAATTTATTTTATTTTTTAATATACAAATAAATAATTATTATTTTCAACAATACATAATAATCGTTACATACTACTACTTAAATACATATATATATACACAAATACGAAACTAGGTATTTATTTGGTTTCTGACTACCTCGAAAGGGATACGGTTGTAATGATAATGACAAGACTTTTTATAAGAATTAAAATTTTGTTTTGATGATGACTGTACATTTTGTTTGAAGTAGAGTTCTTACCTATTGTACTACGAACAGACGAAACGGCATACATACAAACATCTACATATATATAGAAATATATATCGATTCAAAGTGGGCTTTCCTTTAAATCCGAAAATATCTGTGGACGAACATTTATCATAGATTTACAACATCACTGTTCCCGACAATCAGCGAACACGTTAAGATGGTAGTGGTCGTTTGTCTTTATAGATTGCTTACGACCGTAGATTTTGGTACCAGATTCGATTCCTGGTTTGGACAAATTTATTTGTAATATTTCACAACTGCCTCCGTGGTCTAGCGGTTAAGTCCGTGGATTTAGACTCGGAGGTACACACACAAAACAGACACAAAAATATTTATTAATGTAAAAAAATATATTTCTCGAGTTTGGTACGCTGGAGACATCGACGAGCTTGCCACTTGTCATGATTGACCTATAGTAAAGTTGGCTAAATGTGAATCCGCTTATGTATAAGCGTGGTTTCTGACCACCCCGAAAGAGAAACGGTCGTGATGATACTTTACTTTTTTTACTTTTATTTCACAAGTCCCGCCAGGGACATCGACGAGCTTGCCACTTGTTATGATATGCACATAGTAAAATTGGCTTAGTGGCAATCCACTTGATTAAAATCTGTGGTTTCTGACCATCCCATACGGCCCTGATAATACTTAAAAAAAAATTCTGTCAGTTAGAACTTCAGTAGCTCTAAAAACTAGGTTGGTTGCCTCAGCTCGTGGTCCCTTGAGATTGTTCGGCCTCGCTTTATTTACGGCAGGCTATTCGGCCGAACAGTCCGCTGCTCTCAATTCTATCTTAAATCGAATCCTACACCAATTCACTTTTAAAGCTCTTTTTATAGTGAGCACGACATGTGACACGGCGCCTATGATTACCGCTGCTGACGGTAAGCGGTACGCAAGTCCAAGGAATGGGAGTAACTGATTCCAGCCACTGTCGATCGACGTAACTCCCGACCACTATGATAATAAAAAAAAACTGCTATTATGAAATTTATCTTTAATTGAACTGCCTCCGTGGTCTGGGGGTTAAGACCATAGATATTGACGCACAGATACTGGGTTCAATTCCTGGTCGAGAACATAAGAAATACATTTGGAGCTCCGTAGATGAATAGCGGACATTACTTTCCTCTTTAAATTTAATAAATAAATAAATAAATAAAATTGCGCAATCGAAAATAGATTCCAGTGAACTGCTAGGATTACTCGGATTTGGTTTACCTAGCCGGTGTCAAAGGGTTTATAGACCTTATGGTAGTGCCATATGCCCGCACCAACTACCTTCAAAACTCATTTTTAGCGAGAGCATGAAAAGAACTCAACCGCCTAGCTGAGGTCATGGATATTGACATCGCCTAAATTAGTTGGTCGGGCGATGTCTAGAGCATTTTTTACAAGATAACACACGATATCTGATTTATAGATTTAGTTGAATAATTCTTTTTATTTTTTTAAATTATTGTGGTTTAATATTATCATCTATATGTTTCTTCTATTTATAAGTTTTTTTAGTTGTATAAGATATTTGTGGAAACTTGTAATTGGCATCTAGTTTTTTATATAAGTAATCATTTGTTAGAAGCTGTAAGTTGTCCTTGAAGATAAATAAATAAAATAAATATTTATATTGATTTGTCATCGAGTTTAGTACGCTGGAGACATCGACGAGGTAGTCATGATAAGCCTATAGTAAAGTTGGCTAAATGTGCAGTCGCTCCTACAATAGCGTGGTTTTTGACCACCCCGCAAGTCACATACGGTCGTAATGATACTTTTATTTATATTTTTAACTTCTCGACTGATGAAATACCATATTTTTGTACACTACTTGTGACATCGTGTCCAACTGACGGTACGCGAGGTCCAAGAATGGGAAACACCCGACACGGCAGCCACTGAAGGCTTTTCGATTCGAGAGACAGCGTTCTAACAAAAAAATAAACTGTGATGGCCGCAAGATCCTAAACGATATGACACACGATTCAGTCTCAAACTACTGTGCCTTCCCAAATACAAGACCTCAGCGTTCCGTGGGAGCTTTAGGTATGCTGCTACTAAGATATGGAACAACCTACCCCCACCAATGCACGACATGCTATAAATATTAAAAATCTCTTTTGACATACCAACAGCTACTGTTCAATTCAATTCGTTTATTTTGCAAGTAGGCATAGGACAAAAAGAGATGTATTCTGCACTTTTACACGTCAATTTTTACAATATTGATATAAAACCAAGGGCGTAGCGAGGTACGGGCAGGGAGGGGCAGCTTTCCCCCCTTAGAACAGCGGTCGTGAAAGAAGAGCTATTTTTGTATAAATATCACCATGACAAGCTTACAATATTAGTTATCCTTGAAAGTTAAAATTGGCATTTGACATTATTGCAAATTTATAATTATTTATAATTAGTTTTTTAATCTATTTTATTTTAATATCTACTTCGAATAAATATTTTATTATTAAAAAAAAAAAAAAAAAAAAAAAAAATGGCACATACTTTAAACGGGAACAACAAATAGGTGGTAGGCGGACTGATGGTGGTAATTTGCCCATTCCACCGTTTATACCGATAAATCCTGTAGAGTTTATCCACAGGATGGAATTGCCGTCATGCACAGTCAAGCCGGCATAATGTTAGGAACTGATGTCATGAGTGATTCCATATCAGATCAGAGACATTCATGGAACTCGCGCGCCACTTACGGGCGCTGGGCGCAAGGTAACATGAAGTACAAGTATTTTTTAAAAACTTATATATTTTATAAACAACGATCAAAACATTATAATGTAGGATTTTCTTTATCTGCCCCGCCCTCCCCTATATACAATCCTGGCTACGCCCTTGTATAAAACGATATCATTTTATAGTACATATTGGTGAATCTGGAGCAGTACATGATAACCATCATTTGGAAAGAGGAACAATAAAATAATAAAATAACAAAATTATAAATACAGAATAACACTTATCATTATAGCTGCTGTAGTTAGGCATTGTCACACTATAAGCTAAGACAGACACAATTATAAGAATATAAATGTTAATGTCAGTTAACTGTAGCAGCATGCATACCTTCTTTATATTTTTTAGTTTGTTTTTTACTATAATTTTGTTTTACATTTATATATATATATATATATATCTATATATTATCCATTAACACCTCTCCTAACAAGGGATTAGTCAAAAATCAGCCCGCAGCAGAGTCGCGGCCCCATGCTGAGCTGATTCCCTATTTGTCACCACACATCTTGTGTATATTACCAGGCTTTATTTGTTTAGGTTGTGTTTATTGATAAGTGGCAAATAAAATATTGTTCTTTCTTTCTTTCTTTAGAAGACAAATTTCTAAGCATTCTATAGTTCACCGCCTCCGTGGTCTAGTGGTAACAAACGTTGCCGTGGACTCGGGAGGTCGTGGGTTCGATTCCCACCAGGGGCAAGTTGTACATTGTATAATTTGTCTCGGTCTGGGTGTTTATATGTATAATATGTATATATTTACAAAATAAAAAAAAAGTATAATATGTAGTTTATTAACCATCTAGTTTTCGTAACACAAGCCTCGTAGACTTACCACGGAAACTAGATGGCGCTTCGTGACCTGTCTGGAAATATTTATTATTTATTATTATTATTGTGCGTGGGAAAGAGAGATGAGAAAAATTAAGAGCTGGCTCCTTTTTTTATTTCGCAGCAAGACGCTCACCATCCACCATTCTGCTCTTCTCGCTACCCAACCAAATACTGAATGATTCCGTTAATGCCGTCTTGGAAGCTCGTTCCATAAATGTATCTCCTGCAGACCAGCTTAGGCCCAATTCTTTCAGTAAGTGATGCAAAGATTTTGCTGGAATTCGTCTCCTGTATCCTGATCAAGTGAAATCCCAGGTACTTAATGCGTATTTCATTCCCTAATTACAACGAAAAAGGATACGTAAGGAATAAAATGCGAGCAAATTAAAACGTTACCAAGTCACGTAATTTGGGTTACAAATGAGGTACCATCTGAAGGTGTTACCTTAATATTATGCTTGCGGCATATGTATTAGAAAGCAGAACTATGGGTCATATATTAATAATGTACATAAATTGATAATGTAATACATTCACATACATACATACATATACACATATACACACTTTACACACTCATTCATATTATTTCACATAGTACTTGATGTGTTTATGGCAATTTGTGACATTTTGATTCTTTATTTGTTTTGTTTCATTATTATTATTATATATTTTTTGGGCGTAATTTTTATTTCAGTTTGTGTTTAATAATTTGTTATTTATGTTTGTATTTAATGTAATGTTAAATTGGATTTAAAATTACATGTAATTGACTTGTAGATCAGATTATAAATGTATTTTAAATGGTGAAATCCTTTGGTTTGAAATGTAAATTTTTAATTGTATTGCTTTGCAAAATGTATTGCTGTTTTGGATTTTCTTAATAAATAAATAAAATATTTTTTTTTTTTTTTATACTAGCACTACATGTGACCCTCCTCATGTGATCCTCGCCAAGCCGTCTGGCCAGCGTGGCGAGTGTAGGCTAAATTCTCCAGGTATATGTACTGGAAGGCCCATCTCCAGCAGTGGAGGTCTAGGACGCTGTGTTCTAGGGGCTGTAATGACAATGACATGTGACCCTATGCCCACCTGATGGTAAGTGGCGCGCATGAATGTTAAGAACTGGAATCAGACACTTATGACAGACATCAGTCCCCAACACTATGCCGGCTTCAATCGATGCTTTTTCATTATTCGCTTGAAGGATTTCAGTAGCACTATTCTATTAGTCGCAAAAGTAATTAGTGGATTTCGTTATTTACGTCAGAGATTGCGTCATAATTATAAAATATTATTCAATTCTCAACTCTATAAGCGCTCGACCTTGACAGCGGCCGTGCTAATATCAACTTTAAAAGCGTGATTAGATATAGTTAACGGATTTAATTATATTACTGGAAGACAACGATTGCTGTCACACAGACATTGGCACAGCAAGAGAAGACAAACTTCTAAGCATTTTATGGATTCACCGTGCGGGTGCCGGGTCCATCGTGTGTGGGTAAGAGATGAGAAGAATGGTGTCTCGGGCTTGCGACCCTTTTTTATTTTATTGCGCGAAAACACACTCACCATCCACCATTCTACTTCTCTCCCTACCCAACCAAATACTGTATGATTCCGTTAATGCCGTCTTGGAAGCTCGTTCCATAAATGTATCTCCTGCAGACCTGCTTAGGCCCAATTCTTTCAGTAAGTGATGCAAAGATTTTGCTGGAACTCCTCTCGCACCAACTTCCACTGCGTAAAGCTGAGTCTTGAACCCGTTCCTGATCATTTCTTCTGTGAGATCATAACATTTATTCGACTTCATGTTGTGGTCTTTTGGAATATTTGATTTCCACGGAACTATATAATAATAAATTATATAAGTTGATGTAAATATTTTTGATTGAATAAACAATTTAAATTCTGCCGATCATACATTGTATTATTGTCTTCGTGACTCATAGTACTAACACTTAAGGCGCCACGGAAGCGGTCTGGTATATTATACTGAATAAAATAAGCTTTATGAATATTTTATGTCAGGGGTACTTATGTTATTTGTATGATAAATGTATGTATGAAGCTGAGATTCATACTCAGTACTTAGACAAGTGCTTTTCAAAAATACTTACGGCCAGTTGCAGAAAGGCTGATTAACTTTTGACATATGTTTAAGTTAAAGTCAAAATCAAAATATCTTTATTCACGTAAACGTACTACAGGCATTTGTGACACGTCATAATTTAATTTATTTGGAAAGATTCGACTCCTGTTAGTGGAAAACTAAGCAGCGAAGTGGTCTAAAGAGTAAGCTGTTAGCAGAAGACTAACAGATTAGCAAACAGTGACCTGTTAATGTTTAATCTGACTGAGAAAGGAATCTGCAAGAAAAACTCAGCTATAGCAGATTTACAAATGAAACAAATACAGAATTACACAACAACAATAAATAAATATCTTTCAAATTCATCTGACTACCTATGAGATTACAATACCTGGTACAGTGGTACCCCACCAGGTATGTCAGAATTGAGACTTGCCCGTGTGCAACCCGACAGACTACAAAACGCAAAACCTCTGCTAATTTAAGAACAATAAATTAAACGTGTTCGGCAGAGGTCCCAGGCCACAGCCTTCACTCCGAAGCCACGACTCAGACTTAGCTGTTAAGGCACGCAGGGCAAACAGTGAGAGAGAGACGGTTTATAGGGTTTTAGTCCGTAGGCGCCTTGGGGTCTCCTTGGGAGGCCTCACGGTGATTCGGGCATGCGACCTCCTGCGACCATATAAAGGCGCGGTGGTGGCTCGGTTGTAAGAACGCGTTCCTTAAATCCTACAAAGGTCGATTCAAACCCAACCGGCATGTACCAATAAGAAATACACTTTTCTTACGTACTGCAGTCATAGACTTACAACACCACTGTTCCCGTGCCTCGGAGAGCACGTTAAGCCGTCGGTCCCGGTTCCACTAATGCCAAGCCGTCTGGCTAGCGTGGCGAGTATAGGCCAAATTCTCCAGTTCAGGAAGGCCCAACCTCAGCAGTGTAGGTCTAGGACGCTGTGTTCTAGGGGCTGTAATGAATGAATGAAAAAAACCTCCCGCGGTGGCCCTTCAGGCTGGGGTCTAATGGTTAGGCGATTTTACGATTCACCGTCTTTAAAAAAAAAAACCGATCACGGACATAACGCATGTGCCAGAGAGCACGTTAAGCCGTCGCTTGGTTCCGGTTCTGAGGTGAAAGTCTGTTTCTGAGTTCCCATACTGAAATTGAGCGAATACATCACGGATCGGACGTGACTGCTAAGCGACTGCAGTAATAACAGTTTGATAGGAGTTTTTCTACTAGAACGAAGTTTGGATTAAATTAACTTTACTATCCGACAGTTGAGTTTTGTTTGGGACACTCACAACAAGCAATTAGGAACATTCACATGGTAAATTTTAAATGCACTAAATTAAAGACTTATGTGCAACAACTGGGCAATGATATTTTGGAACCTACCATTGGACCTTTCAAGACGGCATTAACGGAATTTTCATTTCATTTATTTATCACCCAACTAATATTGTTACCTACAGTAAACGAGATAACACAATCATGGTCAGAGAGCTCAATACGAAACAACACGACGAAGACCAGAAACAGCCCAAACTATCAATACAGTTATGGAAGAGCCATATTGAATGCGAAATAATCAAATACAGAAAATAAAATTTAAATACTAATTATGTCAAACTATGTTAAAATAAAATATTTGGAATCATACAGTATTTGGTTGGGTTACTGGAATTTGCTAAGCTGTTAGTCTGCTAACAGCTTACTCCTTGGACCACTTCGCTGCTTAGTCTTCCACTAGCAGGAGTAGAATCATTCTAAATAATTTAAATAATGACGTGTCACAAATGCCTGTGATAGGTTTACGTGAATAAAGATATTTTGACTTTGACTTTTGACTGTGACTTAGGGGGAGGAGTAGAATTGTGGATGGTGAGCGAATTATCGCGCAATAAAATAAAAAAGGAGGCCTTCTTTTTAAACCAGCCTATTGTCGGTCGCACAACGAGACTCCATTCTTTTCATCTCTTACCCACACACGATGGACCCGCACGGTGAATCAATGTATATTTTTTATTTTTTTTAAATTTAACCCACTGTCTAAAAGAAATGAACTGTATAAATAATATAGATTTTTTTTAGGCTTAAGATCTCATAATTTTATGTCCCAGTTATATACTGTGATTTATCTAAAAATAAATAAATAGTCAAATATTATTATTTACTTATATGTACCTATTCTTTTTTTATAATTTTGTCTCGTATCACTATAACATTATTTATTTCAACTGGTCAATAAACATAAGTCAATGTAGTGAAATGAGCTCGCTTCATTCTGCATTGCGAGAATATTTTTGTGCATTTCCGTAAGTTTGTATGTGGCTTGCGATTGCACACAATATGATACAATTTGTGCTTACATTTACACAAGTTTTATCTTTCATTGAACTATATATTATTATTTTTTATTATTTTATTTTTTAATTTTAATTAACTAATCTGGTCTTCCTTTAGAGCCTCATCCACAGAGTAGTATTAATATTTTTTTTACTTGAGGCTTAAAATTATTGTATTCTAAGTTTCTAATGTCTCTAAATATCTATAAATAAGTATTAAAAAAAATACTAGTCACTAACGACTGACGTCAGCTTACTATGATGCTTTATACGACTGCGCGTATGTGTTTATCAGCCTATGTATGTATGTATATATATATATATATATATTGTTTGTTCCTTTGTGGCACCTTGACCTTCACAAATCTTCCCAACAATATGTAATAAAATATGAATGGTGAAGCGTTTATCAAACTTTTTGGCGACGGAATAATGGGTTTGTTTTTATTTATTTATTTTCAGTTTTTAATTAAAGTTATTTTTTACGCCGTCGGGGTTTGTTTTTCTATTCCAAGCAACCCTATTCTGTTACTTAAGCGCAAACGTTATATAATGGAATCCGTTAACTACATATATATCTCGCTATTAAAGTTGATATTAGCACGGCCGCTGTCAAGGTCGAGCGCTTATAGAGTTGAGAATTGAATAATATTTTGTAATTATGACGCAAGCTCTGACTTAAATAACGAAATCCACTAAAAACATTTGCGCTTAAAAGAATGGGGAAGAACACTGACCGTGATAGCATTCCAGACCTTCAGCGTGCGACAGATGTAAGAGTCTCCAAATTTATAACTACGGGTCACATAAGCGGCATAATACGGCGGGCGGACTGATGGTGGTAATTTACCCAGTCTGCCGGGGCGGGGAAGTATCCACCGTTCGTGCCGATAAACCCAGTAAAGTGTATTCACACGTTTTGGGATTATGCTCGAATTGCTATCATGAATTGAAATAAATGATTTGATTTGAAATTGTATATACTTAGTTTTTGTCAGGTTAGCACACAGATCTATCCGTTTTTTTTCAAGCCAATCTATAATAGTGCCTACTATTATTTAATCCGGTTTCGTATAAATGGTAGTTATTTATTTAATACTTTATTGCACAAAGACAAAGGCGGGCTTTAATGACATTTTATCATAGCCAACCATTGGGATGACTTCAAACAATTTACTGGAAAGTAGGTGCTGAAATATTAAATATAAATATCAAAAAGTATTATTTAATAACTAGCCACTATATATAATATACAGTATATAATAAGGCGCGGTGGTGACTCGGTTGTAAGAACGCGTACCTTAAATCCTACAAAGGTCGGTTCAAACCCCCCCGGCATGTAATAGTGAGAAATACACTCTTCTTAGGTACATTTGTCATTGATTTACAACACCACCGTTCCCGTGCCTCGGAGAGCATGTTAAGCCGTCGGTCCCGGTTCCACAAATACCAACTTGTGAAATCGTTAATAAATTGTCTAAAAAAAAATGACATTATATCCTCGCCAAGCCGTCTGGCCAGCGTGGCGAGTGTAGGCCAAATTCTCCAGATATATGTTCTGGAATGCCCTTCTCCAGCAGGACACTATGTTCTAGGGGCTGCAATGATGAATGATGATATATATAATAAACTAAATACTATTACATAAACTATACAGCTACATTAATTATTTAATTATGTATACACTTTTATAGTTTGGATGTTTAGATTTTAGTAATTTAAATAATTGTAGGAGGTAACAAATAAATTTAACCACATTGGCGACTATTTCAACATATTGATGTAATTAACCCTGGCACCGGCCTCGGCCTATCGGGGTTGTTACCGCTCACAGTCACTCTTATGGAACATCGTCTTGTTTGGGTCGCAAAGAGGTGATTTTTTGTAAATATGTACTTTTTAAACTAATAAATAAATAAAAATTAATACGCAGTCAATCAAAATTGCATCCAGCCCTAAACGACCCTACTAACAGTGATAATCAAATGATACTATTAGCGCATAGTTTCCTAGCACATGTCTGATATATAACCAGCTTAATGACCGTACGAAGTTAATACCAAATCTTAAGTATGTATCATAAAACTTGTATACCTACTCAAATAAAAAAAAAAATACATAATAATAATATACTTACAAATTTTGTTGGGAAATAAAAAGCGAATCACCATTTTTTTAAATACCGATCTGGTGGTTACTTGCCTGATGTTAGGAGGCAAATTGTTCCACAAATGAGTTTGAATTGAAACTAGAGTTATGCGAAGGGATCGAAAGAAGAGAGTTGTGAGAGGATCGAAGAGATTTATCAAGGAACGAAGAGAGATAGGCAAAGCTGTTCTTGAGGTATTTCGGTGTCGCAGGTTCATTCAGAACAGAAAATAGTAAGCCAAGTACTCTAAGATTCCTGCGACACCGAATTGGTAGCCACTTCAACCTAGTTATTTGTATTATAGTATTGCTGTCACTGTTGGCGACCCTAATAAATAAATAAAATAAAATAAAAATAAAATAACTACGGAAATGTCATCAGAAAATAATATAGGTGATTCGTAATAAATTATACTATTTTCATTTCTTTATTTTCTCGATGACAGTTCCTGTAAAATGTAACTGCGCATATTATACAAAAATAAACTTTTAAATGCAAGGTATGAAAAATACGACAACTGCCAAATTTTGTTCCTTTATCCTATATAATATTCATCCAAGACAAATTGAGTCCATATATGCAGTTTTTTTTTTAAAGTACGATAAATAACCAACATTTTAATAAAGTTACATTCTATGGCAATATGAATAGTGATGTTATGATTGAAATATCGATATTGTATCGATATTGTATATAAATTTGTGACGTCATTCACAGTTTGAACTGAAGGTTTAGACTGCATATTTTAAACCTAAAAATATTATTAATCTCAACATTTTTATACAATATTGATCCTTTTTTATCATCTTTTATGTATAGCGATATTTTAATGAATTGATTCTTTACCACTGTCACCATGCCTATTGTAATAAGTATAGCTGTTGTAAAATAAGTAGGTATAGGTAGGTACTCGACAATGAAACGAAATAATTATAACGACAGGTAATTTTTATTTATTCTAATCAAAATCTGATGTATCGTCATTGTCACTCGATGAGTTCTCCCAACATTTATTATAAGTTTCTGTTCTTCTTAATTATCGAATGCCACATGAATTTCCCAATCCGACATTATAGTATTTTGGGTTCTTCACACAATATTTTCCCAGTATTCGGCAGTTACTTCCGCACATGCATTTTTTAATAAATCTAAAATCTTGTTTGCAAAGGGGGATGGGTTGTTTCCAGCGGCGTGTCCTTTGATTTGTGCCCATATTAGTTCTATAGCATTGTACTAGCAATGATACGGCGGAAGTCGAAGAACCCAATGACCACATTCGGCAGCTATTTCGTCGATAACATATCTTTTAGGGAGGTTTTTTTCGATTTTAAAATATTCACTAATTGTACTTTTAATAAAGTATTATCCACATTTTTGCCACGACGTTGGAGCCAGTCAATTATCTCTTGTTATGATCGATATCACTACTTATTTGGCCACAACACTACAACTATCAGATTAGATCTGTCATCGAGAAAATAAAGAAATGGAAATAGTATAGTATGAAATGTGGGTTCTACAAAACATCGTCAATGTTGCTCTGCTATTTCTCCCCCTCTTAATTACGACGAACAATTAATGAGACGTCATTTGCAAAAGCGCGAAAGTCGTTGTTTTATAAAAATATATAAAAAAGTTAATTTCCTTAATTCGCTGCCTTCGTGGTCTAGCGGTTAAGTCCTTACCGTTTTTCGAAGCTCCACTTAATTATTTGCTAGCTAAGTAATCATTAACTTTAAGTTTTCGGTAATCAAATCGGGTTTTACGAACAATTTTAACCCTTAAATTTTTGTTAGTTAATATTTTGCTCAATATTTGTGGGATTCCGTTTTTGGTGACAATAAATTTATATTTTAACTCTGGTGGAAAAGCAGCCAAAATCACATTGCAATGTACAATTTAACCGAATCGAAGTTTGCGTATATTTGTAAATAGGCTGATACGTGTTAAGCTGGGTCCATATATGTATCTCTTGCTGTCACTGTTGGCGACCCTAATAAATAAATCTATCTCATCACCGACGCGTTTCATGATCACTGATCTTGACGAGGTCACAATACGCTGACTTGTAACCTTAAATCATCTACCGTTATTAAAGTTAATATTCATAGGTACGAGTATTTTGCAATTTACAAGTATTTCTCATTGGTACATGCCGGGGTTTGAACCGCGTACCTTTTTGGATTTTAAGGGAAGCGTTCTTATAACAGAGCTACCACGGCACCCAAATTACCAAACACATAACAATGCCTATTTTTTTTTTTAATATAACCGTAAATAATATTTTTTTTTTATTAAGTATAAGTATCATCACGACCGTTTCCCTTTCGGGGTGATCAGATACCACGCTTATAAATAAGCGGATTCACATTTAGCCAACTTTACTATAGGCCAATCATGACAAGTGGCAAGCTCGTCGATGTCTCCAGCGTACCAAACTCGAGAAATATCACAAATGAATTAGATATTAATTAATTTATTTATTTTCATTAATAAATATTATTGTGTCTCGACCAGGAATCGAACCCGGTACCTTCGAGTCTAAATCCACGGACTTAACCGCTAGACCACGGAGAGAGTAATTTTTTTTTTAATTGTCAAAAAAGGGTTTACCTTGAGTTTAAACAGTTTTTGATCTAGGTGTGCGTATATGGACCCAGCTTTGCGGTTTCTAACCACCATGTTTGGTCTCCGGCTGTACAGTGTCAGCCAGCCTAATTGATAACGTGTTCGCTGGTGCGCTCGCAGCCTTTGTACTAATTCAATGAAAGGATTTTGGCAGAAAATTAATTACAACAACTGCTATCTCTTGTTTGAAGTCTGACAGCTTTTCTTGCAAAACGAACGCAAGATTCAAATCATACATTTGGCTATAATTATTTAATGAAACAAACACGTACAATATTATATATAACTTATTATAAGAGATTGCGTCATAATTACGAAAATATCATTCAATTCTCAACTTTATAAGCGCTCGACATTGACAGCGTCCGTGCAAATATCAACTTTAATAGCGTGATATATAGTTAACGGATCCCATTCAAATTCAAATTATAAATATTTATTTCCATATGGTTCACATGTAACACTCGGATATTGTCAATTTTTTACAATATTATTAAAATAATAAATAAAAAGATGAAATTAAATTATGGATGGACCGAAATAAGGAAGTGACATTGCTGCCATAAGCAAGTACTGTAGCTTAACCTAAATTCGAGGCATTATAGCCGTGTCAACTTATAATTTAAATAATTATAACATAATGTATAATTATAATAAATTTAAATTAATTTCGTGGCTGTATAAAGGCTGTGTCAACTCACAATCTAAATAATTATAATTTAATGTCAAATTAAAAAATAATAATAATAATAATAACAAAATAATTTCGTGGCTGTATAAAGGCCGTGTCAACTTACAATCTAAATAATTATAACATAATGTATAATTATAATAAATTTAAATTAATTTCGTGGCTGTATAAAGGCCGTTTTAACTCACAATCTAAATAATTATAATTTAATGTCAAATTAAAAAATAATAATAATAATAATAACAAAATAATTTCGTGGCTGTATAAAGGCCGTGTCAACTTACAATCTAAATAATTATAACATAATGTATAATTATAATAAATTTAAATTAATTTCGTGGCTGTATAAAGGCCGTGTCAACTCACAATCTAAATAATTATAATTTAATGTCAAATTAAAAAATAATAATAATAATAATAACAAAATAATTTCGTGGCTGTATAAAGGCCGTGTCAACTCACAATCTAAATAATTATAATTTAATGTCAAATTAAAAAAAAATAATAATAATAATAACAAAATAATTTCGTGGCTGTATAAAGGCCGTGTCAACTTACAATCTAAATAATTATAACATAATGTATAATTATAATAAATTTAAATTAATTTCGTGGCTGTATAAAGGCTGTGTCAACTTACAATCTAAATAATTATAATTTAATGTAAAATTATAAAAAAAATAAAATATTTCGTGGCTGTATAAAGGCTGTGTCAACTTATAATCTAAAATAATAATAATATAATGTCTAATTATAATGAAATTTAATTAATTATATATAACGTTAGCGATTAAGTAACAGAATGGTAGGTTACCGCTGTACCAGGTATTGTATTCTCATAGGTACTGATAACTAAATTTAAAAGGTTATTAATTGATCCTTGTGGTGCAGTTCTGTATATGTTTTATTTTGTATATTATATTTATATAGCAGTGTTTTAGCTTGCAGATTCCTTTCTCAGTTAAATTAATAAATATTTTTGTCTCTCGACCAGAAATCGAACCCGGTACCTCCGAGTCTAAATCCACGTACTTAATCGCTAGACCACGGAGGCAGATTTATTTTTTTAGTATTTGTTTTATAAATTGTCGTTTTTACTACCATTAAAACTAAAGGTTTGGCTGTCAGAGAATGCCAAGCCGCATTAAGTCCGCCTTTGTACATAGTGCAATTAAGTTTTTAAATAAATAAACAATTATTTAATAACTAACCCTCGTGCCTTATAGGTAAGTCTTTGGTTTGGGATGCGACGTGTACTGACACCCTTTGTGCTAGTCGTGTTGGCGCGACACGAAAACGAGCAGGTGCAGCGGCTGAATTGGCTGCATACGGCAAACGTAATAAGTACATAGAGTTGGCAAATCGTTACTATTTTGTGCCGTTTGCCGTAGACACGATGGGCCCTTGGTCTGAGGACGCTAAATCGTTAATACGCGACATAAGCGTTGCCATCCGAGCGGCAACAGGTGATCCTTTGAGTAGGGAATATCTTATTCAGAGGATCAGTGTTGCCATCCAACGAGGTAACGTCGCCGGAGTCCTCGGAACATTGGGTTCATCTTCTCCTGGATTCGATGACATGTAGAGATTATAATCAAGATATTTGTAAGTATTTAGTTTTTATATTTAAGGTTTTGTTTAGTTTATTGTTAATTTTATTATTTAGGTAGCTTTTAATTTATATTTATTGTTTGTATTTGTATATCTTACTTCGAATAAAAAACAAATGTCATTCTATTATTTAATGCCTGGAAGTAGATATTATTTGATTGTATGTATGTATGTAAATATGTATGACACTTTGCGGCAGGACGAGATGAGGGTAGCCATAACTCTTAAGGACAGCTCGGGGCTTTGTGTCCCAAAACCGAAGGACACAATCATTAAGAGACGGTAACATTTACAGATGACAATACCATAATGTATATTTATTTTTATTGACGCAAAAGGTTATGTGTTTATCAGCCTAAATACGAGTATGTATGTATGTTCCTTTGTTGCTCACTGGAGACCAAACGCGTGGTCCGATTACAATCGATTCGTTTTAATCACGCGAGTGTCACTGAAGATATGACATTAATCAAATTTCATTAAGGCGACAACCATACGCCATATTGTGGAAAATAAAAAAAAAGTCGACGAACTATATCATCGAATAGGTATTTGAAAATCATGTTAAGGTTAATCTTATATTTTTTCATTTAGAGTGACCATCAACCATCATTATCTAAAATTTCAATACAAGTCTAATTACTATTA
Source organism: Tinea semifulvella (assembly GCA_910589645.1). NCBI lineage: Eukaryota > Metazoa > Arthropoda > Insecta > Lepidoptera > Tineidae > Tinea > Tinea semifulvella. Next base: position 943,328 of record OU342624.1, read on the forward strand.
GCTTTGAATTGTTTTGTGGTTAATTCCTCATTTGCGTTGTAAAATATTAATATATTATTATAATAAGCAGAAATATATAACAAGCAAATTAATATAATATAATATGTTTTCTGCGGAGAACCTCAAAATGCGCAAATACCAACCTTGGTGCCGGTTACGAACTTGCGCCGTTTGGGGTCGAGACGATAGACCCTTGGCGACCGTCAGCGAGGCGCTTGGCGAAGGAGTTGAGTGGCGAAGAATACGTATATATTATAAGCAGAGAACCTCAAACGGCGAAAATACACTCAGCTTATTGGGAGATGTGTTTTTGCACATGAAATTTTCAAGGCGTTGTCAAAACAGCTCATCAACACCTTGGGAGATAAAGGCCTGGGCAATATTTGGGCCAAAGGATTAGCATTGCCATTCAACGTGGCAATGCTGCCAGTATCCAGTATCACTTTGCCTATTGGCAGCGATTTGGAGCAAATTTTTTATTTATAATATTTTTTATTTTGTTCTTTCTTTATTTTAGTTGTTTTATTTATTAAGTAGGTTTATTTTTAATAATAGTAATTTATGTTAAACGTAAGTTTTTAGTTTAATTAATAATTTAGTTTTTTTTTTAAACATTGTATCTTACTTCCATAAAACTATTAAAAGTGGAGTCCGAAATACATGATGTCTAAATTCCAAGAAAAACAACAATTTAAAGAAGCTGAATTTAACCAAAACTAAGATTGTTTCTTAGATTAGTATCATTTATTATTTTAACACTTGCAACAAGTAAACTTCTCAGTGAAAGCAACTTTCGTTTCAAAATTTTTGCCATGTAGTTAACTAGTGTAATAACCCGAACCTCCTGCTTAGTCGTTACCCCACTGATGGGGATCGTGACTCCGTCGCAATCGCAGCTCATTCACCATACGTCCAACGGTTTCGGTCCTCGACATAGTGGATGGTGTACAGGGATGTTCAGGTAGTCAGTAACCTGATTGGATCAACGCTTGGGGCTTCTTCCTCTTGTTCTTTTACCCTCTACCTTGCCTGTAATTAGAAGTTTTTCTAGATTATCATCTCCTCTTCAAAAGTGTGGCCTAAGTATTCCAGAATTTCCGGGAAAGTCGACGGTAGACAGTCTTTTCTTCCTGGTCAGCTTAAGCTCTTCTACATCCCAAACGCATCAATCCTCGCTCTATCCGCGGCTTTTATGGTCTCCGGACCGTACAGAAAAATGGAGAAGAGTGTTCTGACGATGTGAATTTTTGTTTTTTTGGGTATGTTGCTGTCACCCCATATTCTGTTAAGTTGGGTCATCGAAGTTTTGGACATTCCGTAATAACGCGAACATAGATAGATAGATAAATTCTTTATTGCACAAAAAAATTAAAAAAACATTCCAATGTACATAGGCGAGCTTAATGTCTAGGCATTTTCTAATAGCTAACCTTTGGGAGATGGGACATACTCGTAGATGGTTAATTGTTTGATAGCAAATTTTGAGAACAGCCTACTAAACTAATATTTTCTGAATTCGCCGAGCTTATTCGTTATCTACTTTCATTAGCCATGTGGTTTTGCAGTTCACTGGAATTTCAGGTTCACAAGAGAAACACGTAACTCAAAAATGGCGTAGGTAATTTCTAAAACCCTCTTTTTGTCAGCTTTCATAGAATATTCAGAATCTCGCAAACGAACAAAGGCAGAAGGTTTTTGGTAAATATTTAAAAAATCCTTTACTTGGTTTTTGTCTCTCTTATGCCTGCTACACACTATCCGGGGAACTTGCCTCGCAAACGTGAAACGTAGCTACGTCAAACAATAGTTTTTCATAGTTCATATTCGCACGGGTCACGGACACTGTCTTTGAAGGATATTTTTTTATTTATTCAAAAAATTCAAATTCAAATTATTTATTTCCATTTGGTTCACAGGTAACACTCGGATATTGTCAATTTTTTTACAAATAAAATACAATATTATTTAAATTAATTAAAAATTAAATTATGGATGGACCGAAGTAAGTAAGTGACATGGGTGCCATAAACATGAACTGCAGCTTAACCTAAATTTGTGGCTTTATAAAGGCCGTGTTAACTCATTAAACTAACTAGTAAACTTAATAATAAAAAAATACATTATAGTCTTTTTTCAAAACTGCCTCCGTGGTCTAGCGGTTAAGTCCGTGGATTTAGACTCGGAGGTACCGGGTTCGATTCCTGGTCGGGACACAAAAATATTTATTAATGTAAATGTATTTATTTAATTTATTTGTGATATATCTCGAGTTTGGTACGCTGGAGATATCGACGAGCTTGCCACTTGTCGTGATTGGCCTATAGTAAAGTTGGCTAAATGTGAATCCGCTTATTTATTAGCGTGGTTTCTAACCACCCCGAATGGGAAACGGTCGTGATGATACTATAGTCTTTTTTATTAGGTTTAAATTATATATTTTTATTTTAAGTGGTTTATTTTATATGAATTACGATTTATTTTAAGTTTCTCTGTTTTTTTTTTGTTAAATATTTATTCGAAGGAATTATTACAAACAATACCCTAAATTAAATAAAACATATTACAATAAAAACTATATTTAACCTAAAAAAACTTAGAAAATAAAAATTAAATACTTACAAAAAAATAGCTCCTCTAAATCGCTGTCTTGTGGCATGGTGCCCAACGCACCGACTCTTAAACAGCATGTCGTTTGGACCCTTATCTATTTTTATCGCTAGAAAATGACCAATCGTTGTAATAGTTTATTAACTACCTACATTATGTATGTTACATAGCGCCGGTCTCTAGTCTATTTTATAAAAAAAAAAAAAGTTCGGAATAATGAACAAGGTGAAGCGGTTTTTCCCGCCTTCAATAATGCTGTTACTGTACAAAGCACAGATCAGATCATGCGTGGAATACTGTTCACACCTTTGGGATGGTTCAGCCAAGTACCTCACAGATGCTCTCAATGTCCTACAGAGGCGAGCTGTTCGAATTGTGGACGATGCCAGCTTCGCCGAGATGTGGCTTCTCTGAGCGTGTTCTACCGGCTATACTATGGTGAGTGCTCCGAAGAGCTCTATAACCTAATTCCTTCCTCTTGATTCCGCAACCGAACCACACGCACAGGTCAGAATATGCACCCACATACCGTAGTCACCATCCCTTCGCGTACCTATAAATTTGGTGACTCATACATCTGTCGCACAATAAAGATGTGGAATGCTCTTCCAGCCTCTGTGTTTCCACTTTCCTATAACCTGGAGTTCTTTATGCGAAGTGTGAAAAGTCTAGTCAATCCGGCGGCATAGTGTTAGGGACTGATGTCGGACATAAGTGTCTGATTCCAGTAGCTAACATTCATGGACCATGCGCGCCGCTTACCATCAGGTGGGAGCAATTTCACATGTCGTGCTAGTATAAAATATATATATATATATATATATTTGGTAAGTCTTGTTTCAAGCGGTGTTATTTATATCACCATGGCAAGCTTACAATATTAGTTCTCCTTGAAAGTAAAAATTGGCATTTGACATCATTGGAAATGGCACATACCTTCAACGAGAACAACAAATAGGTGGTAGGCGGACTGATGGTGGTAAATTTTCCAATCTGCCGGGGCGGGGAAGTATTCACCGTTCGTGGCCATAAAATCAGGCTCGAATAGCCGTCATAGTGTTAGTTGTCTGATTCTAGTTGCTAACATTAATGGACCCCCGCGCCACTTACCATCAGATGGGCGGCAAGGTCACATGTCGTGCTAGTATAAAAAATAAATATGCGCCGAATATTCGTTTAATATTCGGTGTATTCGGCATCTTTTCCACTATTTGTATTCTGCCGAATTATTTGGTTTTATTGTCGAATATATTCGGTTTGAGTATTTCTATTTTCTTGGCTATATGACATGGTATAGAACTAAGATTTATGTTATATCAAAGAAATCCTATGAAGAATGTGCTGAATAAAGCTAACAAAATAAAGCAACTAAACTTCAAATCAACGTTCGTTTTGAACCCTTAAGGCAACATTTATTTTTAAAACTCAAAACAACATTACACATTTTATATGACCTCATTTATGTGGCAAATTGACAATAAAAACAGATATATATTTCTGCCGTTAAAAGCTAAAATTACCCTTGCTCAAAGTCTTCTCCTTCCTCTCCTCGACTATGGTGACGTGTGTAGCATTGATATATCAGAGATGCTGCTCAATAAGATGGACCGGTTACTCAACGCGTGTATCCGGTTTATATATTGTTTACGCAAATACGATCACATCTCTGAATATCGAGCTAAGTTGAAGTGGCTGCCAATTCGTTGTCGTAGAAATCTTAGAGTCCTCTGTCTCCTTTTCTCTGTTTTAAATGAGCCTGCGACACCGAAATACCTCAAGGATAATTTTGCTTATCTCTCTTCCTTCCACGATAAATCTTTACGTTCTTCTCGTAACTCTCTTCTTTCTGTCCCTTCACATAACTGGTTTTGTCTCCAACTCCTTTGTACTCGCTGCCACAAATTTATGGAATGATCTTCCGGTGAACATAAGGCAGGCAACTAATAGATTGTCATTTAAAAAATTGGTCTATGCACACTTTATAAATAGGCCAAAACCACGTAAGTAAGTTGTATTTATGTATGTCTATGTATAATATTGTGTATGTATTAGTATTTAGTATATTGATAATATATTACATATATAAAACTATATAAGTACGTATATAATATATGTTAAGTCATTCTTTAATTGTATATTTTACCATTGCTTTCATTGCACCTATATTTGTTCAAATTTGTCCCTAAGGTTTGGCTGTCAGAGAATGTCTACGGGCATTAAGTCCGCCTTTGTACTTTGTGTAATAAAGTTTTTAAATAAATAAATATATATAGAGACAGAGAGACACTATATAAATATTTTATGTTAGAATCTGTTTACGCGGCAAAACAATGAAATGGTAAACCGAATAATTCGGCCGAATATCCGGTTCGGTAAAGATTTAACCAAATAGTATTCGGTATTTGGTTATGCGGTGAAACCAAGATTCGGCGCATCTCTAATAACAATAATAATATTTATTATTATAAGTGGCACGATTACAGACTCTGTTTTGTATTGAATGTCATCTATCATAGATGGTGTAAATAAATTAAAACACCTTACGTGAATCCAAATGTCGCCAGGAACAATTTATATCAAGGTGTACTTAACAAAGCATCGGATATATGAGTTATAAGCTAATTTTGTTATGCCATTATAACCTTTATTGCTGTGACGTAGGTGCCATATATCCTTAGCATTGTTGAATATAGCCTGGCCATATCGCATTCACTAAATTCGTTTTAGGGCTATTGTCATAGACGTGTATTTAGAATAATAATAAATTCGTTTATTTAAAAAACTGGGATTCATATTAAAAAGATTAGTAAATAAAATAAAGGGAGGCCTCCTTTTCTTAAACCAGCCTATTGTCTGTCGCAAGCCCGAGACCCCATTCTTATTTATTTTTATTTCTTTATTTAAAATCTTTATTGTAATTTACAATCGGCGAACATAATGCCGTAAGGCATTCTCTGACCGTTGACCGTTGGGACAAATAAGATTTCTTTATTAGATCGAGGATAGTGAAAATGATATTTAGAAATTATTTTTATTCCAATAAATACCATAAAAGTAAGCAATTCCTATATACATACATACATATCTTCACGCCAAATCCCTTGCGGGGTAGGCAGAGACAATTGAGGGCCACTTGTCACGATTTTTAAATGACAATCTATTAGTTGCCTGCCTTATGTTCACCGGAAGATCATTCCATAAATTTGTGGCAGCGAGTACAAAGGAGTTGGAGACAAAACCAGTTATGTGAAGGGACAGAAAGAAGAGAGTTAATACCTCTTTCGCTTCTTCGACATTCATCAACCTCTTCATACATGCCCTCTTGTTTCGATGGCTTTTTAATTCACCTTCAGCTAATGTTTTATTTATTTGATCATGATAGGCAAGTCTTGGTCTGCCAGGGCCTCTTTTACCCACAACTTTCGCATTATATATCTGGTTCGTCAATCTCTCTTCGCTCATCCTTTTGACATGCCCGAACCATCGGAGCATTCCTTTCTTTATTTTTGTACCTATGCTTTCTTTTATACCTACCCTTTTGCGTATTTCGTTATTACGTATACGGTCCATCAAAGTTACGCCGCATATCCGACTTAAAGACCTCATTTCTACTGCATTAACTCTACTCTCATGCGTATTCTGACATATCCACGTCTCGCTTCCATACATAAGTATTGGTATTAGCATGGCATTGTGTATGGCGAGTCGAGCTTTATCACTGACATTTCGACTGGCGATCAGTGACCCCAGGGCCCCATTAATACTATTTCCCGCGTTCACTCTTCTTTCAACATCCCTATCATACTTCCCATCCGCAGTGAAAACACTACCCAGATATATAATTTCATTTACCTGTTCTAGCGTTTCATCATCAATCTTTATCGTCAAGGTTGTCATCCTTCTTCTTTCAAACACTAGTACCTTGGTTTTTCTCGCATTTAAACCTATATAAACATACATATACTTAAATATTATATACATTAATACATACACATCTCTTATCCACACACGATGAAACCATGGAATGCTTAGAAATTTGTCTTCTACGGGTACATGTAGGTTACGGAGTTTTATTTGCATTTTAATAGAGAATTGTATTTTCAATATACGATACTGACATAGGCGATAGGTTTTTTGCTTTAATTAAATATGTACAAAAAAATTACATAAATAAATCATACTATAGATATAGTAATATACATACATAAAATAAAACCACTTACTAGCGGTCAGGTCAGACTCGGAGGTACTGGGTTCGATTCCTTGTCGGGACACAATAATATTTATTATTGTAAATAAATAATTTTGGTTAATATTTAATTTATTTGTGATAGTACGCTAGATCGACGAGCTTGCCACTTGTCATGATTGGCCTGTAGTAAAGTTGGCTAAATATAAATCCGATTTTTTATAAGCGTGGTTTCCGACCCCCCAACGGAATACGGTAAAAAAAATATAAAAAATTATTTCCAGAGTCGTCCCATTTTAAGTCATAAGTCCGGTCTTTATATTTATATACGTCTGTGGGTTTAAGGTTATTGCAGTAACAAAATGGCGGGAAATATGCGCGGATATTAAACGCTATTCAACAAGCGAATTCTGAGTTATAGCGGGATTATACGATTGTGAATCATTTTGCATTATTAGAAGATATTTCACGAGGATGTGTGTGAAGCTCTGGGATAAACTGTTCATTGACGTCTGACGGCATTTATCAAGCTCTGAGACTATATGTATACAAACCACCAAAATTGTATTTTAAAGGGCCTCAATCTTAATATTAATAATTAAATTTGCTTAATTTGTATGAAAACCCTAATAAAAATGACATACACACATACAAATATATATATATATATATATAATAAACTAAATCCTAATACATAAACTTACACATACATACATAATAATATACTTACAAATGTTGTTGGGAAATGAAGTGCGAATAGACCATTTTTTTAAATAGCGATCTGGTGGTTACTTGCCTGATCGTTATGTTAAGTGTATGTATATGTGAAAGTGTATTGACAGTGTAGGTGTGTGAAGGTGAAATGAGTGAGTGAGTGATTTACATCATAGGCTGATAAACGCATAAACCTTCTTTGCGTCGCCAGTCGGGTAAAAATGGCATGACGCTAAATATCAGAAAATCTATTAACTCTCGTGCTAAAATGTGAAGTATTTCATTTGTCGGTTTCTAGGTCGGCAGGTCACAATTGGTAATACTGCAGTCGGTATAATTAATTTAGCGTGCAAACATTTTGTGCACGAAAAAGTTGACATAAATCAGAAATCTGGAGCAACTCGGAGGTTTATTTTTAATGGGGTTACTCATTATTTAGAACACTAACTATGCTAATATTATAAATGGGATTTAATCTTTGTTTAGCTCCTTATTTATCTATATATATATAAAGGTGAATGTATGTGTGTGTGTGTTCCCTATGCATTGCAAAACTACTCGACCGATCGGGATGAAATTTTGGGAATATGTTGTGTGAACATCGGGGAAAATTGCTATCTTATCTAGATAATGTGAAACACCTTCAAATTAGACTTATTAAGTATTTGGTAAACAAAAAAAAAAAAAATGATTGTAACAGAGAATATGATAAATTGTATGGTATATGTAACATTATGGAAGTACACAAAAAAGTTAATTATATGATAGCACTTGACAGTTATTACTCTGAAAATTATAAGCATAAAGCCCGGGGGCAAGTTGTACATTGTATAATTTGTCTCGGTCTGTGTGTTTATATGTAAAACATATATAAATAAAATAAAAAGTATAATATGTAGTTTATCAACCATCTAGTTTCCGTAACACAAGCCTCGTAGCTTACAACGGAAATTAGACGGCGCTGTGTGACCTGTCTGGAAATATTTATTATTATTATTTATATAATTTCTTAGTAAAAGAACTATTCTACAATATAAACTAAGGGCTTACCACCAGGGTACCTAAAATGCTCGCATAGAATGGAATAGTTTAAATTTCATAGGTATTTAGTTTAGTTTTATTTATAATTAGTTTTTTAATCTATTATTTTATTTTTGTATCTACTTCGAATAAACACATTCATAAAAAAATACAAAAAAACACATCGTTTGTATTTTATGTATATAGGATGTTAAAAATTGGTGTCAATAAATATTTTTAGTTGCCGCTAAATCAGTCGAACAGTTTGCCTACTGGGAACGCAGCCTTAATGTTTTATTTACTTTGCTTTCTAGTGTAATTTCGGGTCGGCACTTCAATTACCATTATCCCGGATAAAGGACGCGCTTATAGCATTATCGTTTATCACATTTCTATCATTTTGTACACGGAAAAGGTTATTTCATTACGAGATTAAAGCCACCATTGTTAGGAGTTTAATCTCGTATTAGATCGATTGGCGAATTTTGATACTTATTATTTATTTATTTATAAAAATACATAGAAAATAAAAATACATACTTACAAAAAAAAAGCTCTTCCAAATCGCTGTCTTGTGGCATGGTGCCCAATACACTAGCAGCATTTCCTCTTTGATTTAGGATACTTCATTTTTGGAGAAAAAACTGCCAGCCCTATTGTCATCAGAGACGTCAATGAGCCTTGGAATAATTTCTTTATAAAAGGCTTTAAGTTCCGATCTTCACGGGTCCATCGTTTCTACAGCAAACGTCGAAAAAAAGTAACTATTGCAATACCAGCAGAAGTTTCTTAAAGTTGGGAAGGGGCTAGGGAATCCCAACAGTTAAAATTCCATACCAGGGATTGACCCAATCTCCAAGGAACTAATGTCATTCCGTCTAGACGCTTGCCATCGTCTCAACTCAGACCGGTTGGTTCTAAAATAGATGGGATCGAGACAACTGCAAGCGTCCTACGAATGAGGTCGTTAATGGTGCTGTGACGGAAAAAGCGACCCGCACTTTTGGAACAACGTATTTTTATTATTATTATTTTTTAGGTTAAATTTAGATTTTATTTTAATATAATTTATTTAATATTTATTTATTAGATGCTTATAATAGGATGCAGTTATACCAAAAATAAACAAATACAAACAACCAACTAAGATCATGAAGATTATTTATTTAATGAAGTAATATACAAACAGTATAAAATAATTACAATATAAATTAAAACTACTTAAAAGTAAAAATTAAAATAAATATAAACTAAACCTAATAAAAAATAAACTATAAGTAAAAAATGTCCTCTAGAGACGACCCTTCAGTGATAGTCCCAAGAAGACTGGCAACATTTCCCCTCTGTATAGCTAAACTAATACGTTGGAAGAAATAATTGCCAGCCTTCCTGTCTCCAGACTTCTCCGTTAGCCGTTTGGACAACTCCTTGGCCAGACGCTTGGCTGAGTGTTCCCATCGGCCCATCGTCTCGACCCCAAACCGCGCAAATTCGTAACCTGTACTGAGGTTGGCGTATTTGCGCAGCTTGAGGTTCTCAGCAGAAACCGCCGCACTTCCCGCGCTTGACGAGGTCGTCTGGATGTGTGATGGGGCTAATGTGTCTACACATGTCGCATCCCATGGATCTGGACTTCATCTTAGAAATTTGAGCATACAGCTGCCATTTTTACAACCATTCCAATGGTTGTAAACAATGTGTCCGAGTATCGTGCTAGGTTGAAGTGCCTGCCAATTCGTTGTCGCAGGAATCTTTGCGTCCTCTGTCTTCTTCACTCTGTTTTAAATGAGCCTGCGACACCGAAATACCTCAAGGACAAATTCGCTTATCTCATTCATGATAAATCTCTCCAATCTTCTCACAACTCACTTCTTTCGGTTCCACATTTTCAGCGTACCAAACTCGAGAAATAACACAAATAAATTCAATATTAAGTATTTACATTAATACATATTGTTGTGTCCCGACCAGGAATCGAACCCGGTACCTCCGAGTCTAAATTCACGGACGTATTCGCTAGACCACGGAGGCAGTTATGTTGTATGAATTGAACGAATCAAGGAACATAATGAACAAATTGATTAAATTAATGAATGAACATTAAATTCACTACCCCCTACCGTCTACTAGGGGGCGCCACATTCTATGAGAACCGAAATGTGTCTATTGATTGTCTCCCCTCCCCCCCTGCTATCAACTTTCTAGGAAATAAAATTAATAAATATAAAATTAATAATTTAGGGCCCATCAACATTGGAGGTATAGGACTCTGTGTTCTAGGGGCCCTGTTGATGATGAACCGGAGATATTTTCACTAATAAAAAGTGGCAACCCTAATCATATTGCTGGTGCTACCAAAATTATTTGTTCCGTTCAAGTTCTGTGTAAATATGACGTCACACATACGCGTCATCCATTGCGGACATAAATTAGTTCGAAGAACTATGCAGGATAAAATCTACTGCTCGTTCTGAATCACGCTCTGAGCGCTTAGAGTGAATATAATACTGACAGTCATTCCGAATCAAATTTCACGATTCGCATGGTCTAAATTACATTTTTATTCATACCATAATAGTTATTTTTTTTTAATATATACAAAATAAATTGCGGATTCCACATCTTTGAGTATGAATACTAACAAACACACCTCTCTCGGCTTTTTCAGCTTTATACATATGTGTAACGTTTAATATTATTAACTATTTTGGTCTTTTAAAATAACTTGCCGTGTTACAGACATTTTTTATTTAGTTCCTACTTAAATATTAATTATTAGAAGTAATATACAAACAGTATAAACGAATTACAATAATAATTAATTAAAAAGTAAACTTAATTTTAATTAAAACTTGAAAATGCGACATAATGACAAACAACTGACAGCGCTCAGAGTGCCTCGATATCGTGAGCTGTCTGAGCACAAGAAATAATGTCATATGTGACGTAATACAGTTTATGCACGTCTTGGAACAGCTTTAAGCGTCCTAGGTTACTATTATTGTGTCTCGGAACGAGGGGCTAGTGTAGTTTTATAGTGACGTCACAACGTAATTATGATGTAAACCTACATATAATAATGTTTTTTGATTTGAGAAAAGTTAAGTTTAAAATTTAATAAGTAAATTTTTCAACCAATGCGTTCTTCCAGTATTGTCGTACGGTGCAGAAACGTGGACACTGATAGTGGGTCTGGTCCACAAGTTTAAGGTCGCTCAGCGAGCTATGGACAGAGCTATGCTCTGATGGATAAAGTCCGAAACGTGGACATCCGTCAGAAAACTAAAGTTACCGATGATATACGAACCGATGACCGATGGAGTAAACGAGTTCTGGAGTGGAGACCACGTACAGGAAAACGCAGAGTGGGAAGACCCCCCGCCAGGTGGACGGATGACCTGAAAAGGTGGGGGCTGGATGAGGGTGGCAAAAGATCGTGTGAAATGGCGAGCCTTGGTGGAGGCCTACATCCAACAGTGGAGAGGCTGATGATGATGATGAAGTCAATTTAACAGTTTCGTGACAACATTTCGCCTTATGACAATAAGTAATGAGGAATGTTTACGATATGATAAGCAAGTCCATATTAATAAGAAAAATTCGTCACCGTCATAATTAGAATAAGGACAGTAACAAATTGCTTCAATCAATATCAATAGAACATGACTTACAACAACTAAAATTAATGAATCATTCGAAAATATATGAGGAAAACACTTAACTACTTAACAAGAATTGTATCATTTATGATACACAAGGTTAGGTTTACGTAATGATTATTGGTATAATGTCAAAATCAATATTGATTTAGTTTTACGCCGATAATCAGTCTTCACGTTATATTGTTTAATTTTAAAACGCGTTATCCTAGTAGAAACTTGAACAGTTTTAGTGGCAGCTCCCTTATAGTAACTGGAAGCTTATTAAATATCTTTTATTTATTTATTTTTGAAAAAATCACAGCTTATTATATTAAACATATAAACAAAGAAGCAATAGTGGAACACAAGCCAAAGAGATTTTATATTATTTAGACAATACTATTAAAACAAAAATAAGAGTAAAATATAGTAATTAGATTTAAATTTGTAGTGCAATTGAACTGTGACTAGCAAAAGTAAAAGAATAATAATAATAAATAAGTGAAAACCAATAGGTTAATGGTTATTTACCTAAAACAAAATGAATGAATGAGAGGCAGGAACAAAATTATACTATATATACCAGTATTCGTATATTAGCAAGCGAAGTGGATTTTCAAAGTCAGTCCGGGATAAGAGTTGTCTTGATACTGCCTTGATGATTGTGATTAGTTAGATGTATCAGAGTAGAACATGGCTAAAACGTTAATATAGACAAGTCATTTACAGTAATCTAAACAGGTGAATGAATAAATGTTTAAAAAATGTATATATACGATAGGTTATATATATATATATCTTTGTTGCCATTGCATAACAATTTCGGCTATATTAGGTACTTTTATGCGCTGGAATAATTATTCTACTAGGATAACGCGTGATTCTGGCATGCGACCTCCCGCGGTGGCCCTTCAGGCTGGAGTATATACGTATCGTAAGGCGATTTTGCGATTCTTTAAGTTATTACGTTATTAGCAACCTGTGACCTGACACCGTCTTAAAGTGACCATATCCCCGGGTTAGAGCGAAAACGAACGAACTTTTTTTTTTACTTAATTTACTTTTTTACACAAAACGTTTAAAAAACTTCTGCTTTTTCCAGTGATAAATTCGACTAAGCACTGTGACGCTTAGTTTCGAAGACAGTGGGTCTTAAAACGCAAATTATAAAGTCATCATCATCATCATCATCAGCCTGTGTCTCTCCACTGCTGGATATAGGCCTCCCCTAAGGCTCGCCACTTCACACGATCTCCTGCCACCCTCATCCAACCCCCACCAGCGTCAGCGCCTTCCTCAGGTCATCCGTCCATCTAGCGGGGGGTCGACCCACTCTGCGTCCTCCCGTACGTGGTCTCCACTCTAGAACTCGTCTACTCCATCGCTCATCGGTTCTACGACAGACATGTCCAGCCCATTGCCACTTCATCTTACTAATTTTGAAGGCTATATCAGTAACTTTGGTTCTCCGACGGATTTCCTCGTTACGGACTTTATCCATCAGAGAAATACCGAGCATAGCTCTCTCCATAGCCCGCTGAGCGACCTTAAATTTGTGGACCAGACCCACTGTTAGTGTCCACGTTTCTGCTCCGTACGACAGCACTGGAAGAACGCACTGGTTGAAAACTTTAACTAAATTATAAAGTAATTACTCGTAAATGTGCATAATATTTTTGTGCAAAAATGTCTAATTATGTTGGTTTTTGTTCTAACATGGCCATATATTAAAATCATTTATATTTTAAATAGATAAATTAACTTGACCATCGCATGAAAACACAATGTTACAAGTAATAAATATTCTATTAAATTAAATTGTTTAGTGCCTCCGTGGTTTAGCGGTTTAGTCAGTGAATTAAGACTCGGGTTCGAATCCTGGTCCGGACACAAAAATATTTATTAATGTAAATAAATACATTTAATTTGTGATAGTTCTCGAGTTTGGTACGCTGGAGACATCGACGAGCTTGCCACTTGTCATGATTGGCCAATAGTAAAGTTTGGCTAAATGTGAATCCGCTTCTTTACAAGTGTGGTTTCTGACCATCCTCGAAAGGGAAACGGTCGTGATGATACTTTACTTTTTAAATTGTTTAGTGCGATTGATTTATACCGATTTAGAGGTGGTAGGCGGACTGATGGTGGTAATTTGTCCAGTCTGCCGGGGCGGGGAAGTATCCACGTTTGTGCCGATAAACCCAGTAAAGTGTATCATGCCCAGTCAAGCCAGCATAGTGTTAGGAACTGATGTCATGCTAGTATATTTCACGGACCTCGCGCGCCACTTAACATCAGGTGGGCCCACGGTCACATGTCGTGCTAGTGTATGAAAAAAAAAGATTGTAAAATATCACAATGTAAAGAATTAACATTGTTTGGTTTATTTATAAAATGGATGGATAGCGCGGCGACATCAAAAGTACTTATCTAACACTCAATGAGTATCTAGACCAGTGGCTCCCAAACATTTTTTTAATCACGAATTATTTTGTTTCAGGTAATATTCCCGCCTTACCTGAAAATCGAACTGGCGACAAAATGAACTAAAGTGTAGGTAGTAAAATGTTGACGACACCTTTTTTATACTGTTTTTTTTGTCTGAATGTTTGCGAGCAATTGGCGGTTTTAATCCTAGTTATTATTTTTTAATATTTTCTGGAGAATTTGGCCTACACTCGCCACGCTCTGGCCAGACGGGTTGGCGAGGATCTAAAGTTATTTTGTTATGAACGGTGCTGTAGTAAATCTATGACTGCAGTACGTAAAGAAAGTGTTTTTCTAGTACCACTGCGTAATTTAATATAAAGGCAGATGTTACTGGCTTCAAAATTTTTAAAACAGTACCAAATGAGGCATATTTGTACATATACATGACAGTCGCCATATTAGTTACAAAACTCACAATTACGATCAAATAAATAAAACACTGACTGAAGATGCTAAAATTGGACCACTTTGCTGCTTAGTCTTCTACTAGCAGGAGTAAAATCATTCAAAATAATTAAATTAATGACGTTTCATAAATGCTTGTAATAGGTTAACGTGAATAAAGATATTTTGACTTTGACTTTGATGTATGAACAATAAAAATAGGCACCTACGACTACATTATTCCTTAATCGTCCTCTTTAAATTTAATCTAAAAATGTTACACAACACTACAAATGGTTAACCTTATTATTGTGTGACATTTGCTCTCTATGATTCCGTCCCCGTAGCTCTAGATTTCTTGTTTTAAAATGTAATTTTTTTCTTTTTTTCGTACTCTATAATTTGTAAATATCATTTATCCAAACATCTGACTTGACACTTTCTTTAAAATTTTCCTTTTTTTATTTTCCTTTCAATATCCTCGAACTAGCCGTGGTGGTGGCTCGGTTGTAAGACTGCTTTCATTAAAATCCTACAAAGGTCGGTTCAAAGCCCACCCGGCATGTACCAATGAGAAATACACTTTTCTTACGTACATTTGTCAAAGATTTACAACACCACCGTTCCCGTGCCTCGGAGGCACGTTAAGCCGTCGCTCCCGGTTCCACTAACACCAACTTGTGGAATCGTTAATAAATAAATAAAGTAAAATAAATTTAATCTAAAAATGTTACACAACACTACAAATGGTTAACCTTATTATTGTGTGACATTTGCTCTCTATGATTCCGTCCCCGTAGCTCTAGATTTCTTGTTTTAAAATGTAATTTTTTTCTTTTTTTCGTACTCTATAATTTGTAAATATCATTTATCCAAACATCTGACTTGACACTTTCTTTAAAATTTTCCTTTTTTTATTTTCCTTTCAATATCCTCGAACTAGCCGTGGTGGTGGCTCGGTTGTAAGACTGCTTTCATTAAAATCCTACAAAGGTCGGTTCAAAGCCCACCCGGCATGTACCAATGAGAAATACACTTTTCTTACGTACATTTGTCAAAGATTTACAACACCACCGTTCCCGTGCCTCGGAGGCACGTTAAGCCGTCGCTCCCGGTTCCACTAACACCAACTTGTGGAATCGTTAATAAATAAATAAAGTAAAATAAAATGCGTTTATTTCGGAATAGTATCCATAGGGGTTAGTAACATAGTGTTTGCTCATTCTATATTAGTAAAAAGAGAACTTTTTTTTTAAAATTTGCCTTGCCCTCCTGAAGCACTGGGCACAAGCACATACATGTGAGTATGTACCCAGTGCCCCATGATAGAGCAATCTGGCTTCGCACTAACTGCCCTCAAGATAATGTTGCCGCTCCCTCGTATTCTGTGCATCAACGACACGACTCGTTTCCAAAATACTGAGTTGAAATCATCTGTGTGCGTACACAAACATCGCTGATGCACTGCACCAACGAGGGAGCCCCATCATCATAATACATTTTCATTAAAATTGACATCAGATCCTCGCTGCCAGTGTGGCGAGTGTATATATGTTCTGGAAGTCCCACCTCCAAAAGTGGAGGTATAGGACGCTGTGTTCTCTAAATCTAATGAACTATACCCCCACTGCCTATTTGCAGTTAAATATTGCCGAACTAACGCAGGTAAACGTATGCCACTAAGGCGAATTCTTCAATCCTATAATGATCTCTTTCATTGTGTCGATCTCTTGGCATTGTCGCCTGTCTCTTACAGAAACCAGGTCTTGCAAATGTTAACTTTAGAAGAAAGAGATAATTAAAATGGTATATATCTAGTAGTTATATTACTGTACCAAACAGGTTGTTTTTTTAATTATTATTATGGTTTTAAAACAACTCATGGGTTACATTTACCTCTTTTAACATTTGGATTACTGAAGCTGGTTGTGCAGATATTAATATTGTTTGTAAAACCAATTTATTTCGTATTCTCTCTCTGTAAAATTGTTTGTAATCCTGTATATGTAAAATAAAAAAATAAATAAAAATCCTCAACTTCGAAACCTTCGCCTAGAATTCAAACTTGAAAACCACTGGTCTAGAGTAAACAATAGTATCGTAGTGTTGATAAGTGTGAGTCATATTATTATTCCGCGTCATATTGCAAGAATTATGGCAATATTTCACCTGTATAGACTGAACCAATTTCCGGAATGTAATTTTATTTTTAGGTGCGATTACAAAAAATTATGAGTCCTCATTGAATAAGTTTATTTATTATTTATATTGTTATTTTGTGTTATATTTTTTTTTTGTAAGTATGTATTTTTATTTTCTATTATTTTTTTTTTTTTTATATTGTTTACCGATGTAGTTTATATGTATGTATTTGCATGTAGTATTAGTATGTAGAAATGTAAATATTATTTATTTGTATGTCTATGTGTATGTAAGTATGTATTAATTTATATATGTCATTATATTGTCTAATTAAGCCTGTAATTGCACCTACCTTTCATTGTTTAATTGCTCTTGTTGTCCCGAAGGTTTGACTGTCATAGAATGCCTAGCGGCATTAAGTCCGCCTTTGTACTTTGTGCAATAAAGATTTAAATAAATAAATATATAATACATTTAGAAACTCAACTTATATTGTCGTCTATCCTTGAATCCTATCTTTGACTCTATAATAATAATATATGTACTTTTATTATTATTCGAAAGAAATATTTACAAAATATAAAATAAATATTAATACTAAGGATAGGGATATAGGTCGGTCCTAAAATAAAGAATTTATTTATCTATCTATCTAAGACTGGTAACAATTCCTCTCTGTATAGCGGGGCTGTATCATCATTAACCTGTGTCTCTCCACTAGGCCTCCCTAACTAATTATTTTATTTAACTAGATTGTAATATTTATTTTGTAATTATATTTTTCGAATAATTATATCGGTGTTTTTAATGAATGTAGATAATTACCTATTATTTTGGGGAATTCTCATTTTTGTGTCGTGGCTTGAAGAACACGTTCTATCATTAATGCTAATTGCGTTAGTTGGTACACATGTTAGTTCTCACTGCCACCGCTGGAGCCCTATTCTTGACTGCTAATAATGGTTGCTCGGAGGAGAAAAATTGGAGAATTAAAATAAATTAATTTTATAACCTTTATACTGCCTTCGTAGTCTAGCGGTTAAGTCCGTGGATTTAGACTCTGAGGTACCGGGTTCGATTCCTGGTCGGGGCACAAAAATATTTATTGATGTAAATAAATACATTTAATGTATTATTGTGTTCATATTGGTATGTATGTGTATTTATTTTAATATCTATTGTATGTAAGATTAAATCGATTTATTTGGCAACGTTTCTTACAATCGTTTGCACCTAGCCTCATGACTGTAATAAATAATAATAAATAAAGTTTATTGAAACAATTTAATTTTTTTCTTCCTTATAAATATGGACTTAACTTAGGGAACAGTAATGTAACAAATAGTTAAACCCTGACTCCAAGACTAGTTGGGCTGTGTCCTAGAAGTCAGTGCTCTTCCTAGGAACTATAAAAATAAATTCACAACATTGGTATGTATTGTCCCAAAGGTTGACTGCTAGAGAATGCCTAGCGGCATTAATAATAATAATAAATTGTTTATTATCAGGCAACAGATGGCCCATAGATAAATACCTTACAACTAAAATACAATAAAAAAATCATTAACTTAAGAATAATAAAATTTATTAATCTAAAGCTTCCGTATCTTCATCTTCTTGTGGTCATAGAAGTACCCATCAGGTACTGTGACCACCTTCTGATGAGTACGAGAAGCTTTAGTAGACGGTGCCGGCGTCCCTGCTGGGGGTGGTGCAGAGGGAGTAGGTGTTGCGCGGGGCCCAGGAACATCGTTGGCGCTGCGTGAAGCAAATCCACGAATGTATTTGCGGTACACAACACCGAGCGGCCAGAATTCCTTCTTCAGGAATATTTTGAGGTGCTCTGACCGCACACAAATCCTTAAGCCCGCCCTTGTACATAGTGCAATAAAGTTTTAAATAAATAAATTAATTAATTACTTTGGTCCGGGATTTACGTAGAATTTCAGCATCGCCGGAGACCAATCGTACACTAGTGTGTATAATATTAGTATAAGAATGTACAAGAATAGTGTTTCTGTTTGTACGAGTATTGCCTCACCTTGTAGATAATTCTCTCGCCGTTAACACTGTTATCACGTTTGTGTCCCATCACTAATACAAGATAACTTATAGTATAGATTAATGAGTTTTTTGCGGATGACATAGTCATAATAGCTAGCTCGCTGGAGGATCTTAGCGGAATGCTAAACGGCTTAAACGTATCGTCCCAGCAGGTTGGCCTCGGTATGAACTTGGACAAGACAAAAGTCATGTATAACGACCATGTCGTACCGAGATCAATCTGCGTTGGTAATGCCACTCTAGAAGTTGTGCAAAAATACGTCTACCTTGGACAGACTATACAATTAGGCGTAGCCAACATCAGCAAAGAAGCCGACAGACGCATTCAGCTAGGATGGGCGGCATTCGGGAAGCTGCGCCACATCTTCCTATCAAACATACTGTTTGAAGACGAGAGTTTTCAACTGTCGTACAGAGCTGAAACGTGGACACTAACAGTGGGTTTGGTCCACAAATTTAAGGTCGCTCAGCGGGCTATGGAGAGAGCTATGCTCGGTATTTCTCTGATGGATAAAGTCCGAAACGAGGAAATCCGTCGGAGAACCCAAGTTACCGATATAGCCTTTAAAATTAGTAAGCTGAAGTGGCAATTAACGATGGAGTAGACGAGTTTTAGAATGGAGACCACGTACGGGAAGACGCAGAGTGGGTCGACCCCCCGCTAGATGGACGGATGACCTGAGGAAGGTCGCTGGTGGGGGTTGGATGAGGGTGGCGGGAGATCGAGTGAAGTGGCGAGCCTTGGGGGAGGCCTATATCCAGCAGTGGAGACACACACAGGCTGATGATGAATGAGTCGTGGTCAAATGGCATAATGTGCCGCATGAGAGCCAGTACCAACAGACTCTTAAACGTATTAGCAGATCGGTGGCACTCTCTACTGCTGGAGCACTGGATACAGCTTCATACTGTCAAAGCGGTCAAGGACTTGGAAGGATTTGGACGCAAAAGTGCTCTGTAAAAAAAAAAAACGCTATACGTCTGGTACGCTAGAGACATCGGCGAGCTAGCCACTTGTCATGATGGACCTCCTCCTTGCGTCATCTTCGTGGATCACTTTGTCCAGGACAATGCTGCGCCAGTCAGGTTTGTTTACGGCTGCATGTAGGGCATCGTTCACTTGATTGGTGCGGATCTGGTCAGACCACTATCCTGTGATAACAAGCCTTTCCAGGTTATCAGATCGTAATACTCAACGAGTAGGCATCTAGTAGATTTTTAGCTCCGGTCCAGTGTCCAAGGGATTGTTAGCATACGCCTACAGCACCACATTTCACGCGGCTATGATCACCGGCTATGAGAGTGGATTATCAGTGGTTTCGGTGGCATAAAAAAATATGAAGAATATTCAACGGATTAGTCTTGAGGGTGATATTTACATCTTTCTATATTCCTTTTAACTGCCTCATAGCATTGTTAGCCATGCCAATTCTTCTGAGAACTTCTGTTTATTTATTTATTTATTTAAATACTTTATTGCACTTAAAAACCTAGTACATAGACGAGCTATAACGCCATAAGGCATTCTTTACCAGCTAACCTTGAGGATCATGTAAGGTGATGGGCAGGATGAAGAATAATATTAAAATAGCTTAAATTAGTAAATAAACATAATTACGCATTTATAGCAATTAAAAATACATATACCTACGTACACAATATAAAAAAACAATACACATAGATACTATATAATACATACATAAACATACACTATAAATAAATATATAGAAATAAAATGTCAAACAACTCCGTTAATTCGAGAGACATTCTGTCTCACAGGTGCCGGGGTTGACGATACTGGAGCCCAGGTATATGACGTCTGTGACGCATTCTAGGTTCGGCAAGGTCCAGTTTTTTGGAAAAAACGAAAAAACTATGCCTATAGTAAACTGCCTCCGTGGTCTAGCGGTTAAGTCCGTGGATTTAGACTTGGAGGTACCGGGTTCGATTCCTGGTCGGAACACAAATATATTTATTAACATTTAATTAATATTTATTTGTGATATTTCTCGAGTTTGATACGCTGCTGGAGACATCGACGAGCTTGCTTGACTGAACTTGTCATGATCATTAAGGCGATTTTGATTCTGTTGGCCGCTGTCCGGAACATGGATCTGGTGCTCATCCCGAACCAGTCGTCAGCGTACCAAACTCGAGACATGTCACAAATAAATAAATTAATAAATATTTTTGTGTCTCGACCAGGAATCGAACCCGGTACCTTCGAGTCTAAATCCACGGACTTAACCTCTAAACCATGGAGGTTGGACCACGAAAATCTTAAATGTTAAAATCCTATAAAGGTCGGTTCAAACCAATGAGAAATACATTTGAGAAGTACATTTGTCATAGATTTACAACATCACGTTCAAGCCGTCGCGTCGGTCCCGGTTCCACTTATACCAACTTGTGGAGTCGTTAATAAATTGTCATTAAAAATTTACATCAGATCCTTGCCAACCCGTCTGGTCAGCGTGGCGAGTGTAGGCCAAATCCTCCAGATATATCCCTGAGGTTCTTGAGCCAGGAAGTGCGTCTTCTCCCCGGTCAACTTGTCATGGTTGGCCGGCAGTTAAGTTGGCTAAATGTGAACTAGCTCCGGGATATGGTCGCGGTGATACTTCTTATTTTATTTTTATTTTTTTATTATTTTCATTTATTTAGGCAACAAACAGTCAATATACGCAAACAATATCACAGATAAACAAAGGGCCCCTTTAAAGGCTTTGCCGGCACGTGACAAGTTTGAACATCTGTGTAATAAATTAATAACAATAAGAAGACATTGAGAGCCAAAAATATTTTATACATAATAGAAGTTAAACACAAATACTATGGAAAGGAGAGAAAAAAAAAAAAAAAACTGGATATAAAAATAAAAACAAGGATAGAGTAATAACGCAAACATGATTTAAAAGATACTTAAATTAACAGATGCTATAATAGTACTTTATAACTACATACTTATACTACTAATTACGGATACAACAAACTACCAACCATCAACAGCAACCCTTGTATAAACTTGAATTAAAAATAAGTGATTTTACTATTCATCAACAATGAGATTGTAGTAGGATAATATTATCTAGCCAACTGAAATATGCAATGATGAATGCATAAATGCTTGGGACCCGGCAAGTTCAAGTTCAGAGCAGCGAAGAAAATACACTCCTCTTCACTACTCTGGAACTGGTACCGAACATGTCTATCTCAGCAAATTCATCATTGCACATTTTTAAAGTTCGAGTAATGAAATTGTTACGAGTATAATCCTTTTTGAAGTGAGGTGGTACAAACATATTTTTAGGCTTCTACACTACTTCTACACTAACCGTGGTAGTACGTACGTAGGTAGGACATATTTTACATGACATAATTTTAAAAACCTACTTTTACTCCTAAATGCCAATGTTAACAAGTAATAAATACGCTTCAAGGAAATACTAAAAAGGTATAAAATCACTAATTGAGACTTTAAGTTTTTGTAACCAGATTATCGAGTACTTACGTTAATTATCGCTTACCACTATTACGACTCGGAGGAATTTTACCATAGACGTATATACATCATATAGGAGTGAAAAGTTTTAAGCTTAAGTGATTAATCA
Organism: Tinea semifulvella; assembly: GCA_910589645.1. Classification (NCBI taxonomy): domain Eukaryota; kingdom Metazoa; phylum Arthropoda; class Insecta; order Lepidoptera; family Tineidae; genus Tinea; species Tinea semifulvella. Next base: position 966,190 of record OU342624.1, read on the forward strand.
CGTGTGGCTCGAAAGCCCCTCTTTGAGTTCGGTATAAGTAACGAAATATCACAAGGGGGAAGGGGGTTGTAGAAAAATATCACGTGTATTAATTTTTTCGTCAAACAACCTGTAATCTTTCTGTCTCGACAGTTTTATCATAGTACTTATTTCTTTTTTTTATTTTTTTTAATATAATACATATATTTAACTTTAATTACAGTAATGTTTTTTATTAATATTTAATTTATTATTATAAATCTTACAATTATTTTAAATAAATATGTGTACATAGATGGTTTAATCTAGGATAATTCAAATTTTTGATATATTTAAGTTGTCTTTTATAATAAGTTTATATATAAGTTAGAAATTTAAAATTGATCATGTTATGTAAGAACATTTGAATTATATTATTATTGTATTGTCTTGTAGTGCACACTGCTGTGGATTGCAATTCATAATGCTGTCAATTGTGTGTATATATCGTGCAATGGTTGTAATCTGTTTGTTGTACCTTGAATAAATAAATAAATAATAATAACTGTTTATTCGAAGGAAGTAAGGTACAATGATTTAAAAAAAAAACAAATTATAATTTCAATTAAAAATTTACATTTTTAAAACAAATTTACTATTAATAAAAATAAACCTACAAGACACTTATAATATCTGACCATCCGTTGTCGCGAGCAAGGAAAATACTACATCAGTGGCTGCTGCCACTGAAGTACAACTCCTGTGAAGCACTGTTTTTCGCATTGTCCTAGCATAGCAAAAGATTTTTAGCCATCACATGAACATGAACATTATACTCACCACAATAACATCACACACATATAGATATACACACGTCTACGCACCGCTGAATGATGCAAACTAACCTTACTCCTCTATAGACTAACTGATGCAGACTAACCTATTTTGTATCAATTTTTGTATTTTTTTATTTTGTATTACAATGGTAATACAACAGTACTTCTTAAATAAACGTATTTATTATTATTACATAGTTTTGTTTTGCATTGTATTCCCAACCCTGGTATCCTTGGTGGTGGAAATTGCAGATCCATGAATGTATCTCCGAAATACGACACCCTGCAGTCTCCCAATCACCAGCACCGGATGACTAGGCTGTGATGATTATATATTTTTAGACATCAGCAAAAAAAATATATATTCCAGTCATCCTTTATATGTCTACGTATTTAGTGAAACAGGTTGTGGTCCCATATTTATTTCCAAGTTTGTTTGATCTTTGTTAACGTGTTGTCCGCCACCTGTTTTGTACACGGTACTTTTATTTGTAGCTAGTAATTGTATTTTATACTTTTTAAGTGTAGGTGTACCATAAACTATTGAACAATGACTTATGAGAAAAGACAGGTCTTTTTTAACAAAATTAAACTGTGCTATCTGATTGTAAGTGGCGCGCAATGTCTATGAATGTTAGAAACTGGAATCATTACCGCCTCCGTGGTCTAGTGGTCACAAACGTTGCCGTGAACTCGGGAGGTCGTGGGTTCGATTCCCACTGGGGGCAAGTTGTACATTGTATAATTTGTCTCGGTCTGGGTGTTTATATGTATAATGTGTAGTTTATCAACCATCTAGTTTCCGTAACACAAGCCTCGTAGCTTACCACGGAAACTAGATGGCGCCGTGTAACCTGTCTGGAAATATTTATTATTATTATTATTTATTATTACTGACATGAGTCCGTAACACTATCCCGGTTTGACTGGGCATGACAATAATTTGAGCCTGATCCCGCAACGTGTGGATACAGTCTACACGGTTTATCATTAGCACGAACAGTGGATACTCTCCCGCCCCGGCACACTGGGCAAATTACCACCAATAGTCAGCCATTTGCAAGAATACATTTTTTTTTAAGAACTAATTCTTGTCTCCTATTATACAGCTCAGTTCATGCAGGAGACAGGTTTCACCATAACGAATCAATATTGTTATTGTGCTAATAAACGATTTGTATTTGTCTTACGAGACTCTTGCGCAAAACCATGATTATGAGTGCAAGACCTTGGTCTTGCTTTAGGCAATACTACAGCTGCCCCTGCACTCCCCTGGGAACGCCTATATATGTATTTAATGCCCAGGTCAATATTGGTCAATGTATCGAACATATGGTAATGAATAGGTTATTAATGTCAAAAAGTTTAGAGGTAATGACAGATGTATGTTAAAATATGTATGTATTGGTATTTCAAAGGAAGGTAGTTATAATTTCCGTGTGTTGGTATAATTTTTGAGAGCTGGAGTTGTTTGTTATTAAAAGACAAATTTATTAGCATTCCATGGAATCACCGTGCGGGTGCCGGGTTATGTGTGGGAGAATGGTATTTAATAGTTATTTTTTCATCATCAGCATTAGCCTGTATCCTTTATTGCTGGATGTAGGCCATGGGATGGCAGAATAGGGGACCAAGGATCCCTACTTAATCTCTTGCCACCTTATCCAACCCCCACCGCCGACCTTCTTACGGGGGTCGTCCCACGCTGCTGCTAACGTTCATAGGTTCTGCGTCAGATGTGTCCGGACCATTGCTACTTTAGCATGCTAATTATAAAAGCTATGTTCAGCTCCGTGACTTTATTTTTCCGTAGGTTTATTTTTTTAATTTAATATTTTTTTGTTTGTATCTCCCGATGGATGATGAATATGGTGATAAGAAAGGCAAAGGGTCTAGCTCATACAGCCAAGTCTGACGTAATATATCTTTCTTTCTTATGAGTTAATCAGGTTATCAACAAACTCCAGATATTGCCTAATTTGATGCTTTTCTTGGAGTTACTCGCGGCATTATATCCCAAACACTTCGGGTTTAATATGGGAGTTCTAAGCGCGGGAAAACCGCAAAAAATTAACTGCAACTTGTGCCCCATATATAAAGTCTAATTTGTCATTTTCCACATTGTAGCACATTATTAAACAAAACAACACCACTTTTGACTAACAATATCCAGAGTAAATTAATTTACAAAACAAAAAATTGCACTTGACATGTCCGCGCAAAATGGCGCGAAGGAGGACGAGCATATTTTTTTTCTATTCTAGACACAGATTCACACTGTACTGCCAATTAGTTGGTAAACTGTTTATTTTTTACTCCAACACCTGACGAATAACACTGTTAACGAATCGTTACCGCTTAAGAAAGAAACACGAAAGAGAAATAGTAAGGGTGAGCCTATTCCTGTATCCTACTTTTCAGGTCCTTCGAACCGGATCCTTTAATGTCCTTTTCCAAAAATAATTAAAACATATTGTAGGGGTATTTTTTTTGGAAACATTTTTTTGGGAATCGTAAACGAATTGACCCTCGCCAACCCCAGTCTGGCCAGCGTGGCGTGGCTACATACGAGGGGCGTTCAAAATATTCTCGGTATGTGGATAAAAACAAACAAGTACGAAAAGTTTGATATTTTTATTTTTCAATATACTCCCCCCCTATGTTCATACACTTATAAGATCGATCAATTATTTTTTTTAATCCCTCATAAAAATATTTTTTATCTTTGGTGTAAAAATGCTCCTCCACGGCCGTCTTCAACGCTTCATCGTCAGAAAATTTATTTCCACGCAGATCCTTTTTAAGATTGGGAAACAAAAAGAAGTCGCTTGGGGCTAAGTCCGGACTATAGGGTGGATGAGTAACAGTTTCAAACCCACATTCAACAATAGCTGCCTTGGCAATATGAGCAGTATGGACAGGGGCGTTGTCATGCAGAAGCAGAACACCTTTGGTTAACTTTCCTCGCCTCTTTTCTTTGATCGCATCTCTTAATTGACGTATAACGTTAGCGTAGTACTGCCCTGTGATATTTACACCTTTTTCTTTATAATCGATAAGCAAAACTCCTTCACAATCCCAAAATATTGTGGCCATGACCTTGCCAGCTGACGGGATTACCTTGAACTTCTTGGGATGAGCTGAACCCTTAATGTGCCACTGCATGGACTCCTGTTTGCTCTCTGGGTCATAATGATGAACCCAGGTTTCATCTCCAGTAACTATTTTTTGCAGCACCTCATCGGGATTTTCACCACACAGGTCGATAAAATCTGAACAGCAAGCCACACGCATATCCTTTTGAAGAAGCGTCAGCATTCGCGGAACCCATCTTGCACTTACTTTTGACATATTAAGATGGTCATGTATAATGTCATGTACGGTACCAATAGAGAGATTGGTTACTTGAGCTATAGATTTTACCTTCACTCGGCCGTCTTCCAATATAAGTTTTTCCACTTTATCAATATTTTCTTGTGAGGTAGCCACTACAGGCCGGCCAGGTCTAGGGTCATCTTCAATACTCTCCCTTCCACGCTTAAATTCGCTTGACCATTTTTGAATAGTAGATAAAGAAGGAGCAGACTCACGGTAAACACAATCCATTTCCTCTTTTATGGTTTTTTGATTTTTACCCTGTTTTGTCAAGAATTTTATGACGGATCGGTGCTCTAATTTCGTTAAAATTGTTAATTCGCTCATGGTGTTCATGTTTGTTCGGCAATTGCAGAAAAACAAAAGAACATCTCGGTTCCAATTTTACTTTTTTTTAATGTCAATGGATGAATCTTAGCGGCCAGTAACAAATATATATATAAAAGAGGTTGTAACGTATCAATACCGAGAATATTTTGAACGCCCCTCGTATGTTCTGGAATGTGGAGGTCTGGAACTTTGTGTTCTAGGACTGTGATAGTAACAGCTCAAGTTAGCTGCTTCAGGAACATTATATATAGATAGACTACATTTCTCTTTTTTTAAATATTAGATTGTGCGAGGGAGAGGGTAAATATCCTTAAAAGTGTCTCGAACAGTTTTTGCTATTTATTTCTTTGCGAAAGTCAGAAACGAGAATTTGTGATGATACTCAAGTGTTTACTAAGAAAACACTAGAAACGGAATGAAATGAGCTCATTCGTTTTCTTGTGGTCAAGTAAATTCTACTAGGGATGTCATTTGTTATATTTTTTTTATTTAAATAGCCGACGGGATCTTGTCACTGCTGGAGTACCCGCAATCCTAAAACTCTCTGAGATTACACGGAGCGATGACAAGAGACCCGACGGAATGACCGGACTGGCCAGATGGGTATCATTTACAACATTAACAAGCTCAGTAACAATCCCCCTACCATTTCAGTTTATACGAAGCTGGCTTCGCCAAATAACAGATAGACTGAACAAGCAGATTTGGTCATCAGCGACAGACTGCTGACAGTCTAGGGAAGCTCTTCACAAAAGCTCCAAATTTGTATGTACGCGTACGGATAGTGGAATAATAAAAACTTATATGTAACTTAAATATTTAAAATATTATTTTTTGGCATTGGCAACCCTAGTATTTTCCCTATTATTTCGCTCCCTTTTCCCGCCTTGGTCGGTATTCAACGTGCCAAATATTTACCTTCTATTACCTTTCACACGAAAGGGGTAGATCATTGACTTGCATCAGACAGTGCTTACCCTACACTGTTTTGGCCACAAAATTAAGGGCCTAATAATTGACCATATTTCGTTAGGCAACTTTTGTTAGCGTATTTTAATAAATAAAAAGAAAATGTTTCATAATGTATGTAGTAGCACATTATTAAACAAAACAACATCACTTTTGACTAACAATATCCACAGAAAAGGAATAACAAAACAAAAACTTGACATGTCCGTGAAAAATGGCGCGAAGAACTCCTGTTTTTTTTTGTTTATGTTCTCTTCTCCCGATGGAAAGGCAAAGAGTCTTGCCCATACAGCCATGTCTGTAATATATGTATATTTATTTTCAATGACAAATCTTTCCATGACACCCGTCCAACCAAACCCAACATATTTTATGGCATGTTTCTTAGATATTAAGTCAATGTGCTAAACTCAATGTGCATGATGCGAGATAGTCCAAACATTCTTGTTTACTTCGTCTAATAGTCAATTTGGCGTCTTTATTGCCATAATTAAGTCTCCGTTTCTTGAACAATTTATTTTTAATAGCATATGTAAGCAAAATATTAGTCGGAAACTATTTGCTTCTCTGCACTCACTCAATAAACTAAAGAATTTTCTGCTATTAAAAGCTAAAATAACTCATGCTCAAAGTCAGTTAGAGATGGGCCAAAAATATCTCGAGATTTTGACCTGAAATAGCCACGCTAGCCAGATGGGTAAGCGAGGGTCTAATGTCATTTTTAATGAAAATTTATTAACGATTCCACAAGTTGGTATTAGTGGAACCGGGACCGACGGTGTCGTACCTCTCGGAGGCACGGAAACGGTGTTGTAAATCTCTGACAAATGGACGTAGGAAAAGTGTATTTCTCATTGTTATTAATTTTTTTTTACATAGGCGAGATTGATGATGAAACTCTAGAATAAGTAAACGAAATTATATATCTGGGCAGAGTTTTCACTGCTCAATATAGCCAAAATTGTTATGCAATGGCAACAAAGATATTTAATCAGCTTCCAGTTACTATAAGGGAGCTGGCACTAAAACTGTTCAAATTAAGAGTCAAACAAATGCGGGTTAATAAATGTTTTTATTCGACAAAAGAACACCTAGACACTAACCTCGACAAAGTCATGTGACTAAATAAATATTTGTATGCTAGAAATAGCGAAGCATGTGATATAATTACATATAATAATTTACATCCCTGTACCTACCATGTTTCTGACAATTATTATTGACAACTGAATAATTATTCTACTAGGATAACGCGTTTTAAAATTGCAACTATCCCCAAGAGTTTTAAAAAGTTCCGGGTGGCTTTTTACAAATAAACAGCATTCAAGTATATAGATAGAAGGTAATTTTAGGTCAGTAATTTTAGTTTTATAAATAAAGGACGACAAGAAGTCATAGGAGGAGAAACAAGTATTTACATGTATTTATTGTATTAATTGTATTTTGATGATTTTAAGGACAGCGTTCTTACAACCGAGTTACCACTCCTATTATTATTACGGCGTAAGAATTTATTTATAGATAATCCATAATCCAGGGTAGATATTTTTGGATTAAATATCTATTTGACAAACAACATCGCCGTCGTTAACAAATGTTTGTATCGTTGACACATCTTGGCTGGAACTTATTTATGTCTCCTGTTGGTATTAAAAAGGCTTATAAATACAGTTGTTGGTGACAGCTGGTAAGGTTTTTGGCTTAGACGTAATAATTTAGGACCAGACAATAAATCACATCCTCTCATCGTCCATACCTCTGACGAACATGTTTATTACCTTACTGCGCGACGCAAAGAAGTAAAGTATCATCACGACCGTTTGCCTTTCGGGGTGGTCAGAAACCACGCTTATAAATAAGCGGATTCACATTTAGCTAACTTTACTATAGGCCAATCATGACAAGTGGCAAGCTCGTCGATGTCTCCAGCGTACCTAACTCGAGAAATATCACAAATAAATTAAATATTAATTAAGTCTTATGTGTTTATCAGCCTATGTTATTATGTTACTTTTTTATTTTTGGAATTGGACCTTATGTATGGGGCAGAAGTTGCAGTTATTTTTTTGCGGTTTTCCTGCGCTGTGAGTTCCCATATTTAATAATAAATACGTTTATTTGAGAAGTACACTGGTAATACAAAATAAAAAATTACAAAAATTGATACAAAATAGGTTAGTCTGCATCAGTTAGTCTATAGAGGAGTAAGGTTAGTTTGCATGATTCAACATTTAGCAGTAAGACCCAGCTTACTATATAGTCTTTCGATCGTCTCTGTTGATTTCAAAGTTAAACACCCAGTGTACCTACTAAGGATTGGACTTTAGTTCACGTCCCAGCCACTGCACCAAAGTGATGTGTCGCAGCGGTCGGGGGGTTTGCTGATTGTCAATTCAAATAAAGATATGTATTGTAAGGTGCTAATTAAAATTATTTACAATTTAAAATCTCTTGTTTGTGTAAATAACAGTTTGTGTCTGTGTGTGTACGAGAGTGTGTTTATGAGGGTGGGTATGGCGGCGAGGTACACTGAGAGAAAAAATATGTTAAAATAACAAAAAAAATGTTGTTTTAACAAAACCTTACGTTTAATATAGCGCCTATCGAGAAATTGGTTAATTGAACAATTTTGAATTGTTTAAATACACAGTAAAATTTGGTAGATATAACAATTTTTTTGTTGTGTTTACTGTTTTTTCATTAATTTAAACGAAAAAAATTGCGCCAAAAACAAAAACGCATTTGTTAAAGTAAACAATTCATTTTGTGTTAAATCATATAGTACATAATACTAAAGTGTTTGGTTGTACTTACTAATATAATTAGTTATATACCCGAAACACAGTGTTGGAAATCGTTTAGTTTAACTAAAAAAAATTGTTGGGTTAAAGTTGTGCTTTGTTAAAATAATTGAAACTTATTGTTGAAATAATCGATTTTTTATTAACACTAAAGGATTTTGTTGTCGAAATTTTAAATTTTATTTGCTAGAGTAACTGCAGTATTTGTTTGAAAAACTACTTCTCACGTCGGTTTAACGAAGAATATTCGTAGGGTTAACACTGTGCTTTGTTAAAATAATTGGAAGTTATTGTTTAAATAATCAATCTTGTATTAAAACCAATCGATTTTGTTGTTGAAATTCTAAATCTTATTGGTTAGAGTAACTGCAGTATTTGTTAGAAAAACTACTACTAACATTGGTTCAACTAAGAATACTCGTAGGGTTAACGTTGAACGTTGTTAAAATAATTGGAAGTTATTGTTAAAATAATCAACTTTTTATTAAGACCAATAGATTTTGTTGTTAAAATTCTAAATCTTATTTGTTAGAGTAACTGCAGTATTTGTTAGAAGAACTACTACTTACGTTGGTTCAACTAAGAATACTCGTAGGGTTAACGTTGAACGTTGTTAAAATAATTGGAACTTATTGTTAAAATAATCAACTTTTTATTAAGACCAATAGATTTTGTTGTTAAAATTCTAAATCTTATTTGTTAGAGTAACTGCAGTATTTGTTAGAAGAACTACTACTTACGTTGGTTCAACTAAGAATACTCGTAGGGTTAACGTTGAACGTTGTTAAAATAATTGGAACTTATTGTTAAAATAATCAACTTTTTATTAAGACCAATAGATTTTGTTGTTAAAATTCTAAATCTTATTTGTTAGAGTAACTGCAGTATTTGTTAGAAGAACTACTACTTACGTTGGTTCAACTAAGAATACTCGTAGGGTTAACGTTGAACGTTGTTAAAATAATTGGAACTTATTGTTAAAATAATCAACTTTTTATTAAGACCAATAGATTTTGTTGTTAAAATTCTAAATCTTATTTGTTAGAGTAACTGCAGTATTTGTTAGAAGAACTACTACTTACGTTGGTTCAACTAAGAATACTCGTAGGGTTAACGTTGAACGTTGTTAAAATAATTGGAACTTATTGTTGAAATAATCAATCTTGTATTAAAACCAACCGACTTCGTTGTTGAAATTCTAAATCTTATTTGTTAGAGTAAATGCAGTATTTGTTAGAAGAACTACTACTAACGTTGGTTCAACTAAGAATACTCGTAGGATTTAACAATTGTGCTTTGTTAAAATAATTGGAAGTTATTGTTGAAATAATCGACCTTGTATTAAGATCAATTGATTTTGTTGTCGAAATTCTGTGTTTTTTTATATGGTGTATCATTAAGTTTCAGAATTGTTTTAATTTTTAATGTTTTAACTAATTCTTGAGGTACAAATAGGTAATCCAACTAATTATTGATCCACCACATTTAAAAACACAGTTGTTTAAGTAATAAACACAATACAGAATTTCAACTACAAAATCAATTGGTCTTAATAGAAGGTCAATTACTTTAAAAATAAGTTCCAATAATTTTAATAAAGCACAACGTTAACTCTACGAATATCTACTGAACCAACGTTACTAGTAGTTCTTCTAACAAATACTGCAGTTTAACAAATAAGATTTGGAATTTCAACAACAAAATCTTAATACAAGGTCGATTATTTTAATAAAAAAAAAAAAAAAAAGAGTAAAGTATCATCACGACCGTATCCCTTTCGGGGTGGTCAGAAACCACGCTTATAAATAAGCGGATTCACATTTAGCCAACTTTACTATAGGCCAATCATGACAAGTGGCAAGCTCGTCGATGATATTTAATAATAAAGTATTAATAATAAGTTCCAATAATTGTAATAAAGCACAACTTAAATTGTCTAGCACGTCTGTTAAACACGACACAGAATCAAAATAACAAAATCTATTAGCCTTAAAAGTTAAGTTATTAAAATATTCCAATAGTCAAAGTCAAAGTTAAAATTTAAGTATTAAAATATTCTAATAATTTTTAATAAATTAAGGTTGTACACCTTAATTTTAGATACAATAATTAAAAATATAATACCCAGCATTAGAAGAACGAAGATAGATATACTGGGTTGTTATTTATTGCTGAGTTTATAAACTACATGTGAATAAGAAAAAACAAAACATAATTAGGTATTTTTATTTATTTTCAAATTAAAATATTATATGTTATTTTAAAATAAACTAAAAAAGTCAAAGCACTTCGCAAATTAAAACAATAAGGGCTACATCTAAGTACTTATTCATATTGCATGTCATCTATTACAACGTAGAAGGACTCCAGATTACTATAGGTGCCAATGCACACAACGAGGGGTTGACAAGTAAGACCTTTTCGATCATAGCACTTACGTCTATTCTTCAAAATTTCATCTATGGCAGAATAATTCTGAAACAAATACATATACATGTACCTATGTAATTTAATATTTGTCCTGGTACTAAACTCACCTGTGCGATAACATACCTCCACAATAGTAACAAAACTCAATATGAGATATCTTTATGTGTTTTCCTTTAGAATCCAAGATTTTAGATGTAGGTTTGATTTTGTGCACCAGCAATGCCAAAACAGCATAAGTCTGGGTATCTGAAATTAATAGTAGTGTTAGTGATTTCGAATTTACTTGTAATAAGTCAAGATCGTGTTTCTATGTCTATGTAATGTATGTGTGTGATATAATGATAAATATGTGTATGAAAAAGTCTAAAAACTTACTTATACTGTATTTGTCATTTAAATACTTTATTAAGTTATTTCCTGGAAAATCCATTTTCATTATCGCAGTGCATTTTATAAAAAAGTTGTCCCATTGTTCTAACAAACTAAATTCTCGTTCAGTGAATTAAAAACGAAAATCTATTTCAATCTGTAAGAAAAGATAATATGTTTTATTATCTACGACGTTTGAAACTTTGTCCCAATCAAGGCCGCGCCGCCGCCGCCATGTATTCATATTCTTTATCTACACCCATGCATTCTTTATATAAATACTTACAGGTAATAAAAGTTTCTAAAATAAATACTCTATAAAGGCTCAGGTTTAGCAACGACTATTAATCCAGCCCTTAATATAATGAAGTGACTTCGTAGAATAAATTTAATTATCAAATGAAAAATTGGCTCTTAATTTGCTTGGATTTGGTTTTTTTACACAGTTGCAAAAACATATGATTTAAACACAGTTTGTGGCAATGTTTGAATCGAAAAATAAGACGATAGGGCTGATTAAGACAGCATTGATAAAGTGACAAGACAAAATGGATTTAATAAATAAACTTCTATCTACTCCTGAACAAAGGCCTCCTCTTATGATCTTCTGAACAACCTGTTGGTATAGGACTGCATCCAGCAGCTTCCTGCAACCTTTAAAGGCTGTCTGTCCACCTTGTAGGTGTATGTCCTTATGCTGCGCTTGCACCAGGCATGGTCACCACAAATTGCAGACACACTGTGCTATGTTGGTGACATTCATTCTTCTGTGGATCTTGTTTCAGTCCCATGAGGAGCCTTAGTATACCAGAGCTGTGGGAGCAAGATATCTGATCTCTTTCCTCACATGAGGAAGGCACATGTTCAACACACAGCTCTGGTGGACAGTCAGCCAAATGACATACTAGTTAATTTTATTTAATTGAAGGAAAGAAGTACTTACTGAATGTAAAGTTTTTAACTCCTCCAAATAGTTCCTGCGGCCACTTATAAATTTATTACGGTCCCGTATTTGGTTGTCAGGTATAAGAATCCTTCTTTCAGGGTCTTCTAACTGATCTAAGCACGAAACGTCGACACTGTTCTGAAAGTAGTTACAATTGACGTTAATAGTTCAACAAATATTTTTAGTTTATTTTACAAATTTTAATTGGTTAATCTTACCAATATTTATGTTATGTGTCTACTACACGATTCATTAGACTAACAAAATGAACTTTCAACAACAAATCACTATAGGTAACTAATAAGTAGGTACTTTAACCTTATAACGTAGATAAGTGGCCGCAGAATTCACCAATAAATATTTCTATCGTTTTGGGGCTTACTCCCCATGACGCTAGTAAATCTTCCATATTTAAACTAAAATAATATTTTAAGGTAATAAATAATAATGTAATCACGAACTTTTCACAATCACATATACCACATTTGAATAGTTTTGAATACCAACGACAAACGCAACGTACACAAACAAGTTGAAACTTAAAGTCACACTTGAAGCAATAGCAAGGAACCACAGACGAGATACGTAACAAGGAACCACAGACTAATATTGCAAGACAAGCGCCAAAAAGAGTATAGCTTTTTTTTTGTTTATTTTAAGGACATGGTACAGAGTACATAAGTCCTTGGTGTCAAATTTATCGTTTTCCATAATTATTCACATTGTAGCACATTATTAAACAAAATAACACCACTTTTGACTAACAATAACCACAGTTAATTTTTGTCTTCTGTTAATTTTGCATATTTTAATATCGGCGAAAGTTTAATTTTAATCACAAATGTGCAAATATATCTAGTGGTATCCACCGTTATCTTATCACCACCGATCTGAAACCTACTGAATTTAAGAGATTATTTACTTATTTATTCAAATCGGACTGGTAGGTGGTACTTACCTAGGTTAGCGCGTTAAACCATACAAGTTCTTCAGCTTTATAATATTAGTGTATAGATATTGGTTAATCACAAAAAGATAATAGGCTTCAATTTGGAAAGAGCATGGTTAGAACAACAAAAATCAAAATCAAAAAATGATTATTTGCCAAAGAAAATGAGTCCTAGTTACCTAGCTTTGCCATTGGCCCCCACACTAGGAAGACCTGTGGCTTAAGTCTGCTAATTTACATATATTTTCATTCAATTACTATTCCATTACGATTCTGACGACACACTATAGATATTGTGTCATAAATCGGTAGTCTGTTAAAACTTAACTGCACAATCGTAATAGTGTGTCGACTGCACGCCGTATAATGTTCAATAGTAGCAACAAGGGCCATACAAAAATCACAAAATAGCCCACTGTTAATACACTAAATACTAATACATAAAGATACATATATACACTTACTAACATTGTTGAGAGCTATTGGTAGCCACTTCAACTTAGCACAATATTCAGAGATGTAAACGTATTTACGTAAACAGAAGATGAACCGGATACACGCGTTAAGTAAAAATATATAGGATTGAATATGCCAAAAGCATAGGTGGTACAACAGAAATAACATTGTTTCGTGAATTGAAAAGTTTTTATTAAATTAAAAACTAAATAGTGTATTTGACAGGTAAAAACAGTCAAAATAACCGAAAAATTGGTTTATTTTTCATGTTCCACCAGGTTACATCAATCCAATTATTTTAGTTAATTCAAAAAATATGTAGGATTGAATATGCCAAGAGCATGGTTCGTACAACAGAAATAACATTGTTCCATGAATTGAAATTTTTTAATAAATTAAAAACTAAATAGTGTATTCGACAGGTAAAAACAGTCAAAATAACCGAAAAATTGATTTATTTTCCATGTTCCACCAGGTTACATCAATTCAATTATATCGGTTAATCCAAAAAATATGTAGGATTGAATATGCCACGCTGCTTTAAACGACATCATTCGAAGGGCTTTTGTCACTGCTGGAGTACCCGCGATCCTAGAACCCTCTGGGATTGCGCGGAGCGATGGCAAAAGACCCGACGGCATGACCGTTGGGCCGTGGAAACTTGGCAGGTCCCTGGTGTGGGATGCGACATGTGTAGACACATTAGCCCCATCACACATCCAGGCGACTTCGTCAAGCGCGGGAAGTGCGGCGGTTTCTGCTGAGAACCTCAAGCTGCGCAAATACGCCAACCTCAGTACAGGTTACGAATTTGCGCCGTTTGGGGTCGAGACGATGGGCCCATGGGGACACTCAGCCAAGCGTCTGGCCAAGGAGTTGTCCAAACGGCTAACGGAAAAGTCTGGAGACAGGAAGGCTGGCAATTATTTCTGCCAACGTATTAGCTTAGCTATACAGAGGGGAAATGTTGCCAGTCTTCTGGGGACTATCACTGAAGGGTCGTCTCTAGAGGACATTTTTTACTTATAGTTTATTTTTTATTAGGTTTAGTTTATATTTATTTTAATTTTTACTTTTAAGTAGTTTTAATTTATATTGTAATTATTTTATACTGTTTGTATATTACTTCAATAAAGCTTCAATTTATATATTTTACAGATAAAAACAATCAAAATAACCGAAAAATTGGTTAATTTTCCATGTTCCACCAAGTTACATTAATCCAATCGTATTGGTTAATCTAAAAAATATATAGTGTTCAATATGCCAAGAGCACGGTTGGTATAACAGAAATAATATTGTTTCGTAAATTGAAAAGTTTTTATAAAATAAATGAATAAATAGTGTATTTAACTGATAAATACAATCAAAATAACCGAAAAATTGGTTAATTTTCCATGTTCCACCAAGTTACATTAATCCAATCGTATTGGTTAATCTAAAAAATATATAGTGTTCAATATGCCAAGAGCACGGTTGGTATAACAGAAATAATATTGTTTCGTAAATTGAAAAGTTTTTATAAAATAAATGAATAAATAGTGTATTTAACTGATAAATACAATCAAAATAACCGAAAAATTGGTTAATTTTCCATGTTCCACCAAGTTACATTAATCCAATCGTATTGGTTAATCTAAAAAATATATAGTGTTCAATATGCCAAGAGCACGGTTGGTATAACAGAAATAATATTGTTTCGTAAATTGAAAAGTTTTTATAAAATAAATGAATAAATAGTGTATTTAACTGATAAATACAATCAAAATAACCGAAAAATTGGTTAATTTTCCATGTTCCACCAAGTTACATTAATCCAATCGTATTGGTTAATCTAAAAAATATATAGTGTTCAATATGCCAAGAGCACGGTTGGTATAACAGAAATAATATTGTTTCGTAAATTGAAAAGTTTTTATAAAATTAATGAATAAATAGTGTATTTAACTGATAAATACAATCAAAATAACCGAAAAATTGGTTAATTTTCCATGTTCCACCAAGTTACATTAATCCAATCGTATTGGTTAATCTAAAAAATATATAGGGTTGAATATGCCAAGAGCACGGTTGGAAAAGAAGACAAATTTCTAAGCATTCCATGGATTCACCGTGCGGGTGCCGGGTCCATCGTGTGTGGGTAAGAGATGAGAAGAATGGTGTCTCGGGCTTGCGACCGACAATTGGTTAATTTTCCATGTTTTAACAAGTTAAATTAATTAAATTATATTAGTTATTCCAAAAAATATATAGGATTAAATATGCCAAGAGAAAGTTTTTACAAAATTAATAGTGTATTCTTATTATATCAATTAAATTAACAAAAAAAAATCATGAGTATTAGTAGTATTTAATATTTTTTGTGTTAATTAGTACTAGTTAAAATAACAGCACTTAAATGGTTTATCAAACGAATAAGACGTTTAACTTTACCGAAGGCAATCCGTATTCCCAACAAATTCTACTTTGTTAAAAGAATTAAGTCGATTTTGTTATATTAACTGGCCCACAGTAAACTTAACAAATAATGTGCCAACCAAAACGCAATTTGTTAATTTAACAAATCCGTTTTTTCAGTGTACCCGACGTGTTTGGGCTATAATGCCGCAAATAACTTCAATCAAAGCATCAAATTCTGCAACATCTGAAATTTGATGATAAGCTCATTAACTCATAAAAACGAAAGACATATTACGTCAGACTTGGCTAGACCCTTTGCGTTTCCTATCACCTCATTCATCATCCATCGGTAGAAGAGATCACAACAACAAAAACAAAACAAATAAAAAATTATTTGTATCGGGCCAGTCTCTTCAAATATACGTCCACGAGTATTTCTTGTGGGTGTATCTTATCTCAGCCTGTCAGTTGGGTGCTACCAGTCCGAACGTATCGACTTCTTGTGACGTCACACTGGCCGCCAGATAACACAACCCATTAACACGGCATTTTATTACTTAAGATACGGATAATGACTCAAGTTATGAGCGATAACATTCTACGTGTCAACACTTGCAAGAAACATAATTGTAAATTATGTTTTGAAGTTTTCAAGTTATAATCATTTCGTATAAGTACCACCACGGCGCCATCGCGTTTGTCATAGATTTACAGCACCATCGTTCCCGTGCCTCGGAGAGCACGTTAAGCTGTCGGTCCCGGTTACAATAATGCCAACTTGTGGACAAGCCGTCTGGCCATCGTGGCGAGTGTAAGCCAAATTCTCCAGATATATGTTCTGGAAGGCCCATCTCCAGCAGTGGAGGTCTAGGACACTGTATTCTAGGGGCTGTTATAAATGAATGAAAAATATTTTTTTAAATCGAAATTGGTTCAGCAATTTTTGAAAAAAGAAACTAAAACAAAAATATTGAGACAGATTAAACAAAGAGATTGTTCAGGCCCCTGAACTTGTGTCACCATACAGTTGCTTGCTTTTTCCTAATTTCAGGCGGTGGGGTCTATATTTCGCAAGTGATTTTTCAGAACCGTGTAAGACAATCCGAGTCCAATTAAATTTAGTTTTATTTCACAAACTACCAGGGGGAGACTTGTTCATAATGTTATGGTTTGTGGTTCCTAAAAGCTTTTGATGGGGACTAACAATATCTGTTTTTTAACTGTAGGGAAAAACAAAGACGATTGTATGTATTTGTAATGAGGAGCCGTCAAGGTAATTATTATAGATTAATATGATGTATACATTTATTCGAAAAAAATATTTACAACATATAAAATAATATTAATACTAAGGATAGGGATATAAGTCCCGTCCGCGTGGAATGGTGGCAAGAACGCTGGCTGCATTTTCTCGCTCAATTGCAATACTGATTCTCTGGGCGAAGAAAGAGCCAGTCCTCTTGTCACCGGAGGAGACGACAAGACGCGGTTTTATGTCTTTTAAAAACTTTTTTGCACTTGGACTCCATGGGCCCAGAATTTCTACAGCAAACGGCATAAATATGTATTTTTTTAATATACTTACATACTTGCGCCGCTTGCTGGACTCCGCATTTTCCGCCACGGCTCCCGCTTTATGCGCTGTCCCCTTGAGAGGCGAGGGTGTCGATAGGATAATTCAACAAATATTACATACCTACTTATATACTCTTATATATGTATTATAATATCAAAATACTAAATACTAATACCTACACAAAATTGTACATAAACATACACAAATACAACTAGAGGTGGTAGGCGGACTGATGGTCGTAATTTACCCAGTCTGCCGGGACGGGGAAGTATTCACCGTCCGTGCCGATAAAGTGTATCCACACATATCTGGATCTAGCTCGAATTGCCCAGTCAAGCCGGCATAATGTTAGGGACTGATGTCAGTCATGAGTGTCTAATTCCAGTTGCTAACATTCGAGGGCGCAAGGTCACATGTCGTGTAAGAATTAAAAAAAAAGAAAATAAAAACATGTCTTTGTTGTGATCATAGGTTTCTGTTTTCCAGGCCCAATCTCTTTAAGTGACTTTGGGCTTTATTAGTTATTTATTCCCAGCTTTACCATAATACCCTCATGTAAATTGTATTTTGTCTTTACATTTTGTTTCCAAGGAGGTTGAAGCATTTAAACTGCGTCCTTAGGCATATATATATTATATTAATCATAGATTTGAGTAAGTAAAAAAAAAACATTGACTTCAAATCTAAAATATCCTCCGGTGACAAGAGGGCTGGCTCTTTTTTCGCCCAAAGAATCAGTATTGTAATTCAGCGGGGAAATGCAGCCAGCGTTCTTGCCACCATTTCACGCGGACGGGATTTATATCCCTATTCTTAATATTAATTTTATTTTATATGTTGTAAATATTTTGTTCGAATAAATGTAAATGTCTATTATCCTATAATTGTATGTTGCTGTTATTTTCATTGCACCTATATTTGTTCAAATTTGTCCCTAAGGTTTGGCTGTCAGAAAATGTCTACGGGCATTAAGTCCGCCTTTGTGCAATAAAGTTTTTAAATAAATAAATAATGCAAAATATCCAAGGACAGGCTTCATCATCGTCATCAGCCTCTTGTAGCGATACAATGGACAGTAGCCAAAGATGAACATTTCCATTCAATGGAATTGATTCTTTTTTATGAGATGATAGGGAAGGCAAAGGGATCTAGCCCATACAGCCATGTCTGTCGTAAGATATTCTTTCGGACTTCTTTTATATACTTTATGAGTTATGATCAATTTTTAGATATCGCGTTTGGCCACTTGTAAACAATATAAAAATATATTTTTAAAATTAAAAAAAAAACCGACTCGTCGTCCAAAACATCTAAGAATACGATGTCGTGAAAGGTTTCCCAGGACATATTTCTGGAGCATTTATCCTATTCTCGATTCCTATAAACTTTTTTTTGTTTTCGTCAAGTCCTTGAAACGTTTTTGTCTTCAATTGTCTTCAAAAAATGTACCCAATTTAAAAAAAAAACACTTTGATAAATTAACGAGTTACAAAGTTGTTGAGTTACTCAATTTTGTATTGTTCTCAAAGACTTACCTATCGTCCTGTTTACTGGGGGTCTACTCTGAATTTCCGGATGCTCCAACTTTCGGTCGGATCGATACAATAAACTTAGTTTAATTGATTTAAAAAAAAAAGTAAAGTATCATTTTTTGTTTTGATTTGATTTGATTTGATCATCACGACCGTTTCCCTTTCGGGGTGGTCAGAAACCACGCTTATAAATAAGCAGATTCACATTTAACCAACTTTACTATAGGCCAATCATGACAAGTGGCAAGCTCATCGATGTCTCCAGCGTACCAAACTCGAGAAATATCACAAATAAATATTAATTAAATGTATTTATTTATATTAATAAATATTTTTGTGTCCCGATACCTCCGAGTCTAAATCCACGGACTTAACCGCTAGACCACGGAGGCAGTTATTGATACAATTTTAAATATAAACCACTAATTCTCTAGAACCGACGACGACATGCAAAGGATTGACGACCGATTTTCTGACAAGCCAACTTGCGTCAAAGTTAATTCAGTAAAGTCTAAGTCAATGTCTAAATATTGTAAACCTATTAAAAGCATTTGTGTCTAGAAATCCTGGGGATTTCGTGGACTTAGCATCTGAATGAACGTGTCTATTATAGAACATCTAGACAAGCACATCTCGACAGCAGAAATACACAAAGGTACATCAAAGAGTTGGTATTAAAGTATTCTTCTTCCTCCTTAGTCGGTACCCTATTGATGGGGATCGTGACTCCGTCGCAATCACAGCTCATCCACCAGCCGTCTCCAACGTGTCCAAGGTACTCGGCGTAATAGATGGCCTGGTATACTGTGATGTCACCTGACTGGACCATCGCTTGTTCTTTTACCGTCTATTATATTATGGCCATAAATGGAAGTTTTTCTAGATTATCGTCTTCTCTTATTGCAATGTGGCCAAAGTATTGCAGAATTTAGACAAATCAGGCTGTAGAGAGTCTTTGATCCCTGGTCAGCTTAAGCTCTTCAAGCACAGAAATGTTAGTACGTCTTGAGGTCCAAGGGATTTTGTGCAAACGACGCCAAATTAAAATTAACGTATTAATTAAAACTTATATTCAGAAACGCTAGTAAACCAAGGCTAGTTAAGTCCTAAAAATACATATTTTGATGATTTAGACCAAAGATAGTAGCTTGTCCAAACAATACATATTTCACATAGGTATTTTTTGTAATGCAAGTACTTTAAGACAACCTTGCTTTCTGTTCCGATTGCACGTGGGACGTACTCCACTTTGGAGTATGGTACCCGGAATTAGGTATGGCACATGGTGAACAGCAATGAGAAATGCGATAGTTTTCGGTTCCGTATAGCGTTATCTTTGTCTTATATCCGATCTTAACCGAACATCTCTCTCTTTCCCGACATGACATATTAAATTACGAGTACTGTAAGTGCGTACGAGCACTTTTGAAATTAGTTCCATATAATGTTTCGTACACAAACATTTAAATTCATATTTCTGTATGAAAACAAATATAACCCTTTCAGCACGGACAGAACCAAGCGTGCGTTATTACAACAAAAAAAACTAGCGGTCCCCAAATGCGTTTTCCGCTTCGAAATAGCCTCGATAGTTCGTCCACTCATCTAGCTACTTAGTAATTATATTTTATTAAACTGCTAGGACTAGTAAAGAAAAAAACATGCATAAGTGGAATATATTTCCACTATTACCCAGCGAAAATGCGGAGGGGGTTTTGTGGAATTCGCTAGTTGAGGAATTTTTTCACTATTTATATGAGATATTTTAGGCCACAAGGACCTCAAAGTTATAAACCTTTCAATAACCAATCCATAATATTTTTTGTCGTGCTGAAAGGGATAAATGCACTATTGGGTTTGGCCAAAAGGCAATCGGATATTTACACCTTCAACAGTCAATTATTAGACGTCGATATATTTAGCAATTCTCGCGCCGCATTTAAATCAAAATAAAGAAGCTGTTGTTGTCGGTAAACAGCTCTAGCTAAAGCTCGCTGGGTGGGGTTTGCTTCGGAGTTCATTGATAGTTCCATAAATTCGAACACTGCAATTGTATTATCCATTATACCTGGCCAAGGTATACATATGTAGTACTAACGTATCTAAAAATATAATTGGTGCACTATTGTCCGCAGTGGGAAATATTTTGGTGGCGGGTATAATTCTAATGGCTCCTACTGTATCGTTTCTAAATTGTTCTTATACTGCCTGTCTCTGTTCTTTCTCTTCGAATAAATAAATAAACACTTTTATTCCGAATCTTTTCTTAGAACTCCCCATCGTAGGAACGTTTAGAGTAGACCTTTTGTCTTCGGGTCAGCGAATCTTCAAGAGCTGTTCTGAAGTAAATGTGATCGATATGATTTTATGTCTCTACTGTTTTTCCATTATTTCTTACTTTTACATTTATTGTTTTTTTTTCGTGACTTTTTTTTTTCCCACCTGATGGTTAGTGGCGCGCAAGGTCCATGAATGTTAGCAACTGAAGTCAGACACTCATGACTGACATCAGTCCCTAACACTATGTCGGCTTGACTAGATGCTTTTTCACACTTCGCTTGAAGGACTCCAAGTTATAGGAAAGTGGAAACACAGAGGCTGGAAGAGCATTCCACATCTTTATCGTGCGACAGATGTATGTGTCCCCAAATTTATACGTACGCGAAGGGATGGTGACTACGGTATGTGGGTGCATATTTTGACCTGTGCGTGTGATTCGATTGCGGAATGGAGAAGGAGTGAACGGGAAACGACTAGGCGCTGGTGAAAATACTCCGAAATTGAGCGAAAGAAATGAAATTATCAGCAACTAACCTTTTGTTTCGTGTCTCGAATGTCGATAGAATTCTTGTAGTTTTAATAGCCGACGATATATGTTCTGGAAGGTCCATCTCCAGCAGTGTAGGTCTAGGACGCTGTGTTCTAGGGGCTGTAATGATATCCGTATATATATTCAGATCCGAAATTTTATATCCATAATAGGTGGTAGGCAGACTGATGGTGATAAATGACGAAGTCTACCGGGGCTGGGAAATATCCATAGTTCGTGCCGATAAGCCCAGTAAAGAGGCTCAAATTGCCGTCATGCCCAGTCAACCCGGCGGCGTAGTGTTATTGATGGACCCAGTACCACTTACCATCAGGTGGGCTGAAAAACTATAGAAATGTACGTATAAGTGTATTTTTAATTGGTCTTATTTCACATGCCAGAGTTAGATCTGCGACCTTTGTGGAATAAGAGAAAACACATTCTAACAGGACCACTACCGCCCGGTTCTCACATTAGTCCATTGTATACTATCTAATCTTATTGTTATTTTATAATGCAAAATATATCGTTCATGATTCTGTGCTCAAAATATCAAAATATTTTGGATTTTATAATCAGCGGCGCATTGGTTAGGGCCTGCGCACACAGCGGCCACTAACAAGTCCACTGTGTACGAAAAGTGGATGCCACATCATGTGTGTCAGTTGTTTTTTTTTTTAATTAATTCATTTGGTAATTTGTCATTTTTTTTATTTTTTATTATTGTTATTTATTGGTAATTAATTTTAAATTTTATTCGAAGTTAATTATAGTACATTAAATATAAATTAAAAGCTACCTAAATAATAAAATTAAAAATAAACTAAACTATAAAATGTCCTCTAGATCATCCGAGATAGTCCCAAGGAGACTGGCAACATTTCCCCTCTGTATAGCGAGGCTAATACGTTGGCAGAAATAATTGTCATTTATTGTTTATTATATAGATTTCTGTACGCACACATAAATATTTGACAACCAACATTGTTTGACAGGTACGAAACCCACGAGCATTTTGTTTTATATATTTGTTTTTTCTTTTATTTATTTTTTTCGTCAATTTTCCAATGTTATTAATAGTTATTCTGTAATTCGGAACGGAGACAAATCCAACAAATAAATAACCATGAAAATCTTTGTTTTATATATTAAGATTTATTAAATTTCCGTCTTTTTTACGCAGCCGTTTTTTTTTTAATTTTTACATTAATTTGTAGTTATTTTGAGTAAAGATGCTTCCAATTCGAATTCAAGATACAGTCGAGTGATTTGAGAATTCACCCCCAGCATCTGAGTTACAAAAAAAAAGTTTTAAAAGTAAAACGCCCCAGCACAAACATTCTCCAAGTTTTGTAGAAAAAGTTAATATTTGCGGGGTTTCCGTTCGCAGCGTGTTCGGGAAGTTGACAGGACGCCGGACGCGTTCGGAAAGCGTTATGGTAGACGGGTCAATTTAAACTTTAACATACAACATATTTTTATTTTACTTCTTAGTCATTACACTCTTGGCAGATTAGTCGTGGTCATAACTTGAGTGTCAGTGACACACTTAACAAGGCGTCGCCACTACTCTCGAACTGCAGCCATCCACAATACTAATATTTGTACGCCCTATAGGCAGAGCACTGGTGCACCTTTATAACCTATATCTGTTGTTGTGGATTGACAAATTAACTTATTATGAAAGATAAATACAAATGACATTTTAATTCCACGTGGTCGTGTCTGTTTCGTGTTTGCGCGAGACAATTCACATTCCCGCCATTGCGCCACGTTAAATTTCTCATCAAAAATACCTCATCATTACAGTCCATAGAATACAGAGTCCAAGTCCTCTACTGGAGATGGGCCTTCCAGAACATATAGAGGGCGAAGTTGGCCAACACTCACTACGTCGCATGGGCAGACGGGATAGCGAGTATCAGATGTCAATATTAAAGACAATTTATTAACGATTCCTTATGTTGATATTAGTAGATAATGTGCTCTCCGAGGTACGGAAATGGTGGCATTGTTAATCTATGACATATTATGTCACAGGGTTCTTATAATTGTGTCTGTCTTAGCTTATAGTGTGACAATGCCTATCTACAGCAGCTATACTTAATGTTAAGCGTTATTCTGTATTTATAATTTTGTTATTTTATTATTTTATTGTTTCTCTTTCCAAATGATGGTTATCATGTACTGCTCCAGATTCACCAATATGTACTATAAATTTATATCGTTTTATATCAATATTGTAAAAATTGACGTGTAAAAGTGCAGAATTCATATTTTTTTGTCCTATGCCTACTTGCAAAAATAAACGAATTGAATTGGGTTAACCGATTTCGGACGAAAATGCATGCAATGTGAGAGGTCTTATATGGCCAGAATATTGCAATAAAGTTTTTAAATAATGTATAATAATATTATTTTTTTAAACAATAAAAATGAGTTACAATATTAAATACAATAGGTAAACTTAGATACTATATTACTTGAGATACAAATACAAAATTAACTAAAACTACATATGCAATTACTTGAGATACAAATACAAAATTAACTAAAACTGCATATTGAAGCCCAAACCAGGAATTTTCATCTTGTGTATGGAGGCCTAGCTGTAACAAATGTAAATACATATTTAATATACATGTACTTTCGTAACAAGGTTAAGGTCAAACGATAAATGGATTACTGATACATAATGACGCTATAAATATACATTAAAATTATTTATATTATACCTATTTTTTATTATATCAGATGCGAGGTTTATTACCACAATAATATGACGGCATATTATTAAATATCGCATCAAAATAATCCTAGTCTATCCATAATAACGCACAACACGGAAACGACTCCCACATAACACCGTTTTGTGTTAGAATATCTTTAGAAAAAGGAACAACCAGAGGTTTCCCCCTTTTAAAAGTTGTTAGAGGATTTTAAATGTTAACCTTAAAATCTCTTGTTGTTTTATTCTCCCGATGTATGATGAATGAGGTGATAGGGAAGGCAAAAGGTCTAGCCCATACAGCCAAGTCTGACGTAATATATCTTTCTTTGAATGAGTTAATGAGGTTATCATCAAATTCCAGATGTATATAACCAAATTATGGTATGGCAGTTGTGCGGTTTTTAAAAATGGGATGCTGGTTCACGGCCTACGATTATAGCTCCAGCAATGGAAAACCTGGTCGGGCCATGGCAGTACAAAGCTACTCCAAAACTAGAATTATCTGTAGAAAATCCACTTACTTGAAGTAGCAATGACAAGAACTCCAGTAGCCACGCATGAGCCTTTTGGTCAGCTGAAAGACGATATAGGTGCGGTTTTCGATGTTGTAAGTGTAATTCCACTTTTTTTAATTAAATATTTATTCGAAGTAGGTAATTAGATACAAAAATATTAAAATTCCACTTCATATCAGCGGATGCGGGTGAATATAATGAGAGGCGCGGTCTGAGAGAGCTTCCGAGGAGACATGGCACACCAACGTTCACGAGTTATACTCGTAGTCCGAAGTGTGAATTTAATAATATATTTGTAAGATTGAATTATTATTAACTAGTTGTTGTACCCGTTGTCCGTCTAAATGGCGTGCGACACAAAATTAATTTCGTTGTGCATCATTTTGATAGGGTTTGCAGTAGAAATGAGGTCGTTGCGTCGGATATGCGGCGTCACTTTGGCGGACCGCATACGTAACGTCGAAATACGGAAAAGGGTTGGTATAAGCATAGGGACAAAAATAGGAGAAGGATGAGCGAAGAAAGATTGACAAACCTAAAATAATGCGAAAGTTTTGGGTGAAAGAGGCCCTGGCAGACCGAGACTCACATATCACGATCAAATAAATAAAACACTAGCTGAAGGAGAATTAAAGCCTTCGTAACCAAAGGGCATGTATGAAGAGGTTAATGAATGTCGACGAAGCGAAAGAGGTATGTCGTGTTCGTGTGAAATTGCGCTCAATTGTCTCAGCCTACCGTACAAGGGACCTGGCGTAAAGATATGTATGTATTATTTTCATTTTGCTATATCTCTTCTGTTAATTTGCATGGTGAAAAGGGAAAAATAAAATTGTAGAAATGCTCAAGCCAACTAATAAATTTATAATTGCCTTATAATAAAGTTTTTTTTTTTTTTTTTCCATTTTGGAAAACCAACAGTTGACTATTGTATATAGATATTAAACAGTAAATTCCCTAAGAACTATTAAAGGTTTTCACATATAAACATAAAATTAAATTAATCAAATTAACAAGCAAAGGAAGAAAACATCGCTACAAAAGAATAATAACAATATAGGTGAAACACAAGTTACTTAAACTAATAAACATTATACAAGCATTTAATTATAACTATAATTGATGCCTGCTATTGACCGATTCAACATACCGAAGCGTTAACTGACGTCTAATGTCTGCAGCCTTGGAATTAAATAAATCAATGTCCAGCTCTTCTGCAAGGTCATTGAAATCATTAAAGACTCTCAATAAATAACTGTTCTGCCTATACCTAGTACCAGCGTATGGCACGAGCAAGAGGGAAGAACGTCGGAGATTTGGTCTTGGGACTCGCAGTCCTATACCAGCCAGCAACTCAGAACTATCGACTGTACCGTTGGCTATGTCAATTAAATATGCGACATCAGTTATTTTTCATCGAACTTCCAATAGAAGTAGATGCAAATTTTGACACATGACATTATATAAAGTGGATATAATATGCTATCCTTAAGAGATAGACATATGCTATCGCGGACTTTTCTGTAGACCTATATAAGATACACAATTCCACTATTCATTATTTTGTTATATCTCAAAGGGTTTAGGCAGCATTATCGTTGAAATCTCCCAGACGGCAAATTTTTTTCCGACACCTCCATCAAATATCGTTAATGTATACGAAAACTTAACAAATTTCATACTAAAACCTTTCTAGAGAACCACTCTATCATCATTGGTAAAAACAGCATGAAAATAGGTGCAGTAGTTTTTGAGTTTATCGCGAACAGACAGACAGACAGACACGGTGGAGGACTGATAGCTGAGGAGTGATAGCGATTGTTTAAAGTTCACAGGTAATGTACATCACCTGAAGACAAATTTTTAAGCATTCCATGGATTCACCGTGCGGGTGCCGGGTCCATCGTGTGTGGGTAAGAGATGAGAAGAATGGTGTCTCGGGCTTGCGACCGACAATAGGCTGGTTTAAGAAAAGGAGGCCTCCTTTTTTTCTATTGCGCGATAATACGCTCACCATCCACCATTCTATTTCTCTCCCTACCCAACCAAATACTGTATGATTCCGTTAATGCCGTCTTGGAAGCTTGTTCCATAAATGTATTGACGGCAGACCTGCTTAGGCCCAATTCTTTCAGTAAGTGATGCAAAGATTTTGCTGGAACTCCTCTTGCACCAACTTCCACTGCGTAAAGCTGAGTCTTGAACCCGTTCCTGATCATTTCTTCTGTGAGATCATAATATTTATTCAACTTCATGTTGTGGTCTTTTGGAATATTTGATTCCCACGGAACGGTAAGTTCAATAAGGATAACTTTTTTCAAGTTCCGAGAAAACACTAAGATGTCTGGCCTATAGGCTGATACAGCTAGTTCATCTGGGATCCTATAATGGTGTTCAAATGTATCCATGAGAATTTTCCAGTCTGATGCGGCGCCAAGGATCGAGGTGGGCTTGCATTTAGTTTTCGTGCTTTGCCCTTCCTTTACAAATGTGGTCAAAGTTTTATTTGTAGTCAGTCCCTTTCTGGCTCTTGCAATAGAAAGACTTACTGCTTCACGGATAACACCTAGGACTTTGTCATGTCGGCGTGAGTAATGGAATGTAAACAATATGTAATCTTAACAATAAAGAAACCTAACCTATCGTATATATAAATTTTTCAAACATTTATTCATTCACCTGTTTAAATTACTGTAAATGACATGTCTATATTAACGTTTTAGCCATGTTGTACTCTGATACATCTAACTAATCACAATCATCAAGGCAGTATCAAGACAACTCTTATCCCGGACTGACTTTGCAAATACACTTCGCTTGCTAAATACGAATACTGCTATACTCGTATATATAGTATCATTTTGCTTCTGCCTCTCATTCATTCATTTTGTCTTAGGTAAATAATCATTAACTTATTGGTTTTCACTTCTTTATTATTATTATTCTTTTACTTTTGCTAGTCACAGTTCAATTGCACTATTAATTTAAATCTAATTACTATATTTTACTCTTATTTCTGTTTTAATTGTATTGTCTAAATAATATAAAATCTCTTTGGCTTGTGTTCCACTATTGATGTTGAATATAATATGCTGTGATTTAAAAAAAAAAATAATAATAATAAAATAAAAAAATACAAAATAAAATGTCGTTTATGGACGAAATTTCGACTATTTAGATAAAGCATGTTTTGAAGTACAGAAAAGTTTAATGTATGAAAAATAATAGGCAAACAGGTAAATAATCAAAATTCAAGACAGATGCTGTTGGTCTAATATAATTTGAAAAGAAAAGGTTATGATAAGACAACGCACGCATCCTGGAATTGGTCACGTAGGTGCATAAAGTTTAAAAAAACATGCAACTTGTCGTTGACATACATACATTGTCACTACCTTGGAAAAAGTTAAGATAGTTTTAAGGTTAGGAAGAACGCATTCTTTTACTGTTTCGGTTGCTCGTGAGTACAAGCTTCCACTTCAATCAATAAATGTTTTTAAGAATCTTAAAAAAAAAAAAACGAATGCATTTATGAAGTTCCAATAGTTAGTCCAGTTTAATGCCAGCCTGCGCGTTGACGGCATAGAAGTCTTCCTATTCACCCCGTCCTACTCATCAGTTTTTTTTTTATTACAGCCCCTAGAACACAGCGTCCTAGACCTCCACTGCTGGAGATGGGCTTTCCAGAATATATATCTGGAGAATTTGGCCTACACTCGCCACGCTGTCCAGACGGCTTGGCGAGGATATGATGTAATTTTTTATGACAATTTATTAACGATTCCACAAGTTGGTATTAGTGAAACCGGGACCGACGGCTTAACGTGCTCTCCGAGGCACGGGAACGTTGGTGTTGTAAATCTATGACAAATGTACGTAAGAAAAGTGCATTTCTCATTGGTACATGCCGGGTGGGTTTGAACCTTTGACCTTTGTAGGATTTAAGGAACGTGTTCTTACAACTGAGCCACCACAGCTCTTCAAAATCATCATCATCATCATCAGCGTGTGTCTCTCCACTGCTGGATATAGGCCTCCCCCAAGGCTTGCCACTTCACACGATCTCCTGCCACTCTCATCCAACCCCCACCAACGACCTTCCTTAGATCATCTGTCCATCTAGCGGGGGGTCGACCCACTCTGCGTCTTCAGAAACTTCAACCCAGCTTCAACATATATACATATATACTTGGGTATTAAATACCCTCAGACCTAAACCACAGAAATTACATTGAGAGCATCACCAAAACAGCGTCCAAAATATTTATATATATATATATAAATACTAATAGCATTGAGTCCGCCTTTGTACATAGTGTAAATAAGTTTTTAAATATATTATATATATATATATATATATATATATATATATATATATATATATATATATATATAATATATTTAAAAACTTATTTACACTATGTACAAAGGCGGACTCAATGCTATTAGAAATTTTCTGACAGCCAAACCTTTAGGATATTTAGACAGTATCAATGGTAAGTAGGTGCAATATTATAAAATGACAATTTGTAAGATATATGTAGGTATATATAGAGAATATATACTAATAATGTACAGTACAGTATCATCACGACCGTTTCCCTTTCGGGGTGGTCAGAAACCACGCTTATAAATCAGCGGATTCACATTTAGCCAATATTACTATAGGCTCATTATGACAAGTGGCAAGCTCGTCGATGTCTCCAGCGTACCGAACTCGAGAAATATCACAAATAAATTAAACGCATTATCGAGTCCCGACCGGGAATCTAACTCTGAATCCACAGACTTGACCGTGGAGGCACTATACCTAATTAATAATTATCTATTTTGAGTACCATACATTCAACATGAATCTTCAAGTATGACAAAAATAAATTGTAGATATTCTTGGCTCAGACTTTTAATCTATGTCTTTGTATGCAAGCCACGTATCTTCAGACGTTCAATTCTTTATTAATCCTAATATCACGATTTGACCCGCAAGAACTTTGCCGCTAAAAAGCCCAATATTGGAGGGCCTCGAATAGACGCGCCTTGTTGGAAACGTGATGGGGCCCTGCTGTAGAATGGCACAATGCGGTACGCATTTACAATTTTAGATATTCTGTTGATGAACGCACAAATGTGAGCGAGCCTTTATTGTGCTGCAGTAGGGATTAAAGTAGGGCTTGCATATAAGTAAAAAAAAGTAAAGTAAACATCACGACCGATTCCCTTCCGGGTTGTGTCAGAAACCACGCTTATAAAGAAGCGGATTCACATTTAGCCAACTTTACTACAGGCCAATCATGACAAGTGGCAAGCTCGTCGATGTCTCCAGCGTACCAAAGGAGAGAAATATCACAAATTTAAATACATAAACATTATTGTTACCCGACCAAGAAACGAACCCGGTTTCTCCGAGACTAAATCCATGGACTTTACCGCTAGACACTTTTTTTGACAGACAGTGTTGTTTTGTGGCAAATCTGAGTATTTATTTAGTTAGGTTGTATTGTAGAAGTAAAGGGCAGGAACTAATGTCAAAATTACACTAAATTACCTTTACATTCTGTGGAGGTAGCGGGGTGTAATTGTTGTTTTTCAGGACTTCGAAAGTAATTTTCATTTTGCCTAGTTTCAGCCTGTATGGTTCTTTTCTCCACCGAGTGTGATGTGGGATATATTATATACTACTAAACGCACTGAATGTTTTAGTACGAGTATCAAGTAAAATGTAATGGAGACTGTTCCCCAAGAAGTAGTCACATTTATTAGGACGCACAGTGACCTATTCAAACACTATTATACTATTATTGCCTATACTAAGACACCAAAAAGCAGAGTTTTCGATAATAACTCTTACGTTATGTGCATTCGTATTTATAACAAGTTACCAGAGGTTCTCATACAATTACCCAATAATCAGTTTAAATCTAGAATCAGGAAGCTATTGATGGAGTGTTGCTTTTATTCGTTAAGCGAGTTTTATTCTTACAAATTTAGAAATTGTAACAATTTGTATTATTCAACTGACCAAAATCTCGCATACGAGTATTATCTTATTACAACTAAATTCATGACATTTTATTTATTACATTAATTAATTTACATTGTATAAATTAGAGGTCGTTATATACATTTGTGTGCCAGAGTATGTGAGCTGTTTAAAAACTATGTACCTATTTACCATATTCCACACAAATAATTATTATTTCATTTCATTTCAAGATACAACATAATGGTCAAACCATGGAGCAGAGTTCTGTATCTCTTGCTTGCTTACTTAACTTAACTTGGGTTAAAAAAACTTAATATTTTATACTAGCACAACATGTGACCTTGACCATCTGATGGTAAGCTCTTAGAAAAATAAAACTAAATTATTTAAACAATCGTAATGCGTTTTGCCATCTGTGAACGATGGCGTGTAACGAGGCTTCCTACGAAGAATATTACCACAACTGTGTTAGCATATTGCGAGTTACCTAGATAATGACAATATTTAAATAGTTGAAGGATAAAACCTTGATAAATATCAAATTGTCGTAAGTAAGCCTTGTTTCAAGCAGTGTTCTATATCAATATCACCATAAAATAATATGGTATAATAATGCACCCCGCAATCCTACAGTAGTCTCTGCAGTGCCAATAATGATATAGACATATTTCATGACCGTTACATTGTATTCAGAAAAAATGTTCTCGAACATTTCAAACCATCAATATTTGAGTAGCTTATAATTTATTTAACAAGTGTTTTGTTTTCGTTTTTTAAGGTATTAAAAAATAAAAAAATATAATTTTATTTTAGAAGTCATATTTTTATGTTATATTTTGTAAATTTGTTAAATGTATTTTTTTGTTTTAACAATAATTTCTTCTTCTTTTTATATTGGTGAATGCTGTGACACCTAATTGGTACATATATTAAATAAGTTATAATTATACTATGTTATGTGTGTGATAATATATGTACTGCTGTGTGTACTATATAAATAAATCCTCTACCACACTCCCAAAGGTTAGCTGTTATAAAATCCCTGCATTAAGTTCGCCCTTGTACATTTCAAGTTTTTTGTGCAATAAAGAGTTTTTAAATAAATAAATAACTGACAAGCTTACAACATTAAAAATAATTGTCATTTTATAAGGTATAGTTTATAGTTTTTTTTTTTTAATTATTCGACAGAGATATAAAATAAAAGTGGCGAGCGTAGGATAAATTCCCTAGATATAAGTAAAAAAAAATATCTTTATTCACGTAAACCTATTACAGGCATTTATGAAACGTCATTAATTTAATTATTTTGAATGATTCTACTCCTGCTAGTAGAAGACTAAGCAGCAAAGTGATCCAATAAGTAAGCTGTTAGCAGAAGACCAGCAGCTTAGCAGATTCCAGTGACATGTTAATGTTTAATCTGACTGAGAAAGGAATCTGCAAGGAAAACTCAGCTATATCAGATTTACAAAATAAAACATATACAGAACTGCACCACAACGATCAATTAATAACCTTTTAAATTAAGTTATCAGTACCTATGAGAATACAATACCTGGTACAGCAGTAACCCACCAGGCAAGTCAGAATTAAGGTAGACTACATGCCTATGTGCAACCCGAAAGTCGACAAAACGCAAAAACCTCTGTTAATTTAAGAACAATAAATTGAACGTGTTCGGCAGAGGTCCCAGGCCCCCACAGCAGCACCCGATCACGGACATAACGCATGTGCCAGTTATCCCCCCGCTCAACCAGGCCCTTAGGGTGCGGACCGGGACCCGACACACGTGCCACCACTGCAATGACCTTCTAAGGAAGGGGCGACCACTGGACACGCCACACCATGAGAACCTGAACACTAAGAATGACTTTTGAGACACACACAAGCATAAACATAACAATTGATGACAATGACCGCCTCCGTGGTCTAGTGGTAACAAACGTTGCCGTGACCTCGGGAGATCGTGGGTTCGATTCCCACCGGGGGCAAGTTGTACATTGTATAATTTGTCTCGGTCTGGGTGTTTATATGTATAATATGTATATATTTACAAAAAAAAAAAAAAGTATAATATATAGTTTATCAACCATCTAGTTTCCGTAACACAAGCCTCGTAGCTTACCACGGAAACTAGATGGCGCTGTGTGACCTGTCTGGAAATATTTATTATTATTATTATTAATTACCCAAATGTTGCCGTGCAATTCCGTTAACAAACTTATATATTAGTTAATAAAATAATAAATACCAAATAGTAACTAAATGTTACATAAAAAATAATTATATTATAATAATAAGGTAATAAAAAAATATTACTGTATCACAATAATCAGTATTTCCTAATTAGTCAATAATGTATTAGTAACTAATTGTTACATTCAAAATATTTTTACATAATAACTGTAAAGTTAATCAAAAATAAAAATAGATTATTTAAAAAGAACCTAATGTGCTATTATTAGTTAATAGCTTTAATATGCTATATGTTCTGGAAGGCCCATAATAGATTTTTTTTAATTTTATACAAGCAAGACATGTGAGAGTAGTGGAGATCTAGAGGCTGAAATGGATTTTTAAATTAAACATACTCTATAATACGATAACTGCCTCCGTGGTCTAGCGGTTAAGTCCGTGGATTTAGACTCGGATGTACCGGGTTCGATTGCTGGTCGAGACACAAAATTATGTATTAATGTAAATAAATACATTGAATTAATATTTAATTTATTTGTGATATTTCTCGAGTTTGGTACGCTACATCGACGAGCTTGCCACTTGTCATGATTGGCCTGTAGTAAAGTTGGCTAAATGTGAATCCGCTTATTTATAAGCGTGGTTTCTGACCACCCCGAACGGGAAACGGTCGTGATGATACTTTACTTTAATTTACTATGATACAATGCACACGATATGAGGACAGGAAGCGCCACAGTGACATGTGGACCTATTAGTTATTTACAAAAAAATCACAGCTTAACTAGGACATAAAAATTATAAATTATTAGCTCTTAAGCCAGAAAGATTTTATATTATTTGTACAGTTCATTCCTCCAAAAACAGTGAGTTAAATACCTACTAAAAAAATAATTAAATATTAGTAAATTAAAAATAATAATAAAATTAAAATATTTACAAATAGCCATTTACAAGTAGCATAGGATTATTATGATATTAGTGAGTGAAAAATAGTTAATCATTATATTATATAGAAATAAAAGAAAACAAAGGGAAGATATGCATAGCTTTAGATCGATGAGATAATTAGGTATACTATTCACTATATGTTCACGGCAACTCGGGAGGTCGTGGGTTCGATCCCACCGGGGGCAAGTTGTACATTGTATAATTTGTCTCGGTCTGGGTGTTTATATGTATAATATGTATATATTTACAAAAAAAAAGTATAATATGTAGTTTATCAACCATCTAGTTACCGTAACACAAGCCTCGTAGCTTACCACGGAAACTAGATGGCGCTGTGTGACCTGTCTGGAAATATTTATTATTATTATTTATTATTAGGTTAAATGTTAAATAAAGCTAGATATTTATGACAATTTTTCCGTCTACGAACTGTGGTACCTACTTTTTGTAACTACTATTTGCTATATTCTTGAGTCAACATTTACCAAGAATCAGAGCGCGAAAGAAAGAAAAAAATGACGAGTTGTAATAAAAATATATAAAGGCTCGCATGTTTTTTGGCAATGCGAGATTTGGAAGATTACCAAATACCAGTAGGCATATACTCATAGGATGAAGGATTTTTAGACATATACCTCGTTAATAAGCTGTTATCTAATTTAATTTGGTCGAGTAATACTTAAGTATAAACTTATTCAATATATTATATGACACATTAGCCCCATCACACATCCAGGCGACCTCGTCAAGCGCGGGAAGTGCGGCGGTTTCTGCTGAGAACCTCAAGCTGCGCAAATACGCCAACCTCAGTACAGGTTACGAATTTGCGCCGTTTGGGCCCACTCAGCCAAGCGTCTGGCCAAGGAGTTGTCCAAACGGCTAACGGAAAAGTCTGGAGACAGGAAAGCTGGCAATTATTTCTGCCAGCGTATTAGCTTAGCTATACAGAGGGGAAATGTTGCCAGTCTTCTTGGGACTATCACTGAGGGGTCGTCTCTAGAGGACATTATATATTTTTTATTAGGTTTGGTTTATATTTATTTTAATATTTACTTTTAAGTAGTTTTAATTTATATTGTAATTATTTTCTATTGTTTGTATATGTATGACAATAAAAGACGAAAATAATATTAAATAAATCTAATTATTATTTTTAAAAATATATATATCATTATAATCCATCCAACTTCGAAAAATAACCCACCCACAGAACGTTTACAGGCGGGTATATATTTATTATTTTATACTTTATTTGCTTCTTTATTATTATTGATTATTTTTTATATTTTTTTAGAGATAAATACATCATCATCATCATCAGCCTGTATCTCTCCACTGCTGGATGTAGGCCTCCCCTAAGGATCGCCACTTAACGCGATCTTTCGCTACCCTCATCCAACCCCCACCAGCGACCTTCTTTAGGTCATCTGTCCATCTGGCGGAGGGTCGTCCCACTCTGCGTCTTCCCGTACGTGGTCTCCACTCTAGAACCCGTTTGCCCCATCGATCGTCCGGCCCATTGCCACTTCAGCTTGCTAATTTTAAAAGCTATGTCAGTAACTTTCGTTCTCTGACGAATATTAACGTTTTACATTCTACATAGAGATAAATACAATATTTATATAAATTTATAAATATTTTTATTTTATATTTAGTTATAATTTTACCACTTTTAGTTAAAATACCTTTATATTATGTTAATTTATGATCACCTTCATTATTTTACCTCTGCTCACACACACACACACACACACACACACACAAACACACGAAGGTTGCAAACCCGACTTTATTTTATTTTTGTTTTCATTTGGTTTTATTTATTTTAATTTTTGTTTTAGTTTAGTTATACTCGTATTTTACTTTATGTTAAATTTTGACCTTATTTTTTTTTTATTGAGCTTAATTTAATTGATATAGAGATTTTAATCCAATATTTGATCCTATTCAAAGTGTAGCTTACCCTGACTACTATGATGCAGTGTATATTTGTTGATTTTATTTTTGTCCACAGGAAAAATCGAAAGAAAAGGAAATGCCGGTGGTGACAAAGTGTTGCGCGAGCGGTCAGAACTTGAGCACATCGCTCGCGAACGGTACACGAGTCTGCTCGCTAACCAGCCTGACCTTCCAGCCAATCTTCTTCCAAGCGAACGAGTCCTTCATGTGGGGCTATGACAGCAACGACTACCAAATTATGGTCGACAATCCTTGCAAATACGACAGGTCCATGAGCACATGTAACTAATTACTAAATATAAATACACGTATTTATATACTTAAGTAGACACATTTACATCTTATTCAATCTCATTTCATTTTATTCAATATTTTTTCATCCCTTTCAATCCTATTTCATCTTATTCAACCTTATTCAATATTTTTTCATCCCTTTCAATCCTATTTCATCTTATTCAACCTTATTCAATATTATTTCACCTCCTTTCATCTTGCCAACTGTTCGCTAACCAGCCTGACCTTCCAGCTAATATTTTTTGCACTAAACCAGTTCTTGAAGAAGGGCTATGATAGCAACGACCTACTAACTAATTTTAATAAACTAAAACAAAAAACCTAATTTAAATATAAATCGTATCCGCGCGGCATGGTGGCAAGAATGCTGGCCGCATTTCCTCGCTGAATCGCTATGCTGATTCTCTGGGCGAGGAAAGAACCAGCCCTCTTGTCCCCAGAACAGACAATTAGACGAGGGGTGATGTTTTTCAAAAATGTTTGAGCGCTTGGACCCCACGGGCCTAAAGTCGGAACTTAAAATTCCTGTATTCTTTTAGTTTTAGATAATGGTGTAATGATGATGGACGGATGACCCGAGGAAGATCCATCCCGGATGAGGGCGGCAGAAGTTCGTGCGATTTAATTAGTAGTAGTAGTATCCAGCAGTGGAGAGACACATGCTGATGATGATGACGATGATAGACATAATGACTCAAATTATTTCTTTTACAGATATCTTTTAGATCCAAAAGCCAACTTGGACGATGAGTTTTATTTACTCGTTAATGGCTCTCTATTTGTCCCCCGCCTCGAGCCGCCATTGCTGAATGCTAGTGAATTTTGTATGGAAACATTCTACAACGCCAGCTATCCTGCTGGACTAACGTTGCCCTTAGTCTGTTTCACTGCGCCTGTAGAGGATGATAAAACTTCTGTAATGCTTACTTTATACGCAATAGGTGAGTTTCTGACATATTGAGTTGACATACCAATTATAATAATAATTATTATTTCGATCGTAAGCTGACACGGCCCCCTTACAGCCACGAATTTACATTTATTGACATAAATATTGTAGTTATAATACAATTTTTATGTATATAATTTAGAGCTACGAATTAATTTATTAACTTGACATGTGTAATTTATTTTAGTCTATAAACTGGCACGGCCTTTTTACAGCCACGAATTAATTTTAACTACCTAGTTTTAAGCAAAAACTTGTTTATGGCAACAGTGTTTTAGTCGAAGATGATGGTATAGCTGATATGGTGGGTCCACCCATAGTAGCTGCTGATTATTTTATAATCTAAATAATAGTAAACTATGGAGAAAAAAATGTATTGACAATCCAAGTGTTGTTGTGGCAACCAAAGGAAATAAATGATTTGATTTGATAGCATAATAAGTAAATCCTAATATATAAAAATAAAGTCAGGTTTGTTAGAACACTTATAACTAGAGAACGGCTGGACAGATTTTCACGATTTTTGATTTGTTGGATTTGTCTCCGCCCTAAATAGCAGAATATCTATAAATAAAATTGGAAAATTGAAGAAAAATTTAATTTAAAAGACAAAACATTTTCACATACAAAAAAATCGTGGGTTATTGCTAACTATGGTTTACAAACATTCAATGACTGCTAGTTAATAATAAAATTTACTACTGAAGAATGGTAACTGTAAGGTTCTATTTTTGTTTTAGGATTAATAATATCAGTGCCATTTCTACTAGCTACCGCCGCAGTGTACACGTTTATCCGAGACCTAAGAGATACTCACGGAAAATCCTTAGCTATGCACACCATATGCTTAGCTGTAGCCTTCAGTTGCTTAGCAGCTACTCAACTTGCTGGAGACGAATTTCCAATTACTGTTTGCACTATTATGGGTAAGTCAGAAACATACGAAGGTTATTATTTTATCATTTATTTTACCAACTACTTCGGCCATGGCAGTGTGCCTTCGTCTCGAAGCCCGGACTGTATGGGACAATCAGCCAAGCGTCTGGCCATTTGGACAACTCGTCGCTGACGGAGAAATCTGGAGACAGAAAGGCTGACAGTCTGCCAACGTATAATTAATAATAATAACGTTTATTTCCTAGATCAATTTTACACAGTTAAATATAATGCAATTATTAAAACTAATATTAACAGTAAAAACTCAGTCAGTCAGTGGAGTCGTCCAGGTCCGGATGGCTAATGGGCCTGGGTTGGGGATGGGGACATTCCCCCGTTTTCCCCGACAGGATCTCAGCGGGTAACCACCTGCTGGTAGTTCATGCACTTTCGGTGCTGGGCGCCGTTACTAGTGTAACAGCGCCCGTGTGGCTCACGAACCCAGGGGGACTAGGTTCGACTACTTCAGCTCTCATCCAGAAGCACTTCTCTAGGAAGCGGTCTCCCGTTGGGGGGCCGAGCGCAAGATGGAGCGATATTCTGGAGATGCTTGAAGTGTCCGTTGTCAGCCCGATAGAACATACGTCTAGTCAGGCCGACAACAAACTCCTCAATAGTAGGCATTTCCAGATCTCGAGCTATGACGGAATTACGCACGAACCACGGCGCTCGGGAGACCACTCTGAGCGATATGTTCTGCTGACTTTGGATCTTGTCCCTATTGGTCTTCGCCAGAAGGTGAACCTAGTAAAAACTAAGAACTAAGTATATACATGTAAAATAAAATTAAAAAATAAATAAAACCAAAATCAAACATCCATACTGGGACTATGATAGTCTCTCCATAGTTGGTGCAGTGGACTACCCGGTCATGCACAGCTGATTAGCCGCGAGGTTACTACTAGACCATACCGCAGAATATATATTATTGTGTCTCAACCAAGAATCGAACCCGGTACCCCCGAGTTTAATTCCACGGACTTAACCGCTAGACAAAGGCAGTAGATTTTATATTATAAACTCTGAACCCAAAAATATTGTTTTTTTTTTTTTCAGCTTATCTTATTCAGTACTCCTTCGTGTCTTGTTTTTTCTGGTTAAACGTTATGTGCTTCGAAACACTACTGAATATCAAGTAAGTAATTTATTTTTGTTATGGATCCTACACACTATGGTTTTTACCACGCGGATATTGCTCGGGCACGCCGCCGGCATTTGCCTCAAAAACTGGTCCAAAGGCGCGTAGCATCATTTGATAATGGAACCATTAACGACATGCGCCCACCTAATGGTAAGTGGCGCGCAAGGTCCATAAATGTAAGCAACTAGAATCAGACAGTCATGACTGACATCAGTTTGTGCCGGCATGACTCGAGCTTGATCCCGAAACGTGTGGATACACTTAACTGGGTTTATAGGCACGAACGGTGGATACTTCCCCGCCCCAGCAAACTGGGCAAATTACCACCATCAATATCCGCCTACCTATTAATAATAATCATGAAATTTGTTTATTAAATTACATTCATAGTGTTAGTAACAGAAAACCTTATAAAACTATGTTAGTACTAACCTAATAATAAGTTTTATT
Source organism: Tinea semifulvella (assembly GCA_910589645.1). NCBI lineage: Eukaryota > Metazoa > Arthropoda > Insecta > Lepidoptera > Tineidae > Tinea > Tinea semifulvella. The sequence goes on from OU342624.1 coordinate 1,006,034, forward strand.
CACCATTTATCTAAGGCCAACTCCCCGCACATGCACGCAACAGCAACGAGACATGTACGGAGAGTTAAGGCTGTCAGCGACCATTCTAAGGATACTGTTGGCGCTGTCTCGCACCCGACCAAGCAGAGACCCACACTTCTTGCGCATTGTGGCATAGAAGCAATCTACTCTCGCCTCCGCAACCATATTTGATGCACTGCAGTAGCGCGGCAGCGCCATCAGTACCCTGAATGCATTATTATACTGCACGCGTAGCGCATTATATTGCCTTTGTGTAAAGAATGCCCACAGGCTGCTCGTGTAAAAGGATGTACAGCTAATTACGTCATGTGAGCAACGAGCAAACCTGCGAGCAATCATTTTGTATTATCAATTTAGCATTTAGCTGAAACTCTTTTTATACCTAACAGATATTGTATTAATTTCTTTCTACAAGTATTATTATTATTGACTAAAATGTTTATAAAAATAAAATAAAATACAAAGTCTAGAACATTTGTGTTCTAGGGGCTGTGATGAACGAATGATGAATGCGACATTAATTCGAAAAAATGAAAAATATCCTCGCTTTACTTTTTTTTTTTTTTTTTTTTTAATTAGTTTACAAACTGGTTACATTCTTAAAATTAACAAATAAAATTATACATAAGCATGAAATGAAAAAACAACACAAAATTATAAAAATGAAGACAATAAATATTAAATTTTGTACTATGACTATACTACTATTTAAAAAAATATATATATAAAAGCAAAACAAAATAACGGTAACATACATATAAAATTGGGCTGCTAAACCACTATAAAAGTGCTCTGATCATCACAAAACCGAGACTAATCCATACAAAAAAAAACTAATCTATTTTTTTCCAAATTTTTACATTTCCATTGTCGATATATAGGATGTCTCAACCGGAGCGCAGATTTGATTTTAAAGAAAAAAAAAATGATGTCTGGCACCAATTGTACACGTGCAAATGCAAATCTTTTACCAAAAAATCGTTGCATAGTGCTTCTGGAATTGTTTAATTATTTACCACGATGCCGAATGGAAGATCCTGTACTCTCTGCCACAAATTCCCTTGCTGAGGCTATATCGAGTGACCGACAAGAACGAGATCCATCAGCATAAATTTAGTCTAAAATTTTGTAATTAAAACCTCATGTGTTTTTATATAATTAAACATTGTTAGTTTGAATACTTCTCAATATTCTTAAATCGCGTGGTCTCCACGTGACAACTCTAAAAAAAAAACACCATATAGCTCGTATTAACAAAATGGCAGTAAATTTATACCGGCGCTCTTGTTGGAACACCCGTTATATATTTCCTATATAATTTTCTTGTTACAGACACCACCAAAACAGAAGAAGTATGCGCAAAAGATTTGCGTGGTACTGCGCATACGCAGTGGTATTACCATTGCTGCTACTGTTGATCACGATGTTCATGGAACTATCTCCAGCTGTACCCAACAGCTATCTCAAACCTAACTTCGGTATCAAAGGCTGCTGGTTTAAAAGTAAGACAAAAAAGAAGTAATCATTCTATTATTTCATATCATTCACATATACATACACTTACATAATAATAATTATAATTATTATTAATTAATAATATTTTACCTGTGCCCACCCATGCGCGTATACATAACACTACCTTTAACAATTGTTTCACAGTATGAGTATTAAAGAGTTTTCCTAAAACTATTCGGTCTATTGATTTAAAAACATGGGAAAGCTCTTTTATATGGCAGCTTGGTGCATACTATAGCCCTGGTCTGAATGTAATGCATTAGGTTTTGTCTAACTTGTTTTGTAAATTTATTAATATCGAACCAACAATGGACATAACATGCTGATGATGTTTTCCATGATGCGCTAGGTGATGATGATATTTTTTTAAAAAATAAATACAAAACTGTATAGTGCATTACCTTTACCATTGCTAAAAGAAATAAAATTACTTTTTCAAAATTTATGACAAAGACCTTCAGTCCACTGTCGCTGATGACGCCGCTCCAAAGAGAGGCGAAATATTTGGCAATAAAAATTTTTATAGCTTCAATTTATATATTTTACCAAGTAAGAAACACATCTAACACTTTATTTGTTGCAGATTACACTTACATAATGATGCGTAGATGGAATTTTTTAATATTGTCTCTTTTTTTATTCTTATGTTTATTTTTTAATAGTTTCAATTGTTAATAATCCGTTCATGCTATATGTTTAGTGAAAATAATGTTATTCCGTAATTGGCTAGGTGTTCGGTAATTTATTTATTTATTTATTATTTATATATTCCACAGCTGTATTTTACAAATAAATATTTACATTCAAATGCTTACCGAACACCTAGCCAATTACGGAATAACATTATTTTCACTAAACATATAGCATGAACGGATTATTAACAATTGAAACTATTAAAAAATAAACATAAGAATAAAAATAAAGAGACAATATTAACAAAAAATCCATCTACGCATCATTATGTAAGTGTATGTATATGTGAATGTGTATTGTCAGTGTAGGTGTGTGAAGATGTAAATTGTAAGTTTGAATGAGTGAAAATGTGTAGATTTCATTGCATTGTGCATATCTAATGTATTATTTACATAGAACTACACCTCCATCCTGCTCAGAATCCTTTCTCTGAATTGTAATCATTTGAATGTAAATATTTATTTGTAAAAGACAGCTGTGGAATAAGTAAATGAATAAATAAATAAAAAAAAGATATATGACTGTATCTCTTGCGGGGAGGACCTATCATGACGAGTGGCAAGGTCGTCGATGTCTCTAGCGTACTTACCACACTCGAGAAATATCACAAATCAATTATAATAACATTTTCCCCTCTGTATAGCAAGGCTAATATCCAATCCCAATATATCTGCCAGATATATATGTATATTTAGACCGCCTCCGTGGTCTAGTGGTAACACACGTTGCCGTGAACTCGGGAGGTTGTAGGTTCGATTCCCACCGGGGGCAAATTGTACATTGTATAATTTGTCTCAGTCTGGGTGTTTATATGTATATATTTAGAAAAAAAAAGTATAATATGTAGTTTATCAACCATCTAGTTTTAGTGTAGTTAAACACAAGCCTCGTAGCTTACCACGGAAACTAGATGGCGCTATGTGACCTGTCTGGAAATATTTATTATTTATTGTATTTTATTGTCATAATAGTATACCGATTCGGTGTCGCAGAAACCATTGGTCCGGATTAATAGTCGTTGCTCCACCAGTGCTTAGCACGAGCTATTGCTCAGAACTGTCAAAGTGACAGTTTTTACTTCAAAAATCTGTCACAGAGTCACACTTGTCAGTTCTGAGCAATGGCACGTGCTAAGCACTGTTGAGCAACGACTATTAATCCGGACCTTAGAGTACTCTGCCTACTTTTTTCTGTTCTTAATAAAACTGCGACACCGAAATACTTAAAGGATGATTTTGCCTATCTTTCTTCGTTTCACGATATATCTCTACGTTCCTCCACAACTCTCTTCTTTTTATCTAGCATAATTCCAGTTTCATTTCAAACTCGTTAGTCGTTGTCGCCACAAATTCGTGGAACAATTTGCCTCCTAGCATCAGGCAAACCACCAGATCACAATAAAAAAAATGGTCTATTCGCATTTGCTATCCCAATAAAGTTAGTAAGTATATTATAATGTATGTATGTAAGTTTATACGAGTACAAATATATGTATTAGTACGTAATCTTAATATATAAAACAATCGTATATAGTATTAATATATTGATAATGATGAAATGGATGAAACCTAAAATATTAAAACTGAAAAACACAGTTGACTCTAATCATCCAAGTAGCTATGTGTAGCATGCCGTGTACACTGCCCTTGGGTTGCAATTCCGACCTTATGAATTATTGTAAATTAGTGCTTGATATGTATTAATTGTAACCTGTTAGTGTACCTTAAATAATAAATAATAAATAAAGTCGAGTTTGTTAGAACACCTTTAACACGAGAACTGCTGAACCGATTTTTACATGGTTTTTGATTTGTTGGATTTGTCTCCGTCCCGAATTACATACTCACTAATAATAACATTGTAAAATTGTCGAAAAAATAAAATAAAAGAAAAAACATTTTCCCATACAAAATAATTGTGGTTTGTTGTGTTCTCTACTCCCGATGGATGATGAATGAGGTGATAGGGAAGGCAAAGGGTCTAGCCCATACAGCCAAGTCTGACGTAATATATCTTTCTTTTTAGTTAATGAATTACCCAAACACGTTGGGTAAAATATAGGAGTTCACAGTGCGGGAAAAGCGCAAAATGCAACTTGTACTCCATATTTAAAGTTCAATTTAGCGTGTTCCATAATTATTCACATTGTGGCACATTATTAAACAAAACAACACCACTTTTGACTAACAATATCCACGGTAAATTAATTTACAAAACAAAAATTTGCACTTGACATGTCCGCGCAAAATGGCGCCAAGGACTCTGGAAAATGTTCCTGGATTTCGTACCTGTCAAACAATGTTTGTTGTAAAATATTTTTTTTTGTATTGTATCTTATATTTGATCTCTTTGCTCAGATTACTTAACTTTTTTTTTCTTTCAGATGACAAAGCAGCGTTACCGTATTTTTATATTCCTGTAGCGTTAATATTAATATCAAATATAGTCATGTTTTTTCTCACTGCGAGAGTTATAAGTAAGTAAAAGATTCCACAAGTTATTAGTGAAACATGTTATTATTGTATATGTATACTGTGTGGAATTTGTTAAAGAGCAAATATTTTAATATTATAATCTAGAATAAAAATAAAGAATTACGTATTTTTTATTTTAATTATTCAGTAATAAAATTTTAAGTAACGGTGCAGAGATGTTATCCTAAAAATATCGCAACTCATACTCAGCCTAATCAAGTAGGTCGACGATCGCGCGAACTTTAACTTACGTAATTTTTTCTCTTTCTAATTTCGTTTCTCGGCTGTAGGCGAGATCAATTAAAAATAACACTTCTCAGTCTTTAGGTATCACTATGGATATCAAACGCGGCCTTATTTACCATGCAGTAGTGTTGTTTTTCGGATAAATAAAAAAGTTCTACTATGAAGCGTTTGAGAAATATTTGCTCTTTTGACAAATACACTCGGTATGTATAATATAAATTTATATAAATATTCCTTTTGTAGGATACGAGTTGGTGAACTCTAGTCAACAGGAATGGCAAGATTTTGGAAAATATATCGGTGAGGAGATCCCCGGATCTGACAGGAAAAAGCGGTTAAAAGTTTATAAGAAAATGTAAGTTGTTTTAGCAATTCTAATAGTATACAATATTGACCGCCTCCATGGTCTAGTGGTAACAAACGTTGCCGTGAACTCGGGAGGTCGTGGGTTCGATTCCCACCCCGGATTAAGTTGTACATTGTATAATTTGTCTCGGTCTGGGTGTTTATATGTATAATATGTATGTATTTACAAAAAAAAAGTATAATATGTAGTTTATCAACCATCTAGTTTCCGTAACACAAGCCTCGTAGCTTACCACGGAAACTAGATGGCGCTGTGTGACCTGTCAGGAAATATATTATTATTATTATATTAAAAATACAATTCCCCACTCCTATAACATGGAGTCCTTGAAGCAAAGTGTGTAAAAGCATCTTGTTAGACCGTCATAGTGGTAGAGACTGATGCCGGTCGTTAGTGACTGGCTTCAGTTGCTCCCATTCTTAGACCTCGCGTACCGCTTACCATGAGGTGGGCGCGATGACACATGTCGAATTCAGTAATAAAAAAACAAAATGACTGATTGTCTTAAGAATCATTTAGTTTTGTAAATACAGTTCCCTTTAACTGCCCCCGTGGTCTAGCGATTAAGTCCGTGGATTTAGACTCGGAGGTACCGGGTTCGATTCCTGGTCGGGACACAAAAATATTTATTAATGTAAATAAATACATTTAATTTATTTGTGTTATTTCTCGAGTTTGGTACGCTGGAGACATCGACGAGCTTGCCACTTGTCATGATTGGCCTATAGTAAAGGCTAAATGTGAATCCGCTTATTAATAAGCGTGGTTTCTGACCACCCCGAAAGGGAAACGGTCGTGATGATCTTTTAGTTCCCTTAAATTTGCTGTTTATTGTGATCTTTCAATATTTGATCCGTATAGACACTATTGGATAAGGGAATAATAAAGATCTGATTTACTTTCGTATAGTTATTCAAATCTCACTTATTTTATAAATGGTCATTTTAAGGACTAAGTTACAAATGAAGGCGAGAAGGTCCGAGATGCCCCCACAATAGTGGGTATTACTCCCAACCCCCCAACAAAAGATATTGACATCAAACTATCTAAAAATATGCAAAAATTAAATTATTTTTTCTACAAATTTTGTAGTTTGTACATAATAATACTCTGTCTTCAAAGAACATGCCAGAAGCGCTGCATGATCGTTTTAGAACGAAAAGCTGTCTCAAGCAGTTGTTGTGCTGAACACGTATGCCATTATGAGACAGTGAAAGCTAAACCTGTATATAACAATAATAATAGGCGGATTCACATTTAGCCAACTTTACTGCCGGCCAATCATGACAAGTGGCAAGCTCGTCGATGTCTCCAGCATACCAAACTCGAGAAATATCACAAATAAATTAAATATTAATTAAATGTATTTATTTACATTTATACATATTTTTGTGTCCCGACCAAGAATCGAAACCGGTACCTCCTAGTCTAAATCCACGGACTTAACCACTAGACCACGGTGGCAGTGAACGACAGACGCACGAATTAACTCTAATACTATTAGAATATGACACGGCCCTTTTACAGCTATGAATTTATGTTTAATTTGAATACTGCAGCATTGTATGGAATCCACACTATGACGTGTACATCAAGAGGATCGAGAGTGTTCAGAAGAGGTTTTTGTGGCATCTGACATTTAGTGTTAATAAGGGAAGAGAACTTTTACATTACAAAGATCGTTTAAAATACTTTAATTTATCCTCATTACAAGATCGAAGGCAATTGATGGATAGTATGTTTCTATATAAATTAATCAACGGTAAAGTCGACGCACCCCACCTACTGTGTCCCGTGTTCGTGTCTCTGTGCCGACCAGGCTGCCAAGGGTTGGCAAATATGATCTATTCATTCTACGACAATCTAAATCCAATTTGGGTTACCACTCATCACTGAACCGTACATGTCGTCAATACAACATATTTTCACGAAAAAATAATGACAGTCTAGACATATTTGCATGTTTTTAAGCACAATGTATTGTCACTGCAGCGGATCCTGGCTGGGACTGTAAACTGAACTGCTGTTTAACCAATTTTGATCCTTGGAATTGTGTTTCTTGATTGTATCATGTTCTTTTGTTTTTGTTTTTGCTTAGATTTACTTAGTTGTTGCTGTAATTGTGTTGTGTTTTTGTTTTCGCTACTCAAAGGCCCAATTAATGGATACAGTATAATAGCATGTGGTGGTTGCCTGTAATTGGTGCAGCATCTGTATTCTGTCTTAGTTGTAAGTAAAAATCGATGTATCTTTTGTTGCTGTCACTGTTGGCGACCCTAATAAATAAATAAATAAATAAATAAAAATAAATTGACATCATCTAAATAATAATAATCATATTATGATTATTATTATTTAGATGACACGGCCCTTTTACACCTATGAATTCATGTTTAATTGACATATCATTATTATTATTTAGTTGACACGGCCCTATTACAGCTATGAATTTATGTTTAATTGACATATCATTATTATTATTTAGATGACACGGCTCTTTAACAACTATAGATTTACGGAGGCAGTTCACGCTGTATAATTTGTTTTTTTTTTCCTATTTCTAATTATTACAACATTTATTTGTAGATTTCGTAAGTGCTTCTTGCTGTCTATCATAATGGGAATATCGTGGGTCTTTGAGGTGGTCTCCTGGGCGGCTGGAGCGGGATCTGCAGTGTTCTCTGTATGGTCTGTGTTCGACTTCCTAAACGCTATGCAGGGAGTTGTCATATTTGCCATATTCGTCTTACAAGAACCTGTGACATCAAGGAATGAGGTATGTAAAAATTACATGATATTTTTTTTTGGCTTCTTCATACAAATTGGCAATTTTTAAGTTAACAGTTTGTATGGAGAAGCAACATTTTTTTTGTCATTTCCGACATATAGTTTCTATCAATAGAATCACATATTAGTCCAAGGTAAGACCATACTATATATATATATATTATACTGGAACGTCAGTCATATGAACCTTGCGCTCATCTGATAGTAAGCAACGCGCAAGGTCCATGAATGTTAGCAACTTGAATCAGTCCCCAACACTATGCCGGCTTGACTGAGCATGACGGCAATTCGAGCCTGATCCAAAAACGTGTAGATATCAGCACGAACGGTGGATACTTCCCTGCCCCGGCAGACTTGGCAAATTACAACCATCAGTCCGCCTACCACCTATTTAGACACTAAGTTGACACAGCCCTTTTACAGCCACGAATTTAAACATATTTTTTATTATTTGACATTCTAATTTTATTTAGAACGTAAGGTAAAAATTAAACTTAATGTGAATTGGATCCTTTTTGCATAGCTTCGTCAAATTATTATTTGTTATTAAATGTGCACACCACTAATTTAAAATTATAGACGCCTTAATTTTTATATAATAAGGCTTATATAGTGTTTATAGATTGCTGGTTATTATTTTTCAGGCGTGTTTCTTGAATATACCTGTCTATTTAAGTCGCCTTTACCTCTATTACTGTACCGATTTTGATGTAATTAGGCAGAAATGATCCATGAAATTTAGAAATAGTATATAAGAAGTCAACATCTTTAATTGTGCGTACTAGAGGAATGCAAAAGTGTTAAATCATATTAACCGCTAGATCACGGAGGTGGTTTTACTAATTTATTGTTTACATATATTTTTTTGTCCACAGTTTTCGAAGCTGTTCCGATTGTGTAAAAGAAGAACCAACGGGTCTATAGTGAGTGATAGGACTAGTATAGAAATGAGTAACGGCAGAACTGATGCCGTGTGAGCATATGCATTGCTGTAGCAAATGCTGAGTGAACTTTTACCTATAACATATTAGGATAAATACCGTGCTAGTAAAACCAGATTAGAATTTTGTATAGCATCGCAGAAGCGCATTTACATTATAAAACTTGTGGAGACGCGGGTGAAGTCACGAACCTTTGACTTCGGGTATAGTTAGGAGATAAAACGAGTAAAGTGAGTACTCCTAAATGTACCTCTACTGGACACAATGTACCGGTCCATCTCGGGTACATTTAGATGGAACTATGTTGAAATGAAGCACTCCAAAATATACCCAAATATGAATTGCGACACTGCGTCCCGATTCATCTCGGGTACATTTAGATGGAACTATGTTGAAATGAAGCACTCCAAAATATACCCGATTATGAATTGCGACACTGCGTCCCGATTCATCTCGGGTACATTTAGATGGAACTATGTTGAAATGAAGCACTCCAAAATATACCCGATTATGAATTGCGACACTGCGTCCCGATTCATCTCGGGTACATTTAGATGGAACTATGTTGAAATGAAGCACTCCAAAATATACCCGATTATGAATTGCGACACTGCATCCCGATTCATCTCGGGTACATTTAGATGGAACTATGTTGAAATGAAGCACTCCAAAATATACCCGATTATGAATTGCGACACTGCGTCCCGATTCATCTCGGGTACATTTAGATGGAACTATGTTGAAATGAAGCACTCCAAAATATACCCGATTATGAATTGCGACACTGCGTCCCGATTCATCTCGGGTACATTTACGAGTAACTACATTAAAACGACAATTTTGAGATCGCCATATCTTTGATTCCGCTTGGAAATCTCGATTTGTACACTTAAAAGCTGCTCACTTCGGCATAATATCCAGAAAATAATAAATTTCGTAATAAAAATGCAAGTTTTCTATGCAACTGACAGTTATGTTAGGTACTAACTATCATGCGTCATCAATCGTGATAAAAAGTTAGTGATACACCCCATTGTGAACGAATTTTGGAAAGGGACCACGCGATTTGGTCTGTTTCGCCAAGTACTGAAACGCGATCATAGCGCCCGGAGTCGGGTATATTTTGGAGTTATAGGGACGGTAAGAAAGGGGTGTTAAAACTATACCTGCCCAAGACTATGGGGCGTCACCACAAGGTATTATATGAGTATTAATTATAGATTATTTTAATCATCATTTTTGCAACCGGCTGATAACGAATGCTCTGTTAACTATTTTTGATGGGATGGCAAAATTAATTCTGTGTGAGCATGGCAAAACGGATGCTTCGTGAGCATGTGTAAACTTGTGTATAGCACGTGACAAACGAAAAAACAATCGAGACTGATAAAATTACAGTATTAATGTAATAAAATAAGTGAATTAGGGGCTGGTATTTTAATAGCTACTTTTAATTATAGGGCTGAACACACAGACATACCTACAGCGGGTTTTTTTTGTGTGTTCTATTACAGTTAAAATTAATTAAGATATAGAGGTAAATGAAATATCAGCCCCATGATTATTGATATAGCTTTTTTTTTTTTTTTAATATTTAAATTACCTTTGTACCAGAAATTATGTTAATGATACACAGCGCTTAAAATTAAGTATTTGAGTTTGGATTTAACAAACGCGTGTTTTTTTTTTTATATTTAGGCCTATTTTTATTTTATTATTAGGCAGATAATAATTTTATTTTATTCCTTCGAATAAATATGCTATACTTCATGTTTCGTTTTAGGTAAAGTATCCTCACGACCGTTTACCTTTGGTGGTCAGAAACCACGCTTATAAAGAAGCGGATTCACATTTAGCCAACTTTACTATAAGCTAATCATGACAAGTGGCAAGCTTTTCGATGTCTCTAGTGTACCAAACTCGAAATTAAATGTTAATTAAATTTTAATAAATATTATTGTGTCTCAAACAGGAATCGAACTCGGTACCTCCGAGACTAAATCCACGGACTTAACCGCTAGACCACGGAGGCAGTTAATTATCAGTGTACAAAAAAAAAAGTTTTTTTTTAGGAAATTATACAGAGAACAGGATCATGACAGCCCCTAGAACACAGTGTCCTAGACCTCCGCTGTTGAAGATAGGCCGTTCGTGCCGATAAACCCAGTAAAGTGTATCCACACGTTTCGGGATCAGGCTCGAATTGCCGTCATGCCCAGTCAAGCCGGCATAGTGTTAGGATATGATGTCAGTCATGAGTGTCTGATTCCAGTTGCTAACATTACTGCACCTTTCGCGCCACTTACCATTGGGTGGAAACAAGGTCACATGTCGTGCTAGTATTTTTTCATTTTTATTTTTCTGTGACTCTTCCAAAGGTTAGCTGGTAGAGAATACCTTCATGGTAGTATGTACATCTTTTTATAAATTATATTTTGTGTGCTATAAAGGATTTTATTCTCCTCGCCAAGCCGTCTGGTCCTCGTGGCGAGTGTAGGCCAAATTCTCTAGATCAGGGTTGCACAGACTTATTAATACTAGGGGCCACTCGGCCAAATCATGAACTGATAGCGGGCCGGCCGCCAGAAGTAGGTATAGGTAGTTAAAGACAATAAAGAATTGATAAAAATTTATTAAAATTAAAAAAGAAATTATTAATTTGAAGCGTGGCACTGCATAGTGCTTACAATCTTTTTTATATTTGGCTCAAATTTACTTGTAGCAACACGTAAAACTGCTTCCAAACTTTCATTTGCAAGGCGGTTTCGATTTTTTGTTTTATTATTATTTAGTATTGAAAAAGTTTGTTCACATATATAGGTAGAACCAAATAAGCTGGCACATTTCAGAGCGTTTATGCGCAACTCTTCGTACATATTTTTATCAATGCAGCGGTAAAAGTTCAGCAAGTCTCCTTCGTTGAATTTGTTGCGTAAATCTTGGTCATTTTGAATGTCGATAATTTCTAACTGCATTGACTCTGGCGCATTTTCAACTGAAATAGTGAAAGGATTGCTGAATATGTCCAACAGAGGTTTCACTTTTTTAAACTCCGAAAATCTGTCTTCAAAAGATTGAATCAAAATATCTAGCTTTTCTACATAACTGAAATTAATCGCAGTTTTGTTGAATTTTTCAGCCATTTTCTTATAATTCGGAAAATGATTATAATTTCCAGAATTCAATTGTGATCTGAAAAGTGTCAGCTTACATTGAAAGGATGTTACATGAGCATAGAGCTGGGATATCAGTTGATTTTTGCCTTGAAGCCGTGTGTTCAAGACATTCAAATGATTTGTAATGTCAACTAAATAAGCTAAATCACACAACCAATCAGGATTTTTAAGTTCCGGGACATCCCTTTGCTTTTCCGCCAGAAATATTCCAATTTCTTCTATTAAATTTAGAAATCGTTCCAGTGTCAATCCACGACTTAGCCACCTTACTTCTGTATAATACAGTAAATCTCCGTATTCGCTTTCGATGTCATCAAGGAATTGTTTGAATTGTCTGTGATTGAGTCCTCGTGATTTTATGAAATTTACAGTCGAAACTACTACTTTCATTACATTTTGAAATTCATTTTTTTTAGAACAGAGGGCTTCCTGGTGTATAATGCAGTGAAACTGCATGAGATCTTCAGTGTTTATGTTTTTTTCTTGCAGGTGCTTTTTCAGCAAAGTAACTAGCCCGGAATTGATACCAATCATGGAAGGAGCACCGTCAGTCGCAACTCCCGATAACTTAGATAAGTCCAAATCAGTTTTTGAACACTCGTCCAAAAGTCCATTGAGTATATCAACTCCTTTGGTTTGACCTTTCAATGAACACATTCCTAATAACTCTTCGAAGACTTCAAAATCTTGAGTAACACCTCGTATGAATATGAGAAGTTGAGCTGTGGAACTAATATCAGTCGATTCGTCGAGTGCTAATGAAAAAAATTCCATGATCTTAGTTTTTTCAATTAATTGTTCCGCAATATTACCTGACAAGGACATAATTCGTCTTTGGATAGTCATACGATTCAGTTGAATTTTCTCAAACTTTTTTGCTGCTTCTGGACACATTTTCTTAGCGGCAATTTCCATGCATTCTTTTACAAAATCGCCATCATTGAAGGGGCGACTTCGCTTTGCTATCATTCGAGAAATTTCATAACTAACTTCTGTAGCCGTTTCTGAATCTTGAATGTGTTTTGTAAACATAGCTTGCTGACCAATAAGCTCCCGTTTTAAAGACAACATTTTTTGCTTTCTTAATTCGCCTGTAAACTTGGTAAAAGAAGGATGCTGCGTTTCATAGTGCCTTTTTACATTATAATCCTTTGCAATCGCAACAGAATTCTTGCAAATTAAACAAACGACTTTGTTATGCGACCATACAAAAAAGTATTTCTCAGTCCAAATTTCTTGAAACTGCCGATTTTCATCTTTAACCTTACGTTTTTTACTAGGTCCTGGCTTCTCCATGTTGCGTTCTAATCCTGGCTAGGATTAACACAGCACCTAAAAACAATTACAGTACCCACTTAAATTACCTATCCTTTTTTAAATTATCAAAAATAATTGATTAAATATTATTTCTCAGAAATTTTAAGATTTTTATACAGATTTTATCTGAAATAATGACGTAATTATTACAGTTAGAGAAATTCTTATAAAAATAGTAATTTCTTTGTTTATTTTAATATTTAGCCAACATTAAAGCTAAATTTGATTAAAATTGATTAAATAGGTAGGGAAACACTTATTAATAACAGAGTTTTACTTACGTTTTCACAACACAATTATACACGGCACTTGACGGGTTAACACTGCAACAGGAAATCTACGTTGAATGTGGATCAAAATATATGACACCGGCTAGTCGAGTTAAAATCTACACTAGAACTATTGCCTCCCAAAAACACTAATAAACTGCACTTATTCTCAATCACTTATTACTTCGCTTTGTATTTTCGCGCTTATTTCTTTCTGTTGTTGACACTTCACTCAAATGAAAAGCGAACTGTTCGGCCGCTGCGGTTAACGTGATTTTTATACCGCGCAAACGACTCTGGAAGCTTCGTGTAGATACGCGAGCAATCGGGAATACGGGACTATATCTATCTCGCTTGCTCACCGCGCTAGAAAATTCTTGATTTCTATAGCGAGCGATGTTACTTGACTTAGCAATTTTGGGCGCTAGATTCAAATTGCGCGCGCGCGAGTTTCACATTACTTTTCGAACATATTTTTTTTTTGTTTTATTCTGGAATAGAATTCAATATTTTTCGAATGCACGAGAGTATTATTTTTGCTGTCGGCGGGCCACCAGTATTCGACCCACGGGCCGCATGCGGCCCGCGGGCCGCGGTCTGTGCATCCATGCTCTAGATATATGTTCTGGAAGGCCCATCTCCAACAGTGGAGGTCTAGGACGGAAGAAAAGGATTTTATTATTATTATTTAAAAAAACACCAAAATACGGTCGTGATGATACTTTAAATTATTTTGTTTACGTGACTTTCATTGTATTGAATTTCATTACACATTGCGGTTGTTAGATCCAAATGACTATGATAATGTCCAAAGCGGTTTTGTAAAATGGACCTCTATTTCGGCTAAATATCTGTAATTAAGTTAATTGTTAATTGCTATCATTTTACATCATCAAACAATATGTTAGACATTTCAGTTGCGTTCGATTTTCATAGTAAATTGGATGTAGTTTAGTTCAAATTAATAATTGATATCAAACATAGAGATCAAATATAAAATAGAGTGGGATATTAGTTGTTATTTGAATACAAAATTTAATATATACCGCGTGTAATTTATTAAAGAGCTAACGTTATATAATGGAATCCGTTAACTATATATATCACGCTATTAAAGTTGATATTTGCACGGCCGCTGTCAAGGTCAAGGTCAAGGTGAGGCGCGGTGGTGTCTCGGATGTAAGATCGCGTTCCTTAAATCCTACGAAGGGCGGTTCAAACCTCTCCGGCATGTACCAATGAGAAATACACTTTTCTTACGTACATTTGTCTTAGATTTACAACACCACCGTTCCCGTGCCTCGGAGAGCACGTTAAGCCGTCGGTCCCGGTTCCACTAATACCAACTTATAGAATCGTTAATAAGTTGTCATTAAAAATTGACATCATATCCTCGCCAAGCCGTCTGGCCAGCGTGGCGAGTGTAGACCAAATTCTCCAGATATATGTTCTGGAAGGCCCATCTCCAGCAGTAGAGGTCTAGGACGCTGTGTTCTAGGGGCTGTAATGAAATGATGAATGTCAAGGTCAAGCGCTTATAGAGTTGAGAATTGAATAATATTTTGTAATTATGACGCAACATTTGACGTAAATAACGTTTGCGACTAACTAAGTATCAGTATGGAGCTACAGGTGTCAATGAAACAATGACAGAAGTCAACGTTCGCGCGATCGTCGACCTTTCGCTACCTACTTGATTAGACTGAGTATGAGTGGCGATATTTTTAGGATAACTTCTCTGCACCGTAACTTAAGATTTTATTACTGAATAATACAAATAAAAATATGTAGTTCTTTATTTTTATTCTAGATTATAATATAAAAGTATTTGCTCTTTAATAAATTACACGCAGTATAGGTATAATTTGAAAAGTAAAAACATTTTGTTTATTCATTGCTTTGTGTTTTAACTTGACCAAACTATAAAAAATTTGGTCAAAAAACTTAATTTAATTTACTTCAAAATGTTTCACTAATGCATTGGATGGTCGATATATTAATTTGATAGACTTGAAAATTTATTATGTTTAGGCAAGTCTTGTTTCAAGAGGTGTTATTTTTTATAAATATCACCATGGCAAGGTTACCATATTAGTTCTCATTGACAGTAAAAAGTTGCAGTGGTAAATTGTCCAGTGTGATGGGGCGGGGAAGTATCCACCGTTCGTGCCGATAAACCCAGTAAAGTGTATCCACACGTTTCGGGATCAGGCTCGAATTGTCGTCATGCCCAGTCTAGCTGGCATTTGGTCATTGATTCCTGTTGCTAATATTTATCGAACTTGCGAGCCACTTACCATTAAGTGGGTGCAAGATCTATGTCGTGCAAATATAAAAAAAAAGTGGCAGCCTTTTTGGCGGCAGAGCCTGGATAAATGCGTAATTTTTTTTTTTTAAAAAAAAGGGGATTTCATTCAGATAACCGACCGGTGAAGGTTCGTACTCGTATCTTACAGGATACAGAATTCACCATAACAAACCACTATTGTATTAAAGACCCTTATTTTATAATACATACGAATTAGTTTGTTGAATTGTAAAATGTCCATAATTGTAATTGTTTATAACGTAGAATAAGAAAAATGAATATTTTTTTAATTAATCACGTGACCAAGGTGTAGATTATTCTTTATAAAATAATAAATAATTTATATACAAAGAATATAGTATAAACCGCGTGTAATTGTCAAAATGGTAATATTTTTTTTTGCTTCAGTTGGTATGGTAGAATTTCTATTAGAAATAAATAAGGTCACTTATTTTTTAAAGAAAAAAATCATTATCCGAAAAACACAACACTACTGCATGGTGAATAATGCCGCGTCTGAAAATCGAGATATCCATCGTGATAAATACCTAAAGGCTTGGAGTGTTATTATTAATTAATCTCGCTCACAGCTGAGAGACGAAATACAGAGAGAAAGAATTACGTAAGTCGAACGTTTGCGCGATCGTTGACCTCTCGCTACCTACTTGATAAGGCTGAGTATGAGTTGCGATATTTTTAGGAAAACTTCTCTGCACCGTAACTAAAGTGTTTATTACTGAATAATAAAAAAAAAATACGTTAATTTTTATTCTAGATTTCAATATAAAAATATCGCCACTCGTACTGACCCTGATTAGGGTAAGGGTAGTAGGTAACAAGCGTTAACTTAGGTAATTGTTTCTCTCTCTATTTCGTCTCTCAGCTGTGAGCACGATCAATTAATAATAACATCTACAGCCGGTTGCTGAAAGCATGATTAAAGTTATTTATGATCAATATTTTGATATATTTCACTTTGGGTATTTAAGGCAATGATATTGTGATTTTCAGTAGTGTTTTGTTTTTTCAGATATAGATTTTTATCTTTAAAAAAAAATACCTTTTTTTATTTGACATAGAGATTCTACCAATAACACCTAAAGCATAAAAAAAAATGCACTTTATTATTTGACCTACTAGGTTTTAAAATATGGCAGCCAACATGAGGTATAAATAGTTAATACTATAGAGGCATAGAATTAAGAGTTGAAAATAAAATTCCTGTAAACAAACTAGTCAAAATGATTGAAATAAGTTTTGTTATATGCATAAATATATATTTTTAAATTTAATTTATTGTTAGATATTTTAATTAACTATTAATTTAGTCAGTATTTAAATAGGTTGTAAATAATAAAAAAAAAACTAATATTTTTTTACTAAGATACACTATCTATTTAGGATTATTGTTGATTTTATTTCTAAAAATAAATAAATGAGTTTTTTTTATTTAAATCAGTTTATATTTTTAACCTCTTTTATTATCGGATAAATTTCGGCCGCAGATGAAAAAAAAACCTATTCATCCCAGCATGCATGTAAGTTTGCCGTCGTATTTTAATATATATCTTTTAAATATCCAAACAATTTCTATTCCTTTTCGCCTGTTTTCCGTTCTGTGATTTAAGTACAGTCTACGACAAAATTGCGAAAAATTAATGTGTTTTTTTAATTTATTTTTATGTGTATGTAATTGTCATAAGAGCAAATATTTTTTTAGGCTTTAGGTGTCATTAGGCTGTGAAGTGTTATTATTAATTGACATCGCCCACAGCCGAGACACGAAATAGAGAGAGAAAGAATTACGTAAGTTAACGTTCGCGTGATCGTCGGCCTACTTGATTAGTCTCTGTATGAGTGTCGATATTTTTAAGGAAAACTTCTCCGCACTGTAATTTAAGATTTTATTTCTGAATAAATAAATTAAAAAATACGTTATTCTTTATTTTATATATATATATATATAAACTATTTTATAGTTTGGCAGAATAATGTTATATTTAAATGTTATGATATAAGGAAAAAAAAAAAAGTACTGGAGTACCAAAACTGTGAAAGAGAACTATACTTATTACATTTTCAAAATACAATTAAACCATAAAAGAAAAGTAAAAATCACATTTAAGTCTATTCTATCGAATACTTAATTAGCACACGGACTCTGCTCCTATACACTGACTTAAAGCAAGCAAATATGTCCACGTCAACCAAGCAATCATTGTATAGTTTTACTGCACGTCTTAAAAAGGTGTTTTTTTGCATAATTTGTTCTGTTAAAGGAGGAAATGAACAAGTCTTTAGAACGTGAGGTAAGTCGATAATATAAAAATATTTGCTCTTAATTAAATTCCATGTAGTAAATAGACATCGTGATTGCCTGCTTATCATGATAGGCCTAGTTGACTAAACGTGAACGCATCATTCGTGACATTCGACTATAACACCTTCTTCTTACGGTGCCATCTCCTATCGGACGTCGGCTATCATTAAGGCGATTTTGATTTTGTTGGCCGCTGTCCGGAACAAGGATCTGGTGCTCATCCCGAACCACTCCCTGAGGTTCTTGAGCCAAGAAGTGCGTCTACACCCCGGTCTTCTGGAGCCTTGTATCTTGCCTTGCATGACGAGCTGCAGCAAGCTATACTTTTTATTGCGCATGATGTGTTCCTTCGCTTTACCATTTTCAATAGTTCAACGCCTTTGTTCATTCTCTGCAAGACAGTTTCGTTTCTTACTCTGTCCTTCCATGATATCTTCAACATTCTCCTGTATATCCACATTTCAAAAGCTTCTAACTTCTTCGATAACACCAACAAGTTCAAATTTTAATTAAAACATATATATTTTAATTTGTAAAAATTTAGGCGTTCTCATGACAATAATAATTAGTATGAATAGTAAGGATAAAATTTCAAACTTGTTACGCTTTGAATCTACAACGTTTTTTTTTTAATAATGGCGTCGGTTTCTATGTGTAAGTTTTAGGCTGCAGCCCTATTCTGTTACTTAGTCGCAAACGTTATTAGTCGGCTTCGTTATTTAGGTCAAAGCTTGCGTCATAATTACAAAATATTCAATTCTCAACTCTATAAGCGCTCGACCTTGACAGCGACCGTGCAAATATCAACTTTAATAGCGTGATATATATATAGTTAACGGATTCCATTATATAACGTTTGTGCATAAGTAACAGAATAGGGCTGCTGGATTCCATAGTCCATTATAGTAAAGCGACGCGAACTAATTATAAATCTGTCAAAAATCATATAATATGCAATCCAACTAAGAATGGGATGGACCTTGTCAATTCGCTTGTCTTACAGCCGGTATCTCGAGTTTCATAGCTAATCTACGAACATATTTTACAACAGTTTTTCTTAGTATATATATATTTTATTTATTTATTTAAAAAACTTTATTGCACAAAGTACAAAGGCGGACTTAATGCCCGAAGACATTCTCTGACAGCCAAACCTTAGGGACAAATTTGAACAATTATAGATGCAATCATAGAAATAATAATAATACTATAATTATAAAAGTTAATTTAATAGGATTGATATATACTTACATTATATATCTTTATATATATCATAATATCAATACACTACATACTAATAATACACATTATTATACATATATACTACTTACTAACGCTGTCAGGAGCTATTTATGAAGTGTGAATACACCAGTTTTTTAAAAGATGACCTGGTAGTTGCTTGCCGTATGATGACAGGAAGATCGTTCCATAAATTAGTAGCAACTACTACGAAAGAGTTGGAGACAAATGCAGTGTGATGTAAGGGAACAGATAGAAGGGATTACTTAAGATTTAAGCCGGGAAACCGATAGTTTAAACTGCTAGGAACACAAACACAGACCCAGGGAACACCACACTTATAATAGTTTAGTTTATTAGCATTTTATTAAATTATTCAAAAAAGGCGGTGCGGGATTCACAACTTGTCGATTCAGCGAGTCGACGAACACTAATGGCGTTCTTCGGCGGCTCTCGGTCGTCTTCGTGAGTATGAGGGAAAAGGGTATAGCGGAGCGGATAGGAGAAAGAGCGAGAAGGGAATAGGGAAATAGAACATTCTAGATTATTATTATTACCAAATTGGTAAGCGTGTATGGAGTTGACACTTCGAATGCATTAAGCGGTAAATTTAAATTCCATCCTACGAATTTATAGGTTTGGCCAAACCAACGTTTCTTTTTAATTATTTCTTAAATTATGTTTGTGAAATGTATTGCTTACAAAACCTGTAATTTTTTACTTAAGTAATAATTAAGTACCAAAAATACGTTCGAGAAACTGGCTGTTAGTCGCAAAAGGTTCCAATCCTAAATCCCATTCCAATAACACAATATCAAATTACAATAGATCGCAATTTCGCTTGAACAGTTTTAATTCACTGTGACAAGGTTCATCCCATTCTTAGTTGGATCGCATTATATTTTTAGATATGATCGAACGTATCGGCAATTATAAAAAAAAAAATTTTTGCTCTGTTGTGTGTATTTACAGTGTAAACTCTATATAACGACACTGAATGGACTGTGCATTTTATGGTGTTATAGAGAGTTGTCGTTAAATGGAGAGAAGAAAAATCAGAATTGGAAGACAAGCTAAACCAATTGATTTCGACGCTTTAGGAAGTTTGTCGTTAAATCAAGTGACGTTACATGGAGTTTACACTGTATATATATATATATGAATAATGAAATCTATATATAAAAAAAATATTTTTGTTGTAAGGTAACTAATTATCGACCCCTTTAAAATAGAGTATTTTATAATATACATACTGTTTTTTTTAATAAGATTTTGAAATGCCTCGATAATAGGTGCCTATTTTGGAGGGGTGTATAATACGAGTGTAATTAGGTGTAAAATTAAATAATAAAATTGTGATGTATTACGAATAGGTACTTATAGTTATTTTGTATTTTTTACGTTTAAAGGTTTTTTGAAATAACTTCATATAAAGTACAGATTAATTAATCATAATGCCTTTACAGATAAATTAGGAGGGTATAACGCCTTTGCTTCCCTTTCAAAGAGTTTTCAAAAATTCGGATAAATATTATGATCTCACAGACAAATTTATTCAGGTACGGGTTCAAGACTCAGCTTTACGCAGTGGAAGTTGGTGCGAGAGGAGTTCCAGCAAAATCTTTTCACCACTTAGTGAAGTGAGCCTAAGCAGGTCTGCCGTTGATACTCATAAATGAAAAGAGCTCCCGAATCGACATTAACGGAATCATACAGTATTTCTTTGGGTAGCGAGAGGACTAGAATGGTGGATGGTGAGCGTCTTATTGCGCAATATACAAAAAAAATGAGCCTATTGTCGGTCGCAAGCCAGATACAGCATTCTTCTCATCTCTTACCCACATACGATGGATCCGGCACCCGCACGGTAAATCTATAGAATGCTTAGATGTCTCCTCTCTTTATCATATAATTGTAAAATAGAAGAGAATCGTTATTAATGTTTTTGCTAATTGTATCTGTCTAAAATTAGGTATATAAAAGTGAAAATATTACTAAAATAAATAATAAAATATATCTAATTTTAAATAGAGACAAATAGCAAATACATTTATAACGATTAAAGGGTTGGTATGAAGGAAAGCATAGGGACAAAAATAAGGAAAGCCATGCTACGATGGTTGATGAGCGATGAAAGTTCGTCAACCAGATATATAATGCAAAAGTTGTGGGTGAAAGAGGCCCTGGCAGACCGAGACTCACATATCACGATCAAATAAATAAAACACTTACTGAAGGTGCATTAAAAAGTCTTCGTAACCAAAGGGCATGTATGAAGAGGTTAATGCATATCGACGAAGCGAAAGAGGTATGTCGTGATCGTGACAAATGGCGCTCAATCGTCTCTGCCTACCCCGCAAGGGATCTGGCGTGAAGATATGTATGTATTACTGTTGCAAAACTATTTTTTTTTTATAATGCCCGTAATTTTATTCCCTAGAAAGTTAATAGACTACATTTATCAAAAGGATATACTTGAATAATCTTTAAAAATGCTGTATCACTTAAAGAAATAAATAAATTAATAAACCGATTTATTGTGATTAGCTTGACTGTACTTTTTATGAAGATATTTCAAGGCATTAATTTATTTATTGTTTTGTTAACTTTATATTTATAAATCGTAAAGGTGCATTCGAAGCATCACTGTTAATGGCTATTCAGATACCCTTCGCTAAATCAGGGCTAGCTAAATTTCTACATAGCAAACGTTTTGTAATTTCATGCAAAAATCACACGAGGAATTTTAAAATAAAGTATAGTGTTATTGTTAGAGAGAGAGACAGATAGGGTGAACACCCGGATGACTAATAGGCCTAGGTTAGGTTAGTTCCCCCGTTTTCCCCGACAGGATCTCGGCTGGTAACCACCCGCTGTTAATGGTGTAAAGGCGTGTGACTCACGAACCCAGGAGGTACTTGAAGTGTCCGTTGTCTGCATCTCCAGATCTGTTATGACGGATTTACCACGGCGCTCGGGAGACCACTCTGAGCGATATGTTCCGCTGACTTTGAATCTTGTGCCTGTTGGTCTTGGCCAGAGGTGCCAGGCAGACAGCATAGGTGAGATAGAAGTGGAGGAACAACTTGTAGATCCGGAGTAATCCGAAACTTCAACCTGAGCGGCAAGCTGGAATTTATAACATGACTACCATGGCCGGCCTGATTAACTGCGTGGCAGGCAATTTTACCCATTGTTAACGTCCTGTGATACAGCCCAGGTATTTGACGGTGGGAGTCCACTCAATGTTCTGCCCCCGAAACTGCAGTGGTGGAGGCAGCCGTCCGGATGGACATACGCAACTTGTCCAATGTTGTCACAGCGTGGACTCTTAATAAAGTTTTTTCTATTCCTCGTATGATTATTAGGACAGATTGAACTAACCCTGGATTAGCGTAACGTCTATGATTAGCTCTGTTAATGTTTAAAGCGAGTTTAATGTAAAAACGTGAATATTTTTGCGAAACATGACCTTAAATAAACGGCTTTATATATTTTTTATGCATTTTTATTTAATTTATAATCATCACACTACCTAGAAAAGAGTCCTAGAACGCCACTGCTGGAGAAGAAACTTTAAGAACATGATTACGACCCCTAGAAGACAGTTTGTAACCTCCACTGCTTGAGATTGACCTTCCAGAACATAATTACAGCCCCTAGAACACAGTCCTAAAACTCCACTTCTGAAAATAGACCTTCTAGAGCACCATCACAGCCCTTAGAACTTCCGCTAATTTAAGAACAATAAATTGAACGTGTTCGGCAGAGGTCCCAGGCCCCCACAGCATCACCCGATCACGGACATAACGCATGTGCCAGCCATCCCCCAACCAGGCCCTTAGAGTGCGGAGCGGGACCCGACACACGTGCCACCACTGCAATTACCTTTTAAGGAAGGGACGACCACGGGACACGCCACACCATAAGAACCTGAACACTAACAACGACCTTCGAGACACACAGACATCAACATAACAATTGCCTCCTATGTACCCAAATATCGCCGTGCAATTCCACTAACAAACTTATACATTAGTTAATAAAATAATAAATACATAACAGTGACTAAATGTTTCATCAAAAATATAACATAACCTTTAAGTAAATTAAAGTAAAGTATCATCACGACCGTTTCCCTTTCGGGGTGGTCAGAAACCACGCTTATAAATAAGCACATTCACATTTAGCCAACTTTACTATAGACCAATCATGACAAGTGGCAAGCTCGTCGATGTCTCCAGCGTACCAAACTCGAGAAATATCACAAATAAATTAAATATTAATTAAATGTATTTATTTACATTAATACATATTTTTGCGTCCCGACCAGGAATCGAACCCGGTACCTCCGAGTCTAAATCCACGGACTTAACCGCTAGACCACGGAGGCAGTTAATAACCTTTAAGGTAAATTAAAAATAAAAATACCTTAGCTTTCGCAGATCTGCCCATCTACTTGTCCATTTGTATGGTATCCTGAACAATCCTCGTGCACCTCCTTACCTCAAAACTCGATTTGAGTTCATGTACGATACGCACAACCTCGCTCTTCGTTCTGCTTTCAACAATCAACTCAAATCCACTCTTCTAGCAGATATTTAGATGTCTTCACTGTGTCTGCAGCCCGCAATATGTTCATAATACTTGCATGTAGTTTATGTAATTGCTTGGTATGTAGTGTATTTATAAATTAGACTATTATTATTAGATTGTTGCACCGTGCCCATAACCTTCACCATTCTAAAGGTTAGTTGTCAGAGAATGCCTCCTCCTCCTTGCGTCGTGTTTCCTCATTGATGAGGGTCGTGACCCGTGAATTGGTGTACGTTTTGATAATAGCACGCCACCCGTTCCTGTCTTCGGCGGCATGCACAGCATCATGGACGCTAGTGTTGGTGGTGGAGCGGATTTGGTCGAACCATCGTACCGGCCTCTCGGTCTCTTTCCTTCCACCTTGCCAGTAACAAAAAGTTTCTCCAGGTTATCCCCTCCTTTTCTGGCAATGTGTCCGAAGTACTGGAGTATCCGACGAAGGCATATGGTGGATAGCCTAGTTGGTGTATTTTCTATGGGGGTGTGAAGGAGTGAGCAAAGAGGTACCTTCGATAGTCGTCTGTCAGGTCAGCGCGATGCAGCAGCTTCTTCCAGAGATCACTGATGGTCACTAGGCCTTCACAATACACCAAGTCTAACGCGGATGCGGTTGAAAGAATTGCTTAAAACGCGAATTACGGAATAAAACGGTTTTAGCGCGGCGGGCGTGCGTCTGCGTGCACAGTGGACACAAGACTGTGCGTGCGGCGTGCGGTGGATCCTCTCGCTCAGGCGCAGGTGTGGGAAAGGGATGGATAATACATATAATTGGAAGTATATAAATGGACATACATACATAAATACATAGTGGCCAAGCCATCCCCCCGGCCTTGATATGTTATCAAAAGAACGAGAGAAAAAAGAATAGCGGTAAAATAAGAGGTGCGGTTTGTAAAAGTAAAATGCGGTTTGTAAAAGTAATTTTACTTTGTAAAGTAAAACTAAAATGAGGTACAGTAACATAAACTTATTCTAATGTAATAAACTAAAGATATCGAGGTAAGTATAACACAAAATAAATATAAAATAAAATTCATTGTGCCGGCAAAGGACACAAACGGACCACAGGGCGTCGGTAGATGCCTGTGCGCGTTTTAACGTCTACAACTCTGGCGACCCCATCAGACCCTAAATACGTTCGTTCTATTACACCGAGAGGCCAATGGAGCGGAGGAGAATTGTCTTCTTTTATAAGGACCACTGTACCTGGTTTAATATTCTCTGACGAACAGTACCATTTCTGTCTGGGAAGTAATGAATTTAAATATTCCAATCGCCAGCGTTGCCAGTAGGACTGGACCAGCTTATCTAAGAGGTGAAATCGTTCGAGACGATGAGCGGGTTGATCAGTAAGATCTTGACTTGGAAGCCATTTTAGGGGTGTGGAACAGAGAAAATGAGCGGGCGTCAAAGCGAGGGGCTCGGATGGATCCGAACTGAGGACACATAGTGGTCGGCTATTTAACAAAGCCTCCACTTGTATGAGGACAGTATTTATTTCCTCGTATGTGAGGATTTGAGAGCCGATTACGCGAAACAGATGTAGTTTAACACTCCTGACGGCGGTTTCCCAAATACCTCCCATATGGGGACTGTAAGGCGGATTATTTTTAAATGTTATTTTAGATTGCATAAGTTCATAGGCAAGAATTTCGTTGTGCTTTGAAGAAGCGACAAGATTGTATAATTCGTTAAATTTACGTTTAGCGGCTACAAAATTTGTACCCTGGTCGGAATGTATAACAGACACGGGGCCGCGACGACTAATGAACCTTTTAAAAGCGTTAAGGAACATTTCAGTAGAAAGGTCCGAAACAAGTTCTATATGTATGGCTTTGACAGCTAGACATATAAAAATACAAATGTATGCTTTTTGCGATTTAATGCCTCTGCGTTTGGACGTAGTGACATAAATCGGTCCGGCATAGTCTACGCCGGTTTCTACAAAACATTTAGTTTGAGGAGTTACTCTGAAAGCGGGTTGCTGTCCCATCAGCGGGCAGAGAGGTCGAGGTTTATTGCGAAAGCAAGTATTACAAGAATGTATTATTTTGCGAACAACTTTACGAGCGTTAACAATCCAAAATCGTTGCCTTAAAATGGCTAAAACTAAGTTTGGACCTGTATGTAAATTATAATTATGATAATGAGCGATAAGGAGATGCACTATTGCATCTTTAGCGGGTAAAATAAGAGGGTGCTTCTGACCGTAACTAAGGTCAGAATTGCGTAACCTGCCTCCTACACGAAGCAGGCCATTGTCCAGAAATGGACTGAGTTTGCGGAGAGATTGCGAACAATTTTTATTAGATTTTAAAGCGGAAATATCGTTTAAATAATGTGAGGTTTGAATACAATTAATAATTGAGTATTCAGCGGTTTCAATATCTGAGGTAGTAATGGGACCACGCGAGGTCAATTTCTTAACGAAACGGAGAATATAAATTACAGTATGTAAAAACTTTAACCAAGAAGATACGCGGACACATATTGAATAATAAATATGCTCCTCGGTGGGAACAGAGGCTAACACAACAGGAGTATTTTTTATTTCAGGCAAGGAATCTAAATTATTATTTGTAAATTTTGTAAGCGGCCATTCCGATAAAGGAAGTGAACACCATGAGGGACCCTTAAACCAGAAATCATTTTTAATTAATTTAGCGGGAGTCGTCGGACGAGAGAGAATATCGCTTGGATTATCGACACCAGCGATGTGATACCAATGCGATTGAGGTAAGTTAGACTGAATTAAAGACACGCGGTTACTAACAAAAGTTTGCCACCTATAAGGTTCTGAATGAATCCATGATAAGGTGACCGTGGAGTCGGAAAAAGCAAGTATTTGATTAATATTGCATCTCCGGGAAATATTATCTTTAACAACAACTATTAATTTGGATAGCAGATAAGCTGCACACAATTCGAGGCGGGCTAATGACAGTTTTTTAAGCGGGGAAAGTTTGGATTTAGAACATAAAAGAGAGCATTGACCAGGCGAGTCTGGACCGGAAGAGACGTGAATATAAATGGCGGCTCCATAACATTTCTCACTGGCATCAGAAAAACCCAGCAGAGTGATGTGTGAGTTTTCCAGAATACCAATATGTCTGGGTATTTTAATATGTTCAAGCATCTGTAATTGCGATCGAAACTGAGTCCAGGACTTGGCAATCAGGAGCGGGATCATCCCAACCTAAACCTGACTTCCAGCACTCCTGTACTAGTAGCTTCATGAACGCCACAACGGGTCCAATGAGCCCGATGGGGTCATAATAGCGCGCGGTGTGAGAAAGAATACTTCGTTTCGTACATACAGAGGCGGAGTCCGATTTAATTTGGAATGAGAAAGTATCTTCATGCGGGGACCACTGAAGACCAACTACTTTGGTTATATTACTTTCATCGAAATTAATATTCTGAGGGTTATGTTCTGGCGGGGAAATGTATTCCAATAAATTAGTCGAATTAGAGATCCACTTAGTTAGCTTGAAACCTCCTGACAAAAACATGCCAACCAGTTGTGAATAAACAGGCTTAGCAATGTCTAAAGATGAAAAACTATTTATATAATCATCCATATACATGGCTCCTGGCATGTACTTAGCACCGAGAGGATAATTATTTTTTTCATCTTCAACTAATTGTTGAACTACGCGGAGAGCTAAGCCTTAGTACCGAACGACACTCGATTGAACTGGTAAGTCGCAATCGGTTCAGTAGTTTTAAATCTAAAAAATATTCTTTGGAATTTGCGGTGTTGATTATCTAAATTTATCTGGAAATACATTTTTTCTATATCGCCTAATAAAGCGATAGGAAAAATTCTTAAGTTAATTAAAATATCAAAAATGTTAGATTGTAAGTTAGGCCCATTATGCAATATATCATTTAATGATACGCCACTGCTAGATTTGCAGCTGGCATCTAAAACTATGCGTATTTTAGAGGTTGTCTTATCGGGACGATAGACGGCGTGATGAGGTATGTAAAAGTTATTTAAAGTATCGTGCGGGTTCTGAACGAGAGATAAAAATCCTTTATTTATGTATTCGTTAATAGTTTCATTATATTTAATTCGAATTTGAGGGTACTTATTAAATTTATTTTCAAGATAAGAGAAACGCTTCAAAGCGACACGCGATGAGTCACCGAGTTGCGACGGGCAATCTTTGAAGGGTAAAGACACCGAATACCGGCCACTCGCGTCGCGGCTGTGAGAATTAATAAAAAGATTTTCACATTCCTTTTCTGCAGAGCTTAACTGAGGTTTTAATTGTATATTTTCAACTTCCCAAAATTGTTTAACTATAGATTCTAAGTTATCATCTACAATTGCACATAATGAATTATTAATTTCATTGTAATTAAATCGAGAATATTGAGCGGCGGGGCTACTGCCCATAACGACATAGCCAAGAGTGGTTTCGACACCAACGGTGTTACTAGAGGACGACATAATGCGGTTTTGACCCAATAAATAGGGAAATAATTCTGTACCAATAATAGCATCAATTTGGCTAGGAATATGATAACTATCATCTGCCATAGGGGCGTTACAGAAATGCGAGAGGTTATTTATATTTAACATTGCGACTGGTAAGTCGTCAGTAATTTTATCCAATACCAATGCCTGAATAACATAGGTAAATTGGGAATTATATTTAGATTGGAAAACAAACTGAGTTCGGCCCTTAGTAGGTCGTACGGATAAACCTATCCCCTTAACTGAGGACGGTTGGTTAGCTATGGGGACTCCAATACGTCTACAACACGATTCCGTTATAAAATTGCCCATAGAACAACTATCTAACAGAATACGTATTACACAGGGATTGCCGAGAGCATTGAAAACAATAACCTGAGCAGTAGGTAAAACTCGAACGTTATTATTAACATTTTGTATACAATTAGAAGCTAATAAACTTAATTGATTACTTTGTTGCGGGGAAATATTAGGGTGTCCATTACTGGAGCATTCACCTAACGAAGTTATCGCGACGGTAGGCGAGGCGAGGGGCGCCGGCGGCGGCGGTGGGGGAGCGGGAGGCGCGTGCGCCGAGATAATATTTTCAGCTTTAGAACGAAACTGGCTTTTATTTGTTAACAAATTACATAACAAAGAATGATGTTTCTTGTAACACTTATTGCATTTAAATTGCGATTTACAATTAACTGTCATATGGAAACCTAAACAGTTAGCACAAAACGAATGTTCATCGACAATTTGTTTACGTTCGACAACTGAACTATTTAAAAATACTTGGCATTTAAATAGTGCATGGCGGTTAAAGTTGCATACAACACACTTATTATTAAAGGTACTGTTGTCGCTTATCACAAAGGAATGAGGTTTAGAAGTAGAGGGAGTGTTTTTATTTACTGTAACAGTATTTTGAGGTTTAGTTTTATTAGTACGGGAAATAATCTTGGATTGTTCGCGAATAAATTGTTCTAATTTTGTAAAAGTCGGCAACTCTGAATTACGGAAATTTTGTTCGAAAAAGTATACCGTTTCTTTATCCAATTTGGACAATGCAATGTGCGTTAATAAAAAATCTGCTAAATCTGGAATGTTTAAAGATTTTAGAGCGGCTACAGAAGTGCAGAACTTGTCGCAAAAGGCATCCAAATGCGGCGGGAGAAGCGGTGTTAAAAGGTCGAAATCCTAATAATTGTTCAATGTAATGCGTTGACAAAAATCGTACATCTTCATATCGATTAACGAACGCATTCCATATGATGAGGTAGTTTTCACCTGTGGCGGGAATTCCCGAACAGATATTTAATGCCTTTCCAGATAGCTTTGGCATTAAATATTGTATTTTTTGAGTGTGAGAAAGTTGCGTATTTTCATGAATAATTGATTTGAAATTCTGATAAAATACAGGCCAATGAGTGGGGTCGCCAGAGAACGAGGCTAACTCCAGCTTGGGTATTTTTATTATAGACGAGGTACTTTCTTGAGAAATGACAGGTTTTTGTTTTGAACTTTTGTTCTCGCGAAGTTCGCGTTCGACATATTTAACTTGGCAGTAAAGTTCGTTAAAAGATTCTACGACATTAAAATTCGGTTTAAACTCTTCACTTTCTTTACACTTTTCAATATTAAGCTGTTCTGTAACATCATTAATTGTAGTCTTGACATCATCTAAGTTTTCAGTAGAAACCAAAAATGATTTGCGGCTATTTATACTATCGTTGACCTTTAGACTTAGGTCGTAACATTTTTGCATCCATCTAAACAAACTTTGTTGTTTCGCTTCTAATACCACAATTCTTTTCTCGGACATTATTATGAATTAAGACTATTATCAATTGAACATCGAAAAAAGTACGTAAAAGAATTTAGAAAAAAAAGCAAAGAAAAAATTGTTTATCGTGAAGCGATTTTGAATGGCTTTGCGCGATAAATATAAATAGGTAAATATATATAATACGAGGTAAATATGAGGTAAATTTGAGGTAAAATATGCGGTAAGAATATGTATGGAAAAATAAACTAAAAATGTGCGGGAGTGGACACGTGCTTACGTGACCCACAGAGGTTTGTACAAATGAGGTAAAATTATGAGGAAAAAAATAGGGAAATGGGGTAAATTTTAGAAATTAGGAAATATCGGGGTAGAAGGACCATAGAAATGGTGTATTTTCTATGGGGGTGTGAAGGAGTGAGCAAAGAGGTACCTTCGATAGTCGTCTGTCAGGTCAGCGCGATGCAGCAGCTTCTTCCAGAGATCACTGATGGTCACTAGGCCTTCACAATACACCAAGTCTAACGCGGATGCGGTTGAAAGAATTGCTTAAAACGCGAATTACGGAATAAAACGGTTTTAGCGCGGCGGGCGTGCGTCTGCGTGCACAGTGGACACAAGACTGTGCGTGCGGCGTGCGGTGGATCCTCTCGCTCAGGCGCAGGTGTGGGAAAGGGATGGATAATACATATAATTGGAAGTATATAAATGGACATACATACATAAATACATAGTGGCCAAGCCACTAGTCGATATGTCTAGTTGGTTTAAAATCGATACGTTAGTTCGATGCTCAGTCCACGAGATCCTCAGCATTTTTCTCAAACACTACATCTCAAAAGAATCGATACGCTTTTGGTCAGCGCTCTTTATAGTCCATGTCTCAGCGCCATATAGGAATATGAAGAAAACCAGTAATCTAACTAGCCTGTCCGTCCATATTTTGTTTAGCTGAGACATAACGTTCTTGGCCATTCCGATGCGAGTGTTGCTGATGGTAGAACCCAGGTAAGTGAAGCTCTCTACAGTTTCCAGATTCAATGCACTGGTAAGTTCTAGCGTGTTGAACTGGTCTACCACGAGAAGTTTTGTTTTGCTTCTGTTGATAGAGAGGCCGAGCTCTACACTGATACGTTCCATCTTCTCGAAAAATGACAGCATTTAGGTTTCTGTTGAAGCCAGCAGTATCAATACTCAAGGAGCTCAAAGTCACTAACAGGCTCTCTTCCATCTGCCTGCAACGAGTCCTTGAGTATTTTGGTCATATAGCCCGTAAAAGCTCTGGCAATCTGGAAAGACTAGTAATCACGGGAAAAATTAAAGGCAAGACACCCCGTGGCCGGAGACCGACACGCTGGTCAGACCAGATCCGCACCACACTTCACACCCAAGTCCACGAGGCCCTGCACGCCGCCGTGAGCAGACCCGGATGGCGCAGCATAGTCCGGGACAAAGTGATCCGAGGAGGGGGTCACGACCCTCAGCATTGAGGAAAACGACGCAAGGAGGAGGAGAAGCCACCAGAGTAGTGTCATCTGCATATCGCAGGTTGTTTGCCTAACAGGCATTAAACTCGTATTTTTACCTAATTTTAAGTTTTTGTGCAATAAATAATTTAAAATAAATAAATAAATAAATCAAAAGAAAACCCAATGTAGTATTAACTAATTAGTTAATGTTTGCATAGTAGCAATATTCCATAAAAGATAGCTTTTATTTGACCTCGTTGCTTAAATCCTAAACTTCTAGTTCTCGATTTGATAACGTAGTGCGTAACAGTGCTACGAATTTTACTAGAAAAGTTCAAATTTTACGCAGTTTGCTTTGAATTATTATTTTCAGTTTGGTTATATTTTCATTAAAATGGCGGCGGTACGCTGAGAATTTGTACAATTTGCAATTTACAAGCGAAACAGGTTCGCAATTTTCTTGAATACCTACCCACATTGAAAATATTTTAATTTAGCGGAAATATCTGTTGGTTTTGTGTACCTAGTGACTATTATAGGGATCCGAAATACAAGGTAAATTGGAATAAGGGCGTATTCACATAAATGAAGGCGGGCCGAGCAATTTTACGTCCTGTTATGAATTCCAGATTGCCGCTCAGGTTGAAGGTCCATACAAGATGTTCATCCGTTCCCATCTCACCTATGCTGAGTTAGTCATAGCTCGAGATCTGGAGATGCCTACTATTGAAGAGTTTGCCGTCGGCCTGACTGTATGTTCTATCAGGCCAGGAATCACAGACAACGGGAGACCACTTCCTAGAGAAGTGCTCCTGGATGAGAGCTAAAATAGTTGAACCCCTGGGTTCGTCAGCCACACGGGTAACGGTGCCCAGCACTAAAAGTGCATAAATTACCAAGAGTGAAATATGAGAGATGAGAACGGGGGAATGTCCCCATCCCCAACCCAGACCCATTAGACATTCGGACCTGGATGACCCCACTGTCTGTCACATGAATAGAATATTTTAAATAAAATGAGAGATGTGAGCGAGGAATCGTCGTCAAAACAGATCCTGGAACACAAGGTCCTAGATCTCTGCAGTGGGCAGCAGTTCTCATCACTATGTGGGCTATCTGCTGTCAACTGTACTCTGTCAATTTGTGATTTACGTAGTTGGCGTCCTAGGCCTTCACTGTTAGAGATGGACCTTCCAGAACATATATATAGAGAATTGGCCTACACTCGCCACGCTGGCCAGACGGGTTGGCGAGGATCTGATGTTAAACCGACCTTGTAAGATTTAAAGAAAGTTCTTACAACCGCGCCATGTAATGCACATAACAATTATATGGATAGATTGTTTTTTTAGAAGAAACCATATATTTTATATCATTTTTATATACTAGCACGACATGTGACCTTGCGCCCCACCTGATGGTAAGTGGGGAGCGAGATCCATGAATGTTAGCAACTGGAATCAGACACTCATGACTGACATCAGTCCCTAACACTATGCCGGCTTGACTGGACATGACGGCAATTCGAGCCTGATCCTGAAATGTGTGGATACACTTTACTGGGTTTATCAGCACGAACGATTATCGCACGAACGATTATCGCACGAACGATTATCGCACGAAGGATATTTACCACTATCAGTCTGCCTACCACCTATTATATATTATATATATGCATATGTCGGAAATTACACCTTTGTATGGCTAATTTATATGGCTATTTAAAAATTAACAGTTTGCATGAAGAAGCCATTTTTTTTGTCATTTCTGACATATATATATATATATATTTCTATCAATAGAATAACATATTAATCTAAAGTAAGGCCACACATTTTTTTATTTTTTTTTATTGACTAAATCGATAAATCATCAATGATACGCCCCCAGCCTGAAGGGCCACCGCGGGAGGACGCATGCCCGACTCACCGTGAGGCCTCCTAAAGAGATCCCAAGGCGCCTACGGTCTAAAAACCTATAAACCGTCTCTCTTTCACTGTTGGCCCTGCGTGCCTTAGCAGCTAAGTCTAAGTCGTGACTTCGGAGTGAAGGCACTCGTTCTCCGCGTAAAGGCCATACAAAATCATGCGGTATATTTGTGTGTTACTGTTTGTTAACCTCAAAAATGTTTTTTTTTTTTTTTTTGTGTAGCAAACTATCCTAATTGGTCATTTTATATTTATATTCTATTGACTGTCATAAAATAATTAATTCTATGATTATTTGCCTAGCTTCGATTTTTATACAGTTTTGGTTTCTTGCCCCGTCTTATACGAGTATTTAATGTCTTTGATCCAGCTATTGGATCAATGTAAATCAGGGTTTTTAACCACGTTTGCGGCAAAAGAACAAGAAGTCACGGATTTTTTTTTTTTTTTTTTTTTCGATACGTAGTCTGTCTGAACGTTAATCTCAACTAATTTCAGTCGGGCAGATTGTTTCGATTGTCCTAGTTCACTTAGTCTACAAAGTACTTATTTAAAATATACGAAATGAACAGTTGAGGGTTTTGATTACGACCGCAGATTTAAAAGAGACACATATTTATATATTATGAATTACCTCAGGATATTAGACAAGCTTCTAGTCGTGCTATATTCAAGAATGGGGTGTACAAATATTATCTTTAACTTAAACTATTTTTTTTACTTCTATTGTATTGCCACTCTCTTCACACTTTCACAACGAGCGACGTCTACTTTTGTCCCGCTTCCTTCATCACATGAGTAGTTTTATTTTATATGTATTAGTGTATATATTATATATATAATATAACCTATTTACGTATTTGTATATGTAATAGTAAGTATTATTTTTATGTATTTGTTTTATAAATTGTTATTTTATATCTATTATTGCACCCTACTTACCATGCAAACTGTCCTAGTGTCCTAAAGGTTTGGCTGTCAGAGAATGCCTAGCGGCATTAAGTCCGCCTTTGTACATAGTGCAATTAAGTTTTTAAATAAATAAATAAATAAATATTTATTAATTTATTTAAAAACTTTATTGTAAATCTATACAAAAGGCGAACGTAATGCCGCAAGACATTCTCTTCCCGTTAACCATTGGGACATTTAAATATGAGTACGGTGCAAATAGAGAAATAAAATATTAAAATGAAAAATAAATCTTTATTCAGAGTAAAGTACAAAGATTAAAAAATAAAATAAGATAAGAACTAAATTATAAAAACTAAAAATTAATAAATAAAATTACGACTATTCGATGGGTGTAGTGTGCCGAGGACACTCGCTGCGTTCCCCCGTTGAACAGCGAGGCTGACCCTTTGAACAAGATATTCTCTACTCAAAGGGTCACCCGTCGCCAAGTGGAGTTTCTTACCAAGCTCGCGGGAGAACACAAGAGCCTCCTCGGACCACGGGCCCATCGTTTCAACTGCAAATGGAATGAAATGGTGATTGATGATGATCTCCGCGTACTTGTTGCGCTTAAAAAAAATTATATTAAAATTAACATACATAGACAACTATAATATATATATACACATACATACTAATACTACATAAATATAATACAATAAAAGTATATAATAATACATAAATACCTGATCTCCTCAACACTTTGGATCTGACACACTAAGAGCAATTGTTAAATGCATTGTCAAACATTTTTTTTCTATATATTTGAAATTTTACTTACTTTTTGCTTTTTCTATATATATTTTTTTGATCTAAGCGAAATGTTGATTGAATAAAAAATTGTGGATAATGTCGTTGGATATACTGTTGCTTACCTTAATTAGTTAATATTTAGTTAGTAATCTTTACTGTATGTCTGTTTTATATCCTAAATAAAAAAAAATAAAAAATGTTATCAAATGTTGAGACTGTCGGCCGGAATGAAGTTAAGGAGGAATGAAAAGCTAAAAAATCTAAAGCACTGCCATAGTGGTTTCTGCCTACCTCGCAAGCTATTACGGTTGTAACGATACTCCATAACAAGACGCTAGATAAGCCGGAATGGCAGAGTTGTGTTTTTAACGCAAAGTGTGATTGATGGCCCCCTTACATTGACTTAGTCAAAAGAGATGGGCATTTATAAGGTTATATAGATTTAGATATCTACATACTACTTTCACCTCATTAGGATTGAAATTATAGGGATGGGTAATATAGAAAGAAAGCCGCAAGAAAGAGACAGGACAAGTGTATTGGGGTAACGAATTAGGACGTCTTTTTATGCACCGACGAATCACAATAACGCCTTACCATCCAAAATTGGTCAAATTACCGCGATCCGAACAGAAGCATTTTATTGGATGAATGTAGGTAGGTGGTAGCTCGGTTGTAAGAACGCGTTCCTTAAATCCTACAAAGGTCGGTTCAAACCCACCCGGCATGTAACAATAAGAAATAATATTTTCTTACGTACATTTGTCATAGATTTACAACACTACCGTTCCCGTGCTTTGGAGAGCACGTTAAGCCGTCGGTCCCGGTTCCACTTGTGGAATCGTTAGTAAATTGTCATTAAGAATTGACAATAGATCCAACCCGTCTGGCCAGCAGCGCGAGCGTAGACCAAATTCTCCAGATGTATGTTCTGGAAGGCCCATCTCCAGCAGTGGAGGTCTAGGACGCTGTGTTCTAGGGGCTGTAATGATGAATCTAGGTATATTTTATAACCGTTTCTATCAAACACTAGTTAGTACCTTGGTTTTTCTCGCATTCAAACGGAGTCCTTTTTCTGCACATTCCTCTTTGATTTCTGTGACTAGAGATTGTAGTTGCCATAAGAACAGCATCGTCTGCATTAAGTTACAAGTTGTACTATTGTCGACATTTTTTATATTAACTAACACTTAATTATCTACGTGTGGTCCAACAGACAATCCTACACTAAAATAATATTGCACATAAAAAAATCTTTGAAAATGTTAGGATTCTGCAAGCGAGAGGAAGAAGGATGACAACCGTGGCGATAAAGATTTATTTATTTATAAACTCTTTATTGCACAAAACAACTTAAAAAGTAGTGTACAAGGGCGAACTTAATGCCTTCCGGCATGTTTTTGGGAGTGTGGCGGAGGATTGAGGATGTATTAAGATACATACAATTACTTAAGAATAATTAAATACTATAAAATAAATACTTACATGATATATAATAAACTTAAATATATATTAAACTGCCTCCGTAGTCTAGCGGTTAAGTCCGTGGTTTAGACTCGGAGGTACCGGGTTCGATTCCTGGTCGGGACACAAAAATATTTAATAAAATAAATAAATACCTACATTTAATTTATTTGTGATATTTTTCGAGTTTGGTACGCCAGTTTGGAGACATCGACGAGCTTGCCACTTGTCATGATTGGCATATAGTAAAGTTGGCTAAATGTGAATCCGCTTACTCATAAGCGTGGTTTCTGACCACCCCGAGAGGGAAACGGTCGTGATGATACTGATGATACGTTTCTATCAGTATGAAGTTTAGTTTGATAACCTTGTCGCCGACGTCGCACCGTCTAAGCGTTTCCGCAATTAGTTTTCGTTCTACTGAATACGTTTGCTTTTCGTTTTCAAAAAAAAAAACGACAACGACCCACCGCTAGTAGTAATAATTATTAAATTTTCGTAATTTATGTCAAATCAATATACTATAATAATTTATTTATTTGCATAAATGTCATATTTACAAATTTAAAGTAAACTTAAGACTTAACTGGCCAAGTTTTGGCGAGCAAATATTTTATACATGTGTGTACTAATGCATTACATTTAAAAAAAAAACAATACTAAGATCACAAATAGTAAACCATGTCATTTTTGGTAATTTTTATTTTATTTATTTATTCAAGGAACAGCCAACAAAAGGTACAATCATATTTATAATATTACTAGAACTAACACATGGTTATAGCGCTTTTCATTACAGACCATTACAGCATGCATTATTCATAACGTCTTTTAGTATACATTAAAACTATAGAAAAAAAAAAAATTAAATAAAGTTAACCTAATAAAACCTAAAACTAAAAGGAAAATAAAAAATAAATCTTAAATTAACAATAACACCCTAACCCTATCCAAACACAATTAACAATGACTAAGCAACAATTCTGTGGCCAGTGACTCGTCAGCAAACTGGATGCTTAGCGGCTTGAAGAGCTGCCAGTACCTTACGCTTAAAAGACTGAAGGTCGTCATGAAATATGTCCAGACTCGGGTCACAATGGGAAATATTGTTGTGCAAATTTGACAGTCGTGCTACTGGCGAGTGTAAATTTAGATTGGTTCGGTACCTCTTTGGTTTGAACAAGTCAATTGGTCGCCTGGGCATCCTTCTAGGAACCCTTATGGGAAATCTGACGAGCAATATTGAACAGCCATTCTCTCTTTTTCGGACACGTGTCACGGCGTGGAGAAACATCAATCGAGCGCTTGGTAGTCCAGGGGAAAGTCGATGGCAAGAGGATGCGTGGTAGGTCTCCGATGAGATGGACCGATCAGGTGAAGGTTGCAATGGATCATCCCCTACATGAGTGCACTAGGAAAGCCGGGGTCCGAGAGGAGTGGCGGCGGCTTGTTAAGCGTGCCACTAGCACTCCAATGGCGACCACGACCACTCTGCCAATTGTGTAGCGACTAAGAAGAAGAAAAGGATATACAAGGAAGTTAGTAATATAAGTAAGGCCGATTGCCTTGAATGCTCACGAACCAGTGGGTGCGCGCATTTTTTTTTTATAGACGGTGAATCAATAAATCATCAATGATACGCCCCTGCCTGAAGGGCCAACGCGGGTAGGGGTCGCATGCCCGACTCATCCGTGAAGCTTCCTAGTGAAGCCCCAGGGCGCCTACGGACTAAAATCCTATAAACCGTCTTCTC
Organism: Tinea semifulvella; assembly: GCA_910589645.1. Classification (NCBI taxonomy): domain Eukaryota; kingdom Metazoa; phylum Arthropoda; class Insecta; order Lepidoptera; family Tineidae; genus Tinea; species Tinea semifulvella. Next base: position 1,044,878 of record OU342624.1, read on the forward strand.
TATCTCACTGTTGGCCCTGTGTGCCTTTAAAGCTAAGTCTGAGTCGTGGCTACGGAGTGAAGGAACTCGTTCGCCGCGTGGGTGGGTGCGCGCCAAGCTCAAGCGCTCCTTTTATACTTCCCCTACACTAGCGCCCTCTTCCCAACGGCTACTCCGCGCGTATTTCTATGTTAGCTATCGATGATATTGGCTAATATTGCTCGTCACTTTGTGAGCGACAACATTAGGGTTAATAGTTTAATTTTTTTAAATAAATGTCAAATGGGAATTGAAGTTATTATTATTTTAATACCGTTTTGGATTTAAAAAAAATCATAGATAGATTTAAGTTATTGGATGCCCGGTATTTATATGATAGTCAATCTCCCTTATCTGTGAAGGTGCACGCCCAATCCGTACCCGTCCCAAAAATATGGACGAACGAAATATGCTGCATATTTTGTCGATTAGGGAAAAGTAGATTAAAGAGTAAATGGTTTAGGGTAAGGACATTTAAAGTCATTTAAGGTTATAAATTTTAGAAATAGCGTTATAATAAAGTTATCTGTTTGAAATATGTGTGTGTGTGCTTTTATCAAATCAAATCAAAATCTTTATTTGCAAAAAAATTTGGCTCAACACATTTAGCCATGGATACAGCATGCAAATTTATTGGTCAGACTTCATTTTATTTTATTTATTTGGAATAACATTAATTGTACAATAAGGATACAATACAAATATAGATTACATAGTACAGGTAATTATACAATTAACACCGTTATCCACAGATAGGATATATAATTATAGAATGTACAAAGTTATAACAAAGTAAACATTATGAAAAAAATAAAAATAAAAATGTGAAAAATAATAATAATAATAATTAATAAACCAAGCTCGAGAAATATCACAAATTAAATATTATGTAAATAAATACATTTACATTAATAAATATTTTTGTTTCGCGACCAGGAATCGAACCCGGTACCTCCGAGTCTAAATACATACATATACATATCTTCACGCCAGATCCCTTGCGGGGTAGGCAGAGACAATTGAGCGACAATTGTACGCCATTTCACACGATCACGACATACCTTTTTCGCTTCGTCGACATTCATTAACCTCTTCATACATGCCCTTTAGTTACGAAGACTTTTTAATGCACCAATCTAAATCAAAAGTCTAAAGTTTTACCATGTCAGAGCGTGGACGCTAAATGCAGAGGGCCTAACACCGAAGTCCAAGCTCTGAGCGAAATATATAAACCTAACAATATATAAATTATAGTGAGTGTAAAGATAGGAGTCTCACTGCCGGTGTAATACCCTAAGGCAGCGAGGGAATGGGGAAGATGGTGTCCACGTCTAGGCGCGCAGGCTCACGCGACTGTGCCTAGAGAAGGCAGGCGGCTAGGTGTCTTGACCAACGTGATGGATCCTAACAGAGGTTGGGCAGGGATTCAAGGTGGTGGATACACGTTCGATCGAGCAGGCTCACAAGATCGTACCTAGAAGAGGTAGCACGCAAAGGTGTCTTGGGCAACGTGTAGGAAATGAGACAAACAACGTAATGTTGCAATCTTATGGACGTAACCGGTAGACCATGGAGGCAGTTGGTATAATGGATTAAATGACTGTGCCATGCCTGTAAGAAAATAATAATAATAATATGTTTAATTACCTACAAAATAAGTACAATCTACACTTATTCCAAATAAAAAATTTATTATATTCAAATATTCAATCCACTCAATATTTTCTTCCATCTATCAAACGAAAACTAATATAATAATTAAGATGATTAAAATAAAAAATGGCGTCTAATATTTCTCTACTGGCCTTCAAAATAAAAAAAAAAAAAAAAAAAACGTATCGCATCATCACATTGTTAATTTTGTCACACTCTCCTCATCATGTAAGTAGTTTTATTTATGTTATATTAGTATATCTATAGTATGACTTATTTATGTATTAGTATGTAAATTGTATGTAGATATTAGTATGTATATATTTATATTACAATTATATTTCTTTTTTATTTAAATTTCATCTAATTTTTAATTGCACCTACAACCTATTCTGACTAAATGTCCTAAAGGTTTGGCTGTCAGAGAATGCCTAGCGGCATTAAGTCCGCCTTTGTACATAGTGCAATAAAGTTTTTAAATAAAAAATAAAAGAATATCTATTACTGAAATTTATTTTTGTTTGACAGCTTGAACGTAATCTTGAGTGGAGGAGGCGTTGAGAATAACTACTGCAATAAAATTGATTAGGTACCAAAATAGTTTACAAAAAGGAAAATAAAAATCTAAGCGTAAAAAAAAAAAAACTAAATCAAATTGTGTTGTTTTCTTAAAAAATGTTCAGAATCCTCTCCTAGCAGATATACGGATTCTCTCACAGTTTCTGCAGCACGCCATGATATGGAACAGACTGCCATTGCTTATCAGACAGGTACCTAATTTAAACATCTTCTATCTTCTTAAAAAGCAAAATGATATTTAATTTATATACATGACATGGATTATTATTATAAGTGTATGTATATATTTATATCATTATTTATGTAAATATTTATGTATGTTTATAAATGTATATTTTGTGTATGTATATTTAGTCTAATATTTATTCTCTCCTTTTAACTCTGCACCCCACAATTTCTTATGTCGTTCTCCCAAAGGTTAGCTGATAGATACAAGGTAATACAAGGTATTAAGCTCGCCTATGTACTTGATTTTATATTTCCTGATAGTCCCATGTCAGCAACAGTCCTGAGAGTCTGAACCTAGCTTCACGGACACTGGCGTCTTTAAGACGACAATACCAAAGTGCCACGTGCAAAGGGTACGATTATTCCAAGTTTTACATATCACAAAGTGCAAGCCATTATAGACCTTAGGGTGGTAAACATTTTCAGACCACGACTGTACCTCTATCTACTTTATATGTAATATTATTTATTGTGTACCGAACCCATATTAACGTGAAATCGATCAGAAACAAACTCCGTGCCTTATCACTAGTGGAAGCAAGCCCTCTTTCCTATCAATATTAAATGTCCGCACGTACACTAGCAAGTAGACGTACACGCTAGATAGCAAGAAATGTTTGTTACATAATTTACATGACAGCATAAAACACTATCACTGTCGCCACATATTGCCGTGCCGTTGCCGTGAACTCGGGAGGTCGTGGGTTCGATTCCCACCGGGGGCAAGTTGTACATTGTATAATTTGTCTCGGTCAGGGTGTTTATATGTACCTGAGATATGTACGTTTGTTAGTATTCATACTCAAAAGATGTGGAATCCGCAATTTATCTTCCATACATTAAAAAAAAAACGATAGTTTAACGGTCTAAATCACATTTTCATTCATAACATGATAATTCGGAACGGTCTAAATCACATAGACCGTTCCGAATTTATATCACGCTCTGAGCATCCAAATCGCGATATTTGATTCGGAACGACGGTCAGTGTCATATTCATTCTAAGCGCTCGGAGCACCATTCAGAATGAGGGGTGTATGATTCTGTTGATGCCGCCTTGGAAGCTATTTTCATCAGAGGTCTGCAGGTGCTTAGGCCTAATTCTGTCAGTAAGTGGTGCAAAGATTTTGCTGGAAATTCTCTCGCACCAACTTCCACTGCGTAAAGCTGAGTCTTGAACCTGTTCCTCATCATTTCGTCTGTGAGATCATAACTACTACACAGTAACTCTTTTACTGACAAATATATAATAATAATAATAAATATGCTTTATTGCACAAAAACTAAAATAAGTTAAAATTTATGTGTAAAGGCGAGCTTAATCCCGAAATATAATTACATGTCATTTTATTTAATTTAACATCCATGTTTTTTTTTTATATATTTATTTTTGTAGTTCCTAGGGCATAGCCCAACTAGTCTTGGAGTCAGGGTTTTAACTATTTGTTACATAACTGTTCCCTAAGTTAAGTCCATATTTATAAGAAAAAAATATGTAATTGTTTTAAATTCATAAAAGAGCTGGGTAAACGAATATTCCAAGAGTGTGGCGATCCCAAATGCCATAACTACCTAAAACAGAATATGTCGATTATAATTCAACGATGAAATGCGGCGAGCGTTGGTAAGCCCTTAGTTTATTTTGTAGAATAGCTTTAATTTCACAGGTATTTTTAGTTTTAGTTTTATTTATAATTAGTTTTTTAATCAATTTTATTTTAATATTTTCGACCGCCTCCGTGGTCTAGTGGTAACAAACGTTGCCGTGAACTCGGGAGGTCGTGGGTTCGATTCCCACCGGGGGCAAGTTGTACATTGTATAATTTGTCTCGGTCTGGGTGTTTATATGTATAATATGAATATATTTACAAAAAAAATATATGTAGTTTATCAACCATCTAGTTTCCGTAACACAAGCCTCGTAGCTTACCACGGAAACTAGATGGCGCTGTGTGACCTGTCTGGAAATATTTATATATTTATTATCTAAGTACTTCGAATAAATATATTTGTATAAGTTAAAAAAAAAAAAAATTCAATAAACTTTATTATTAGGTATTATGTTAAAATAAAATAAATATTTATTTATTGTCACATAATAATATCACATAGTTTTATTATTTTTAACAAAAAGTGACAAAAGAAATCAGGTGTCAGCTGCTGTCGTGTATTACTACAAGTACACCTGTTACACGACGCTGTCTTTCAACCTGTTCCTGTTCTCACGTAGTGGTTATAATTTTAAAATTACAAGGTACATATAAATCAATAAAGGTAGTTTAGAGGAGTGGGATCCCGTTTTGGGACTAGACTAGACCTACCAGGCAAGTCAGAATTAAGATAGATAGACTACATGCAACCCGAAAGTCGACAAAACGCAAAAACCTTTGCTAATTTAAGAACAATAAATTGAACGTGTTCGGTAGAAGTTCCAGGCCCCCACAGCAGCACCCGATTCCGGACGTAACGCATGTGCCAGCCATCCCCCCGCTCAACCAGGACGTTAGGGTGCGGACCGGGACCCGACACACGTGCCACCACTGCAATGATCTTCTAAGGAAGGGACGACCACCGGACATACCACACCTTGAGAACCCGAACACTAACTAAGCATCAACATAACAATTACTTCCTAGGTACCCAAATGTTGCCGTGCAATTATGTCTACTATTTGTTGCCTATTCAAGTATGCCATTCAAGTAGGTTCCCTATTGACGCGTGTAAGTTTGCAATTTTATCTGATAGGATATAATCGACGACAGCGGTCCATCAACAAGGAAAATATTGAAAAAAAAAAAACCAATTCTTTTTATTGAGAATCCAAGTAAATAAAATAAACATTTTGTTAGAATCGTCGAGGATTTTATCTACTACAGTTGTTTTGTCTGTCGAATATTATTCTTTTGGATCATATTTTAAAAAGCTAATTGGGTATGGATCCTAAAATTTATAATAAGTTACCTGGCGATTTACAAGATTTATCCCTTCCATTGTTTAAAACTAATTTGACTTTAATTTTAATTAAAAAATGTGTGGACACCCTGGCGCCTTCCCACTTGTCCTTGACTTCTAAGGACCCAGGCGCTGCTGCATTAAAAGCAGAGAACCTCAAGCGGCGGAAATACACTCAGCTTATTGGGAGATGTGTTTTTGCGCCGTTTGGAGTTGAAACTCTCGGGCCGTGGGGACCAAGTGCACACGAAATTTTCAAGGCGTTGTCAAAACAGCTCGTCAACACCTCGGGAGACAAAAGGGCTGGGCAATATTTGGGCCAAAGGATCAGTATTGCCATTCAACGTGGCAATGCTGCCAGTATCCTTGGCATCTTGCCCATTGGCAGCGATTTGGAGCAAATGTATTATTTATTATATTTTTTATTTAGTTTTTTCTTCATTTTAGTTTTTAGTTATATTTTTATTTATTAATTAGGTTTATTTTTATTAATAGTAATTTATGTTTTAAGATGTAAGTTTTTAGTTTAATTAATATGTTATTATTTTTTTAAATCATTGTACCTTATTTTCTTCGAATAAAACTATGAATACAGTAAAAAAAAAAAAAAAAAAATTAAAAAATATTATTATAGCTTAGATGAGTTTTTTGATGACGAAACTATTTGAAATGTGTTAATAACAGCGAATATGTAAATTGTATTGTTATTATTTTTATTTGTACATTCAGTCATATTATTGGATCTCTTTTGCATCCATTATAATATAATAATAACGTTTATTGAGCTTTCTTATTGGTACCTATATACAAAGTTGAGTAAACAATATATAAAATATTCCCTGAATTTACTTACATTTTTCATTGAATGCAAACCACAAGGATAGGCAATTTTAAGATGGTCCCTGACATCATCTTGAGGGCAGTTAGTGAAAAGCCCTATCATGGGGCACTGGGTACATACTCACATGTATGTGCCCAGTGCCTCAGGAGGGCAAGGCAAATATAAAAAGTAAATGTCCTCTTTTTACTAATATAGAATAAGCAAACACTATGTTACTAATGACATAGCTTTTAAAATTAGCAAGCTAAAGTGGCAATGGGCCGGACACATCTGCCGCAGAACCGACAATCGATGGGGCAAACGGGTTCTAGAGTGGAGACCACGTACGGGAAGACGCAGAGTGGGACGACCCTCCGCCAGATGGACAGATGACCTAAAGAAGGTCGCTGGTGGGGGTTGGATGAGGGTAGCGAAAGATCGCGTTAAGTGGCGAGCCTTAGGGAAGGCCTACATCCAGCAGTGGAGAGATACAGGCTGATGATGATGATGATGATGTTACTAACCCCTATGGATACTATTCCGAAATAAACGAATTTTTTTTTTTTATTATTATTTTTTTATTTCCTTTTTTTATTATTATACTAGTATGAGATGTGACCTTGCGCCCACCTGTAAGGTAAGGTAGGGGTCGCGCAAGGTCCATGAATGTTAGCAATGGAATCAGACACTCATGACTGACATCAGTCCCTAACACTATGCCGGCTTGACTGGGCAAGACGGCAATTCGAGCCTGATCCCGAAACGTGTGGATACACTTTACTGGGTTTATCTGCACGAACGGTGGATACTTCCCCGCCCTGGCAGACTGGGCAAATTACCACCATCAATCCGCCTACCACCTTTGTAATGCTGGTCGGATTTCTTGTCACGCGGCTCTCAACGAAATCATCATTCTATCACGGGCTCTTGTCACTGCTGGAGTACAGTCAGACTTGAAAAATCTTCAAAAATATTAGATTGTGCGAGCTAGAGAGAAGCAAATTTTTCAGATATTATTAATTATGTCTGCCTTCGCACTCTAGCAGTTAAGACGCGAAGGTACCGGGATCGATTCCTGATCGGGACACAAAAATATTTATTTTGTGACATTTATCGAGTTTGGCATGCTAGAGACATCGCGGAGCTTGCCACTTGTCATGATAGACTGAGTATGAATGAATCCGTTTAAAAAGTGTGGTTTCTGACCACCACAAGGGATACGTCCGTGATGATACTTTGCTTTTAAAATTAATTATTCTTCTTAGTAGCTACACTTTTGGCAGAGTGGTTGTGGTCGACACCTGAGTGTCAGTTGCACGCTTAACAAGCCGTCGCCACTCCTCTCAAACATTGACCTGGTCAGTCCTGTCAGAGACTTATCACGCATCCTCTTGCCATCAACTTTTCCCTGAACTACCAGGCGAGACGCTTTTCTCAAAATCCTACAAAGGTCGGTTCAAACCCGCGGTTGAAATGAGAAATACACTTTTCTGGCGTACATTTGTCATAGATTTACAACACCACCGTTCCCGTGCCTCGGAGAGCACGTTAAGCCGTCTGTCCCGGTTCCACTAATAACAACTTGTGGAATTGTTAATAAATAGTCATTAAAAATCGACATCAAATCCTTGCAAAACCGTCTGGCCAGCGTGGCGAGTGTAGGCCAAATTCTCCAGATATATGTTCTGGAAGGCCCATCTCCTACAGTGGAGGTCTTGGACGCTTCTAGTGGCTGTAATCAATGAATGAATGAAATCCAGGCTTAATGTATCTCCACGCCGCGACACGTGTCCTAAGAAAGTGAGAATGCGAAGACGCTGTATTATTCCCAGTTGCTCCAGGATGGACTTAAAAATTAGCAACACAGAAATAACAGTACTGACGTTATTTAGTTCACAGATAAATTGGTCGGGGCTTAGCTCAGTGTGACGCCCTATATATCTTTGATGAAGTCATTTAATGAATAAATATATAATATCATTACTGGGGGAGAGTTTATTTAGTATCGGATGGTAATGTTTGTCATCTAGCCCCCCCCAATATCATGTGCAGCCACTATGCTACCCTGTTATGGCAAAATCACTGGAAATATAATGTCGTTGTAATAAAAAATACAGGCTGGACGCATTTATGTATTTAATAATAATAAAAAACTGCTTCCGTGGTTTAGCGGTTAAGTCCGTGGATTTAGACCTGGAGGTACCGGGTTCGATTCCTGGTCGGGACATTTAATGTCAGGCAGTGGTCTTGCGTCTTATTATTTTTTATCTTGATCATATACCAATTAATTAAGAGACGATTGTCCTAGCTTTAATTCTCATACCGTTTGGCTTCTTGCCTTACTCGTAATTATGTCTAAAATTATTAATAATAATAATAATGAAAATTATTTATTGCACAAAAACCAAATTAACTTAAAATAATGTGCACAGGCGAGCTTTATGCCGTAAGGCATTTTCCACCAGCTAACCTTTGGGAGTTTTAACGGATTGCCAAGAGTGCCAAGTATTTACTAACAAAATTAATAATTTATACTAATACTACATTAATTACATATCATACATATTATGATATATACGAGCATATCTATAATACAATACATATATAAAGAAATAAATAAATATACACTATAATATAGGATTACGGTTAAAAATAGAGAAAAGAGTGAAAGATCATTAATGCTATGATTATTTTAGAACTGCCTATGGGGTCTAGCGGTTAAGTCCGTGAATTTAGACTAGGTCTTTACAAAATAAATACATTTAATTAATATTTAATTTATTTGTGATATTTCTCGAGTTTAGTACGCTGGAGACATCGACGAGCTTGCCACTTGTCATGATTAGCCTATAGTAAAGTTAGCTACTTTTGTACCCTATTGTATTTTTTACATTAATCATTTCATCATTACAGCCCCTAGTAGAACACAGCGTTCTAGACCTCCACTGCTGGAGATGGGCCTACCAGAACATATACTTGTATCTGGAGAATTTATCGCCACGCTGCGCGCTGGCCAGACGGCTTGGCGAGGAGGAAGGATTTTTTACATTGCGATTGACAACATATGTTTATACGAAAAAAAAAAATTACTTAATATAAAATTAAACACTAAATTATAAATAAACTACGCTACAAAATAAAAAAAAAATAAAACAAAAATTACATCAAGAAATGTTTGCATTGAAAGGTTACGACATTTTGCCATTTCTCCACCAATATGTTGACTGGGACATTAGATTTTTGTCCTCGTCCCGCTTCGTTAGGTTGGTATTGTGTAATTATGGAAATTGCGTTGTAAAATTAGTCATTTATTGTCTTTATCGACGTTGCAGGGAATAGACAAAGAATTGTAAGATTAATAATAAAAAACGATATAATATATATAAAGGTGCGGGAATTAGTTGTTATTTTTATGAATGTATAGACAAGTAGGATTTGATAATAATTTAAATAATAAAATACCCGCCTGAGTAAAAAAAATATCTTGAATTAAAAACTGAAAATAAATAAATTAGAACTAAAACTCCGTAGTCTAGCGGTAAAGTTCGTGGAATTAGAATCGGAGGTACCGGATTCGATTCCTGGTCGGGACACAAAAATATTTATTAATGTAAATAAATACATTTAATTAATATTTAATTTATTTGTGATATTTCTCGAGTGTGGTACGCTGGAGACATCGACGAGCTTGCCACTTGTCATGATTGGCCTATAGTTAAGTTGGCTAAATGTGAATCCGCTTATTTATAAGCGTGGTTTCTGACTACCTGAAAAGGAAACGGTCGTGATGATACTTTTTTTTATATTTATTTGCCTTTACCCATACTAGCTGAATGCGTCTATCGGCTTCTTTGCCGAAGTTTGCTACGACTAATGAAGACAAATTTCTAACAATTCCATGGATTCACCGTGCGGGTGCCGGGTCCATCGTGTGTGGGTAGGAGATGAGAAGAATGGTGTCTCTGGCTTGCGACCGACAATAGGCTGGTTTAAGAAAAGGAGGCCTCTTTTTTATTTTATTGCGCGATAATACGCTCACCATCCACCATTCTACTCCTCTCCCTACCCAACCAAATACTGTATGATTCCGTTAATGCCGTCTTGGAAGCTCGTTCCATAAATGTATTGACGGCAGACCTGCTTAGGCCCAATTCTTTCAATAAGTGATGCAAAGATTTTGCTAGAACTCCTCTCGCACCAACTTCCACTGCGTAAAGCTGAGTCTTGAACCCGTTCCTGATCATTTCTTCTGTGAGATCATAATATTTATTCGACTCTTGGAATATTATCTACCTGTTAACATACGGCAAGCAACTACCAGAACATTATTCAAAAAAAATTCACACTTTCTAAATAGCTCCACACAGTGTTAGTAAGTAGTATATATGTATGTTTATGTATAATAATATGTATGTATTAGTATTTAGTGTATCGATATTATAATATTTATTCCATATATATTGTAAGTAAGAATCTTATTATCTTTATGATTGCACCTACATTTGATCAAATTTGTCCCCAAGGTTTGGCTGTCAGAGAATGTCTTCGGGCATTAAGTCCGCCTTTGTACTTTGTGCAATAAAGTTTATAAATAAATAAATATTTGATTCCCACAAAACGGTTAGTTCAATAAGGATTACTTTTTTCAAGTTCCGAGAAAACACTAAGATGTCTGGCCTATAGGCTGATACAGCTAGTTCATCTGGGATCCTAATGGTGTTCCAATGTATCCATAAGAATTTTCCAGTCTGATGCGGAGCGAAGGATCGAGGTGGGCTTGCATTTAGTTCTCGTGCTTTGCCCTTCCTTTACAAATGTGGTCAAAGTTTTATTTGTAGTCTATTTGTAGTATAATCTGTCCTAGGTAGACGTATTCTTGTATAACTTCGAGATTGGCGTTGCCCAGGCAGATTGGTGTCGATATGGCATGGTTGTTCAACATGACAACACATACTCGTAGTATGTTGGTGCATATTTTAGGCGATGCATTTAAGAAATGCTAAAGCGTGTTAACTTGCTAGATAGACTTAATGCAATTTGGGTGTAATTGTCTCCGCTTTGAAAGTTGCTAACCCGTTTATTAGGAAGTTTGTAACATAGGCATTGATATATTCTTGCACGTTGTTTTGAAAATGAAGTTATCCTAATCAATTGCCTCCGTTGTCTAAGAGTTAGATCCGTGGATTTAGACTCAGATGTACTGGGTTCGATTCCTGGTCGGGACACGATAATTTATTTGTTGATAAGACTTTTTATTTTACAATTGAACTTTTATTTTAAATTCTAAATACCTAGTTAAAACTACTTAAAAGTAAAAATAAATATAAACTAAACTATAAATTGACCGCCTCCGTGGTCTAGTGGTAACAAACGTTGCCGTGAACTCGGGAGGTCGTGGGTTCGATCCCCACCGGGGGCAAGTTGTACATTGTATAATTTGTCTCGGTCTGGGTGTTTATATGTATAATACTTATGTATATATTTACAAAAAAAAAGTATAATATGTAGTTTATCAACCATCTAGTTTCCGTAACACAAGCCTCGTAGCTTACCACAGAAACTAGATGGCGCTGTGTGACCTGTCTGGAAATATTTATTTATAAGTAAAACATGTTCTCTTGACACGATCCTTCATGGATAGTCCCAAGAAGACTGGCAACATTTTCCCTCTGTATAGCGAGAATACGTTGGCAGAATTATTCGCCAGCTTTCCTGTCTCCAGACTTTTCCCTTAGCCGTTTGGACAACTCCTTGACAATGACTTAGACGGTACAAAGTTCGCCGTGTCAGCTAGTCCTTAATAAAGAAAATTAAAAAATAAAATTGAAGTTCGTGCAAAACTGTTTTAGTCCAAATCTAACAACGGATCTATGGTAGCAGAACAAAAAACGGTCTTCTTGGTCAACGCCCACCACTAGTCCACAGCATATATATGTCTATGACAAAAGTGTATAACGATTTTAATGTCAGTTCATATGTAATCTTATTAGTATTCCAAGGCAGAGACAGACAGGCAGATTGTCGCAGTCATGGACTACGGACTTAATACCACTTCTAACTTTATCGACCAAAAACTTCTGGAATTGAACTTCATCCTTGTTTTATGACTTAACTATCGATATAGGTCAATGAGATGATGTAATACTTATGGTTGACAAACATATAGTAGTAGTAGTATCATCACGACCGTTTCCCTTCCGGGGTGGTCAGAAACCACGCTTATAAATAAGCGGATTCACATTTAGCCAACTTTACTATAGGCCAATCATGACAAGTGGCAAGCTCGTCGATGTCTCCAGCGTACCTAACTCGAGAAATATCACAATATTAAATTAAATGTATTTATTTACATTAGTAAATATTTTGTGTCCCGACCAGGAATCGAATCCGGTACCTCAGAGTCTAAATCCACGGACTCAATCGCTAGACCACGGAGGCAGTTCAACAGATCTTATAATCTGGCAAGCTAACAAAGCACTTCGTTTTAAAAGATTTATTTAGAGTATGTTAGTCAAATCCTATCTATGATGTTCACATAAAAACTAATAATAAAAATATTCAGCGAAAAATAAATAATAATAATAAAAAAAAACTGAATGCGTAAAAAAAACTTGAATTAAAACTGAGAAGAAATAAATTAAATTTGAAAAATAGAAACAAAAACTACACCATTGAACGGAACCCTTGGGCTTGTTTTTTCTTTTTAGATTTTATTTATTTCTTTTCAGCATTTAAATTTTTTTTTTCTTAGTAAGTGTTTTTTTAAAATAAATTTTTTATTTTATATATTGTTACCATCCCAATGGCAAGGCAAGGCTAGGGCCAAGGAGTGATTAAGAAAAACGCGGCTGCGTAAAAATAACTTTAAATAAAAACTAAGAGAAAAAAACTAGACCTGGGTACCAACGCCAAAAAAGTTTGAGATCTGAATTACAACATTGAAATAATTTTATGATTGATACACACAGAAAACGAATAATAAATTCAAATGCGGAACATAGGCCCAATTCTTTCAGTAAGTGATGTAAAGATTTTGCTGGAACTCCTCTCGCACCAACTTTCACTGCGTAAAGCTGAGTCTTGAACCCGTTCCTGATCATTTGTGAGATCATAATGTTTATTAGACTTCATGTTGTGGTCTTTTGGAATATTCGATTCCCACGGAAGGATAAGTTCAATAAGGATAACTTTTTTCCAATTTCCGAGAAAACACTAGGATGTCTGGCCTATAGGCTGATACAGCTAGTTCATCTGAGATCCTATAATGATGTTCAAATGTATCCATATTTTGTATTTTAAAATAAGTTGTGTAAATAATGTTTTACTCTGTAAAGTTTTTTTAATTAGAGTTTATTATTTGATGTAGGTATGTGTGTATCAATCATAAAATTATTTTTTGGACACATATATTTTTTTACCAAGAAACCAAAGGATTGAATATCGTCTTACAATTAATTAGTCTTATCATTTCCGGGGTTTTTTTTTAATGCATTTGACGTGCATTTTCAAATTGATACAACAGAAATAGCCTAATTAAAAAGTCAGGTAAAAATTATATACAACAGGAAAATAAAACGAATGACTAGTAATATTGTATAAGTCAGAGTGGAGTAATAGATTTATCTCGCTAGAAAGGAGTCGATAGGTCGAACTGTTGAGCTGAGGATCTCGAGCTAAAATCCTACTTCGAGAATCGTTCAGCCATCCGTTAGCTAGATAATGCTCTATGATTTTGCAAGTTTGTCTACTAGTTTTAGCCTATTTTGTTTCTTTAAACGAAGACGTCATGTCAATGTCCTTCTATTATCGTATCATCACACTCGAGGTGGTCAGAAACCACGCTTTTTTACATGCTTTTATTAATTTCTTGTATGTTTGTTTGGGTAGAATTTTATAATTGATTTTAAACTACTTCCCGATTAGACGAGAGATTGAGACGATGAGATTTTATTTATATATATATATATATATATATAATAATTTACACATCACACTGCATTTGTCTCCAACTCTTTCGTAGTAGTTGCTACTAATTTATGGAACGATCTTCCTGTCATCATACGGCAAGCAACTACCAGGTCATCTTTTAAAAAACTGGTGTATTCACACTTCTTAAATAGCTCCTGACAGCGTTAGTAAGTAGTATATATGTATGTTTATGTTTAATAATGTGTATTATTAGTATGTAGTATATTTATTTTATTTTATTTTATTTTATTATGGTAACAAACAGTCATAATACAATTTATATAACAAACAATATACATATAATTAGACCTGGAGTACCAAAACTGTAAAAGAGAACTATACTTATTACATTTTCAAAATACAATTAAACCATAAAAGAAAGTAAAAATTACATTTAAGTCTATTCTATCGAATACTTAACTCTAATTATCTCACGGACTCTGCTCCTATACACTGATTTATATTATGATATATATGAAGATATATGATGTAAGTATATATCAATCCTATTAAATTAACTTTTATAATTATAGTATTATTATTATTTCTATGATTATAATTGTTCAAATTTGTCTCTAAGGTTTGGCTGTCAGAGAATGTCTTCGGGCATTAAGTCCGCCTTTGTACTTTGTGCAAAAAAGTTTTTTAAATAAAAAAAAAAAAAAATATAATAATTTAGCATTCATTCGTTCCTTAACAACATACCTGCGGGGTGAGGCGGAACACATTAGTTTTAACTATCGTATATCTTAATTTCATTTATATATATAGATATATATAATTTAGTATTACTAATGTATAGTGGAGATGGGCCTTCCAGAACATATATCTGGAGAATTTGGCCTAAACTCGCCACGCTGGCCAGACGACTTGGCGAGGATATGATGTATTTTTAATGAGAATTTAGTAACGATTCCACAAGTTGGTATTAGTGGAACCGGGAGAGTTCCAAACATTCTGCGATAGAGCCGGCATAATGAATGTCTCCCAGCGGCATAATTAATGCCCCTCTCTGAGGTAAGCAGGTAAATATTTTTATTGTTCCTTAAAAGGGAATGTTCCACTGCCGACGATAAGAGAGTATGCGTGCACTGAGAAGAAGTTATTTTTTTTAGCTTTCCATTGATTCACGGCTTCACGGATTCACCGCTATTTTAATTGCGCAAAAAGACGCTCATTAACCACCATTCTGCTCCTCTCCCTACCCAACCACATACATTATGATTGAAGTCTTTTTAATGCACCTTCAGCCAATGTTTTATTTATTTGATCGTGATATGTGAGTCTCGGTCTGCCAGGGCCTCTTTCACCCACAACTATCGCATTATATATCTGGTTCGTCAATCTTTCTTCGCTCATTCTTTCAACATGCCCGTATCATAGTAGCATGCCTTTTCTTAGTAACATGACACCAAAATAAATAAAATTAAAATGATATTATGAAATATCGAATTCTTATGACTTAAAATATCACCAAAACTACCTCTGTATACATTTTTTGATGTATCTTGTTTACTATATATGTACAAGTTCACCAACAAACCATTCCAAATTTCTAGTAAATCAGACCAATAGTTTTCGGAGAGACACTAAAGTCTCATAAGATTTTCTTACTACTCCTTCCGTTGTTCTCCTCAGTGCTGCTGATGATGCTGCGCCATCCAGGTCTGTTTATGGCTGCATCGTACATTTGGGTATTTAGGGAGGTGCGGATCTGGTCAGACCAGCGTAGGGGGCATCGGCCACGCAGTCTTTTGACTTCGACTTTCCCTGTGATAACAAGCCTTTGCCAAGTATTTTCTTACTACAATTAGAATTGTAGAACAAGGTCTGGAGACAGGAAGGCTGGCAATTATTTCTGCCAACGTATTAGCCTCGCTATACAGAGGGGAAATGTTGCCAGTCTCCTTAGGACTATCTCGGATGGGACATTTATTTTATTATTATTATTTATTCGTCTTTTCCTTCTTTTTATATTAATTTTATACTGTATATAACTATTGTTAACTTGAAAGCTTTATTAATATTATTATTAATATAGTAAATTAAAAAATATATAGGTATATTGACAATCCATTTTTAATGAAAATGTATGTATTAATTATAAGATTGACTGCTTGGTAAATGGGGTTTACTGTTAAGCCATGTAATGTTTTATTATTAAATAAATAAATAAATCTCTAGAGAATATTTTTTATTTATTTATTTTTAATTTTATTATTTAGGTAGCTTTTAATTTATATTAATTAACTTCGAATAAATACTTGAATTGACTGTTTAAAAAAAAACAATTAGAATCAAATATATATTTTTAGTCAGACTAAGAGTCTCGCAAGACTCTTGGCCAGTCTTGGTCTTGATTTGGGCAACACTAACCAAGAGCCACTATCCCGGACTAAAATTATGCATCATTGCTTAGAATAATAAGTTTTCTAAGCAATAAAATAGTCCATCGCTTTCTCGTCGATAGTGGTGCCCACCCCCTGTTAAATCCATCACTCATAATTTATAACCCCATTGTTATGACGGGGCGAGAATAATCGCTCACTTCCAAAACAACTTCCTGTGTGGTCTTGCAATACATTTAGTAACTACCTTCATTCTAATAAAATCGGGACGATGGCAAGCGGCCCAATAAAATGGAGCTGGTTTCATGGACCCCAATTTTGAAAAAAAAGCAAAAGACTCAGTGACTATGTTTGCTCAGTTCCACAAAATTAGCTCAGCATTAGTTTTCCTTCTTATATAATAAAAGTAGCAAGTACGTGAATATTATCCGTGGTCTAGTGGTAAAAAACGTTGCCGTGAACTCAGAAGGTCGTGGGTTCGATCGTGGGTGGATGTTTATATGTATAATATGCATATATTTACAAAAGAAAATAAATATGTAGTTTATCAACCATCTAGTTCCCGTAACACAAGCCTCGTAGCTTACCACGGAAACTAGATGGCGCTGTGTGACCTGTCTGGAAATATTTATTTATATTATTTATTTATTTATTTATGCATACAAAAAGTTACTAACTGAATGGCTTTTGACATTGACATACGAACAAACCCAAACATTGTTAATACCTATTAGATAACTTTCGACACCTATATTTTTTTTATACACACCTTTTCACCAACTTATACATACTATCGACTAGGCTATCCACCATATGCCTTCGTCGGATACTCCAGTACTTCGGACACATCTTTCATTGCCAGAAAAGGAGGGGATAACCTGGAGAAACTTTTTGTTACTGGCAAGGTGGAAGGAAAGAGACCGAGAAGTCCGGTACGCTGGTCCGACCAAATCCGCTCCACCACCAACACTAGCGTCCATGACTGTGCATGCCGCCGAAGACAGGAACGGGTGGCGTGCTATCATCAAAACGCACACCAATTTATCGGGAGGTCACGACCCTCATCAATGAGGAAACACGACACAAGGAAGGATACATACTATAATACTCTATAATCGTACATATTGTGTCTATTATTATTATTTTATGTTTTATTAATGGGGTGTATCAGGCAAAGCTTTTTGTAGATGTCTCTAGCGGCACTGGTACCTTGTTTACACCTATGACGGATCATTTTTTAAATTTAATCACTCTTAAATTTAAAAAGGCATTAAAAACAAAACGGTAGTTTTTGTTAATTTTAGCATTTAGATTGTAATTTTGTTTGTAAATTTTTCTTAAAACTGTTTTTTTTTTTCTGTATCATAATATTTGTAAAATTTATTTAGGTAATTAGGTAGGTATTAGTTTTATTAATTATAATTTAATTTAATAGATTTAACTGTTAGGTAGGTAAATAATTTGTTTATGTAATGTACAATATCTATTGCATGCCTAGTTTTAAATTTATAGTCAATGGTAATTATGAGCAGGCCATCTTCTCCTTTAATTAAAATCACATTTACTCTGTTAATTATGTATTCTTCTTCTTAGTCGCTACACTCTTGGCAGAGTGGTCGTGGTCGCCATTGGAGTGCTAGTGGCACGCTTAACAAGCCGTCGCCACTCCTCTTGGACCCCGGCTTTCCTAGTGCACTCATGTAGGGGATGATCCATTGCAACCTTCACCTGATGGGTCCATCTCATCGGAGACCTACCACGCATCCTCTTGCCATCGACTTTCCCCTGGACTACCAAGCGCTCGATTGATGTTTCTCCACGCCGTGACACGTGTCCGAAGAAAGTGAGAATGCGTAATCGAGGAAAGGCGCTGTCTGATCCCCAGTTCCTCCAGTATGGATTTGTTTGTTCGGAACTCCGTCCATGATATGCCCAGCATTCTCCGCCAACACCACATCTCTAGAGCATTAATTATGTATGCATGTACTCAAAAATTCAAATATTGCTGATTTTGTTGGAAAACTTATAAATAAATAAATGTTTTAACTTTACGTTACCTACCTTAAAAGACGAATTAGGAAAGCGACACCGTCTTTAAAAAGAAAAAAAGGTTTAATTAATAGAACGGCAATTTTGAGATCACCATATTTTTAATTTCGCTTGGAAATCTTGATTTGTACACTTAAAAGCTGTTCACTTCGGCATTATAACCAGAAAATAATAAATTTCGTAATAAAAATACAAGTTTTATATCCAACTGACAGTTCTATTGGGTACCGTCTATCATACGCCATCTATCGTGATAAAAAGTTAGTGATATACCCCATTACTAACCATTTTGCATGTTTATATTTGATTTTAAATTTAAATAAATAAAGACAAGCCAAGGAGTTGTCAAAGCGGCTGACAGAAAGGTCTGGAGACAGGAAGGCTGGCAATTATTTCTGCCAACGTATTAGCCTCGCTATACAGAGGGGAAATGTTGCCAGTCTCCTTGGGACTATCTCGGATGGGACGTCTCTAGAGGACATTTTTTATTTATAGTTTAGTTTATTTTTGATTTTATTATTTAGGTAGCTTTTAATTTATATTAAATGTACTATAATTAACTTCGAATAAATAATGTTGTCCAAATTTGTATGGAAACTAACCTCTGTGGTCCAGAAGTATATTATGAGTATATTATGTACGTACATTTGTCTTAGATTTACAACAACACCGTTCCCGTGCCTCGGAGAGCACGTTAAGCCGTCGGTCCCGGTTCCACTAATGCCAACTTGTGGAATCGTTAATAAATTGTCATACATAATTGTTGGATTCTCACAACAATCCTGACAATTTTCCCTATCCACAAATCATTCCAATTTCCGAACGCGCAACACAAAAAAGTTACGCACCAAAATATGGGTAGCACACCGCGCAGAAAAAAGTCGCCTGTCTGTTCGCTTCCCGTGCAGAGTGCGTGCATCCATAAAAATATTGCTCTCAATGAGAATTAATTAAGAAATCATTCTACAATATAATTGAAACAGTGTTTAAGTGTGGAAGAAGACTAAATTTGGTTAACAAAACATATTTTTTCCTCACTTTTGTAATTTTTATTTCACCTTCAACTAGTAATCTCTTTACAACTTGTAAGTAGACGCAAGTGTACATTCCCGAAATTTGGTAGTTAGGAGTCAATACTCCATTGCTAATATGACGCAACAATAATTGACATCATATCCTCGCCAAGCCGTCTGGCCAGCGTGGCGAGTGTAGGCCAAATTCTCCAGTTCTGGAAGGCCCATCTCCAGCAGTGGATGTCTAGGACGCTGTGTTCTAGGGGCTGTAATGAAATACTTTCTATACACAGGTTAGGGTTCCAATAATTTGTTAATTGCCTGTAATATATTGTGGATCATATGCTGTTAACACTTAAGATATATTGATGTAACTAGTTATAAGGCAATTATTGTGATGAAAATAAATTATTATTGTTATTATTATTTATTATTATTATAGGTTTGCTTTTAGTGGGGGATGCCACCTGTGGGGACGCGCCTTCCCATCTGTCGGTGACCTCTAAGGATCCAGGAGCTGCTGCATTACAAGCAAAGAACCTCACACGGCGGAAATACACCCAGCTTATTTGGAGATGTGTATTTGCGCCTTTTGCAGTTGAAACTCAGGCCGTGATGACCAAGAGCAATTTTTAAGACGTTGTTGTCAAAACAGGTCTTTAACACCTCGGAAGACAAGAGGGCTGTCTGTCAATTGCTCGAGATATGTTATATATTAAGATTTACTTATTATGCAATCTAATATGTAGGAAACCTTCCCCGATGTTCACACAACATATTCCCAAAGTTTCATCCCGATCGGTCATTGCAATGCACACACACAGACATTCACCGTTGCATATATAGATAATTTATATGTTAAAGACTCAGCTTTACGCAGTGGAAGTTGGTGCGAGAGAAGTTCCAGCAAAATCTTTGCATCACTTACTGAAAGAATTGGGCCTAAGCAGGTCTGCAGGAGATACATTCATCATTCTCATTCACGAGCGTTCAAGGCGGCATTAACGGAATCATACAGTTTTTGGTTAGGTAGGGAGAGAAGTAGAATTGTGGATGGTGAGCGTATTATCGCGCAATAAAAAAAGGGAGGCCTCCTTTTCTTAAACCAGCCTATTGTCCCAAGCCCATGACACTATTCTTCTCATCTCTTACCTACACACGATGGACCCGGCACCCGCACGGTGAATCCATGGAATGCTTAGAAATTTGTCTTCTTCTTTCTTCTAAAAGTTTAGGTTTTAGTTTATTTAAGACCAATTTTATTTACCAGATTGATTTTATTTAGACCAATTAAAAAATAAAGCAGGTGTTACATGATAACCCTCAAACTCAGTCTTCTCCAATATGATGACTATAATTAGAGAAATAAAACAGCAGAGTGTATTAAGACTATTGTGAATTGAAATAGAGCCCAAAGACCAGTATGTGTGTAGGTTATATGAACATTATTTTTGTGATAACGAGCATGCCACATTACATCCAATCGCATTAAACGTCAGCAATAAATCACCAATTTAGCAAAACCATTTTCATAATTCACCCAATATCAACTTAGCGAAGAATAAAGAAAAATCCAATTTCCTCGCTTGCATTACCGTAACAGGGGAACTTTCTGTCAGCGTATACTAAGCGACCCCTTAGCTATTATTAATAATCATAAATATTTGGATACCTTTTTTATTCATTCATTATTCATTACAGCCCCTAGAACACAGCGTTCCAGATCTCCACTGTTGGAGATGGGCCTTCCAGAACATATATCTAGAAAGTAAAGTAAGTATCGTCACGACCATTTCCCTTTCGGGGTGCTCAGAAACCACGATTATAAATAAACGGGTTCACATTTAGCCAACTTTACTATAGGCCAATCATGACAAGTGGCAAGCTCGTCGATGTCTCCAGCGTACTCGAGAAATACTTGTATCACAAATAAATTTAAAGTAAATTAATAAGTATTTTTGTGATCCGGCCAGGAATCGAACCCGGTACCTCCGAGTCTAAATCCACGGACTTAACCGCTAGACCACGGAGGTAGTTATATCTGGAGAATTAATTAACGATTCTACAAGTTGGTATTAGTGGATTTGATATAATAAGCGACGCTCGTCATACAGTTTGCGATAATTAAGCGATAGTCGCTATTCCGAGTCGTTATCATAATATTTATCAACTCTCGGCGAATAGACTTCACAAATAAAATGTCACAAAATATAATATAAACCGGCTAATGCCGAACGATGTCAAAGAAAGTATCAAAAATATTCCCTAAATATAAACTAGGAAAAAGAACTAACACTCAAGGATGGTCCAAAAGATAAAAGACGTTTCTCCTGCAAATAAAAATGTAATATTTTACGTGATATTTTATTCAGATATGTGACAACCCTACGTAGAGTTGGTACGCTGAGTTTCTCAAATGGTTTAGTCCGCTTTCTTTACATGCATTTCGTCACAGTATTTTTTTGTTTTGCTTCGGCTTTGCCTATCTGTGTGTCTGTTATTCACGCGATTACACCAGCTGAACCAATATTGATGAAAGTTGTCAGAAATGGGACGCACATAATCTGCTGCAAGACCGCATTCATTACATAGTGTCAACTAGCTGTCCCCTATAAGACCAGGGCAACATTAGTATAGGGGACAGAAGTCGTCTACTAAATTAAGCATGTACAACAATATATTTTTTATTTTTTTGTTCAATATGTATATTTTCTTTTGTGTCAATAAACTATTATTATTATCATGCCTTTGTGGTCTAGCCGTTAAGTCCGTGGATTTAGACTCTTTCTCTACGAACAGAACAGGGTATTGGGTTCGATGGCAGGTTGTGACACAATCTCATCACCATCACAGCCTCCAGATAACAGAGTGCTAAACCTCCACTGTTGAAGATGGGCCTTCCAGAAATTTCTGGATAATTTGGGCTACATTCGCCATTCTGCCTAGACGGGTCGGCGAGGGTCTCATGTATTTTTTTTAATGACAACTTACTAATGATTCCTACAAATTGTCATTAGTGGAACCAGCAGCCGTATTTCATTACTTAAACGCAAACGTTAGAAGTTAGAAACTTTTTAAATGTGGATATACAGGAGAATGTTGAAGATATCATGGAAGGACAGAGTAAGATACGAAACTGTCTTGCAGAGGATAAACAAAGGCGTTGAACTACTGAAAATCGTAAAGCGAAGAAAGTTGGACTACTTGGGACACATCATGCGCAATAAAAAGTATAGCTTGCTGCAGCTCGTCATGCAAGGCAAGATACAAGGCTCCAGAAGACCGGGAAGAAGACACACTTCTTGGCTCAAGAACCTCAGGGAGTGGTTCGGGATGAGCACCAGATCCTTGTTCCGGACAGCCGCCAACAAAATCAAAATCGCCTTAATGATAGCCGACCTCTGATAGTCAAAATAGTGATTTCTGTTATTTACTACCACTTTTAGCGTTAGTTTTTCCGACCATAAGTCAACATAGCGTTTTCCACTATTTTAGGTTGTTTTCGATTTCATGGGGTTGCAACTTCAAAATCATTGGGAAAACGTGAATTAAACACTTAAATTGTCCGCTGCGAATTTATAATAAAGTTAACAACATTTATATTAATTAAACTAAGATTATATATTTACAATAAACATAGTTTTATAACACACATTAGGTAATAATTCGAAAATATGGTAAATACTAAAAAAAAAATATAATAGTTTTATTTTAAATGAACGCATTATAACGTTATGGAAAACTTTATACGAGAACACCAATTTTAATAGCGTTTTACACTGACAGTTCTGTTATATAAGGGATTCCACTATATAACTTTGGCGCTTAAGAAACAGATTAGCTACTAGACGCATTATCTAACCACGATTATGAGACTCCACGGCCATTTGTCTACCAATTGTGACTTGCTTTGTCGTAACGTTCCCGCCATCGGTCCGGGTTCCACTAATTTTAATCACTGCGTAGACAAGACAGTTATTACTATGTAGATTGTACTGTGATCGGCATACACCTGCTATTTTATTATGTAGTTACGAGATCACCACATGTCTGGCAGCGCCGAGTGTGGAGATCACTTGAATATGTTGCGCTTGTAAATTAGTTTTTGTCAATATTTTTTTTTCTTTATATTTTCTTGTACATATACCATCGTGTGTTTTTATTTTTATTTTTGGTCTTACTTTTTTTTTTTCTATTGATAGAAACAAACAACTTTTCCTTAGAAACTATGTTTATGACGAAAGTGACGAAATTAGCTAGTGCATGTGTGACAAAAATGTAGCACAAAGTGAGACTAAGCCGTCATAGGACAGGACACGCTTATGCGTACGGACGGAAGACTTATGACATCCCCTGTCAAGTTTAGTTAGGCGCTGTCACTCTTTGAACATGAAAAACGTTTTACTTTTACAAGCATTTTATTGGTTTCAATTTCGCCACATATACACATTACATAATGTTTGACTAAGTATAACCTAAGAAACAAGAATGAAATCTATATAAGGCAAACCAGGTTGAGAAAAACGTTTAAACAAGGTTTGCCTTTGAAAATTACATTTTACAATAAACTACCTGAGATTATAACTAGACTACAGCCAAGTGAATTTAAAACAAAATTGAAACTCTTTTTCCTAAGTAATGCGGTTTATAACCTGTTAGAATTTATTGACATGCCTTTGACGGAAAATTCTTTTAAATAGTTGTATAGTTTTGTGGTCTTATGCCTTCTACTGTATTGTGTTCCTATGCTCCTTTGTCTACGATGCACGGTGTTAATAGAACTGTTGTTATTATTTAAAATTTGTTAACTGACATACCAAAATATAACGATTGTTATATAGGTGAAATATACAAATATTATTGAAAACATTTTTTTAAGCTTTCTATGTATTCACCGTGCGGCTGCCGAGTCCTTCGTGTGTCCACATGAGAAGACTCTTCGATCTTCTACTAATGATACGCTCTCTATACCCACTCACCATACTACCTTTGTGTCCAAATCGTTCGCAGTTGTGGCTGCTAACCTTTGGAATCAGCTGCCAGTCAAAATTCGCCAAGCCCCGAATAGATGTATTTAAAAAAAACTAGTGTATGCTCACTACATGCAAGACCGAGGTTCGTAATTTTCCATGTTCCTCCTTTTGTTTTAGCTTAATCTTAATCAGACTTTGATTTATCATTAGTAGGTATAGTATTGTGTATATATTATATTGTATTGGTAATGTTTTATTTATGTAGGTTATATGTAGGTATATGTTATCTGCATTATAACTCTTCAAGTTTATTTAGTATACAAACCCGACTTTGTTTCATATATTAAGATTTACTTATTATGCAATCTAATATGTCAGAAACCTTCCCCGATGTTCAGACAACATATTCCCAAAGTTTTATCCCGATCGGTCAAGTAGTTTTGCAATGGATAGGGAACACACACACAGACATTCACCTTTATATATATACAAGTAGATTAATAAGTCTTAATAGTTATTCTCCTATTCTGGACAAATCCAACAAATCAAAAACCATGAAAATCGGTTCAGCCGTTCTCGAGTTATAAGTGTTCTAATAAACCCGACTTTATTTTATATATTATGATTATTTACGAAATGTATGTTAAATATCTTCACGTCAGATCCCTTGCGGGGTAGGCAGAGATGACACGATCACGACATACCTCTTTCGCTTCGTCAACATTCATCAACCTATTCATTAATTTAAAATATATATATATTGCACAAAGTACAAAGGTGGACATAATGCCCGAAGACAATCTCTGACAGCCAAACCTTAGGGACAAATTTGAACAATTATAGATGCAATCATAGAAATAATAATAATACTATAATTATAAAAGATAATTTATTAGGATTAATATATACTTACATCATATATGTCTATCATAATATCAATATACAAAATACTAATAATATTCATGACATGTAATAGCTTTTGTTATGAAGGCTTTTTAATGCACCTTCAGCCAGTGTTTTATTTACTTAAATCTCTGTGGTCTAGCAGTTAAGTCCGTGCATTAACTCGGAGGTACCAGGTTCGATTCCTGGTCGGGGCATAAAAATATTTATTAATGTAAATAAATACATTTAATTATTATTTCATTTATTTATCTGCAACAAATAAAGTGTGTTACATGTGTTTCTTACTTGGTAAAATATATAAATTGAAGCTAAAAAATTTTATTGCCAAATATTTCGCCTCTCTTTGGAGCGGCGTCATCAGTGACAGTGACTGAAGGTCTTTGTCATAAATTTTGAAAAAGTAATTTTATTTCTTTTAGCAATGGTAAAGGTGCACTATACAGTTTTGTATTTATTTTTTAGAAAAATATCATCATCACCTAGCGCATCATGGAAAACATCATCAGCATGTTATGTCCATTGTTGGTTCGATATTAATAAATTTACAAAACAAGTTAGACAAAACCTAATGCATTACATTTAGACCAGGGCTATAGTATGCACCAAGCTGCCATATAAAAGAGCTTTCCCATGTTTTTAAATCAATAGACCGAATAGTTTTAGGAAAACTCTTTAATACTCTTACTGTGAAACAATTGTTAAAGTTAGTGTTATGTATACGCGCATGGGTGGGCACAGGTAAAATATTATTAATTTGAGAATCTACTGAATGTCTGTGTCCATTCATGCGAGTACGAAGGGGTGTCGTAGTCTCTCACACATAAAAACTATTACAAAATCTGCACTCCAGCATATATACGCAATGAGAAGTAGTACATTGTACAAAAAATAAATACAAAACTGTATAGTGCATTACCTTTACCATTGCTAAAAGAAATAAAATTACTATTTCATTTATTTGGAACGCTAGGGCATCGACGAGCTTGCCACTTGTCATGATTGGCCTATAGTAAAGTTGGCTAAAAGTGAGTCCGCTTATAAGCATGGTTTCTGACCACCCCGAAAGGATAACGGTCGTGATGATACTTTACATGTATGACCCTTTGTTATGAAGGCTTTTTACTGCACCTTCAGCCAGTGTTTTATTTATTTGATCGTGATATGTCTCGGTCTAATGTATGTTTTAACGGAAATTAAATTCAGTCAATGAATATCTGCTATTATGCCCCGTTTATCTGTAAATCTCCGAGTGGCGTCGCAAATCGAATTCATTTCATTCCCTTTAAGTAGAGTCATATTTCGTTAGATAACAGAGCATATTATTCTTAATAGCAAAGGGATGAAAGGCAACGGCATAAGTTATGAACCATTTGACATTCAATGTAACCGTTTCATAGTGCACTCCCATATTCAAATCAAATCAAATAATTTATTCAGTAAATAGGCAACATTTTTAGCACTTTAACACGTCATAACAGTTTTTTTTTTTTTTTAAGTTATTACATTTTATATTTATAATTTTATATAATTTACATAATGTATACATTAAAATATTTACTAGTGATCAAAACAGAAACATAATATCAGCTAAACAACTTAATAATAGGTAATGGATTTTTTAAATTACTGGCCAGGAACAGTAGATACCGCCTCGTCAAATTATAAGTATTCTATTTATTGAAATTATAATAAATAGCAGCTGTAAATTGGCATTGTCATACTTAATACTAAATTATAATTTAATAATACCAAATACCTTACAGTAGTAATGATAAAAAATAAACAAATGTCAAAAACATTTCAACTAACCTAAGTCTCAAAAAATGTTATACATACATTAAAAATATAAATAACAGTGATAATTAAATAAAAAATAAAAAAAAATATAATAAAAATAATAATGTCATAATTCCTAAATAAAAATTTAAATTAGACTAGTGTTTTTTAGACGTTTTTTATATTTTTTATTAAGCTTTTTGTATGTCTAAACTTAGACATTCTGCGCTATGGAATAATTTACTGGGGAAACTCTACCAATAAAGAGATTATCTTCAGAGTTCAAAAAAGGTGCATTCGGGCTTTATGTGGACTTAAGTCGACCGAAACCTGTAGACCTCATTTTAAATGCTTACGAATACTCACCGTTCCATGTCTCTATATTCTGAAACTAGCTAATTTTATAGGAAATAATAAAGAACTGTTCCCAAATAACGCCCAAAATCGCAAACGCACACTGCGTTACCAAAATAAGTTAATAATACCGATAGCCAAAACAACACACATGCAGAAAAGTGTATTTTGTATGGCTCCAAAAATATATAACAAAATAAGTGATGACATTAAATTACTTCCAAATCATAAATTTAAAAAACAACTCACTGACATGCTGATAGACAAGCGCTACTATTCAGTGCGGGACTTTCTAGAAGATAAATCGCTTGCTATAACAAATTCTTAAAATAATAATTTCCAAATTTTACATTAATATTATTGTTTATGTAAGTTAGTATTTAAAAATTTATGTACATAGATATTAATATAATTATTATTATAATATTGTACCGTATTGATAGACTGTTGTACTTGTTACCTAATACTTATACCCCCCCGGCAAAACATAGAGTACAACACTGCATAACATCACAGAAATAAAAAAACCTATTGTTTATAAAAAATAAATGAATTATGAATTAGATTTTTTTTTTTTTTTTTTTTTTTAATTATTCATTATTACCTACCACTTGTATTTTGTGCATGTTGTGGCACCTAAAGGTGGTACATTTATCGTTGAATTTATGTCCTAGTTTTTAAGTAAGCAATAATGTAACCGACCACTGGTTGTCCTTAAATAAATAAATAATGTCAATGGTACAATAAATTTAAAAGAACATATTTTTCTGCTGTAATCTACATAGGTACAAATTTATTCGCATATCCCATTACTGTGGCGTTTGTTAGTTTTAGTAACTCTTGTTACAAGCGGATTATTTATATATATATATATATATATATATATATAGTACCATGGCAAGCTCACAATATTGATAATTTCAATTATTGATCTCTTTGTTGGTTCAAAGAGATCGTTTAAATATTCGGTCGCCTTATCGCTGCGTTCATCATAAAATAAATAAATAGTGATATAATTTGTATTTATACAAAATTTAAGTATGTCTATTCAGCCACTGTCTTTTTGCTTCGCTTTGAGTTTATTATTGGGTTATGTATTTGTTAATAAAGATCTTTTTTATTTTTTTTTTGTTACATTCATTCATCTTTTGTGGAAATCTTTAATTGGCTGTACCTACTCATTATCGCTAAAAACATATGTAATTAAAGCTATTGATTTTTTTTTTTTTTTTTTTTTAATACTAGCACGACATGTGACCCTGCGCTCACCTGATGGTAAGTGGCGCTCAGGGTCCATGAATGTTAGCAACTGTAATCAGACCCTTATGTCCGACATCAGTCCCTAACACTATGCCGGCTTGACTATATGCCTTTTCACACTTCGCTTGAAGGACTCCAGGTTATAGGAAAGTGGAAACACAGAGGCTGGAAGAGCATTCCATATCTTTATTGTGCGACAGATGTATGAGTCACCAAATTTATAGGTACGCGAAGGGATAGTGACTACGGTATGTGGGTGCATATTCTGACCTGTGCGTGTGGAGAGGAAGGAATTAGGTTATAGAGCTCTTCGGAGCACTCACCATAGTATAGCCGGTAGAACACGCTCAGAGAAGCTACATCTCGGCGAAGCTGCAGGGATTCGAGAGTTCCAGATATAGTGGCATCGTCCACAATTCGAACAGCTCGCCTCTGTAGGACATTGAGAGCATCTGTGAGGTACTTGGCTGAACCATCCCAAAGGTGTGAACAGTATTCCACGCATGATCTGATCTGTGCTTTGTACAGCAACCGAATTTTCCGAATAAATAAATATAAGTTCCCCTTAAATGTACAAATTGGCATTTGACATCAAGGCAAATGGCGCATATGTACGTTCAACGAGAACAACTAATAGGTGGAGGCATACTTATGGTGGTAATTTTCCCAGTCTGCTGGGGCTGGGATGTATGCACCGTTCGTGCCGATAAATTGTGGTGAAATAAATAACTGTAGAATAATAGGGTAGCTAGTGCAGCTGGAGCCCAAGACACAAGACGAAAATTCCTGGTTTGGGCTCCAACGTGCAATACAATTGGAAATATGTAGCGTCAATTTTGTTTACATCAAGTATAAATATTCATCATCAATCCCCATTTCATTCCATTTGCAGTTGAAACGATGGGCCCGTGGTCCGAGGAGGCTCTTGTGTTCTCCCGCGAGCTTGGTAAGAAACTTGGCGACGGGTGACCCTTTGAGTAGAGAATATCTCGTTCAAAGGGTCAGCCTCGCTGTTCAGCGGGGGAACGCAGCGAGTGTCCTCGGCACACTACGCCCATCGAATAGTCGTAATTGTATTTATTAATTTTTAGTTTTTATAATTTAGTTCTTAATTTATTTTATTTTTTAATCTTTGTACTTTACTCCGAATAAATAATTATTATTTTCGATTTAAAAAAATATTTCCGAGCACCGTAAAAAAAGTAATTTATTATATAAATATTTCACTATTGTATTTATTATTGTAACTAATTTCTACTGTATAAATAAATAATAATAATAATTATTATTATAAACCCAGTAAAGTGTATCCACACGTTTCGGGATCAGGCTCGAATTGCCGTCATGCCCAGTCAACCCGACATAGTGTTACTACATAGACTGATGTCAGTCATGAGTGTATGATTCCAGTTACTAACATTCATGGACATCGCGCGCCACTTACCATAAACAAATTGCCTATTTCATTAAATAAAAAAATAGGGCTAAGAAAATAAACTGTGTCGTTTTCAAAACTTTTATTTTAAACTTTTTCTGTAAAAAGTACAGTCAACTGCCAAACACCTTTCTCCTAACGGCACACTCGGAAACTTTACAAAATTTTCAGTTAATATTTTCATTGTGTCGCGTTTAGGAGCAACTTTTTTATAACTTAAAATGTTACGACTCAACTTTTTGTTTTCTTTTAAATTCCCTGAGAAAATAAATTTATCATCTTTATGACCGTCAGCCCTTACAGGGTTTTTAGTAGCGGTATCATATTTAACCAACTTTAAGTCCCATCAGGACTATACTAGGAAGCAATTGTTATGTTGATGCTAGTGTGTGTGTGTCTCGAAGGTACTTGTTAGTGTTCAGGTTCTCATGGTGTTGCGTGTCCGGTCATTGCAGTGGTGGCACGTGTGTCGGGTCCCGCTCCGCACCCTAAGGGTCTGGTTGAGCGGGGGGATGGCTGGCACATGCATTACTTACGTGATTGGGTGCTACTGTGGGGGCCTGGGACCGAGGCTGAATACGTTCAATTGCTTTTTGTCGGTTTTCGGGTTACACATGGGCAAATATCTAAATTCTTACGTGCATGACATGACGTGGAAATGTCAGTGACAAAGCTCGACTCGCCATGCATAATGCCATGCTGGTACCTACACTTATGTATGGTAGTGAGACGTGGATATGTCAGAATACGCATGAGAATAGAGTTAGTGCAGTAGAAATTAGGTCGTTGCAACGAATATGCGGCGTCACCTTGACGGTTCGCATACGTAATAACGAAATACGCAAAAGGATAGGTATATAAGAAAGCATAGGGACAAAAATAAAGAAAGGAATGCTCCGATGGTTCGGTTATGTTGAAAGGATGAGTGGAGAGAGACGAACCAGATATATAAAGCGAAAATTGTGGGTAAAAGATGCCCTAGCAGACCAAGACTCACCTACCACGAACAAATAAATAAAACAATAGCCGAAGGTGCAATAAAAATCCATCGAAACAAAAGGGCATGTATGATGAGGGTGATGAGTGTCGAAGAAGCGAAAGAGGTATGTCGTGATCGTGACAAGTGGCGCTCAATTGTCTCTGCCTACCCCGCAAGGGATTTGGCGTTGAGATATATGTATGTATGCGGATTGGATCCTTTTTGCGTAACTACATCTAATTGAAATAATGAAGTGTAACAAATGCATCTAAGGCGCGAATTATACGAAATAGATAAGGCACGGACGTTATTTAAATTACATCAAAGAGACACAACGAGTCACACACTTTATTGTGATAGCCTATTTAAATAATTTAATAAAGAAAGAAAGAAAGAAAAATATTTATTTGTCACATTAACGAAAAAAAGTCGAATTAAAATTTAAAGTGTCATCATCAGCCTGTGTCTCTCCATTGCTGGATATAGGCCTCCCCCAAGGCTCGCCACTACACGCGGTCTTTTGCAACCCTCATTCAACCCCCACCAGCGACCTTCCTTAGGTCATCCGTCCATCTGGCGGGGGTTCGTCCCATTCTGCATCGTCCCGTACGTGGTCTCCACTCCACAACGCACAAATTTAAAGTGTATGGTGACAAATAAGGAATCAGTTTAGCATTGAGCTGTAACGCTTTAAGAGTCACAGCGCTAATTTTCAGTAAGTATAAATAATAAATGTGTCGAGGCTCTGGTGCAGAAATACAATAATAAATAATAATATAATTTATTTTATTTATTACACAAATAAATAATAAACAATCATAATAAATGCATATTTACTTTTAATCCTATTTCTCTTCATATTTTATCTTGTACATTTTTATTACTGTAGTCCGGCTTAGTATGGTCGTAAAGATATTGGTGACTCGCAGAACTGTACATTAAATTCAATATCAATACGATTTTTTGTGATCCTACTGTATAGAATTTAAAGGTAAAATTAAAGATATTTTGATTAAAAAAAGTTATTACGATTATCGGGATGCACTAGCAGATGACTTTGCATAGAAAACTTTATAGTCGTAGTTATAATTTTTAGATTATAAGTTGACACGGCCCCTTTACAGCCACGAATTTAAGTTTAATTTTAATATTTTATAATGTTTAACATTGTTGACATTTATTTAATTTCATATTATTACGATTTTAATTTGACTCGGCCACTGTACAGCCACGAAATTAATTAAATTTCATTATAATTAGACATTATATTATTATTATTTTAGATTATAAGTTGACACAGCCTTTATACAGCCACGAAATATATTTTTTATATTTTTATAATTTGACATTAAATTATAATTATTTAGATTGTAAGTTGACACGGCCTTTATACAGCCACGAAATTAATTTAAATTTATTATAATTATACATTATGTTATAATTATTTAGATTATAAGTTGACACGGCTATAATGCCTCGAATTTAGGTTAAGCTACAGTACTTGCTTATGGCAGCAATGTCACTTCCTTATTTCGGTCTATCCATAATTTAATTTAATCTTTTTATTTATTATTTTAATAATATTGTAAAAAATTGACAATATCCGAGTGTTACATGTGAACCATATGGAAATAAATATTTTGAATTGAATTGAATTGAATAAGAGACGACGTGCTGCTTGCGCGCCACTCCAGTCGCGACTGCTAGCGACGCGGCAGGTGACACGACGCGACGCTTGAGTATATTCACAACGCGTTGCCTACCCACATTTTGTCAAAAAAACGTTTTGATTAGGCAAAATGCCTGCGCCGCGCCTTAACCTTAATAAACCTGTATAATTCACACCTAATAGATTAACGTAAAGATATTTTGACTTAGACTTTGAAGGTCTAGGACTCTGTGTAGCAGGGGCTGTAATGATGATGATGGTAACTAATAAAAAAATATAAAAAACTTTCAGGCATCTAGAAACCCTTAATTAATTTATAACAATAATTCTAATTTTACTATAATCTAAATAAATTTATAATTAACAAGGTCAAACGACATTATGTCAAAAATAGCTCTAATTATGTCGTTATCTGATTGTCTCAGTCGGTCCACAAAAGAGGCGTGCCGCTTGCGGAGCATGGCAAAAAAGTCGTCGACTCAGCAAACATACCAGACGCACTACACCTCCAGGGCAACTTTAGAATGCATCTAAATGCATTATTATATTGTACACGAAGCGTGATGACTGGTGTAGAACGCCTGACAGTACGCAACAAACAGAGTGATCTTAACTTGTCTTGAGTAACGCGCAAACCTTCGAGCCAACATATTGCTCTTGGCAGCGAGAGTTCTCCTCTGTCTCTCCAGGTCCTCATCATCCCTCAACTATTATATGGCCGAGACTATCTTCAGCCGCGAGCCACATAGGAATATTTCCGGAATTATGTCTTGGGTAATTAATTATATATTGGGTTGATATTTT
Source organism: Tinea semifulvella (assembly GCA_910589645.1). Classification (NCBI taxonomy): domain Eukaryota; kingdom Metazoa; phylum Arthropoda; class Insecta; order Lepidoptera; family Tineidae; genus Tinea; species Tinea semifulvella. The sequence continues at coordinate 1,078,662 of OU342624.1, forward strand.
CTATACGTTTAACTTTTTTTACAGCAGAAACATGGCGGTAATAAAAAATGGAATCGTTCCCGATCCGAACATCGATATGCAAAATAAAACAAAAAGTTTTTCTCAAAGTTTCTCAAACTTCTAGCTGTAGTTCTTATGCAGCAAAAGCCTAATTGAAATTATGTAGACGCGCCGACGACGTACAGTCGACCAAATCCGCGCTATCTTATTTAAGGGAGTTCAACGATTTGCATCTCTCTCGCTCGCACAAGTCTCGAGTCTTTAATTTTTGTGAAATTTTGTATCATTAATTTATTGTCTGGAAAAATCTTTATTTTGTTCTAAGTTAACTATAGTACATTATATTTTAATTAAAAGCTACCTAAATAATAAAATTAAATAAACTAAAAGATAAACCTAATTAATATAAAATCTAAATACTTACAAATATCTTGATTATAATCTACATGTCATCGAATCCAGGAGAAGATGAACCCAATGTTCCGAGGACTCCGGCGACGTTGCCTCGTTGGATGGCAACACTGATCCTTTGAATAAGATATTCCCTACTCAAAGGATCACCTGTTGCCGCTCGGATGGCAACGCTTATGTCGCGTATTAACGATTTAGCGTCCTCAGACCAAGGGCCCATCGTCTCTACGGCAAACGATTTGCCAACTCTATATACTTATTACGTTTGCCGTTTGCAGCCAATTCAGCCGCTGCACCTGCTCGTTTTCGTGTCGCGCCAACACGACTAGCACAAAGGGTGTCAGTAATATTTAAAAATATTTATGTTACAACTTTACCTCCCGTCCCGCTTACCATATTATCTTTCTTACTTCTATGAAATAAAATTAGGGACATTTTGGACATATTTTCATTTTCATATACCTAATTGTAATTACATAAATGTTGCTATTTTTCTCTGTCTACTACTACCTTGACGACAACATAAAGTAAGAGGACATAAAATTATGGACATTTTGGACATATTTTTATTTATATATACCTAATTGTAGACAGAGAAAAATTACAATTTATTGTACTAAAACAAATATTATATTTGTTATAAAGGAAAAAATCGTATTTCCTAGAATGAAAATATGGTAAGCGGTACGCAAGGTCCAAGAATATATAACCAAGTCCATCCACAGACGGCCGACATCAGTCCCTATCATTATTGACATTGACAGCTTCTGTAAGGTAATAAGCGGGACCATCCCAGAGGTGAGATCAGTATTTCACGCATGACCTTATTTGCGCTTTATAAAGCATAAGTCTTTGTGAAGGCGGAAAAGACCGTTTCACCTTGTTCAGTATTCCTAGTTTTACGCTGTTTTGATGATGCTCTAATTGTAGTTCCGGTGGTTAAGATCTGAGCGTATTTCATCCCCAAGTATGTTGAAGGTGGGTTGTTTGAAGAGCAGAGACTGAAGACTTCTTGGCAGTCAGCATGCCTGGGTCTTATTGGCATTAAACTGGACTGGTTTTGGGCACTTGACAAGAAAATTTTGCGTAGGGTGTCATTCAGTTCGACCGTCAGGTAACGACGCATCGCAGCACGTGGACTCAGCGCCACCCGTGTGCCGTACTGTCACCTGCATAGCAATAAATCTTCCCTAGAGTCAACATATCATATGATATGAATTCTTCATATCAACAAAATTCTACATTAAGGAACTAGAGACTATATTATTTAAAAAGATGCTTATCAAATTTTTGTTGCAAAAATGTTATTACACAATTTTAGATTTTTTGAATGATAATGAACTATAAATTATTAGGTTGTAAGAGTTCTTCGCGCTATTTTGCGTGGACATGTCAAGTGCAAGTTTTTGTTTCGTAAATTAATTTACTGTGGATATTATTGGTCAAAAGTGGTGTTGTTTTGTTTAATAATGTGCTACAATGTGAATAATAATGGAAAACGATAAATTGAACTTTAAATATGGGGCACAAGTTGCAGTTTATTTTTTGCGGTTTTCCCGCGCTGTCAACTCCCATATTTTACCCGACGTGTTTGAGCTATGGTGCCGCGAGTGACTCCATAAAAAGCATCAAATTCTGCAGCATCTGGAATTTGATGATGACCTCATTAACTCATAAAAAATTAAGATATATTACGTCAGACTTGGCTGTATGGGCTAGACCCTTTGCCTTCCCTATTACCTCATACATCATCCATCGGGAGAAGAAAACCAAAACAAAATAATATTAGGTTGTCTCTTTTACTAATTTAATTTAAATATTTTGACATTTATAATTTTAATTGATTTTGGACATTCATTATAAAATAGTATTTATAAATAAGTAGATAAATGTTTTTTAAAATTTTTGTTTTAATAATAATGATAATACTAATGTTTAAAATTTGTTTATTTTTTATTTATAATGTATTTGTTTGACGAAATGTTAATTATATTTATAATATAGAATTATTGTATGCCTATTGTGGGCAGATTGTTTAAAATTTAAGTAATGTACATCACCTCTTTATACCAATGTAAACAATATAGTATAGTATAGTATCATCATGACCGTTTCCCTTTCGAGGTGGTCAGAAACCACGCTTATAAATAAGCGGATTCACATTTAGCCAACTTTCTATAGGCCAATCATGACAAGTGGCAAGCTCGTCGATGTCTCCAGCGTACCAAACTCGAGAAATATCACAAATAAATTAAATGTATTTATTTACATTAATAAATATATTTTTTCTGTCCCGACCAGGAATCGAACCCGGTATCTCCTAGTCTAAATCCACGGACTTAACCGCTAGACCACGGAGGCAATGTAAACAATCTTGACAATAAAGAATTTTGATTTTGAATTTGAATAATAAACTAAGGAATGGTCTTGGCTTTGTCCTGAGGGTGATATTTCGATCCTTCCATAGTCCTTTTAACTGGCTAATAGCATTGCAAATGCCGTATCATCATCATCAGCCTGTGTCTCTCCACTGCTGGATATAGGCCTCCCCCAAGGCTCGCCACTGCACGCGGTCTTTTGCAATCCTCATCCAACCCCCACCAGCGACCCTCCTCAGGTCATCCGTCCATCTGGCGGGGGGTCGTCCCACTCTGCGTCGTCCCGTACGTGGTCTCCACTCCAGAACCCGTTTGCCCCATCGGTCATCGGTTCTGCGGCAGATGTGTCCGGCCCATTGCCACTTCAGCTTGCTAATTTTGAATGCTATGTCAGTAACTTTGGTTCTCTGACGAATTTCAACGTTTCGAATTCTATCCATCAGAGAAATACCAAGCATAGCTCTCTCCATAGCTCGCTGAGCGACCTTGAATTTGTGAACCAGACCCACTGTCAGTGTCCACGTCTCTGCTCCGTACGACATTACGGGGAGGACGCACTGGTTGAAGACTTTTGTCTTCAAACACTGTGGTATGGACGATGAGAAGATATGTCGAAGTTACCCGAATGCCGCCCATCCTAGCTGAATGCGTCTGTCGGCTTCTTTGCTGAAGTTAGCAGCGCCTAGCTGAATAGTCTGTCCAAGGTAGACGTATTCCTGCACAACTTCGAGAGTAGCATTTCCCACACAGATTGGCCTCGGCTTGACATGGTCATTGAACATAACCTTAGTCTTATCTAGGTTCATTCCGAGGCCAACCTGCTGAGAAGTCACGTTTAAGCCGCTTAACATTCTGCTAAGATCCTTGAGCGAGCTGGCCATGATGACTATGTCATCCGCGAATCGGAGGTGTGAGATGTATTCTCCATTGACATTTATGCCGCAGTAATTCCAGTCCAGCATTTTAAAAACATCTTCCAACGCGTTCGTAAACAGCTTCGGGGATATGACATCCCCCTGTCGCACGCCTCTGCGCAGTTGGATTGCTTTAAATGCCGTATAGATGGGACATAATATAATTTACTTGACTGTACCAACATTATTGCGTTCCCGCAGTTGCTTCAAGTTTTTAGGTAGTGCAGTTTCCAAGTTTTTTCCATAAAATGCTTGCAGGGAAGGGAGTGCGAATTATTTTTAACAGCCATATTTTGCCATGGTGTTTCCTCTGTGTCGCTGAACGAGATTTAACGCTGGTAATTATAAGTTGGTGTTAGTTAAGAGCTGGTGCTGTGGTAGCTTGATTGTATGAGTTGTATTCACGGGCCAAGCTGTACGAAATCCTTCTGACTGCTACTGATAATAATAAATAGAGACTCATATTTATATATATACATATATATATAGTTTAGTTTATTTTTAATTTTATTATTTAGGTATATTTTAATTTATATTTAATGTATATTAATTTACATAGAATAAAATGTATGAAAGTTGAAAAAAAAAAAAAATCATCATTATATTATATTGAATTGTCTTAATCTCTGTTTTTCACGCATGTAAGCCCCTTATTTTCTACCCAACTCCGAGAAATAACCTACCTACTTAAATTTTATCTATCTTTAGACACAACACACACATACACTTAGTTCATACACATCACACAAGCCCGAGTTTTAATTTAGAATTAATTTGATTTTTGGTTAATTTTTTTATGATTTAAAAATCAGTTTAGTTTTTTTTAAATTGTTTATGTTTTAGTTTAGTTATATTTTAGTTTATGTTTTAGCTTAATTTAATTGACATATTTAGCCACATTATGTAAACGTTTTGTTAACATAGTTTAAAATCGAATATTGGCCCCATTTATTGTAGTGTGACTGCCTCCGTGGTCTAGCGGTTAAGTCCGTGGATTTATACTCGGAGGTACCGGGTTCGATTCCTGGTCGGGACACAATAATATTTAATAAATTAATTTGATTAGTATTTAATTTATTTGTGTTTTTTTTTTGAGTTGGTACGCTGGGGACATCGACAAGCTTGCCGCTTGTCATGATTGCCTATAGTAAAGTTGTCTAAATGTGAATCCACTTTTTTATAAGCGTGGTTTCTGACCACATACTTGATGAGTATCATATTCGATGGACGTGATGATACTTTACCTTTTTTAATTAGCTGTACTGTGATGCTGTGGAATTTTGTTGAATAAAGAAATAAATGAACGCACACTACTGGCTTTTAAGGTTGTTAGCGAGAGAGGTAATTTCGTTCGTACATATTTACACCTGACGTTTTCACAAATTTAAACTCAAAATTCAAGAAAATTTAAGATAAAGTTTTCTAAGTTCCCCAGAAATATAAGTTTAATTTTGGCTTTGTTTATGTAGTAACTTTATTAATTAATGACATCGTAAAGTTTTCGCCTTTCTTTGCGGTTTTGCGTATATATTAGTGTTGCCCTTTTTGTCTTGGTCTTGCATCAGAACAGCTGGTTTCATGCTTGGTCTTCTTGGTCTTGCTCTCTTAGTCTTGGCATTGGTTTGCGCAAGAGTTTCGCAAGATTCTCAGTAGAGGCGATTCGGATAGTGGACGACACTACGGTGAGTGTTCTGAAGAGCTCCACAACCTTATCCCTTCTTCTCTATTCTGCAACCGAACTAGGCCAAAATATGCATTTCAAAGTCAAAGTCAAAGTCAAAATATCTTTATTCACGTAAACCTATTACAGGCATTTATGAAACGTCATTAATTTAATTACTATGAATGATTCTACTCCTGCTAGTAGAAGACTAAGCAGCAAAGTGGTCCAATAAGTAAGCTGTTAGCAGAAGACCAGCAGCTTAGCAAATTCCAGCGACCTGTTAATGTTTAATCTGACTGAGAAAGGAATCTGCAAGGAAAACTCAGCTATATCAGATTTACAAAATAAAACATATACAGAACTGCACCACAACGATCAATTAATAACCTTTTAAATTTAGTTATCAGTACCTATGAGAATACAATACCTGGTACAGCAGTAACCCACCAGGCAAGTCAGAATTAAGGTAGACCACCCGAAAGTCGACAAAACGCAAAAACCACTATCCCTATGCGTATTTATAAATTTCTTACATCTGACGCATGCTGAAGATGTCAAATGCACTCCCAGCCAGTGTGTTTCCCCATTCCTATAACCTGGAGTCCTTCAAGCGAAGTGTGATAAAGCATTTTGATAGGCTGGCATAATGTTAGGGACTGATGTCGGTCGTCAGTTGCTCCCATTTTTGGACCTTGCGTACCGCTTGACGTCAAGTAGGAGCGATGTTGTATCTTATATAATTATTTATAAATTCTTTATTACACTTAAAAACTCAACAGTTGAGTACAAGGGCGAACTTAATGCCTCTCGGCATTTTATACTAGCTAACCTTTGGGAGTGTGGTAGACGATTGCGGGTGCATTAGAATGATAGATAATAATAATTTACATACACAAATAACAATAAAAAATATAATATTAATATACATATTTATATCTTAAAAATGTAATATTAAATTTTATTCGAAGTTAATTATAGTATGTACATTAAATATAAATTAAAAGCTACCTAAATAATAAAATTAAAAATAAACTAAACTATAAATAAAAAATGTCCTCTAGAGACGTCCCATCCGAGATAGTCCCAAGGAGACTGGCAACATTTCCCCTCTGTATAGCGAGGCTAATACGTTGGCAGAAATAATTGCCAGCCTTCCTGTCTCCAGATTGCCAGCCTTCCTGTCTCCATTTTATATCTACATTTATTTATTTATTTAAAAACTTTATTGCACAAAGCACAAAGGCGGACTTAAAACCCGTAGACATTATCTGATAGCCAAACCTTAGGGACAAATTTGAACAAATATAGGTGCAATGAAAGGATAATTCAACAAATATTATATACCTACTTATAACTTTAACTATATTTATGTAAAAATACATAAAAAAATTAAGAAAAAGTTTTTAAAATATTATATTAGGATAAATTTAAAATAAAGTTGAAATAATAATTGAAAAAAAGACTTGTTGAAATTCACCCATTTACCGAATGGTTTGAAATATGAAATGAAATGAAATGAAATAATATTTATTTGTATGGAATATGGTAAATAGGTACATAGTTTTAGAATAGCTCACATACTCCGCCATTTCTGGCACACAAATTTATACTAACTTAATTAATTACTAATTTATACACTGAAAATAATTTATGTAATAAATAAAATGTCATGAATTTAAGAAATTTCGCATAAGATAATACTCGTATGCGAGATTATGGTCAGTTGATTAATACAATTTATTACAATTATTTATTACAATTTCTAAATTTGTATGAATAAAACTCGCTTAACGAATAAAAGCAACACTCTGTTAATAGCTTCTTGATTCTAGATTTAAACTGATTATTGGGTAATTGTTTGAGAACCTCTAGTAACTTGTTATAAATACGAATGCACATAACGTAAGAGTTATTATCGAAAACTCTGCTTTTTGGTGTCTTAGTATAGGCAATAGTGTTTGGATGTCGACTACTTTTAAAGACATCTTTTTGGTAAGTAAATAGGTCACTGTGAGTCCTAATAAATGTGACTACTTCGTATATATACATGCCTGTTATAGTCATAAGATTCAGGCTTTTAAATAGCGGCCTGCAAGAGTCAGTGGGGGCTGCACCGCATATAGCTCTTACACACTTCTTTTGGGCAATCAGTATTCTGTTAATTTTTGACGAGTTACCCCATAGTAATAATCCGTATCGCAGAACTGAGGCTACGTAGCCGTGATAGGCAGTCAGTGCGGTTTGTCGTGACGCAGTAATACTAAGTCTACGTAGTGGGTATACAAATCTATTGATTTTCGTACATACTTTTTCAATGTGACTAAACCAGTCACAATGAGAGTCTATGTTTATACCTAAAAATATTGCTGTTTTACACTCGTCAATTTTGTCATTTTGATATTTGTAAGCTTTATCGATCTCCGTCTTAGATTTTACCAGCGATTAGCGCAGTAACTTTTACCGAAGAATGTTGTTCCGGGAACATTGGCATTCCAAGGCTTTCAAACAATAAAAAGTTTGGCCAAAGTTTGGAACTTTTCGCCAAGTCACATAAGCTTAAATGGCACTTAACCATAATAGGATCCATTAATTTCACAAAATGGCCTAAATTTGCTGACATGAAAAATACTACAATAGCCGCAAAAACTCATAATCATGAAGTATTATTGTATCATTACATTATATTTTTTATTATTAATATTGTCACATTATTTTTATTTTTTAAATTGTTTATAATCCGTTCTTGATATAATTATGTTTAGTGAAAATAATGTTATTCCGTAATTGGCTACGTCATCAATCATTTTTTTTTATTTTTATACTAGCACGGCATGTGACCTTGCGCCCACCTGATGGTAAGTGGGGAGCGAGATCCATGAATGTTAGGAACTGTAATCAGACACTCATGACTGACATCAGTCCCTAACACTATGCCGGCTTGATTGGACATGACGGCAATTCGAGCCTGATCCCGAAATGTGTGGATACTTCCATGCCTCGGCAGACTGGACAAATTACCACCATCAGTCCACCAGTTAAACACAATTAAATGTAACAATTAATTAAAACAAAAAAAAATACCTACTTCCAAACCTAATTTAAATATATCGTATCCGCGCGGCATGGTGGCAAGCAAACTGCCTCCGTGGTCTATCGGTTAAGTCCGTGGACACAAAAACACTCAGAAACACGAAAATATTTATTTATGTAAATGTATTTATTTACATAATATTTAATTTATTTGTGATATTTCTCGAGTTTGGTACGCTGGAGACATCGACGAGCTTGCCACTTGTCATGATTGGCTTATAGTAAAGTTGGCTAAATGTGAATCCGCTTATTTATAAGCGTGGTTTCTGGACCACCCCGAAAGAGAAACGGTCGTGATGATACTTTACTTATGGTGGCAAGAACGCTGGCCGCATTTTATCGCTGATTCGCTATGCTGATTCTCTGGACAAGAAAAGAACCAGCCCTCTTGTCCCTAGAGCAGACAATTAGACGATGGTTGAATTAGAATGGAAATATTCTGTTTTAGGTAGTTCTGGCATTTGGGATCGCCACACTCTTGAAAAATTCGTTTACCCAGCTCATTTATAAATTTAATTCAATTCAATTCGTTTATTTCTGTAATTAGGCATAGGACAAAAAAAATATTGTATTTTGCACTTTTACATGTCAAATTTACAATAAGTATACTTTAATATTAGGCTACATAATTTCACAGCATTCTACCAGGTAGAACGCCATGAATCTACACAACCTTACTTAAATGTAGAGCAGTGCGTTACAATACAAACATAAAATAACATTTTAAAAAAAAAAAACCTACGTGAGTTATATACACAATAATTCAACACAAAACTACATACATACATACATATCTTCACGCCAAATCCCTTGCGGGGTAGGCAGAGACAATTGAGCGCCACTTGTCACGATCACGACATACCTCTTTCGCTTCTTCGACATTCATCAACCTCTTCATACATGCCCTCTTGTTTCGATGGCTTTTTAATTCACCTTCAGCTAATGTTTTATTTATTTGATCATGATAGGCAAGTCTTGGTCTGCCAGGGCCTCTTTTACCCACAACTTTCGCATTATATATCTGGTTCGTCAATCTCTCTTCGCTCATCCTTTCGACATGCCCGAACCATCGGAGCATGCCTTTCTTTATTTTTGTACCTATGCTTTCTTTTATACCTACCCTTTTGCGTATTTCGTTATTACGTATACGGTCCATCAAAGTTACGCCGCATATCCGACGTAAAGACCTCATTTCTACTGCATTAACTCTACTCTCATGCGTATTCTGACATATCCACGTCTCGCTTCCATACATAAGTGTTGGTATTAGCATAACATAACACAAAACTACACTTATAATTATAGCTGCTGTAAATAGGCATTGTCATCTTATCAAATAATATACAAATATAAAAAATATAATTGTCACTTAAGATTATAGCTGCTGTAAAGAGGCATTGTCATTCTAGAAGCTAATGCAACACAAATATAAAAAATAAAAATTAAATGTCACTTAAAATTATAGCTGCTGTAAAAAGGCATTGTCATACTATATAAGCTATACTATATAAACACAATTAATTCAAATAATAAATAGGTACACCCATGCGTTCTTGTCTTGGAGATATTCATCAATAGTGTAATATCCCTTTTTAATCAATTGATGTTTAATAGATAACTTAAACCTATTAAGTGGCAGATTTATTAGATCTTCGGGCAGGATGTTGTAAAAAATTATACATTGTCCAAGAAAGTACTTACTACAGTTACTTAGTCTAAAGCGAGGAACGTATAGTTTGTTTATATTTCTAGTGATAAGTATGATTTAATAAATAAGATTTATTTTATTTTTTATTATTACCTTTTGAAAAAGAATTGCAAACTTTATCTTACGTTGTCCGAAAAGATTTTCTCAGAAAAGTTGGCTAAATTTAAACCCGTTTTTTTATAATTACAATTTTTTACCTTTCCTCGTAGTAATATAATAAGTTTTTTCACATTCCGCCTGACGAAATCGCTAAAGTTTTAACCATGTCAAGAGGTCTACTCTGAACGTACGATGAGAAATACGCTGTCAAAAGTGGTCCATAACTAACAATAATAAATACCTTTACTTTTTTATTCGAAGGAAATAAGGTAAAAATGATTTTAAAAAATAATAAAATATTAATTAAACTAAAAACTTACATCTTAAAAATAAACCTAATTTATAAATAAAAATATAACTAAAAACTAAAATGAAGAAAAAACTAAATAAAATTTATTATAAATAAAAAAATAGCTCCAAATCGCTGTCAATGGGCAAAGTGCCAAGGATACGTTTACTTAAATGAAATGAAAATATTTATTTGTATGTAATATAAAAAAGTAAAGTATCATCACGACCGTTTCCCTTTCGGCGTGGTCAGAAACCACGCTTATAAATAAGCGGATTCACATTTAGCCAACTTTACTATAGGCCAATCATGACAAGTGGCAAGCTCGTCGATGTCTCCAGCGTACCAAACTCGAGAAATATCACTTATAAATTAAATGTATTTATTTACATTAATAAATATTTTTGTGTCCCGATCAGGAATCGAACCCGGTACCTCCGAGTCTAAATCCACGGACTTAACCGCTAGACCACAGAGGCAGTATGAAATATGGTATCAAAAATACAGCCGGACAAAATTTTAGTTTTATATCTACATTTATATCTAACATAAATAGTACACAAAATGTTATTCAGTTAATTTATATAATTAAGTTAATTTACATTATATATTATATTAAGTTAATTATTCAGACGAGTCCAGGAGAAAGAGCACATTTATAAGTAAAGTAAAAGAAAATTGTGTCAATATTTTTATTTATTTATTTAAAATAAAAAAAAACTTTAGTCCTTAATAGCAAACAACAAACAAACATCTATTTTGCTCTTATATGAGGTTGTCGCAGTTTAGGTAGTCTTTGACCAGTAAATTATTTAGTAAAAATTGTTGGAATTTTTTAATTAAAAAAGAGTAATTCGTTGTGTATATTCAGAGTAGACCGTCCCACTTTCACTGACAATCAGCGAGTAACGGCCGTTAACCGAGTTTCCCTAACGAACTTGTAACCTAACTACCTGCGTAGTAACTACGCAGCCTGCATCGCAACTTCCTAATTACTGTTCTCCCGCTTATTCGGGTTCGATTCTTGCTTGAGATTGAAAAACATTTTTTTTAATTTTTTATTTTTACAAGTTTAGTTTAGTTTTACAACTGCCTCCGTGGTCTAGCGGTTAAGTCTGTGGATTTAGACTCGGAGGTACCGGGTTCGATTCCTGGTCGGGACACAAAAATATTTATTAATGTAAATAAATACATTTAAATAATATTTAATTTATTTGTGATATTGGTACGCTGGAGACATCGACGAGCTTGCCACTTGTCATGATTGGCCGGCAGTAAAGTTGGCTAAATGTGAATCCGCTTAAGCGTGGTTTCTGACCACCCCGAGAGGGAAACGGTCGTGATGATACTATATATTTTTTTTTTAATTTTTTCAAGTTATCCAAACAGCTGACGGAGGAATCTGAAGACAGAGAAAAGCTGGAAATTATTTCTGTGAACGTATTAGCCTCGCTATACAGAGGGGAATTTTTTCTTGTGACTATCTCGGATAGGCGACTCTAGTAAACATTTTTAATTTATAATTGTGTTAAATACATTTTTATTAGATTAAAAAGAAACATAAGTTTTGCCATATTTTTATTTTATAATATCAAATCAAATCAAATTATTTATTCATCCTTAAGTATAGGTACATACATAATACAATAGGTATTCAGTAGTTTGTTCATTCAGCTATACTTCACCCTTAAGGGCATACAGATATATTTATTTAAATGCCAAAGTCAAAATTATTGTCATAAATGCATATAAATAAAATAAAAATAAATTTTGGTATACAAACACAAAAGAAAAATATATAATTAGTGTCCTATTTTAAATATTATAATCTATGTCAAATGTGAGATCATCGTCAGTCAGAAAATCGTCTATTGTAAAATAACATTTTTCCAGTAAAGCTTTCTTTAGTTTTGACTTAAATAATGGCAGAGGCAAGTCCTTGAAACCGTCCGGCAGAGTATTGTGCAATTTAGGAGCCATACCAAAAATACTTTTACTCATGAGAGCTGTTTTATGTTGAAAGGAGTATATTTGGTTTCGTGGACGGGGACGAAAAGATTTATAAGTTGAGGATTTTACAATATTGAAAAGGTTAAGATTAGTTTTTAGTAAACAGCTCTCTGTTGAGTCCATGGCGCACATTGCCCTAATACAATGCTTTTGTGGCTTGAACACCATGTCTCTGTTTGTCGAGTTTCTCCAAAATATGATACCACATCGTAATAATGATCCCATAAATGCGTGATATGCAATTTTCGTGGTAATTTATTATAAATAAATAAAAAAAAGTTATTTATTTCTCCCACAAAGCATAAAATTTATTATTATTATTATTGATTAATAGGCGAGCAGCGCATTGCTGATATGCCTATATCAAGCACTGATGTAAAGTTTATTAAATTGTCAGTTATCACCATAGTCTGTTTCGATAAATTGTATGTAATAATATTTTTAAAACATTTATGTATATATATATGTATATTATACACTGGAGGCAAAACTAAAACACTCCGGGTTCTTCTGACACAAACTTAATTTTAATAGTACATTACTGCCGCGGTCTACAATGACTACTTTGCTGGTCGCGCTGATGATGGCCGACAGCGCAGCTCCAGGCCGACACAGCGCGGTCAGCGTGCAGCACTTGATGGACGAGCTGAGATAAAGGCCGAGACCGTAGCATATAGTTATAGATATTCATAGACATTTCTTTTTGGCAGGCGTCGTAATATTATATTTAGAATTGTATTCCATTTATTTATTATTGTTTATTTTAGTAAGTAGGTAATTTATTTCAGGTATTATTTATTTATTTTATTACAAACTCTTTTTAGATAATAGTTTATTTTTCCATTAGCAACACTATTCCTAAGACGTAACGCTACAAGCATTAATCCGTTTTATTTCATTTCGCGCAGGGTCTTCGTCTCTGCAGCATACATAAAAATGGGGAACACAAGAGTTCTGACCAGCCTGTTTTAATAGCTTTCGTAATGTTAAAATTATATTTTTTAGGTAAGACATTGTTTTATAGTCATATAACTATTTAAGTTAATAGGTCGAAATGTGACAAAGCTCGGCTCGCCATACACAATGCCATGTTGGTACCAACACTGATGTATGGAAGCGAGACGTGGATACGTCAGAATACGCATGAGAGTAGGGTTAAGTTAGAAATGCGGTCGTTGCGGCGGATATGTGGCGTCACTTTGGCGGACCGCATACGTAACGTCGAAATACGGAAAAGGGTTGGTATGAAGGAAAGCATAGGGACAAAAATAAGGAAAGGCATGCTACGATGGTTCGGGCAATTTGAAAGGATGAGCGATGAAAGATTGACAAATTAGATATATAATGCGAAAGTTGTGGGTGAAAGAGGCCCTGGCAGACCGAGACTCACATATCACGATCAAATAAATAAAACACTGACTGAAGGTGCATTAAAAAGTCTTCGTAACCAAAGGGCATGTATGAAGAGGTTAATGAATGTCGACAAAGCGAAAGAGGTATGTCGTGATCGTGTCAAATGGTATGATTTTGTTATTTAAAAAAATACATATAATTATATTTAACAAGGTTTGTTTCGACAATCCGATTGGAGCCAATTATTTGTGGATAAAAAAAATATTTTGTAAAATTGTACACCAATTACTTACAATAAGCCGGTTTGAAATATTCAATCTTTTGTTATTTTCTTACAAGAGAGCGACGGAGGACCAATTACCCGGTTTGTCCTGGATTTAGGGCTGCCATAGAGAGGGATCTCTTCATGTCCCATACGTCCTCTATAAAACGAAATCCAGACACGTTTGGTGACTGGTTTCCTTTATAAATTGTAATTTTATAACTACCAGTATTATTGCACCTACTTACCATGAAAACTGTCCTATTAGCCTAAAGTTATGGCTGTCAGAGAATGCCTAGCGGCATTAAATCCGCCTTTCTACATAGTGTAATTTAAAGAAATAAATAAATAAAAATTATGCTAAGACATCGGAAGATAATGACCCTTAGTAATAAGGAAATACGTAGCATTTTGTTTATTTTTTATATATAAAAAATATCTTCTTCCTTTTCTAAAATAATAATGTAATAAAAAAACATGGCGCGGTGGTGGCTCGGTTGTAAGAACGTGTACCTTAAATCCTCAAACCCACCCGGCATGTACCAATGAGAAAAACACTTTTCTTACGTACATTTGTCAAAGATTTACAACACTTCCGTTCCCGTGACTCGGAGAGCACGTTAAGCCGTCGGTCCCGGTTCCAGTAATGCCAACTTGTTATCGTTAATAAATTGTCATTAAAAAATGATATCATATCCTTGATAAGCCGTCTGCGTAAGCGTGGCGAGTGTAGGCCAAATTCTTCAGTTCTGGAAGGCCCATCTCCAGCAGTGGAGTTCTAGGACGCTGTGTTCTAGGGATTGTAATGAATGAATATATAAAAAAAAAACACATTTATTAACAAACGCACATATGCGAGCTTTGTCTTGTGGGTTTTGTCATGAATGAATGGCAGCCATCTAAGTAAAGAGCTTGCGATCTTTGTCGACTTTATTCCACTCAAGATTTAGATGAATAATTTCTCAATTGATCTCGATTTAAACTGTATTTCCTAAGTACCTTCCTACTTGTACCTTGGAAAATCGGATCGTATCACAATTTCAATGGCAATAATTTTGTTTTGTCATTAGATACATATTGTTTTTATTCGAAGGAAGTAAGGTATTTTTAGTTTAGTTTTATTTATAATTAGTTTTTTAATTTGTTTTAATTTAATATTTTTGTATCTACTTCGAATAAATATATTTAAAGCCTTTGTATTGGAAAAAAAGAGATCTTCGCGCCATTTTGCGTGAACATGTCAAGTGCAAGTTTTTGTTTTGTAAATTAATTTACTGTGGATATTATTGGTCAAAAGTGGTGTTGTTTTGTTTAATAATGTGCTACAATGTGAATAATTATGGAAAACGATAAATTGGACTTTAAATATGGGGCACAAGTTGCAGATTATTTTTGGCGGTTTTCCCGCGCTGTGGACTCCCATATTTACCCGACGTGTTTGGGCTATAATGCCGCGAGTGACTCCAAGAAAAGCATCAAATTCTGCAGCATCTGGAATTTGATGATGACCTCATTAACTCATAAAAAAGAAATATATATTACGTCAGACTTGGCTGTATGGGCTAGACCCTTTGCCTTCCCTATCACCTCATTCATCATCCATCGGGAGAAGAGAACAAAAAAAAAAAAAACAAAAAAAAAAAAACTTTACATAATTAAAACCCCTAGAACACAGCGTCCTAGACCTCCACTGTTGGAGATGGGCCTTCCAGAACACATATCTGGAGAATTTGGCCTTGGCTTGGCGAGAATATGATCAAACTTTTAAAACGACTGATTTAAAAAAACTGCTTAATGAGTTTCTAGTCACATGAGTTTTTGTGTCAGCTCCCTTATAGTAAGTGGAAGCTTATTAAATATCTTTTTTGCCATTGCATAACAATTTCGGCTCTTCTTCTTAAAGTGCCATCTCCTATCGGAGGTCGGCTATCATTAAGGCATTTTGGATTTTGTTGGCCGCTGTTCAGAACAAGGATCTGATACTCATCCCGAACCACTCCCTGAGGTTCTTGAGCCAGGAAGTGAGTCTTCTCCCCGGTCTTCTGGAGCCTTCCATGACGAGTTGCAGCTAGCTATATAATTTCGGCTATAATAATTTATTTATATACTACACACAGCGGTACATATATTATCACACACATAACATAGTATAATTATAACTTATCTAATATATGTACCAATTAGGTGTCACAGCATTCACCAATATAAAAAGAAGAAGAAATTAAAAACTTATTACTGTTAAAACAAAAAATAAAATTAACAAAAACTAACAAATAATAACATAAAAATATCACTTCTAAAATAAAATTGTATTTTTTTTTTAATTGAACTATATAGGAAACATAAAAATTACATAAATTTGGTACCTTTAAAACGAAAACAAAACACTTGTTAAATAAATTATAAGCTACTCAAATATTGATGGTTTGAAATGTTCGAGAACATTTTTTCTGAATACATTGTAACGGTCATGAAATATGTCTATATCATTATTGGCACTGCAGAGACTACTGTAGGTGTTGCACATTCGGGATGTTGAAGAATGTGACCCTACATTAGTTCTTGAGGAAGGACAGCACAGGATCTTGGGTACTTTAATGCGCTGGAATAATTATTCTACTAAGATAACGCGTTTTAAAATTGTAATTATCCCCAAGATTGTTCTTAGTGAGAAATATCAAAGGAAGTGATTCAAATGTAACTTATGATTTTTGTTTTTGTATGCTTTGCCTATTTGTATGTATCATTTCTGTTTTTTCTCCGAATAAATAAATAAATAAAGATTAACTGAACAAATTCGATCGTCTGCTCAATTTATGCATCAGTTAAAATGGCTCAATATCCACTTTCGAAGATCTACCCATCTCCTCGTATGGTACCCTGAACAACCCTCATGCGCCGGCATATCTTAAATCCCGTTTTGAATACATGTGTGATACTCACAACCTTCCACTTCGTTCTTCAGATAACAACCAACTTAAAATCCCATCCCACTCCTCTAGCAGATATTCAGATTCTTATACTGTGTCTGCAGCCCGCCAGTGAAACAAGCTACCACTCGCTATTAGACACGCGCCGTCTGTCCACGTTTTTAAGCGCTTGGTCACTGCTTTATTTCTAGACAAACAGAAGTCGTTATCAGGCTAAAAATATATATTTGGCATAATATCTATGTATATATACGTTTATTTATAGGTATATGTGTAATCTAACTAACAGTGTAAGTATCTATTAGTATGTAGTGTGTGTAGTCTATTGTTAAACTTGATATTGGCATTACTACAAAAAAAATACTCGATTTGTACTTGCATGCCTCTCCACAAACTCTCTTGCTGTCTATAAAGTTATTAGTTCTTCTTCTTAGTCCCTACACTCTTGGCAGAGTGGTCGTGGTCGCCATTGGAGTGCTAGTGGCACGCTTAACAAGCCGTCGCCACTCCTCTCGCACCCCGGCTTTCCTAGTGCACTCATGTAGGGGATGATCCATTGCAACCTTCACCTGATCGGTCCATCTCATCGGAGACCTACCACGCATCCTCTTGCCATCGACTTTCCCCTGGACTACCAAGCGCTCGATTGATGTTTCTCCACGCCGTGACACGTGTCCGAAGAAAGTGAGAATGCGTAATTGTACAGTCGAGGAAAGGCGCTGTCTGATCCCCAGTTCCTCCAGTATGGATTTGTTTGTTCGGAACTTGGTCCATGATACGCCCAGCATTCTCCGCCAACACCACATCTCTAGAGCATTAATTCGTTTTTTTTTCTGTTTCGCGTAGGGTCCACGTCTCCACAGCATACAGAAAAATAGGGAACACAAGAGCTCTAACCAGCCGGATTTTAGTGGCTTTGGTAACGTTTCGGTTCCTCCATATCTTCTTCAGCTTGTCCATAGCAGATCTTGTAACTGCCATTCGACGCTTGATTTCATCTTCGCATCCACCGTTATTAGACATTAGTGCTCCCAGATAAATGTAAGATCGGACCACATCGCACTTTGCTATCCTTGTAATTTCTGGCCAGTTATTGTTGGCTCGGTCTACAAGTCTACGGTCTACGGTCTAAAGTTATTAGTTAGATGATTATTATTATTATTGTTATTTTTACTTGTTTACTTACGGTATAGATTTTGTTGCACTCGCTACTGACAATTTGTTTTAGTTTTAATAATAATTTTTATTTAATTTAATTTATGATTTAACTTAATTTTATTCGATTTAATTTAATTTGATGTAAGGTTCGGCTCAATTTTAATTTAAGTGCTGTCTATATAATAAAAATCATTTTGGCTAATGTATAACAAAATTCCTATCGTCAAATATGTATAAATTTAATGCTGTGATTTTGTAAAACCAATGAATAAATAATTAAATAAACTCTCACACTCTCCCAAAGGTTAGATGTTAGAAAATGTCTCGTAGGGATTAATCTTCTCCTTTGTGCAATAAAGAATTTAATAATAATAATAATAAGAGTAGCTTAACAATTTACCTTCACTTTATATACATGTGAAAAACAAGAAAGGCCAAACAAACATTTAATAAATAAAAAGAACAGCTTGACCCAAATATGTACCGAACACAGAAGTCGTTCTGTTTACCTAAACTTTTCCTATCATACAGAAAGTTTCTTATAAATTATGTCACTTACATTGACTTTAAACGTTAAACCTGGCCAACAAAGTAATAATTGTTGGGTGAATGGGCTGCATTGGGGAACTCCGGCACATCCTCTCATCGCATCGTTCATACCACAATGTTTATTGGATTGTTTGGGGGATGAGGATAGGGGGTCAGTTAATGAACTTGAATAATGCAAATGGTGTCATACCTCCTTCATTTCTCTTTCCTTTTTTCTTTAATTTATTATGATTTCTTATTAAATCTTTTTTATTGATGATAAATATATAATGTTAATGTAATACATTCACATACACACTGTACACTTTACACACTCATTAATATTATTTCACTATTGATATATATATATTATATGGCCGCATGATGATGAATGACGTGTCACAAAAATAGGTGAATAAATATATTTTGACTCATAAAAGAATCTGCAAGGAAAATATATTGTTGTATTGAATTTCCAGTTTACACTGTATAGGTCAATGATAATATATTTTGTTTTTATCTTTCTGTGTCCTTAAAAGTGTCTAGTAAACTCTACTTCATCAGTTAGTTTTAGACATATACTATTACTATACTGCGTGGAATTTTTTAAAGAGTAAATATTTTTATATTATAATCCAGAATAAAAATAAATAACTATGTATTTTTATTTTTATTATTCAGTAATTGTCGCGGCGCAGATTTTATTATTTTAAGGCAATATAATAGACCTCCTTTCTCAATGACATAGAACGACAATTAAATTAGAAGATATTATTAACATTAATAGATTGTATTTTGTTTTTGACTCGGACTTCTGTTCACATTCTGACTACGACGACTGACCGACTCACATCATTTTTCTCTAAATATATCAGACAGACGATATATTGAGTGGTCCTTCGATACAAATGAACAAGCGCTGTGGAAATAAATCCATGTTGACGCGCCGCCAAACCCAACTGCTATGACTTCACACGTTTCCACGACTGCAGGAGCGAACGACGACGGCTGCCGGCAAGACGACATGACATCATCATGAACGACGCAAGTAACTTTTCTGTACATATTTCTCCATCTGTAAATACTTATCGACATCCTTTACCGACGCGTTCCATCGCCTCTAATGTCTCGGCTACATCGTCGGTCCGCCGACAAAGATATTGAGACTTACAATTGGAAGCCGCCAGACGATTGGCCGAGGTCGAGATGGAAGACGCTCGACTTCAGGCAGAGACCAATCGACGACAGAGGTTAAGAAAAACCTAATTATTCGAGAAATGCAACTCCAGACTAAGGATATAGACCGCGTACCGTAAATATATATATCAGACAGACGATATAGTAATAAAATGTTAAGTTACGGTGCAGAGAAGTTTTCCTAAAAATATCGCAACTCATACTCGGCCTAATCAAGTAGGTAGCAAGACGTCGACGATCGCGCGAACCATGATTAACATAATTCTTTCTCCCTCTATTTTGTCTCTCGGCTGTGAGCGAGATCAATTAATAATAATAATTCCCAGGCTTTAGGTATTTATCACGATGGATTTTACGATTTTCAGTCACAGCCTTATTAACCATGCAGTAGTGTTTTGTTTTTCGGATAATTATTTTTTATAAAAAAGTGACCTTTTAAATTTAAAATAGAGGTTCTACTAATGACACCTGAAGCTTAAAAAATATATTTGCTCTTATGACAATTACACGCGGTATAGTTTTTTATAGCTGTTAAACCCAGTGTTGCCAAATACAATTTTACGCAAGGTGTATCAATAAACATCCGGGATATGTATGACGACATTTGGAAAACAATCGAAAGATATTTTTTTCCTTAAAATTAATAAAACAATGTCTCTCAATAATGTATTTTTATCATTTTCTTCACTTATAAAATCGTGGATTTTTTTTTTATGTATAACAAGTTTTAGAAGTGGTGTTCTTAAAGAATTGGAAGTTTTAAGTGGGTATTTCAGGACATCGGGAGACAGAAGAAGAAGACAAATTTCTAAGCATTCCATGGATTCACCGTGCGGGTGCTGGGTCCATCGTGTGTGGGTAAGAGATGAGAAGAATGGTGTCTCAGGCTTGAATTTGTACGTATACAGTTAAATCGAAACTAAAGTAAACTAAACCAAACGTAACTAAACCAAACCAAACGAAACGAATCGAAACGAAACGAAACTAACCAAACCAACCGAAAGAAACAAAACGAAACTAAACCAAACCAAACGTAACTAAACCATACCAAACCAAACCAAACCAAACGAAACTAAACCAAATCAAACGAAACGAAACGAAACTAAACCAAACCAAACCAAACGAAACTACACCAAATCAAACGAAACGGAACGAAACGAAACGAAACTAAACCAAACCAAACCAACCGAAAGAAACAAGAGAGAGAAGACAAATTTCTAAGCATTCCATGGATTCACCGTGCGGGTGCCGGGTCCATCGTGTGTGGGTAAGAGATGAGAAGAATGGTGTCTCGGGCTTGCGACCGACAATTGGCTGGTTTAAGAAAAGGAGGCCTCCTTTTTTTTCTATTTCGCGATAATACGCTCACCATCCACCATTCTACTTCTCTCCCTACCCAACCAAATACTGTATGATTCCGTTAGTGCCGTCTTGGAAGCTCGTTCCATAAATGTATTGACGGCAGACCTGCTTAGGCCCAATTCTTTCAGTAAGTGATGCAAAGATTTTGCTGGAACTCCTCTTGCACCAACTTCCACTGCGTAAAGCTGAGTCTTGAACCCGTTCCTGATCATTTCTTCTGTGAGATCATAATATTTATTCGACTTCATGTTGTGGTCTTTTGGAATATTTGATTCCCACGGAACGGTAAGTTCAATAAGGATAACTTTTTTCAAGTTCCGAGAAAACACTAAGATGTCTGGCCTATAGGCTGATACAGCTAGTTCATCTGGGATCCTATAATGGTGTTCAAATGTATCCATGAGAATTTTCCAGTCTGATGCGGCGCCAAGGATCGAGGTGGGCTTGCATTTAGTTTTCGTGCTTTGCCCTTCCTTTACAAATGTGGTCAAAGTTTTATTTGTAGTCAGTCCCTTTCTGGCTCTTGCAATAGAAAGACTTACTGCTTCACGGATAACACCTAGGACTTTGTCATGTCGGCGTGAGTAATAGCCCTTTTCTAGGAGAGTAACGCACCCTACAAGTGTGTGTCTAGCAGTTCCTATGGCAGCACCACACAATGTACAGTTCTTTTCCGTAGCTTTTCCCCACCTTACCAGATTACTCTGGTCCGGGAGGGACATTTGAAAAGCGTTTAGGTAGAACTTTAGCAACGCCGGAGACCAATCGTACATTAGTGTGCGCCACTTTAGGGCTGGAGGGATGCAAAAATCGCCCAAAGTTAGCCAGTCATTTTGAACTTCTAGAGTCATCGCGTGCACTCTGTATTCATGCTCTTCATCTTTCCTGAGCAAGGATTTTATAACCTCTTTGTCACTTTCTTTTTTCTTCCAGCCAATGCCTCTTTTGTCAGTCTGGGCACCTGTCATGAATTTCTTGAAGAATAGTAGTCTCGGTTCCATATCTGAGACCAGAGGGTCTTTTGGAAGGGATGAAATTGTATTATCCTGGGAGCTGGTTAGAATTTGATATTTGCTTATACGTAGATGTTTGTATAATTCAGATGGTCTTTTCAGATCCATTCCGAAGTTTCTCCGTCCTCTAAAGAATGTTGAGGAGTCAGCACCCTGGGCTAATCCAAGCCAAGACTTCAATGTTCTTATGACGTCCGCGTCCAGACTTGATAGTAGGCTTTTGTTGAAATCATATACTAGGAAAGGCCAAGTGAGGCGAGATGCTAAGTAGTTGTCATATATCCAAGCTTTTTTGACATTGCTTATAGGCTGTTGAGTAACCCTATTCATGTCGTCAGTGAATTGTTTTACAACTACTTCTATGATTGTTGATTTGATTGATCTTCTTGATTTGTTCCTCCATTTCTTCCATGTTTGGTGGAAGGCATCGGAAGTCCTCTAAAGGTCTGACGGGTCGAGGCGAGGGTGGGTCCAGATATTGTTCCTCTTTTTGTATTTCTGTGTATGTCTCTTTGTAATATTTATATATTTGATCTCTGGTCAGCGATAGTACACCACTTTTTTCGCTGAATATCTTTCTGGCATAGACGAAGGGGTTTTTGTCAAAGAGGACTTCGTGTCTGGCTCTATTGTATTGATTGGAGTTATCTTTAATTTGGAGCGATATTCCTTGGATCAATTTGAGAATTGATCTAAGTGCTCTAGCCACTTGATTGCACTGCTGTTTATCTCCAATGTTTTTGGCAACAACTTTGACAAAACTAAACCAAACCAAACGTAACTAAACCATACCAAACCAAACCAAACGAAACGTAACTAAACCAAATCAAACGAAACGGAACGAAACGAAACGAAACAAAACGAAACGAAACGAAACGAAACGAAACAAAACGAAACAGAATTATACAAAATGAGACGAAAAAAAGAAATTATTTATATATATTTACCAGCAATAAATACAGTACAGTGGTCACAAAATTTTATATAGGTATCTACTATAGTATATTTCGTCATCATTCTCTATTTGTCCACGATTTGGTAAAACAAATAAGAACCTACTTATGTACTTCTGAGCATAAGGTGTTAAAATCCCGTTAAAACTTCAGGTGTTCGTATTACATTTGATTGCGTTACGTGTATTTTAGCAAGTTTGTAAGCTAAGAAGTTGTATTAAGTACTAAAACTTAAGCATTTAGTAGCATTTATAACGTTGTCGTTAAAAACATTTTTTACCACCGTTCCCGTGATCCGGAGAGCACGTTAAGCCGTCAGTCCTGGTTCCACTAATACCAACTTGTGGAATCGTTAATAAATTGACATTAAAAAATCTGACAAGCGTGGCGTAAAGTAAATGTGAACTCGCTCATAAGCGGACCACGATCAAAAATCTACCTATGAACACTATCATATATCCTTATAATCAGTTTAACAGCTGCAAATAATAATTGAGTGGAAGAGTCGTTGGGAAAACGTCATAGAGTACGGGTGTAATTATTTAAACAACTATTTAGCCGTCGTACTTGTCAGATGCCAGAGATGCCTGGTCAGTAACATGCCCCAATAAATCTGTTCCAAATTGAACTAAATTTCAACGACTATGGGACGAGCTGTTTTGCAAACTGGTACTGGACGATATTTTATCTCATGCCTCATGCCTCATGGCCGTTTCCACTAGGGAGTCGGGTCTCTGGTTGCAGGCTTTTCCCTCAGCATCGGTTGGCACACTCCTTGATCGAAATACACTGACCATGGCAATGTGCCTTCGTCTCGGAGCCCGGACTGTCCACCTGCACCAGTGTCGGTGTGGAGAGCCTGTGGAACATCTCGAACACCATGGGCTTTCTTGCGCTAGAAGTGCTGGCTGCATTCCTCGTCACGCTGCTTTGAACGACATCATTCGAAGGGCTTTTGTTAGAACCGTCTGGGATTGCGCGGAGTGATGGCAAAAGACCCGACGGCATGACCGTTGGGCCGTGGAAACTTGGCAGGTCCCTGGTGTGGGATGCGACATGTGTAGACACATTAGCCCCATCACACATCCAGGCGACCTCGTCAAACGCGGGAAGTGCGGCGGTTTCTGCTGAGAACCTCAAGCTGCGCAAATACACCAACCTCAGTACAGGTTACGAATTTGCGCCGTTTGGGGTCGAGACGATGGGCCCATGGGGACACTCAGCCAAGCGTCTGGCCAAGGAGTTGTCCAAACGGCTAACGGAGAAGTCTGGAGACAGGAAGGCTGGCAATTATTTCTGCCAACGTATTAGCTTAGCTATACAGAGGGGAAATGTTGCCAGTCTTCTTGGGACTATCACTGAAGGGTCGTCTCTAGAGGACATTTTTTACTTATAGTTTATTTTTTATTAGGTTTAGTTTATATTTATTTTAATTTTTACTTTTAAGTAGTTTTAATTTATATTGTAATTATTTTATACTGTTTGTATATTACTTCAATAACACTATTTCTAAATCTATAATAAACAACTATTTTCCGTTCTGTTTCATTTTAAACATGTGAACTATGACATTTGTTTGGGAATACGTTTATTTCTCGTTCCTCCATTTCCTACGGGTCTCTAAGAGGCTTACAATTTCTACAAGTTTGGAATCATTTGTATTTTGTTTAAGGTTTCCGCTCAATAAACCGGATCCGGCTATAAACTGTAACACTAGTCTCGCACTACCTCCGTGGTCTAGCGGTTAAGTCCGTGGATTTAGACTCAGAGGTACCGGGTTCGATTCCAGGTCGGGACACAAAAATATTTATTATTGTAAATAAATACATTTCAATAATATTTAATTTATTTGTGATATTTCTCGAGTTTGGTACGCTGGAGACATCGACGAGCTTGCCACTTGTCATGATTTGCCTATAGTAAAGTTGGCTAAATGTGAATCCGCTTATTTATAAGCGTGGTTTTTGACCACCGCAAAAGGGAAACGGTCGTGATGATACTTAATAATAATATACTTAATAATAACTGCCTCCGTGGTCTAGCGGTTAAGTCCGTGGATTTAGACTCAGAGGTACCGGGTTCGATTCCTGGTCGGGACACAAAAATATTTATTAATGTAAATAAATATATTTCAATAATATTTAATTTATTTGTGATATTTCTCGAGTTTGGTACGCTAGAGACATCGACGAGCTTGCCACTTGTCATGATTGGCCTATAGTAAAGTTGGCTAAATGTGAATCCGCTTATTTATAAGCGTGGTTTCTGACCACCGCAAAAGGGTCATGATGATACTTAATAATCATACTACAGTTATGTATTGTGTTTTTAACGTCTTAAACTAAAAAGCTGTATTTTCCAACTACTATAATATATAAATAAATAAACTTCATTTATTTATATATATATTCTGGAAGCTCAAGCCGGTTAAGTCGGCAAAACCTTTATTTATACTATTAAAGTATCTGAACAACTTCCTGCACTATAAATAAAGTCTGTACCTTTACAGGCGCTTTCCAATGGTTTAGCAGAAGAGGAATCGAAAACATCCCGGAATAAAATTCAATGGTATTTCAATAGAGAGCTCATTCTAATTTACTTAAAAGCTGTCTCAAAAACATAGTGAAATATGTAATGTTTAGGCCAAGGAATTGCACGGCAACCTTTGGGTACTTAGGAGGTCATTGCAGTGGTGGCACGGGTGTCGGGTCCCGGTCCGCACCCTAAGGGCCTGGTTGAGCGGGGGGATGGCTGGCACATGCGTTATGTCCGTGATCGGGTGCTGCTGTGGGGGCCTGGGACCTCTGCCGAACACGTTTAATTTATTGTTCTTAAATTAACAGAGGTTTTTGCGTTTTGTCGACTTTCGGGTTGCACATAGGCATGTAGTCTACCTTAATTCTGACTTGCCTGGTGGGTTACTGCTGTACCAGGTATTGTATTCTCATAGGTACTGATAACTAAATTTAAAAGGTTATTAATTGATCGTTGTGGTGCAGTTCTGTATATGTTTTATTTTGTAAATCTGATATAGCTGAGTTTTCCTTGCAGATTCCTTTCTCAGTCAGATTAAACATAACAGGTCACTGGAATTTGCTAAGCTGCTGGTCTTCTGCTAACAGCTTACTTATTGGACCACTTTGCTGCTTAGTCTTCTACTAGCAGGAGTAGAATCATTCAAAATAATTAAATTAATGACGTTTCATAAATGCCTGTAATAGGTTTACGTGAATAAAGATATTTTGACTTTGACTTTTTGACTTTGACTTTTTGACTTTGAAGTACATAAAAAAAACAACAAAAAAAATAGTTAAGTAACTTAACCACCGTATCCCTTTCGCGGTGGTCAGAACCCACGCTTTATACAGAAGCGGACTTTACTATAGTCCCTTCATGACAAGTGACAAGCTTGTCGATCTCTCTATGGAACCCAATATACGAGTACCTTATAATTTATTTAACAAGTGTTTTGTTTTCGTTTTTTAAGGTACCAAATTTATGCAATTCTTATGTTTCCTTTATAGTTCTATTAAAAAAGAAAAAAAATATATAATTTTATTTTAGAAGTCATATTTTTATGTTATATTTTGTAAATTATAAATTGTTAGTTTTTTTTTTGTTTTTTTTTTGTTTTAACAGTAATAATTTTTTAATTTATTCTTCTCTTTATATTGGTGAATGCTGTGACACCTAATTGGCACATATATTAGATAAATTATAATTATACTATGTTATGTGTGTGATAATATATGTTTTATTATTTTATTGTTTCTCTTTCCAAATGATGGTTATCATGTACTGCTCCAGATTCACCAATATGTACTATAAAATTATATCGTTTTATATCAACATTGTAAAAATTGACGTGTACATAATATGCAGAATACATATCTTTTTGTCCTATGCCTACTTGCAAAAATAAACGAATTGAATTGAATTAAATTGAATTGAACTGCTGTGTGTACTATATAAATAAATAAACCAAACTCGAGAAATATCACAAATATAATTTATTGTGTCCTGATTAAGATTCGAATCCAATACCTACGCGTCTAAATCCGCGTACTTAACCGCTAGACTACTGAGGCAGTAAAATAATAAATTAAAATAAAATTTTAAATAAAACTAAACTAAAACTGCACGAGCAGATGTGGGCATCGACCACAGACTGCAGACAGTCCAGGGAGGCCCTTCCCAAACCAGACAGGCGCCTCACACGACATCTCCTGGGCCTTGACAGAGCCAGGCTTCGAATAGTGGTGGGGGTCTTGACGGGACACTGTGCCTTTAACAAACATCTCCATACTCTGAACATTACAGATAGCCCACGGTGTTGAGGATGCATGGCGGAGGAGGAGACGGCCGCGCATGTGCTCATGGAGTGCGACAGTGTGGCTGCGCCTAGACTGAGGTTCCTCCAGACTGCGAGGACTCTTCCGGAGGTCTGCAGGAACGTAACGGGTCTCCTGGCCTTCCTGGAGGAGATCGGATGGCTCCGCTGTAGGAGTAAAGGTCACGCACAATGGTCCAATGGAGACTAAGTGCGGAAAAGCCATCGAAATCACAATCACACCCGGTGTGCCCGAAACTTTATGTGTGTATTTGGGCGTCCGTATTTGGTTGAATTTTATGTCTACGAACACAATGATTTTACGAACAAAGAATGACATAAAAAGTTTTATATCCGACATCAACTTTTGGAGAAAATGAAAAGAATCTACCGTCTCTTAGCTACGAATCAAATAGGTATCATACATTGGGGTTATAACGTATCCTATACGACAACGGGAATTCAGTAGATAAGTGTTGTTTCAAGCGGTGTTATTTTTATGTAAATATCATCATGGCACGCTTACAATGTTAGTTCTCCTTGAAAGTAATTGGCATTTGACATCATTGCAAATGGCACATACTTTCAACGAGAGCAACAAATAGTTGGTAGGCGAGAAAGTATATTATTTCATGTACAACTTGCCCCCGGTGGGAATCGAACCCACGACCTCCTGAGTTCACGGCAACGTTTGTTACCACTAGACCACGGAGGCGGTCAATATGTATTATTTATGTAGTGTATGTATTATTATTATGTAGTTTAAGTATTAAAATTATGTATTTTTTTATTTAGTTATAAGTACGTAATTTAAATTAATATCAAAATTATTTAAATATTCTTTATTTTATGTTTGTTTTATAAACCTACCATAATTGATACAATGTCCCGAAGGTTGATGGTAAGAGAATGCCAAACATTATTATCAAAACAATAAAGTTTTTAAATAAAATAAATAATAAAAATGACCTACTAAAACAATTTACTAAGCTGTGGCACCGACTCTTAAATCAATTCACTTATTTATGAGTTCAGAGATGATGAAATCAAATGTTAATTTATGTGAAGCTTAGTTTTATTGGGTATTCCTGCAAATTACTTTTTTTATACCCAATTGTATGTTTATTTTGTAATTTATTATTTTATAGATGTACCTTAAAGCTAAAATTTGAATTATTTAAAAAAAAACTCCAAATAGCCTCAGCAAACATAGAATCTATATCAAAAATATAGTAAAGTATCATCACGACCGGTTTCCTTTCGGGGTGGTCAGAAACCACGCTTTTAAATATGCGGATTCACATTTAGCCAACTTTACTACAGGCCAATCATGACAAGTGGCAAGCTCGTCGATGTCTCCAGCGTACCAAACTCGAGAAATATCACAAATCAATTAAATATTAATTAAATGTATTTATTTACATTAATAAATATTTTTGTTAAAATCGAACCCGGTACCTCCGATACTAAATCCACGGACTTAACCGCTAGACCACGGAGGCAGTTAAAAATATATATCGACATGAACAAAATAACATATAAGTATATATATATAACAATATGAATTAGAAAATAATTGTAAAAAAAATAATCTATAACTAAATTTAACTTAAAAATTACATTATATACTAAATATAAATAAATATTTAGTTTCATTTCGTTCCATTCCATTTTGTTCCGTTCCGTTCCGCTCAGCAGAAACCGCTGCGCTCCGGCGAGAATGCTAGGAAGGGAGGAAAAGGTTGTAGATTTTAAAAGATTAGTTATTTTATTTTGAGATGATGACGTCATACAGCTTATGTTCATAGTCTATCTTCAGGACTATATTTTATTTTAAAAAGTCCGCACAAAGGAAAGGTAATAAAAATAATAATTACCCAAAAGCTTCCCTAAAGCGGAAAAGCCGTAATAAATATTTTATTAGATTTAATGTCCTACAGATATAATATTTTGCCAAAAAACATAGACCTACACTATAAGGACCTATACATTTTTTGTTATTTAATGCCCAAATGCAATTATCAAGTTTATAAATAGGTATTATTTATTCATGTAATAAAACTTAACATGATTTTTAATACCTATTCGATGATGGTGATGATAGTATAGTTCGTAGACTATTTTTTTTTATTTTCCACAATATGGCGTCTGGTTGTCGCCATAATTAAATTTGATTAATGTCATATCTTACGTGACATTTGCGTGATAACGACGAATCGATTGAGAATCATCAAAATTAGCCAACTCGTTTGACCTCCAGTGTGCCACAAATTAACTAACATACATATATATATATACATACATACATAGGCTGATAAACACATAACCCTTCTTTACACCATGCAAAGAGAAGTCAGAAACAATTCTTATTATTTACAAATATTCATAAAAATTAAAGAAAAAATATTTATCTATATTAGAAAACAATAAAAAACATTTTAATGTTGACAGCCCTAATTAAATTTTGCTTTTTGCTTTGCTGATCTTGAAAAGATCGTCTGCGAAAACATCAATCTGTGGTGTTGATTTAATCAGATTTTGAAGTGCATCTAATTAAATCAGTCATGGAGCTAATTTTAAGTTAGAGATAGTAATTGTATTTGACTTTAGTTTATTCCAACCCAGACGTCCAAGGGACCCTACCACTTGTGCTAACTAATGGAAGTGAGGCCGACCCCTTCCATCGGACTTTGTAAATTAAAATCCACTGCCTGCGATTAGGTTCTTTTATAATTCAAAATTGCTAAACCTAACTTTATTAAACATCACTTTTAAACCTAACTCCTGGTAGTCAGTTCAGTAGAGTCGTCCAGGCCCAGATGGCTAATGTACCTGGTTTGGGGTAATTCATGCACTTTTGGTCAGAGGGTCTAGGTACGACTACTTCAGCTCTCCTCCAGGAGCACTTCTCTAGGAAGCGGTCTCCCGTTGGGGGGCCGAACGCAAGACGGAGCGATATTCTGGAGATACTTGAAGTGTCCGTTGTCGGCCAAACTCCTCAATAGTAGGCATTTCCAGATCTCGAGCTATGACGGAATTACGCACGATCCACGGCGCTCGGGACACCACTCTGAGCAATATGTTCTGCTGACTTCGGATCTTGTCCCTATTGGTCTTAGCCAGAAGGTGATGCCAGGCTGGCGCAGCGTATGTAAGACGGGGACGTATGAACATCTTGGATTACCTAAAGTGTTCTAATTTGAATTTTAATGGCATTTTAATTTTAATTTTGATTGCATTGTTCTGTCTTCCTATAAAAAATATTATTTTTCAATTCTGTATTTTTGTTTTCCAAAGGAAAATTATTGTCCGGTCTAATCAACCCAGATATACGTATATGGCAAGATATAATACTTAATCGTGAAATATCTTCGCTATAAACCGAAACTGGCGCTCAACCAATTAATTTCCGACGAGAAAACTTTCAGATGCCACACACTCGTATTGATGTAACGGCAAGTATTTTGAGCGCTGGCCCAAAACTGACGCACATCCATACTAATAATAAAAATGTAATGTATCATCACGACAATATCCTAGCGTACCAAACTCGATAAATACCACAAATATAAATTAAATAATAATGTGTCCCGACGATGAGTCGAACCTGGTAACTCCACGTCTTTTTTTGAATGACAATTTATTTACGATTCCACAAGTTGGTATTAGTGGAACCGTTACCGACGGCTTAACCAACGACGGAGCGGTGGTGTTGTAAATTTATAACAAATGTACGTAAGAAGAGTGTATTTCTCATTGGTACATGCCGGGGAAGTTTGAACCAACCTTTGTAGGATTTAAGGAAAGTGTCCTTACAACCGCTCGGCACCACCGCGCCATAATTCGTATTGAAAAATAAAATATAAAAAGTTTTATGCGTTTTTAATACATTGGATAATCTTTGTAACTGAAAAGGCAGGTTACAATACCTTCGCAGCAGACTGGGCAAATTACCACCATCAGTCCACCTACCACCTAAAACGATCAGTTTCTCGTTTATTTATATAGTACATACAGCAGTACATATGTACATATATTAACACACACATAACATAATATAAAGTTTTATCACGACCGGTTCCCTTTCGGGACTGACCAAGTAACCACGCATATAAATAAGCGGATTCACATTTAGCCAACTTTACTATAGACCAATCATGACAAGTGGCAAGCTCGTCGATGTCTCCAGCGTACGAAGCTCGAGAAATATCACAAATAAATTAAATAATAATTAAATATATATACTTGTACATTAAAAGGCGCTGGTGGCTCGGTTGTAAGAACGCGTTCCTTAAATCCTATAAATGTCGGTTCAAACCCACCCGGCATGTACCAATGAGAAATACACTTTTCTTACGTACATTTGTCATAGATTTACAAAACCACCGTTCCCGTGCCTCGGAGAGTACGTTAAGCCGTCGGTCCCGGTTCCATTAATACCAACTTGTGGAATCGTTAATTAATTGTCATTAAAAATTTACATCATATCCTCGCCAAGCCGTCTGGCCAGCAGAGTGTAGGCCAAATTCTCCAGATATATGTTCTGGAAGGCCCATCTCCAGCAGTGGAGGTCTGGGATGCTGTGTTCTAGGGTATGTAATGATATACATTAATAAATATTTTTTCTGTCTCGACCAGGAATCGAACTTGGTACCTCCAAGTCTAAATCCACGGACTTAACCGCTAGACCACGGAGGCAGTTATTATTGCAGGTTTTATTTTCGTTATATTCGTTTATGTATTATTGTTTAAAAGATTTTAAATCAAAATCAAAATCAAACATTTATTTATAAACTTTTGGTACATTTATAAAGGGTGGTAAAATATTGGTGTGCTACAAAAGTCAACCTTTATCAGGTATATAAATATTTCTAAATATTGAAATAAACTAATAATATAATATTTCAAAAGTTACACAATGTTAACAATATTATGACAATAAAAAATAATAAATTATAAAGTATCTTTGAGAAAGTCGTCTATGTTATAGTAACCCTTGTTTGCCAATAAGTCAAATAATTTTATTTTAAATATTTTATTTTCATGATCTTTAAGGTGATCCGGGAGCTTATTAAATAACGTAGCATCCATATTATAAATACTGTTTCCATAAAATGACGTCTTTCCTTGTATTTGAGGACACACTTCAAATAAATAAATAAATAATAAATAAATAAATATTTCCAGACAGGTCACACAGCGCCATCTAGTTTCCGTGGTAAGCTACGAGGTTTGTGTTACGGAAACTAGATGGCTGATAAACTACATATTATACTTTTTTTTTTTGTAAATATATACATATAAACACCCAGACCGAGACAAATTATACAATGTACAACTTGCCCCCGGTGGGAATCGAACCCACGACCTCCCGAGTTCACGGCAACGTTTGTTACCACTAGACCACGGAGGCTGTCGAATCTATTTCGACATTTGCGTGGATGTGAATTTTCTTTAACTTTGAAATAAAATGGACATTCTTTAACCAGATTACAGGCCTCATAAATGTATAGATATGTCAGTGTTAATAGTTTTAATTTTATTAAAACAGGTTTACAGCT
Organism: Tinea semifulvella; assembly: GCA_910589645.1. Classification (NCBI taxonomy): domain Eukaryota; kingdom Metazoa; phylum Arthropoda; class Insecta; order Lepidoptera; family Tineidae; genus Tinea; species Tinea semifulvella. Next base: position 1,111,871 of record OU342624.1, read on the forward strand.
TTCTATTTGCTTCAATCCAGCTATCGCTGCGTTTATTTGCTGCGTGGCCCCAATGCAATATACCATATTTAAGGTTAGAACTCACAAATCCATGATAGGCGCATAGCGAGGCGATTTTGTCACCTTAAAAACAGCCTACTACGCCTTTGTTCATTCGATAATTGCTTACGTTATAACCATATGGGGTAACGCGGCAGATATTCGAAAAGTGTTCATACAACAAAAGAGATCAATTTGAATATTGTTTAATTTAAAAGCCAGAACCACAGTACGAAATTATTTTGTTAATGCCAAGATTATGACAGTCACGTCTCTGTATGTATATAGTTGCTTACAGGAGGTTCATGCGAAAGCTAATGAACTTCCAAAAATATCTAGTTTGACTAAGTATAACCTAAGAAACAAGAATGAAATCTATATAAGGCAAACCAGGTTGAGAAAAACGTTTAAACAAGGTTTGCCGTTGAAAATTACATTTTACAATAAACTACCTGAGATTATAACTAGACTACAGCCAAGTGAATTTAAAACAAAATTGAAACTCTTTTTCCAAAGTAATGCGTTTTATAACCTGTCAGAATTTATTGACATGCCTTTGACGGTAAATTCTTTTAAATAGTTGTATAATTTTGTGGTCTTATGCCTTCTACTGTATTGTGTTCCTATGCTCCTTTGTCTACGATGCATGGTGTTAATAGCATTACTGTTATTATTTTAAAATTTGTTAACTGACATACCAAAATATAACGATTGTTATATAGGTGAAATATACAAATATAGTCTTTTTAGTGCAAAAACAAATCTACTTAATCTATGGCATATAAATAGGCCAGTCTTCCCCTTCTATTATAACTATACGTCTATGTGTCGAACACTTTACTGAAATCTATATAGAAATAAAATAGGTTATTTTTTTATGAAATTGATACGTTATCGAATCAGTGTAACCCTTTTCATGCCTTACCAATTTAGGTAATATTATGTTAAGGTGGGTTTAGACAAAAGTACCAAAGTAATGCTACTACGCATTATTTTATTTATTTATTTATTTAAAACTTTATTGCACTATGTACAAGAGGCGGGCTTAATGCCGCTAGGCATTCTCTAGCAGCCAACCTTTGGGACAATACAGAGTATTGACCGCCTCCGTGGTCTAGTGGTAACAAACGTTGCCGTGAACTCGAGAGGTCGTGGGTTCGATTTCCACCGGGGGCAAGTTGTACATTGTATAATTTGTCTCGGTTTGGGTGTTTATATGTATATTATGTATATATTTACAAAAAAAAAGTATAATATGTAGTTTATCAACCATCTAGTTTCCGTAACACAAGCCTCGTAGCTTACCACGGAAACTAGATGGCGCTGTGTGACCTGTCTGGAAATATTTATTTATTTATTATTTATTTATTTATTTGAAGTGTGTCCTCAAATACAAGGAAAGACGTCATTTTATGGAAACAGTATTTATAATATGGGTGCTACGTTATTTAATAAGCTCCCGGATCACCTTAAAGATCATGAAAATAAAATATTTAAAATAAATTTATTTGACCTATTGGTAAACAAGGGTTACTATATATACTAACATAGACGACTTTCTACTTACTTTATAATTTTTTATTTTTTATTGTCATATTATTTTACCATTGACATAATATTGTTAACATTATGTAACTTTTGAAATATTATATTATTAGTTTAATTCATTATTTAGAACCGTATTCATTATTATTCCGTAACACAAGCCTCGTAGCTTACCACGGAAACTAGATGGCGCTGTGTGACCTGTCTGGAAATATTTATTTATTTATTTAAGTTGTAAGGTAGGTGCAACTAGCAATATGAAACATTTACAAAATATATTAAATCGTTCTTATATATACAACAATACATACAACTACAAATACACATACATTCAAATATTAAATAAAAATATATACATATATTACACACTATATACATACACTACTCACAACATTTACTTACATACGCTATAAGGAGCTCTTTAAGAAATGAGATTAAACCATCTTTTTAAATAGTGTTTTGTTGGGAGCTTGGCGAATTTCAACTGGCAAGTCGTTCCACAAATTTGCTGCCACTACTGCAAATGAGTTAGCCTGAAAGCTAGAGTGATGAGAAGGAATAGATAGAATAGAGTTGTGGTATTATGACGCAAGCTCTGACTTAAATAACGAAATTCACTAATAACTTTAGAGACTAAGTATCAGGATCGCTGGGCATACTGAATTATTAAATGAAGAGATTAACACTGAATTAATATTTTATTGTTGTTGTGTAATTCTGTATTTGTTTCATTTGTAAATCTGCTATAGCTGCGTTTTCCTTGCAGATTCCTTTCTCAGTCAGATTAAACATTAACAGGTCACTGGAATTTGCTAAGCTGTTAGTCTTCTGCTAACAGCTTACTTCTTGGACCACTTCGCTGCTTAGTCTTCCACTAACAGGAGTAGAATTCATTTAGATTCAATCATTCTAAATAATTTAAATAATAACGTGCCACAAATGCCTGTAATAGGTTTACGTGAATAAAGATATTTTGAGTTTGACTTTGACTATATTAAATTAACGGATTCCATTATATAACGTTTGCGCTTAAGTAACAGAATAGAGCTACAGGACCTTTAAACATTCAGAAGGGGTGCAGAGATCTTGATTTTTATGTCAAACGTAATAAAAATATGAGGACATTTCCCCTCAGCACTTGAACGAAATATAACTGCCAGCGGAACCATAAAAACACTTGTGGTACATTTTTTTTACAACTCCTTTCATATTAGTTTAAGAGCTTGTGTTATAAAAAATCTAGTTGTACTTTCGCACCCGAAAAAGAAATACAAATCATCATCATCAGCCTGACCACTGCTGGATATAGGCCTCTCCCAAGGCTCGCCATTACACACGATCTTCCGCCACCCTCATCCAGCCCTCACCAGCGACTCTGCTTCTTCCCGTACGTGATCTCCACTCCAGAATCAGTCTACTCCAATGGTCATCGGTTCTGCGACAGACGCGTCCGTCCCATTGCCACTTCAGCTTACTAATTTTAAAGGCTATGTTATTGACATACTTTGGTTCTCTGACGGATGATGTTGTTTCTCTGGATGTTTACGTTTCCAATTTTATTCATTAAAGAAATACCGAGCATAGCTCTCTCCATAGTTCGCTGAGCTTGTGGACCAGACCAACTGTCAGTGTCCCCGTCTTTGCTCCGTACAAAAATACTCGAAAAACGCATTGGTTGAAAATTTATATCTTTAAACACTGTAGTATGTCCGATTGGAAGATGGAGCACAGCACAACTTTCCGAATGCTGTATACAAATAGGCTTTAAATATTTAGTGATCTACGAGTATCTACAATTCGTAAGATCAAGCGAATTATTTACTAAGTCGAAAATATTTTGATTTCTGTCTATTTTAAATATTAAAGAAGTATCATCAGAAACAGGAAAATTATTAACAAAAGATAGGAGGTCATTTTAATAAACTTAAAATAAGAATGGACTAAGAGTAAAGCCTTGTGGGACGCCAAACCTTATTGGAGATGAAGAAGATACGATTTATTTCATCAATAGCTTTTGTGTTGTATCAGAAAAATACTACATAACTAATTCTAGAGCAGTACTTTTAATTCTATAATAACTAAGGTAACGAAACAATCTATCTACTCTACACAATCAAAAGCTTTTAATAAGTCACAAAACATACCAATATCGTCATAGGACTTCTCCCATGCTTCAAGTATAACCATAATTAACGACACAGTTGCGTCAGTAGTCGAACTTCCCTTAGTGAATTGTGATTTAAATTTATTAATCCAAGAATTTTACTCAGAGCTAGAATAACTAAGATAGGCCAAATATTTGTAGGATCTGACTTATTCGTAGATTTAATGCACTCAATACCCCAGTCTATATTCATGGATGAATGAAAATTGCTCTATCGCACTTACGACTCGTTGATCGTAAACTTCTTTATGCGCCCATGATATTTTGTTTTTATCCTTATAGGATTTATGAGCATGTTCCTTTACCGATAACCAAAGACATATTATAAAAGAACAAGCCATAAATTTGCCTTTAAATATATCAAAACTTTTAGAATCACAGAATTGTAAATAGTTATTTTTCTTTTAAGTTTATACATTACTATTTTGTATTTTACTTCCCATACCTTTTTACAGCCGCATTATAGCGTTAAAATATTTTATATGCATTGTATTTAATTTTAGTTTTAGGTTTCATCATTCATCATCATTACAGCCCTAGAACACAGCGTCCTAGACCTCCACTGCTGGAGACGGGCCTTCCAGAACATATGTCTGGAGAATTTGGCCTACACTCGCCACGCTGGCCAGACGGCTTGGCGAGGAAATGATGTCAATTTTTAATGACAATTTATTAACGATTCCACAAGTTGGTATTAGTGGAAACGGGACCGACGGCTTAACGTGCTCTCCGAGGCACGGTTTTAGGTTTATTAATGTATTATGTATTCCCATATGCTCACTTCACAAACGCTGCTTTTATTACACCGGTGACATAATTGTTAAATATTAGTCTTGCGCGGTGATGACTCGGTTGTAAGAACGCGTACCTTAAATACTACAAAGGTCGGTTTAAACCCACCCGGCATGTACCAATGAGAAATACACTTTTCTTACGTACATTTGTCATAGATTTACAACACCACCGTTCCCGTGCATCGGAGAGCACGTCCCGGTTCCACTAATACCAACTGTGGAATTGTTAATAAATTGTCATTAAAAAAATTACATCATGTCCTTGCCAAGCCGTCTGGCCAGCGTGGCGAGTGTAGGCCAAATTCTCCAGTTCTGAAAGGCCCATCTCCAGCAGTGGAGGTCTAGGACGCTGTATTCTAGGGGCTGTAATGAATGAATAAAATTAGTCTTTTAGTGCGTATGGATTAGAGACGGGAAAGGATCGAATCATAATTCAATTGAATGCAGGCGATACCAAGTTATATGATTTACGGCTAAACAATAAATTCATGGAAGCCGCTTTTAGGAGCCAGAGCCACACTTTGTACTAATATATATATATTTTGATCATTTTTTTTATTATTATGTGTCTTCTACGAGTATATATGTCGTTGACAGATAACAGAAAATAAGTTTAAGATATAGTTGAGGATAGACGGAAATGTTGCTCCAACGGAAGCTGTATTCACGAGAAAAACTAAAATAAATAGCTTTTATATGAGAGAGAATGTGTTTTTTTTTCTGTGCCACTTAAAATTAAAATTTGATATAATTGTTACAATGGTTCTGGTGTCAGTCGGAACGCTTTACTTCCTTCCAAAAAAGGTCACGGTATACGCTTTTAAAGCTTAGTATGTACTCGTATGTATGTATATTTGTCCGTCTTTTACGTCTATATTACTGGTCAGATTTTAATAAAATTTGGCAGAAATGTTACTTGGAAAACAGGGACGAACATATTCAAATTCAAAATTCTTTATTGTATAGATTGCTTATTCTAATAACAGTTGTATGTACATGTCACGATGATGCAATCTGCCCATATTATGGGCATACAATATGCTTATTTATTTATTTATTTATTTATTAGGGTCGCCAACAGTGACAGCAACAAAAGATACATCGATTTTTACTTACAACTAATGATGCTGCACCAATTACAGGCAACCACCACTTGCTATTATACTGTATCCATTAATTGGGCCTTTGAGTAGCGAAAACAAAAACACAATACAATTACTGCAACAACTAAGTAAATCTAAGCAAAACAAAAACAAAAGAACATGATACAATCAAGAAACACAATTCCAAGGATCAAAATTGGTTAAACAGCAGTTCAGTTTACAGTCCCAGCCAGGATCCGCTGCAGTGACAGTACATTGTGCTTAAAAACATGCAAAGAATTAGCAAATATGTCTAGACTGTCATTATTTTTTCGTGAAAATATGTTGTATTGACGACATGTACGGTTCAGTGATGAGTGGTAACCCAAATTGGATTTAGATTGTCGTAGAATGAATAGATCATATTTGCCAACCCTTGGCAGCCTGGTCGGCACAGAGACACGAACACGGGACAGTAGGTGGGGTGCGTCGACTTTACCGTTGATTAATTTATATAGAAACATACTATCCATCAATTGCCTTCGATCTTGTAATGAGGATAAATTAAAGTATTTTAAACGATCTTTGTAATGTAAAAGTTCTCTTCCTTTATTAACACTAAATGTCAGATGCCACAAAAACCTCTTCTGAACACTCTCGATCCTCATGATGTACACGTCATAGTGTGGATTCCATACAATGCTGCAGTATTCCAATATACTGCGGACTAAGGAGTTATACAAGATGATCTTAGTCGCAGGCCTTTTTAAATCCTTTGCTGTGCGTAGGGCAAACCCAAAGATATTTATTTACAATATTTATTTGTATATACTCGTAGGTTATATTTAATATTGTTCTTGTCAATTTATTGGAATACAATGTTAATGTCAAAATTTGCATGTTAAAAATCATTTTATTGAGTAAAAACTGTTGTCAATAAGAATTTTCTTTAACTCAATAGTAAGACTATATGCCGCCATCATCTGACCACGACATGTGATCCCACAGCCATAAAACTGTTTATCTATTTAATTCGCCTACAGACCTTTTAATAAAGCGATTTTGATTAAATTCGGCAAAGATGTTCCTTGGAACTCAGGGTTTATTGATTTTATTTATTTATTTATTTAAGGAGTAAAAAACAATATTAGGCCTAAAAACATATTATTACAATGATCAATAGTTATAAAATACAACCTAATACCTTAAGGATCACCCACTTAGATTTAGTAAGTAAAACTTTAACAAATAAATATCTTAAAATAAAAAAAACAATAAATAAATAAATATTTCCAGACAATCACACAGCGCCATCTAGTTTCCGTGGTAAGCTGCGAGGCTTGTGTTACGGAAACTAGATGGTTGATAAACTACATATTATACTTTTTTTTTTTTTTGTATATATATACATATTATACATATAAACACCCAGACCGAGGCAAATTATACAATGTACAACTTGCCCCCAGTGGGAATCGAACCCACGACCTCCCGAGTTTACGGCAACGTTTGTTACCACTAGACCACGGAGGTACAATAATTAATTTGTACACTTAAAGCAAAATCCATCTGACAAATGGAGTATAACAATAAATATCTTACAGCAATGAAGAAACCCTAGCATGTAATAAAGGATAATTATAATATAGATACTTACATACCTGTATGTATACAAACATGCATAATGTATACATGTAAACCTAGATGTATACATTTATTTTATATGTGGTAGGCAGACTGATCATATGTACTGATAACTTAATTTAAAAGGTTAATAATTGATCGTTGTGGTGCAGTTCTGTATATGTTTTATTTTGTAAATCTGATATAGCTGAGTTTTCCTTGCAGATTCCTTTCTCAGTCAAATTAAACATTAACAGGTCACTGGAATTCGCTAAGCTGCTGGTCTTCTGCTAACAGCTTACTTATTGGACCACTTTGCTGCTTAATTAATTAAATTAATGACGTTTCATAAATGCCTGTAATAGGTTTACGTGAATAAAGATATTTTGACTTTGATCATGGTAATTTGTCCAGTCTGCTGGGTCGGAGAAGTATCCACCGTCGCGTCGTGCCGATAAACCCAGTAAAGTGTATCCACACATTTCGGGATCAGGCTCGAATTACCATCATGTCCAGTCAAGCCGGCATAGTGTTAGGTACTGATGTCAGTCATATATATTTATACTAGCACTACATGTGACATTGCGCCCACCTAATAGTAAGTGGGGAGCGAGATCCATGAATATTAGCAACTGGAATCAGATACTCATGACTGACATCAGTCCCTAACACTATGCCGGCTTGACTGGACATGACGGCAATTCGAGCCGATGTTCGAGAGATATATTTATTATATATTTATATACTCATACATATAATACAATAATACTGAAAAATATAATATTTAAGTAATAACTTAAAAAATATTTTCACATTGGACATAGACTATATGACATCAACATCTGACATACTGGATAGTATATATAAATTGATACACAAAAATCTGTTGCGTAAGTAAGTTCTCCTGAGCAGACATTAACCATTAAAACTTAATGAAAAAGGAGCTAAAAATGAAGAGACAAGAATTTCTACTCCAACTTTAGTCTGGCTAGTGAATATTCATCGCAAATAAACCGCTGACGGGTAAGAATGCTTTAAAAACGAAACGAAAAGAAATACACTTAAAATGACATAGACATAATACTCGTTATTCGATATCTATAATTTGGCAAGTGTATTTCTTTAACCTATATATGCCTAAAGGGTCGCCAACGACCCAACACTATTATGTCGTCCTTTATCAAAAATTAAAATTAAGGATTGTTATAGCCAAAATACTGGTACATCCAGGACATAATTATGATAAATCATAAAAATTAAAATTAACACAATAATAAAATGTAATATTGATTGAAACAACACTGGTTACTTGAAAGTAGATGGTAAGTCGACGTTTAAAAATATGAACAGAGATCGTCAGTGGGAGCTTGTTCCATTGGCGACCAGATGACACGGTGAACGAATCTGGATATATACTAAAACTATGAGACGGGATTATGAGTTGATTATTCTGAGAAGAACAGAGAGGGCGATCGTGAGAGTCACAAAGAAATTCATGGAGTAAAGAAAGACAAGAAGATGTGTAGACCTGCGAAAACGAACATTGAGCCAATTTAACTGTTTTCGAAAATCGGATACATGATACTTAGGCAAACCAAATACATAGCTAATGCATAATAATAAAAATCGTTTATTGACACTTTTTAACAAATATATTTTTTACACTTAAATTTAGATTGGATGTCCTGACTCCTGTCGTAGATATTTCTGAATGACTGGAGTCAGTTCACTCCCAGGTGACACAAAAACAAGCTTATACAATTTATTTAAACAATGTAAAGCTTAACCAAGTGTACAAACATATAAATCATTAATAATAAAAAACAGTAATATAGGGCTGTTGGTGGGTATTTTAGGAATTTTGTGTAACCTCTCTGTGTGTTATGTAAATGTGTATGAGTGTCTGTGAGAGGGTGTGTAAGAAGAAATAAATAAAATGAATATTTATTCGATGAAGTTACATATCGCCAATCATATATACCTACCATTAATCATATATACCATAATAATATATACATTTACTAGTAAATTCTGTGAGTGTGCGCCTTATCATATTTAAAAACAACTTTAAGATTGTCTATTTATTGTCTATTAATTTTGTATATCGCCATACCCATCCTTTATCCTTCTCATACGCACTAGCGGAAGGGTGTGCCTATCTCGTTCTAAAACCTGCGAGATCTTTCCGAACGCACCTTGCGCATGGGAAGAAAGTGAATATTATTGAACGCGACCCAGCTGTCAGAAGCGTCAGTGAAAATGTGCCAAGGAATTGCTTGCACAGAATTTGAAGAAGTAACATCAACCGCTCGCAATTTCGAAATTGCGAGAATAGAAGCCTGCCCGCGGCCAGCAGCAACCTGGCGACCCAAGGAAAGCCCAAGACCACCTGCAGCGAATACAAGTAAGTGCGTGTGAGCGTCCAGCCCCTTCATACAGTCCACCTTTATAATTTATTAATTTTTGCTCTTTTTCACGCCCGTCCAATGAGTATAAAATATTAATTTAAATAAGTCGAGAAGGCGATCTTATTTATTATTATTAAGTACGTATTATTATTATTATTATTTAGTTGCTGGTCTATGAGATCAGGATAACAAATATCAGCATAGTCTACTAAAGGGAGCAATAATAAGTAAGTAAATAAGTGCACACGTCTCTATAAATTTGTCTATGGTGAATTTTAATTACTTTAATTTATATAAAAGTAACACGAATAAAATGTTCTAATTGTTTATAATTTATTGCTAGGATAGGCAGCATTCGGGAAACTGCAGCACATCCTCGCATAGTCTATTCCAAAATGTCTGAAGACAAAAGTCTTCCACCAGTGCTTCCTCCCAATCATAATGTCGTACAGAGCAGGCATGTGGACACTGACAATGAATCTGGTCCACAATTCAAGATCGCTCAGCGAGCTATCGAAGCTATACTTGCAATTTCTCTTATGGATAGAATTCTAAACGTTGATATTCGTTAGAGAACCAAAGTTACTGACAAAGCTTTCAAAATTGTAGTGAAGACCACTTACTAGACGACGCAGAGTGCATCAGCCTTCGCCAGATGGACGGATAACCTAAAGAAGATGGTGGGGCATGGATTAGGGTTGCAAAAGATAATAATAATAATATTTTTTTTATTGTACAATACTAAAATAAATGAGCACATAGGCGAGCTTAATGCCGTAAATGCATTTTCTTTTTGTGTTGTATTAGTAATAAATTATTACTTAATTATCAAATGACCGCCTCCGTGGTCTAGTGGTAACAAACGTTGCCGTAAACTCGGGAGGTCGTGGGTTCCATTTCCAACCGGGGCCAAGTTGTACATTGTATAATTTTGTCTCGGTCTGGGTGTTTATATGTATAATATGTATATATTTACAAAAAAAAAAGTATAATATGCAGTTTATCAACCATCTAGTTTCCGTAACACAAGCCTTGTAGCTTACCACGGAAATTAGATGGCGCTGTCTGACCTGTCTGAAAATATTTAAAAAAATATTATTATTATTATTATTAAAAAAAAAAATGTCTTCGTTTGTTAGTTGGTAGAAAATGCATATATATATAGGTAAGGAGTGAGTTATGGCGTTTTATTCTGTTTGTGAATAACTTGTATAGCTTATCTTTAAATATTTTTAGAGATGGTGCCTGTCTGACAATTAAAGGAAGCTTGTTCTACTGAAGAGTACTACGAGAAAAGGTATCTGAATATCTGCTGGAAGAGTGGGGAGGGATTTACTATATCCAGACATTGATATTTCTGCTGCCGCCGTAGTCTAGCCGTTAAATCCGTGTTTACATACCGGGTTCAATTCCTGATGATATATTTTTTTGTTTTTTAATTATTTATTTATTAAGGAAAACTATTGATGTTTAATTCACAAGTATAGATACAAAAATAGAAACAGAAAGTTATTTACAAGTTTTCACTAGTAGTGTTAGAATAATACATACTCGTATTATGAACGATGAGAGCATCTACAAACTATCACTTCATGAAATAAAATAATAACTGTACAATAACACAACTATTATCGTTTAAAAAACCTTAAGTTAAACACATTTCTCACCACTATCACCTTGTCATGAAAGATATCAACATCAGTTTCATCAATGAATGTATGAAGAGTATTAATACAAAGTCAAAGTCAAAATATCTTTATTCACGTAAACCTATTGCAGGCATTTATGAAACGTCATTAATTTAATTATTTTGAATGATTCTACTTCTGCTAGTAGAAGACTAAGCAGCAAAGTGGTCCAATAAGTAAGCTGTTAGCAGAAGACTTAGCAAATTCCAGTGACCTGTTAATGTTTAATCTGACTGAGAAAGGAATCTGCAAGGAAAACTCAGCTATATCAGATTTACAAAATAAAACATATACAAAACTGCACCACAACGATCAATTAATAACCTTTTAAATTAAGTTATCAGTACCTATGAGAATACAGTACAGCAGTAACCCACCAGCCAGATTACAAGCACTAATTAAAAATATATAATAAATAATATAATAATATTTAACCGCTGGTAACATTTCCAGGGCACATCTGGCAGGGTTGGGGCTGCAGCGACCAAACGGCTGAAAAGGTCAACGTCGCAATTAAGAGGCTATGTAGCAATAGTCGTAAGTGCATTCGTGGTGAAGCGATTAAGACTGATTAGATTTATTTGTGATACTTAATACGTTAGTTCTTGAATTTGGTACGCTAGAGACATGGACGAATTTGCCACTTGTCATAATGGGCTGGCAGTAAAATTGGCTAAATGTGAATCCATTTCTTTAAATGCGAGGTTTCTGTCTACCCTGGAAGGTCGTAATGATACTTTACTTTGAACTTCTATAGTAATTTAAAAAAATTATACATTAAAAAAAAAACCTTTTGTGCTTTTCTTCATTATAAACTGTCTAGGGTCTTAGAATAACCGCCCTTTCAGCAGGTATCTGTTTGCATAAGTGAAATAAGGGTGCGGGTTCGATTCCACACATTGACATCTATTAAGAATGGTCGTATATACCGCGTGATTTTGTATGTCTTACGTTGTGTCCTTGTCTTTGGTATTGTGATTGTGATTACTGTTTCCGCACTTAGTCTCTATTGGACCATTGTGCGTGACCTTTACTCCATCAACGGAGCCATCCGATCTCCTCCAGGAAGGCCAGGAGACCAGTTACGTTTCTGCAGACCTCCGGAAGAGTCCTTACAGTCTGGAGGAACCACACTCTAAGCGCAGCCACATTCCTCTGCCATGAATCCTCTGCACAGTGGGCTATCTGTAATGTTCAGAGCATAAATGTTTATTAAAGGCACTCTTACAGCTATTTTATACATATATAGGAGAAAATAGTAATACGATAAAGCTAATAATAAGAGTTCGCTGACAGATACAATAGAAGTAAGAAAAGAAAAAAAATTTTTTTTTTTTTTTTAATTAGAATGAATACAAGTGTAGAAGAATTACGAAGGAATAAGCATTACGGCAATACAACAGAATAACTACAACAGAAATAAACATACATATACACACACACATACACATAGCCTTTTCAGCACGATAAAACATATTTTGGATATATAAAATAACTTTGATATAATTACGGTCTAAAATATCTAACAAAAATAGTGAAAAAAATCTTCCACTAGCAAATTTCACAAAGTCCCATATTTGACCATGTTATAAGCCGCATATACGTGCGTTGTTGTTTTCTAATGTGCTAATGAACCTTTGTGCGTTGGCTAATATGATGAAAATTAAAATCACTCAAAGGACTCCGTTTGAATGCGAGAAAAACCAAGGTACTAATGTTTGAAAGAAGAAGGATGACAACCGTGACGATAAAGATTGATGATGAAACTCTAGAACAGGTAAATGAAATTATATATCTGGGCAGTGTTTTCACTGCGGATGGGAAGTATGATAGGGATGTTGAAAGAAGAGCGAACGCGGGAAATAGTGTCAACGGTGCCCTGGGGTCACTGATCGCCAGTCGGAATGTCAGTGACAAAGCTCGACTCGCCATACACAATGCCATGCTGGTACCAACACTTATGTATGGAAGCGAGACGTGGATATGTCAGAATACGCATGAGAGTAGAGTTAATGCAGTAGAAATGAGATCGTTGCGTCGGATATGCGGCGTCACTTTGACGGACCGCATATGTAATGACGAAATACGAAAAAGGGTAGGTATGAAAGAAAGCATAGGGACAAAAATAAGGAAAGGCATGCTACGATGGTTCGGGCATGTTGAAAGGATGAATGAAGAGAGATTGACGAACCAGATATATAATGCGAAAGTCGTGGGTAAAAGAGGCCCTGGCAGACCTAGACTCACATATTACGACCAAATTAATAAAACAATAGCTGAAGGTGCGTTGAAAAGCCATCAAAACAAAAGGGCATGTATGAAGAGGTTGATGAATGTCGAAGAAGCGAAAGAGGTATGTCGTGACCGTGACAAGTGGCGCTCAATTGTCTTTGCCTACCCCGCAAGGGATTTGGCGTGAAGATATGTATGTAAAATCACTATTTTATGTTGTTTTCTTAAAAAAGGACTAGGAGCAAGGACAAGCCTAACAATTTTATAGATAGTCACTTAGTAGCTAGATCACTCGAGGCTGTTACGGAACGGCAAAACACAATTTGGCGACCGCTAGATAATAATTTGTAATAACGCACGCTTGGTCAATGCTGAAAGGGATAATAATAATAATAAATTATTTATTTCAGAATTAATTCCATAATTATTAGTAACATTCCAACTTAATCCGTAATCGCAAGTCTGCACATAGTCTTTCGTTTCTTCATGGCATTCTATATAATCCAAATGCACCCCCTTACCTAAAAGATCGTTTCCAATTCCTATGTGACTCTCACAGCCTTTCACTTCGTTCTTTACATAATAACCTACTTAAAATCCCTCCTCACTCTTCCAGCAGATGTTCAGATTCCTTCACAGTATCTGCAGCTCGCCAGTGAAACAGACTTCCTTTAATTATCGGACAGGCACCATCTCTTAAAATATTTAAAGATAAATTATACAAATACTTACTTCACAAACAGAATAAGTCGCCATAACTTATTTATTATATATATATCGTCATGATCGTAGAACAGTGTCGGATTTAAAAAAATACCCATAATTTTGCATATATATTTATATATAGTTTTATATTGTTTGTGGTCTGTAATTTATAGTGCAAATATTAGAAAGGGTTCCAAAATATAATCTAGAAGGTTTGCACTTATTATGAGACTTAAAAAGTGACAAAAAAACAGTCGAAATGACAGTTGAATGGCCGCCATGAAAATTTTAAATATAGCAGATCCGTCACTGTTCTACGATCATGACGACATATATATATATATATATATACGAGTATATATGTATTTTACATTTAGGTGTATTATTGTGTTTATTTAGAATGGTTATCTATGTATCAATAAGTATTATACGTATGTAATTAATTTGTGTTTTATATAGTAATAAATAATTTCAACTATCTATTTTCTTCGTAACATTCTGCACCCGCTTATTACAGCTCTCAGTCACAAAGGTTAGTTTGTAGAAAATGCATTTACGGCATTAAGCTCGCCTATGTACCTGCACTTGTTTTGGTTTTGTACAATAAATAATTTATTATTATTATTATTAACTTGGAATTATGTTAGTAGTTATACACATTAATTAAAAAGTCAAAAAAGGCAAAATTAATATTAATAATAACAATACCTAGTACTTAATTTAATTTAATTAATATTAATTCTTAAATATCTGTGGGGATATTTATACTACGCAAATGCTGTACATATTTAATTTACACATTTCCAGTTACAACTCCAATCCAGCGCTTAATTTATTTATTTATTTATTTATAATAGGGTAGCCAACAGTGCTAACATCACACACTTATTTGTACTTAACACTAAATCAGAAGTTAGATGTTGCACCTATTATAGGCGACCACCACATTACCACAGTAGCTTTTATTGCCTATAAGAAATAACAAAATTATAAAATTTTCAATAAGTATACAAAAACTAAATATTATTCGAAAAACTAATTCTGAAACAATTTTTTAAAATATATATATAATGAACATACAATTCCTTTTAGAAATAATAAAAAAAGGAACGAAAATAACTAAAATATTACCTACTTCAAGTAATAAAGTAAAATTAAAATAAATTAAAATAAAAAATAATAATAATAAAAACCTATATAAAATTTACTTATAAATTTTATAAATTTTGGGCAATAAGCATACATAAACTTGAAAACATAATACTATGCAAAGCTTATCTCTGTTAAGGCTTAGAAGATGTCTCGTGAGGCGCTTGACAGGGTCTTGTCTTTGATAATTCGACGTCAACGTTTGAAAAAGCTCTTCGGACGTCTGTCAGAGCAAAATTCAATAAGCTAAGTCGAACACGGGGTAAGCATTAGTGTTGCCCAAAGCAAGACCACGACTAAGACTTAGACTTAGCTAGTCTTGGTCTTGCATCAGAATAGGTGGTCTTGCTACCAGTCTTGTACCAGGAATTGTGTTCTCATAGGTACTGATAACTAAATTTAAAAGGTTATTAATTGATCGTTGTGGTGCAGTTCTGTATATGTTTTATTTTGTAAATCTGATATAGCTGAGTTTTCCTTGCAGATTCCTTTCTCAGTCAGATTAAACATTAACAGGTCACTGGAATTTGCTAAGCTGCTGGTCTTCTGCTAACAGCTTACTTATTGGACCACTTTGCTGCTTAGTCTTCTACTAGCTGGAGTAGAATCATTCAAAATAATTAAATTGATGACGTTTCATAAATGCCTGTAATAGGTTTACGTGAATAAACATATTTTGACTTTGACTTTGACTTTGCTCTTGCGCAAGAGTCAAGAGAGTGCTTCTACAAGAGTCTCGCAAAACTTCTACAAGAGTCTTACTCTGACTCAATATATATTTTATTTTTCAATTATACTAAGGAAATCTCTCTCCGCAATGTCTTTAGTGTACCAAACTTGAGAAATATCACAAATAAATTAAATAATTTATTGTGTCCCAACCAGGAACTCTGTACCTCCAAGTTTTAATGCACGGAATTAACCGCTAGACCTCGGAGGCAGTAGGTATAGGTAAATTAATTATTTGCAAACGAGCTCTCCCAAGTTCCAAACGTTATTTTTTTCCTTACGAACAAAAAAAAAAATCAAAATTACGGACACGACGCAATTAAAATTTATTTAAAACCTAACCCCAAAAAAAGTAAACACTTTAGCAAAATTTGGACAAAAAGTCTGTGCAAGACTAGGGTAGACTTGGTCTTGCAACCATATCAGTACTCTTGTTCTTTTGGCAACACTAGTAAGCATGGTATTAGGGGCTGGGATGAAGACCAGTACATTAGGTCAATGTTTCTACAATAATCCGCCTGTTCAATAGAAAAAGCGAAATCAAAATTCATTTCGCTGACCCCCGGGGCCGTCGTAATTTCTGCTCCCGGAAACTATTTCTATTCCAAGGGGCACCCGACCCTTACGCTGGCCACACACGTGCACATAATATCCTTCATACAAGCTCACTATCAACTTCACTGCTGAGCGCTCATAACAGTACGGAGTCAGCAGCGGGATTCTATTTCTTAAAATAGTTTGATTATAAAAAGTTTATTTCTTTATTTACATGACTTTATTGCTGAATTGCAATACTGATTCTCTGGGCGAAGAAAGAGCCAGCCCTCTTGTCACCGAAGGAGACGACAAGACGAAGCGATTTTTTTAAAAAACCATGGGCCTGGAGTAATTTGAGTAACTTGCTTATGGCAATAATGTTATTCATCACATCACAGACCCCTAGAACACCAGTTTATAAACTCTTGCACAGAAAACAAGGGCGAACTTAATGTCTGTTGGAGATGGTCCTTCCAGAAAATTCTAAAGAATTTGGCCTACACTCGCCACGCTGGCGGTTGTGTTGGGGTTGGCGCGGTTTTGATGTCACTTTTCTAAACAATTTATTATTTATTTATTTATTAAAAACTTCATTGCACAAAGTACAAAGGCGGACTTAATGTCCGTAGACATTTTCTGACAGCCAAACCTTGGGGACAAATTAGAACATTTATAGGTGCAATGAAATGAATATTAATAGTAGGATAAATTCAACATAATTATATATACTTACATAATATACTTTAACATATACTGTAATATCAATATACTAAATACTAATACATACACAAAAATATACATAAATATACATATATACACTTATTAACATTGTTGGGAGCTATTTAGAAAGTGTAGTTAGACGAGTTTTTTGAACAAAGATCTGGTAAGCGTCTACCTTATGGTTACAGGGAGATTGTTCCATAAAATTGTGGCAACAACTGTAAAAGAATTTGTAATAATGAAATAAAGTAATAAAACAGAATGATGTAAGGGAACAGAAAGAACTGAGTTGTGAGAAGAACGAAGGGATTTGTCGTGAAACGAAGAAAGGTAGGCAAATTTATCCTTGAGGTATTTCGGTGTCGCAGGCTCGTTTAGAACAGAAAAAAGAAATTAACAATTTCACAAGTTGGTACAACCGGGCTTAACGTGCTCTCCGTGGCACGAGATTGGTAGTGTTGTAAATAAATGGCAAATGTACGTATAAAACGTGTATTTCTCATTGCATGACGGGGCCCGAACCGACCTATCTAGGTATTTTTTTTTAAAGAAAGCGTTCTTTCAACCGAGCTACCACCGCTCTTCTGTGTGTTTTAACACACATAAATCTGGAGTATTACCTGTTACAGTCCAACCATGATTACCGAACTGTATAGATAACAAGGAATATGGTGCGGTGGTGGCTCGGTTGTAAGAACGCGTTCCTTAAATCCTACAAAGGGCGGTTTAAACCCACCAGACATGTACCAATGAGAAATACAGTTTTCTTATGTACATTTGTCATAGATTTAAAATGGAATGATGTGGAATCGTTAATAAATTGTCATAAAAAAATGACATAATATCCTCGCCATGCCGTTTGGCCAGCGTGGCGACTGTAGTGGGCCAAATTCTCCAGATATATATTCTGAAAGGCCCATCTTCAGGAATGGAGTTCTAGGACGCTGTGTTCTAGTGGCTGTAATGAAAGAAAAGGAATATGGAGGTATCGAAACATCAGGACCAAAATAAGACTTGTCCGCAGTCTCCATATTCCTGTATGCTGCCGAAACCTGGACTTTTCCAATTACCGAATCCTTCGAAATGTGGTGCTGGAGGAGTATGCTGCGCATCCCGTGGACAGCGCGCAGAACAAACTTATCAATACTCAAGGAGCTCAAAGTCACTACCAGGCTCTCTACCATCTGCCTGCAACGAGTCCTTAAGTATTTTGGTCATATAGCCCGCAAAAGCTCTGGCAATCTGGAAAGGCTGGTATTAACGGGAAATATTTATGAAACTGGTCTATGCGCACTATTTAAATTCACCATAAGCTTAATACACTCTCTGCTATTTATCTCATTATAGTCATCATATAGTAGGTATATTACATTTATGTATATTTATAGAACGTATGTATGTAGTTTTATTTGTATGTAGTATGTAGTATGTAAATAAGTATTTATTCACTAGTATATATTGAAGTCTAATATGTTTCTATTAGTTTTGATAGCACCTGCCTTATCTTGTCGTAATGCTTAAGGTTTGACCAGTAAAGAATGTCTAGCAATAATGTAATCAAGTTTATAATAAATAAATAATTAAAGGCAAGAGACCCCGTGGTCGGAGCCTGACACGATGGTCAGACCAGATCCGCACCAGAATTAACACCAAATTCCACGAGGCCCTGCACGCCGCCATTTGATTTGATTTGTTGCAATGGTCGCTCCTACGTCTATGTCCGGCCTTAGGGCCCCCTCATATTGTTCCCAAATACTTTTCGCTAGGGTTATAACTTACGAGTGGTAATTTAAAACACTGGGAGAAGTTTTAAATTACTCCCCTTTCCAGCCGGGTGTCGAGGTTACAGGAATGTGTTAATTGTTTTATCTCAATTTACTATTTCTCGAGTTTGGTACGCTGCCTGGGAGACATCGACGAGCTTGCCACTTGTCATGATTGGCCTATAGTAAAGTTGGCTAAATGTGAATACGCTTATTTATAAGCGTGGTTTCTGACCACCCCGAAAGGGAAACGGTCGTGATGATTACTTTACTTCCTTTACTTTCAATGTACCTGTTGGCTACAGTCTGCTTATTTTACATACATACATACATATCTTCACGCCAGATCCCTTGCGGGGTAGGCAGAGACAATTGAGCGCCATTTGACACGATCACGACATACCTCTTTCGCTTCGTCGACATTCATTAACCTCTTCATACATGCCCTTTGGTTACGAAGACTTTTTAATGCACCTTCAGTCAGTGTTTTATTTATTTGATCGTGATATGTGAGTCTCGGTCTGCCAGGGCCTCTTTTACCCACAACTTTCGCATTATATATCTGGTTCGTCAATCTTTCATCGCTCATCCTTTCAACATGCCCGAACCATCGTAGCATGCTTTTCCTTATTTTTGTCCCTATGCTTTCCTTCATACCAACCCTTTTCCGTATTTCGACGTTACGTATGCGGTCCGCCAAAGTGACGCCACATATCCGTCGCAACGACCGCATTTCTACTGCATTAACCCTACTCTCATGCGTAGTCTGACATATCCACGTTTCGCTTCCATACATCAGTGTTGGTACCAACATGGCATTGTGTATGGCGAGCCGAGCTTTATCACTGACATTTCGACTGCCGATCAGTGACCCCAGGGCACCGTTAACACTATTTCCCGCGTTCACTCTTCTTTCAACGTCCCTATCGTACTTCCCATCCGCAGTGAAAACACTGCCCAGATATATAATTTCATTTACTTGTTCTAGAGTTTCATCATCAATCTTTATCGTCACGGATGTCATCCTTCTTCTTTCAAACACTAGTACCTTGGTTTTTCTCGCATTCAAACGGAGTCCTTTTTCTGCACATCCCTCCTTCATTCTTGTGACTAGTGATTGCAGTTGTTGTTCGGACGATGCCATAAGAACAGCATCATCTGCATAAAGCAGGCAGTTCACCACTAGATCACTCATCTTTATTCCACAGTCACTCTCTCTCACTCTTTTTAGGCATTTGTCGAGATATAGAGTGAATAATCTAGGAGAAAGCACACAACCCTGTTTGACGCCCATTTGGGATTCGAAGCAAGGTGACATACCCCCCTCCACCCGCACACAAGCTTTGCAGCCCTTGTACAGGGACTGTATAGCCTGTAGCAGTTTGTCATTCACTCCATACTCCGGCAATATGTCCCAAAGCTTCTTTCTTACAACTCTATCAAAAGCCTTTTCCAAATTCACAAAAGCACAGAAAACCTTCTGGTTTACGGCCAAAAACTTCTCTGTGATATTGCGGAGCGAAAAAACTTGGTCAGTGCATCCTCTTCCAGGTCTAAAGCCTCCTTGTGCCTCCCATAAAAGACCTTCAGTCTGTTTATTTTAGAGAATATAAAGTCAATTCGCTGTCGCAGGAATCTCAGAATCCTCTGCTTACTTTTTTCTATTCTTAACGAGCCTGCGACACCGAAATACCTCAAGGACAAATTTGTCTATCTTTTCTCATTTCACGATAAGTCTCTTCGCTCCTCACACAACTCTGTTCTGTCTATTCCATCGCACCACTCTGGGTTCATGAACGATTCTTTTGCTGTTGTTGCCGCAAACCTGTGGAACAAGCTGCCGGTGAATATACGACAAGCATCCAACCGAAGCATTTTCAAAAAAATAGTATATTCATATTATTTAAATAGCTCATAACAACTCATTTAGTTTATTTATTATATGTAGTGTATGTATTAATGTTATGTAATGTATGTACCTAATGTGTTAATAAAACGTTATGTGTATGTATTGTTAGTATTTAGTTTATTATAGTATTTATTATTGTAGTTTAGATAATATTGCATATTTATTACGTAATCATATTTCTCTAATTGCGCCTACCTTACGTCTTTAATGTTCTACAGTGTCCCTAAGGTTGGCTGTCAGAGAATGTCTAGCGAGCGCCCCTTGTATATATTGTGCAATAAAGTTTTAATAAATAAAAATAAAAAAAAGCTTTTACACCTGTCTCGGTCGCGCAATGCAATATTTTCAAACATTGTTCTAGCCTGACTAACTGCCTCCGTGGTCTAGCGGTTAAGTCCGTGGATTTAGACTCGGAGGTACCGGGTTCGATTCCTGGTCAGAGATAAATTTTAATTGCATTCGTCATTTTCTTTTGTTCTCAAAATAAGGAATTTGTAACTTTGGAGAGCTCGTTTGCAAATAATTTTATTTTAGTATACCTAAATCCTACCTATACATAATACATCCGGTCTAGCCGTTAATTACGTGGAGGGACACTACATTATTCATATATTATATTAGGTATATAGTAGATTACCATTTATTTATTTATTTATAATAGGGTAGCCAACAGTGCTAACATCACACACTTATTTGTACTTAACACTAAATCAGAAGTTAGATGTTGCATCTATTATAGGCGACCACCACATTACCACAGTAGCTTTTATTGCCTATAAGAAATAACAAAATTATAAAATTTTCAATAAGTATACAAAAACTAAATATTATTCGAAAAACTAATTCTGAAACAATTTTTAAAAATATATATATAATAAACATACAATTCCTTTTAGAAATAATAAAAAAGTAACGAAAATAACTAAAATATTACCTACTTCAAGTAATAAAGTAAAATTAAACACAAAACTCGAGAAATATCAATGAAATAAATTATTGTGTACCGACCAGGAATCGAACCCGGTACTTCCAAGTACTTAACCACGGTCTTAACCTAGACCACGGAGGCACGGGTAGTAACTAAATAAATATCTCTTTCTTATTATATTTCTTATATTTAACCGCCTCCGTGGTCTAGTGGTAACAAACGTTGCCGTGAACTCGGGAGGTCGTGGGTTCGATTCCCACCGGGGGCAAGTTGTACATTGTATAATTTGTCTCGGTCTGGGTGTTTATATGTATATATTTACAAAAAAAAAGTATAATATGTAGTTTATCAACCATCTAGTTTCCGTAACACAAGGCTCGTAGCTTACCACGGAAACGAGATGGCGCTGTGTGACCTGTCCGGAAATATTTATTTATATTTCAAGTAAATCAGACCAGTAGTTGTCGAGATAGTCGTAGTAGTTTGCGGGGGGAGATTTCCTTAGTACCTACAATTGGAAAATATAATAAATATATACGAATATTGAGTCAGATTAAAAGTCTTGCAAGAGTCTTGCGAGACTTGCGCAAGAACAAGATCAAGATTAGGAGAGCAAGACCAAGACCAAGTCTTTGTGCAACATTATCCATCAGTGGAGGGACACAGATTTTAAACCAACTAGACATATCGACTAGGCTATCCACCATATGCCTTCGTCGGATACTCCAGTACTTCGGACACATTGCCAGAAAAGAAGGGGATAACCTGGAGAAACTTTTTGTTACTGGCAAGGTGGAAGGAAAGAGACCGAGAGGCCGAAGTCCGGTACGCTGGTCCGACCAAATCCGCTCCACCAACAACACTAGCGTCGATGAAGCTGTGCATGCCGCCGAAGACAGGAACGGGTGGCGTCCTATCATCAAGACGCACACCAATTCATAGGGAGGTCACGACCCTCATCAATGAGGAAATACGACGCAAGGAGAAGGAGGAGAGACACAGGCTGATGATAAAGGTGTTATGAAAAAGCACCTACACTTAAAATTTGAAAAAATCTGCTTACTAAGAACTTATATGAGAAGCAAGACAAGTCCACAAGACTTGACGGAAGCTTCCAACAAACGCGTATAGTTGCACAGTATTTTCGCCGTGTTTACCCCAAAACTGTGGACAAAACATTTGATTATATCCCCTCTAATAGAGTCGTATCTTAGGGAATGACGTCAAAGGATCTCCTATCGCTGTAGTAATGACTTTGCGATACTATCACTGACGTAGATAAGTATATTTGGGCCAGTCCGACAATTTATTTTTGGTCAGTAGTTGTAAATAATAATAATAATAATAAGAGCGGTGGTGCCTCGGTTGTAGAAACGTTTTCCTTAAAAAAAATATATCTAAATAGGTCAGTACTAACCCCGATAACCCAATGAGAAATATATTGTAAGCTTATTTTTGTGTCACCTGGGAGTAAACTGACTCTTGTCATTCAGAAATATCTACGACAGGGGTCAAGACATCCAATCTAAATTTAAAGTGTAAAAAAACATATTCGTTAAATAGTGTCAATAAACGATTTTTATTTATTTTATTTATACTTTTCTAACGTACATTTGTCATTAATTTGCAACACCAAAAAGTTTTGGAGAGCATGTTAAGCTGTCGGTCCCGGTTCCACTTATACCAACTTGTAAAATCGATAATAAGTTCTATAATCATCTTGTATAACTCTCTAGTCCGCAGTATATTGGAATACTGCAGCATTGTATGGAATCCACACTATGACGTGTACATCAAGAGGATCGAGAGTGTTCAGAAGAGGTTTTTGTGGCATCTGACATTTAGTGTTAATAAGGGAAGAGAACTTTTACATTACAAAGATCGTTTAAAATACTTTAATTTATCCTCATTACAAGATCGAAGGCAATTGATGAATAGTATGTTTCTATATAAATTAATCAACGGTAAAGTCGACGCACCCCACCTACTGTCCCGTGTTCGTGTCTCTGTGCCGACCAGGCTGCCAAGGGTTGGCAAATATGATCTATTCATTCTACGACAATCTAAATCCAATTTGGGTTACCACTCATCACTGAACCGTACATGTCGTCAATACAACATATTTTCACGAAAAAATAATGACAGTCTAGACATATTTGCTAATTCTTTGCATGTTTTTAAGCACAATGTATTGTCACTGCAGCGGATCCTGGCTGGGACTGTAAACTGAACTGCTGTTTAACCAATTTTGATCCTTGGAATTGTGTTTCTTGATTGTATCATGTTCTTTTGTTTTTGCTTGGATTTACTTAGTTGTTGCTGTAATTGTGTTGTGTTTTTGTTTTCGCTACTCAAAGGCCCAATTAATGGATACAGTATAATAGCATGTGGTGGTTGCCTGTAATTGGTGCAGCATCTGTATTCTGTCTTAGTTGTAAGTAAAAATCGATGTATCTTTTGTTGCTGTCACTGTTGGCGACCCTAATAAATAAATAAATAAAATAAATAAATATAAGTACGAGTAATACATTGGAGTGTAGACTAAATTTCAGAATTTTCTGAAAGGCCATATCCAACAGTGTAGGTCTAGGCCTCTTTGTTTTAGGGGGTGTGATGATACATAAAACGCAATTCCAACCAGCGCGACCGTGGCAAGAGTTGGCCAAATTCTCCAGAAATGTTATTACCGCAAGACTTTATTGTTTTAAATCAATAAATAAAATAAAATAATTTGCGAATAGTATCCATAGGCATTAGTAACATAGTGTTTGCCTATTCTATATTAGTAAAAAGAGGACATTTATTTTTTATATTTGCCTTGCCCTTCTGAGGCACTGGGCACATATGTACATGTGAGTTTTGACTGCCTCTGTGGTCTAGCGGTTAGGTCCGTGGATTTAGAGTCGGAGGTACCGGGTTCGATTCCTGGTCGGGACACAATAATAATTAATAATTTAAATAATTAAATTTTATTATTATTTAATTTATTTGTGTAATTTTTCGAGTTAGGATAGCTTGTTACTTGTCATGATTGACCTATAGTAATGTTGGCTAAATGTGAATCCGCTTCTTTATAAGCGTGGTTTAAGACCACCGGAAAGGAAACGTTCGTGATGATGATGTATTGTTTTTAATGGTCAGTCTTTTTATACCTATATTTATATGTCTACGGTCAGGGTAAATGATTAGCCATAGAACCACTAAGTTGGAGGCTAAATCTCGAACCAAGTACTATTTGAAATTGTTTTGTTAGTTTACTTTGGACTAACGTTTCTGTTATTAGAAGACGGCCCGGTAAATCTCAACCTCAATTTGGTGAGAAATTAAAAGATTTTTGTGTTTTTAGTAACTCATCATGAAATTTTTTGAAAGTGCGAATTGTATGGAACCCGACTGTGCAGCTGTGGGGTGTTGATGTTGAAGCATTCCAAATATCAGTTCATGGTCCGTGCCATTCCCATATCCTGTACATATGTAGTGCATAATGGCTTTCCACTATATTTTATCGGAAAAGTTCTTATTTAACGTGTTCACAAAATTATTCCATATTAATGGATATGACAATATCACTCATTTAATAATAATTGTTTGACACTTCGGGTGCCGTCGTATTCGAAATGAAACCTGAGTTTCTTCGATGAAAATACATTATGCACTCTCATCACATCTCTACGCGGCTACATCCTGGGGTTAGATACCTGTGCATTGGCTTCACATTTCAATTGTGCTAGTAAATCTCTGTTTGTTGTGTGCGATAAAGAAACGTTCTCCTTTCTTTCTTTCCTTTCTTTCCTTCCTTTCTTTCTTTCATATCTTTCTTTCATTTCTTTCTTTCCTTTCTTTCTTTCCTTTCTTTCTTTCCTTTCTTTCTTTCCTTTCTTTCTTTCCTTTCTTTCTCTTCTTTCTTTCCTTTCTTTCCTTTCTTTCCTTTCTTTCCTTTCTTTCCTTTCTTTCCTTTCTTTCCTTTCTTTCTGTATGGAATAGTACATAAATAAAAATAAATATCGCTGGTTCGTAGATTTCACTAGCTGTGGATAAGATCTAGGTACTTACGGATATTTAGGGATTCACAGAGCACTGGATTAGAACAGTTTTTACACTTATTTCTTGTTTTAACTAATTTAAATTGATAAAATAACGAGAGCGCGCACGCGGCTAATTCTTCATAATTTTTTGAACTGTCACTTTTTAGTTCCGGGCGACACCGTTAGATGGCGTTGCCGCGTTATCGTGGTTTTGGTTGGATTGGATAAAGGAAAATGGATAGGACTCAGCTAGTTTCCCAACATTTCCCCCCACCGAAATCAATTGATTTCAGAATAAGTAATAAACTAATAAATAGAGCAATGGACTGTATAAATATATATTGAATAAAGTTTGATATGAATAATAAGAAAAATATATAACTAAAATAAAACTAGATAGATATATAAAGTTGAAGCTAATGTTTATTGTCGTCGATAGGTAACGGACTAAGCTTATTGACCGGGCGTTGTAATAACGTGGTCTGAGTGCGAACAGACACCACACGAACTTTACCGTCAGCTCCAGGATAGGCATTTTCTACGCGACCCAGTGACCATTGTTGACTTGGTAAATTGTCAGAATGAATAAGGACAAGGTCACCTATTGCGAGATTAGGTTTGTCTGTGAACCATTTTTCGCGTTGCTGAAGCGTATGTAGATATTCGCGCTTCCAACGTCGCCAAAAGTGTTGAGTCGCCTGTTGTACGAGTTGCCAACGTGATAATTTATACAGCGGCTCGCCAGACAAATCATGTTCTGGTGCGGATACCATTTGTCGACCGACAAGAAAATGACCGGGGGTTAAAACCTCGAACTCGTTCGGATCATTTGAGAGTCCACAGAGGGGACGCGAATTTAAAATAGCTTCAATGCGACAAAAAAGCGTTGTTAATTCTTCGAACGTAAGTGCGCGACTACCTACTACACGACGAAGGTGATATTTAGCCGATTTAATGCCAGCTTCGAACATACCACCGAAGTGACTACCTCTCGGGGGGTTATACTTCCACGTGACCTTTCGTGCAGTAAAACCTACGTCAAGTTCAGTTTCCTGCGTCTTATAAAAAAGGGAAACTTCTTTTAGATGTTTTCCTGCCGCCACAAAGTTTTTACCGTTGTCCGAATAAACAGTGTGGGGTAGGCCACGTCTGGAGGTAAAACGGTCAAACGAGGCAAGGAAGCACTCGCTTGTGAGATCCGACAGTACTTCAGTGTGTACCGCGCGCGTTGAATAACATACAAATACACACAAATACGATTTATGAATTTTAGCGTTACGCCTACGAGATTCCTTCGTAGAAAACGGACCGCCTATATCTACACCTACTGTATGAAAAGGGTGAATATCCTGAGACCTACATTTAGGTAACGAACCCATCAGTGGCTGTGTTGTTGTAGGTTTAGATTTAAAACAAGTTATACATTTGCATATACGTGAACGTATAACACAGCGCGCCGATATGATCCAGTATTTTTGGGACAGAATGCCCTGTAACGTACGTGGACCTGCATGTAAATATAATTTATGGTAATAATCGATCAGTGTATTTGTAAATTGACATTTCTTGGGTAACAAAAGCGGGTGTTTTTTAGAAAGAGATAAATTAGATTGAGCGAGTCTACCCCCCACCATGAGTAGACCTCGGTCATCGATAAACGGGTTTAATTTGGACATATATCTAGGCAATAAATGCAAATTACCCTTTTTTATTGATTCGATGTAACTTGAGAAATAAATATTTTGAATTATTTTAATAATCAAGTCATGAGACTTGTTAAGTTCATTTGTACTTAATATACTAAAATTACGGTTACATTTAGAAAGTTTTGAGTTTGATATAAATCTCAAACACCAAGCTATAGTGCGTTGTAAAAGATTAAAATTAGAGAATTTATTGAGAATGTCTTCGAAATTATTGTCTATTGAAAATAAATTATTTTGAATTAAAACAACCTCAGTAGATTTTAATTCTGGTAATTCTAAGTTAATTTTAAATTGATCTATGCTCCGTACGGGCCAAGTGTGGTCCGACTGGCTAAGCCAGAGCGGTCCACCGAACCACGCTTCTGCGACGGCCAGCAGTGCGGAGGGCGTGGCTCCACGAGAACACAGGTCGGCAGGGTTGTCGACGCCACGTACATGTAGCCACCGCACGTCACTACCACACTCGTGGATTTTAGTGACTCGGTTTGCCACAAAAGTTTTTAACTTGTATTCCGGCGTATTTAACCACGACAGGGTCACTGAACTATCTGTAAAAGCAAACGTTTCGAAAACGTAGCCTTCGTCCAAAAACATAGACCTAACATATTGTAATAATTTACTTAATAAATGAGCTGACATAAGCTCTAATCGAGGAATTGAAATTGTCTTTAAGGGCGCAACCTTAGATTTTGACAATAATAAATTAGTCTTTACGTCTCCGTTAGCGTTAGTACTACGCACGTAACGACGGCGGCGTACCCTAGCGTTGAAGCATCGCAGAAACCTATCACTTGAATTTTAGTGCAATTTTTAATGAATACGTGTCTATTATGTCGCAGATTAGATAATAATGGAATCTGACTACAAAACTTTTTCCAATCTGTGACGAGATTACCTGATAAGTTGTCGTCCCAGTCCAGGTTTGCACACCATAATTTCTGCATAAAACATTTGGCATAAAAAATGCATGGTGCGGCAAATCCCAGGGGGTCGTACAACTTGGCTATTTGAGATAGTACAGACCTCTTAGTAACCTTAACTTCTGTAGACGTGGTGTAGAAAGAGAAGACGTCTTCAGTGGGTAGCCAGTGGAGACCCAGGACCTTGATGGCTGACGTGGAACCGTCATCGAACTGTAAGGGGGTTTCCAGGTGATCGCTAGGTAGCGAGTTCAACACCTGGACGCTGTTGCTCGACCACTTACGTAATTCGAACCCACCAAGCTGGAGAAGGCTCATCAGCTGACTCTTCACCTCCAACGCTTCATCAGGAGTATCCACAGACCAGATCAGGTCGTCGACGTAAAAACCTTCCCGCAGTGCACGCGCAGCTAAGGGGAACGTCTCGCCTTCGTCCTGAGCAAGCTGGAGCAGCGTACGAATTGCTAGGTACGGGCTGCTGACGACTCCGTACGTGACAGTACGGAGCTCGTACACCTGGATCGGCAAACCAGCATCGTCACGCCAGAGAATGTGTTGGTACTTACATTGGGTAGGATCCACGAGAATACGTCGGTACATTTTAGATATGTCGCTAGTTAAACATATCTCGTGTAACCTAAACCGCGTCAATAGTTTGACTAAGTCAGACTGCAGTTTTGGACCTGAATACAAAACGCAGTTTAACGACAAACCATTTGACGTCTTGCATGACGCATCGAAGACGACGCGGAGCTTGGTAGTGCTGCTGTCGGGTTTGTGCACGCAGTGATGAGGTATGATGTACTCAGAGTGAGTACGAGTGACGTCACCAACTAGTGCCATGTGTCCAAGAGAAATATACTCGTTAATGAATTTGTGGTATTCCGATTTCAGTTCTGGTGAACGAGATAATTTTCTCTCCAAACATATAAAACGCCGGACGGCTGTCTGCTTCGAATCGCCGAGCCCAACGAAGTCAGGTTTAAAAGGGTACCTTACAATATACCTACCGGAAGTGTCACGCTTATGTTCAATACTGAACTTATTTTCGACATAAGTATCGTCAGAAGACGTAGGTATCTCAGACAAAACGTTTTCTGTTTCCCAAAAAGATTGCATAAGTTGATCTATTTGACCATTACTTGAAAACAAACAAGTAGAATGGTCGGTTTGATTATTTAAATTAACTTGGCCGGTGATGACGTAGCCAAATATGCTGCGAAGAGCCGGCGGAGCCCCGTCAACTGGTGGACGGAAAACGGCACCGTCGTAAATGGACGGAAATACGTCACCGGCAAGTAAAATGTCTATTGGACTCGACCTATAGAAATATGGGTCCGCAAGAACAATGTGGTTGTATTGATTTATAATATTGAGAGGTAAAGAAATAGTTGGCATGTTTCCTGTAATTTTAGAAACCACGACCAACTCCGTATTTAAAATAGGACTGTCGCATTTAGATGGTTTAAAAGTACAGGAGACAAGACCGTAGTCCCGCACGGGGGCTCCGCCCAGTCCGGACAACAACAGGTCACACTGGCGACGCTGCAGGCCGAGCCGCTGCGCGCAGTCGTTAGTGATGAATCCGTTCTGAGCGCCGCTGTCTATGACGACACGCACAGATTGATAAGACCCGGAGCAGTCTGCGACGAGAATGACGGCGGTCCCTAACAACACGGTGCTTCTAGCCGTGCACGACAACGAAGTGGATTGAACTGACAAAGGCATGTCAGAATTATTAGAACTAGTAGATGCTAAGTTTAAGTTATCATTATTGATAATAGAATTATCGATATGCAAAGTATGATGATGCATTTTATTGCACACCGAACAACGTAGTTTG
This sequence comes from Tinea semifulvella, assembly GCA_910589645.1. Classification (NCBI taxonomy): domain Eukaryota; kingdom Metazoa; phylum Arthropoda; class Insecta; order Lepidoptera; family Tineidae; genus Tinea; species Tinea semifulvella. The sequence goes on from OU342624.1 coordinate 1,142,380, forward strand.
GAGGGGCAGTCTGTGTGTTTGTGCCCGTCGCGCAAACAATTCTCACACAGATGTAACGCCGTAATTTTCTCCAAACGTACCTGTGAGGCTAGACCTAAATAGCTAAAACATTTATAAATGGAATGACCACCCTTGTTACAAAATAAACAGTTTTTATTGTTTCTATTACAAGTCACAGTTGAAGTCAAACAAGTTTTTTGACCAACATTTTTTATTAATTGTTTATTAACAAAATTAGGTTTACTATTGTTAGATGCAGGGTTAAATTTATTTGATTTAAATGTACCGTTATCTGACATTTCTAAAATACGGACTTGTGACACAATAAAACTGATCAACGAATCGAAAGTGGGTATGTCATTCTTATCAATTTGTTGTTCGAAATAACGTCTTGTTGTAGAATCCAAATTTCGAAAACCTATAAAAAACAATATAAAACCTGCTAAGTCTTCCAATTGTAACATTTGTAATGCCTTTACACTCTCCTGAAAGTTTTCTAAAAACGCATTTAGTCCGCTTAAGGATTCGAGGGTTAAAGGTTTAAAGTTGAACAGCTTATCCATATATCGCGTCGCTAACGCCCTTTTATTTTCGTATCTTTCTATTAAAGACGTCCAAACAATATTATAATTATCGTTAGATATCGGAACAGTCTTAACAATTTGAAGCGCGGGCCCGCTGACGACTGATAATAAATAATGAAACTTTTCGACATTACCTATTGAAGGGTTATCGTGAATTAAGCTAAAAAACGTGTCACGAAAAGTAACCCAATTTTCAAGTTTACCATCAAATTTATATAAATCGATCTTAGGTAGTTTTGGTTGCATGCTCCTGCTTTCGCTAATATGGTTACTACCTACTTGTTTCGTTTTTGCTAACTGATCGCGAATTCTTATAATTTCGTAAAATAATTGATCGAATGATTCGCTTTCCTTATTACTAGGTATAAATTCAGGTTTTAACTTTAATTGTAGCATTATGACCTCCTCACAAGCCTGCTCAAATGATTCTCGAATTTGTTCGATTTCCCCTACGCGCGAAACAAAGGAATCGTAATTCCTTGAACAATCCGTCTCAACACATTTAGCGATATCGTACAAACGTTGTAAACGCATAAAATACTTCTCCTTTCGCGATATCATTGTTTTAAGTTTGATTTAAATAACCTTTGACCGTTAACCATAAAACGACAAATAAGTGAAAAATAAGTAAATTCGAATACGTATAAATAGATATTACTTATTATATCCCCCAATAAACGTACATACGATAGATAATGCGGCAGAATGACCAAAATGTATGGAATAGTACATAAATAAAAATAAATATCGCTGGTTCATAGATTTCACTAGCTGTGGATAAGATCTAGGTACTTACGGATATTTAGGGATTCACAGAGCACTGGATTAGAACAGTTTTTACACTTATTTCTTGTTTTAACTAATTTAAATTGATAAAATAACGAGAGCGCGCACGCGGCTAATTCTTCATAATTTTTTGAACTGTCACTTTTTAGTTCCGGGCGACACCGTTAGATGGCGTTGCCGCGTTATCGTGGTTTTGGTTGGATTGGATAAAGGAAAATGGATAGGACTCAGCTAGTTTCCCAACACTTTCCTTTCTTTCCTTTCTTTCCTTTCTTTTCTTTCCTTTCTTTCCTTTCTTTCCTTTCTTTCCTTTCTTTCCTTTCTTTCCTTTCTTTCCTTTCTTTCCTTTCTTTCCTTTCTTTCCTTTCTTTCCTTTCTTTCCTTTCTTTCCTTTCTTTCCTTTCTTTCCTTTCTTTCCTTTCTTTCCTTTCTTTCCTTTCTTTCCTTTCTTTCCTTTCTTTCCTTTGTTTCCTTTCTTTCTTTATTTCTTCTTTCTTTTATTCTTTTTTTTCATTGTTTCTTTTTATTAATTTCATTATGTGTCTCTTCACTGCTGGATATAGGAGGCATCGACCAAGGCTCGCCATTTTACAACTCGATTTACGATCTCCTGCCACCCTGATACATACATCTCGAAGGTCGCTTCTTCAGGTCATCCGTCCACCTAGCTAAAGGTCGTCCCACTCTTCGTGTTCCAGTCATTGTCACAGCCCCTAGAAGCACAGACCTGCTTGAGATGGGTCTTTTTTTGGCCTACACTCACCACGTTAGCCAGACGGGTTGGCAAGGGTCTGAAATCAGTTTTAATGATAATTTATTAACGATTATACAATTTGATGTTAGTGGAACCGGGACCGAAGAACGTCTCGGAACGGTGGCGTTATAAATCTATGGCATACTCGTACAACCGCGATCTTTTTCTTTATTTTAAGGGCAAACGAACAAACGAGGCACAACCATTATCGTCGGTATGAATCTCGTTTCAAAAATAGGTTACTTTTACCAAAATCAAATTTAAATATACACAGCAGCGGTCCCTATGCTATATCTGCAAGTATATGCAATAAATTGAAAGAAAAGAAAGAAAAAAGTTTATGTCACAAAAAAACACAAGCAGTAAAATAATAATAATACAACAAACAAGATAGTGTGGTGACAAATAGGGAATCAGCCCAGCAATAAGCTGCAACACTCGATCACAGCGCTGGTTTTCAGCTGATCCCTCACAATGATATACCTAAATATAAATAACATAATAAATAAATAAAATTATTATATATTTTTTTCTTCAAAAAATTAATTATCATAATTCAAAGGGGAAATGCTGCTAGTGTATTGGGCACCATGCCACAAGACAGCGATTTGGAGGAGCTATTTTTTTTTGTAAGTATTTAATTTTTATTTTCTATGTATTTATTATTTTAAGGTTAAATTTAGATTTTGTTGTAATATAGTTTATTTAATATTGTAATTCTTTTATATTGTTTGTTTATTATTTTGAATAAAGTTTATAAATAAAAGAAAACTTACATTTTAAAACATAAATGACTATTAACAAAAATAAACCTAATTAATAAATAAAAACTAAAATGAAGAAAAAACAAAATATTTTTTTTTATAAATAAAAAAATTGCTCCAAATTGCTGCCAATGGGCAAAGTGCCAAGGTTATTGGCAGCATTGCCACGTTGAATGGCAATACTGATCCTTTGGCCCAAATATTGCCCAGCCCTTTTGTCTCCCAAGGTGTTGACAACGCCTTGAAAATAAATATAAATAAATAATAATGTTTACTATATCAACACAAACTAATTACGTGAAAATTAAAAAAGAAGCAATATTAATAAAAACTTGTCCTTAAAATAAATTGCCAGAATCTATTAAACAAGAAGCTAAACATAATACTCTTGTAAATAATCTAAAGGATATATTAATAAAAAAATGTATATGCAGTAGTTATTATTTTTGATCCTTCTCCGAAGTTCTGTTGTTTTTTCTTTTCTTTTACTAAATATAAATGTGTGGTAATATGGTTTGGATTGTTTAATTTAATTAATTAAATTTTAAGTATTTTGTAAGTAGGCATAGGACAATAAATATAATGTATTCTGCGCTTTTACATGTCAAAAAATTTTATCATTATAACGAAAAGCTTATTTTCTGGGAAATGGCTTGTATTTGGAGCAGCACATTACAATCCAAATATACATAATTATAATCTTAAAATTATAGCTGCTGTAAATAGGCATTGTCATATTATAAACTAAGACATACACAATTATAAAATAAATACACCAAGGATTATAGCTGCTGTAATGAGGCATTGTCATACTACAAGCTAAGACGAAAACAATTACGAGGATGTCACTAAGATTATAGCTGCTGTAAAGTGGCATTGTCATACTATAAACTAAGACATACATAAGTAACATTTGAAATAGTTATATTGTAGTTTTAATTAAATATTATTATTTGCTACGCCCCTACGGGGTGTCATATATGTAGGTTGTTGTACTATTTTGTGACATGCAATGAAATGTACGAATTTCAATTATTTTAATATTTTTTTCAAAAAATATCGCATAAATAAAATATTAAATCAAAAGGTAAAAACGCAATTTGTTAAAACCAATTCTATCAATCCATTAGTCTATGTTATCGGCAGATCAAGAGGGCTATTGCGTACCTCAACTGAGATCATTCGAGTAAACCTCCCCATTCATCGCATACTTTACATCTGTAATGTTATTTATTATTTACGATTAATATGCGAACAGCGTATTGCTGATATACCCATATCAAGCACTGATGTAAAGTTTATAAAATTGAAAGTTAAAACCATCATCATTACAGCCCCTAGAACACAGCGACCTACACCTCCACTGCTGGAGATGAGCCTTTTAGAACATATATGTCGTGTGTCTCTTCACTGCTGGATATAGGCCTTGGTCGATACCAAGGCTCGCTATTTTACAACTTAATTTACTATCTTCTGCCACCCTGATACATACATCTCGAAGGTCGCTTCTTCAGGTCATCCGTCCACCTAGCTAAAGGTTGTCCCACTCTTCGTGTTTCAGTCATTATCATAGCCTTAATATAGACTATTCACTGCTGGAGATGGGGCTTCTAGAGAACATGTATCTGGAGAATTTGCCCTTGGTATTAGTGGAACCGGGACCGATGGCTTAGCGTGCTCTCCGAGGTACGAGAACGGTGGTGTTGTAAATCTATGACTGCAGTACGTAAGAAAAGTGTATTTCTCATTGGTACATGCCGGGAGGGTTAGAACTGACCTTTGTAGGATTTAAGGAACGCGTTCTTACAACCGAGCCACCATCGAAGGTACCAGCTTCGAACATTTTTTGTAAATTTAGTTGTGATATTTATAGTTTGGTACGCTAGCACACCACCAACATTTGACATGTTGGGCTTAAAATTAGCTAAATGTGAATTCGCTTCTTTGAAAGCGTGGTTTCTGACCACACTGGAAGGGATACAGTTGTGATGCTACTTAACTTTATTGAACAAAAAATAACTAATTAATAAAATCATAAACGAGTCGCCCGTAGTCCAGCGATTACGTCCGTAGATACCGGGTTCGATTCCTGGTCGGGACACATTGTCATGATAGACCTATAGTAAAGTTGGCTAAATGTGAATCCGCTTCTTTCCGAAGGGATACGGTCGTGATACTTTACATTATAAACGAGTCGCAGCGTCGCACTGCATCGAATTAAATTTACAGGTCAACGCATCAGATCGCTACGCAATCGCGTTCGAGTCAGATCGTCAACGTAGGACGCCGCGTTACGTGATAGTCCTCTCAGTCCGGCGAAGATTAAATCTTGCCAGTACCTATAGATAGCTGCCCGCAACATTAACTAATGACACGCCGGAGATGGCAGACCCTATCTACTACAACCCCACAAATATACAACAATATATCAATACAAATATAAACTTTGACCACATTTGTAAAGGAAGGGCAAAGCACGAAAACTAAATGCAAGCCCACCTCGATCATTGGCGCCGCATCAGATTGGAAAATTCTCATGGATACATTTGAACATAATTATTATTAGTATGTATATGTTATTTGCAATAAAACTCTTCAAGTTTATTTAGTATTGCACCTACCTTATGTACTTACTGCTCTCGTTGTCCCGAAGGTTTGACCGTCATAGAATGTCTAGCAGCATTAGGTCCGCCTTTGTACTTTGTGCAATTAAGTTTAAATAAATAAATAAATAAAATAGGATCCCAGATGAACTAGCTGTATCAGCCTATAGGCCAGACATCTTAATCTTTTCTCGGAACTTGAAAAAAGTTATCCTTATTGAACTTACCGTTCAAATATTCCAAAAGACCATAACATGAAGTCAAAGAAATATTATGATCTCACAGAAGAAATGATCTGGAACGGGTTCAAAACTCAGCTTTACGCAGTGTTGCAAGTTGGGGAGAGAGGAGTTCCAACAAAATATTTGCATCACTTACTGAAAGAATTGGGATTTATGGAACGAGCTTCCAAGACGGCATTAACGGAATCATACAGTATTTGGTTGGGTAGGGAGAGGAGCAGAATGGTGGATGGTGACGTATTATCGCGCAAAAAATAAAAAAGGGAGGCCTCCTTTTCTTAAACCAGTCTATTGTCGGTCGCAAGCCCGAGACACCATTCTTCTCATCTCTTACCAACACGATGGACCCGGCACCCGCACGGTGAATCCATGGAATGCTTAGAAATTTGTCTTCTTCTTAACACTAATACAAGTATGTAAGCGATAACATTACACAAATTAGGTACGAAGTCAAATGCTGTTTTCGAAACTCTCCATTATTAGTCGAATGTTTGTGTACCGGGTTTGTGTATTAATAGGTGTAATGATACATTGTCTGGTCGTCGACATAGTATATGCACTAAAAAGGCGATCTAAGCAGTAAAGCAATCGGAAGATATCCGAAAACAAAAGATTTTAGGGAAATGTATGCAGCAGAAATGAGGTCGTTGCGTCTGATTTGCGGACGAAATACGCAAAAGGGTAGGTATGAAAAAAAGCATAGGGACAAAAATATGGAAAGGCATGCTCCAATGGTTCGGCCATGTTGAAAGGATGAGTGAAGAGAGATTAACGAAATAGATATATAATGCGAAAGTTGTAAATAGAAAACAAAAATTAAATATCTATAGTAATGAATTAAGTCTTTTGTTTATTTTTATTGTTAAAAGGAAAGTGGGTTAGCGATTAGACTTTAATGTACTAACAATGTATTCTTCAAAATCCTGCCAATCCGGCTCGAAGGACCATTAATCCTGTGAACTGTAATTCGGCAACCCTCCTGAATATTAAGAGGATCTCAAATCAAACAACAGGGCTCTAGATTAGGTGTAACCTTTCCGAAGCCACAACTTAGCCACTAGGCAGGGGGATAGAGGCACTTAATGTTCATGACAGTGTAAATATAGTTATTATTTATTTTAAAACTTTATTGCAGAAAGTACAAAACGCAGACTTAATAATAATAATAATAAACTTTTATTTCGGACTTCACATTTGTAAATTGTTAGTAACAATTTGACTTAATCTATATTTAGTATAACTAATAATTTATTTTAAACTATCCGCTACTGGAGGCTGTCTACTTGACTGTATACAGCTGTATCCAGTGCTCCAGCAGCGGAGAGTCCCACTGATCTGCTAAAACGTTTAGCATCATGCGGCACAGCATAGACGCAGATCATTTGCGCATAATTGTTTGAAAATTGTCAGTCCTCGAATCAGGACTGACAATTGACAGACAAATGCCCGAAGACATTTTCTGACAGCCAAACCTTTGGGATTAATTTAATAAACTGTAGTTGCAATAAAAATATAAGTAAAACATAACAACACCACGGGCTTTCTGGTGCTAGAAGTGCTGGCAGCATTCCTCGTCCCGCAGCTCTCAACATCATGCGCATCTTGTCACTGCTAGTGTACCTATGGCAAGAGACCCGACGGAATGACTGTTGGGCCGTGGAAACTTGGCACGTCTCTTGTGTGGACATGTGAGATACACTAGCTCTATTTCACATCCAGGCAGGCGACCTCGTCAGGCGCTGCAGCGATTCCCATTGATTCGTGGGTTTAATTCCCACCGGGGGCAAGTTGTACATTGTATAATTTGTCTCGGTCTGGGTGTTTATATGTATAATATGTATATATTTACAAAAAAAAAGTATAATATGTAGTTTATTAACCATCTAGTTTCCGTAACACAAGCCTTGTAGCTTACCATGGAAACTAGATGGCGCTGTGTGACCTGTCTGGAAATTCTTATTTATTATTATTTATTTATTTATTTACTGTGGTATAGTCCACTGTTCAAATCGCCTGCCTCTACAGGACATTGAATGAATCTGTAAGGTACACAGGAAATGCGGAAAACGACTACATTAATTAATATAATATTAAGCGACCGCCTTCCAGACTATGCTAGATCATAAACTTAGAAATTGTTGTAGAGTCTCGCCTCATCTAATTACACAAACTTCAACATACGGAATATTTGATATTCCCCAACTTATTTCGAGGCTTCGAATAGGTAAATTATGATTAGACGTCATAATCATTTTATTACTCTCTACCCTCACTATTTATTATTATTATTATTTATTCATTAATTGGCTTTAGTTAAGAATTTTGTAGACTAGGTTTAATTTTAAGCGCTGTTGAATCTGTTATTAAATAAATAAATAAATTTTATTATAGTCTATTCCACGAGAACTAATAGTGACGTCAGTGATGCAGGAAGCCACAGCTCGTTCTGAATCATGTTCAGAGCGCTTACAATGAATATGATACTGACAGTCGCTCCGAATCAAATAATAATAATAATAATAAATAATAATAAATATTTCCAGACAGGTCACACAGCGCCATCTAATTTCCGTGGTAAGCTACGAGGCTTGTGTTACGGAAACTAGATGGTTGATAAACTACATATTATACTTTTTTTTTTGTAAATATATACATATTATACATATAAACACGATTTGAATGCTCAGAGCGTGATTTCAATTCGGAACGATCTAAATCACATTTTTATTCATATCATAATAGTTTTTTTTTTTATTTTATAGATGATAAATTGCGGATTCTACATCTTTGAGTATAAATACTAACAAACACACCTCTCTCGGTTTGTATTTTAAACTTATTTTGGTCTTCTAAAAGAACTTGCCGTGTTACAGATATTGTTATTATAGATTTGTTTTAGAAGTAATATACAACAGTATAAACGAATATTAATTAATTTAAAAGAAAACCTAATATTAAATGAACTTGAAAATGGCGCCCGACATAATGACAAAAAACTGACAGCGCTTAGAGTGATCTACCTCGATATCCTCAGCAGTCTAAGCGCGAGGTATGATGGTATTTGTGACGTCACAAAGCATTGGCTATGGAGAGAGCTATGCTCGGGATTTCTCTGAAGGATAAAGTCAGAAACGTTGACATCCGTCAAAGAACCAAAGTTACCGACATAGCTTTCAAAATATGGTTAATACTATATTACTTACTTATGGTTCTCTTGCTCTTTTTTACTTAACTTTAAATTTATATGTGAAAACCTTTAATAGTTCTTAGTGAATTTACTGTATAATATTTACTATAATATTGTCAACTGTTGGTTTTCCAAAATGAATAAAAAAAAAAAAAAAAAAATTAGCAAGCTGAAGTGGCAATGGGCTGGACACGTCTGTCGCAGAAGCGATGAACGATGGAGTAAACGGGTCCTGCAGTGGAGACCACGTACTGGAAGACGCAGTGTGGGACGACCCCCCGCCAGATGGACAGATGACCTGAGAAAGGTCGCTGGTGGGGGATGGATGAGGGTGGCAGAAGATCGTGTAAAATGGCGAGCCTTGGGGGAGGCCTATATCCAGCAGTGAAGAGATACAGGCTGATGATGATGATGATGAAAGCATTGGCAAAACAGTTTATGCACGTCTCGGAACGGTTTTAAGCGCGCTTAGGTTACTATTATGACTGGACTTAGACTCGGAGGTACCGGGTTGGACATAAAAATATTTATTAATGTAAATAAATACATTTAATTAATACTTAATTTATTTGTGATATTTCTCGAGTTTGGTAAGCTGGAAACATCGCCGAGCTTGCTTGTCATGATTGGCCTATAGTAAAGTTGGCTAAATGTGAATCCGCTTATTCATAAGCGTGGTTCCTGACCACCCCTACGTGATGATACTTTATACTAGGTTACTATTATCGTTTCTCGAAACGAGGGGAAAGTGTATACAAACTTTTTTTTTAAACATATAACATCGTCTGGACCACAAACGTCGCAAACTCGTAACCTGTACCGAGGTTGGAGTATTTGCGCAGCTTAAGGATCTTAGCAGAAATCGCCGCACTTGCCACACTGGATGCGGTTGCCTGAATGTGAGATGGGACTAATGAGTCTACACATGTAGCATCCTACACTAGATACCTGTCAGGTTTCCACGTTCAAACGGTCATGCCGTCGCTCATGCATCATCGATCCGCAAATTAATTATTAAATTAAATTTATTTTGTATAATACATGACAATGACAATATGTATGATGTATCTGATATATATATATATATATATATATAATTTAACTGGAGCACCGTACCATCCTGCTACAAACGGTCAAATTGAGCGTACTATACAAACGATAAAGAACAAGTTGATGAAAGTCGAAAAACTACCTTGGTTAGAGCGAGTGGCTAAAGTACTGTATCAAATACGAACTGTACCGAGTAGTGTAACAGGAAAGACACCAGCCGAAATGCTACAAGATAGGAAGTTTATAACAGCACTCTCAACAATACATTCTGATACCCAGAGAAAGGAGGTATTAGACGGGGAAAGGAAGGAAAGAGATAAAACATCACATCAAGTAGGAGATACTGTAGTCTTCAGGATGGATAATAGTAATGTTAAATGGAAGAAAGGAGTTATTTTAGGAAGCTGTGAACCTGCTGTGTTTGAGGTACAATCTATGGATGGTTTAAAATACAGGAGACATGTGGATCAAATACTGAAAAGTGTTGCAAATCCTGGTGACACTGTAATGAACCCTGACCAATATAGTTCTGATATTAGTAATGAAGAAGATACAATCATCATACCTCCACCAGAGCAATGGGCTGAGATTATTGGTGTTCCTGCAAATGATTAAGTGTTGATTATTGAAGAGTTTTGATTTATTATAGTTGTTTCAACTATAGGGGAAGGTGTTACGTGATGTTATATTAATTATGATCTGTCAAAAATATTGTTAACCTACCTACATGACATCTCATAGTTACTATTGATTGTGATCTGGACAATAAACATATAATTAGTTACTTGGTGTTTAATTAAACAGTATTAGGCCTGAAACATTATATATATATATATATATATATATATATATATATATTGTGTATGTATATTATATAAGTATGGTATATATTATTATTTCTATAAGTATTTTAGTTAGTAATTTTAAATCATACTTTCTAAATATATTTATACACATGCACCCACACTATCTTCTCATTCTCCCAAAGGTTAGCTGTTAGAAAACGCCTAGACATTAAGTTCGCCTATGTACATTGGAATGTTTTTATTTTTTATGCAATAAAGAATTTATCTATCTATCTATTTTATATGGGCATTTGTAAGTAAATTCCAAGCATAAAATAATTACACTATCTTACCCTGTGAAAGTAAGGGTTTCCTTAAAACCGCCTAAGTTGTTAATGCATTTCTGACCAAAGTGAGTTGTATTGTAGAAGACAAAAGGGCCTCTAGGCCAGGAGGTCTACTCTCAATCTACGAAATACTCTTTTCGGAATACAATATCATTTTATGTGTGCATACCTGAAATAAAACTTTGTTTTTTTATATTTTTTTCATTTTATTTAGTATACATATTGGTGTATCTGGAGCAGTACATGATAACCATCATTTGGGAAGAGAAACAGTAAAAACAGAATAACACTTAAAACTATAGCTGCTGTAGATAGCCATTAGCACACTATAAGCAAAGATCGACGCCATTTTAAACTTTTATCGTCATAATAACAGACACTTAATTTTAGTGCAACTCAGCCTTAGGCTTAAACGAGCTACGTGAACACGACCATTGTCATCTGTCATATTCTCAATTGTTCCGAATTATAATAATAATAAAAATAAAACTTTATTTCAGAATAAATTCCATGTGTAACAATTTTTAGAGAAAGTAAAGTATCATCACGACCGTTTCCCTTTCGGGGTGGTCAGAAACCACGCTTATAAGCGGATTCACATTTAGCCAACTTTACTATAGGCCAATCATGACAAGTGGCAAGCTCGTCGATGTCTCCAGCGTACCAAACTCGAGAAATATCACAAATAAATTAAATATTAATTAAATGTATCTATTTACATTAATAAATATGTTTGTGTACCGACCAGGAATCGAACCCGATACCTCCGAGTCTAAATCCATGGACTTAAGCGCTAGACCACGGAGGCAGTTATAATATCTAGTGTTAGTAAAAATACAAAATTATAATAATTATTTTTTTTTTCTTTTCTGGGTCACAGGTCACCTGCTGACATGCAGGCGTATCCAGTGCGCAGAACGGAGAGTCCCACCTATCAGCCCACACGGCCAGGATGCTGCTGGGGCTGCCCCTCACGCGGGCGAGGATGGAGGCACAGCGCTTCCTCATAATAGCATGGAATCCATCCACCATTATAATAATATAAATGTCAGAAGATAATAGCTGCTGTAAAGAGGCATTGTCATACTATAAGCTAAAACATACAATTATAAAAAGGGTTAGTAAAGTATCATCACGACCGTTTCCCTTTCGGGGTGGTCAGAAACCACGCTTATAAATAAGCCGATTCACATTTAGCCAACTTTACTATAGGCCAATCATGACAAGTGGCAAGCTCGTCGAAAGGGTTACTTTTAAGAATATAGCTGCTGTATAAAGGCATTGTCATATTATAAGCTAAGATAAACAATTATTAATGTAACTTAAAAATAAACGTTTATCGATTCAATATTGTGCAATCGTAATTTGAGTGTTGACCCCCATTTCTGGGAGCTTTCAGCATAACTTCCGTAGGACAAACAAAGGTTTTGCCACAATACAGAAATACTACGGTTTAAGGAATATTGTTGTTTGATGCTGTTTAAGCACATTATTATACTTCTATCAATATTATTGTTACTGTATTAACTTGACATCTATTAAATGGAACTTTAACTAGCATATTATCATCATTACAGCCCATAGAAGGGTAATTAAATCAAATTTTGGGTAATTAAAGAAGTAAAATATAAACATAAGGAAACTGCAGAAATCGAATCCTATTGTATTGACTTGTCTTGACTTGTTTTGACTTGTCTCGTATCGTCTCGTATTGTCTCGTATTGTCTCGTATTGTCTCGTATTGTCTCGTATTGTCTCGTATTGTCTCGTATTGTCTCATATTGTCTCGTATTGTCTCGTATTGTCTCGTATTGTCTCGTATTGTCCCGTATTGTCTCGTATTGTCTCGTATTGTCTCGTATTGTCTCATATTATCTCGTATTGTCTCGTATTGTCTCGTATTGTCTCGTATTGTCTCGTATTGTCCCGTATTGTCTCGTATTGTCTCGTATTGTCTCGTATTGTCTCGTATTGTCTCGTATTGTCTCGTATTGTCTCGTATTGTCTCGTATTGTCTCGTATTGTCTCGTATTGTCTCGTATTGTCTCGTATTGTCTCGTATTGTCTCGTATTGTCTCGTATTGTCTCGTATTGTCTCGTATTGTCTCGTATTGTCTCGTATTGTCTCGTATTGTCTCGTATTGTCTCGTATTGTCTCGTATTGTCTCGTATTGTCTCATATTATCTCGTATTGTCTCGTATTGTCTCGTATTGTCTCGTATTGTTTCGTATTGTCTCGTATTGTCTCGTATTGTCTCGTATTGTCTCGTATTGTCTCGTATTGTCTCGTACTGTCTCGACTTGTCTGGATTTGTCTGAACTTGTCTCGTATTGTCTTAACAAATGGATAACATCATTCGGAAAACAGATCAGTGAAGATCGCTTCTACGTATCTTGTACTATAATATGGATACGAAATAATGATTTTAATGAGGCGAAACTTAATATACCTCTACGCTTCATAATTTGATAAAGGGAGAAAAGGTTATTAAAATAATATTCTCTTCGTAACTTAACTCTACGGTATTATATTTATTAAGTTTTTTTATTATTTACTTTATGTGTCATTGACTAATACACGGTGCGGAGGTTATTCTACCAAAATCTTTGCAGCTCCTTTTATTTCTCCTAAGCAGGTCTTATTTGTCTGTTATATGTCTTATTTATCAATAACTGCTTCCGAAGTCTAACTGTTAATTCAATTCGTTTATTTCTGTAATTAGGCATAGGACAAAAAAATATTGTATTTTGCACTTTTACATGTCAAATTTACAATAAGTATACTTTAATATTAGGCTACATAATTTCACAGCATTCTACCAGGTAGAACGCCATGAAACTACACAACCTTACTTAAATGTAGAGCAGTGCGTTACAATACAAACATAAAATAACATTAAAAAAAAAAACCTACGTGAGTTATATACACAATAATTCCACACAAAACTACACTTATAGTTATAGCTGCTGTAAATAGGCATTGTCATCTTATCAAATAATATACAAATATAAAAAATATAATTGTCACTTAAGATTATAGCTGCTGTAAAGAGGCATTGTCATTCTAGAAGCTAATGCAACACAAATATAAAAAATAAAATATTGTTAAGATTGTGGATTTAGACGCGGAGGTACGGGGTACGTTTTCTGTTGAAGACACAAAAAAATATTTAATTTATTTGTGATATTATTCGAGTTTAGTACGCTAGAGACATCGACGATCTTGACAAGTAGCATGTGTGATGGAGCTTTTTTTCGCAAGGTGCATGAATGTAACACACAGATAATGAACCTAAAAATAAATAAAAAATGAAATACCTATAAACTAAACTTAATAAAAATAAACTATAAGTAAAAAATGTCCTCCAGAGACGACCCTTCAGGGATAGTCCCAAGTTTTACTATTGACATACATACATACATATCTTCACGCCAAATCCCTTGCGGGGCAGGCAGAGACAATTGAGCGCCACTTGTCACGATCACGACATACCTCTTTCGCTTCTTCGACATTCATCAACCTCTTCATACATGCCCTCTTGTTTCGATGGCTTTTTAATTCACCTTCAGCTAATGTTTTATTTATTTGATCATGATAGGCAAGTCTTGGTCTGCCAGGGCCTCTTTTACCCACAACTTTCGCATTATATATCTGGTTCGTCAATCTCTCTTCGCTCATCCTTTCGACATGCCCGAACCATCGGAGCATGCCTTTCTTTATTTTTGTACCTATGCTTTCTTTACCCTTTTGCGTATTTCGTTATTACGTATACGGTCCATCAAAGTTACGCCGCATATCCGACGTAAAGACCTCATTTCTACTGCAATAACTCTACTCTCATGCGTATTCTGACATATCCACGTCTCGCTTCCATACATAAGTGTTGGTATTAGCATGGCATTGTGTATGGCGAGTCGAGCTAACTATTGAGTTAAAGAAAATTCTTATTGACAACTGTTTTTACTCAAAAAAATAATTTTTAGCATGCAAATTTTGACATTAACATTGTATTCCAATAAATTTAATATAAAATATATACAAATAAATATTGTAAATAAATATCTATTGACATATATGCTAATATGGACAGATTGCATTATCATGACATGTACATACAACTGTAATTAGAATAAGCTACCTATAGAATAAATAATTTTGAAAAAAAAAAAAAAATAATAATTTGAATAATACTGGGAAACATTTTCCCTATGTATAGAAATATATATAGTAAAGGAAAAAATAAAAATATTTTTCTATTATAATTTTGTATTTTTACTAACACTAGATATTATATGATTCTTTAAAAATTGTTACTAACACATATGGAATTTATTCTAAAATAAAGTTTTATTATTATTATTATAGCGATGCTAATACTTTGGTAGAAATAATTGTCAGCTTTCCTGCCTCCAGACTTTTCATATAGCTGTTTAGAGAACTCCTTGGTCAGACGCTTGATTTAGTGTTTGGCCCATCGTATATCGTATGAACTTTATCATTTAAGTGGAAACTTTGCTGGATTGTGTAACTTTTAGAATTGTTGTAATTATGTTTTAAGATCTGTGTTTTCTAAAAAAAAAAAAAAATACAAAGCCCCGGCTCTTACATAAGTCTATGGCATATCTTCTTAATGTGACAATCTTCATTTATTTTTTATAAGGCGGCTTTCCTTTGATGTCTGGAAAATTTTTATGCCAACGCAATATTATGAAACACGTTGCGATGTTTATTTTTGATATGTTCAAAAGAGATTATTTATTACGGATATATCTTCTGTAAGAAGTTTTTAATCATAAATAAGAGGTCGAATGTTTGTTTGTTTTAAAAAATCAACTATTTATGTATAAAAAAAATATTCGAAGTTAATTACATTACAAGTACATTATATATAAATTAAAAGCTACCTAAAGAATAAAATTAAAAATAAACTAACCTATAAATAAAAAATGTCCTCTAGAGACGTCTCATCCGAGATAGTCCCAAGGAGACTGGCAACATTTCCCCTCTGTATAGCGAGGCTAAGACGTTGTGTATAGCGCGGCTAACACATTAGTGTATAGCGAGGCTGATACGTTGGTGTATAGCGAGGCTAATACGTTGGTGTATAGCGAGGCTAATACGTTGGTGTATAGCGAGGGTAATACGTTGGTGTATAGCGAGGCTAATCCGTTGGTGTATAGCGAGGCTAATACGTTGGTGTATAGCGAGGCTAATACGTTGGTGTATAGCGAGGCTAATCCGTTGGTGTATAGCGAGGCTAATACGTTGGTGTATAGCGAGGCTAATACCTTGGTGTATAGCGAGGCTAATACGTTGGTGTATAGCGACGCTAATACGTTGGTGTATAGCGAGGCTAATACGTTGGTGTATAGCGAGGCTAATACGTTGGTGTATAACGAGGCTAATACGTTGGTGTATAGCGAGGCTAATATTTATGAAACTAATACATAAAAATAATACTTACTATTAGATATACACGTAAATAGGTTATATTTACATATATGTTAAATATTTTTCTCCAAATTTTGTTAATTAAACACGGGGATGCCTTTTTACCTGACTGCGCGACGCAAAGAAGGGTTATTATGTGCTTATGAGCCTATGTATGTATGTGTGTTCCTTTGTGGCATTAATTTCAATCGATTCGTCTGAATCATGAGAGTGTTACTGAAGATATGACATTAATAAAAAATCAGTAAGGCAACAACCCGACGCCATATTGTGGAAAAGAAAAAAAAATGAGTGTGGTATCATTTTATCAGTTATAAACGATTGTCCAATTTAATTTAACATAAGCGTTGCCATCCGAGCGTCAACAGGTGATGCTTTGAGTAGGGAATATCTTATTCAGAGGATCAGTGTTGCCATCCAACGAGGCAACGTCGCCGGAGTCCTCGGAACATTGGGTTCATCTTCTCCTGGATTCGATGACATGTAGATTATAATCAAGATATTTGTAAGTATTTATTTTTTATATTAATTAGGTTTATCTTTTAGTTTATTTAATTTAAGGTTTCGTTTAGTTTATATAATATATTAATTTTGTGTATTGTTGTAATTTAATAACTGTTTGCTGGACCATTAAAGTTGGAACTGATAAATTTAATTTCATAATGATTTATTTTTTATTTGATAGTAAATAAGGTACAATGATTTAAAAAAAAAAAAAAAACTCAAAAGTTACATTTTAAAACATAAATGACTATTAATAAAAATAAACCTAATTAATAAATAAAAATACAACTAAAAACTAAAATGAAGAAAAAACAAAATAAAAATTATAATAAAAAAATTGCTCCAAATCGCTGCCAATGGGCAAAGTGCCAAGGATACTGGCAGCTTTCCAAGTTGAATGGCAATGCTGAATTTCATAAATTAACTGTTAAATCTGATTCGATATTAGTATACGATTTATAGTGACGTTTTTAAGGTTCTTAATCTAGCAAAATTTATTTTCGAATATTCGAATGCAATCCCTAGTATGTATTTATTATATAGTATTTAATGGATGACACAATGCATCAGATATATTCGAAGTACTTAGATACAAAAATATAAAAAAAAATGATTAAAAAACTAATTATAAATAAAACTAAAACTAAAAATACCTATGAAATTAAAACTATTCTACAAAATAAACTAAGGGCTTACCACCAGGGAGGGTACCTAAAACGCTCGCCGCATTTCCTCGTTGGATTATAATCGACATATTCTGTTTTAGGTAGTTATGGCATTTGGGATCGCCACACTCTTGGAATATTCGTTTACCCAGCTCTTTTATGAATTTGTGGGTATCAAGAGAATAGTATTTGTATGTAGGTATATGTATGTTTATTATACTTATATAGGTATATTACATAGGTCTATATTATTTCTTAGAATTAAGACAGTAAATAAAGTTCATTTTTCAATAATTTTTATTTTTTATTTATCTTATTGTTAACAGGCAGAGAATTTAAAGAAATTATGTTAGCCCTCTGTACCTACTTATGTGCAATAAAGTTTTTAAATAAAAAAATAAAAAAAATAACCCGCTAAGATTCTGCCGTGGAAAACGGGAGATTATTCCATCCCCAACCCAGGTCTATTAAACACCGCCTCCGTGGTCTAGTGGTAACAAACGTTGCCGTGAACTCGGGAGGTCGTGAGTTCGATTCCCACCGGGGGCAAGTTGTACATTGTATAATTTGTCTCGGTCTGAGTGTTTATATGTATAATATGTATATATTTACAAAAAAAAGTATAATATGTAGCTTATCAACCATTTAGTTTCCGTAACACAAGCCTCGTAGCTTACCACGGAAACTAGATGGCGCTATGTGACCTGTCTGGAAATATTTATTATTATTGTTATTATCCGGGAATCCGCTGTCTGTCAATCAGAATAAATGCTAAGGCTGAGTTGCACCAAAGTTGACTAACTGGTATAATCGACGCCATTTTTAACTTTAATCGTTACAAATAGAAAGTCTTCGTTTTAATAAAACTCAGCCTAATGTGTGTGCATATGACAGGTAAGGTTCCCCACCATTGGGGAGTGGGGGTAGCAAATGGACTGAGAAACGTGTGAATTAATTAAACCTTTCGATCCTCGCTTAAGGTTCCATGTACCGATAATGGAATTCTGTTGTGCCTTCGGGCAAGGACAGGTGGGGAAAAAAGTACACAAATATTTTTTGTTTAGCTCTCTTTTATTCTGCAATTAAAAAATTGTCCTGCATAGATCCTACTAAAGTGTGCAGCAGCCCTACTATAGTTATATATATATATATATATATTTATTTATTTATTTAAAAACTTAATTGCACTATGTACAAAGGCGGACTTAATGCCGCTAGGCATTCTCTGACAGCCAAACCTTTAGGACATTTAGACAGGATATATATGGTAAGTGCAATAATAGATATAAAATAACAATTTATAAAACAAATACTTTCTATTACATATATAAATACGTAAATAGGTTATATATTATACATATGTATATATACAATAATACATATAAAATAAAACTACTCATGTGATGAAGGAAGCGGGACAAAAGTAGACATCGCATTGTCGCTCGTTGTGAAAGTGAGAATAAAGATAGTTTCAATACAATAGAAGTAAAAAAATCAGTTTAAGTTAAAGATAGTAGGTATTTGTACACCCCATTCTTGAATATAGTGCGACTAGAAGCTTGTCTAATATCCTGAGGTAATTCATTCCATAGATTTGCGGCGACGACAGCAAACGATGTAGAGACGAAAGAGGTGTGATGAGAGGGAATGGAAAGAATGGAGTTGGAAGAATATCTTTAAGATAGTTAGGTTTATAAATAAATAAATAAATATTTCCAGACAGGTCACACAGCGCCATCTAATTTCCGTGGTAAGCTACGAGGCTTGTGTTACGGAAACTAGATGGTTGATAAAGTACATATTAAACTTTTTTTTTTGTAAATATATACATATTATACATATAAACACCCAGACCGTGTGTTTATACAATGTACAACTTGCCCCCGGTGGGAATCGAACCCACGACCTTCCGAGTTCACGGCAACGTTTGTTACCACTAGACCACGGAGGCGGTACAGCATGTACGGATTCATTCAAGACGATGCGTTCGATTTTTCCTATAGTTTTCAGTAGACTGACGGGCCTAAAACTAAAGGGATCGGTTAGTGGTTTCATGTGGTGGTGTTGAAGGCCTGCATCAGTAAAGTTATCAGCTGTAGTGGTAGGTATTTAAAGACCTTGTTTAGGATATCATCCAAACCAGGGGCTAACCTGATTGTGAGACCATAGATGATCTTCTGGACTTCGTCGTGGAACGCGGGCCGAATCTCGGAGACGGGGGTGGCAAGTAAGGAGTCTTGCGACCCTGGCTTTCACTATGGCCTCTATGGCTTTCGGAGCATTGTAGCTTGAGGCTGTCGGCGAGGATTTTCGCATTCTCGTCGTCTTCGAAAGCTGTGGATCTTCAGGCCATTTTATAGGTGGAGAGTGAGCTATACCATCTTAGCGTAGGCGACGGGCCAACTGCCAATAGGCTTATTGGATGAGCGAGATGTTGCTGGAGTTACGATATCGCAGATGATATCTGTCAAGTCGAGGTGGTTTCCTCAGTTGACGCCAAAGCTAAAGGTGTGCCCTAGTCTTTATATTTGAGTCAATGCTTATACACGTATAATTATAAGAATAATAATATAGGTCGAGGGGTGTCCGTAATTGGTCCGCACTTAGCCTTATTCCATCACGACGTAATTAGAAATGGAATCATACTTGTTAATTAATTAACGACATACCTACTTGTAAGTACTTATTTATAGAATCTGTTTTTATATGAATATATTTTTGGAAACCAGGGACGGACATAAGCATTAGTATAGTAAGGAAGTTTCCACATTCCACAACATTAGATTTGCCTTTGCTAATGATGACAGATGAACTGACAATGAATATGAATAATAATTTATTTATTTATTCATTTATACGATTGATTTATATGTAACTGTTTGATGCCTGTGAGAAGAAAGAAAACGAGAGAGAAAAAGAAAGGTTTCTCGCGTGGGTCCGACTGTAACCTGTCTTCATCCTGGAAGCCAGATCGAATCCAGCAGATACGTGGACTGTATTCTTTCACCATAGGGATCGATTGTTTTTATCAACATGATACTTTGATACACGGGTTTGAGCCGGATTGGTAGTGCACACTCGGAGACCGGTCGTGGATGTCTTGATGATGATCACTGACGGGAGATGTATGATAGCAATACGATGAACTGCTTTTTTACTTAGAAAGCAAGATACGCGAGGGCTGATCGATGACCAACTGACTCTTAGAGAGCTTGAACCTCAGCTTTCGTTCCGAAGTAGTAAGATGGCGCCCACGTAAGGAAATCAATGGATAAATTGCTAATTTCCTATCAATAAATATTTTAAATTAAAACTAAACAAGGTGTTAAATTTGCGACAATCTCTATGATTGTAAACCATTTACGTTGGGTACTTACAGGATAGGATAATAATACAGTAGGATCAGAAGATAAATCCTTCATTTTCTTGAGAGCTGCTATTCCTCGACGTAGATTCTCGTCAACATGATCATCTGTCATCGCTAATGACCTGCCCGGCAATTGTTTTTCTACAGCGATGAAATTTGCCCTCGACATTGACTACAATTTTTACCAGCACCCCGCTTAAGCCTAAGCCTAGATAATTTTTACTCACCGGCAAACGCATATTTGCGATATCTTTTGCACGCTTTCTTCGATCGCCGTGATTGATCAAACCAACTTAGTAGCCACCAAGAGCTACTCGTAAAAGGAGACGATTGCGTCGCTTAGGCAAGTAACTCCATTTGTTATCGTGTAACGTTGTAGTACATATATAATATAAATTTCATAAAAAAAAAAAATAATAATAATAAAATAAATTGTAGGGATATTGCGCGACTGTACTCGCAAACGCATAGCTTTGTTCTCGAGGTACGTACGTCACGAGACGAAGGCTGCGCTTGACCTTGTCATAACCGCCAGCGCCGTGAATGCGAGTGGTCGACGCTTGTGTTGTTATTTTTTTACGCGCAGCGGCCAGTAGAATTTAATTACCATTAAAAATATTTTAACTAAACTTAAAGTTAATAAGTGTTTCCACCCACGTATTGGGTGCAACAACACCTTTACAATTCGAAAAAAAAGTAACCGAGAAGGGGACTTCTGGTCAGGGCGCCACTGTCCGCCTCAACGCTACCGCCGCGCCTGCCACTGCGCGCATCAACGCCACCACCGCGCCTGCTACCCCGCCGGCCACAACCTGGGCCTACCATCTGCCAAAAAGCCAGGGGAGTTCTGCAGCTGCGACGGCAGATATCAGACGGGCGTTCTGAACCACGCCTAAAACTTGAGATTAAAAAAAAAACATTTTTTTTTTTTAATATATCTTCTTTGTGCTGACGTGGGTAATCTTTTATTTCAAAAGCCACCTACACCCGTCACACTGGCGCCTAAAACGTGGTATCTTTAAGGTCTGATATTTGCTTTCGTAGTAAGTAGTTGGTGTTGTGTGCTTGTTTTTATTTCTTGTTACGAACGTTTTATTTTCTTTTGGTTGTCATCAACTAAGGTGTACCACCTACCTTACAAGATAGTTTTTATTAATTGTATCGTGTTGATAAATAAAATAAAAATTACTTATCCAACTTTCGTGAAAACAAAAATTTTTGTTAAAGTACAGTCACCGTCTTGTAAATTTTTTTTTGTTTGTTTATTTTTTTTTACTAATTATTTTTACTTGTAAACTGGTACACATTAGTTGCATAGTCATTTACTTTTATATTTTCATTTCATTATTTCACTTCATTGCAACCGCAACGTTCATCAAAACATAACGGAGTAATTTTGGTACGTGTATCATCAACACAATTTGGCATACCTACCTAAATTATATTTCTTAATTGTTTTTATTTCTCGTTTTTAATTGTTGTTACTCTTTGTACTGTTCAACACTTACCACTTCGGGAATTTATTTGCATTTTTTTTTAATTCTGCAACATGTCTAGCCCAATAAAATTTTTGTCACTTCAAAAATCCGAGTTAGAGTATGAGGTCGCAATACGAGGTACTACTCCAGGATCTACTGTACAGGAGTTGCGTAAACAAATTGTTAAACTAGCTCCCTTATACCCATCTGAGGACGTTTTAGAAAGCGCTCTAACTGTTTCTGACGATTTAAAAGGTGTTAACGAGTCGCTTAATAAGATTAGCTCACTTCTAGAGGCAAAGCTAGATAGAAATTCTTTATTACGTGTTCAAAACATTTTTAATCACGTACATCATCGGCTTAACCGTATTACATCTGATCAGGATTCAGAAACACTGCATAGCAATTGTATTAAGAAGTACAGTTATTATTTAGAACAGTTCAATTCTATGAAGGATGCTGACATTGATACTTTAGCTGAGGCTGGAAAGACTGAGGCACCAACGTCTTGTGCGGCACCAACCCATATCACTGTCACATGCGATCGTGGTAACACTCCCGATATAGGAAAATTAAAGTACGATGGCAAAGGTTGCGTTCGTTCGTTTGTACAACGAGTGTCAGAGTTCTGTGACGCTAGAAATATAAGTGGTACCAAGATTCTGTCATTTTCTACAGATATATTTACAGGTGATGCTCTGCACTGGTACAGAAGTATTAAAGATCAGGTATCGGATTGGGATCAGCTTGTAGCTCTTTTAAAGCAAGACTTT
The DNA here is from genome assembly GCA_910589645.1 of Tinea semifulvella. Taxonomy (NCBI): domain Eukaryota; kingdom Metazoa; phylum Arthropoda; class Insecta; order Lepidoptera; family Tineidae; genus Tinea; species Tinea semifulvella. The sequence continues at coordinate 1,165,721 of OU342624.1, forward strand.
GATAAACCTGATTTTGATTATCGTTTTCTTTCCGAAATAAGAACTAGGACACAAGGAGAATCTGAAAGCATAACAATTTACCTTTCAATTATGTCTGGATTGTTCTCTCGGTTGTCAAAAACTTTGCCTGAAGATGATAAATTGGAAATAATCCTCCATAATATCCGTCCATGTTATGCCAGTACTTTAGCTTCTGTTTCCGAGATCACAACAATTGAAAAGTTAAAATCATTGTGTGTTAATTATGAAAAAGTTCAGGTGCGTCTTGCTCACTTTCATGAACCTTTGGGACCAACATCTGATACTTTAGCACCAGAATTTTCATATCATAAGGACACTAAAAGTAAATTTACACATAATACTGATAAAAATTACAATAATAATAAAATATTTACAAAATCTAATTCACAGGCTCAATACTCTAATAATAATACATTTCCTAATAATAATAAATCTAATTACAATCACAAATACATACATTCAATTGCTCCTGCCAAACCTCGATATTGCCCTAGGTGTCGTGTAGATAGCCATAATCTTCGACAGTGTAAGGGAGATCGAAATAGTATTTACTGTTTTGTATGTGGACGTAAGGACGTTAAAACTCCTCAATGTCCAGATTGTAATAAAAATGCACCATCTTCGTCAAAAAATTAGATAATCAGAATTGTGGAAATTTAATACATGCTAATTTTGATAGCGCCGATTGGAAAAAATGGCTTGAATCTATTAGTATTTATTTTAAAACTTATAAAATTTCCACAATTCTGCAAAACAAAACAATTAACGATTTAAGACCATATATTACAGTCTCACTTAATGACGACATTAAAATTTCTGCTCTCCTTGATTCAGGTTCTGCAATATCAATATTAGGAAATAATGCTCATACTATTTTGCAAAAACATGGGCTCAAAGTTAATGAAGAGTGCTCTATTTCTGTATCTGCTGCAGGAGGACAGTTATTAAATAGTATAGGCTACATAAACATACCTATTAATTTTGAAAATCAATTCCACATCATTAAAGCATTTGTTATACCGGAGGTTGAGAACTATTTAATTTTAGGAATTGACTTTTGGCGTAAATTTCAAATTTGTCCAAAATATTTAAACAGCATTACCCTTTCTGATACTCACAATAATTCATTAGTTTCTAATTCATTGACATTTATCAGCGGTTATGAAAATTTAAACGAGTCAGAAAGAGTCATCGCTAATAATATTGTCGACCAATTCAAGGCTATTTCTTATGAACATAAGGGTCTCGGTAAAACATCTGTAATTAAGCATTACATCGATACCGGCGACGCAGTACCGATTCGGCAACGTTATTACCGAATGTCGCCTGAGAAGCAACGGATTCTTGTTCAGCAAGTTGATGAAATGTTGGCTCTTGACGTGGTGGAGCCTTGTGAAAGCGAGTGGTCTTCACCTGTTCTCATAGTAAATAAGAAAAATGGTCAGCCTAGATTTTGTCTTGACAGCCGAAAGTTGAACTCCGTAACAAAACGTGATGCGTATAATTTACCATATATTTCAGAAATACTCGATAATCTACGTGACGCGCGTTACATGTCCAGTATCGATTTATCAAAAGCCTTCTGGCAAATCGAAATTGCTCCTAAAGATCGCAATAAGACTGCTTTTTACGTACCTGGCAGGGGTTCCTTACATTTTAAGAGAACTGCATTTGGGCTAACTAATGCTCCTGCGACACAACAACGCTTAGTCGATCTCTTGTTTAGAGAATTCGACTTGCAAGTGTTCGCGTATCTGGATGACATAATCATCATTAGTAAAGATTTTAATAGTCACGTAACGCTGCTGTTGCGTGTGCTAGATAAATTAAGGCAGGCTAATCTCACTGTGAGCTTAGAAAAATGTAAATTTTTTAGAGATCAACTCAAATATTTAGGTTATGTTGTGGATAGTTGTGGATTACGGACCGATCCTGATAAAGTGGAAGCCATCCTAAATTATCCGACACCTTCTTGTCGAAAGGATATTAAATGCTTCCTCGGGACAGCTACGTGGTACCGTCGTTTTGTTCCTAATTTCAGCACCATAGCAGGACCTTTAAATAAGTTGACATCCAGTAGAAAGGGAGCTCCAGCTTTTAAGTGGACGTCAGAAGCTGATACTGCTTTCCAAAAGCTCAAGGAATGCCTAGTTTCTGCGCCGGTTCTTTCCTGTCCTGATTACGACTTATCTTTCGAGGTTCACACCGATGCAAGCAATTATGGTGTGGGTGCAATGCTCACGCAGACCATAGCAGGTAAGGAACACCCGATCGCATACATGAGCAAGTCTTTGTCAGCGGCAGAAAGGAACTACAGCATAACTGAACGGGAAACCTTGGCAGTCCTCACCGCTTTGGAACATTGGAGGTGTTATTTGGAGAACGGGAAGACTTTCACTGTCTTTACCGATCACAGTGCTCTGAAGTGGTTTCTTTCCCTAAATAATCCCACTGGCAGGTTAGCTCGCTGGGGAGTGCGTCTCTCTGCTTTTAATTTTGAAATTAAACATCGCCGTGGGGTCGACAACATAATTCCCGATGCACTATCTAGATCTGTTCCTGTTAACGCTATTTCTACTTCTAATTGTTTTCTAAGTACTAATGATGAGTAGTAGTTCTTCTTCGCCATTGGCGGAACGCTTCAGGGTTAACCCTATTTAGCGGGCATTAATCTCGGCGGGCGTCGACCCGCTGGTTTCTTGTTTTACCCCGGATGATGCGGGGAAGGGGCCACTGTAGGGTATGTGGCACCTGGGATGAATTCACTATTGGTAGTGTATAAACACGCTGCGTGTGAGAAAGAGATAATTATGACGACGACTGCGGGTTATGCCTCGGGCCCCAGGATCTCCCGGGGCAGGCGGCGTCCATCCGGTGGCCGTGCGTGGAGAGGTGCGATGCCCCGAAGATGGTTGAAACGGCTGCGGTCGGCTCGATCGAACATGGACTTCGAGAGCCTGGCCACGAACCGCTCGATGGTCTCCATCTTCAGGTCATCGTGGAGTACGGTGTTGCGCACGAACCACGGAGCGCCGACGGTCGCGCGCAAGGAGATGTTCTGTTGGGCCTGAATTGCGGCCGCTATGGATGGCGCCACCAGGTGGTGCCATGCTGGTGCGGCGTAGGTCAGGCGTGAGCGGACGAACGTCTTGTAGATATTGACTTTCACATGGGGTGGTAACGACGAATGCAGCAAGGGACTCAGCTGGGCCCGGGCTGCTTTCGCGCGGTTTATTGTGTGGCGTGCCATGGGGCCCATGCGGAGGCCGCGGTCGATCACGCACCCCAAGTAGGTGACAGTGTTCGTCCAGCTCACTTCCCTCCCACGGAACATGAGCGGGTCCGGCAAGTGGCGGCGAGACGTCAGGATGGCGGCGGTCTTGTCGACGTTTACCGACATCCGCCATCTATCTAGCCACGGCGGCAGGAGGTCTAGCAGTTTCTGCATTTTCTTTGTAGCGTCGATGGCCTTTATGGCCGAGGTAAAGTATGCGCTGTCGTCGGCATATAGCGCGAGGACGACATTCTTTTCCCCCCTCTTCAGATGTCCAATAAGGGTGGGAATGTCATCAGTGAAAGTGGCGTAGAGCACGGGGGACAGGCAGCTTCCTTGCGGGACGCCGGCCGCGATGATCTTCTCCACGGACGATGCCTCGTCGATCGCCACGAAGAATCGTCTCCCCTCCAGGAATGATGACAGCAATCTGACTGCCATGCGTGGTAGATCGGCGTCGAAGAGCTTCGACAGAAGACCGGTATGCCACACTCTGTCGAACGCCTTCTCCATGTCAAGAAAGACACCGACAGAGCAGCGGCCCTTGTTGAGCTCCGACGCCAGATAGTGCAGTACCCGCGTCAGCTGGAGTGTGGTACTGTGCTCGCTGCGGAATCCGAACTGCTCCTTCCTAGGAGTCAGGGGATCTCGGATTCGGCGGAGAAGCAGCCTCTCAAACAGCTTCGCAGGGTGCGGCAGTAGGGTGATGGGTCTGTAGCTGGAGGGGACTCGGCGATCCTTGCCAGGTTTGGGCAGGGTAATGACCTTTCCCAGCTTCCAAATGCTGGGAAAGTGACCGGTGCGGAGAATTCCGTTGCAGAGCTTCGTGTACGCCACTAGAGCTCTGCGAGGCAGCTGGCTGAGTGCCACGTTAGAGATGGAATCCGGGCCGGGGGCCTTTCTCGGGTGGAGTCTTCTCGCGGCGCGTTCTACTTCTGCTGGCGAGACGAAGTAGTGGCCCGGAAGTGCCTCCATCTCTTCGTGTAGTAGGTCCCGGACACTACGCTCGGTACTATTATTAAATGTTTCGTCGACGACCGGGAAAGGCTGAAACTGCCTTTCCAGGTAGTCCGCCAGAATGTCCGCCCTATTCTGGGCAGCATAGTGGCGAACTCCGGCGGCGTCGACGAGGGGGTGTGTGGGCAGGGTGGCGTTGGTAAGTCGCCTGGTGAGGCGATATAGCGACATTTGGCTTCCTTCCTCCTCTGATATTTCCTTCATTAGCCGCTCCCAAGACTGGCCGCGGAAAGTCGCGACCTGCAGAGTTATCTCGGCAGAGAGGGCGTTTAGTTCTCGTTTGGTCGCCGGGCAGCGGGAGTGCACCCAGCGGCGCTTAAGTGCTCGCTTCCTTCGGAGCATCTGTCGGATGTGGACTGGAAGCGGAGATCGGCGTCTGGGGTGGTCAGTAGGCAGGGTGGTAGTAGCGGAGGTCTGGGCATCGCTAATCGCCTTCATCAGGCGGTTCGCGGCGTCCTCGACATCGTTCGACGTAGAAATGTGACCGGGGCAGTCGTAAGCCTCTAGAGCGGTCCTAAAGGCGCCCCAGTTCGTCTTGGTCCGTCCTCGGGGGATTCTGGTGCTCGCAGCTGATCCCACGACCGCTAGAAGAGGGAGGTGCGTAGAGTTGGTGTCATACAGCACCTCCAGGTGTATCGGTGACCGGAGGCCGTGAGTTACGACGATGTCTAGCACGTCTGCAGAATGATCAGTGCATGTCGGGACATGCGTGGGCGTGTCGGGGCCCAGCACCTCATAGTCCAACCTGTCCGATGCTCGATACAGAGCCTCTCCGGCCCTGTTGGTAGTTCGGGAGCCCCAGGCCAAGTTCTTGGCATTAAGGTCCCCGATGATAACTGTAGGGGCTCTGGCGTCGAAAGCTCGGACCAGGTCCTGGACGTGGAGGTTACTCCCCGGAGGGCGGTATGCCGCGTAGAGGCACATCTCTCCGTCACTGGTCTTCAGTCTAACGCCAACCATGCGCGTGCTGTGAAACTCCGTGAAATCGAGCTCCTCGTGCACCACGTCGAGACGGACAAGAGCTGCTGTCCCTCGATAGGCGACGCCTGCAGCGGACACCTCGTCGCGACGGTACACGGTGTAGCCTGGCACACGGAGTGAGGATGAAGGCAGGAGCTTCGTCTCCCCCAGGAGCAACACATGTGGTCGCTGCTCCTGGGCCATGAGTCGAAGTTGATCGACGTTAGACCGGACCCCCCCTGGGTTCCAGTAAATGACCCTGAGGTCACACACCGGGACTGGCGTAGTGAAGGAGTTTGCTGAGCGCGCCCATTACGGCGGCGATAGGGTCCGCTCCAGAGGACAGCGCCTGCAGTACCTCCAGTAGAACATGGATGGCCACTTGGAAGTCTGTCGGACGCTGGATAGGGGCTGCGGTGGTGTTGTCGCCTAGCCGTTGGAGAAGGGGGGTACGTTCCCTCCATCTTGTGTCGGTTGGCTGTGTAGCCTCAGGGGCCGGGATGTGATATAGGGCAGCCTCCTGCGTCCTCGCGCTCCGCGGGGCTGCTTGTGTTTGACTGGGTCTGGGCATTGACGACGCCCGGATGTGCGGGGCCACGTTAGTAATCGTAGCCCTGGGTTTATTTGCTGATGGGCCTGCCGCAATTGGTGGTGCCCTTGGAGGTAGTGGCCCTGGTCTAGGTGGCGGAGCTGGTCTGGGTGGTTGTGCCCCTAGCCTAGGTGGCGGGGCAACCTTGGGTGGTGGATCTGTCCTAGGTGGCTGGGTCGCCAAGGGAGTAGAGAGTTCTGCGTGATTGGCCGGTTGTGGACGGGCCTTTTTTTTCTTGGTCTTCCATACCCGTTTCTCACGTTCTCCAACCTGGTTCCTGGGGTCGTTCGCAGGCGCCATCAAGTTGTTCGCCTGCGTACGCTCTGAGTGTGTGACCGGTGGCGGGACGAGAGGCGCGGCAGGAGTAGCTGGGTTGCGTCTGCCCGGTATGAGAGGTTGAAGAATGATTCCGCGGCGTCGGGCCTCTCGCCTGAGGGCCGGGCACGCCTTACTGTTCGCCGGGTGGCTGCCCCGGCAGTTTGAGCAATGGGGTTGGCTATCACGTACGCACTCCCCGATTACGTGGGGTCCGGCGCACCTCATGCATCGGGCTTCGCGAAAGCAGCCCGCCGAAGCGTGACCGAAGGCTTGGCAGCGATGGCATTGCGGAGGAAGAGGTCGGCGTACCCATTCCACCACCTCGATCCCGGGCATGCAGAGCAGCTCGTTGACAGTGTACAGGTTGCTCAGCTGCTCTTGGGAGAGGTGGGGGAACTCGACGAAATACGTCGTCTTCAACCTATTTCTCCGTGGCGGTATCTCCTTTATGTGGTTGGGCAGCGTGCCTATCATCTGGCGAAGCTCTTCCTTTAACTCCTCCAGCGGTGTGTTTCGAGGAAGATTGTGTATTGCCACCTTATGGGGGCGATCCCCCGATAGGGCGTAAGTGTTGATTATGATTGGTATAAAACTTTATATAATGGTTGCTTAAATAAGCCTGAAAACTTTCCCAATTTTGTTATAAAAAATAGTTCTCTATTTAGATTGTGTAAAGTTAAAAATCCTTTACTCTCAGAATTTTCTTGGAAGGAAGTTGTACCTAAAGAGTTACGTGATAGGGTAATCTCTGAGAACCACTGTGAACCTACTGCTGGTCATCTTGGTATATTTAAGACATACCACAGATTAACTTTAAATTATTTTTGGCCCGGTATGCACCAGGATGTAGTAAAATTTATTGGATCTTGTGACAAATGCCTGTCCTATAAATATCAAAACCATCAAGTTTTAGGAGAAATGGGTAGACCGAAACAGTGTTCTCGGCCTTTTCAGATGCTTTCAATAGATTTTATAGGTCCTCTTCCAACTAGTAGGAAACAAAATAGCTACATTTTGGTTATCACTTGTTGTTTCTCAAAATTTTGTTTAGCTTTTCCAATTAGAAACGCAACATCAGAGGCCGTTACTAAAATTCTAGAGGATTCCGTCTTTCTTATCCACGGCGTTCCTCAAACAATTTTCTTGGATAACGGTAGTCAATTTATAAGTGCACATACAAATAATTTATTTACAAAGTACAGTATTCCGAATATATTTTTTACCCCCAGATATACGCCTCAGATCAACACTGTTGAGCGCTATAATAGGACCATTATTACCTGTATTTCTACATTCGTCGATAATGATCACAGAACTTGGGACATTTTTCTTCCAAAGGTAATATTTGCCATAAACAACTCAGTAAATGAAGTTACAAATTTTACCCCTTCATTCTTAGTTTTTGGCAGAGAACTCGTCTCATGTGGTACTCACTACCTCAACACAGATCTAGGAGACGAAGTTCTGTTCCTACCTCGTGACGTTTACGCAGAAAACCTAGGTTGCCATTCAAGTCTCTTTAACGAAGTGCAAGCTAAACTCTGGCACTCACATAGTAAGAATGCCCATCATTATAACTTGCGTCGTAAACCTGTCGAGTTCAATGTCGGAGATATTGTTATGAAGCGAGCTTATGTATTAAGTGACAAAGATAAGTACTTTAGCAAGAAACTGGCACCAAAATATATTAAATGTAGGATCATTTCGAAAACATCTCCTTTAGTATACGTCCTAGAAAATATGACAGGAAAAAACTTAGGTACCTGGCATATTAAGGATTTAAAATTAAAAGGTTCGAATAAATAGGTATTTCGTTTAATAAAAAAAAAATAAAAAATACATTTTACATTATCCCTCTTACTATCTTTATAAATTATTTGTGTTAGTTAAGGTTATCAATTCTTAATAATTGGCACCCTTCTTACGTTAGAGTGCGTCAGAATATTAGTTTTACATTTTCTGTTGCTAGAATGTATGAGTGAAGTAAGAATGATAAATATGAAAGTAGATGTATGATTGAGTTTACTGACACAGTTTACATATTTATCAAGAATTTTATTTTGAGAGGATAAAATTCTTGGTCAACACGGGGGGTAATGTAACGTTGTAGTACATATATAATATAAATTTCATAAAAAAAAAAAATAATAATAATAAAATAAATTGTAGGGATATTGCGCGACTGTACTCGCAAACGCATAGCTTTGTTCTCGAGGTACGTACGTCACGAGACGAAGGCTGCGCTTGACCTTGTCATAACCGCCAGCGCCGTGAATGCGAGTGGTCGACGCTTGTGTTGTTATTTTTTTACGCGCAGCGGCCAGTAGAATTTAATTACCATTAAAAATATTTTAACTAAACTTAAAGTTAATAAGTGTGTCCACCCACGTATTGGGTGCAACAACACCTTTACAATTCGAAAAAAAAGTAACCGAGAAGGGGACTTCTGGTCAGGGCGCCACTGTCCGCCTCAACGCTACCGCCGCGCCTGCCACTGCGCGCATCAACGCCACCACCGCGCCTGCTACCCCGCCGGCCACAACCTGGGCCTACCATCTGCCAAAAAGCCAGGGGAGTTCTGCAGCTGCGACGGCAGATATCAGACGGGCGTTCTGAACCACGCCTAAAACTTGAGATTAAAAAAAAACATTTTTTTTTTTTAATATATCTTCTTTGTGCTGACGTGGGTAATCTTTTATTTCAAAAGCCACCTACACCCGTCACAATCGCAATGTTGTAGGTAAATTTTACTTATGTATGGGCTTTGCGTACCTTTTGTCTTCGGTTTACGTAGATACAGTAAGCTATTGAAAATAATATTAAACATTGTTTAGTCATTTATTTATATCGACAAACATTATGTGCAGGTAATAAAAGATGGCGTCCTTAATTTTTTATTTAGCGTTTTATTAATACTGACTACATTCTTTGCTAGAATTAGTATGTAAGATTAAGATATCTGAAAGCTATATCAGATTTTCAAAATAAACCAAATACTCAATATCTTTTATTTATTCTTTTATTTTCCCCAATTGAAACTATTTAAAACTTTAAAAAAATATTCAATTTGATATAATTTGACTATATATACATGTCTTAATTAATTTTATATTATATGTTATAATGATATGTCCTCTAAAGATACACTTCATGTACGCGTTACTTTATGAATTTAATTTTCCATATATTTTTTTTAATTAATGCCAAATCAAATTTAAAAAAAAAAATTAAGGCTTGGTCCTAAATATTAACTCAATGTTTTCCTACAATCTGTTGCCTTGTTAGGTCGTAATTTTCTTAGTAAATTAACAAATAATTTGGACAGACATAAAAAATTAGTTCCTGAGACTAATTCTTCTCTTTCTTTGCCGTTTTCCTGATGATAAAGGTTTTATATTAAACTAGCTGTTTTACCCGGCTTTGCCATGTAAACGGCGACACTAAATGAATTTTGTTGCGCATTATTATGATTTTGCTTCTAAGGTATTTAATTTGCATGGTGTAAAGGGAAAAAATAATCTTCATGAAATGCTGAAGCCAACTAACTTATTTAAAATGATAAGGATTAATACCGTAATTGTATAAATAGCTTTCCAATTACCGCTTTATAATTGCCAATTTTTTAAAGTATTAAAATGGATATAGTATGTTATTCTTGAGAGATAGAAATAATCCATCGGGAACCTTTCTGTAGACCTATATAAGATACACAATTCCACCATACATTAGTTTGTTATATCTTTAAGGGTTTAGGCAGCGTTTGCGTTGAAAGCTCCCAGACGGCTTATTTTTTCAGACACCTCCAACAAATATCGTTAATGTATAGAAAAAAAATAAAAAACCTTTATTGCCACATCAATTAATATAAGAACTAGAGCACAATATTTTAAAATAAGTTTATATGATGTGGCAAGGGTCTTGGCTCAGCTTCAGTCAGCTGTACATCACATAATGTGGTGCACTAACTGACGCTGTTTTTATGCCAAAACCCTAGCTCAATGCAATAGCAAAATGTTGATTTGTATATTTCACCTATATAACAATCGTTATAGTATTTTGGTATTCAGTTAACACATTTTAAAATAATAACAATAATGATATTAACACCATGCATCGTAGACAAAGGAGCATAGGAACACAATACAGTAGAAGGCATAAGACCACAAAACTATACAACTATTTCAAAGTCAAAGTCAAAATATCTTTATTCACGTAAACCTATTACAGGCATTTATGAAACGTCATTAATTTAATTATTTTGAATTATTCTACTCCTGCTAGTAGAAGACTAAGCAGCAAAGTGGTCCAATAAGTAAGCTGCTAGCAGAAGACCAGCAGCTTAGCAAATTCCAGTAACCTGTTAATGTTTAATCTGACTGAGAAAGAAATCTGCAAGGAAAACTCAGCTATATCAGATTTACAAAATAAAACATATACAGAACTGCACCACAACGATCAATTAATAACCTTTTAAATTTAGTTATCAGTACCTATGAGAATACAATACCTAGTACAGCAGTAACCCACCAGGCAAGTCAGAATTAAGGTAGACTACATGCCTATGTGCAACCCGAAAGTCGACAAAACTTAAAAGAATTTTCCGTCAAAGGCATGTCAATAAATTCTGACTGGTTATAAAAAGCATTATTTTGGAAAAAGAGTTTCAATTTTCTTTTAAATTCACTTGGTTGTAGTCTAGTTATAATCTCAGGTAGTTTATTGTATAATGTAATTTTCAACGGCATAATTGAATATAATATACTATAAATTATACTATTAAAGATAATAATCATATATTAAATAAATATAAAATAGTCATACTACATACATACACTAAAAAATCAAACAATACATAAATAAAACAACTTACAAATACTTAAATACGAACAAGGTTCGTGTGATGGCCAATGCTCGGTGCTAACCTTAACTGTATGAATATACAATAAATACAAAAACTTAACAAATTATATAATAAAACCTTCCTCCATGGTACGCCGAGGTACTGGGTTCGATTTCTGGTCGGAACACAATTTAATATTTAATTAATTTGTGGTATTTCTCGAGTTTGGTACTCTAGAGAAATTGACTAGCTTGCTTTTAGTAAAGTTGGACAAATGTGAATCTGGTTGTTTAATGGGGTGTGTCACTAACTTTTGATCACGATAGATGGCGCATGATAGATGGTACCTAATATAACTGTCTGTTGCATCGAAAATTTGTATTTTTATTACGAAATTTATTATTTTCTGGATAAAGTTATCCTTATTGAACTTACCGTTCCGTGGGAATCAAATATTCCAAAAGAATATTATGATCTCACAGAAGAAATGATCAGGAACGGATTCAAGACTCAGCTTTACGCAGTGGAAGTTGGTACGAGAGGAGTTCCAGCAAAATCTTTGCATCACTTACTGAAAGAATTGGGCCTAAGCAGGTCTGCAGGAGATACATTTATGGAACGAGCTTCCAAGACGGCATTAACGGAATCATACAGTATTTGGTTGGGTAGGGAGAGAAGTAGAATGGTGGATGGTGAGCGTATTATCGCGCAATAAAAAAAAGGAGGCCTCCTCTTAAACCAGCCTATTGTCGGTCGCAAGCCCGAGACACCATTCTTCTCATCTCCTACCCACACACGATGGACCCGGCACCCGCACGGTGAATCCATGAAATGCTTAGAAATTTGTCTTCTATGCCGAAGTGAGCAGCTTTTAAGTGTACAAATCGAGATTTCCAAGCGAAATCAAAGATATAGTAATCTCAAAACATTCAACCTATTTAATTTTTAACGAGTGTGTGCGCATTCATTTTTCTGTTATAAAATTAAAAAACTACAAAAACATTTTAAAAATGATGCGGCATAGGTCTAAACAAGGTACCATTGCCGCTAGCGACATCTACAAATAGCTTTGCCTGATACACCCCATTAAATTATACTTTAGTTCTACAATTATTTTTTATGATTCTCAAAATGCACAGAACTGTAGCTTTGCGTGTAAAATATTTTTCTTAAAATAAAATGATAATTGTATAATAGTAGTGTATTATTGGGCATTCTGCCCCACCTTTCGTTCACATCGCTGTCGCGATGCTCACTTCAGGTGTGTTGAATGCCCAATAATACGGATGCGATAATATTAACATTAATGTTATTGTGTGAACCCATGTGTAACGAAATAAATGTAAAATAATGCTTAAGACATTATTTAGCTCGCCTATGTACTTTTTACGTTCGTTACAATGAAAAGTGATAAAAAAATGGATTGGTGTTGATGACATAAATAGCGAAGACTTTATAATATTCTATTCATTTTAAATGAGGCTTTTGACAATAACGCTAATATGAAATTTATACAACAACCACAAACATTAAATGTTGAAAAACTATGTGTTGATACACAGAACATAGGATCACGACATGGTGTCCTTTTACCTAATACGATTCGTTGTATAGTTTGTGGTCCCTCAAACACTGGAAAAACCAATTTGGTTATTGGTCTTTTATTACACGAACATGGTTTACAATTTCAGAACGTATATGTATATTCTAAAACCCTTTATCAACCCAAGTATATTTTCCTTGAGAAGGTTTTGAAATTAGTACCAAGTGTTTCCTTTGATAAATTTCATGGAAACGAAGAAGTCATAAGTCCACAAGATGCTAAACACAATTCAATAATAATATTTGATGACGTAGCATGTGAAAGTCAGAATAATATGCGGGATTATTTTGCGATGGGGAGACATAGGACTATAGATTGTTTCTATTTGAACCAGACATATAGCAAAATCCCTAAACAACTTGTAAGGGATAATGCTAACCTTATAATTCTTTTTAAACAAGATGACATTAATTTGAGACATGTATATGATGAACATGTTAACACGGATATGACTTGGATTGAATTTAGAGAAATGTGTTCAAAAATATGGAAAGAACCTTATGAGTATTTAGTAATAAACAAAGATTGTAGTAAAAACAATGGTTGCTATAGAAAGAAATTTGATACTTTTGTGGTTTTTGAATAATAATATAAATATCGATATGATAATTTTTATTTTTTATTATATTAAACTTATCAAAGAATCACGCACGTATATAGTATATTGTTTAAAAATAATGGAAAAAGCACTTAAACAACAAATTGTTGACACCGCCGAGGCTGTAAGAAACAAAATAAAGAAAATGCGAGACAATGAAGCTGATAATAAAATTGTTTTAAACACTCTTTTCAAACCTATAACAGATCCTTTGAATACGGTAATTGGTGGAAAAAAAAATAAAAATAATAACATTAGAAATAATCCTAGTCCATCTAACCACGAAGATGATTTTGATTCTTCATGTGAATCTTATTCTAATAAAACCATTGTGCAGAATAAACCTAACATAATATCTCGAGTGAAGAATGTCTCGAGTGAACTTGATGTTAGTGACAATAGTTCTGAAGAGTTTAAAGATAGTGTTGAATCATTTAACACAATTAATACGAAGCCGACTTTAAGTACAGATGCTTCCTCTTGGTCTTTATCTTCCGAAATTTATGAAGATGTTCCATTCGGTGTAAGAATTGAGCAAGGAAAACTTATGATGGGTACAGCTCATGTAAACATTAACAATAACATAATTTCCATAGGGGATCAACGCTATAAAAACACACCAGGGTTAAAAGAGCTTTTGTTCAATAAGTCGCCAGATTACACTTTAATCACCACGGATGATACTCTAAATTATAAACGAATGTTAATTCTCACAAATGCTCATCGACGAGATAATGATCCAAACAAGCCTATAAAAAGTAATAAGGGACAAAAATATATGAAAATTATAAAACCTCTTTTCCTATCCGACTCGGATCATACATCTATGACAAATGTTCAACGTGGAGAAGGTTTACCATTGATGAAGAAATTGAAAAAAAATACAGATTATGTGTATTGGGACGATCCTAATGAATTAGTTGCAAGATTACAGTTGTTATATGCTTCTAAGGATGCTGGAAACACTGGAGTAGATAATGAAATTATTTCTATCATAGAAGAGTTGCGAGAAAGTGGGAATTTAAATCAATAAATATGAGTTTGTTTATACATTTTGTTTCATTTTATGTTTATCATTTAATTCGAACAGTTCTTCAAATGAATATTGACAAATTCGGACATCATATTCATAAGCGTATGCGTTTCGCAGAAATATTTGAGATCACGGATAAGGCTCTAACAAAATCTGAAAGTGGTGACTTTGACTTACAATCTACAAGATTAAGAGGTATTAAACATCCAATAACAAAAGACGATGCAGTTAATAAAGAATATGTTGATAGTTCAATTACTAATTTCTGTAGCAAAAAAGAACTCCAAGCAGAGCTTAAAAAAATAAAAACTGAAATTCATAATGAAGTGGAAAAAAAACTGAGAGAAATTTTAGGCAAAGTTTGAAATACATTTAATAATTTAACTATCAAAAAATGAGCAAACAACAAGTTGTAGATGAAATACATAGAGGTGCACGAAAAAATTTTAGCCGTCGTCTTGTTATCTTGAAGGGTATAGACGATTTATGGCAAGCTGATCTTATTGATTTGAAGAATTACAAAAATGTTAACAGAGGTTTTAAATTTATTTTAGTCGTTATTGATTGCTTTTCAAAGTATGTGTGGACTATTCCTGTAAAGACTAAAACTAAATTTGAAATAGTTAACGCTTTCCGAAAGGTATTGCTCATGAGCAATCGTCACCCTGTTAATTTACAAACAGATATGGGTACAGAGTTTTATAATACAGCATTTAAAAAACTTATGAATAACTATAACATTAATCATTATTCTACATTCTCGATCAAGAAGGCTTCCATAGTGGAAAGAGTAATCAGAACCATAAAAAACAAATTGTTTAAGTTGTTTAGTTTAAATGGAGAGTACAAATGGGTCGGAGAGTCACTAACAAGTGTTATTATGTCATATAATAATACTAAACATCATACTACTAAATATAAACCGATTGATATAAACGAAATGAACGAAATCATAGTGAAAAATAATATTTACAAAAATAGAAATAAAAATTCAATTAAACATAAATTCAAACTTAACGACTATGTGCGTATAAGTAAATATAAAAGTGATTTCGATAAAGGCTACACACCTAATTGGTCTACAGAAATTTTTAGAATCAAAGAAGTTAATAATACAAATCCCAAAACCTATCACCTTGAAGATCAACGTAATAATATTATACTAGGGTGTTTTTATGAAGAAGAACTTCAAAAAACAAAGTATCCTAATCTATATTTAATAGAAAGAGTGTTGCAAAGAAAGGGAAGTAAACTTTTTGTAAAATGGTTGGGTCTTAATAGCAGTGAAAATAGTTGGATTGATAAAAATGATTTGGTTTAATAATATAAAGTCAAATGTTGGTATTTGATGTCTTCATAATATTATAAGTAATGCAAGGAGGAGGACTAGTTAACAATCTGATAAATAATCTACCGTTCGAACTACATTTCCCTGGTTATAATTATTGTGGTCCGGGAACAAAGTTAGAAAAACGATTATTACGAGGTGACAAAGGAGTTAATAAACTTGACAACGCTTGCATGAATCATGATATTGCATATTCAAAATATTTTGATTTGATAAATCGTCACAAAGCTGATTTACAACTATTAAACATGGCTAAGCAAAGACTTCAGTCAAGAGATGCTGGAAAAGGTGAAAAAATTGCTTCTTGGATAGTTAAGAAAGTAATGAAAACTAAACTGAAGACAGGTGCTGGAATTACAAAATTTAAAACTATAGCATCAAAAATTCACTCGCAACTCAAAAAATGTAAACCTAAGAGTGATAAGATTGCAATTAAAATAGCATACTTAGCTGCTAAGAAACTATTGTCTAAAAATAACAAAGTTCGTTTACCACGAGTTATACCATTACCTAAAGTAGGTGGAATTTTGCCTTTATTACCTATTTTTGCTGGATTATCTGCATTGGGTACTCTAGCGGGTGGGGCAGCTGGTATTGCAAAAACTGTTAACGACTATAGATCTGCTCAACAAAATCTGCAAGAATCTGAACGCCATAACAAAAAGATGGAGCAAATTGCATTGGGTAAGGGTTTACATATTAAACCTTACAAAAAAGGTAACGGATTATTCATAAACCGTTCAAAAAACTGATTAGTAGGCTACCCAAACATGCTCTCACAAATTTAGATATTATAAAGTATGCAAATGGTATTCCATTTTTTAGAGGTGTTTACATGAAAGACAGATTACCAAAAAAATCTCGAGATATTGAATGTGGTATTGTTAATCTTGATAACTCTAAAAATCAGGGTACTCATTGGGTAGCCTATGTTAGATTATATGATTATTGTGAATATTTTGATAGTTTTGGTGATCTGAAACCTCCATCAGAATTAATATTATACTTGAATAGTAAAAATATGTTTTACAACTATACGAAATATCAAAATTTTAACACAGTCAATTGTGGACAATTATGTTTAAAATATTTAAGAATTTTTTGGAAAAAATATATAAAATAAGAAGTACATTTGAGTTAGTATCATTGGAAAGATGTCTTTCACACTGTCTATCACTGGTAATACATCGGTTCTAACAACTTACTATAATCCTAATTTACAACTTGAGGGTGAATATGAGTGTGCTCTATTATGCTTATCAACATTTAATTCTATACCGAACATTGATAGTAATAATAATAAATTTTATTATGGTAATAATGAATGTGTAGAAATACCTGAAGGAACATATGAACTTCAAGATATATGTGACTTTTTAAAAAATAAAATAAAAGATGCAACATTTAACCTGTGTTGTAACAACAATACATTAAAAACTACAATTTTTTGCACGAAAGATATGCATTTCAATAAAGATAACACCTTGGGAAATGTTTTAGGGTTTGGTAGACAGACTCTGCAAGCTAATATAATACACGAGTCACACATACCAATTAATATTTTATCATCAACTGTGGTGCGAGTCGAATGTGATATAGTTGGTGGTTCGTATATAAATGGGCGAGCGAGTCATATAATTCATGAGTTTGCTCCCAATGTACCACCGGGTTACAGAATAATTGAAATCCCAAAAAATATTATATATTTTCCAATAAACCAAAAAAATATAAACTGTATTAATATAAAATTAGTGGATATAAATAATAATTTAATAAATTTGCGAGGAGAAGAAATCCAGCTGTACATACATCTAAAGAAAAAATGATTGATCATAATAAAAACATAGCCACATGCATTAAAAATATCAGTACAGTTCGTACCATTCATAAAGAAGCATCTAAAAGAAAAATTAAATTAACAAAAGAAAATAGGAAATTCCTCAAAGTGATAGGCTTATTAAAATGAATATCTTAAATATATCAAATCCACCTATATACGATAATGGTATTGAAAGTGTTGAATTTCATTCATACAAACCTTATGTTACTAGCTTCAACAAGAATGATGAAATTCGTATCCCTATCAATCAACAAGATTTATATATATTACCATCAGCTAGTACATTGTACTTAGAAGGTGTGGTTCATATTTTTAAAAAAGATTCGAAAGAAAAAGTAACAAGTGTTCATTTCACAAACAATCCAATGCTCTATCTTTTTCAAGACGTTCGTTATGAATTAAATGGTGTAGAAATAGATAAAGTAAAAAATGCTGGAATCACCACAACTATGAAGTCACTTCTATCAATGAATGATAATGAATCAAAAACATCAAAGACTTGGGGTTGGGATATAGATGGTACAACCAGTGGTGGACTTTTTTGTGCTTCAATACCTCTTAATAATATCCTTGGTTTTGCAGAAGATTACAAAAAAATTATAATGAACTGTAGACATGAATTAGTTCTGTTACGTAGCAACACTAACTTAAACGCTTTGAAACTCAACACTGGAGAAACGGTTAAAGATATTGAAATTCACAAAATTATATGGAGGGTTCCTCATATAAAAGTATCTGACTTAGAAAGGATTAATTTGCTCAAGCTGTTAGAGAAAGATAAACCTATTCTACTAGCCTTTAGAAACTGGGATTTATATGAATATCCTTTGTTACCCCAAACTACTAAACATACTTGGGCGATTAAAACATCATCTCAAATTGAAAAACCAAGATATGTGATTGTTGGACTTCAAACTAACAGAAAAAACAATTCAAGTCAAGACATGTCTCAATTCGATCATTGTCACTTACGAGATGTTAAAGTGTTTCTTAATTCAACATACTTTCCATATGAATCTCTTAATATTAATTTCACAGATGAGAAGTATGCTTTATTATATGAACAATATGCTAGATTTCAACAGTCTTATTACGGACGCAGACCAGAACCATTGTTAAATGTTAAACAGTTCCTGGAAAAAGCTCCACTGTTTGTTCTAGACTGTTCTAGACAGAGAGAGTGTGTTAAAACTGGACCTGTTGTAAACATTAGATTAGAGTTGGAAAGCGATATTGAAATACCTAACCAAACATCGGCTTACTGTCTTATTCTAAACGACTGTATTATAGAATATAAACCACTAAGCGGTATTGTTCGAAAGATATCATGAATTTTTATATAGCAGATATTCAAGGTTTTAAAGATTACAAAAATAATTTTATTTTAAAAGAATTTGCATTAGCTACTCCCGAACACACTCAAGTTTTTTTAGTTAAACCACCTTATCCTTATAATAAACTAACAATGCAAGAAAAAAAGAACGTGTCTTGGATTGAAAAGAACCGAGGTATTTATTGGAGTGAGGGTTATATCGACTATCGTGAATTTAAAAGAATTATAAAACCAATAATAGAAAATAGACAATTATTAGTAAAGGGAGATGAAAAAATAAAATGGGTAAAAGAACTAAGTGAAAAGTGTTGTGTGATAGATTTAGGCAGTAAAGGGTGTCCTAGTTTTCTAAAAATGTATAATGAATACTGTAATGATAATGTAAATTTAAATTGTATTACTCATGTGAAAGAATGTGCGTTAAAAAATGTTATATGTTTGAAAAGATGGTATAAAACTATATTTATCCCGTCAAAGTACGATATCTAAATAAATACTAATTTAGTAATGATTTTTTATGTTTTATTTATTTTAAAAGATACCTATTAAATAAATACCTATACAAACAACTATGGTTATGAGGATACTTCACCTTTATCAGGTAAAATCTGGTTGTATAAAATAAATTTGCTTATTTAACTATATTCAAAAAAATTAATAACTTGTTTAGTGAAATATTTTATTGAATAATATTGTTAAGCTCTAAAATTAGGAGACCTATGTGAACAGAAAATAAAACATGATAAAATATATACAAACTGGACTTTATTTTTTTAAATTAAATAATTAAAAAATATACATATATTATTATAAATTACAACCACATAGTTTTTTTGAAATCTTGCGAATTAAATATTCGGTCTGCTCCATTATTTCATCCACTGGTTCTGTCACCACGTACTGTGCACTTAAAACCAGGTTATCTTCACCATCTTCACTATCTTGAGATTCTACTAAGTCCATTACTTTTATTTCTATTAATCGTGTTCCTCTCCCTTGTTCTTTGCAAATAATATATGATTTTAGTGAGCGAGATTTTTTTTTCAGATTTTCCTTCTTACGTTTTTGTTTCTTATGATTTTGAGTACTCAACTCAGGGTAATTTTCATCAAAGTCCTGTAACGGGTCTTGCGCATATTGAGAGAACAATATTTCATCAGTAGCAATATTCATTTTCTAAAAAAGTATTAAAAAAAGTTAATTAAACCTAAAAAAATATTATTACATTTATTTTTATAAAAAGATAAATTTATTAAATTTTATTACTTACAACAAATAATCGATTTAGAATATGTGAATTCAATCAACAAGTTACTCGGTTTAATAATAAATTACAAGTGCCTACTGTGTAGGTGATTTGACACACATTAAGGTAATTAACCTCTTTCCAGCTAACATCATCATAATATGAATCTACTCGTAGTTTTTGCAGTTCTGTTTAATGTTGCATCATTATTTTTTTATTCATCACGACTATAACCTTTTGCAGGATGGTTAGAAGATAATTAATGAACTCGATAAAAGTGTAAATAAACAAAATTTATTGTGTTATGAAAATAGTAATTTTAATGAATTGTGATTTTTACCTCACAACACTAATATGTTACAGGGTGGTTAGAAACCATAATTTAAATATTATATATATATCTATATATTTAAATCTTACCGTTACTGCTAGGCTATAAAGTTAGGATTAAAGATATGATTATAAAGCGAATTATATTTTAAATTAAAACAACATAGTACATTTTATTAACTTTATTAAAAATAAACATACACACAAATAAAACACAACTAACAGGAGCTTAAAACTAATTATATTAAACACGATATGCTTTATTAAATATTTTTAAAAATAGAACTATTCCCCCATGCTTTTGTTTCTATCTTATTGCTAGATAATGAACGTTTATCATCATTACCAGAAAGTGCAATCTTCGTAACGCTTTGTGTGAATATTTGATGTTTAATTGTCTTAAACAAAATATTCTTCTTTCGAATCACTTCATTTTGGAAGAGCACTTTTTGGTAATCGGATATATCTAAATCCCGAACTACGCATGACTTTACACCTTTCGCTTTTTTTATTAATTTTTCATCGGTTTTGATACAGTATAATTTTGATCTTAAACCCACAAAATCTGTGATAATTTTACCACCCATTTCGTCTTTAAAAAGCCCAGGGATTTTCTTATTTCTTTGCATTATATTAAAAGAATTTTGGGTATCATAATTGCTAGTATCAAAATAGTTAAGAAAATTATTTTTTAGATCTTGATAAAAGTCATCTGTAGTTAATGTGTAAACGAATGAATCCGTGTCAGTGTAGCATAATTGTACACGATTTTGATAAAATGGTTTAATAATATTATAATGAAAATTGTACATGTGAGATTTAGATAATTCTAATACCGTAAATCCTATATATATTGGTTTATCCAAAATAATTTGAGACGGTTTCATTTGTATAGCTACTAAGTTCTCGGTGAACACAGAAACGCTGTGAAAGTAAGGGTTAGCAATTAGTCTCTCAGCATATAATGACTTTTTTGTTTTATTATTTTTATCAAACCATTGATTGACTAATTGAACATTTACTCTATTTTCAGTATTCTCTAAAGTTTTACCGAACACACTATTATTTAACAACTTAAAAAAATCTTGTTCGAATGTGCTTTTTGCTTTTTGTCGTAATATAGTATTTAGTTCAATATATTTTTTTAAGTATGGACTTTGCCTAAATGTTATAACTCTATGAACTTTACGTAAGATCAATCCATGTTCCAGACATTTCTTGAGGTGTATATAATGAATCACATAGTTGTATTTGTTATACAAGTTAGGTACAAGTTTTTCTGATTTCCCTCCTGGTGGAATACATTTTTCAGGGCAAAACGGAAGATCGTTGTGCTTATAGTGCAAGTATTCAGGGTACAATAGGTCTACTTCCAGAATATAACCCCAATCCGAATTATCTTTTATATTTTGAACAATTAACTGATCCATTTCGGGTTGACTTAAAAAGCGGAAATCAGAATATGGTAAATGTTGACACATACTAAACCCATAAAGATTATTGCAATCTAAATAGACGATATAGGATTCTGGTTGTGACTCGTCATATTCACTCATATACCTGTGATTAGCCTTTGCATATCGATGAGAACACATGCATAACCCTCCTCTGATACCTGATTGAATCATTCGAACTATAGCTAAGTCTGATACGAGTTCGAGTTGAACTTGTGTTTTTAATAACATAGCATCAAAAGAGAGACTTGGTGCAGTTATATAAAAAGCAGGGTCAAGTTTGTAATGCTGTTTACAAGTCTTTCGAAAACTCTCAAATATATCAGTTAATAAAAGAACATCGGTTTTCAGGTATAACTCAGTGTAATTTCCGAAATTGTTTATATTAAATTCTCTCCATACCTTCTTCGCGTGTTTGTAGTCATAGTCAGAAATATGTTCGTTAGTTAATGAATTATAAAAGCAGTTTTTTGGAGGTAACATTTTTTCTTTATAAACATCCCAATTTGTAACGTAACTGTATGGATATACACCTTTTCGAGTTAACAAATTAAATTGAGTTTTATTTGGAAAATGAGCTCTTAGACAATTAAAATCTTCAACATTCATTGTTTTAGCAAGTTTGTCTAAACTAGTTCCTAAGAAATTAAATGAATCTAAAAATCGTAACTGTATAAACTCCTCATTATTAACAGATACAAATTTGGAAAATGATGTGTATTTTTCTTTCGTTTTCGGTATAATATTGATCTTTCCTGGTGTCTCCCCTAATTCTTTAATGAATAAGTGACAATCGTAACCAGACAAGTTATGAAAAAAAACAGGAATAAATTTAGGTACTTTATATAGAAGATTACAGTACCGATGTGCAGCACCTCGGTAACGTCCGGTTAAATGACAATGATCTCTAACTTTGTTTCCCCATATGTAATTATCACATATGTGACATCGAGAGGCGTTTTTAAAATCAATATCATCTTTTTCTGTGAATATCATCGGTTTATTTAAACTTAATAAATCTGAAATGTCCTTCACATCCTTATATAGCATATCAATAAATTTAAAGACACAATCTTCACCGCGGTAAATTTTAAACCGATTAAAACTACTATCTATTGAGGAAACAATGTTGTATGCAAACGCAGCAGGTATATGACGTTGTAAATTAGTTGTGTTAGCAGATTCAAATTGATCGTGCTCAATAGGTTGTAATATTGTCTCGAAATCTGCATAAATAACAAACGGAATATTTTGTTTTCTGTTATAGTTTTTAAACTGTATTACCGATCCTTTTTCTGGTAAAACGGTAACAACACCCTCACACAAATGGTCATTAAATTGATTTTCAGTTTGAAAGAATAGTAAACAGCTTTCACAGAAATATAACTTGGTGTGATGTTTAGTCATTTGAGTTCTTACTAGTCGAGGCAAATCTCTAATAAGACAGTAATGAGATGATGTATTATTTTCTATAAGCAATAGATGAATACGTTTTGCTTTGAGATTTAAAGATTCAGATTTATACAGAGGACCTGTTATAGTCCGACCGTTTAATAACCCATACACGTTTATACTTAAATTGGGATTATTTTTTTCAAAAATTGCTATATCTGAGAAAGTAATTGGAAAAGACAAGTCATTAATATTTACAACATTTAAGAAGTTTGGATAAGACGATACTCTTTCAGGGTGACGAGTTGTAGGATATAAAGCAGCTGTCACAGACCACAAAAAACAATAATTATCATTATTACGAATATTTAAACATGCTTTTTTATTTTTTATGAATTTAGGTAGTTCTATAAAACTCGATCCACTAAGAGGTTGATATTTATTTATGTTAACTTCAACATGTAAATTATTTAAAAAAGTCCAACCACTATCCCTATCCTGAAATTCTTCAAGTTTCTTTAATAAATCGTAAACTACTTTATCATACATTACATCGAAATTATAATTTGAATGAATACTGAATTTTTTTGTTGAAAATGATTTTATTTCATGTAAATCATTTTTAAACATAAAAAAGGTAGAAAAAAGTTCAAAATTAACCTTTACAGAAATATGCTTTGATAATGAGCGATTAATTAAAGATTTTACTTGCTCCCTAATTTTATTTAAAAAACATTCTCCTAAGTTTTGACCTTCCTCATTGCATGCAAGTATTCTATAAGTAGCAATACGACCTTTGAATGCGGACTTAATAATCTCTATATTATCATACAATGGGGTGGTAGCATTATTTTTATGTTTATTACTCCTAATATGCCCAACCCACCGCTTCCTATCTACTGCAATATTACAAACAGAGCAAAAAGGCATGTTTTCTAAATTTCAATGATATTAATTAAACAACACCACCGTTCCCATGCTTCGGAGAGCACGTTAATCTGTTAGTCTTGGTTCCACTAATACCAACTTATGGAATAGAAGAAATTGTCTTCAGCAGTGAAGATCTAGGACTCTGTGTTCTAGGAAGACATCTTAAAGATAAGTAAAAATAAAATAAAAACTTAAGTACCTAATTATAAAGAAAATTATTAAATCTTGTGAAGAATTTCACATCTCCAAATTTGTTGTCCCCAATCATTGTTCTCGATCCGTAATAATATGATTCTGCAATAAAAAGTTAGTTTTATGATCATCGTTTTACATCATCGTTCCGTATCTATATTAAATGTAGAACCCGAACTAAAATATTTAATTATATTTGTTAAAGAAATATTGTTATCAAAGTGAGGTAAATTAAAAAAATATAATAAAATATAATAAAAAATAAAATACCTATATATAAAGTTCAAATTATCACCACTCATCCCAATTAGCTAATGCTATTGATTTATATGTCATCATGAAAGTTGATAGTAATTTATTTGTATACTGTCATATGATTATTTCATTCCTGGTACCAACGTAAAGATGAGTTAGATCTGTAATAATAAATCATAATATAACTTTACATAGTGTATTAAATAATTAAGCGTTTTACATACATACATAAAAAATTATAGCTAGGTAATATAGAAAATATATTTGTGAATGTTGTGCACTAACCTGTGATAATTGTTAGAAGAAAATCACCAACTCTTATGAGATATACGGTCATAATAATGTAAGTACTATTTCACAATCTTTTATTTTATAAAATGCTGATGAAATAAAAAAAAAAATTGCATAGGGTAAATAAACCATTACTTGCCTCCTTTCAAAAAAAATCACATTTGATACCATCACAAGTGAAGATTGTCTAATAAAGCTTGTGTTTTATTTATACATAGTTCTTAGATAATATTTACTTATTATCCTAATACACCTACCTATCATTATAACCCTATTTACTACTATTGTAAAGTTTGTGGTTAGGTAATAGCTACTTTACCCTAACATAAATGTGATGAATGTGTTTTAAATAATAATTGTTTTATTAATTCTAATTAGAAGTCACCTTCAAATTGTTTATAATGCATTTTTTATATGTCAATAATTTAATATGAAACTCTAAATAATTTTAATCATTATTCGATTTTTGCTTTAATACTCAATTATTTGTAATAACCATAAGAGCTATTTTACCATAATATATGATTATCATAAAAGTGTTTTTTAAAATAATTCAACTTTGTGATGACATTTGTAATTTTTATCTATAAAATCTCTTACAGTTTAAACCTTTCATCAAAGCAGTTTCAAGACTTACAACACTTGCACCTAACTTATCGTAAATCACGAGTTCTTAATAAACCAACAGCGTGGCTCTGTTCCTCGTTTATTGTAAGAAGAAGTTTTTAACCAATATAAAATGTAAGTTAAAATGGAAGAATTATACTACTATTTTATGTAACATATAATTACTAGATACCTTTATGTTTCAAATTGATTAATGAGTGGATTATAAATACATGTTTTGTTTTTTTATTATTTCAGGTCTGACTCTGATTATGATGTACAGAAACCAACAAGGAAAACCATCACTGCATGCAAGCGTAAAGGAAAATCCGAGGCTGAGAACGCAAAGCGTGGGCGTTCAACATTGACTCAACCTGAAGTTGTAAAGTGAGATCATTAACATTGGAATAAAAAAATATATAAGAAATGTTATTTTTATTGATGAAATCAATAAAAAATAATACATTTTAATTTTTTTTTTTTTTTTTTTTTTTTACATCAATATAATTTTGAGCTTACGTTCTCATGCGACGATCCATGATGTGAATATAAATTAGCTATCAATATTGGTAGCTCTCGGAGAATGCACATCTCAGAGCGACTGTTCATCACACTACCACTACGAACCATCGCATCAGTAGATCCGATATACTTGTTAGATGCATAAGATCTATCTAATAGTCCACATATTGTTTAGTAAAATACCAAGTTAGATACTTTATTCTGTTTTACTCATAATAATAGTAAAAACCGTTTATTCTAGCGAATAATAAACAATAATGTATGTTTTTGTTTTTTTCTTCGTTACAGAAAAACACTTAAGATATTCGACATCTTCGATTTGAGTCATGGTAGAAATGAGGATGGTAGGATGGAGGACGGAAAATCAGTAAAATCGTTTTTCGTAAATAAAGTTGCCAACGGTAACGAGCGACGTACCGCTAACCTTCGTGGTGAGTACGTGGTAGATCTCAAGATCTACCAAACAAATGATGTCTGCATTGGTGCGGATATGGAGAACGCATGGAAAAAAGCGCTCCTCCGCATTAAACTACAAATATCGCATGACACCGAGCAATGGAAAATTCTACAAAAATTCGTACATCAAACAAATGCTATGTTTGAAGAAGAGCCACATTTTTATTCATCATAATATAATAATCTATATATGTATTTTCAAACATTGTAAATAGCCTTTTCAGGAGTGTATTAAATAATCAAGTATATAGTTCCTGCATTTATTATTTCTTTCACCCTTTTTGTACATTAACTAGATAAATTGAAACACTTAGTTAATTAATTTGATTTCCTTAAAAAGTATTGCACAGATAAGTAATAAACCTTTTATATTAGGTGTATTTGAGTAGCTGTCTCTAATTCACAGAGAATCAGCGTAGCGATTCAGCGAGGAAATGTGGTCAGCGTTCTTGCCACCATGCCGCGCGGATACGATTTAGTATATTTAAATTAGGTTTTGTGAATGTGGTCAGCGTTCTTGCCACCCTGCCGCACAGATACGATTTATATTTAAATTAGGTTTTGTGAATAATTAATATTTAATGTTATTTTAGTTTCACTATAGCTTTATAGAAATTTATGAGGAAACACACATTGACGATTATTCTCAATTTGTAATTGTGGACGTAGGTAAGTTTACCTTTATTTTCTATTTAATGAATAATAATGATTGTGTGATGATTATAATATTATCATAACCAAGTATGAATATATATTTTTTTACTTGTTACGTGTTTCACAGAACAATCAGTTTGGATTCATACAATGACATTAATGTTAATATTGTCGCATCCGTATTATTGGGCATTCAACACACCTGAAGTGAGCATCGCGACAGCGATGTGAACGAAAGGTGGGGCAGAATGCCCAATAATACACTACTTATAATAATATAATAAATCATTATCACATAAGACCCCTGTTGTGTAAGAACTTCATTTCTATGCGTGCGTGGGAAGCCACAGTACACATCACGGATTACACATAAACTGGATTGTCAATCTTTTTTATTTCATCACTAGCTGATTAGAAGAAGCATAAAAATAATAATTGTAGATCTAAAGTATGGGAAAGAACATATATCTGCAGAATTTGGCCTACTATGTGATGGCAATTTTTAATGACAATTTATTAACGATTCCACAAGTTGGTATTGTATCCTCGCCAAGCCGTCTGGCCAGCGTGGCGAGTGTAGGCTAAATTCTCCAGTTCTAGAAGGCCCATCTCCAGCAGTGGAGGTCTAGGATGCTGTGTTCTAGGGGCTGTAATTAATAAATGAAGTTGGTATTAGTGGAACCGGCACCGACGGCCTTACGTACTCTCCGAGGCACGGGAACGCTGGTGTTGTAAATCCATGACAAATGTACGCAACAAAAGTGTATTTCTCATTAAATTCCAGGTGGGTTTAAACCTACCTTTGTAGGATTAAAGGAACGCGTTCTTACTGCCGAGCCACCACCGCGCCCATATAAAAAAGACGAATCCAGTTATAGTTGCGTCCATGGTCGTTATTCTCAACATTATTTGCATACTGATGTTAAGTAGGATTTTGAATCGAAAATAACATACGCATGTTGGATGTATAGGGACTTTGCATGCAATATCAATATATTAAAGGATAACAAATTATAACTAATAATTAAATTACAATTTTAAATTTACGACTTAATGCATCGCTTTTTTTTTCTATTACTTTGACGACGTGTAACGTTGTGTCCACCTGATGGTTGTTACGGGAAAGCGGTAACATAGAAAATACAAAAACTACAAGAATAAATACTATAAACTATTTAATGAATTTAAATTGACAAAAAATAGAAGAAGGTACATACATACATATCTTCACGCCAAATCCCTTGCGGGGTAGGCAGAGACAATTGAGCGCCACTTGTCACGGTCACGACATACCTCTTTCGCTTTTTCGACATTCATCAACCTCTACATACATGCCCTTTTGTTTCGATGGCTTTTCAACGCACCTTCAGCTATTGTTTTATTAATTTGGTCGTAATATGTGAGTCTAGGTCTGCCAGGGCCTCTTTTACCCACGACTTTCGCATTATATATCTGGTTCGTCAATCTCTCTTCATTCATCCTTTCAACATGCCCGAACCATCGTAGCATGCCTTTCCTTATTTTTGTCCCTATGCTTTCTTTCATACCTACCCTTTTTCGTATTTCGTCATTACGTATGCGGTCCGTTAAAGTGACGTCGCATATCCGACGCAACGATCTCATTTCTACTGCATTAACTCTACTCTCATGCGTATTCTGACATATCCACGTATTAAGGTATTAAGTAAAAATAAATAAATACATGATGTTCTACCCGGGGGTCGTGGTTAAAAAAAGAGGTGGTCAGTACAAGAGCTTTCCTCCATGCTACGGAGCGGTGCTCCCCTGGCCAACCCGCTGTGCCGCGCCGAAGTGAGGATCTGGGCTAGTATTAAGTATGACAATGCCAATTTACAGCTGCTATTTATTATTATTTCAATAAATAGATTACTTATAATTTGACGAGGCGGTTTCTACTGTTCCTGACCATTCATTTTAAATCCATTACCAATTATGGAGTTGTTCAGCTGATATTATGTTTCTGTTTTGATCACTAGTAAATATTATAATGTATACATGTATGTTGAACCCCAAATAGAGGGGGTAGAACTTTAATTGACTATAAATTATTATTTTTAAAATATTTTATTATATCGTGATGGCGGACCAACAGCAGTGCCGGCAACAGCAGCGTGGTGGCGGCTGTCTTCGGGGTCGATCCGCCGATCAATCACGTGAATGACGTGAGCCAGTGAGTCGCTTCAGTCACAAACTCGTGCGCAGCCATTCAATATTTTAGTGAAGTGCAACTCATTTGTCGATAGTTTGGATTCTTACGGTTTAAATGCGCTACATGGTAAGTGACGCGCTAGGTCTATGACATCAGCCCCTAACACTATTCTGGTTTAACTTGGCATGACGGTAATTCGAGGCTGATCCCTAAACGTGTGGATACACTCTACAGAGTTTATCGACACGAACGGTGGATACTTTCCAGCCCCAGTATACTGGGAAAATTACCATTACCAGTCCGCCTACATGATCTAGTGGTAACAAACGTTGCCGTGAACTCGGGAAGTCGTGGATTCGATTGCCACCGGGGGCAAGTTGTATATTGTATAATTTGTCACGGTCTGGGTGTTTATATGTATAATATAATTGTGGACCGTCGGCGAGGCGGTTGGCCAAGGAGTTGTCAAAGCGGCTGACAGAAAGGTCTGGAGACAGGAAGGCTGGCAATTATTTCTGTCAACGTATTAGCCTCGCTATACAGAGGGGAAACATTGCCAGTCTCCTTGGGACTATCTCGGATGGGACGTCTCTAGAGGACATTTTTTATTTATAGTTTAGTTTATTTCAAATTTTATTATTTAGGTAGCTTTTAATTTATATTTAATTTTTATTAATTAACTTCGAATAAATTTGATATAATATGTATATATCTACAAAAAAAAAAGTATAATATGTAGTTTATCAACCATCTAGTTTCCGTAACACAAGCCTCGTAGCTTACCACGGAAATTAGATGGCGCTGTGTGAAAAAAAAACCTATTTATACAGATAAGCTAGTTAGTTCACTTGGCAGTTGTTATAAAAACGAACACCAAGTCCCAAAACGACTTAGATTTACCGACACAAAGGTGAGATAAAGCTAATTTATGATCATTGCGGGTGTAACGAGAATCTAAGTCACAAATTATTTTAAATTCGTAGTCGTGTGTCGTGATTTCTAAAAACTTTAAAAAGTGATAAGTGGGTAGGTTTACATCTACCGCCCAGTATGTACGAGACTACACCGCATAGCTTCAGTCGACCCGTGACCACGGCCAATGCAACTTGGCTGAAACGTCGGGAGAAATATGTCTCTAAGGTAAATCGCGTAAAGACCCGTTAAAATTATAAAAATCTATTATGAGTGTGCGCGAAAGTTTAAAAAGTTTATTTTAAATTGTTTTATATTCTTGCTTCTCATAATGTTCTCTAGTATATACTGAGATGCTTCTGTTAGAATATCATACACTTGATAAATAATATAATATATTTAACTTTAATTAAAAATATACATAAAATATATTGGTACGCTGGAGACATCGACGAGCTTGCCACTTGTCATGATTGGCCTATAGTAAAGTTGGCTAAATGTGAATCCGCTTATTCATAAGCGTGGTTTCTGATCACCCCGAAAGGGAAACGGTCGTGATGATACTTTACTTTTTTTACTTTAAATATAAATTAAAAGCTACCTAAATAATAAAATTAAAAATAAACTAAATTATAAATAAAAAATGTCCTCTAGAGACGTCCCATCCGAGATAGTCCCAAGGAGACTGACAACATTTCCCCTTTGTATAGCGAGGCTAATACGTTGGCAGAAATAATTGCCAGCCTTCCTGTCTCCAGACCCGCTTTAACAACTCCTTGGCCAGGCGCCTTGCTAAAGGGGGCCATCGTCTCGACGTCAAACGGCTCAAATTCGTAACCGGTACTAAGGTCGCTCTCCCCGCGCCTGTCGAGGTAACCTGAATGTGAGATGGAGCTAATGTGTCTACACCCGTCGTATATCACACCAGAGACCTGCCAAGTTTCCACGGCATAACAGTCATTCCGTCGAGTCTCTTGCCACCGCTCCGCACAATCCCGGAGGGTTCTAAGATTGCGGGTACACCAGCAGTGACAAGAGCTCTTCAGATGATGTAGTTGAGGGCCGCGTGACGAGGAATGCGGCCAGAACTTCTGGCACAATAAAGCCCGTGGTGTTGGAGATGATCGACTGTATGGACAGTCCGGGCTTCGAGACAAAGGCACACCACCATGGTCAGTGTATTTCATACTGTGTAAATTTATCTATGAGCTTTCAAATTATTATTTATTTTATAGGTCCATTTACTCGTAAGCTGCTTAAAAAATAATTAAACAAAAATTTTCATTTTTCACTTACTCGTATAATCCCCTTCGCTGGCTGCCAAATAATGTCTTAAAAATAATAAGTTAAGCCCATAGGGCTTTGATCTATATTTAGGGACTGGTCCAACACAATTACTTCTAGCCTAAGCGCGATCGTTTGGGGCCAATGAGATCTTGAATAAAATAAGAACACTTAAAATAAAAATAAAATCGAACCGATGCAGTATGAGAAACCGGTTTTTTTTTAGCCTACCTGCGATGTAAGTATCTCCTGATGCACAGACAACTTTTTCGAGAGATAAGGATCAAAACAAATGACAATTTTTATTTGTAAAATATTTATTTTTACCTTGTATTGCATTTTTGCATTTTAAATTAAGCTGTGTAAATAATGTTTTATCAATGAAGCATAAAGTATCATCACAACAGTTTCCTTTTCGGGGTGGTCAGAAACCACACTTATCAAAAAGCGGATTCACATTTAGTCAACTTTACTATATGCCAATCATGACAAGCATACCAAACTCGAGAAATATCACAAAGAAATTAAATATTAATTAAATGTATTTATTTATATTAATATTTTTTTTCTGTGTCCCGAACTCGGTACTTCATACTTAACCGCTAGACCACGGAGGCAGTTGATGAGTTGAGGATGAAGTATCTTTATTTTTTTATTATTTATTTATTATTTTTATAATAATGTGTTGTCCAATACATTGTTTGGCCCGGTCCTTGTATTCGTATATAGGTCCACAAATATAAAAGTATAAGCCTCTACTCTCACGACAGCTAATTTGACAGCAACCCCTTTTTGTTCGGCTTTTCTTGGGGTGTTATTGCCATGCGATTAAAATTGTTTACACATTAAATGAAAGCGACGTGATGTGGTGAATGCGTTGAGCTGAAAAGATATCTACAATACTCGTAAAGATTAAGATCGTGTTTGACTTGGGCAAAGCAAAGCTAATTAAAGCGTTTACTGCGTTACAACACTACTCGAACGATATATCGTCTTTCTTAAAGTCAAGTCAAAGTCAAAATATCTTTATTCACGAAAACCTATTACAGCCATTTATGAAACGTCATTAATTTAATTATTTTGAATGATTCTACTCCTGCTAGTAGAAGACTAAGCAGCAAAGTGGTCCAATAAGTAAGCTGTTAGCAGAAGACCAGCAGCTTAGCAGATTCCAGTGACCTGTTAATTTTTAATCTGACTTAGAAAGGAATCTGCAAGGAAAACTCAACTAAATCTCATCTAAATATTGGTTCAGATATAATGCATAACTCAAGCTTTTTTTTATTATTATACTATCACAACATGTGACCTTGCGCCCACCTGATGGTAAGTGGTGCGCGAGGTCTATTAATGTTAGCAACTGGATCATGACTAACATTAGTCCCTAACACTATGCCGGCTTGGCTAGACATGACGGCAATTCGAGCCTTATCCCGAAACGTGTGGATACACTTTACTGGATTTATCTTTAAAGTATGTGCCATTTGCCATGATGGCAAATTTTACTTTCAAGGAAAACTAATATTGTTTGCCATGGTAATGTTTATATAAAAAAACTTACTTTTCAATCGGAATACGACGGCACCAAACATGTCACAATCAATTATTGTATTAAAAGAGTGACATTTTCATAACCATTAATATGGAACTTTATTATTTAATGTCAAATGTCAAAATTAAAAATACGATGAGTCTGAAGCTAAAATTATAAAACAAGCAGAACAATATATTTTAACTCCACAAATTTCTACTTCCTAATAATATAAATATTATTATATGTATATCTACTATAATAAGTATATATTGATGAGTATTTATGTAGTCTTGTAGTAAATCGTATATTGCCGCCAAGAGTTGCGCGTGGTCGACTTCCGGCGCGGTTCATCGTCGACTTGTAGATTTACTGCTCATGCGTGTTGTTGCTCTCGCTCTCACCGCCGTAGGCGATGTGAGACGCCAAGAGTAGCCTATTCGAGACACACCACGGCTACATCGCCGACGACAGCACGCGCGCGCGCCTATCTTAACTTTTCGTTTTATTTTTGTATATTTGTTGTAATTGTGAAGTTGTGAAACACATTAAAATAGTTTGGTATTGAACTTTATCGTCTATCATTCATCCCTGAGCAAGCTCTACCATAGTCTATATATACAGACTATTTATGTAGTTTATTGGTTGGAATTGCACCCCACATATTAATACTGTCTCACTCTCCCAAAGGCTAGCTGGTAGAGAAAGCTGAAATGGCTTTAAGTTCGTCTTTGTACATACTTTTAAGTAAAGTGCAATAAAGTATTTAAGAATAATTTAATAATAATAAATGAGAGAGCACGATAAATACGAACCTTTCCGATTAAATACGATTGAAAACCATTATACATCTGTATGTATGCATTTAGACATAGCTTGTCTAAGTGAACGATTATTCTATTCGAAGTTCACGGAAAATTAAACGTCTGACAGCGCCTTTAGGGAGCGCCCATGACTGTTGAAAATGACGTGTTGATAACGAAAAAGGTTGATTTTTAATTAAATTCCATTATGAAGGCATTTAGGTGAAGCTACGGACCATTGACTTCCATTTAAAGTACCAGACATATAAAATAAATTTAGAAATTAGAAGTATTATGTGTTTATCGATTATCGCATTCAGCAAAATATGCATCCACATACCATACCCACTATCCCTACGCGTACTCATAAATTTGGAGACTCTTACATCTGTCGCACGCTGAAGATGTGGAATGCTCTCCCAGCCAGTGTGTTTCCCCACTCTTATAACCTTCAAGCGAAGTGTGAAAAAGCATCTTGTTAGGCCGGCATAGTGGTAGAGACTGATATCGGTAGTGGTGACCGGCGTCAGTTGCTCCCATTCTTGGATCTCGTGCACTGCTTACCAACAGGTGGGCGCGATGTCACATGTCGTGTTCAGTATTAAAAAAAAAAGTGTTTGTGATGTTATTTATTTAATTATTTGTAACAGGGTAGCCAACAGTGCTAACATCACACAATTATTTGTACTTAACACTAAATCAGAAGTTAGATGTTGCACCTATTATAGGCGACCACCACATTACCACAGTAGCCTTTATTGCCTATAAAAAATAACAATATTATAAAATTTTCAATAAGTATACAAAAACTAAATATTATTCAAAAAGCGATATATTTATTTTTGTTGTTTTCTGTGGTTTACTGTTTTTGTCATTATTATTTAGATTATAAGTTAACACGGCCTTCATAAAGCCACAAATTTAGGTTAAGCTGCAGTACTTGTTTATGGCACCAATGTCACTTACTTATTTCGGTCCATCCATAATTTTATTTTTAATTAATTGAAATAATATTGTATTTTATTTGTAAAAATTGTCAATATCCGAGTGTTACCTGTGAACCAAATGGAAATAAATAATTTGAATTTTGTAGTCCAGGGGAAAGTCGATGGCAAGAGGATGCGTGGTAGGTCTCCGATGAGATGAACCGATCAGGTAAAGGTTGAATGGATCATCCCCTACATGAGTGCACTAGGAAAGCCGGGGTCCGAGATCAGTGGCGACGGCTTGTTAAGCGTGCCACTAGCACTCCAATGGCGACCACGACCACTTTGCCAAGAGTGTAGCGACTAAGAAGACAAACCCCTGTATAGAAAGTATACTCATAATATACTTCTGGACCACAGAGGTTAGTTTCCATACAAATTTGGACAACATTTTTTATTTAATTTTATAATCTAATACAAATATTAAACATGCAAAATGGTTAGTAATTAATAAGACATACAATAATAATAATAGATTTTAGACACAATATGTAGGATTATAGGGTGTATAAGTAGGTAAAAAAGTGTGTGTGAAAAATAGGTATAGAAAGTTATGTAATAGGTATTAACAATGTTTCGGTTTGTTCGTATGTCAATGTCAAAAGCCATTCAATTTGTTTTTTTTTGTTAAATTGAATTTCTATATCTTTTGGTTGTATTTCTTCTGTTTCTTCTCCTTTTCTTTGGCACCTAAGTATCAGTAATAAAGTATGTTTCCTAATTTGGCCAATGTATAAACTCAATTATATACTAACCTTTATGTTCTGTATTGTGCTGTGGAAATGAATAAATAAATAAATAATTTTTTGCATGCAAATTTAGTATGCGGATAAATATTCACTTTTATTATATATATCAGGCGCTA
Organism: Tinea semifulvella; assembly: GCA_910589645.1. NCBI lineage: Eukaryota > Metazoa > Arthropoda > Insecta > Lepidoptera > Tineidae > Tinea > Tinea semifulvella. The sequence continues at coordinate 1,201,374 of OU342624.1, forward strand.
GCGCAATCTATCATCATGTACTGTATCACTGTCTGGGGGGGAGCAGCCAAATCTGCATTAATTAGAGCTGAAAGAGCGCAGAGAGCAGCACTGAAGGTGTTATTCGCTAAGCCATTTCGTTACTCAACTACGGACCTATATAAAGATACACAATTTCTATCTGTCCGACAAATGTGCATTGCTAAGGCTGTACAGTACAACAGAAATATATTAAATGCAATTAAATAATTATAAACAATAAGAGAACATGCCTTATAGATGTACCTACATCCAAAAAAGCGTTACATAGCTCCTATCTTGTAATTAGCCCCAGAGCCATAAATAAGTATGTCCAAGATCTAGGAGGTGACAAGATAGAAACATTATTACATAGACAACTCTTCACTAGGTTGAAAAAATGGCTCAGCCATAGGGATTACACGGAAACTGAAAACCTTCTAGCTGTCGTTAGGTAGTCTGGCCTCTTCACCGGTCCACGCTGATATAGACACACATACACACACAACTACATATACACTCACACCTACATACCCACACAGAACAATTTTGGTAGGTATTTGTTTGTGCTGTTTTGTTTGATAATAATTGATTGTTTAATGATAAAATAAATTGTATTTTCTGTCGTAAATCTAATAGATTTAAGTTAATTGGATCAATAAACGATTTTTATTATATTATTTATTTATAAGAAGGAGGACAGGAAGGAAAATTGATGCTGAGCAAATTTTGTGCGTTTTTAATACACCGGTAAAATAAATTTATTGAAATGTTAGAATTGGGGTCTTGGTCTTGGGATATAAGTCAAAGTTATGGACGCATTAGCCGGCAGCTTTCAATGGGGCTTGATGGATTGCAGAAATCTGAGTGGACGCACGTGAAAAGGATTTTTAGATACATGGGTATTTCTTTTGGCCATTATTTATGGCCATATATTTAGCATATATAAGTAATATTTCTGCCTGTGCGTGTGGTTCGGTTGCGGAATAGAAACGAAGGCATCTCCTCAGAACACTCACCATAGCTTGGTGATATAGCTTGTAGCTTGGTGGTATAGCTTATAGCTTGGTGGTATAGCTTGTAGAACACGAGAAAATTTTGTATTTAATAATAAAGTTTAAAAATATATATATACATTTATTTGAAAAAAGTATTTACAACATATAAAATAAAATCAATATTAATATTAAGGATAGGGATATAAGTCCCGTCCGCGTGGAATGGTGGCAAGAACGCTGGCTGCATTTCCCCCCTGAATTGCAATACTGATTCTCTGGGCGAAGAAAGAGCCAGCCCTCTTGTCACCGGAGGAGACAACAAGACGCGGTGTTATGTCTTTTAAAAACTTTTTTGCGCTTGGACTCTATGGGCCCAGAGTTTCTACAGCAAATGGCACAAATATGTAATCTTTTAATATACTTACATACTTGCGCCGCTTGCTGGACTCCGCATTTTCCGCCGCGGCCCCCGCTTTATGCGCTGTCCCCGTGAGATGCGACGCGGCGAGGGTGTCGACGCACGTGGCGTCCCACACCAGAGTACGTCCCCGTTCCCAGGGGACCAACGTCATACCATCGGGTCTCTTGCCATCATCTCGGATAACTCCAACTGGCTCTAGAAGAGCTGGAACCTCGATGGTGGCTAGAGTCCTTTTAATAGTTTTAAATAAGTTTTAAAATAAATACAGAAGTAGATTTATACTTTCTATACAGAGGTTAGGGTTCCAATATTCTGGAAATTGCCTGTAATAAATTGTATATCCTGTTAACACTTAAACATTGATGTAACTAGTTTTAAGGCATTTTTTTGTGAAGAAATAAATGATTATTATTATTAGATTTCGTCTACTTACAGATACGACGAGGTTTTATTTAGTAATATGAAATTCATAGTATTTGCATGAGAAATAAGAAAATCTTATATGTAATATAAGCCCAGTTTCATGTTCTCCCAAAACTCCAAGTCGTAAAAAGTCGTAGACATAATTATGAGGACATCCTTGTAGCATCATTATGATTTAAGCGTGGCCATACATTGAACTGAAAGAAGAAAGATATTATATAACAATATTAAATAAACTATATTACAACAAAATCTAAATTTAACCTAAAAAAAATTAAAAAATACATAGAAAATAAAAATTAAATACAATAAAAATAGCTTCCCCATATCGCTGTCTTGTGGCATGGTGCCCAATACACTAGCAGCTTTTCCACTTTGAATTATGATACTTAATTTTTGGGAGAAAAAACTGCAAGCCCTATTGTCACCAGAGATGTCAATGAGCCTGAACAATTTCTTTATAAAAGGCTTTAAGTTCCGATCCCCACGGGCCCATATATAAGTACTATTTAAATGACATACATACATATATTAACATCAAATCCCGTGCGGGGTAGGCAGAGAAAATTGAGCGTCACTTGACACGATCACGACATACCTCTTTCGCTTCTTCTACATTCATCAACTTCTTCATACACGCCCTTTTATTTTGATGGCTTTTTAATGCACCTTTAGCTATTGTTTTATTTATTTGGTCGTGATAGGTAAGTCTTGGTCTACCAGGGCCTCTTTTACCCACAAATTAACATTATATATCTGGTTTGTCAATCTTTCTTTGCTCATCCGAACTATTTATTTATTTATTTATTAAGGTACAAAAACAGTTAACAGACAAAACATTTGACAAAATACAGTGATATAAATAAGTAGTAAGTTTGCCAACCTAATATTTGTACACAGCATGCAGTAAACAATATTAAGAATAAAATACAGAAAGACATTAATATCTAAATTTAAACATATAAGTAAACAATTTGGCATACATATCTTATATATAACTAAAATTATATATATTTATATAAACACAAAAACAATAATAATATAGTAGTAATAATGAGTATTCTTAATAACATAATATATCGGAGCCTTTCCTTATTTTTGTCCCTATGCTTTCTTTTATGCCTACCCTTTTGCGTATTGCGTCATTACATTTGTCATAAATTTACAACACTACCGTTACCGTGCCTCAGAGAGCATGTTAAGCCGTCGGTCTCGGTTCCACTAATACCAACTTGTAGAATCGTTAATAAATTGTCATCAGATCCTCGCCAACCCGTATGGCCAGCGTGGCGAGTATGGCCAAGTTCTCTGGAAGGCCTATCTTCAACAGTGGAGGTCTAGGACGCTGTGTTCTAGGGGGTGTAATGAGCCAACAAAAAAGTAGAGCTGTCTTTCAGATATTGTGGTGTATCCGGTTCGGTAAGAATGCTGAATAGTAAACAAAGTGGTTATTACACAGGTCCCTATAATTACGTCTATGTTCAAAGTCATTTTCTCATATTTGCATTTTAGAAGCGTGAATTTGGAAACGGGATTCCCAGAAAGTCGAGGCTTTGTTAGGCTCTGCTCTGCAATATAATGCTATGGTAATGAGATGAGAAAACTAGACGCAGAGGTACCGGGTTCGATTACTGCTAAATTGACGCTTAAAGTCCTGAAAGATATGAAAAGATCCATTAATTTGAACATTCAGTAAGTCTTGTTTCAAGCGGTGTTATTTTTTTATATAAATATCACCATGGCAAGCTTACAATATTAGTTATCCTTGAAAGTAAAAAAATGACATTTGATAACATTGCATTAGTGTATTCAAGTTATAAAATAGTGTCGTAAAAAATTGAGAAAACCCATTATATTTTTTAAAATAAAGTAAAGTATCATCACGACACGACGACTTTCAGGGTGGTCAGAAACCACGCTTATAAATAAGCGGATTCACATTTAGCGAACTTTACTATAGGCCTTTACTATATAAATATTAATTAAATGTATATATTTACATATTTTTTTTTGTGTCCAGGAATCGAACCTCCGACTCTAAATCCACGGACTTAACCGCTAGACCACGGAGGCAGTTAAGTTAGTTAAGTAAAGTAAAGTAACATTACGACCGTATCCCTTCTGAGGTCGTCAGAAACCACGCACTTTACTATGGTCCCATCATGACAAGTGGCAAGCTCGTCGATGTCTCTAGCGTACCAAACTCGACAAATATCATTATGAAATAATTATAAATTAAATAATTTATTGTATCCCGACCAGGAATCGAACCCGGTACCCCCCATACTAAATCCACGGACTTAACCGCTAGACTACAAAGGCTTCCACATTTTAAAACTTTATCATGATTTACAAAAAATTGTAGTGTTCTTCAAGCTATACCATCAAGCTACAAGCTTTACCTTTTACATAGAAAGTATCATCACGACCGTTTCCCTTTCGGGGTGGTCAGAAACCACGCTTATAAATAAGCGGATTCACATTTAGCCAACTTTACTACAGGCCAATCATGACAAGTGGCAAGCTCGTCGATGTCTCCAGCGTACCAAACTCGAAAGTATCACAAATAAATTAAATAATAATAATTTACATTAGTAAATATTTTTGTGTTCCGACCAGGAATCGAACCCGGTACCTCCGAGTCTAAATCCACGGACTTAACCGCTAGACCGCGGAGGCATTTTACATACTTTCTCAAAAAACAAAATGACATCTAATTTCCACATCTTGATATAGATAATTATTATATTAGTATTTATTTAATTTAAGTATTTATTATATCGTATGACATATTTATATATTGGTATGTTATTTATACTTACTATGGTATATTTATGATTGATTTTAACTATTATTATTATTCTTATTTCGTACTCTGCACCCAATAATTTCTCACTCTCCCAAAGATTAGCTGGTAGAGAATACCATACGGTATGCTCGCCTATGTACATTATTTTATATGTTATATTTTGTGTGCAATGAAGAATTATATTATTATTATTATTACCACCAAGCTACAAGCTATACCACCAAGCTACAAGCTATATCACCAAGCTGCAAGCTATACCACCAAACTACAAGCTATATTATCGGTCTATGATACCGGATGCGTTTTTGCGATGTCTCTTTTTAGTACATTATGTATTAGCACGACTACGAAGTTACACACGGCTGCGATAATAATGAGTTAGTCGCAAACGTTATACGTCAGAGGTTGCATCATAATTACCTAATATTATTCAATTCTCAACTCTATCCCCTCATTCCGAATCGCGCTTAGAACGAATATGACACCGACCGTCGCGTCGTTCCGAATCAAATATCGCGATTTGGATGCTCAGAGCGTGATATCAATTCGGAACGGTCTGAATCACATTTGCATTCATAAAATGTTAGTTTTTTTTTTAAATGCATGGAAGATAAATTGCGGATTCCACATCTTGGAGTATGAATACTAACAAATATACATTTCTCGGTTTATTCATCTTTATATGTGTAAAGTTTAATATTAATAACTTATTTTGGTCTTTTAAAATAACTTGCCGTGTTACAGACATTTTTTTTTCACTTCCTACTCAAATATTAATTATAGATTTGTTTTAGAAGTAATATACAAACAGTATAAATGAATTACAATATTAAATAATTTAAATGAAAACCTAATTTAAATAAACTTGAAAATGGCGCGCAACATAATGTCAAAAAACTGACAGCGCTCAGAGCGATCTACCTCGATTTCGTGAGCAATCTAAGCGCGAGAAATGATGTCATTTGTGACGTCACACAGCTTTGCCAAAACAGTTTAAGCGCGTATCGGAACACCTTTAAGCGTGCTTAGGTTACTATTATCGCGTATCGGAACGAAGGGTATAAGCGCTCGACTTGACAGTGGCCGTGCTAATATCACCCTTAATAGCGTGATGTATATATAGGTAACGGATTGCATTATATAACGTTTGCGCTTAAGTAACATAATAGCTAACCTTTGCGAGAGAAGCAAAGGATTGTTTTTTTAACTTTAATCGTAACTTTTACAGAAACGTCTTAGAATGCGGGTGTTAAAGCTCTGGAGAAGTTTCTCAATTAGCCAGTAAGGTTACAGCGTGGGCATTATCCGGCCACAGTGATGATTTACCGTATAAATGGTAGCAAAACATCGGCCCAGGTATACCAAGATACAATCTAGTCCAGGTATAAATTAACTGGAATGAAATGTGCAACCGACTCGAATCTATTTGCACACCTAATAATGAATTGAACCGAGAAGTGACTGCCTCCGTGGTCTAGTGGTAACAAACGTTGTCGTGGGTTCGATTCCCACCGGGGGCAAGTTGTACATTGTATAATTTGTCTCGGTCTGGGTGTTTATATGTATAATATGTATATATTTACAAAAAAAAAGTATAATATGTAGTTTATCAACCATCTAGTTTTCGTAACACAAGCCTCGTAGCTTACCACGGAAACTAGATGGCGCTGTGTGACCTGTCTGGAAATATTTATTATTATTATTGAAAGGGAACGCATGGCGCTGGCTGTCAGATGCAATATGTTGAGGCGCAGGTTTGCTCGTTGTGCGGGGAGGTAAAAGTCACTCTCTTTAGAGCCTTTTGCCAAACCTTCTATACATGCAGCCTGTGGGTCAATTATACGCAGAAGGCATACTGAACGCATAAGGCTGACACGGCCTTTTTACAGCCACGAATTAAATTTTAAGTATCTAGTTATAAATAAGTACAAAATCCTCGCTTATGGCAACAATGTTTTATTTATTATAAATTGTATTGCTGTTAGATTCGGTCCAGCCAAGCTTATATTGTATTAAAATATATGTATTGACAATATCCAAGTGTTGTGTACTAACCTAAGGAAATAAATGATTTGATTTGATTTGATTTGATTTGATACAGCACAATAAAGCGTTCAGGGTGCTGATGGGGCTGCCCCGTCGTTGCAGTGCCTCTGGGATGCTAGCAGAGGCGCGGGTGGATGGATTCCATGCTATTATGAGGAAGCGCTGTGCCTCAATCCTCGCCCGCGTGAGGGGCAGCCCCAGCAGCATCCTGGACGTGTGGGGTGATAGGTGGGACTCTCCGTTTTTGGGGCACTGGATACGCCTGCATGTCAGCAGGTGACCTGGGCCCCAGGAAAGGAAAAAATAAAAATATTTTTGTATTTTTACTAACACTAGATAATTTAAGATTTAAAAAAAAATTGTTACTAACACATATGGAATTTATTGTGAAATATAGTTTTAACAAATTAAGTTCATCATGACTCGATGCAGTTTTTTTGAAGTTATGTAGAGAAGTGCCCTCCCTTCCGATTCTTCATTTAAGCTACCTCGCGATAAGAGTCCCCGACATAAGATACGCAGCCACGTAAAAGGAAACGTTTGGTTAATCAAGATGTTAATAAATACGGTGAGGGTGAAGCGAAGACAACTTGTTAACGTGCGTTGTGATGGACCGACACTTGTTTTAATTTATTTATTTATTTTATTTAAAAACTTTATTGTTTTGATAACTGTTTACGCCAATATTTAACTTATATTTGTAATAGTTGAATCGGTTAATAATGAGCAATACAAAATTCCCTCCATTTCCAATAGCCAAGTATGCCACCACAAGATGGCGCCACTTACTTCAAATTTGCAACATTTGAATATTTGTTAATTATATTCGCAACGAGAAGTACCCACTTGTGGACTTGCAGAAAATAGGTTTCTTTGTAAGCTTCATTGCTTGCAAAGTCAGTCGCACGTCGCGCCCCGACCTAGTGAGAAGTCTATGATCTGCCGTGATCCCGCTCTTCTGGAAGACGCGCCGTTGTGTTCTCCGCGGACGGCTGTGCTAAAATAAAGAACTATAATAATCGTGAAGTGATTGAGTTTGGCGAATATCCTGGCCAGGATAGGTGATAGTGAAGCTGTGAAAAGGTACGTGGCATACTTTCCTTATATAAGTGACCCGTCCTACTCTGTTTCCGATATCGTACCTCTGTGTCCGGATTGCTCGTTACCGGCCGTTTTGCTATTATAAAATTCAAATACAGTCCACTTTTTTTTTGAAGGCCTTTGTTCGCGTTTGGTCCGTGCTTTTGGCATAAGCATAGTTAGCTGGAAGGTTCTGGATCAGGCGCGAACAATAACAAAAGGTGTATGTACTGCCGATTGGCATTCTCTTACCATCAACCTTCGGGATATTGTATCAATTATGGTAGGTTTATAAAACTAACATAAAATAAAGAATATTTAAATAATTTTGATGTTAATTTAAATAACGTACTACATAATTATAATACTTAAACTACATAATAAACTGTATAATCCCGATTAATGTTATTGTTAATGTTTTTTTTTTTATTATTATTATAGCCCCTAGGAACACAGCGTCCTAGACCTCCACTGTTAGAGATGGGCCCTTCCAGAAATTTCTGGATAATTTGGCCTACACTTGCCGCTGTCCAGACCGGGCTAGAGTTTGATACAAATTTTTAATGATAATTTATTAAAGTTGGTATTGGTGGAACCGGGACCGACGGCTTAACGTGCTCTCCGAGGCGCTATGACAAATGCACGTGAGAAAAGTGTATTTCTCATTGGTACATGCCGGGGTTTGAACCGACGTTTACAGACTTTTAAGAAAAGCATTATTACAACCGAGCTACCACCGCTAATTTTATTTATCTATCAAAATTGACAGTAGTCGTCTAGTATAAATCATATGTAACATCTTGCTTTTATAAAATATGTATAATTAATAATAAAAAAAATATTGGTTAATAAAAATAAAAATAAACATCATCTTTGCCTTCATAGTATTTTTTTATATATTTATAATTTATTTCTGATAATAATTAAACAATTTACGTATCTTCCTTCTCCTTAGTCGATACCCTATTGTTGTAGATCGTGACTCCGCCACATGCCATCCACAGTGGATGGCTTGGTGTGCTGGGATGTTTAGGAAGGCAGTCACCTGACTAGACCATCGTTTGACGTCTATCAAAGAAGACAGTAGTATCATTTGACACGGCCCATTTACAGCTATGAATTTATGTTTAATTGACATATCATTATTATTATTTAGATTGTAAGATGGCACGTCTTTTTTATTATTATTATTATTATTTTATAAATTATCTGACATATGTATATAATTTCTGTACATCATAATTATAAAGTATTTAAAATGTAAACTGACACACGGCCTCTTTGCAGCCACGATCTTATTTAAGTAGTTTCTAAGTTAGTTTTACTTGCTTGTAGCAATAATGTTGTACATAGCATACATAAATATGGATTATTGCCTGTTTACGGTCCAACCATTATTACCACTTTGATTGGTACATATGTTTTAATAATTGTATTGATTGTATTATTTCTGACTGTATCCAAGTTGTTTTAAGAGAACCAATGGAAATAAACTATTTTGATTTGATTGATTTAATTTGATATATTTATTTATATAACGTGTTAAACAAAAGTGATTGGTAGTTGCACCACTCTAACGCACACAATGTAATTAGGTGGCGGTGTGGTGTTGCCAGGAAACTGAAATATTGTACGATGTCAAAAGGTTCCTACTGCTTTATCTGGTAATTAACTACCTATATTATTATATAGTACCTACATATACTTATCCTTTCCGGGTAAAATTCGCCAAGCACCGAATTAAAAAAACTGGTATATGCGCACTATTTAAATAGATAGATAGATAGATAGATAAATTCTTTATTGCCACAGATATACTCGTAGATCTAACTAGATGACTCGAGTGTGTGTGACTTCGCGTGCCAAAAGGAAGTGCAATGCACCTCTTTCGATGCGGTTTTATTTAGTCTGCGGTCCGCGTTGTCGGTAACGGACGTCAATCTAAATCTAAAAAATGCCTCACTGTGCGGTATTGAGCTGTAAAAACTCTACAAGAAAAGTTGGACGGAATAATGGAAACGTTTCCTTTCATCGGTAAGTAATTTTGTAATTAAATTGTGTCTCATTTATTTTAGAATCAATTATTTTATGCACGTTATGTTTGTTGTGGGTTTTACTAAGAAAACTACGTAACTGAGTGTGCACCGCATGTTCATAATACATTGCCGCTTTTAAAGTTGCAAAGTTGTAGAGCCTGTTTACTAAAACACGCAATAAAAATGGAACTATCGATACTTTCATTCGTCGCGAAGCTTCTTGGTAGGGTCACTATTATCATTTTTCTGTCAAATGAAGCAAATAGTGTTGTACACTTGCTCGATTCGAAAATCGATTTTGGAAACAGAGGAATGATAATGTTCGCCTTGGGATATTTTGTGACACATAATATATTTTTTTATTGCAATTAGTTTCTTTTAGTGATTTAATTCAGAATATTATTAATTATAATTACAGGTTTCCAAGTGACCCTAACGTAAAAATGAAATGGATTGAAGCGACGGGGCATGAAAATTGGTTTCCAACAAAACAGTCGAATTTGTTCTGTTCATTTTATTGATGGCAGTTTTAAGGAAACAAAAAAGTTTCGACGACTGACTACAAAAACTGGACTGAATACCGACTATTGATGTACTGAAAACGTCAACTAATGATGGAGTTAGTAGATTGACATTGTGGTCGACGGCTCTATGCACCGGAACCCTTCTCTAAAATTTAAAAATCTCTAATATTACACAATAAACAGTATATGTTGTCAACGTCGGAACTATTTTATATCGGTTTCGCGCGGACTGGAGATTCCCATCACTAAAATGCTCTTGTGACGTCACAGTAGGTACAACAAAAGTGGCACGCTTGGTTTTCATACAAATGCAGGGACTCGCGTAATCTAGTTAGATCTATATCTGTGTTTATTGCACAGAAAATAATACATTTTACAGTACATAGGCGAGCTTAATGTCTAAAAATATTTTCTAACAGCTAACCTTTGGGAGATGTGAGCAGGGATTGTAAGGTGCATGACCGCTAATATTTGAAATAAAGAGATTTATTGATTTAAATGAACAACTTAAATAAGCATCTCTCTTGCATATATTGAAAGTATTTATTATTATTATTTACAACCACGTAAACCTAACATAACAGCCTAAGCCAATTCGTTAGTAAGTGTTTGTACAAAAATACCTAAATAATTTGCAGTAACAATAATAAAAAGGAGAGATATCAATCCTCACTATATCCTAAAAAAGTTTTTGCCACCTTTTTAAACTCAGTCTCCCTGCAAGCAAATAAGTCAAACAAGGGAAATTTCAGTGACAACCCATTTATAATACATACATACATATCTTCACGCCAGATCCCTTGCGGGGTAGGCAGAGACAATTGAGCGCCATTTGACACGATCACGACATACTTCTTTCGCTTCGTCGACATTCATTAACCTCTTCATACATGCCCTTTGGTTACGAAGACTTTTTAATGCACCTTCAGTCAGTGTTTTATTTATTTGATCGTGATATGTGAGTCTCGGTCTGCCAGGGCCTCTTTTACCCACAACTTTCGCATTATATATCTGGTTCGTCAATCTTTCATCGCTCATCCTTTCAACATGCCCGAACCATCGTAGCATGCCTTTCCTTATTTTTGTCCCTATGCTTTCCTTCATACCAACCATTTATAATGCCGAGCGATTTTAGCAACGGCGAAGTCTCGTGTGCTACTGTGCTATTTTTTTTTTTTTTTTTAATAGACGTTGAATCAATAAATCATCAATGATACGCCCCCTGCCTGAAGGGCCAACGCGGGTGGGGGTCGCATGCCCGACTCATCCGTGAAGCTTCCTAGTGAAGCCCCAGGGCGCCTACGGACTAAAATCCTATAAAGCGTCATCGGGTCCTTAAATAGCGGCTGCATAGTACGCATATATTGAAACCTCGTCGGAACTCGAAATCCTATTTGCTGTAGCACCTTCGAGTTTGTCGTTTGACCTCTAATTATTCGCCAATCACATTTAATAAGCGCATAGTCTCCATATCCGTTATTGAAAGAAAGAAAGAAAAAAATTGTCCTTCGCGCCATTTTTCACGGACATGTCAAGTGCAAGTTTTCGTTTTGTAAATTAAATTACTGTAGATCTGGTTAGTTAAAAGCGATGTTGTTTTGTTTAATAATGTCCTACAATGTGAATAATTATGGAAAACGATAAATTGGACTTTACTGTTTTCTCGCATATTATAACCGACGTGTTTGAGCTATAATGCCGCGAGTGACTCCAAGAAAAGCATCAAGTTCTGCAGCATCTGGAATTTGATGATAAACTCACTAAAAAATAAATATATTACGTTAGAATTGGCTAAACCTTTGCCTTCCCTATTACCTCATTAATCATCAATCGGGAGAAGAGATGTGTTGTCTTCAATAATAACCATAAGAAATATATATATAAATATAAATAATAGGTAATACGATTCATATTTAAATTAGGTTTTGTAAGTAGGTTTTTTTTTTGTTTTGTTTATTTTTTATATCATAATTATTTTTTCTATGATGTATGGAAGCGAGACGTGGATATGTCAGAATACGCATGAGAGTAGGGTTAATGCAGTAGAAATGAGATCGTTACGTCGGATATGCGGCGTCACTTTGTCGGACCGCATACCTACGTAACGTCGAAATACGGAAAAGGGTAGGTATACATAAAAGTATATACCTATATACTTACATATAAGCCTTTATACAGCCACAAAATTATTTTGTTATTTTTTTTCTTTAATTTGACATTAAATTATAATTATTTAGATTGTAAGTTGACACGGCTATAATGCCTCGAATTTAGGTTAAGCTACAGTACTTGCTTATGGCAGCAATGTCACTTACTTATTTCGGTCTATCCATAATTTAAATTAATCTTTTTTTTTGTTATTTTAATAATATTATAAAAAATTGACAATATCCGAGTGTTACATGTGAACCATATGGAAATAAATATTTTGAATTTGAATATAGGGACAACAATAAGGAAAGGCATGCTACGATGGTTCGGGTATGTTGAAAGAATGAGCGAAGAAAGATTGACGAACCAGATATGTAATGCGAAAGTTGTGGGTGAAAGAGGCCCTGGCAGACCGAGACATATCACGATCAAATCAATAAAACACTGGCTGAAGGTGCACTAAAAAGCCTTCGTAACTAAAGGGCTTGTATAAAGAGATTAATGAATGTCGACGAAGCGAAAGTGATATGTCGTGATCGTGTCAAGTGGCGCTCAATTGTCTCTGCCTACCCCGCAAGGGATCTGTATGTATGTATTTTTTCTATTAGATCTTAATTTACATAAATAAATGAATTTTATATTAATATAAATATAAAACAATAATAAGCAAATTAAAAGTGTTTCTTAAATATTAAAAATTAAAATGTGGAATCATCTAAAGAGGCACTGATTTTCAGCCAATCCCTTATTATATAAACGTAATGAGCTGACCTGCGCGAGGGCCTAAATTATATTATCGATAATTTTGCTAAAATGTATATTTATTATCGTCATAGCGGGCAGGCAAGAAGTAATTGAGCGCCACTTGTCACGATCACGACATACCTCTTTCGCTTCTTCGACATTCATCAACCTCTTCATACATGTTCGTCAATCTCTCTTCACTCATCCTTTTAACATGTCTGAACCATTAAAGCATAGCTTTCCTTATTTTTGTCCCTATGCTCTCTTTAATCCGTCAATGTGACGCCGCATATACAACGCAACGACGTTCATGCGTATTCTGACATATACACGTCTCGCTTCCATACATAAGAGTTGGTTGGCATGGCATTGTGTTGATTGCGTTGATTTTCTGTAATTCATGATTAATAAATAAATAATAAATATTTCCAGACAGGTCACACAGCGCCATCTAGTTTCCGTGGTAAGCTACGAGGCTTGTGTTACGGAAACTAGATCGTTGATAAACTACATATTATACTTTTTTTTTTTTTTATATATACATATTATACATATAAACACCCAGACCGAGACAAATTATACAATGTACAACTTGCCCCCGGTGGGAATCAAACTCACGATCTCCCGAGTTTCACGGCAACGTTTGTTACCACTAGACCACGGAGGCGGTCACTATTCAATTAGTTCAAAAGCGCGTCCATTTTGTTGGTTGTTTGCGCGATAGTCTTAAATAAAATTTAATGTAACAAATGAAAAGAAATTGTACTATATGAAACATTAATTTAATTACGTACACATTTCTACAGCAGAATCCAATAAAGAGTGCATTCTTTCGCTTTTTAAGAAACTAATAACTTTACTTAAATAATACTCTTCCGATTTTAGCCCGGCTACAGACGGACGGTTACCTGGTTATCCTCAGCTGCCAATTGTGTCTGCCTTAGCTTTTAGTGTGACCTATCTACAGCAGCTATAATTTTAAGCGTTTTTTGTATTTATAATATTGTTATTTATTTATTGTTTCTCTTCCTAGATGATCATGTACTGCTCCAGATATATCAATATTGTAAAAATTGACGTGTAAAAGTGCAGAATACATCTCTTTTTGTCCTATGCCTACTTGCAAAATAAACGAATTGAATTGAATTTCCCCTCCCTGAATTTTATTTAAGTCTCTATTAACTATCTACTTTTGTCGACAAAAGTTCAGAAAAATAACTTTTTTTCATTTGGTATATAATACGAGTTCAACTTTTGTACCGACTCGCTAGCGCAAGCAAAAATTCCGCGCTGCCGGCGCTCAGTGTACATAGAAAATTTGATAATGCTATGGGCTATTCTTTCATGGAAGACTACATAAACCGTTTCGCTGAAGACCATAGAAAGTTACTTTTATAATAGCTAATGTATAATTAAAGGATTTGTATAAAAACAACCTTTTTATTGACAATTTCGCTACGTAAAAGTGAGACCAATCGATTTGACAGTTGATGTTTTTTTTTTAATTAATTAATTTGGTTATTTGTCATTTATTCTATATTACCTTTATAAATAAGCTAAATATAAATTTCTGAACTCAATAAATATTTGACAACCAACATTGTTTGACAGGTACGAACCCCACGAACATTTTCTATTGGAATCTTTTTTATTTTATTTTATTAATTCGTCAATTTTTAAATAATATTAATAGTTATTCTGTTATTCGGGACAGAGATCTGCCTCCGTGGTCTTGCGGTAAGTCCGTGGATTAAGACTCGGAACCCGGTACGGGTTCGATTCCTTGTCGGGACATAAAAATATTTATTAATGTAAATAAATACATTTAAAGAATATTTAATTTATTTGTGATATTTCTTGAGTTTGCGCTGGAGACATCGACGAGCTTGCCACTTGTCATGATAGGCCTATAGTAAAGTTGGCTAAATATGAATCCGCTTCTTTATAAGCGTGGTTTCTGACCACCCCGAAAGGGAAACGGTCGTGATGATACTTTACTTTACTTTAGATAATTCCAACAAATCAAAACCCATGAAAAATGGTCCAGCCGTTCTCGAGTTATAAGTGTTCTAACAAATCTTTAATATATAAAAAGATATCGCCATTGTTCTTTTATTTATAGACATTATTATTTATTATAAAATAGTCGACACTTTTATTTTCTCGACGAGCTTGCCACTTGTCATGATTGGCCTATAGAAAAGTTGGCTAAATGTGAATCCGCTTAATTATAAGCGTGGTTTCTGACCACCCCGGAAAGGAAACGGTCGTGATACTAAACTTAACTTTTATTTCTGCAAAACTTGCACGTAGTAAGTAAGTAAGATCCCTTTCCCATCCCGAAAACCAAAACTCACTCCAGTGGGCGTCATCACAGTAGTTATTTATTTATATTAATATACTAATTAGACCATATTATTTATATATATATATGTATTTATAGTCGACCCCAACTAAGAGCACCTACAACGCCACAACCCGGCCTCCGTGACACTGGCTCGCCTACAGCGGAGGTCGGGACGTCACCGTCCACAGCCTCTTCATTATTTTTAAATAACACATTGTATAATGTGAAATTGTCAACCTCGGCTGCTTGCATAAACATAAATAAATATTTTTTCATTTTTATTTTCATTTTCAGTTATAACATTTTTATTTTTCCTGTAAGTTGAGATAGCATGGGAACCATTTGGCAGTTTACAAACTATATGGAAGTCGTTCACCGTTCGTCTGTGACCGAGCTTAACTTTTCCACTCTAATTGAGATACGAGACTTGACCTGTAAAAAGCGATTTTTAAAGCTTAGTATTTTAATTGAATTCCTGAGCATTTGCTTTGTTAACTAGATTATTTCTTCTTTTTAATTAGACTACTCAGTGATATAGAACTTACATTGACTTCGATATAAAGGTTTGGGCAATCAAAACAAAATGGTAATAATAAAATATATAAAATGGCACAGAATTAAATACCGTAATATTAAAACAACGCCCAAAAGGTAGGTACGCGATTCGAACACCGGCATGTACATGTAAAACTGCTTATACGGCCTACGTTGATATGTCCTTCGTTCCGATACGCGATATAGTAACCTAAGCACGCTTAAAGGTGTTCCGATACGAGCTTAAACTGTTTTGCCAAAGCTGTGTTGCGTCACAAATGACATTATTTCTCACGCTTAGACTGCTCACGATATCGAGGTAGATCGCTCTGAGCGCTGTCACTTGTTTGTCATAATGTCGCGCGCCATTTTCAAGTTAATTTAATATTAGGTTTTCCTTTAAATTATTTAATATTGTAATTCGTTTATACTGTTTGTATATTACTTCTAAAACAAATCTATAATTACTATTTAAGTAGGAAGTGAAAAAAAAAAATGTCTGTAACACGGCAAGTTATTTTAAAAGACCAAAATTATTTAATAAAATTAAACTTTACACATATAAAGATGAATTAACCGAGAGATGTATATTTATTTATTTATTTCAAAACTTTAATGCACAAAGTACAAAAGGCGGACTTAATGCCCGTAGACATTCTCTGACAGCCAAACCTTTGGGACTTAGTATTCATACTCAAAGATGTGGAATCCGCAATTTATCTTCTACACATTGTCACGGGGAAAGTGAAAACAAAGAAAAAAAAACTACTAGAATAAATATACTATTAACTATTTATTATAAAAAAAAAAAAAAAATGATATTCTACCCGGGGGTCGTGGTTATTAAAAGCGGTGGTCATTTCCGCCATGCCACGGAGCGGTACTCCCCTGGCCAACTACTGTGCCGCGCCGAAGTAAGAATCTGGGCGCTGGGCGTAGTGCAGGCAGAGGCTGGTTGAAGTGCAGGTGGAGAGGCCGCTCTGGATCCAGGCGCGTAGTACAGTTTATGTTGAATATTGAAGTGGAACGTTGGACCCTGGAATACACCAAACCAGGAGATGTAAAACGACATCTTGGCTTCGCGCATCACCCACCTACAGCTCCAGTAAGCTGGTAGGCGAAGCACCACCCATAGGCTTCGATGTGGCGTAATGAATTGCAGAAGCGGAGTGTCGACTTACAGATTAACAAATTATATTAAGCTACGTGTACACACACGTAGCGTAAAAGAATTGACGTTAAGAATTTACCCGGATACATAAAAAAGGCAAAAGGCTAAATGCTAAAAAAAAATGAAATGTTAAGATTTACGACTAATCTACACAGTTTTTAATATTATACATGTTCATGTTCACACTTACCCAAATAGAGGGGGCACAACTTTTATAGACTATAGATAATTAGTTTTATAATAATTTTTAATACGTGATGGCGGTCGAACAGCAGTGCCGGCAACAGCAGCGTGGAGTAGGGCGCAGCTGTCTTCGGGGACGATCCGCCGATCAATGACGTAAATGACGTGAGCCAGTGAGTCGCTTCGGTCACAAACTCCTGCGCATATATTCAATACTTTGACCGATTAACTATATAAATTCAGCATTATTTAGCTTTAATTAGCTATGGTTCGTACTGTTAGTACTAAAAGTAGTAATTAATACTGGATTTATAAAGCTAATTAATGCTGAAATTATATAGTACCCGCCTGCAGCATTAATTAGCTTTATAAATTCAGTATTAATTAGCTATATAAATTCAGCATTATTTAGCAATAATTAGCTATGGTTCGTAGTGGGTACCACGGGTCCAGCTTTTGGTCAGGCGGTCTACAATACTACTTTGTCTACAAAATGGCGTCTGCTGGAACAAACAAGCGGACAAGAAAAAAAATATCATTTATATTTAACATTAATTGGCTATATACTCGTAAATGTTTATTTAATATAAATTTAAAAATAATTAACTCTATAAATTCAGCAATAATTAGCTATATAATTTCAGCATTAATTAGCTTTATAAATACAGTATTAATTAGCTATATAAATCAAATCAAAATAATCTATTTCCATATGGTTAGTAAGTAACACTTGGATATTGTCAACAAGCTAAGAAATAAAAAAAAAAGCAAATAAAAAATATTACCATTGACCATGGCTGGACCAAACTTACATCAATACAATAATTATAACTAAAACATTGTTGCCATAAACGAGGAATTTGTTTTTACTTACAGCTAGATACTTAATATTAAATTCGTGGCTGTAAAAAGGCCATGTCAGCTTACAATCTAATAATAATTATGTCCATAAATATAAATATAAATTCGTGGCTGTAAAAAGGCCATGTCAGCTTACAATCTAATAATAATTATGTTCATAAATATAAATATAAATTCGTGGCTGTAAAAAGGCCATGTCAGCTTACAATCTAATAATAATTATGTCCATAAATATAAATATAAATTCGTGGCTGTAAAAAGGCAATGTCAGATTACAATCTAATAATAATTATGTCCATTATTATAAATATAAATTCGTGGCTGTAAAAAGGCCATGTCAGCTTACAATCTAATAATAAGTATGTCCATAAATATAAATATAAATTCGTGGCTGTAAAAAGGCCATATCAGCTAACAACTACAGAAGTATAATATTAATGTCCATAAATATTAATTCGTGGCTGTAAAAAGGCCGTGTCAGCTTACAACTACACAAGTATAATGTTAATGTCAAATAAATTAATAAATTCCATGTCCGCTTACAATCTAAAAAATGTCCAAATTAAACATATTATATTCGTGGCTGTAAAAGGGCCGTGTCAGCTTATAATCTAAAATTTAATTTATTACTTAATTCAGCATTATTGAGATAGTTAAATTCAGCATTAAATTGCGCATGATTTTAGTGAAACTGCGCCAATGCTCTAAAACTTAGGCGGAAATCTGTACATTCAACTGAAGCTACATTATTCCACAAGTTTAAAAAGCAACACAATGCTGATGATGCTATTCACAGTTCAAACAAACAATGAAGTTGCTAAAACATTGACGTGATAGTAATTTAAATTTATGGACCGGACCAAAAGGCCTCCGTTGTCGAGTGGTTAAGACCATAGAATTAGACTCGGATGTATGCTTCATTCTTCCAGCAGATATTCAGATTCCTTACCGTGTCTGCAGATCGTCAATGGAACAGACTACCTCTATTCATCCGACAGGCTCCGTCTTTAAATATATTTAAAAAACTATTATTTTCACATTTCCTTAAAAAACAAAATGAACCCTAATCTCGACATCTTGATATATTAGTATTTATTTATATAAGTATTATATAGATTGTATTTAGGTATATAAGTATTTGTGTGGGTCGAATTTATGTGATATGTATTAAATAAAGTATTTATATTTTTATGTACTTAATTATTTAATGCTAATCTATTGACATTTACTTAAAAAATCTCAGACAGCCATCATATAAATCACTCTCCCAAAGGTTAGCTGGTAGAGAATACCTTTATGGTATTATGCTCGCATATGTACATTTTTATTTTGTATATTTTGTGTGCAATAAAGAATTTTATTATTATTTTGTATACTGAAATATAAAAGTGTATTCATTGGTACATGCCGGGGTTCGAACCCACCTCTTTAGAATGTTAAGGAAAGCGTTTTACAACCGTGCCACCACCGCTCTTTTTTTATTATCTTACTTCGAATAAAATATTAAGTATATAAATATATAGTAGTATTATTTATGTTAATTTTATTTATATATCATTAATTAAATATAGTTTTATATTTAGTAAGCCCAAAGATTGACAGAAAAAGTGTTTAGCTCTAAGTCCACCTATTGGTAAATTAATAATATATAAAAAAATAAAAAAAAAATAGGACGTAAATTAATTTTTGTAATTGGTATTAGTAGTAATACAGTAGTAGACTGCCTCCGTGGTCTAGCGGTTAAGTCCGTGGAATTAGACTCGGAGGTAGAGTGTTCGATTCCTGGTCGGGACACAAAAATATTTATTAATGTAAATAAATATGTACATTTAATTTATTTGTGATATTTCTCGAGTTTCGTACGCTGGAGACATCGGCGAGCTTGCCACTTGTCATGATTGGCCTATAGTAAAGTTGGCTAAATGTGAATCCGCTTATTTATAAGCGTGGTTTCTGACCACCCCGAAAGGGAAATAGTCATGATGATACTTTCCTTTTTTTTTAGTAGTAATTTCTTATTGGTACATGCCGGGTGGATTTGAACCGACCTTTGTAGGATTTAAGGAACGCGTTCTTACAACCAAGCCACCACCGCGCCAGCGCTTGTCCAGTATTTTTTCCCAAATTATATTCACGTCCACGAGCTAAGCCGTCGGTTTTTCGGAATAATAAATTTGCGGATAAAAGTGAACTGCGAATGCAGTGCATAAAAGAAATAATGCAGTTTGTTCATGTCAGCGTATTCAAATGAAATATATAACATTTTGATACTTGGAGCTGCGCCCGGCTCTTTCGAATGACTGACCTCAACGCCGCACACCAGATAGGATAGATCCTAGTCCAAAACTAAACATTGCTAATAAACACTACATTGCAAACTACAGTTAATATATCTGAAGATGAAGAATTTGGCCTACACTCGCCACGCTGGCCAGACTGGGTTGGCGAGGATCTGATGACAATTTATTAACGATTCTATTAGTGGAACCGGGACCGACGGCTTGACGTGTTCTCCTCCTCACGGGAACGGTGGTGTTGTAAATTTATGACAAATGTAAAGTAAAGTATCATCACGACCGTTTCCCTTTCGGGGTGGTCAGAAACCACGCTTATAAATAAGCGGATTCACATTTAGCCAACTTTACCAAAGGCCAATCATGACAAGTGGCAAGCTCGTCGATACGTAGCGTACCAAACACGAGAAATATCACAAATTAAATATTATTTAAATCTTATTCTATTTATTAATTAATATACAATTGTTTTTTTTTTCTTGACTATGACTTATATTATTTATCATAATATTATTTATTTATTCTATTCTAATTTGTTAAACATATATGTAAACTGTATATTTAGTGCTCCTTCCGATTAAGTAAATGGTACTGTATATCTCTGCGACCCGTGACTCACCCAACATAAGGTATCAGCTGAAAATCAGCGCTGCAGCCTCGGCTGTAGCATATGCTGAGCTGACCACCTATTTATCGCCACACCTGTTTGTATGTTTCGGTATATAGAATAGGCTTACTTTTAAATTTATTTCTTGCATATTTTTATTTTTTTGTAACCATTCTAATTGTTGTGATAAATAAAGTATTTTCTTTCTTTCTTTCTTCTTTCTTTATTTATTTACATTAATCTAAACCTGCCTTTGTAGGATTTAACAAAAGCGTTCTTACAACCGAAAAATTATAGTTAATCGTAGATGTTTATAAAATTGTTTTTTTCTCAGTGAAGTTTCACCGACGTTATGGGTTATTTATTAGTAAGATTAAAGTTTTATTAATACGTTACAACTAAAAACAAATTACGCGGAATAATCTCCATTTCACTTTAAGCCATATAAATCTCTAAAGGGGTTGCCAGCCGCAACACATTTTATTTAATCCTTCTTGTCTCTTATGATTTATTAAGCAGTAATATCGATAGCGCGGTGGTGGCTCGGTTGTAAGAACGCGTTCCTTAAATCCTACAAAGGTCGGTTCAAACCCACCCGGCATGTACCAATGAGCAATACACTTTTATTAAGTAAATTTGTCATAGATTTACAACACCATCGTTCCCGTGTGAGGAGAGCACGTTAAGCCGACGGTCCCGGTTCCACTAATACCAACTTGTGGAATCATTAATAAATTTACATCATATCCTCGCCAAGCCGTCTGGCCAGCGTGGCGAGTGTAGGCCAAATTCTCCAGATATATGTATGTTCTGGAAGGCCCATCTCCAGCAGTGGAGGTCTAGGCCGCTGTGATCTAGGGGCTGTAATGAAATATAATGAATGAAAATCGATGGATATATTATAAATATGAATGAAGCTTGGTCTTTGTATGTTTATAACTGCCTCCGTGGTCTAGCGGTTAAGTCCGTGGATCTAGACTCGGAGGTAACGGGTTCGGTTCCTAGTCGGAACACATTAGTATTTATTGTTTATTAATTAATTTTATTAATGTTAGGCGCGGTGGTGGCTCGGTTGTAAGAACGCGTACCTTAAGTCCTACAAAGGTCGGTTCAAACCCACCCGGCATGTACCAATGAGAAATGCACTTTTCTTACGTACATTTGTCATAGATTTACAACACCACCGTTCCCGTCCCTCGGAGAGCACGTTAAGCGGTCGGTCCCGGTTCCACTAATACCAACTTGTGAAAACGTTAATAAATTGTCATAAAAAAAAATGACATCATATCCTTGCCAAGCCGTCTGGCCAGCGTGCGAGTGTAGGCCAAATTCTCCAGATATATGTTCTGGAAGGCCCATCTCCAGCAGTGGAGGTCTAGGATACTGTGTTCTAGGGGCTGTAATGATGATAATGATGATTAATGTTTTTCTCAATAAAGTATAAAAAATAAATGTCAATACATAAAATTTAATTTATTTGTGATATTTCTCCATCACCATGAGTGTTCGCAATTGGAATCAGACTTGGCTGGTGGGCTTAAGGTCACGTGGTGCTAGCATATATTAAAAGTTGTTGTGACCCAACCTAGCTCCACTTCTAAATCCACGGTCTTAACCGCTAGACCACGAAAGCTTTCAATCTTGTAGATATTTGACTCATTTTTGCTAACTAAAAAAACTTTTACGTGTTTTTTACAAATTAATACATCTCTTTTCGTAGTAGTACTTGCAAAAATAATTGAAAAGTTGGACATAGATCTTGAGATAGGGGACCCAAAATATCCCACGCATTTTAGTTGAAAGTGCGTCATGCATCAAAACGCAAGCGTAAAAGACCACTTCCCGTAATGGAAACTATTCAAACCATTATAAATTTCCCGCCACTAAAAGCATGTCGCAAGAAGACAGTGAGTACTTAATATTTTCCTCAGTAAGAATTCGAAATCTTGGACGCAGTTAGCGTAGCAAAAATGAGTCAAATATCTACAAGATTGAACAAAACACGTAAAAGTTTTTTTACAACATTGATATAATATAATTCATAAAAGAGCTGGTTAAACGAGTTTTCCAAGAGTGTGGCGATCCCAAATGACATAACTACCTAAAACAGAATATGTCCATAATAATTCAACGAGGAAATGCGGCGAGCGTTTTAATTTAAAAGTAAAGTATCATCACGACAGTTTCCCTTTCGGGGTGGTCAGAAACCACGCTTATAAATAAGCGGATTCACATTTAGCCAACTTACTGCCGGCCAATCATGACAAGTGGCAAGTTCGTCGATGTTTCCAGCGTACCAAACTCGAGAAATATCACAAATAAATTTAATATTAATTAAGTTTAATATTAAGTAAGATCCCTCCGAGTCTAAATTCACGGACTTAACCGCTAGACCACGGAGGCAGTTAATAAATAGTTAATGATAAAATTTCCAATTATAATAAATTAAAATAAGTTTTTTTCTGATTTTTATAATATTTTAATTATATTTATTTATTATAAAAGCTGTTAATTTAAATAAAAAAAAATAAAGAAAAAGCATAACTCGATTCGTTGAATTGAAGTGGTTACAGCCTATTTGTAATAACAAAAATAAATCACCGTTCTTGCTATCTCTTCCTTGTCAATAATGCCATGCGAGCTAGAGAGAGACGAATCTAGTTATCGTGACGGCTTCAATACAACAGACAGTGTAAGTATGCACACTTCACACATAAATAATTTGTAAATGTGTTTAGCTCACCTTTTATCGCGCGATCTGTACCTACCTACGGTAAGGGTAGGTATCAATAACAAATAGAAAGATCCATCACTTATAGCCACCCAACCCTTGCCCGGCAATATTTATTATTTACCCACACACATAGACAAATATATAGAGAAACATCTTTTTGTTACCGTCGCGTTGGCCCTAAAGTAAATTAAAATTGGCCCTATTTATTCATAGGCCAAGATCAACATTTGTTATTATATTTTTTTAAAAAGTCTATGACACTATCAAGCTGCTTTCGAAGTTATAGTACATTACTGCCGCGGTCTATAATGACTACAGCAAGGGCTGCAATGATGGCCAAGCTGGAAGGCCTAGAGCGTAGCTAGGCTAGCTCGAGGCAATCATAGCGTGACCAGCGAAGCAGTCATAGTGGGCCAAGGCTTGTAATAGTGCTTTACTCAAAAATGCAAGTACCTAATTTAAATAAAACCAGCAAGTAATTTAAATAATAGTACATTAAAACGTTGAAACGTCAAAATAGCGGCCGGCAATGTTTTGCCGGCCTGTTAGAGCGACCAGCAAAACTTTGCTGGCCGCTCCTTGAAACAGAACGGCAAGGTCGACTTTGCTCAAACAAGGTTGTCAAAATAATGACCACATTACATGCATTTTAGAGTAAATTGTATATGTGACGTACACCTCTTTTTATAATAAAATATTAATGTCACTAATGTGACTTTTTTATACATATATAGATTGTCTTTTTTATAACAAGCGAAGTTGGGTGAGTTAAATTAAGTGAGTAATATGATTTTAGATAAGACTAATTAATAATTAATTTACAGTACATTACATCTCACACCTCCGATTTGCGGATGACATAGTCATTATGGCCAGTTCACTCAAGGATCTTAGCGGAATGCTGAACGGCTTAAACGTAGCATCCCAGCGGGTTGGTCTCGAAATGAACTTAGACAAGACGAAAGTCATGTTCAATGATCATGTCAAGCCGAGGCCAATCTGCATAGGAAACGACACTCTCGAAGTTGTGCAAAATTACGTATACCTCGGGCAGACTATCCAATTAGGAGCAGCCAACTTCAGCAAAGAAGCCGACAGACGCATTCAGCTAGGATGGGCGGCATTCGGGAAACTCCGGCACATCCTCTCATCGTCTATACCACAATGTTTAAAGACTAAGGTCTTTAACCAGTGCGTCCTCCCGGTAATGTCGTACGGAGCAGAGACGTGGACACTAACAATGGGTCTGGTCCATAAATTCAAGGTCGCTCAGCGAGCCATGGAGAGAGCTATGCTTGGTGTATCTCTGGTGGATAGAATTCGAAACGTTGATATTCGTCAGAGAACGAAAGTTACAGACATAGCTTTTAAAATTAGCAAGCTGAAGTGGCAATGGGCCGGACACATCTGCCGCAGAACCGACGATCGATGGGGCAAACGGGTTCTAGAGTGGAGACCACGTACGGGAAGACGCAGAGTGGGACGACCCCCCGCCAGATGGACAGATGACCTAAAGAAGGTCGCTGGTGGGGGTTGGATGAGGGTAGCGAAAGATCGCGTTAAGTGGCGAGCCTTAGGGGAGGCCTACATCCAGCAGTGGAGAGATACAGGCTGATGATGATGATGATGATGATGACATTATGGCCAACAGTTTTTGACACTCCAATACAAAACTTAGCAGTACGCGATGTGGTTTTTATTGCGGATGGAAACATGCCACGTGGGGTATGGCCCCGACATACATACATACATACATATCTTCACGCCAAATCCCTTGCGGGGTAGGCAGAGACAATTGAGCGCCACTTGTCACGATCACGACATACCTCTTTCGCTTCTTCGACATTCATCAACCTCTTCATACATGCCCTCTTGTTTCGATGGCTTTTAATTCACCTTCAGCTAATGTTTTATTTATTTGATCATGATAGGCAAGTCTTGGTCTGCCAGGGCCTCTTTTACCCACAACTTTCGCATTATATATCTGGTTCGTCAATCTCTCTTCGCTCATCCTTTCGACATGCCCGAGGAGTGATATTAGCTACTTATCCCGGAAAAGACGGCAATGTGCGAGTGATAGATGTACAGGCATATTTAGAAGGGCGGCGCAGAAAGTTATTAAGTTACCTGTTACGAGTACATAAGTTTAGTCTACCAATACAGAAGAGTAATACGCAAAAAGAGAAGAATAAGAAGATATGTTTTTAGCTTAGTTAAATTTCACCGTGTTACGGTTGGGGAAGAATGTGACGGACACCTCTATTTATAATTAAATAATAAGACTTTAATTATTTATCCATTTACAGTCCATTATCGCCCATAGTATATAAGCTAGTTTTTTGTGTCACCTGGAAGTGATTTGCCTTCTGTCATGTAGAATTATCTATGATAAGGTTCAGCATGAAATTATTTTATACAATAACAACAAACTCTACTGCTGTAGATGGGCTTTCCAGAACATATATCTGGAGAATTTAGCCTACACTTCCCAGGACAGACAGGTTGAAGACGCCATCGTTCATTTATTAACGATTCCACAAGTAGGTATTAGTAGTTTGAATAACCGAACCACACGCGGTGGTATGTCGCGGTACGTCTAGTCAGGCCAACGTGAAATCTAGAAATAACATAAATATAAATATATAAATAAATATATTTCCAGACAGGTCACACAGCGCCATCTAATTTCCGTGGTAAGCTACGAGGCTTGTGTTACGGAAACAGATGGTTGATAAACTACATATTATACTTTTTTTTTTTAATGTAAATTTATACATATTATACATATAAACATCCAGACCGAGACAAATTATACAATGTACAACTTGCCCCCGGTGGGAATCGAACCCACGACCTCCCGAGTTCACGGCAACGTTTGTTACCACTAGACCACAGAGGCGGTCAAACATCCTCAGTTAGTTATATGATATTAAATGACATATACTTTAGCCGTGATCTCTCTTTGTAATCCAAATATTATTGTGAGATGCTACGAAATGATTGCAGTACTTGTCTAATTTTTTGACGTCGATGGCAAACCGGACTGAAAGAACTACTGTTTCCGGCATTTATTTGACGACATTTTTACCCCATCTCTAAAGGGTCAGCTCGATTTGCGAATAATTTTATACATATGTGTAGGTATATATTATTATTATTATTACTACTATATTATTATTGTTTTTGTGTTTATATAAATATATATAATTTTAGTTATATATAAGATATGTATGCCAAATTGTTTACTTATATGTTTAAATTTAGATATTAATGTCTTTCTGTATTTTATTCTTAATATTGTTTACTGCATGCTGTGTACAAATATTAGGTTGGCAAACTTACTACTTATTTATATCACTGTATTTTGTCAAATGTTTTGTCTGTTAACTGTTTTTTGTACCTTAATAAATAAATAAATAAATAAATATTTGATATATACATCCTTCTATTTAGTCGGTACCTCTATGTTGGGGATCGTGACTCCGTCGCAGTTCATCCACCAGTCGTATCCCGTGGTTCCGGTGCTTGGCGCAGTGAATCGCTGGGTGTACTTACTTGGTGGGATGTTTAGGTGGTCAGTTACCTGGCTGAATACCGTCTACTTTTCCCGTTACTAATTTATTGCGGCTCCTCTTCTTGCAATGTGGTAAAAAATCGTTTAAAGCAGGCGGCAGAAAGTCGGTCCTTTGGCAGGTTTTCTTCGATTTTGAGCCCCTCTGAATAGCGAGGCTAATACGTTGCCAGATATAATTTCCAGCCTTTCTGTCTCAAGACCTG
Organism: Tinea semifulvella; assembly: GCA_910589645.1. Classification (NCBI taxonomy): domain Eukaryota; kingdom Metazoa; phylum Arthropoda; class Insecta; order Lepidoptera; family Tineidae; genus Tinea; species Tinea semifulvella. The sequence continues at coordinate 1,229,111 of OU342624.1, forward strand.
TCTCCTTCAGTTCTGTTCTCCTTAACAACTCCTTGGCCAGGCGCTTTGTTGAAGGTTCCCATGGGCCCAACGTCGCGACCGTTGACAATACGTCAACCATGAGATTCTCAGCAGAAATCGCCACACTTCCCGTTCCTGACGAGGTCGCCTGGATGTGAGATGGAGCTAACATCTACACACGTCGCATCCCACATCAGGGACATGCCATGTTTTCACGGCCTAACGGTCATTCCGTTGGGTCTCTTGCCATCGCTGCACAATCGCAGAGGGTTTTAAGATTGAGGGTATACAAGCAGTGACAAGAGCCCTTCGGATTTGTTTTGTCTTCTCTTTCTAATTTATTTAAAGTTTAAATATTATTATATACCTCTATCAAAGGCCAGTCAAATCACATGAATGCATCAACATTAGTAAATTGTCAGAAGCTTATTCCGAAACTTTGCTCCCAGTTACAAGTTTAAGTGAAGCTAACCACTTCTGCCAAAGACATACACGCATTCACTTACACATACCAACATCGCAAACATATAAAATAAAATTAAGGTAAGTGGCGTGCAAACTACATGAATGTTAGGAACTGGAATCAGACACTAATGACTGACCTTAGTACCCAACACTATGCCGGCTTGGCTTGGATGCTTTTTTACACTTCCCTTGAATGGCCTACGATGATGGCAAGGGACCCGATAGAACGCTGGTACCTTGGAGGATGGGTCTGCCTTTTGCTTGGCATGCCACCTATGTGGACACCCTGGCGCCTTCTTACCTGTCCTTGACGTCCAAGGACACAGGCGCTGCTTCTTTACAAGCAGACAACCTTCAACGGCAGAAATAAATTAGAGTTCAAACCACGGGCCGTGGGGACCAAATGCACAGGAAAATTTCAAGGCATTTCGGGAGACAATAGTGCTGGGCAATATTTGGGCCAAAGGATCAGCATTGCCATTTGTTAACGCCGTTTTTAATATATATACATATACATACTCGTAATTATCTATGTCGTATAACGCTTCTAGAACAATCTCACACTTTATGTATATCCATTCCTATTATTCTTTATCCATAAGACTTACGGGTGAAAGAGATGGAGAAATGCGCAAACGCACCTTAAAATGGGTCGGCCTCGCGACCCACCTGTCAGTTGGAATAAAATATTTGAACGGTAAACCCGTGAACGCTACTCAACCCATAATTATTAAAATATAAGACTTTAAATTGTGAATTGTGTGTGCTCATAAACTCTGCTCCAACTCTTGATGCTATGGTGGTGTGTCGTGCCTTACAAACAGTGACCTTGGAGCTATCGAATAACCCGCAATAAGTCTCCTTTCTTTTCACCACCACCATTCAACGTGGCAATGCTGCTAGAATCATTGGCGCTTTGTCCATTGGTAGTGATATGCATCAAGTTTTTTATTGTATTTTGTTTTAACATTATTTATTTTTTTGTTTTATTTTTTATTATTAAGTATATCATTTTCTGTTGAATTGTTTGATGGATTCTGGTAATTTATTGCATATATGTATGTAGTTTTAAATTTAATTTTGGTAAAGAGTTACCTGTTTTTGAAACGATATTCATTTCGACGTGGCCTGTCTGAACATTTAGTATAACAATGATAATTTCGGAAAATAAAAGTTATAATATTGGTCATTAATACTCCTATATGTCTTTGACTAACCACTGCTTCTATGAAGAGAATTGAGTGCCAGTGATTCAATTCACCTGGGTCTAGCCTTTGAGATGTGACGTCATCATAGCTACTATGATTTCAATTTGAGACATTCCATCTATACTATGGGTATCCAATATCCAACCTTTTTATATGAAGTATAAAATTTCATTTAAATTTTGCCAACTTTACTCTAAGCTCTTCATATTAGGAGGTACCGGGTTCGATTCCTGCTCGGGACATTATTTAATTTATTTGTGATATTTCTCGAGTTTGGTACGCTGGAGACATCGACGAGCGTGCCACTTGTCATGATTGGCATAGAAAGAAAGAAAAATTTATTTGCTTTAGAATTTGTGTAACAATGGTGTTTACGATATATTATCTCAACAAATTCTACCTTAGTATGGTGTACAAATTTTATCAAAATATATTTAAACAATAATATAAATATATATGTGAAATCGTTAATAAATTGTCATACAAAATTGACATCATATCCTCGCCAAGCCGTCTGGCCAGCGTGGCGAGTGTAGGCCAAATTCTCCAGATATATGTTCTGGAAGGCCCATCTCCAGCAGTGGAGGTCTAGGACGCTGTGTTCTAGGGGCTGTAATGAAAAATGATGAATAATTGACATCAGACCCTCGCCAACCCCGACTGGCCAGCGTGGCAAGTGTAGATCATTTTTTCCAAAAATATCTGAAAGGCCAATTTCCAACAGTGTAGGATTCCGTGTTCTACTGAGGCTGTGATAATGATTATGACTACAGGCCCATCATGACAAGTGGCAAGCTTATCAATGTCTCTAAAGTACCGGACTGGCTCGGTATAGGTGAGTCGGGAACGGATGAACTTCTTGTAAAAAGGTTTTTTTTTTTTACTTTACTCACACATATACATATATTTATTATTTATCCATTATATATTTCAATTTATTTTATTTTGGTTCCATGTTTCCTTATTATAATACTCAGAGTTACACTTATTGAATTTTTATTTTATTTTTTGGTTTTGTTAAAGGGTTCAGTGAAAATCAGCGCTACAGCATCTACTGTTGCAGCCTATGCTGACCTGAACACCTATTTGTCATAGCAGCTCATTTTCTTTTCTCTTTTTACCAATTTTATATTATTATTATTATTTTTTTACTATTACTTTTTTTTTTTTCCCTTTTGTGATTGTTATGACCAAGCTGTTTTTTGATAAATAAATGTTTTCTTTCTTTCTTTCTTTCTTTCTAAATATGGACCTTCAACCTGAGCGGCAAGCTGGCTTAGAGCAAAATGTTCTTTTAGAGTGTTAGTAAAGAAAAAACAAAACGAAAAAGCTGGCCAATTCAGTCAAATGAATAACAAATGTAAAAATTGTTGAAACGGTTTAGGGTTCGTGTACACTTTGTAACATTGCAAACCTTACGCTTTATTATTATAATCATGATTGTAAATTAACACATAAATCGATCACGAAAAAAACACATAAATTCAAGGTCGCTCAGCGAGCTATGGAGAGAGCTATGCTCGGGATTTCTCTGAAGGATAAAGTCAGAAACGTTGACATCCGTCAAAGAACCAAAGTTACCGACATAGCTTTCAAAATTAGCAAGCTGAAGTGGCAATGGGCTGGACACGTCTGTCGCAGAAGCGATGAACGGGTCCTGCAGTGGAGACCACGTACTGGAAGACGCAGTGTGGGACGACCCCCCGTCAGATGGACAGATGACCTGAGAAAGGTCGCTGGTGGGGGATGGATGAGGGTGGCAGAAGATCGTGTAAAATGGCGAGCCTTGGGGGAGGCCTACATCCAGCAGTGGAGAGATACAGGCTGATAATGATGATTAATGATGATTGTAAATAATATAAATAAATACAAACCATAATTGTTGTTTAATTTTTCGTAGGCGCTGCGAGCTTGCATTGTATTAAAGAACACATACGTCACACCTACCTACCTTAAAAACTTTTGAGAGAGTGGACGTTTCTTCAGAGCAAGTTATTTAATTATTTTCTTCTTTTGCCTAAATCTTAATAGAAAGTAACAAATAGTGTGTGATTAACCCCAACTAATGGGGTTTCATGTTCGGTTTTCTACGCCTCACCTACACCTAGCGCTACGTGACGTCACGGCTACTCGCACTAGCTTATCCCCTGAATGGGAATCTAGTATTTAAATTACGTACTGGTATCGTATAGTTAACTTGAAAAAGAACTGATCTTTATTACTCACACCTTGACCTGTCTTCTGCTTAACTATAGGCTGCACACTGTTATTTTCATTAATTTAGGATAGTTTAGTTTAGTTTGTTATTTTTTGTATATTTAGTTTTATCAGCATTCTTTTATTTCTCTTTTTTTGGTTAGTCTTTTTATTGTAGTTTTTTTTATTAGTTTTATTTAGTGTATTAGTTTTTAATAAATTTTATATTTTATATTTAAATGTTTCAGCACCATAACCAGTCTACGTCTAGGAGCTCCTTGCACTTTTCCACATCGCTGCCAATGTGGAGACAACGTCGGGGCACTCGGCCACCACGGCCTTTCCTGCAGCAAGAGCACAGGTCGCATCCCAAGGCACGCCTTTTATTATTTATAATAATTTTTATTTTGTTTTTTCTTCATTTTAGTTTTTAGTTATATTTTTATTTATTAATTAGGTTTATTTTTATTAATAGTAATTTATGTTTTAAGATGTAAGTTTTTAGTTTAATTAATTTTTTTATTTTTTTTTTAAATCATTGTACCTTATTTCCTTCGAATAAAATATCCCTATTTCTTTTGTTTGTATTTATCCTTAAGATAATTAAAAACGCGACAACTTACAGACATCAAGTCGATAAAGCGTTCTTATATTCTACTGAAATGAAATGAAATATTTATTTGTGATTGTGTGGTTACAATTAAAGATGAACAATATATTTTTCCCTGCAACAATCTATCGAGTTTAGTACGCTAGTCTCTAGCGTCTCTAATCGACGAGCTTGCCACTTGTCATGATGGACCTATCGTAACGTTGGCTAAATGTGAATCCGCTTCTTTGAAAGCATGATTTCTGACCGCCACAAAAAGGATTGTGATTATTGAATTTAACGTAAGCTTAAAAAATTACTAGCACCTACCGTAGATATGAATGTGCCTTAAATTCTGAGGCCTCTGTACAAACCATTCTAATCCGATTCCAACAAGACAAATAAACCAATTCGAGCTTTGTCCGCGTTTTTTCGATATCCGTCAAAGCCATAGATATACGAGACCTACTTTGCAAATTAATAAAAAATAAATGGAACTCTGAGGCTCAAAAAGCACTTTAATATTAATTTATTTTAAAACTTTATTGCACAAATTACAAAGGGGGAATTAATGCCCGTAGACAAATTTGAAGTAATAGGTGTGGCAATGAAAGTAACAGTTACAATAATATAGAATTATAGGATAATATAACATACATGGCTCGGTTGTAAGAACGCGTTCCTTTAATCCTACAAAGGTCGGTTCAAACTCCCCGGCATGTACCAATATGTATTATATTATACTTATTTGTGTAATAAATAAATATTTCCAGACAGCGCCATCTAGTTTCCGTGGTAAGCTACGAGGCTTGTGTTACGGAAACTAGATATATAATAATAATAATAAATATTTCCAGACAGGTCACACAGCGCCATCTAGTTTCCGTGGTAAGCTACGAGGCTTGTGTTACGGAAACTAGATGGTTGATAAACTACATATTATATATATATATATATATATTTTTGTAAATATATACATATTATACATATAAACACCCAGACCGAGACAAATTATACAATGTACAACTTGCCCCCGGTGGGAATCGAACCCACGACCTCCCGAGTTCACGGCAACGTTTGTTCGGTCCCGGTTCCACTAATACTAACGTGTGGAATCGTTAATAAATTGTCATTAAAAATTGACATCATATCCTCGCCAAGCCGTCTGGCAATTCTTCAGATATGCGTTTTGGAAGGCCCATTGCAGTGGAGGTGGATTTAGACTCGGAGGTACCGGCTTCGATTCCTGGTCGGGACATTATTTAATTTATTTGTGATATTTCTCGAGTTTGGGACGCTGGAGACATTGACGAGCTTGCCACTTGTCATGATTGGACTTTAGTAAAGTTGGCTAAATGTGAATCCGCTTATTTATAAGCGTGGTTTCTGACCACCCCGGTCGTGATGATACTTTACTTTTTTTTTACTTATCGTAAATTTAATATTTTGTTGGCCTTTACGTGTATCGTCATGATCGTAGAACAGTGACGGATCTGCTATATTTAAAATTTTCATGACGGCCATTCAAAGTTAAATAACTGTTTTTTGTCACTTCTTTTTTAAGTTAATACTAGTCTCATAATAAGTGCAAACCTTCTAGATTTCATTTTGGAGCCCTTTCTAACATTTGCACTATAAATTACAGACCACAAACAATATAAAACTATACTTATATAAAATCAGATTTTTTTAAATCCAACACTGTTCTACGATCATAACGAATATGTCTCTGGCATCAGTTTTCAAACGCTTGCCATGAGTTAAAATGAAAAACAACTTTTATTGTTCAAATCAGAGCCGCGGCCTGCGAAACTAAAGACAACAATTTGTTTTTTAAACTACGAAGAATATCGAAAAATGCAAAAAGGAGTCTCCGGACCGATATTGAATTTTGACTCCATCGCCCTTGCTGTTGCGGCCCTTGTTATTTTTAATAAATTATAATAACAATTTTAAAACTTTGAATATATTATTTTATAACAGTATAAATAATTAAAACTACTTAAAAATAAAAATAGAGCACGTTAAGCCTTGGGTTCCGGTTCCACTAATACCAACTTGTGGAATCGTTAATAAAATGTCATAAAAAAAAAAAAAAAAAAAATGACATCATTTCCTCGCCAAGCCGTCTGGCCAGCGTGGCGAGTGTAGGCCAAGTTCTCCAGATATATGTTCTGGAAGGCCCATCTCCAGCTGTGGAGGTCTAGGACGCTGTGTTCTAGGACTGTAATAAAAAGTAAAAATTAAAATAAATATAAACTAAACCTAATAAAAAATTAACTATAAGTAAAAAATGTCCTCTAGAGACGACCCTTCAGTGATAGTCCCAAGAAGACTGGCAACATTTCCCCTCTGTATAGCTAAGCTAATACGTTGGCAGAAATAATTGCCAGCTTTCCTGTCTCCAGAGTTTCCGTTAGATGTTTGGACAACTCCTTGGCCAGACGCTTGGCTGAGTGTCCCCATGGGCACATCGTCTCGACCCCAAACGGCGCAAATTCGTAACCTAAACAGTTTAAATAAATAAATAATATATAAAATGACAGGCACTGTATGTGACACCTTCTGAAACCTTATCTTTGCACTTTTTTTTTTTTTTTGAGCATGTATGTATTCATTATTATATACAACCAATATAAAATAATTACAATATTAAATAAACTATATTAGAACAAAATACAACCTAAAAAATATATATATATAGAAAATAAAAATTAAATACTTAAAAAAAAAAAAAAACGGCTCCTCCAAATCGCTGTCTTGTGGCATGGTGCCCAATACACTAGCAGCATTTCTCCTTTGAATAATGATACTTAATTTTTGGGAGAAAAAACTGACGTCAATGAGTCTTGGAACAATTTCTTTATAAAAGGCTTTAAGTTCCGATCCCCACGGGCCCATCGTTTCTACAGCAAACGTCGAAAAAAAGTAACTATTGCAAATAGTTTCATATTTTCGACGCTTGCTGATCTGCGCTTGTTCCGCTGCAACACCAGCTCTAACAGAAGTTTCTTCAATATATTATATTATTAAAAGGATCTTAGATTAAATCACGTATAGAGATTATGCACGTTATACCTCAAGGGACTATTGTACTGGGCCAAAAAGAAAATGACGACAAGTGACATATTACAGGCGACAGGTGACAGATGACAGGCAGCAGGTGACAATTAACAGGAAGCAGATAAACGATGACAGATGACAGATGACAGCTGACAGGTAACAGATGACAGGCAGCAGATGACAAGTGACAGTTGTCAGTCAATCTATGAAAAACAGCTGGTCATACTGCAAAGTAAATGCAATAGGAAGCCAGTTATCACTATTTGTATGTCCTCTTTCAGTTTCTAGATGTTTATTAGCGATTTTTATTAGTAAACAGGTGATTTGTTATATGAATTGATGAGGCGAAAAACACTACGGATGCCCCACTAGTTTCACATGCGAAATACACTCAGATTACTTAAATATTCCGATAATGATACGCGAGGTGAATAACAGCCAGTTTCTCGAACGTATTTTTGGTAAGTTTAGTATTATTACTTAAATAAAAATTAACAGGAACATTTTTACTTAGGTAATAATTAGGTACCAAAAATACGTTCGAGAAACAGCCAGTGAAGTACTAATGTCACGAAAGTCGTTCGGAAATATTAATAAAATATTTTTTACTATTTTACCCATTATTGACTATGCAGATATCTGCTATCCCGATCTCACCGTGGAGCATACTAAATAAACTGGATCGTCTTCTCAACTTATGCATTCTCTGCAACAAATAAAATGTGTTAGATGTGTTTCTTACTTGGTAAAATATATAAATTGAAGCTTAAAAATTTTATTGCCAAATATTTCGCCTCTGTTTTGGAGTCATCAGTGACAGTGACTGAAGGTCTTTGTCATAAACTTTGAAAAAAGTAATTTTATTTCTTTTAGCAATGGTAAAGGCAATGCACTATATAGTTTTGTCCATTGTTGGTTCGATATTAATAAATTTACAAACCAAGTTAGACAAAACCTAATGCATTACATTCAGACCAGGGCTATAGTATGCACCAAGCTGCCATATAAAAGAGCTTTCCCATGTTTTTAAATCAATAGACCGAATAGTTTTAGGAAAACTCTTTAATACTCTTACTGTGAAACAATTGTTAAAGGTAGTGTTATGTATACGCGCATGGGTGGGCACAGGTAAAATATTATTAATTTGAGAATCTACTGAATGTCTGTGTCCATTCATGCGAGTACGAAGGGGTGTCGTAGTCTCTCCCACATAAAAACTGTTACAAAATCTGCACTCCAGCATATATACGCATGAGAAGTAGTACATTGTGCGAAATTTTGAATTTTGATGACAACAGGGTTATGATGAGTTTGTATATGCAACTTATGCATTCGCTATGTATTTGACCTGCGTAAGTATGATCACGTCTCTCAATTTTGCATTCAATTAAAGTGGCTTAACATCCGTTTTCGCAGATCTGTACACATACTTACCTTTTTATACGGCATTCTTAATAATCCCAAAACGCCCCCTTATCTTAGTGATCGTTTCGAGTACCTGCGTCACTCGCACTCCCGCTCCCTTCGCTCTACTCACAACAATCAACTTCTCTTCACTCTTCCAGCAGATATTCAGATTCTCTTACTGTTTCTGCAGCCCGCCATTGGAATAGGCTACCTTTGCCTATTAGACAGGCTCCGTCTTTAAATATATTCAAACATTTATTAATTACTTTCTCAAAAAACAAAATGACATCTAATTTCCACATCTTGACATAGATAATTATTATATTAGTATTTATTTAATTTAAATATTTATTATATCGTATGACATATTTATATATTGGTATGTTATTTATACTTACTATGGTATATTTATGATTGATTTTAACTATTATTATTATTCTTATTTCGTACTCTGCACCCATTATAATAATTTCTCACTCTCCCAAAGGTTAGCTGGTAGAGAATACCAAACGGTATTATGCTCGCCTATGTACATTATTTTATATTTTGTGTGCAATAAATAATAATATTATTATTATTAATATTAATTCTTATAGCCCATTATTAAATTCGACTACTACTATTAAATTAGTTTTATCTTCAGACATAGTCGTGTGTTGGTTTTTGTTAGCTACAAACTTGTCATTTAGTTTCCCAGAGTTCTGGAAGTTACCACAACTGCCATTCCAGATCGGAAGCTAAAGATCGCGACGTAAACTTGCTAACTAAAACTAAACTTTGCACCGAAACGTGTCCAGATCTTAGTGCAGGAGGAATTCAACATTAAACTCATCCATTCTCTATAATTTAGGTTTTTAACGTTTTTAGTTTTTTCTAACGGTAAAACAATAATCTGTGCGTTGTTACGGGGAAAGTGGTAACAAAGAAAATAAAGAAAAAAACTACAAGTATAAATATACTATAAACTATTTATTGATTTTAAATTTAAGAGAAAAAAATAAATAATGATTTTCTACCCGGGGGTCGTGGTTATAAAAAGAGGTGGTCAGTACAATAGCTTTCCGCCATGCCACGGAGCGGTACTCCCCTGGCCAACTCGCTGTGCCGCGCCGAAGTGAGGATCTGGGCGCGGGGCGTAGTGCAGGTGGGGGGCTGGTTGTAGTGCAGGTGGAGAGGCCGCTCTGGATCAAGGCGCGTAGTATAGTTGTATGTTGAACCCCAAATAGAGGGGGTATAACTTTAATTGAATATAAATTATATTTTTTTAAATATTTTTAATACGTGATGGCGGACGAAGAGCAGTGTCGGCAACAGCAGCGTGGAGTAGGATGCGGCTGTCTTCGGGGACGATCCGCCGATCAATGACGTGAATGACGTGAGCCAGTAAGTCGCTTCGGTCACAAACTCGTGCGCAGCTATTCAATATTTCGACCGAGACCGAATGAAACGTAGCATTTAAGTGAAGTGCAACGCATTTGTCAATTGTTGTTTTTTTTAACGCTATAGTGTGTTATAAAAAATAAAAAGATAATTATGATCACAACCGTAATCCCTGTCAGAAACCACACTTGTTTTAAGGATCTATTTGTATTACATTACTTAAAAATGTTGATTTTTTTGGACAGTCTGGGTCAAATTTCGTGTATATGATTCATGTTTATGTTTAACGCATTATTGTAACGACAGTAGAGAATGGATGTTGATACACACACGGTGATATATGGTGGTGTTTACGTCGCATGAGTTTTTGTGAGGAAATCTATGTTGTTTACTGGACGAGTATTTTGTTTTAGATTTGACAAGCTTAAGGCAGTGCTACCAGAATTGTACGAGGAAAATATCCACCAATAGTGTTACTCCAAACGTTTAAATGTAAACTGGTCCTATATAAAAACAAAAAGACAGTGTATCTCAGAGATAAAATTAATTGATCGTTGTGGTGCAGTTCTGTATATGTTTTATTATGTAAATCTGATATAGCTGAGTTTTCCTTGCAGATTCCTTTCTCAGTCAGATTAAACATTAACAGGTCAGCCGTTTCGATAACTCCTTGGCCAGACGCTTGGCTTTCAAATTTGGAGTATTTGCGCAGCTTGAGGTACTCAGCAGAAACCGCCGCACTTCCGCTTGACAAGGTCGCCTGGATGTGAGATGGGGCTAATAATATCACGGCCCAACGATGATGCCGTAGGGTCTCTTGCTATCGCTCCCCGCAATTCCAGAGGGTTATAGGATGTCGTTGAGAGCCGCGTGACGAGGAATAAGGCCAGCACTTCTAGCGCAAGTAAGACCATGGTGTCCGAGATGTCCGACGGGTTCTCCGCATCGACACTAGTGCGGGTGAACAGTCCAGGCTCCGAGACGAAGGCACACCCCATGGTCAGTGTATTTTGATCTATAATACATATTTATTTAAATTACATTCTTTACACATTGTTTACTGGTAACTAGATATTTAAATATTTAATGAAATGAAATGAAATGAAATATCGTTTATTTGCAATAAATACAGTACAGTGGTCACAAAACTTTAGTCAGGTCTACTCACATGTATTCTACCTGCAAGCAGGCGTGCAAATCTTTACTTACATACTAATATCATAATCACAACTACATTAAACCAAAAAAATATATATTAATTAACCTGTTTTGCACTCAAGATACTCTTTTACACTATAAAATCTTTGGTCCAGTAGCCATTTCGTCAGTTGTAATTTTAGTTTAGGGCCCTGCAATAATTTTATTTCGTCAGGAAGCTTATTATATATTATTATACACATATTAAATACATTTTTCATACTTATGTCTTTATAGCAGGGGGGCTGGTATAATAAATTTAAAAACTTGGCTCTTTTTTGTCTGGGTATGACTTCACTACGCTTCCTAAAGTGTTCTGGGTGAGAATGTAGGAAAAGACATACATCTCTAATGTACATACACGGTAACGGTAATATTTTTAGTGTTTTAAAGAGAGGTTTGCAACTGTCACGATACCAGACATTACAGATTGCTCTTATGCATTTCTTTTGTATTATGAAAGCACGGTCTATGTCTACTGAGTTTCCCCAGAGTATTAGACCATAGCTAAGAACTGAGGATACGTACCCATGATATGCCGCCTTTGCAGCTTCTATTGAAACTGTTTGTCTCACTCTTTTCAGGGCAAAGACGAAACGGTTCAGCCTTTTACAAACTTGATCTATTTGATTTTTCCAATTTAAATGTTTGTCAATTTCAATACCTAAAAACCTATACGGATCAACTTCGTCAACTTCGTAAACGGTTGTACTCTTTCTACAGCATTCACACGACACGGAATTAATTTCAATATAATTTCCTATAAGCTATAATTATTTAAAACTAGCTTTAAAAGCGCATTTCATTTTGTTAGACGAAGTAAAAAGTGTATACTGCACATGCAAGTAAATTAATGGTGCAAAAACATTGACTTAATGTAAGTAGACAAGCTGAAGAAGATATGGAGGAACCGGAACGTTTCCAAAGCCACTAAAATTCGACTGGTTAGAGCTCTTGTGTTCCCTATTTTTATGTATGCTGCTGAGACGCTCAGAGCTAAACCACAGAAAATACATTGAGAACATAACCAAAACAGCGTTCAATTCAATTCAAAATATTTATTTCCATATGGTTCACATGTAACACTCGGATATTGTCAATTTTTTACAATATTATTAAAATAATAAATAAAAAGATTAAATTAAATTATGGTTAGACCGAAATAAGTAAGTGACATTGCTGCCATAAGCAAGTACTGTAGCTTAACCTAAATTCGAGGCATTATAGCCGTGTCAACTTATAATCTAAATAATTATAACATAATGTATAATTATAATTAATTTAAATTAATTTCGTGGCTGTATAAAGGCTGTGTCAACTTATAATTCGTTCAAAAAACAAAAGAAGAACAAGGTGAAGCGGTATTTCCGCCTGCACTAAGACTTATTCAAATTCAAAATCATTTATTTGTTTAGACACAGGTTAATATTATAAACAACAGGTATAGGTTATAAAGGTGCACCAGTGCTCTGCCCATAGGGCGTACAAATATTAATGACAATATTATTCATGTCTAAAATTTAGTATTAATAAATTATAAGTTAAGCAAAATGTCATGTAATTATATTTTTGTCTGTAAAAAAGTCATTGATTGTGTAGTATGTCTTGTCAATTAGTATACATTTAAGTCTTCTCTTCATTTCTCCTAACTCTATTTCCTGTAGTCTCAACGGTGTTTTATTATATATTTTTTCCGTCATGATTAAAGCACTTTTATGTAACAAAGCTTTCTTGCTAACTAATGGGTATATTATATTTTGATGACGTTTACTTCTGAGACGGTTTTGGTATAGTCCAGGATTCTTTTTACGAACGCTGTTATGACACGAATTGTTCGTAGTTATAATAACTTATTTAAAGATATTGACCTATTTACTGCTTCTAAATCTAGCCTTAAAAAGGACTTGTACATGCACATTACATCTGTGGACTAAAGATGGCTTGGGTTTGTTGTCTTCCTTTCTTGTTTGTTTATATGAATAGACAGGTGACAGCGTTCCTGGTTGGATTTGTTTCGCAGATTGAGTGGATGGATTAATGTTGTTTTCGACTTTCTCATATGCACATTTAATGTTGTTACCAAATTATAGGTATGTTTTATTATTATTATACTTCTTCTCTATATATATATATATATATATTTTAATTATTTTTTGGAAATTTTCCGTGCTTTATAAAATTATGTTGTAATAAACTATTAAAACATTTATGTACCTATTTTGTATAGTAAGTAGTTAAACTCCACTACGTACTATGTTTATATAGCGAAACCTGTAATTGACCTTACTCCATAAATTGTACCATACTATTATTAAGCATATTGTAACGTTGTTGGTTTCTTAATAAATAAATAAATAAATAAATAAAACTGATTCATAGATGTACAGACTAGGGAACGTCAATAATTTTAATGATTTGAAATATGGCTTGCAACTGTCCGTACAAGGTATTTTGCAGATTGCTTGTATACACTTTTTTTGTGCTTTAAATATTATTTCCCGATCAGTACAGTTACCCCAGAAAATAATTCCATACCGTAATGCTGTATAAAGAACAGATAAGGTCATGCGTGGAATACTGTTCTCACCTCTGGGATGGCTTCGCTAAGTATCTTACAGATGCTCTCAATGTCCTGCAGGGGCGGGCAATTCGGATTCTTTTTTTGTTCTCTTCTCCCGATGGATGATGAATGAGGTGATAGGGAAGGCAAAGGGTCTAGCCCATACAGCCAAGTCTGACGTAATATATGTTTCTTTTTCATGAGTTAATGAGGTCATCTTCAAATTCCAGATGCTGCAGAATTGTATGCTTTTCTTGGAGTTACTCGCAACACCATAGCTCAAACACGTCGGGTAAAATATGAGAGTTGACAGCGCGGGAAAACCGCATAAAATAAACTGCAACTTGTGCCCCATATTTAAAGTTCAATTTATCGTTTTCCATAATTATTCACATTGCAGCACATTATTAAACAAAACAACGCCACTTTTGACCAATAATATCCACAGTAAATTAATTTACAAAACAAAAACTTGCACTTGACATGTTCACGCAAAATGGCGCGAAGGACCCCTGATCGCAGTTTATTTACAAAAAGATGGAATGACAAAATCGACATTGACAGGTGGCGTCTTAAATATGTGCAAGGCAAAGGATGTCGATTGCAGCCAATTATTCTATGGCCGCATCTGATACAATCGTTACATGGTCTTAAACTATTAGTCAATGGTGGAAACTAATCTAAAGTTTGATACAAAGTAAGTGGCAATTAGAGTTTTTTCCTACATTATCCGTGGCAATAACATTAAAACTCTTTAAACCTGATTCACGCTTAGTCGTGGTCAGAAAATTACAAGTTATTATGTAAACTTATTTCTGTACACCAAATAAATTCACCCAGAATCTTATAAACTTCTTTGTGATGTGAGTTTTGGCAGTAGGTTGAATATAAAAAATAAATACTTTATTGCACTCAAAAACCTAGTACATAGTCCAGCTATAACGCCATAAGGTTTTCAAGATAATAATATTTTTTTTTATTGCACAGAAACTAAAATAACTTGAAATTAATGTCAACAATATTTAATAATGCTTACAATGTAGAATTCACGGTGTATATAAATATATATATTATATGTTTATTCAACTTAAACTTTTTAAACTTTCGCGCACATTCATAATAGTTTTTATAATTTTAACGAGTCTTTACGCGATTTACCTTAGAGACATATTTCTACCGACTCCGTAAGTGTCGTGTGTCGTGATTTCTAAAAACTTTTAAAGTGATAAGTGGGTAGGTTTACATCTACCGCCCAGTATGTACGAGACTACACCGCATAGCTCCAGTCGACCCGTGACCACGGCCAATGCAACTCGGCTGAAACGTCGCGAGAAATATGTCTCTAAGGTAAATTTACTCAACTTTGTGTATAGGTAGCAAGAAAAAATTCAAATATCGTTGAATACGTCAAATGTATATTTGATTGTTTAATTGTAATAATATTTTGCATTTATATAAATCAAATGATGACTTTACATTTATACAATTTTAATATCATTTACATTTATCATACCATGCAGTCATTTAATCTCCATATTCCTACCAACTACGAAATTAATAATCTGCAAGTTTAGTTTTTACTATTGCGGTACGTCCCGCGACGCACCCGTTTTTTTTTGTGACAAATAATATTTTTTCTTTCTTATAGTGTTTTTTTTAGTGACATACTAATAATTAATTCGTCCGGTCGAATAAGGAAAGCGCCTTATTATGCAAATTGCCGTCATTAGGGTTGAATTCAATTTGTGAAAACGGCCAAGTAGAAGACGGTATAACTTTAATGGTTATTGGCCAATAATTGTCGTAGGCATAGCAATATATAAATATGGACTAGTTCTGAACCAAATCATGTGATTTACGGCTGACTGAGGCTGAAGTGTAATTGCCAAATGAGAAAATTTTTTTTTAGACTTCAGGTGTCATAAAGAACCTCTATTTAAAATAAAAAAGTTTACTTGTTTTAAAGGTAAAAAAACATTATCCGAAAACAAAACATTACTGCATGGTGTGAAAATCACGATATCCATCGTCATAAATAACTAAACGCTGAGATATATGAGTGTTATTATTAATTAATTTCGCTCACAGCCGAGATACGAAATAGAGGGAGAAAGAAGTACGTAAGTCAACGTTCGCGCGATCGTGGACCTCTCGCTACCTACTTGATTACGCTCCGTATGAGTCGCGATATGTTTAGGACAACTTCTCTGCACCGTAACTTAGGATTTTATTACTGAATAATTGAAATAAAAAATACGTAGTTCTTAATATTTATTCTAGATTATAATATAAAAATATTTGCTCTTTAATAAATTCCACGCAGTATTTTCCATCAGCTGCGTTACTATGAAAACTAAAGATACTTGAATGTTGTTAAGGATCCGTCTTGAACTGGAAAGTTTATGTAACAGAGAGCTGACAACCCTTTTTGTTCCGAGGACTCGAGTGGATTGAGATTTTAACACTTAATGTAAGCGAAGGCGCTGCTGCGTTAATTTAATACACTTTTTCGTCAGATATATTTTATTTAATTTTTATTTTAATCAGTTAGGAAAACTTACAGCTAAACAATACTTAAATATAAAGAAAAAAGATAAAGTAATAAAGGGCTAATAACAAGTTTTCACAGAAATAGATATGGAAACATAGATAAAACTAAACACTGAGTAGACTATTACAAAAAGAATGGGATGATATGAGGCAGAATAAGACAAAATAACAATAGAAATAGAACACTTATACAGATCGGCTTAAGGCATTTGTAAAGTAGTCCTGAGTCAAGTCACGTCGGGCAGCGGCTGGGGTAGTACATGATATGTCAATATGTGAGCAATGTTTATTAAAATAGTCAGATGTTCTCCAGATGAAAGCATTCTGCATATAATTATTGGATACAAATGGGATGTAAAAGGTATCCCTGTGACGTGTTTTGCAGAGTGCACTAAAAGGTATATTTCCTAGAATATCTGGACAGTCGACCTTTCCTCTTATGACACCCATAAGATATGACACGTCGGCGAATTCCCGGCGTTTTACAAGAGGTAAGATATGGTGGCGTTTACATTTTTCCAATATTCATAGTACAAGATCCGTTGCTCTTCATCTTCACCAATTTTGGTTAAGAGGCTTTTTGGCTATTGTATCCCTCTCGCTCGCAATCCAATTTTATATATCCATTTTAATAGGTGGTTTTGCCCAGTTTGCCGGGGCATGGAAGTATCCACCGTTCGTGCCGATAAACCCAGTAAAGTATATCCACACGTTTCGGGATCAAGCTTAAATTGCCGTCATGCCCAGTCAAGCCGGCATAGTATTAGAAACCGATGTCGATTATAAGTGTCTGGTTCCGGTTGATAACATTTATGGACCTTACGCGCCACTTACTCAGGTGGGCGCAAGGTCGCACATGTCTTGCTAGTATAAAAAATCACTACCAATTTTACAGGAAATAAAGTTATAGACATTTTGGACATATTTACACTTTCATATACCTAATTTAAGACAGAGAAAAATAGCAATAATATTTATAGACAGACAGACAGTGGAGTCGTCCTGATGGCTAATGGGTTGGGAAATGGGGACATATCCCGGTTTTCTCGTAAATATCACTTTTGGTGCTGGGCGCCGTTACTGGTGTAACAGCGCCCGTGTGGCTCACGAACCCAGGGGGTCTAGGTTCGACTACTTCAGCTCTCCTCCAGAAGCACTTCTCTAGGAAAGTGGTCTCCCGTTGCGGGGCCGAGCACAAGACGAAGCCTTATTCTGGAGATGCTTTAAGCGTCCGTTGTCGGCTTGATAGATACATCTAGTCAGGCCGACGACAAAATCCTCAATACAAGCCATCTCCAGATCTTTATTATTAGTTTACCACCATACATTACCATCGGAATTCGGCTAAGTCTTAGATTATAGACACAAGCAATAATTATGAGAATGGTACAATAAGTAAAATAGAAAAACACATTTGTTCTGCATGGAGAGTGTTATAAGGCTAGAAACAGAACGTATTCGGTCCATCAAAGTACGACATAACTCTTTAGCTTCTTCGACACCTCTTCATACATGCCCTTTTGTTTCGAGGACTTTTTAATGCACCTTCAGCTATTGTTTTTATTTATTTGATCGCAATAATCATTATCCTGGCAGACGGACCTCTTTTACCCACAACTTTCGTATTATACGAGTATATCTGGTTCGTCAATCTCTCTTCAACATGCCCGAACCACCGGAGCATGCCTTTCCTTATTTTTTGTTCCTATACCTTATATCGTACCTACCGTTTTGCGTTTTACGTCATTACGTATGCGGTCCGTCAAAGTGACGCCGCATATCCGACGCAACGACCTTATTTCACTGCATTAACTCTCAACTCTACTCTCATGCGTATTCTGACATATCTCTGTCTCGCTTCCATACATAAGTGTTGGTACCTGCATGGCATTGTGTATGGCGTGTGGAGCTTTGTCGCTTACATTTCAACTGGTGATCCCCAGGGCAACTTTGACACTATTATTTATAATTTAATTTACTTGTTCTAGAGTTTCTTTCTTCTTCTTCTTTTTTAAATATAAATGGCAATCGCCGATGAGGCATTTATGCCAACTTCACGTTTGTATCGTATGTATAAAAATATATAAATTTAATTTTACGGGCGACGCGGTAAATCGCAAACACTGAAAGGGTAAACATAAATGGTTAGTAGGAATAACACAAACAACACAAATTGTTAGCAGGCGGTACACATACTTTATAATTAGATATTACACATATGTATAGTAGGTTGTTGATGAATTATATCGAATATAAAAATATTTATATCTATAATTTGATTTGATTGATATTTAAGAAATGGACAATAATATTTACAATAGTGGGGTTGAGTGAGGATAATAGAGTCGGGATAGTGGTTGGAAAGGGAACTATTTTGTAAAGGGATTTAAGTAAAGAGGACCGATCGTATAAGGGGCAGGAGAAAAAGATGTGATTAACATCGCCTTCGTCCAGACCACATTCACATATTGAGGTGTCCCTAATCCGAATTTTGGCAAGAAAGACAGGAGAGCAGCAGTGACCAAGTCTTAGACGGCATATTATTGAAGTAATTTTTTTATTTGTTTTGATATTGGTGAACCAGGGCTTTTTAGGAATAGTGGGTTGGATTTTGAAGTAGTAGGATCCTTTGAATTTGCATGCATCGGCCCACTGGTTGGACCATGCATCATGTAGGTAGCTTTTAGGCTGAAGGACAAGGTCGTGAGGATAAATTAAGTAGGGGTGAATGTCGCCGCAATCTACGGCTTCTTTAGCTAACTGGTCTACCCGATCATTGCCAGGGATGCCTGAGTGGCCAGGAATCCAGGCCAGGACTATAGATAAATTACGGAGGGAACATTTAATTATTTGTTCTTTTATTTGGAAGATGATGGTTCTAGAGTTTCATCATCCATCTTTATCGTCACGATTGTCATCCTTTTTAATTCAAACACTAGTACCTTGGTTTTTCTCGCATCTACTTGTCTACTGTGGATTGAATTATTACAACAGGGTGCTCCAAACAGTTCAAAAGCAAACTCAACTGCAAACATTATCTCGACAACTAAAGGCGTAATTCACTGACCTAATATAGACCAGGCTATTCACACAAAATATTGGTTCACAGCACCGGTCACGAAATGCGTAAAACACGAATCTAATAATAAAATTTACGCTTAAATTAATGTCTTAAGTCTGCCTCAGTACATAGTGCAATTAAGTTTTTGAATAAATATAATAAAGGATCAGATTTACATAACAAAACAAATTCAGAATTATATTAATAAAATATTACTAAAATATTATTTTTATTGTAGAAACTCTGGGCACATGGAATCCAAGCGCAAAAAAGTTTTTAAAAGACATAACACCGCGTCTTGTCATCTCCTTCGGTGACAAGAGGGGTGGCTCTTTCTTCGCCCAAAGAATCAGTATTGCAAGATATTATATAAAAAATATACATTATATTATTCTAAAAAAAATATACCAAAATTAAAATAAATATTAATACTAAGGGAGTCCCGTCCGTGTGGAACGCTGGCTGCATTTCCCCGCTGAATTGCAATACTGATTCTTTGGGCGAAGAAAAAGCCAGCCCTCTCGTTATGTCAAACGGCACAAATATGTAATCTTTTAATATACTTACATAGGTTACTTGCGCCGCTTGCCCGATAATTGTTCAAAATAATCGAATGTGGATTATTTTATGTTACATTTGTAAAAACGTATATATACTTCGGCAAATATAATATTTAAAAAAAAAATTGGCCGCATTCCTCGTCACGCGGCTCTTAACGACTTCATCCGAAGGGCTCTTGTCACTGCTGGTGTACCCGCAATCTTAGAACCATCTGGGATTATGCGGAGCGATGGCAAGAGACCCGCGGAATGACTGTTGGGCCGTGGAAACTTGGCAGGTCTCTGGTGTGGGATGCGACCTGTGTAGACACATTAACTCCGTCTCACATCCAGGCGACCTCGTCAGGCGCGGGGAGAGCGGCTATTTCAGCGGAGAACCTCAAATTGCGCAAATATGCCAACCTTGGTTCCGGTTACAGTTTGCGCCGTTTGGGGTCGAGACGATGGGCCCATGGGGACCGTTAGCGAGGCGCTTGGCCAACGAGTTGTCAAAGCGGCTGACAGAAAGGTCTGGAGACAAGAAGGCTGGCAATTATTTCTGCCAACGTATTAGCCTCGCTATACAGAGGGGAAATGTTGCCAGTCTCCTTGGGACTATCTCGGATGGGACGTCTCTAGAGGACATTTTTTATTTAATGTTTAGTTTATTTTTAATTTTATTATTTAGGTAGCTTTTATATTTTTAAAAAATAATCATTAGAATTAAGTGCTTTTGGCGTGAAACGAAACAGGGTACAGGTACGTTCCAAATCTATAATCCGTATTTTTTTTACTATTCAATTTAATTTTAAAGTCTTAATCACTATTTTTCATAGTATGTTTTATAATGACCTTGAGATTTTTAAACAATTAATATTTTCCAACGTAATATTTGCGCAGTAATTCGGTTCTTGTATCTTTGTTGGGCTAATTTTAACTGGTCGCGTTATATTTATTTCTAGTATTTGAACGAACGGAATAAACGAATGACAGACGATGGTACTATTGTTTATTTACTGTTATTATTGTTATTGTATGGTGTTATTGTTTACCCGACGTGTTTGAGCTATAATGCCGCGAGTGACTCCAAGAAAATTCTGCAGCATCTGGAATTTGATGATGACCTCATTAACTCATAAAAAATAAAGATATATTACGTCAGACTTGGTTTTTGTTTTGTAAATTAATTTAATGTGGATATTATTGATCAAAAGTGGTGTTGTTTGGTTTAATAATGTGCTACAATGTGAATAATTATGGAAAACGATAAATTGGACTTTAAATATGGGGCACAAGTTGCAGTTTATTTTTTGCGGTTTTCCCGCGCTGTCAACTCCCATATTTTACCCGACGTGTTTGAGCAGTGGATGGTTCCGCGAGTGACTCCAAGAAAAGCATCAAATTATGCAGCATCTGGAATTTGATGATGACCTCATTAATTCATGAAAAAGAAAGATATATTACGTCAGACTTGGCTGTATGGGCTAGACCCTTTGCCTTCCCTATCATCTCATTCATCATCTATCGGAAGAAGAAAACAAAAAAAGAGAGTTTTTCGCGTCATTTTAAGCGGACATGTCAAGTGCAAGTTTTTGTTTTGTAAATTAATTTACTGTGAGAGTTTTTTGCACCATTTTGCGTGGACATGTCAAGTCCAAGTTTTTGTAAATTAGTTTACTGTGGATATTGTTAGTCAAAAGTATAAATTTGATTCTATACGAATGGGGCAGAAGTTGCACTTTATTTTTGCGGTTTTCCCGCGCTGTGAACTCCCTTATACCCGTCCTGTTTGGGCGATATTGACGTGAAATACTCTATGAAAAGCATCAAATTCTGCAACACTTGGGAATTTGATCATCCCCAACACGGTTATGAACTCTGTTATGAACATATATTATGTAAATAAATTACGTGTATTCTTATTTAGGGCTGATGTATTTTGTACAATGTCCTTTAAAAAAAAAATTAAAAAATACTGAAAATGAAAAAAACATCCGTGCTTACGTTCATATTATCGTAAATCATAAATCAAACACGATACCTCCGAATTTAAATCCACGGACTTAACCGCAAGACCACGGAGGTAGTTTTTCATTCATTTTTCTATGTTATATATATATATATATATATATATATATATATATATATATATATATATATATATATATATATATATATATATATATATATATATATATATATATATATATATATAATATGTTTTTAGTTTTTATAGTTGTATTTTTAATTATTAAGTAGTTTATAGTAGTATCATCACGACCATTTCCCTTTCGGGGTGATCACAAACCACGTTTATAAATAAGCGGATTCACATTTAGCCAACTTTACTATATGCCAATCATGACAAGTGGAAAGCTCGTCGATGTCTCCAGGGTACCAAACTCAAGAAATATCACAAATAAATTAAATATTAATTAAATGTATTTATTTATATAAATAAATATTTTTGTGTCCCGACCAGGAATCGAACCCGGTACCTCCGAGTCTAAATCCACGGACTTAACCGTTAGACCACGGCGGCAGTAAACACAATAAATTCACAATTTTAGTATTTACCTATGAGAATAAAATACCTGGTACAATATTGTACCCTACAAAGAATTAAGTATTCATTTCTATTGTTGCGTTCTTTAAAATATATAGCGGAATAAATCTCGCATTCGCTTTGTTAAACGTAAATAGGAATAAAACCTTTCTTCCAAAGCCTAACGTGTGTGTATCTCGAATCAAAAGAGTACAGGGTAAATCGGATTAGTACTATTGTTACAAAACGATAAATATTCTCGGCTCCTGTGGCCGAATTCTGTTCTAAAAAAGAATCCTTTATTTGCGTCAGAGATTGCGTCATAATTACAAAATATTATTCAATTCTTAAACGTGGCTTCTCAGCAGGTTGGTCTCGGTATGAACCTGGATAAGACTAAGGTTATGTTCAATGACCATGTTAAGCCGAGGCCAATCTGTGTGGGAAATGCCACTCTCGAAGTTGTGCAGGAAAACGTCTACCTTGGACAGACTATTCAGCTAGGCGCTGCAAACTTCAGCAAAGAAGCCGACATACGCATTCATCCAGGATAGGCGGCATTCGGGACACTTCGACATATCCTCTCATCGTCCATACCACAGTTGAAGTCAAAAGTCTTCAACCAGTGCGACCTCCCCGTAAAGTCGTACGGAGCAGAGACGTGGACACTGACAGTGGGACTGGTTCACAAATTCAAGGTCGCTCAGCTGGAGAGAGCTATGCTTGGTATTTCTCTGATGGATAGAATTCGAAACGTTGAAATTCGTCGGAGAACCAAAGTTACTGACGTAACATTCAAAATGAGCAAGCTGAAGTGGCAATGGGCCGGACACATCTGCCGCAGAACCGACGACCGATGGGGCAGACGGGTTCTGGAGTGGAGACCACTTACGGGACGACGCGGAGTGGGAGCGACCTCCCGCCAGATGGACGGATAACCTAAGGAGGGTCGCTGGTGGGGGTTGGATGAGGGTTGCAAAAGACCGCGTGCAGTGGCGAGCCTTGCGGAAGGCCTATATCCAGCAGTGGAGAGACACAGGCTGATGATGATTCAATTCTCAACTCTATAAGCGCTTGACCTTGACAGCAGCCGTCCAAATATCAACCTTAATAGTGTGATTCATATATAGTTAACGGATTTCATTATACAACGCTTGCGACTAAGTAACATAATGCTACTGGATAGTTCTGGGGCAGCAGTTTGGACATTCAGGATGCGTTCCCAGTAGGCACACTGTTCGCAGCCGACATATTTACGATTTAAGAAAATGGAAAAGTATTCAAACCAACAACGTATAATTATTTATTTATTTAATTAAGCAAGTCAACAAAAACAACAAAAATGAATATATATTACAGTTTTTTATATATATTTTTTTATTATATTATTTTATTTATTTCATACAAAACCTTAAATTAAATAAACTATATTACAACAAAATCTAAATTTATCCTAAAAAAATACATAGAAAATATAATGTAAATACCTACTTACAAAAAAATAGCTCCTCCAAATCGCTGTCTTGTGGCATGGTGCCCAATACACTAGCAGCATTTCCCCTTTGAATTAATATACTTAATTTTTGTAAAAAAAAAACTGCCAGCCCTATTGTCACCAGAGACGTCAATGAGCCTTGGAACA
Organism: Tinea semifulvella; assembly: GCA_910589645.1. Taxonomy (NCBI): domain Eukaryota; kingdom Metazoa; phylum Arthropoda; class Insecta; order Lepidoptera; family Tineidae; genus Tinea; species Tinea semifulvella. The sequence continues at coordinate 1,253,513 of OU342624.1, forward strand.
ATTTCTTTAAGGAATGCTTTCAGTTCCGATCCCCACAGGCCCATCATTTCTACAGCAACCGTCGAAAAAAAAGTAACTATTGCAAATCGTTTCACATTTTCGACGCTTGCTGTCTGCGCTTGTTCCGCTGCAACACCAGCTCTAACAGAAGTGCCTTAAAGGTGGGAAGGGGCTAGGGAATCCCAACAGGTAAAATCCCACACAAGGGATTGGCCCAATCTCCAAGGAACTAATGTCATTCCGTCTGGACGCTTGACATCGTCTCAACTCAGACCGGTTGGTTCTAAAATAGATGGAATCGAGACAACTGCAAGCGTCCTACGAAAGAAATGATGTTACAGATGCAAACAGTATAATCTAAACAAAAATAATTGAATTAAATGAACAAATCAACACAGCCACACCACAGTCACCAGCCGTGCACAATAACAACAAAATTATTGTAAAATCGCATTACCAAAATGTTAAAAGCTTTGCGAAAACAATTCGCCAATTACATCCAGTTTTTGGTCGCAATAATGGGCCAAATGAATCGACATGGAGGCGTTTAATTACAAAATTTTTGACCTAATTTACGCTGTGGATCAGAAGATTATTGTTCGTCATCATCCTTGTCGGTCAACAATCTAGGAACTACCATTTGGCATCGTGGTCAGGAATTAAACATTTCCAGAAGCACTATGCAATGAATTTAAGTATTTAAAAGAACTGCACGCGTTCAAGGTTCAATTGGTGCAAGAAAGATTTTTTTTTCTTTAAATCAAATTCTGACTTTTGTCATCCAGAACTATCTATGACATAGTTTAGGACATCCAATCTAAATATAAAGTGCAAAAAACATATTTGTCAAATAGTGTCAATAAACGATTTTTATTTATTTATTTGTTGGGACAAACTATATAACTGTGAATTCATACATACATACATATCTTCACGCCAAATCCCTTTCGGGGTAGGCATACAATTATACGCCACTTGACACGATCACGACATACTTCTTTCGCTTCTTTGACATTCATCAACCTCTTCATACATGCTCTTTTTTCAATGGCTTTTTAATGCACCTTTAGCTATTGTTTTATGAAATGAAATGAAATATTTTATTTGCTAAAAAACACATGGTTACAGATTCGAGTAGACCATACTTTATAGACAACTCACTTTATTTATTTGATCGTCATTATGTGAATACAATTAAGCCCAAATCCCCGTCCATCTTACAACGCCTGAAACACAGGGTTATGAGCATCTGTAAGATACTTAGCGGAGCCATCCCAGAGGTGAGAACAGTATTCCACGCATGACCTTATCTGTGCTTTATTCTTAGTGCAGGCGGGAAAAACCGCATCACCTTGTTCTTGCGCTTTCAGTATAAAATAAATGTACATTTATTGTCCCATGGCAATCGTGGCACAAAATGTCGTGTGAATAACCCATGAGCTGTTTTCAATTTAGTGTAAAAGCCTTCCGCAATAAAACCCCCAGCGTTCATAATAATTAATATTTATGGATGTGCGTGGATATGATTAACTAAGCCGTTTACTCTGATTATACCTATTTTGGACAATACTAGCTATTTCCCCAGCTTCGCTCTTACACTTAGTCGAAAAATTATATATTATAGTTATTTATTTATTTATTTAAAATTTGGAATACAAACAGAGATCATGGCTAAAATTTGTATAGAAACATTTAAAGTAAACAATATGTGAGCCAGACTCCATAAACAGTACTCACTAGGAACATTAATATGTATACGATATTTAAGGCGAGTAACGAAGAATAAAAAAAAAAAAAACTTACACTAGTGAAAAAAAAAAGCTAAAGTTTAAATAATATTAAATAACTAACTAAAAATAATAATAGATCATATACGTTATATAAAAACTATAAAGTGGCCTGGATCAAATAACAGAAAGCAAGAAGAAAATAGTTAAAAATAGTTAAACTGCAATGATATATATAAAAGAAAAACATTATAGTTTGCAATATGGAACATACGCTTGATTTCAAGGCTTTTCTTGAGCCAAAGAATAGATCGGCATCATACAATAAATCATTAAATGTATCACACATTCTACGTATTGGTTCACGAGCATTTTTCAAATTATTCTAAAAGTATTACAATTTAAGTATTCCATTGGTTACACGCACTGCCTTCCTCGAACTTAGGCACACTGATTGACGACGAAAGTTTTCGTATCGCCGTTGGTCTTCGGTTGGGAGCACCATTATGTGTCTTACACCGATGTCCGTGTGGAAAGGAGTTCGACTGACTTCGAGTTCTTGGGCTCTTCTGTTCCAAAAGTGCAAGTGGTTTTCTTGCCACGGCTCCCTTAACGGTACTATTAAAAAGGCTCTAGCCACCATCGAGGTTCGAGCTCTTCTGGAGCCTGCTGGAGTTATCCGAGATGATGGCAAGAGTGATATGACGTTGGTGATGGCGTGAAGACGTGCTCTGGTGTGAGACGCCACGTGCGTCAAAACCCTCGCCGCGTTGCATCTCAGGGGGACAGCGCATAAATCGGGTGCCGCGGCGGAAAATGCGGAGTCCGGCAAGCGGTGCAAGTATATTATATATTTGTGCCGTTTGCTGTTGTAACTTTACCATCATCATCATCATCAGCCTGTGTCTCTTCACTGCTGGATATAGGCCTCCCCCAACGCTCGCCACTTTACACGATCTCCTGCCACCCTCATCCAACCCCCACCAGCGACCTTCCTCAGGTCATCCGTCCATCTAGCGGAGGGTCGACCCACTCTACGTTCTCCACTCTAAAACCCGTCTACTCCATCGTTCATCGGTTCTACGACAGACATGTCCAGCCCATTGCCACTTCAACTTATTAATTTTGAAGGCTATATCGGTAACTTTGGTTCTCTGACGGATTTCCTCTTTTCGGACTTTATCCATCAGGGAAATACCGAGCATAACTCTCTCGCCCGCTAAGCGACCTTAAATTTGTGGACTAGACCCACTGTTAGTGTCGACTCCGTACGACAGCACTGGAAGGACGCACTGGTTAAAAACTCTCGTCTTCAAACACTGGGGTATGTTTGATAAGAAGATGTGGCGTAGACTGGCAACATTTCCCCTCTGTATAGCAAGGCTAAACCGTTGGCAGAAATAATTGCCAGCCTCCCTGTCTCCCAGACTTTCCCGTCAGCGGCTTCATAAGGTGATCAAAATATGCCATACATTGCTTGCTTAATAACAAAATATTTTTTGCTTTGTTCCGAAAAGCAGGGTAATTATAATGATCGCGACCGTTTCCCTTCCGGGGTAGTAATGCATATTTTAGCCTGGGCTACACTTTTATTACGTAAATTTGACATATATAGATTTACAACACTACCGTTCCCGTACCTCGAAGATTACCTCGGCAACTTGTCTCGCCAGCGTGGCGAGTGTAGGCCAAATTCTTCATATGTTCTGGTAGGCCCAGCAGTGGGGGCGTAGGACTCTGTGTTCTAGGGGTTGTGATGAAAATGATTGTTTGCAACCCAGGGCTGGATATAGAGTATATGACGTCATCATATTACTACGATATGTAACTCCATTTGACCGTTATAGACTGTCTATCGACGCTAGGTTCGTCTTTGTACTTTGTGCAATTAAGTTTAAGTAAATCGTTTTGGTAGTTGTAAATCGTTTTGGTAGTTGTAAATCATTTTGGTAGTTGTAAATCGTTTTGGTAGTTGTAAATCGTTTTGGTAGTTGTAAATCGTTTTGGTAGTTGTAAATTGTCAACATTACTTTATGTTGTCAAATTGTAACTGCCTTCGTAGTATATCGATTAAGTCCGTGGATTTAGACTCGAAGGTATTATCGATTAACGGAAGGGTCTGGAGACAGGAAGGCTGGCAATTTCTGCAAATATTTATTTGTGATATTTCTTTTAAGTTTGGTACCTACGCTAGACACAACGATTGGATAAATGTGAATCGGCTTCTATATAAAAAAAGCGTGGTTTCTGACCACTACTGAAGGAATACGGTAGTGATGTTACTTTACTTTTTGTAAATTGTTCTTCTGAACTCGTCTGGCCAGCAAGGTGAGTGCACTCCAAATTTTCAAAACTTCCAGTTCCGGAAGGCCCATCTCCAACAGTGGAGATGGTCTAGAATGCTATGTTCTAGAAGTTTTGAAGAAGAAAAAAACTTAACAAACAGACAGACAGATAATTGGCAGATGTTGTTGATTTAGTTATACTCGTATATAAACTGTCACAAGAGACGAAATATTTAATATTACAATTTAAACTATGAAATATTAAATGTTAGGTCCCTCATTCTGAGCATTTGGCCAGTGAAGCGTGCCGAAATTAAGACATATAAATAAAGGTTCGGCCGAACAATACGCATGATATAGTATCTGCAGTGATATATACAGATCATAACCATCAGCCACTGCTGGATATAGGCCCCCCCAAGGGACTCCCCTTAGACTCCACACAATCTCCTGCCACCTGGGATGGAAAAGGATCCATCCCCCACCAGCGACCTTTCTCAGGTCACCTGTCCACCTGGCGGGGGGTCGTCCCACTCTGCGTCTTCCAGTATATGGTCTCCACTCCAGAACCCGTTTTACTAGATTATCTTCACTTCTTGAAATGTGGCCAAAGTACTACAGAATTCGAGCAAAGTTGACGATAGACTTTGCCCCCTGGTCAACTTAAACTCTTCGAGCACAGACATGTTAGTACGTCGTGCGGTCCAAGGGATTCTGGGCAAACGACGCCAGTACCACATCTCAAACGCATCAATCCTCGCTCTATCCGCGGCTTTTATGGTAAAACCTGACGTTAAAACAAAAAAATTAAAATAAACTACACTACAAATAAAACTAAAATTATAATCGTCTTACTTAAAGGGCCACCCGTCCCTAAGCGAAATTTTACCCCAAGCTCATGAGAAAACGCCAGAGCCTCCTCAGACCACGTACCCATCGTATGTATGGAATCTACGCCTACCATCAGATCGAAATAAACGCATATTTTTTAGTTAAATTTATGTTAGAATAATTTAATTTAGCGCTATTACGCGAGCGGCCATCTACGCGGCGAACGAGTGCCTTCACTCCGTAGCCACGACTCAGACTTAGCTGTACGCAGGGCCAACAGTGAAAGAGAGACGGTTTATAGGGTCCGTAGGTGCCTTGGGGTCTCTTTAGCGGTGGCCCTTAAGGCTGGGGTCGTATCGTCAGGCGATTTTGCGATTCACCTCCTTAAAAAAAACAATGAGCGGCCATGTTTTGAAAGACCGTTCGCTTTCTCCCCCGTGCCCCCAGATTTAATTCTTGATTTCAATATACTTCTTGGGTTTGTAAGTTTTCAATAATGAAATTCCTTTGAATTCCCAACGTCGCTGCTCGATTTAAAATAATTATATTGAAATGCCAAGAATGCCAGTATTTTAATAGTCGGATTGGTCTGGAAAGGGTTATTCTGGTTTGTGATTAAATACTCGTGGAATTTAATAAAGAGCTGATACCTAGATACCTAGTTATATTATAATCTAGAATAAAAATAAAGACCTACGTATTTTAAAATATGAAACGATTTGCAATAGTTACTTTTTTTCGACGTTTGCTGTAGAAACGATGGGCCCGTGGGGATCGGAACTGAAAGCATTCTATAAAGAAATTGTTCCCAGGCTTATTGACGTCTCTGGTGACAATAGGGCTGGCAGTTTTTTCTCACAAAAATTAAGTATATTAATTCAAAGGGGAAATGCTGCTAGTGTATTGGGCACCATGCCACAAGACAGCGATTTGAAGGAGCTATTTTTTTTTTGTAAGTTTTTTTTTTAATAATTTTTTTAGGTTTAATTTAGATTTTGTTGTAATATAGTTTATTTAATTTAAGGTTTTGTATGAAATAAATGTTTAAAAATAATAGTAATTCTAAATTACTACTAACTGGTCTTCTCATACCGTAGGAAATCTGTGTTAAGGTACTTGCCTTCTTACAGAGGTTGCATACTACACGCTCTAACACTTCTGATATCCATAAGTCTGTCTCTTTCATTTATGTGTCACTTAAATTCTTTATAATTTTGCAACGAATTCTGCTTTGAATGGGGTGTATCACTAACTTTTTATCGCGATAGATGGCGCATGATAGATGGTACCTAATATAATTGTCAGTTACATAGAAATCTTGTATTTTTATTACAAAATTTATTATTTTCTGGATAATATAGCGAAGTGAGCAACTTTTAAGTGTACAAATCGAGATTTATAAGCCAAATCAAAAATATGGCGATCTCAAAACTGCCGTTCTATTAAATCAACCTTTTTTCTTTTTAAAGACGGTGTGCGCTTTCTTAAATCGTATGTTAAGGTAGTGTAGTACTCCCTGCCTACACAATTAATCACTGGCTCCCTGTAACACCAAGTCGGCCTATATTCGATACGTCCACACTCGCCGGCGTTCCGGCGCACACTGGCGTTTGGTAGTGTGTCGTTCCCTCGCCACCTGTGTACATACAGTACAGACAATAGATTATATCTTATTAAATAGATACAAACACTACAGGTAGGTAACGTTAAGATAAAATTCATTTTTCTGGTATAAAAATAAAAAACTACAAAAACATTCAAAAATAATGCGTCATATGTTGTAAACAAGGTACCATTGCCGCTAGCGACATCTACAAAAAGCATTGCCTGTCCCATTAGTTGGACTAATTGTAACTGTTGGACTGTTTGAAAACGTATAAAATTTGTTCAATTAAAATAACTTATTTAACCAATTAATAATAAAAAATACAAGTTTAAATAATAGAAATATTATCTGAAAGTAACATAATTACGCTTCAAGGAGGTTTCAAGGTTCTATTCCCCGAGCGCCGTGACGTGCCGAGGTGTCCCTCTGTTTAACAGCTCGAAGAAATAATTGAGTGAGCTAACGTAGAAAAATACGGCTGTAATGAATTAATAATAGAGGCTGTAATGAATTAATGACATCTGGCGGCAATTGCAGCAGCAATCAGCAAAAAATATCCTTGCAGTATTTTTTGAACATTGGATTTTTATTTATCAAGAATAAGTGACTGAAAATCCCTAATTGCCACCACCTCCTAAGTGTTCAAAAACAATGCTAATCGAATCACTGCAGCCTCATTGTTTGATTTTAAATTATACGGCCACTATTAGGTCTTTTTAACCGTAACCGTTAAATGCCGAAATATCATTGATCGATTTTTGTTTATTTTACATAAAAAATCTCCTCTGGTACGCTATATCCTGTATAGCTTGGTACTTTTGACAGATGGATCCAGTAATGGACGCGATATGTCGATTCCAATACGACAAAGTTGAAATTGGTCATTGGTCACAACGCAGTCTTTATTTTGTCGGGTTACCTTGCGAGTTTAGTACAACAGCAGAACGGTTACCGTCTATCCCTTTCTATCCCTTGGTATTTTCTGTATTTCCCTTTCTTTCTCACTACTACCTGTCAAATCCTTCTTGAAGCGAACTGCTGCTGAAGCTAAAACGCGTGTGCGGAATGTAATTTCACTGAAAATAATTAATAAATAGACGATAAAACTTATGCTTGATGTTGGCTTGGGTGTGGTTTTATTACTGTAAAATAAAAAAAGAAAGAAAAACGTTTATTTATAGCATAAAATAGATACAAACTTACACAATTAAAATATGCAGCCACTACACATTTAAAATTGTCTTCTTTTTTTATGGATAATTCCACATAATCTATTATGCGTTTATAATTAATTAATTATGATGGGCTAATAGTAAAGTTGGATAAATTTAAATTAGCTTCTTTGAAAGCGTGGTTTCTGACCACCTCGAAAGGAATACATACCGTCGTGTACTTTTTTTACTTTCTTATATGAACTTTATTACATTTTATTATAGATTTAATTCTATTATAAATTTGATCTCTTTAGTAGGTTTTAAAGTTAAACATCCTAGATGCTTAAAACCTCCTATATGATTATGGTGCCCTGGTACAAGGAACCCGAGGTCAGCCGAAGTCATCCCGAACCCAAGCCGGCGACTTCCGAGTGGTACCGATCCTAGCCGAGTGTAGCTGGCGCCACTAGAATTGATTCCGGAGTATTCGGCGCTTCACGAACATTGCCGAGGACTTCCGGATATAGCCGACGATGGTCAATCGCTTATTTAATTAAATATATAGTGATTGTGCAATATTTTTGGGATGTCAATACAGCGAAACCATTATTTTTTATAGATAACTAGCTGACAGTCAATGAATGTACCCTCGGTCGGTGTGCCCCACAAATCAGTGCTTATGCGCGCCACTTATCGGAAAACAGTAGTAGGTACTATGTCAGTAACCTTCGCCGATGTTCACACAATATATTCCCAAAGTTTCATCCCGATCGGTCAAGTAGTTTTGAAATGCATAGGGCACATACATACACACAGACATTCATTTTTATATATATAGAAGACAAAATACAGCATAACAATCACTAAAAAAGTAAAGTATCATCACGACATATCCCTTTTTGGGTGGTCAGACGCCACGCTTTTTGAAGAAGCGGATTCACATTTAGCCAACTTTATTATAGTCCCAACATGACAAGTGGCAAGCTCGTCGATGTCTAGCGTACCAAACTCGAGAACTATCACAAATAAATTAAATAAACTATTGTGTCCAGGAATGGAATCCGGTACCAAGAATCGTCCATTTTTTAATCATGCGTTCCATAATATATCATCATCATCACAGCCTGGACACACCTCCACTGTTGGGGATAGGCCTTCCAGAAATCATTGGAGAATTTTGCCTACACTCGCCACGCTAGACCGTCTGTCCAACAGCGCCGTGGCGATCATCGAGGTTGGCGAGAAAACTATCTACAATTGCTTTTTCTCTGTTATTATTTATTGATTTTTCTATATGTTAATTACGTTTTATAATAAACTAGCAGACCCGTTAAACTTTGTACCGACTAACAGTCATTTAATGTCGTGTTAGAAGAAGACAAATTTCTAAGCATTCCATGGATTCACCGTGCGGGTGCCGGGTCCATCGTGTGTGGGTAAGAGATGAGAAGAATGGTGTCTCGGGCTTGCGACCGACAATAGGCTGGTTTAAGAAAAGGAGGGCTCCTTTTTTTTCTATTGCGCGATAATACGCTCACCATCCACCATTCTACTTCTCTCCCTACCCAACCAAATACTGTATGATTCCGTTAATGCCGTCTTGGAAGCTCGTTCCATAAATGTATTGACGGCAGACCTGCTTAGGGCCAATTCTTTCAGTAAGTGATGCAAAGATTTTGCTGGAACTCCTCTTGCACCAACTTCCACTGCGTAAAGCTGAGTCTTGAACCTCCTGATCATTTCTTCTGTGAGATCATAATATTTATTCGACTTCATGTTGTGGTCTTTTGGAATATTTGATTCCCACGGAACGGTAAGTTCAATAAGGATAACTTTTTTCAAGTTCCGAGAAAACACTAAGATGTCTGGCCTATAGGCTGATACAATATTAGCTGAAGTAAATTTATGATTTTATGGAAATAATACTGTAGTATAGTCTTAAAAAGAGAACTGACATTTATGTTGAACTGATTGACACATTGTAATTATGTCATTAATTATAAACATGTATTTCTTTTAATGATATTTTATTTTAGTAATTCGCAAGTTATTTCAAATGGCGACAGACAACAATTCTTAAATACTTACTTATGATTGGCTTGCAGAACCAACTTTTTGTTGTGTTATGGAGAAGATATTTTACGTTTATTTTATATTTTAATTTGTTTAAATTAAATTATTGTTTTCATCTAGATGTGGGGATATTGTAGTATAGTCTTAAAAGGAGAACTGTCATTTATGTTGAACTGATTGACACATTGTAATTATGTCATTAATTATAATTGTTTTTAATGATATTTCATTTTAGTAATTACAAGTTATTTCAAATACAATGAATATAAAATATTATGTTCAGAAGCGAGTAGTGTACAATTAAGGTTTATTAAAAATAAAGGGTAGTATTAAATATGAATGAAGGGGCTTTGAATGTTGTAGAGCACTAGAATAGTTACGATGGGTCGTTGATGTAGTATATAGGCATTGCGGAGGCGATAAGTTTAGCGATGGCGACTACGTAGACTCCTGGGTTGAGCAGTAAAGAAGCAAAACGTAAGGCAGCATTAGTGTCGGCGACAACCTTTTGAATGAATTCTGACAATGCCTAACAGAGATCGGCAAAAATTGCCTTAACTCAAAAAAGAGGGGAAATCATTCCCTTTCCATACGTACTTCGCTCCTTCGTTCTGTAATTTGACTTATATATTAAGGAAGCGGTTACTATATTTTTATATATTATATATTTTTATAGGTATTTATGTATTAGTATGTAAATTATTGTTATGTATGTTTAAGTATTTGTTTTTATTTCTAATGCACCCGCAATCGTCTACCACACTCCCAAAGGTTAGCTAGTATAAAATGCTGAGAGGCATTAAGTTCGCCCTTGTACTCAACTGTTAAGTTTTTAAGTGCAATAAAGAATTTATAAATAAATAAAAATTAATATATTTTTTGGAATTAATATTATATTTTTATTTTTATTAACCATTGGCCACATTCCAAAACTTGCTTATAAATGTCTAAATAGGTACCTATGTTGTTGTTAAAACGCGCCGCCCTGGTTTTGGACCATCGGTTCAAACTTCAGCACGCCACTCCATTATACGTATTGGCGGGCGTCTATGAATTAATCGTTAATGCGAAGAACGTGCACCACGTCATCTGGATGATTCAGATGCTTTGATTAAAACGGCGTCCGTTTGGATGTATAGGCAGGGCTTAACGTGGATTGTGTAGGCTCAACGTACGTCATACGTAATTGTCGCATTATTAACGATTATAATAGGTTGACATTTATTAGTGCCTGCCTCCGTGGTCTAGCGGTGAAGTCCGGGGATTTAGACTCGGAGGTACCGGGTTCGATTCCTGGTCGGGACACAAATATATTGATTGATGTAAATAAATACATTTAATTGATATTTAATTTATTTGTGATATTTCTCGAGTTTGGTACGCTGGAGACATCGACGAGCTTGCCACTTGTCATGATGGGGCTATAGAAAGTTGGCTAAATGTGAATCCGCTTATGTATAAGCGTGGTTTCTGACCACCCCGAAAGGGAAACGGTCGTGATGATACTTTACTTTTTTTTTAACGTGGATTGTGTAGGCTCAACGTACGTCATACGTAATCGTCGCATTATTAACGATTATAATAGGTTGACATTTATTAGTGCCTGCCTCCGTAGTCTAGCGGTGAAGTGCGTGGATTTAGACTCGGAGGTATCGGGTTCGATTCCTGGTCGGGACACAAAAATATTGATTGATGTAAATAAATACATTTAATTAATATTTAATTTATTTGTGATATTTTGTTTATAATGTAATGTTATATTAGTTTGGTACGCTGGAGACATCGACGAGCTTGCCACTTGTCATGATGAGGCTATAGTAAAGTTGGCTAAATGTGAATCCGCTTATTTATAAGCGTGGTTTCTGACCACCCCGAAAGAGAAATGGTCGTGATGATACTTTACTTTACTTATTAGTTTTCTTTTACACTTATAGGATATGTAGTGTATTTATATAATTATTTATGTAGTTTAAGTATTATTATTTTATGATGTTTATCATGTATTTAATTTAACTATTTATAGAGAATTCTGATGTGTTTTTTATTTTTTTTATATTTTTTTTATTTTGCCGTGCCCAAACAATTTCTTGTCTATAAGGTTGATGGCGAGAAAATGCCACATACGCCTTTTGTAATAAAAAATAAAGTTTTTAAATAAAGTTAATAAATAAATATTATACATAATTATAAAAAAATTGATGCTTTACTTGAAATCATTCGCGGCAATATCATCCAAACACGGACAAATAAACTGCAACTCCTGCACATTTAAATGTGTTGTTGTTCATAATTATTCACATTGTAGCACATTATTAAACAAAATAACACCACTTTTGACTTCACAGTATAGTTGTTTTCAAAACAAAAACTTTTTTTTTTCACTTGTTTGTGCAAAAGCGTGAGAACTAACTACTCTTATATTTTATTGTTTTGCGGACAATATATTAATAGGTATTTATTCGAAGTAGATACAAAAATATTAAAATAAAATAGATTAAAAAACTAATTATGAATAAAACTAAACTAAAAATACCTATGAAAATAAAACTATTCTACAAAATAAACTAAGGGCTTACCACCAGGGAGGGTACCTAAAACGCTCGCCGCATTTCCTCGATGAATAATCGACATATTCTGTTGTAGGTAGTTATGGCATTTGGGATCGCCACACTCTTGAAAATTTTATTTATTTACTCTTATTACTCAATAGATATATTTTCTTTGATATTAATTCATAGACCAATTTTTACAATAATTTGAATAGCCCAGGTTTTTACATATAGGTCAATAATACCTCCGAAATTCGATATGGAATTTTGCGCCCTTTAATTAGTTCATTACTCGGTTCAAGGGAACTTGGAACTGGGAGCCTGTGAAATAGGTAGTACGTAAGGACAACTAACATAGACCTAAGAGTTACTAGAAGTCCTAAATAAGGATAAAAAAACCTACGCCGCCTTCTTTGGTCTAGTAGTTAAGACCGTAGATTATGACGCTACCGCACTGGATTCGATTCTTGCGCATTCGACATGCATGTCCGCTCGAATTGTTCGATGAAACTGTCAGTTTTCTATGGAGATCTGTCGCTCTTCATTTCGAACTGACACGCAAGTTGAAAGCGCCAGAATTAAGCCACTGATCGAGAACACACTCGTATTATTTATTCATTGTTTATTTTATTATTTATTTGTTTTATCTGTTTTCATTTGACTTTGCCCTCATTTATACATATAATCAGCCTTTCTGCAACCGGCCGTTAATAAAATAACAAACAATTACAAATAAAGGCATGTAATTGGGGCAAGTAAATTGAAAGTATGTGCCATTTGCAATGATGTCATATGTCATTGAATGTGAACCCTTTTTTTAACTGACCTTTTTATTTTGACAGTTATTTCTTAATGTCTATTCTACTTTATTCAATGCTCTGTGGTTTTTTCGTACCTTGTAGGGCATTATTCTATAAAGTTTCACACATATACTTGCTCGTGTGTTTAACGATATAGGTACAGGTGACGTATGAATGTGGCCACGAATCTGTGGAACAATTTGCCGGTAGAAATTCGCCAAGCGCCCAATAGATCACTTTTTAAGAATATGGTGTATTCACATTAATTAAACAGCTCTAACAGCGTATGTAAGATAGCTGTCCCGGCGAACCTTGTACCGCCTGACAGTTAATGAATGTCATTATTAGTAATATTAATACTCACACAAAAAAAAAACAATTCACAGACAATTTCGCGACGTAAAAGTGAGACCCAACGATTAGCTCGCATCGCTGTCGCGCATGTTGTATCTTTCTTGTGTGAGTCCGTCAGAGGAGAAGGCAGCGCAGGAGACGGCAGTACGTCGCCCTGAAGGGCCCGAGTGGTGTCGCGGGGCTGCAATCGCTCACATAGGGCCCCACGAGACGGCGCGTGTGGTTGTTCCCGCGCACCTCTCTCTCTCTCACTCCTCGCCAAGAAGGCGCCTGCATGTCGTTTGCATATTGCTTCCCGCCGTCCGCCATTCAACACGAGGCGTCATGAGAAACACCATCAATCAGGTTTTGGTCGGTGCGAGCCCGACATAACCTCCCCCTGTCCCCCGACTCGGGGGGGAGGGTATCGGGTAGGGATTTGCTGATGTAAAAAAAAAAAAAACAATGTCACTACAATTTGTGGTGTACGGAAAGAATTAGGAACTTGAGGAATCTAGATAGGATACCATGCCGTAACACTTATCTTTCATGCTCAATTTGAGTATAAGACCCTAATATAAATTGTTTGGGTTTAGTGCTTCACCTGTAGCTATTCTATTTGCTTCCAAATTCGAATAGGTATATTCATAGATACAATTAACTAGTAAGATATTATTATCTGTGCTTGTGTTAGTTTAAATTGGCTTCGAATTACAGGCCCTTATCAAAGGATCGGTTAATTTGACCAGTTTTTAAGGGACAGACACACAGACTGATGGTGATAATCATAATGATGGCAAATAACTGCTGAGAACTTCAGGCTGTACAAATACCAACCAACCGGTTACGAGTTTGTGCCGTTTGGCGTCGAGACGATGGGACCATGGAGACCATCAGCAAAGCGTCTGACCAAAGGACTTGTCTCTACACGGCTGACGGAGAAATCTAGAGACAGGAAGGCTGGCATTTATTTCTGCCAACCTATTAGCCGTGCTATACAGAGGGAAAATGTTTGTTTAATGATAGTTTATTTTTTTATTAGGTTTAAAAGGGTTTAAAGGGGTAGGTATAAAAGAAAGCATAAAAACAAAAATAAGGAAAGGCATGTTGCGATCGTTCGGGCATGTTGAAAGAATGAGCAAAGAAAGATTGACGAACCAGATATAGAATGCAAATGTTGTGGGTTAAAGAGGCCCTGGTTAAATAAAACACTAGCCGAAGGTGCATTAAAAAATAAATAAATAAATAAAATAAAAAGCCTTCGTAACAGGAGGGCATGTATGAAAAGGTTGATGAATGTCGACGAAGATAAAGAGGTGTCGTGATCCTGTCAATTGGCGTTTAATTGTCTCTGCCTACCCCGCAAGTTTGTAATTTTATTTTATATTTTGTAATCAGCTACAAGTTTGTATTATTGGAACCGGGACCGACGGATAACGTGCTTTCCGAGGCACGGGAACAGTAAAGTTTGTAAATATTATGACAAATGTACGTAAGAGAAGTGTATTCTTACTAGTACATGCCGGGGTTCGAACCGACCTTTTTAGAATTTTAAGGAGAGCGTTCCGTTGCGTTCCTACGACCGAGCCACCACCATTCTTACGTAGTAACATAAGTAATTTAAATATTTGGTGCAATGACACTTAAACATATTTATGAAAACACCTGGTTTTTAAGCATCTTGGAAGCATCAGCGTTATTCTTGAAATCTGCAGCCCAATTATTCTAATAGTTTTATTTCTATTCTATTTTATTCTAAGCTGCCTCCGTGGTCTAGCGGTGAAGTCCGTGGATTTAAAATCGGAGATACCGGGTTCGATTCCTGGTCGGGACACAAAAATATTTATTAATGTAAATTAAATATTTAATTTATTTGTGATATTTCCCGAGATTGGTACGCTGGAGACATCGACAAGCTTGCCACTTGTCATGATTGGCCTAATAGTAAAGTTGGCTAAATGTGAACCCGCTTATTTATAAGCGTGGTTTCTGACCACCCCGAAAGGGAAACGGTCGTGATGATGATCATAATCAGCTAGAGGCAAATAAAATACAAAGGACAGTGGGCAAACTTGGTCCAAGTCCTTTATTTTAGAAAAATACCGTCTCTACATGTTACATTGCACCCACCTTGTCAACTTTCGGGTTGCACATAGGCATGTAGTCTACCTTAATTCTGAATTGACTGGTGGGTTACTGCTGAACCAGGTATTGTATTCTCATAGGTACTGATAACTAAATTTAAAAGGTTATTAATTGATCGTTGTGGTGCAGTTCTGTATATGTTTTATTTTGTAAATCTGATATAGCTGAGTTTTCCTTGCAGATTCCTTTCTCAGTCAGATTAAACATTAACAGGTCACTGGAATTTTCTAAGCTGCTGGTCTTCTGCTAACAGCTTACTTATTGGACCACTTTGCTGCTTAGTCTTCTACTAGCAGGAGTAGAATCATTCAAAATAATTAAATTAATGACGTTTCATAAATGCCTGTAATAGGTTTACGTGAATAAAGATATTTTGACTTTGACTTTGACTTTGTATATTTTAAATATCTCGAAAACTATTGTTTTTATTCCCTGACGGATATACATCGAATTACCAGTAACCCTGTAAATAAAAGTGACAGATCTCCCAAGAAAAATGTCAGTTTTATTCGAACAAATCTTGATACTCAATATATATATATTCTCAGAGAATTCTGGAGAATTTGGCCTACACTAAGGTTCTGATGTCACTTTTCTAATGACAATTTATTAACATCTCATTCCTAAAGTTGGTATAAGTGGAACAGGCCGACGGCTTAACGTGCTCTCCAAGGCACGGGAACGGTGATGTTGTAAATCTATGACAAATGTACGTAAGAAAAGTGTTTTTCTCATTGGTACATGCCGGGGGGGTTTGAACCGACCTTTGTAGGATACAACCGAAACGCAACCGCGCCACATTACAGCGTTAGAAATTATGTGCGCAAAAGAGATTGTCAAAAAGTCTATGGAAGTTGAGCTTGCACAAAAATTGTCGACAAAAGAAATGAAATATTTTAATCATATATTTATTTTTTACGGGAACGGTGATGTTGTAAATAAATGACAAATGTACGTAAGAAACGTCTATTTCTCGTTATTATAACCGAGCCACCACCACTCTCATCACGTTGCTTTGACTTAAAAAAGCGGACTTAGAACATAATTCTCTTATTCCCTTCATTTATTTGAGGTAACGAAATTCATGATCGGAATACATAATAACTTGAAATTCATCCATCTTTGAAGATATACATATAGTAAACAGAATTAGGTCCGTCACACACGTAAATAAATATTATATTTCCTTTTTTTAAATTTTATTAGATAGTGTTCAGCGGGCTTAAGAGGGTGTATATAATATAACGCTTGTGTGTATGTATATATTATATACTGCATGGAATAAAAGGATAAAGGGTCACAGTGGTTCACTGGGTAACGATGCGGCTGATGAACTGGCCAGAACGGGGTCATCTACAATACCGATAGGCCCAGGACCGACAATCCCCCTACCATTCCAATTCGCCAAAGAACTGATAAACTGCACGAGCAGATGTGGGCATCGACAACAGACTGCAGACAGTCCAGGGAGGCCCTTCCCAAACCAGACAGGCGCCTCACACGACATCTCCTGGGCCTTGACAGAGCCAGGCTTCGAATAGTGGTGGGGGTCTTGACGGGACACTGTGCCTTTAATAAACATCTCCATATTCTGAACTGAAGCCCACTGTGTAGAGGATGCATGGCGGAGGAGGAGACGGCCGCGCATGTGCTCATGGAGTGCGACAGTGTGGCTGCGCCTAGACTGAGGTTCCTCCAGACTGCGAGGACTCTTCCGGAGGTCTGCAGGAACGTAACGGGTCTCCTGGCCGTCCTGGAGGAGATCGGATGGCTCCGCTGAAGGAGTAAAGGTCACGCACAATGGTCCAATGGAGACTAAGTGCGGAAAAGCCACCGAAATCACTATATCCACTATATCACTATATACTGCGTGGAATTTATTAAACAGCAAATATTTTTATATTATAATCTAGAATACAAATAAAAAACAACGTATTTTTTATTTTAATTATTTAGTAATAAAATCTTAAGTTACGATGCAGAGAAGTTATCCTAGAAATATCGCCATTCTTTATCTCGTACAGAGCTTAATCAAGAAGGTAGCGAGAGGTCGACGAGATTTAGAGATCAGAGATTACGTTGGATAATGCGATTTTCAGACGCGGCCTTATTCACCATGCAGTAGTGTTTTGTTATTCGGATAATATTTTTTATGCTGAGATTAGATCTCCTTGGTGACGGCATTAAACTTGCTTGAGATTTCATTCCGTTTGTGAAACAATTTGACATTGTGGATTTCTACGTGCTGACTAAAAGCTATTTTGTTCACATACATATTTTGTGCATTTGATTGTGAGTTTGATATATTTCAGTTTAAATATTTTTTCGTATGGCAACATTTATTTATTTTTCCCAAGGAAACATCGAGTTTTATCTATATAAATTAATGTGTGTGTATGTATCTTCCCCATGTATTTCAAAACTACTTGACCGATCGGGATGAAACTTTGGGAATATGTTGTGTGAATATCGACCAAGGTTTCTGACATAGTGCTACTGTTCTCCGATAGGTGGCGCGCATCAAGGCTGATTTGTGGGGCATACCGACCGAGGTTACCGAGCGGGAGCCTAAAACTCCCTAGCGCTCTAATTATATATATAGTTACTCAGTTTTTGCTCTTAAGACTCCTGCGCGAGCCCACTCTGCGCTTGACTGTCGTCGAATACAGAAATAAAGCCAATTCAAACCATTTACCGCTCAACGGTTATAACCGAGACCCTAATCCTGGAAGAGTGGAGCTGCCCAGCCATCACATAAGCCTTATATGTAGAGTTTATTGAGAAGATACAATTGGCGATTAGCATTGCGTATAAGCATTTGACATTCTGAATTTCTACGTGCTAACTAAGGTTTACAAACATTTAATGACCGTTAGGCGGTACGAAGTTCGCCGGGTCAGCTAGTATGTTATAAAAAATAAAGTTTTTAATTTATTTAATTATTAAGTTTTTTAAAAATCATTGACTTTTATATATTTAAATAAATTGAAATCTTTATTATAGTTACGTCTGTGTACACCTTTAACCTTCACATAAATCACTCCCACTACGAGATATATATTCGCCTACAGTCAGGTAATAAAAATTGAAGACGAAGGGCTTAATATTCGGAGTTGAAGTGCACCACTCATAAACTGAGGCGTGAATTTATACGCAGTTTGTACCTACCGAATAACTAATACTTTACGCAACGTTTCATGAATTTGGAGAGGATATTTTAAGTAACTCTAAAGTTATCATCATGACAGCCCCTAGAACACAGCATCCTAGACCTCCACTGCTGGAGATAGGCATTCCAGAACATATATCTGGAGAATTTAGCCTACACCCGCCACGCTGGCCAGACGGGTTGGCGAGGATCCGATGTCAATTTTTAACGACAATTTATTAATGATTCCACGAGTTGGTATTAGTGAAATCGGGACCGACGGCTTAAAGTGCTCCGAGGCACGGGAACGGTGGTGTTGTATATGTATGACAAATGTACGTAAGAAAAGTATATTCCTTATTGGTACATGCCCGGGGGGTTTGAACCGACCTGTGGGCGATAATGGACTGTAAAAGGATAAATAATTAAAGTCTTATCAAATACAATGTTATTTATGCACTTTTATTCACCAACTTTCGTTTATTATAAAAAAAGACAATCTATATATCAAAAAGTGACGTTTATTAATGTTTAATTATAAAAAGAGGTGTCCATCACACGACCTTTGTAGGATTTAAAAAAATGATGATTGTAAGAACAACCGAGACGGTGACCGCGCCACATTACAGCGTTAGAAATTCTGTAGTAAAAGAGATTGTCAAAAAGTCTATGGAAGTTATATAAAGTTTATTTTACAACCTACACAATCTTGTATTTGACCGGTAATTTTTCGGCTAAAATATATAGTAAGTAGATACTTTAGCAGGTGTAATAAATAAGCAAGCCATAAATCACTTCTCGTGGGTGCGTGTTGACTTACATTACTTCGTAGACGTAATAATATGGACGCGACAGAAAAAAATAAAATAAGCGCTCCAGACCGCTAATTTGCGCACCAATAAATCCATACTCTCCTCTCTCTACTCTTCAGGACAACCGTACTAAAACTACCACCGAGTTTTAAACTACATTGAAAGCATCACCAAAACAGCGCACAAAAAACTGGTAAACAAGGTGCAGCACAAATAAGGTGAAGTCAAGTCAAAATATATTTATTCACGTAAACTTATTACAGGCATTTATAAAACATCATTTTTTTTTCTTTTTCTACTACTACTAGTAGAAGACTAAGCAGCAAAGTGGTCCAAAGAGTAAGCTGTTAGCAGAAGACCAGCAGCTTAACAGATTCCAGTGACCAGAAATATCAGATTACAAAATAAAAACATCTACTTGTACAGAATACACCACAACGATCAATTAGGTCATGTGAGGAATACTCTTACCTCTGCCCGGCTAGCATAGGCCTCCTTGAATCTTGTCCTCTTCAATATATTATTATCTCACGGCCACATAAGATTTTTGCGAGACAAGTTTATTTATATTTTTTATATCCATGACTAATAAATAAAATAGAAAATAAACAAAAAACATTGACAATATAATAGATTCGAAACTAGATGGCGTTAAATAAAACGAAAATACTCATAAAATAAAATCGGTATGATTTTTTAAATAGTTAAATAAGCACAAATGCAAATGTTAATCATAAATTTTATTAAGGATAACTATCGACTAATTGTCAATTTATTATATTTATGCATTTTAAGTTAAAGCGATTGCTCTGGTCGTGTCTTATCAATTGGGAGCTGGGAGAATTGGTTGTTACTTAATGAATTAAGTGTTGAATCGAGTGAATGGTCCTTGTTGGCAGTTGAGTTGTTGTTTCATTACATTCTGTATATAAATGATAATTTAATATTTAACCTAACAGTATACCTAATTATCTATCGATCTAAAGCTATGCATATCTTCCCTTAGTTTCCTATTATTTCTATATAATATAATGGTTAACTGATTTTCACTAACTAATTTCATAATAATCCTATGCTACTTGTATATAGCTATTTGTAAATATTTTAATTTTTATTTTACTAATGTTTATTATTTTTAATTTGTAATTTTTTTTTTTTTTTTAGTATTTAACCCACTGTTTTTGAGAAATGAAATGTACAAATAATATAAAATCTTCCTGGCTTAAGATCTAATAATTTATAATATTGTAATTTTTATGTCCTAGTTATAAGCTGTGATTTTTCTGAAAATAAATAAATAAATAAATAAATAGATAAACTTCCACGTGTTTTACATAGATTGTATTGTCCCAATGAAACCTAAAGTAATTTAATACGAGTACAAAAACAGTTCAGCACCACGTGCAACAACATCTTTTTAAACATTTGTAACTAATTTGGCGTATATTGCTATCCCATACTTGCGTTTTTTTGCCAAAACCAAATTAAAAATTTTTGACATTTTAACCTTTTATATAACGAACTTTGTAGACATATGCTAGGGGGTCTGGGATTGTTCCGCTAAGTACCTTACAGATATCCTGGAGAGGTTGGCGAATCAGATAGTGGACTGTAAATATTTCTTGTTGGAAAATAAATAAATAATATCTTAGCTTGCTATCGTAGCTTCGTAAACTAGCCTTGTGTATTTCGAGCTGTAGCATTTAGAAATTAAATTTAAAAAAATATAATTGTGGGTAGGTCCTTTTTATAATACAAATGTATGTCTACCTATTTCAGCGATTAACTTACCATCCAACGCACATAAATTGTAACAAAAATACTTCTTAAAACAGCTACATTTACTGGAGCTAAGTTAAATTAAAACAAGTTTCTTTTTTTTTCTAGGATTACACTTTTGTGTAATTTTGCTAAAATATGCATCTATACATATATACATACTATTATGACATTTGGTTAGGTTTAGTCGTTGGTTTTAGTCGTCTTTTGATAGCATGCAATGGGGTTGGTGCTATTCTTAAACGAAAAACCTAACCTAACTTTTTAAACGATATTTAGATGTCCCATCTATTAAATAAACGATTCATTTTAAATAAGAATTCTTAGTAAATTTCTATTATTTTGTCAAAACTTTGTTCAGACGCAAGTTTAGCCTAACTTCTATAGACTTTTAGTCAATCTCCTTTAATAATAATAATAATAAAACGTTTATTTCAAACAAAAGTTCATAAAATAATATAGAGCTCGATTAGTGGTTAGTAACAATGTATTATTAAAACTATGTTGCTGTTGTTAGTACCTTATAACTATTTACTATGTTTATTACAACTGATGACTGTCTCCATCCAGTGTTCTTGGATGGGACAGTCAAACCGTGCAGCAATTGTTTTCAGAACACTGCTGTGACTACTTCTCAGGCGCTGCAGCAGGCGGATCGCGTAGAAGTCATCTGTCTGCGCTTCTGCGAACATACTCGACGCACTGCTGCGCCTCGGCAGTCCCAGCAGCATTCTGAATGCATTGTTGTATTGCACGCGCAGGACGTTGTAGGCTCGGCGCGTATACGTCACCCACAGACCGCTTGAGTAGAATGATTGGCAGAAGACCTTTAATAGGGTTATCTTGACTGGTTCAGTACATCGAGCAAACCTGCGTGCTAGCATATTGCTCCTCACCGCCCTGCGCTCCCTCTCAATATCCTCATCATCACATAGGTCACTTGTCATGACATGCCCTAAGTATTTGAACCTGTCAACCAGCTGTAGTGGAGCTCCACCGAGGAATACTGAAGGCACATGTCGAGGTCGTAGTCTGCCCGCTTTGAAAACCATAATTTCACTTTTCTTAGCGTTATACTTAACCGTGTGCCTCGGCAATATATTAAATATGCAGTTAAGATTTTAATTTTAATAAAACAACTGTTTTTTATATTATTTTCGGCTAATATTAAGTAAGTAGGTGGACGGGCGTTGTTTTTAAATATGATAAGGCGCAAACAGTAGGTATTATATGTAGTGTATAATATATATATATAGTATGTAGTATATGTAGTATTGTGTACATATTAGTATGTATCTGTCTATATAGATATAATACTTAGATTTAATTTGAATTACCTTTTAATCTATTTAATGGTTGCACCTACCTCACAACACAAATCGTTTCATTGTCCCAAAGGTTGGTTGCTAGAGAATGCCTAGCGGCATTAAGCCCGCCTCTTGTACATAGTGCAATAAAGTTTTTAAATAAATAAATAAATAATATTTACATCATTTAAACTTGTATTTAATATTTTATTATTACTAGTAAAAGTAAAGTATCATCACGACCGTTTCCCTTTCGGGGTGGTCAGAAACAACGCTTATAAAGAAGCGGAGTCACATTTAGCCAACTTTATTGTAGTCCAATCATGACAAGTGGAAATCTCGTCGATGTCTCTAGCGTACCAATCTCGAGAAATATCACAAATAAACTATTTAGTACTGTATCCTGACTAGGAATCGAATCCAGTACCTCCGAGATTAATTATCATCATTACAGCCCCTAGAACACAGCGTCCTAGACCTCCACTGCTGGAGATGAGCCTTCCACAACATATATCTGGAGAATTTGGCCTTATATTGTTTAATAATGTGCTACGTTGTGAATAATTATGGAAAACGATAAATTTGACTCTATGTGGGTATGTGGGGGCAGAAGTTTGCACTTTATTTTTTGCTGTTTTCCCGCGTTGTGAACTCCCGTATACCCTTCGTGTTTGGGCGATATTGACGTGAATTACTCAATGAAAAGCATCAAATTCTGCAACACTTGGAATTTGATGATCCCCAACTCGGTTATGAACTCTGTTATGAACATATATTATGCAAATAAATTACGTGTTTAATTTAGTATTCTGTACAATGTCCTTTAAAGACAATAATAAAAAAAAACTATGACAACGATATGAAGATGCAATAAATTAATTAATTAATTATTATATTAATTATTATTTCTAAAAGGAATTGTAAAAATTGTTTCAGCTTTAGTTTTTCGAATAATATTTAGTTTTGTATACTTATTGAAAATTTTGTTATTTCTTATAAGCAATAAAGGCTACTGTGGTAATGTGGTGGTCGCCTATAATAGGTACAACATCTAACTTCTGATTTAGTGTTAAGTACAAATTAGTGTGTGATGTTAGCACTGTTGGCTACCCTATTATAAATAAGTAAATGAAAATTAAAGAAAAAATTTATGACTTTTATAAAATCAAGAATAAAGAAATCATTTCAAGATTAAAATGTTACTTTCTGAAATAAAAGTGTTAATAGTTAAAACACTGAAAGGTTTGAGCCAAATAAGAACCCGGAGAATCGTAAACCTTAAGAAAGACCTAAATTGCTTCTAAAGTATTTATACGATCGCATTCTTCGTTAGGATTTCGTTTTAGCGACATTATATTGGTTTAGCCTTCGAATCCTAAAAGTTACGAGTATGATGGTAAATTTAAACGTGGGGATATCAGGTTCGATATTCGATCAAAACTCGTACATTCTCAAAGTCAAAGTCAAAATATCTTTATTCACGTAAACCTATTACAGGCATTTATGAAACGTCATTAATTTAATTATTTTGAATGATTCTACTCCTGCTAGTAGAAGACTAAGCAGCAAAGTGGTCCAATAAGTAAGCTGTTAGCAGAAGACCAGCAGCTTAGCAAAGTGACCTGTTAATGTTTAATCTGACTGAGAAAGGAATCTGCAAGGAAAACTCAGCTATATCAGATTTACAAAATAAAACATATACAGAACTGCACCACAACGATCATATTCTTATGGGTGAATATTAATATACATGTATCTTTAATTATTTTAGTGGTGGTAGTAGTTTAGCGGTGGTCGTAAGAACGCCTTCTTCAACATCATAAAGAGGTTGGTTCAAACCCCGGCATGTACCAATAAGAAATACACTTGTGCATTAGTCTTTTCTTTTTTTTTCTCGGAACTTGATAAAAGTTATCCTTATTGAAGTTACAGTTCCGTGGGAATCAAATATTCCAAGAGACCACAACATCAAGTCGAATAAATATTATGATTTCACAGAAGAAATGATCAGGAACGGGTCCAAGACTCAGCTTTACGCAGTGGAAGTTGGTGCGAGAGGAGTTCCAGCACTTTGCATCACTTACCGAAAGAATTGGGCCTAAGCAGGTCTTAAACATCAAACAGCAGGAGATACATTTATGGAACGAGCTTCCAAGACGCCATTAACGGAATCATACAGTATTTGGTTGGGTAGGGAGAGGAGTAGAATGGTGCATGGTGAGCGTATTATCGCGCAATAAAATAAAAAAGGGCTTAATAATTGCCTATTTATTTAAGTATTAAAATATATATAGTATGTTATCCTTAAGAGATAGAGACATGCCATGGCGGACTTTTCTGTAGACCTACGTGGGTGGTCTGAAAAGTTTCCGACCTAACAATTTAACAAGACATTTTCTCTAAAAAATATATTTATTTTTCTATATAGTCTCCTTGTAACTCTACACACTTCTCCCAGCGATGCTCCCATCTCTTTAACCCGTCCAAATAGTACTCAGCAGCAATAATTGTTCACGAAGGTGATAGCCTCCTCGTTTGACGAAAATCTCTGTCCACCGAGCGCAATTTTTAGCTGAGGGAACATAAAGAAGTCGCTTGGGGCTAGATCAATTGACTAAGGTGGATGGTCAAGCAGTTGAAACCGTAATTCGTGGATTTTCGCCATGGCAACCGCTGATGTGTGAGACGGCGCGTTGTCTTGGTGAAACAGGATTTTCTTTTTCAGCAAATGTGGCCGTTTTTCCGCAATTTCTACCTTCAGTTAATGGTTTTACCTTTTTGAAAATAATCGATTAAGATAACTCCATGACTATCCCAAAAAACAGTCGCCATCACTTTTCCAGACGAAAAAACAGACCACCCTCGTATGTAAGATACACATCATCATCATCATCATCAGCCTGTGTCTCTCCATTGCTGGATATAGGCCTCCCCCAAGGCTCGCCATTTTACACGATCTTCTGCCACCCTCATCCTTCCCCCACCAGCGACCTTTCTCAGGTAATCTGTCCATCTGGCGGGGGGTCGTCCCACACTGCGTCTTCCAGTACGTGGTCTCCACTGCAGGACCCGTTTACTCCATCGTTCAATGCTTCTGCGACAGACGTATCCAGCCCATTGCCACTTCAGCTTGCTAATTTTGAAAGCTATGTTTTACTTTGGTTCTTTGACGGATGTCAACGTTTCTGACTTTATCTTTCAGAGAAATCCCGAGCATAGCTCTCTACATATCTCGCTGAGCGACCTTGAATTTATGTATGACCCACCGTCAGCGTCCACGTCTCTGCTCCATACGACATTACTGGAAGAACACACTGGTTGAAAACTTTTGTCTTTAAACACTGTGGTATGTTCGATAGGAAGATGTGTCGCAACTTCCCGAATGCTGCCCATCCTAGCTGAATGCGTCTGTCGGCTTCTATTACTGAAGTTAGCTATTCCTAATTGGATTGGATACACAGTTCCACCATATTCATCACCACTCACATAATGTGTAATAATAAATATTTACTGTCGTAGTGATACTTTCATTTTCGTTCACACTTTCATCCAAAATTCAATATATCTTGTGAAAGAACCTTAATTTGTTAAACTATATCTTCTCAAAGCGACTTACGAGATTTAGTATCGATTTTTATAAGATACGCAAAGAGGACAAAAGAAAAATAAAAAAATCTCAAGAGTACGTCTTTCTAAGCCACCATGTTTCATTACAGCCACTAGAACACAGCGTCCCAGACCTCCACTGTTGGCGATGGGCCTTCCAGAACATATATCTGGAGAATTTGACCTAAACTTGCCACGCTGGCCCGGTATTGGCGAGGATCTGATATCATTTTTTTAATGACACTTTATTAACATTCCACACAATTTGGTATTAGTAGAACCGGGACCGACGGCTTAACGTTCTCTCCGGGCACGGGAACGGTGATGAAGAAGACAAATTTCTAAGCATTCCATGGATTCACCGTGCGGGTGCCGGTTTCATGTGTGGGTAAGAGATGAGAAGAATGGTATCTCGGGCTTGCGACCGACAATAGGCCTTCCTTTTCTCATTTTATTGTGCGATAATACGCTCACCATCCACCATTCTACTCCTCACCCTACCCAACCAAATACTGTATGATTCCGTTAATGCCGTCTTGGAAGCTCATTCCATAAATGTATTGACGGCAGACCTGCTTAGGCCCAATTCTTTCAGTAAGTGATGCAAAAGATTTTTGTTGAAACTCCTCTCGCACCAACTTCCACTGCGTAAAGCTGAGTCTTGAACCCGTTCCTGATCATTTCTTCTGTGAGATCATAATATATATTCTAAATCTATGACAGAAGTTTATTTCTCATTGGACATACCTGGGGGGTGTTTATACCAACCTTTGTAGGATTTAAGAAAAGCGTTCTTACAACCGAGCCATCACCACGCCATGTAACATTGGCATAATAATGCATATAACTAAGCCTATTTGTTTACTTACGACATAAAATGTTTATTTGTAATATAAAATTAAACACTTTTTTTTTTGTTGTTTTTTTTTTTTTTTTTTATGTGCGAAGTGTGTCGAGGACACTCGCTACGTTATTACATACATACATACATATCTTCACGCCAGATCCCTTGCGAGGTAGCCAGAGACAATTGAGCGCCATTTGACACGATCACGACATACTTCTTTCGCTTTGTCGACATTCATTAACCTCTTCATACATGCCCTTTGGTTACGAAGACTTTCTAATGCACCTTCAGTCAGTGTTTTATTTATTTGATCGTGATATGTGAGTCTCGGTCTGCCAGGGCCTCTTTCACCCACAACTTTCGCATTATATATCTGGTTCGTCAATCTTTCAACATGCCCGAACCATCGTAGCATGCCTTTCCTTATTTTTGTCCCTATGCTTTCCTTCATACCAACCCTTTTCCGTATTTCGACGTTACGTATGCGGTCCGCCAAAGTGACGCCACATATCCGCCGCAACGACCGCATTTCTACTGCATTAACCCTACTCTCATGCGTATTCTGACGTATCCACGTCTCGCTTCCATACATCAGTGTTGGTACCAACATGGCATTGTGTATGGCAAGTCGAGCTTTGTCACTAACATTTCGACTTGCGATCAGTGACCCCAGGGCACCGTTAATACTATTTCCCGCATTCACTCTTATTTTAATATCCCTATTATGCTTTCCATCCGCAGTGAAAATACTGCTCAGATATAAAATTTCATTTACTTGTTCTAGAGTTTCATCATCAATCTTTATCGTCACGATTGTCATCCTCCTTTTTTCAAACACTAGTACCTTGGTTTTTCTCGCATACTTTAATTTAGCCTGAAATCCATCCACACTCGCCTCCGCAAAATGCCCGAGGCACTGCTGCGACGAGGCAGATCAGCATTCTGAAGACATTATTGTATTAAGATAAAGCGTTGTAGGCTGGACTAGAATACCTTACCCACAGACTGCCGGTGTAGAAAGACATGCAGTGCGCTTTAAAAATCGTGATTTTTACACTGTCTAAACTTGCGACCGAGAATATTCCCTCGCACCGCCAATGCTCTGTGTTCCCTCTTATTGTCCATATCGTCCTTCAGGTCTTCTGTAACCATATGGCCCAACTATTTAAAAGATTTAGCGACCTGCAGCTCAGTACCATCTAATACAATATGCAATGAATCATTACATTCGAACAAACAGACTGATTCCAGCAATTACTGTAATAGTGCTACTAACCTCAAGAAAACGGTAACTTATGTCGCAGGTAATATAGCGCTTTATAGTCTATCTTTAAAATTCCCAAACATCTTAGAAACTTATATAACTAACCTATACGGTAAAAAGTTTATAGAGTACAGATTCAAAGAAAATACACATTTTTATGTGGCTTCCAAGGTCTAGCGATTCGTGGTCACAATTAGTTAATTTATTTGTAATATTTCTCGAATAAGCTCGTCGATGACTCTAGCTTACCAATTTCATGATGGTTATGTCAATGGCTAAATGCTTGGCTTTGACTACCTCAGAAGGTATACGGTCGTCATCATGGGCGTTCACAGGGGAAGGCAAGGAGGGGCAGCTGCCGACCCCCCTGGATACGTGTTTACGTCTACTAACTATCTACCTACTTTTGTTGATAAAAATTAAGTAAAAGTTTATTTGACCCTTAAATTTACGTTTAAAATATGTAATGTGTAATTAAACAATTTAAAATAAAAAAAAAATATTTATTTGCTTACTTAAAATCTGATAAATATAAAAACATAGGATTAATAATCTATATATGGGAGAATATAACCCGCTGCTGTCCAGGATCCGCGTGACGCCTCGTTGTCGGCTTGGGATCAGCAGCGCTCTCCGATGGAAGGTACTACGGTTGGTCATCGGGTGCATAAAGAGTGATAGGGATAACTTTTGGCTTATGACCCTTTCCAGTGTAATTGTAAACTCATTATCTTTGTTATTACCTTCATTTTCACCTAAAATACTTAATTTCCATTACTTAAATTCCTGTAGTTTTATTTCTAACGTCGCCTAGCGAAAACGAGACTTCAATGTCGCTTTTCCAATGACCTTGTACCATAAGCAAAATACCTTTATTTTTTTACATCCTACTACATCACACATGTAGAGATATAAATATATATTTATATATATGTAGTAAGTACTATATGTACCAAAATTGGCCTATTGTTATGAAATCGATCAGGAGCTCGTTTGCTAACAAAGGGGTAGGCTTGAGTCGGTTTTGTGACCAAATTCTGTGTCTTTAAAAAAAGGCAAACATCATAATAAGGAAATCATTTAACGAACGGACACTGTCAATTATCACAGCCCCTAGAACACATAGTCCTAGAACTCCACTGTTGGAGATGGGCCTTCCAAAAAAATCTGGCGAATTTGGCCTACACTCGTCACGCTGGCCAGACGGGTTGGCGAGGTTCTGATGTCACTTTTCTAATGACAATTTATTTACGATTCCACAAGTTGGTATAAGTGGACCAGAGACCGACGGCTTAACGTGCTCTCCGAGGCACGGGAACTGTGATGTTGTAAATAAATGACATTGGTACATGCCGGGGTTCGAACCGACCAATTTAGGCTTTTTTTTTTCAAGATTTTATTTTTTATTTTATTAAAAACTTTATTGTTTAATACAAAAGGCGTATGTAATGCCGCTTGGCATTCTCTTACCATCAACCTTCGGGACAAGAAATCGAAGTTTAGGCATGGCCAAATAAAAAAAAAAACAAAAATAAAAAAAATCGCTTATTAGTAGGTACTAGTTAAATTAAATATACGATAAACATCATAAAAATATATAGATGAAAAAAAATCTAGGAGACCTTCGCGCCATTTTGCGTGGACATAAGTCAAAGTTTTTGCTTTGTAAATCAATTTACTGCTAATATTGTTAGTCAAAAGTGGTGTTGTTTTGTTTAATAATGTGCTACAATGTGAACAGTTATGGAAAATGATGAATTGGACTTTATCTATGGGGCACAAGTTGCAGTTTATTTTATGCAGTTTTCCCGCGCTATGAATATATATGTCTCATATTTTACGGAACGTGTTTGACGCGAGTGACTCCAAGAAAAGTATAAAATTCTGCAACATCTGGAATTTGATGATAACCTCACTAACTCATAAAAAAGAAAGTATATATATATATATATATATATATATATATTTAATCTTTATTGTTATAATAATAAAATGCGGACATAATGCCTATAGGTACTCTCTTCCAATCAACCGTCGCGTCGGGACAATAAATACGTAAGAGGTAAGGTTAGCAAACAAACAACATATATGCGTCAGACTTGGCAGTATGAGCTAGACCCTTTACTTTCCCTATCACCTCATTCATCATCCATCGGGAGATGGGAACACAACAACAATAAAACCTAATTGGAATGCTTGGAGAAATTGTATTTTCCATTTTTTTTTTTATATAAATATATACTTAATGATTTATTAGAATATATATATATATTAATACTACGAGGGATAAGCCCAAATTCTTATGATAAAGAGTTAATTGTATTATTAATAAATAATAATAAATATTTCCAGACAGATCACACAGCGCCATCTAGTTTCCGTGGTAAGCTACGAGGCTTGTGTTACGGAAACTAGATGGTTGATAAACTACATATTATACTTTTTTTTTTTTGTAAATATATACATTATTATACATATAAACACCCAGACAAATTATACAATGTACAACTTGTCCCCGGTGGGA
Organism: Tinea semifulvella; assembly: GCA_910589645.1. NCBI lineage: Eukaryota > Metazoa > Arthropoda > Insecta > Lepidoptera > Tineidae > Tinea > Tinea semifulvella. The sequence goes on from OU342624.1 coordinate 1,284,303, forward strand.
ATCGAACCCACGACCTCCCGAGTTCACGGCAACGTTTGTGACCACTAGACCACGGAGGCGGTCATGTATTATTTGGTTCTACTAGTTATATGGTACGTATCTTTTTTTAAGTTTAGAACTTTTTTGTACAAAATCTTTTTTTTTTTTTTTTTTAAATACTTTATTGCACTAAAATTGTACATAGGCGGGCTTAATGGCCAGGCATTTTCTAACAACCAACCTTTGGGAGTATGGAGAAACTATGCATGGGTGCAAATTTATTATTATAAACTACATACTAATAATACATATAAAAATAAATAAATACATGAATACATACATATAACTATAAAAAGCTAAAAATACGTTTAATTTTCTTTAATCTTTGTTTAATTTTTAAGTGAAAACTTTGCTGGATTGTATATTATTAAGATCTGTATTCTGAATAAATAAAAATGTTCTGGAAGCTACCATCTCCAGCAGTGGAGGTTTAGGACTGCAGAACTGTGATGTTGTGCAAATATCAAATCTAAAAGTGGTTAAAATTTATGTTTCAGATGAAACAGAATCTGCCTGCAGAATAGACTGGAGAGGCCATTATTGGACCTTAACGAAACCTATTCATTCCCAACAAAGGCCAAGGAAATCCTAACGAATTCTATACCTTAGAGCAATATTGACATTAGGTATTGTACCTATAATATAATTAATATTATTATTTAGTTTTGCGCGCTAAATATATGAAATAATAATAAATCGTTTATTTCAAACTAAACTTGGTTCATAATTCATTAGTATTTTGTTAGTAACATACTCCCTTTGGAGCTACGTAGAAGCATAGCGGACATTACTTACCTCTTTAAAATTGCGCAATCGAAAATAGATTCCAGTGAACTCCTAGGATTACTCGGATTTGGTATACCTAGCCGGTCTCAAAGGGCTTATAGACCTTTGGTAGTGCCATATGCCCGCACCAACTACCGTCAAAACTCATTTTTAGCGAGAGCATCAAAAGAACTCAACTGCCTAGCTGAGGTCATGGATATTGACATGTTCTGTACATCGCCTAAATTAGTCGGTCGGGCGATATCTAGAGCATTTTTTACAGTATAACACACATATATTATTTATATTATGTTATTTTTATTTTTCTAAATTATTGTGGTTTAGAATTATTATTTATATGTTTCTTCTATTTGTATTTTAGTTAAGTTATTTAGTTGTATAAGATATTTGTGGAAACTTATAATTGGCATCTAGTTTTTTATATAAGTAATCATTTGTTAGAAGCTGTAAGTTTTCCTTAAAGATAAATAAATAAATTAGTATTGTTAGTACCTAATTCTATAATTATTTTTTTCATTCTAATGACTGTCGCTATCATGTAATCACCGTGCCTATGTAATTTTTACTGCGGTCCATGTCAGGGTATTTACTAAAAGAGATAAAAAAATACTTAAATATTAAATTAAATATAAAATAAATAATAATAAATATTTCCAGACAGGTCACACAGCGCCATCTAGTTTCCGTGGTAAGCAACGAGGCTTGTGTTACGGAAACTAGATGGTTGATAAACTACATATTATACTTTTTTTTTTCTAAATATATACATATTATACATATAAACACCCAGACCGAGACAAATTATACAATGTAGGGGAAATACGTACAAAATGACATGTATGGGCAAAATGACATGGTCCCCTTATTTCAAAATTGGCGGGTTTTAGCTACATCTCCGTGACTGTATCCTGTGACGGCAGCCATATTTACAATCCTGTCAGACGTTGAGCGCCATTCTCACAGTTGCTCCGCAGTAACCAGTTCAAACGTGTATCTCGCCTTCAAAAGTTTATTTTACAGATGGTTTTCTCCTGTTTTCTAGTGAGTTATTTGTTGTTTTTTGTAATTATTTGTATTAAAATCGATGAACTATGCTAGTACCCAGAGATTTCGACTAACTTTATAGCAATCATTAGTTATTTGATGGAATTATGATTTTTATTCGTTTTTGGGTAAATTTGGACAAAATGACATACATACAAACTGGACAAAACGACATGGTATGTCATTTTGTTTATAGTGTTTCTGTTAATTAACATTTATAATTTCGTTAAGGTGATATCAACTGAATGTATCAACACCTCTTTAATCCAAGAAGATCCGAGTAACGATATTGCATCTATTTTAAATATATCAGCAACAAATGACGATAAAGTAGATTCTTCAAAAAACACAACGCAAGTCACCACCAATGCTGATATTGGAGATGTTTACTGATGTGACGAACCTGAGTTTGGAAATATGTGTAGAGGAGCCTAATACAGTTGAGGTAGCTGGAGCAGCATACGATGATGGTGTGAGACCTGGTCCATCGAAGCAATCACTGACATATCCAGTTGCTACTATTTCGCCAGTACCACAGGGGCAGTTCATGCAAAGCCAAGGAAAAAGAAAAATTAAACCTGTCAAAAATTAAACTTCTCAAAATAAGCAAGAAATTATTTCTAAAAATAGACCAAAGGATCCACCAGTAAAAAAGAAGAGACCTCTTTTCCCGTTCTAAGCCCGGAGAAGGTTGATTACGATGTATGACTTGTTCCCTTTGGGCTTATGCGTCATGTGCTGATGTCCCAAAGAAGACCACAGGATTTATTTGTAAATTTTGGTCTTAAAAAGTTGTATGTCATTATGTCCTTACCTTATATGTCGTTTTGTCCATACTATATGGACAAAATGGTTTTTGTGATTAGTTATATTTTTTCTTATTGTATATTTTATTATAGTTCCTACTTAATTAAAAGACTGTGTTACTGATAGTCAATGAACCTAAGATGACTATAAACGATTGACACTAATTATAATGCCATTAAATAAATAAATATGATTGAAAAACAAAACACCCTGTCATTTTGTCCGTACTTCCCCTACAACTTGCCCCCGGTGGGAATCGAACCCACGACCTCCCGAGTTCACGGCAACGTTTGTTACCACTAGACCACGGAGGCGGTAAATAAAAAAAAGCTGTTTCCTAAATAATAAAAGTAAAATGTGGAGGACGGCAGCGGCCCCCCTAAGTCGAGCAAAAAAGCCGGCCGTACCCTCCTTTTTCATGAAACAGTTCAGGCCATTTTAAACCACCTATATTATATTATATATTCCATATAATCCAAATGCAGCCCCTTACCTAAAAGATCGTTTCCAATTCCTATGTGATTCTCACAGCCTTTCACTTCGTTCTTCACATAATAACCTACTTAAAATCCCTCCCCACTCTTCCAGCAGATATTCAGATTCCTTCACAGTATCTGCAGCTCGCCAGTGAAACAGACTTCCTTTAATTATCAGACAGGCACCATCTCTTAAAATATTTAAAAATAAATTATACAAATACTTACTTCACAAACATAATAAGTCGCCATAACTTACTTATTATATATATAATAATAATTATTATTATATAAGTCAAAGTCAAAATATCTTTATTCACGTAAACCTATTGCAGGCATTTATGAAACGTCATTAATTTAATTATTTTGTTTGATTCTACTCCTGCTAGTAGAAGACTAAGCAGCAAAGTGGTCCAATAAGTAAGCTGTTAGCAGAAGACCAGCAGCTTAGCAAATTCCAGTGACCTGTTAATGTTTAATCTGACTGAGAAAGGAAAACTCAGCTATATCAGATTTACAAAATAAAACATATACAAAACTGCACCACAACGATCAATTAATAACCTTTTAAATTAAGTTATCAGTACCTATGAGAATACAATACCTGGTACAGCAGTAACCCACCAGGCAAGTCAGAATTAAGGTAGACTACATGCCTATGTGCAACCCGAAAGTCGACAAAATGCAAAAACCTCTATTAATTTAAGAACAATAAATTGAACGCGTTCGGCAGAGGTCCCAGGCCCCCACAGCAGCACCCGATCACGGACATAACGCATGTGCCATATATATATATATATATATATATAATTATTATTATTTCCAGACAGGTCAAACAGCGCTATCTAGTTTCCGTGGTAAGCTACGAGGCTTGTGTTACGGAAACTAGATGGTTGATAAACTACATATTATACTTTTTTTTTGTAAATATATACATATTCTACATATAAACACCCAGACCGAGACAAATTATACAATGTACAACTTTCCCCCGGTGGGAATCGAACCCACGACCTCCCGAGTTCACGGCAACATTTGTTACCACTAGACCACGAGTACATATGTATTTTATATTTAGGTATATATTTATTTGTGTATTTAGGATGGTTATCTATGTATATTGTATTGCATATAATAAGTACTATATGTATATAATAAATTTGTGTTTTATATAGTAATAAATAATTTTAACTATCTATTTTCTTCGTAAACTTCTGCACCCGCTTATTACAGTTCTCAGTCACAAAGGTTAGTTGGTAGATAATGCATTTACTGCTATAAGCTCGCCTATGTACCTGCACTTGTTTTGGTTTTGTACAATAAAGAATTTATTATTATTATTATTATAACATCGTTGTGGATAAAACTGGAAGCCTGAATTTTCAGTAACCAAGCTGGCATTGTATAACCAGGCATTACATTTAAAATTTCATTCAATTTGAAGAAGTCACAGTTTCGTAATTTTGTCACTCACTTACTCACTTACTAACTGAGAGAACAGTATTCTACACACTTTATTTGTGTTTTTTACAGCATAAGTCTTAGTTCAGACGGAAAAATCTGCTTCACCTTGTTTACTTTTGGAAACCGGCGGTTAAAAAATACATTTCAAGTTAGGCAAAAACAACGCAGCAAAAAAACTTGGCATAACAAGTGACGAGGCCAAATTGATTTGCCTTCGAACAAAGTTTCTGTACAGATATGTCAAACCTGAACTGAGGGCTGAACGAGACACATCCATCACCAAGAAGGACGGCAACCTTTCTACAATATACGACCACTACCCAAAGACGTATATACGTTTTTTGAACAATCCAAAAACTTTTCTAAAGAGTTTCAAAGGTCATTCAATTTGGTCTTTTTTTACCCGACTCAAAGAAGGGTCATGTGTTCCTTTGTGGCAGCTTGGAGACCAAACGCGTGGACTGATAATGTCACTATATAATAAAATATATAAAATTATCTCAATGGTGTAGTTAAGCGGTTATCAAACTTTTTGGCGACGGAACCTTTGGTATGTCTAAAACTGCACCAAGTCACGTAGGCCAACCCAAGCTATGAACAATGCTTGGCGTCTATATACCTGCCTCTATGTACCTGCCTATTTACCTTACCTCCAAACCTTACCTACATATTATGTATATATGTAAGTACTATTAGTATGTAGTATATATATTATTAATAAATATAGTTATTATTTAATAATGATCAGTCTTAAATTCGTCTTCGCACCTACTCCTCGATCCAAGTTATAATTATTATTGTCCCTAATGTTGGCTGTCAGAGAATGTCTAGCGGCATTAAGCCCGCCCCTTGTACAGAGTGCAATGAAGTTTTAAATAAATAAATATGTCGTTATTATTTAAATATATGTTACTTACTTACAGGGCACCGTTAACACTATTTCCCGCGTTCACTTTTCTTTCAACATCCCTATCATACTTGTTATCCGTAGTGAAAATGCACTGCAAGCCGCCGTGTGCTGACGAAGATAGCGCAGCATTATCCGGGACAAAGTGATCCGTGAAGGGGATCACGACCCTCAGCAATGAGGAAATCGATGCAAGGAGTGGGATATAAAGTCACGGAAGCGTAAGTACCCCTAGTTTTTTAATCTACCTTTACCTATTGGGCCAGTTCTTAGATTATATATACGTCTATTGAACCTTTCCACAATATACGACCACGCCTCGACTAATGTTTACGAGTTTTTGCTCCTGGGACTTCGCTAAATATACTTAGTTTGTAGATAAATGATGACGTCACAGACAAGAGTACATAGCATCTTTTATACACGTATATTGTCTTTATATGTATGAACGACCCCCCGTTAGATGGACCTGAAGAATGTCGCTGGTGTTTGGATGAGGGTGTTAAGTGGCGAGCCTTCATTACATCCCCTAGGACGCAGAGTCCTAGACCTCCACTGTTGGAGATAGATCTTCCAGAAATTTCTAGAAAATTTGGCCTACACTCGCCATGATGGCCAGATAGGCCAGGAAAGATATCCTCATCCTCCTTGCGTCGTTCTCTTCACTGCTGAGAGTCGTGACTCCCTCCACGGATGACTTTGTCTTGGACGATGCACTTGGGTATTCAGGGTGGTGCGAATCTGGTCAGACCAGCGTATGGAGCTTTGGCCTTCAACTTTCCCTGTGATAGAAGACTTTCCAGTTTACCAGATCCGTGCTATATGGCCGAAATACTCAAGGACTCGTTTTAGGCAGATCGAAGACAGCCTAGTAGAGATTTTGAGCTAATTGAGTATTGACACATTAGTTCTTCGCGCTGTCCAAGCGTAGCATACGCATCAAAGGCATCGATGCGGCTACGATCACCAGCTTTGAGAGTCCAAGTTTCAGCGCCATAAAGACATATGGAGAATATTAAGCTGCGTCCCTCTTCCTTTCCTAATATTCTATCCTTTCATATTCCTATTAACTGGCTCATAGCATTTTTAGCCATGTTAATTGACTTTTTTTTGTGACCCTCACGACCGCCCTCTACGTTCTTCTCAGAATAATCAACTCAAAGAGTGTCCACACAGGTGGATTCCAACTTTAAATGCAAACCTATCCTTCGTGGAAACAGCGTCATTCCATCGGACCGCGGGCCATGCCACTGGCTTCTAATATAGCTGAAAACCCACAGACACAATGGCCCGACGAATGACGTCATTGAGGCTAGCGTGCCTTGGGATGCGACCTGAGCTCTTGCTGCAGGAAAGGCCGTGGAAAAGTCCAAGAAGATCCTAGACGTAGTCTGAAACATTTATTGTCGAACAGAGTTCCAATAAAAAAAGAAGGAAGAGACTGCAGCCACAGTCCCGATTCCCACCTTGACACCGCTAGAAGACGAGGACGCCCTGTCATATTGGTTGACGTATTTAAATGTTGATCCCGTACCAATCGGCAAAGCAGCTCGTCCCACCGGCGCTGTGAAATGGTGAGAGTTGGGACAGAAGTGTTGGGGCAAGCTTCACTGCTACTTAATTCATTAGAGTTGTATTTTATTTGATTTTTAGTAAACTAAACTGTGGTAATATATATATATATATGTGATGAGAGTTACTTATCTGCCGATAAACTATTTTATAGTTTGGCAGAATAATGTTGTATTTAAATGTTATGATATAAGGCAAAAAAATAATTCGATCTTCTGCTGTAAAACACCGGTATTGGAGTGGAGAGATTCAGGATATATATTTTTTTTTTTTTTTTTTTTTTTTTATACTAGCACGACATGTGACCCTGCGCCCACCTGATGGTAAGTGGCGCGCAGAGTCCATGAATGTTAGCAACTGGAATCAGACCCTTATATCCGACATCAGTCCCTAACACTATGCCGGCTTGACTAGATGCCTTTTCACACTTCGCTTGAAGGACTCCAGGTTATAGGAAAGTGGAAACACAGAGGCTGGAAGAGCATTCCACATCTTTATTGTGCGACAGATGTATGAGTCACCAAATTTATAGGTACGCGAAGGGATAGTGACTACGGTATGTGGGTGCATATTCTGACCTGTGCGTGTGGTTCGGTTGCGGAATGGGGAGGAAGGAATTAGGTTATAGAGCTCTTCAGAGCACTCACCATAGTATAGCCGGTAGAACACGCTCAGAGAAGCTACATCTCGGCATCATCATATAATGATGATGAGACAGCTCGTTAAGCATGCACAGCTAGTCTGAAGTTATTATTAATGCGTGTTTTTTTCCAGTCTATAAATAAATTCTACGTTCGATTTAAAACACAAACAGTGCAATTTAAAACCAATACGGGGACTGCATTTATATGCGGACGTGCTGTTGGTACCATTTAGTTCTGAATAATTTAGTAGACATGGTCTAGCCTACTCTTCACGATTATATGAACTACTAGCAGTTTGACCCGGCGTTGCCCGTACAAAATACTCATCAAATAAGCAACGAGGTCAAATATAACCGTTGGATTTAAAAAAAAAAAAAGCCGGCATAGTGTTAGGGACTGATGTCGGATATAAGGGTCTGATTCCAGTTGCTAACATTCATGGACCCTGCGCGCCACTTACCATCAGGTGGGCGCAGGGTCACATGTCGTGCTAGTATAGAAAAAAAAAAAAAAAAAAAAAAAACCTCACCATTATAAAAAGAAAAATAAAATACAGTAATAATAAAATAAAATTGTTTTTGCGCCGTTTGGAGTTGAAACTCTCGGGCCGTGGGTCCACATGAAATTTTCAAGGCGTTGTCAAAACAGCTCGTCAAAACCTCGGGAGACAAAAGGGCTGGGCAATATTTGGGCGAAAGGATCAGCATTGCCATTCAACGTGGCAAGGCTGCCAGTATCCTTGGCACTTTGCCCATTGGCAGCGATTTGGAGCAAATTTTTTATTTGTAAAAAAAAATATTTTGTTTTTTCTTCATTTTAGTTTTTAGTTGTATTTTTATTTATTAATTAGGTTTATTTTTATTAATAGTCATTTATGTTTTAAAATGTAAGTTTTTAGTTTAATAATAGTTTATTTCAGCATTCACGAATATAAAAAGATAAAGAAATTAGAAACTTATTACTGTTAACACAATAAAATAAATTTAACAAAAATAAAATTAATTAAAAATAGAATATCGCTTAAAGTGGCGAGCCTTAGGGGACGGGGAACCTGCAGTGGAGACACACCGGCTGATAATAATAAATGAAATATTATACAATAACATCAAAATATAACGAATTGGATGTTGTGTAAATCCGAAATAAATTTGAAATGGCAAAGGGAGCAGTTTCAATGGAAAAGATGGCAAGGAACTTTGACTTAGATATACATACCGGGCTTTTCGTCATCAAATATTTTTATCACACAGAAGAAATGATCAGGACCGGATTCTTAACTCGGCTTTACACAGTGGAAGTTAGTGTGGAATTCCAGCAAAATCTTGCACCACTTACTGAAATAATTTATGGAACGAACTTTCAAGACGGCATTAACGGAATCATATTTATTTATTTAAATACTTAATTGCACATAAACTTAAAATTAGTGTACATAGGCGAGTTTAATGCCAGTTAGACTTTTTCTAACAACTGACCTTTAGGAAAATGAGAAATCATGGACAGGTGCAAATAAATATAATACACGATACTTACTTAGTACATACCTATAATACATAAAAAAACGAACTACATATACTACACACTTTAAATATATAACATATATGGTATCGCCTGTATTCAATTGATGTATGAATCGATCCTCTCCCGTCCCTAAATCCATACGCACAATTTCGTGTCGTCGAGTGAAGCGGTCGTGTTGCCTGCGCACACGCATAAAAGACTAATATTTAACAATTATAAAATTATTTGTATCAGTCACCGGCCGGTGTATTAAAAGCAGTGTTTGTGAAGTGAGCATACGGGAAGACGTCACCCCCCCGAAGGACATCAGGTGCGTACTCCTTGCAATATCCCATTTTCCAACTTCTTAGCCTTGTTATTAATGCAACTAGCTTTTTCCTTAGATTCATACAGTCCACTATAAATAACCCCCTTGCATTTTGTCTAATATAATTATTTATTCATTTAGGAAAACTTACAGCTACAATACAAATATAGGAAAGATAATAATACTATAAAGCCGATAACAAGAATTCACAGATAGTTACAATAGAAAGCATGCAAGGAAAACTTTTCAAAAGCAAAGTACGAATACAGGAACAACAATAAAATAAAAATAAAGACAAAAAAAAAACAATAGATACGATAAAATAATAAAAAGACATGACAAATAAATACAACTGCAGAAAAGAAAACAAAAATAACATAATTAAAAAACAATATGTCAGTCTACTAACTCGAAGTGCTCATTCGTCATCACTCGTCTAACCATTGCAATGCCGGCATCGAAGAGATCGACATCGATACTGAGCTCGTTAAACATTATTGCCGCCCTACTGAAAAATGCATTGCGTCTATAGTTGGTGTTGCCCGGAACAAGTAAGAGTGCGGGATTTCTCACGGTTCTTGTGGGTACTCGCACGGTTATTTTGCTTAATAGTTTGGGGCAATCCACAATCTTACGTGCAACACCAACTAAATAGGTGATGTCAGCAATATTACGACGGACTTCCAAATTATTATATTATGGACATTATGCCAAATATTTATATTATCATCATGATGAGGTTAACTCCTGTTTATTTAAAAATAATGTCATTACTAGACTTTTAAAAACATTGGTAGATGGTGCTTGTCTGATAGCCAGCGTTAACGTGTTCTACTAGCGGGCCGCCGACACAGTGAAGGAATCTGAATATCTGCTAGAAGAGTGAGACGGGATTTTAAGTTGGTTATTGAAAGTAGAACGAAGAGTAAGGCTGTGTGTGTCGCACAAGTACTCGAAGCGTGATTTTAGATATAGAGGATATTTAGGATTGTTTAGGATACTATACAGGGAAACCAGGACATGAACAGATCTGAGAAAGCGAATACTGAGCCATTTTAACTGAGTGCGAAAATGAGAGACATGATCATACTTACGCAAGCCGAAAACGTAGCGGACGATCGAGTTTGTTCAGTAGCTCTTCAGTGACGTCAGGATAGCAGATATCTGCATAGTCTATTATGGGGAGAAGCAGCGAACTGACTAACGTAAGTTTTGCCTTGTGTGGAATGCAGTACTGTAAACGTTTTAGTGAATGCATGCTACCATGTATTTTTTTAATACTACATCATACAGTATTTAGTTGGGTAAGGAGATAATAATAATAATAATAATAATTTATTCGATGTAAAAAAAATACAGTAATATAAAAAGAGTATACAAATCTAATAGTAATATAATTTTGAGCGAAATTTTATAGGCCTTGGGTCGTAGAACAATTTACAGTGAAAATATGATATATATAATAAAAATCATCCAAAAGTTAAATTAATTTCACAGTATAAATAACTTCATTTAATATTTACAATAATTTGAACCACAATACAGTATTAGACCTATAAATATATCACAACTATTTATCAAAAATAATCTTATAAAAAAGAAAATATTTTATAACTATAAACAAAAGAGTTGTCGCATTACCCTCCGTCAAGTTAAAACTGAGCGACGGATAGGCGATGTTCTCCGCCTGCGCACACGCCGGCGAAGAGGTGTTCAGTTTAAAACCGGATTAAATAGGTTCGGGTGCACAGTATATGCTTTGTAAGCAGATCAAATACAGTGACAATAAAAAAAAATACTTAATTCAGAAAATTATAGTAGTAAAAAGTTTCTGTTATGAGACAATGATGAGCAGAATGGTGGATAGTGAGCACCTTGTTAATAAAAAAGGTACCTTGTAAACTAGCCTATAGTTGGTCGCAAGCTTGAGATACCATTTTTCTCCTATTCTTTCCTACATACAATGTTTTATTTAATTATTTTTATACTAGCACGACATGTGACCTAGGGCCCACCTGATGGTACATGGTGCGCAAGGTCCATGAATGTTAGCAACGGGAATCATGGCTGACATCTGAATAGGATGGTAATAGTTTTTATAATTTAACGGATGTTTACATGATTTATCTCAGAGACATATTTCATCCGACGTTTCGGTCTAGTTGCATTGGCCGTGGTCACGGGTCGACTGGAGCTGCGCGATGTAGCCTTCGTCTATAATTTATTTATTTATTTATTCAGTACACACAGCAGTACATATATTATCACACACATAACATAGTATAATTATAACTTATCTAATATATGTACCAATTAGGTGTCATTATTTTTTATTAATATATTATTACTGTTAAAACAAAAAAATATATAATGAGCGATTGATGTCAAAATCTACTTGTCACTTAAAAAGTTTTTAGAAATTACGACACACAACACTGACAATATCCTCGGCAACATCGGGCGATTTATCGCAGCGTCGAAACCGATTAATTACTGGATTTCAACTGAAAGTGTTTGTCAAATTCTCTAATAAACATTATCTATCTACTTCCTGTAGTGGAAGTCTTGCACTCTGTGTCCTAGAAGCTGTGTGATGTTATAACATCATGTTCAGTTTTTATATATAAGTCAATTGAAGTAAATCTTTCGTTATTTACTCATTAAAAGTTAGAATTGAACGCTCGAGTCAAAAGTAGAACGAACTTGAAATGATGTCTCAGCAGGAAACCCCGTTTGTAGATGAGAGGATTTTTTTATGCAAATCGCAGACATAAAAGTACATAGTCTTTGGAATGACCTACCGACGTAAGTTAAAGATTTTCCAAACAGTAGCTCTGATTTAATAGATTTATTCGAAGTAACAAACAATATAAAAGAATTACAATATTAAATAAATAACATATATTACAGCAAAATCTAAATTTAACCTAAAAATTATAATAATAATACATAGAAAACAAAAATTAAATACTTACAAAAAATTAGCTCCTCCAAATCGCTGTCTTGTGGCATGGTGCCCAATTTAATAGATTAGTTAACAGTCACTTTCTGGGTTTTGTGGCCAGGCTCTCTAAATCCATGTTCGATCGAGCCGACCACAGCTACTTCGATCATTTTTTTATTTATTTAAATTTTAAAAAAATACAGCTTATTATATTAAACAAAGTAGCAATAGTGGAACACAAGCCAAAGAGATTTTATATTATTTGGACAAAACAATTAAAGCAGAAATAAGAGTAAAATATAGTAATTAGATTTAAATTAATAGTGCAATTGAACTGTGACTAGCAAAAGTAAAAGAATAATAATAAATAAGTGAAAACCAATAGGTTAATGATTATTTACCCAAGACAAAATGAATGAATAAGAGGCAGAAGCAAAATTATACTATAGATACGAGTATAGCAGTATTCGTATATTAGCAAGCGAAGTGTATTTTCAAAGTCAGTCCGGGATAAGAGTTGTCTTGATACTGCCTCCGGTGATTAGTTAGATGTATCAGAGTAGAACATGGCTAAAACGTTAATATAGATAAGTCATTTACAGTAATATAAACCATCTTCGGGGAATCGCACCGCTGCACGCACGGCCACCGGAGGGCCGTCGCCTGCCCCGTGAGATCCTGGAGGCGGCAGAAGCGTAACCAGCAGTTACTAACGACATTACAAATTGACTGCCCCACCGGTGCCACAGATCGTATAGTGGTCCCTTGCCCGACGGCTTACGTCGCCGAGGTAAAAGAAGGAACCAGCCGGGCCGTCGTCCACTTACATAGGATACTTAATAAGGATAACCCCGGAGCGTTTCGCCCCAAGGGCGAATATGACAAATTCTACTTTCTGATAGTTTTTATAATTTTAACGAGTCTTTACGCGATTTACCTTAGAGACATATTTCTCCCGACGTTTCAGCCAAGTTGCATTGGCCGTGGTCACGGGTCGACTGAAGCTATGCGGTGTAGTCTCGTACATACTGGGCGGTAGATGTAAACCTACCCACTTATCACTTTTAAAAGTTTTTAGAAAACACGACACACGACACTTACAATATCCTTGGCGACACCGGGCGATTTTTCCCTGAAACGTCGGGAGAAATATGTCTCTGAGGTAAATCGCGTAAAGACCCGTTAAAATTATAAAAAACTATTATGAATATGCGCGATAGTTTAAAAAGTTTATTTATTTATTTAAAACTTTATTGCACTATGTACAAAGGGCGGGCTTAATGCCGCTAGGCATTCTCTAGCAGCCAACCTTTGGGACAATACAGAACATTACAGTCATGAGGCTAGGTGCAAACGATTGTAAGAAACGTTGCCAAATAAATTCATTTAATCTTAGATACACTAGATAATAAAATAAATACACATACATACAAATATGTACACAATAATACATATACTACACACTATATTGGCTACTATATACTACATACAATACATACTTATATACGTTGTGAGGAGTGCTTTAGGTAATGAAAGTAAACCAGCTTTTTAAACAGCGGTTTGCTGGGTGCTTGGCGAATTTCAACAGGTAAACTGTTCCAGAGATTTGCGGCCACTACTGCGAATGAGTTAGACTGAAAGCTAGAGTGATGAGAAGGGATAGATATAACAGAATTGTGTGACGAACGAAGAGATCTATCATGAATTGAGGAGAGATAGGTAAATTTATCCTTGAGGTATTTTCTGGGTTCATAAATTATCATTGATTGTTGCTTCTATACTACTACATCATCGGTTATCATGTAGTACTTAGTACCTAAATGTATGTATCTGTAGTATAAGAAAAGACTCATTATTTAGGTTTTTTAAAATTAATTTAGTTAGACTAGACATGACATGACATGACCGTTGGGCCATGGAAACTTGGGAGGTCCCTGGTGTGGGATGTGATATGTGTAGACACATTAGCCCATCACACATCCAGGAGACCTCGTCAAGCGCGGAAAGTGCGGCGGTTTCTGCTGAGAACCTCAAGCTACGCAAATACGCCAACCTCAGTACAGGTTACGAATTTACGCCGTTTGGGGTCGAGACGATGGGCCCATGGGGACACTCAGCCAAGCGTCTGGCGCAGGATTTTTCCAATATTCTAATGGAGAAATCTGGAGACAAAAAGGCTGGCAATTACTTCTGCCAACGTATTATCCGTGGTATATATTGAAGGGAAATGTTGCCAACCTTCTTGAGTAAAAATAAAATTTATTTATTAATATAATTATTAACTATTTAAAAAATAAAAACACAACCTAAGTAAATTTTTTTATTAGGATTAGTTTATAGGTATTAAATTGGTTTTAATTATTTCAATTGTGTAGTTCAGCAGTTGTTAAACGTTTTGGTGACGGAACCATTGTGCTTGTTTTTTGTTTTTAATTATCACTCATGGATGAGCTTGCGACTTGTCATGATTGGCCTATAGTAAAGTTGGCTAAATGTGAATCCACTTCCTTATAATCGTGGTTTCTGACCACCACGAAAGGGAAACGGTGGTGATGATACTATACTATAGTTTATAAAGTATTTTTTTACTAAGTTTGGTTTATTGATATTTAATTTATCTGTTTTTAGTTTTTAATTAATGTTATTTTTAATGCCTATGCTTTCTTTCATATCTAGCCTTTTGCGTATTTAGGCCGGGATAATGGTAAGGGCTGATGTCCGTCGTCAGTGGCTTGCGTTAGTTGCTCCTAATCTGGGACCTCGCGTACCGCTTACCATTAGGTGGGGGCGATATCACATGTCGTATTCTGTATTTTAAAAAAAGCACTTTAGAGGTGGATTCCCTCCTTGATAATTAATTCACAAAGCTTTAAATAAGTTTGACGTGGTTGGATCAAAGTGCAATTCCTGTTAGTCCCTTCTGCGGTTGAGCGGTTACATCAAAATTTAAATAGCCTAGAACCAGTGACCTTTGTATAGTACAATATTATCTAAACACAAGATAGGCAGTTTCGTGGTTTAGCGGTTAAAACCTTAAGTTTAGACGCGGAGGTACCGGGTTCGATTCCTGGTCGGGTATCAATAATATTTATTAATTTAAATATAAATTAATAAATTTAATCTCTTGTGATATTTCTCGAGTTTGGTATGCTAGAGACATCGACCAGCTTGCTACTTGTCATGCTGAACGCCTAGAGGGGGGTTGGTATGGCTTAGAGGGGCGACTTTAAATTTTAAAAATCACTGAAATTTAAAACTACCTATTACTATATATGTTCTGAAAGGCCCATCTCCAGCAGTGGAGGTCTAGGACGCTGTGTTCTAGGGGATGTAATGATTATCTGTTAAAGGTTCTGTTAAATCTGGGGCGGCTGCGGAATCGGCTGAAAAGGCCAAATGTCGCAAATTCGAGTCTGTTGCGTATTTGTGCCTTTTGTTCTTAAGACGATGGGACCGTGTGGGAGCCAAGCGCTAAGAAGTTATTTAAAGAACTGTCTAAGCGGCTGGTTAACGCTGTATGTGTCAAGCGGGCTGGCAGGTTTTTCGCGCAGCAAATCAGCATCGCTGTGCAGCGGGTTAATGCTGCGAGTGTTCTTGGCACACTGCCACATGATCAAGTCATGCGGGAACTTTTTTATATATAGTTTAGATTTTAGTATTATTTAATTTAGTTTATATAGTTGCGGACTGTCCACCCGCACCAGTGTCGATGCGGAGAACCAGTCGATCATCTCGGACACCACGGGCTTTCTTGTGCTAGAAGTGCTGGCCGCATTCCTCGTCACGCGGCTCTCAACGACATCATCCGAAGGGCTCTTGTCACTGCTGGTGTACCCGCAATCTTAGAACCATCTGGGATTGTGCGGAGCGATGGCAAGAGACCCGACGGAATGACTGTTGGGCCGTGGAAACTTGGCAGATCTCTGGTGTGGGATGCGACGTGTGTAGACACATTAGCTCCATCTCACATCCAGGCGACCTCGTCAGGTGCGGGGAGAGCGGCTTTTTCTGCGGAGAACCTCAAATTGCGCAAATATGCCAACCTTAGTTCCGGTTACGAGTTTGCGCCGTTTGGGGTCGAGACGATGGGCCCATGGGGACCGTCAGCGAGGCGCTTGGCCAAGGAGTTGTCAAAGCGGCTGACAGAAAGGTCTGGAGACAGGAAGGCTGGCAATTATTTCTGCCAACGTGAAATGGGAAATGTTGCCAGTCTCCTTGGGACTATCTCGGATGGGACGTCTCTAGAGGACATTTTTTATTTATAGTTTAGTTTATTTTTAATTTTATTATTTAGGTAGCTTTTATATTGTAATTCTTTTATACTGTTTATATATTTTTATTAGTTTAATTTTTATTTCTGTTATTTATTTATTTATTTAATTAGGATCACCAACAGAGTACACATTGAATCCAATTTTGTCAATAGAAGCAAACAGTAAAAAAAAAAACATTAGTGAATGGTACTCCAGTAACAGGTGACCACAACATGTCAAACTACATTCAATTATGATACATTATATGTTTAATAAATTTAAATAATAATATAACAATACTAAAAAACTAAAAAATAATGAGAACTATGACTAAAAGTAATACTTACAGTTACAGAGTTAAATGATAAAAGTATGTTATATACAAACTTCATTGAAAGCAAAATAAACTACTGAGAAGAAGAATACGTAAAATATCCGAATAGAAAGGTATAAGTTACTTTACAAATACACAATACAACTAACAAAAGCAATACAAATGAAAATATTACAACTATAGCCCTCCAGCGCCACCTGTTATATTCGGTCAAAGTAGACCGTTTGAAAAAAAGCTTAAGAATCTCTGGTCTATAGTCATTTTCATCATTACAGCCCCTAGAACACAGCGTCCTAGACCTCCACTGCTGGAGATGGGCCTTCCAGAATATATATCTGGAGAATTTGGCCTACATAATACATTCATAAGCGTGGTTTCTGACCACCCCGAAAGGGAAACGGTCGTGATGATACTTTTTTTACTTTACTCGCCACGCTGGCCAGACGGCTTGGCAAGGTTTATGATGTCATTTTTTAATGACAATTTATTAACGATTCCACAAGTTGGTATTAGTGGAACCGGGACCGACGGCTTAACGTGCTCTCCGAGGCAACACCGGTTGTAAATCTATGACGAATGTACGTAAGAAAAGTGTATTTCTCATTGGTACATGCCGGGTGGGTTTGAAATGACCTTTGCAGGATTTAAGGAACGCGTTCTTACAACCGAGCCACCACCGCGCCTGGTCTATAGTAAAGTTGGCTAAATGTGAATCCGCTTCTTCATAAGCGTGGTTTCTGACCACACCGGAAGGGAAACGGTCGTGATGACACTTTTTGTAATACAAGATAGGGTAAAACTTGCTCGGCCGATTGTGATGAAATATGTACTAGTGTACTCAGTTTTAAATAATGGAAAAGGTCGTGGTCGTCACGCAAGGTACGACTATCATTTTCTATAATAGAAACATCAAAAATTTACAACTTGAGCGTCTATAGTCTATTTCTGTAAGCGCAAATAGATTGTTAAAATTGTGTTTCTTTTTTCAATAACAACACTGAATGTTTCCTAAAAGAAATCTATTTATTTATTCGACGAGAAAGGACAGAGACAGGCAACATAAGGACATAGAAGATAGTAACAGAGTAGAAGCAATTAAAATTATACCCGCCACCAGAATATTTCTCACTGTAAACAATAAGAAAATAAAGAGTGCATTTGTGCGATACAAAATTCGTAAAATATCACCTTGGCCAGGTATAAAGAAAACAACTGCATTGTATGTATTTGAATGCATCAAAACTGTTAGGCGAACTCCGAAGCAAACTGCCCACACTACGAGCTAAACCGAAAGAAGCACCTTCTTGATCTTTGATTTTTAATAAAACAAATTAAATTATTCATTTATTTGAAAATATATTAGCAAAATATAAAATTTAATTAATAATAATACTACGGATAGGGATATCCTCCGTGGTCTAGTGGTTACAAACGTTGCCGTGAACTCGGGAGGTCGTGAGTTCGATTCCCACCGGGGGCAAGTTGTACATTGTATAATTTGTCTCGGTCTGGGTGTTTATATAAAAAAAAAAAAAAAAATCAATCATTTATTTACTTTCCAATATATATAACTTTTTAAATAGCCCGCCAAACTGTAACCACAGTTTGTTGGCGGAGACAATTACTCTCGAAGCTTAATAATAAATATTTATAGTACATAAAAAAGATGCGCGGGCGCGAACCACTCTCCCCCCGCGCGACCACCCCGTCCGCCTACAGGTACCATTCATTTAAGTCTATCTCTTTCTTAGGATTAACACTCATTTCTTCCGAAGATTATTTTAAATTTTGAAACTAAAACTCAATATGCAATAAACGAACGACTGCAGGCAGGAGGCGAGGTGAGGGCGCGCGGGGACGCGGAGCGCATACATGGCTTACAGTCAGCCACAAATCACATCTATAAACTTATAAATAGTTATATAAAAATATATATATATATATAAAAACATCTGATATTCATTTAAATAATACAGGTGCGTCATGTAGCCGTCTGCTGCCACTTCTAACATACATTTTCACACTTTAAAATCTTTCGTACATCATTAAATTAAATTAAATTACAACTTTGACAGCAGTTTTTAGTTTATGTATAGTATGTACTTATATATTTAAAAAAAAAAAGTATAATATGTACTTTATCAACCATCTAGTTTCCGTAACACAAGCCTCGTAGCTTACCACGAAAACTAGATGACGCTGTGTGACCTGTCTGGAAATATTTATTTATTTATTATATAAGTCCCGTCCTCGTGGAATGGTGGCAAGAACGCTGGCTCCATTTCCCCGCTCAATTGCAATGCTGATTCTTTATTATATATATACTATATATCTCTCGTAGTTATTTATTTTTACATACATACATATCTTCACACCAAATCCCTTGCGGGGTAGGCAGAGATAATTGAGCGCCACTTGTCACGATCACGACATACCTCTTTCGCTTCTTCAACATTCATCAACCTCTTCATACATGCCCTTTTGTTTTGATCGCTTTTTAATGCACCTTCAGCTATTGTTTTATTTATCTGATCGTGATAGGTGCAGCCTATAGCAGTTTGTTATCTACTCCATACTCCAGCAATATGTCCCAAAGCTTCTTTCTTACAAGTCAATCAAAAGCCTTCTCCAAATCCACAAAAGCACAGAAAACCTTCTGGTTTAAGTCTAAAAACTTCTCTGTGATATTGCGGAGCGACAAGACTTGGTCAGATCATCCTCTATTTTTTTTTATTATCATCTATTTATTTTTAATAAAGTTACTTCAAAAATTATAATATTACTGCGATCATACACAGAGTTTTTCCATATATGTGTATATATGTGAAAAAATATTTAAATTAAAAAACATAAGAAATATGCTAAGCAGATAAGTGGGTAAAGATAAAAAAAAAACTAGATAATAAAACCGAATAATAATATGAAGATAATACAATATATATATATAGTTATCTTTTATTATTCTATACATAGTTACTTATTTTTATATTCTGAAGGAACTAATGAGCAAAAAAAAGTATTTTTAAATACTATTTAAAACTGCCTCCGTGGTCTAGCGGTTAAGTCCGTGGATTTAGACTCTGAGGTACCGGGTTCGATTCCTGGTCGGTACACAAAAATATTTATTAATATAAATAAATACATTTAATTAATATTTAATTTATTTGTGATATTTCTCGAGTTTGGTACGCTGGAGACATCGACGAGCTTGCCACTTGTCATGTTTGGCTTATAGTAAAGTTGGCTAAATGTGAATCCGCTTATTTATAAGCGTGGTTTCTGACCACCCCAAAAGGAAAAACGGTCGTGATGATACTATACTATTCAAAACGTAGCCTTATAAAAGCTACCTAAATAATAAAATTAAAAATAAACTAAACTATAAATCTGCACAATCCCAGATGGTTCTAAGATTGCGGGTACACCAGCAGTGACAAGAGTCCTTCGGATGATGTCGTTGAGAGCCGCGTGACGAGGAATGCGGCCAGCACTTCTAGCACAAGAAAGCCCGTGGTGTCCGAGATGATCGACTGGTTCTCCGCATCGACACTGGTGCGGGGGGACAGTCCGGGCTCCGAGACGAAGGCACACCACCATGGTCAGTGTATTTCGGTCAAGGAGTGTGCCAACCGATGCTGAGGGAAAAGCCTGCAACCAAAGACCTGACTCCCTAGTGGAAACGGCCATAAGGCGAGCCCGCTCTTTCATATTACTGGCAGATAAAATATCTTCCTGTAAAGTTAGCCTTTGAATGCGTTACTAAAATAATAAAATAAAAAACAAAACCCAGGCTAATCTTAAATCTGTTAAATCTAATTTAATTGTATCGTCCAATTTTGGCCCTTAAATCTTAAGCTAAATGATATTGCTTTAAACGCAACACTTGAATTTCAAATAGAATCAGAGTCCCGAAATTCCGGCATCTGGTAATAATGGCCCCCTTTTTTCCTGAAGACGTGATCCCCGGGGGGCCCTAGAACCGTCCCCTCTATACCTAAGAATATGCATAGCATAGTTTACTGCGTTATCGTAGCGTAATTATACCGAAGCTAAATCTTTTAATTTTAGTTATTTCATTTATAATTAATTAGGTATTCCCTATTTTGTTACCAGCGATATAATCACACAGAAGTAGTCCCGAGAATTTATTTTTAATTCATACCAATTAAAAATATTTAAACTGCCAGCCTTCTTGTCACATACAGCGTTAACCAGCCGCTTAGACAGTTCTTTAAAAAACTTCTTAGCGCTTGGCCCCAACGGTCTCATTGTCTCAAGACCAAAAGTTAATAAATATTATTGTATCCCGATCAGGAATCGAACCCGGTACATCCGAGTCTAAATCCACGAACTTAACCGCTATGCCACGGAGGCAGTCTATTATTATTTTTTAATATATTATGTTTACCGTCGCTATTTACAAGCAGATATAACATCAGTTCCTCTCATTGTTCGACTTCGTTGGAGAGTCACAATATTCTGTTATTTTATTTTGGTGTGAATAAAGATATTTTATTCGAAGTAATATACAACCAGTATAAAATAATTACAATATAAAAGCTACCTAAATAATAAAATTAAAAATAAACTAAACTATAAATAAAAAATGTTCTCTAGAGATGTCCCATCCGAGATAGTCCCAAGGAGACTGGCAACATTTCCCCTCTGTATAGCGAGGCTAACACGTTGGCAGAAATAATTAAATAATAAATAAATGCTTCCTGTCTCCAGACCTTTCTGTCAGCCGCTTTGACAACTCCTTGGCCAAGCGCCTCGCTGACGTTACCCATGGGCCCATCGTCTCGACCCCAAACTTATTTTATTTTTATTTTATACAATTTAGAAGTATTATCTCACTATTCTTTTTGTAATAGTCCACTCAGTATTTAGGTATTGTTAAGCTATAAGTTAGCTAAACAATACCTAAATATATAGAAAAAAGATTAAGTAAGAAAGGGCTAATAACAAGTTTTCACAGAAATAGATATTGAAACAGATAAAAACTAAACACTGAGTGACTATTACAAAAATAATGGTGAGATAATATAAGGCAGAATAAGATAAAATAACAATAGAAATAGAACACTTATACAGATCGATTCAAGGCATTTTTAAAGTAGTCCTGAGTCAAGCCACGCCGAGCAGCGGCTGTTTAATAAAATAGTCAGATGTTCTCCAGATGAAAGCATTCTGCATATAATTATAAGATACAAACGGGATGTAAAAAGTATCCCTGTGATGTGTTTTACAGAGTGTACAAGGTATGTTTCCTAGAATATCTGGACAGTCGACCTTTCCTCTTGTGACTCCCATAAGATATGACACGTCGGCGAATTCCTGACGTTTTACAAGAGGCAAGATATGGTGGCGTTTACACTTTTCGAAGTGTATCCTGTACGGTTCTGGCGCGTTCTGAAGCTGATGTACCTTAGGAACCGCCTCTGCACTCTTTCGATTCGATCTATGTATTTCTCGTGTCTAGGGTTCTAGACCTGAGAAGCGTATTCAAGGTGACTTTAAGTGTTTTCACATTACTAAAGTTTTTTTCAATGCGTATCAGAAAACCTAGAGCCTTGGAAGACTTAAAAACAATGTGGCTGATATGAGAGTCAAAAATTAACTTAGAGTTATGCAGCACCAAATCCGTTATATAGTTTGAACGAGTAAGTCTAAAGTAAGTCAAAAAATGTAGAAAAAGTGTTGTCGCTACAGCAACGCGCATATCCATGCTAATCTTAGCTCTGTATTAAATAGGGGAGCGAGGGATATTAAAAGTAAAAGTGCAACGAACATTTCGGATTGATCAAATGCCTTGAAGCTATACCGTAGACATATAAAATAAAACGTATTGTTTCTAAAAAAACACAAATATATTTATTTGCTTAAAAAAAAGGTTCATTTATTAACTTTCCAATACATATAAACTAGAAGTGCCGGCCCCATTCTTCGCCACGCGGCTCTCAACAACATTATCCGAAGGGCTCTTATCACAGATGTAGTACCCGCATAGACCCGCAATCCTAGAACCTTGTGGAAATGCGCGGAGCGATGGCAAGAGACCTCACAGCATGACTGATGGGCAGTGAAAATTTGGCAAGCTCTTGTGTGGGATGCGACATGTGTGGACACATTAGCCCTATCTCACATCCAGGCAGTCAATCGCGGGGAGTGGCGCGCTATATACGTCATTGAAATTAAAAAAAAAACTAGTTCTTTGCGCCATTTTTCACGGTGACATGTCAGTGCAAGTTTTTGTTCTGTAAATTAATTTACTGTGGATATTGTTAGTTAAAAGTGGTGTATAAATTGGACGTTAAATGGGCAGCTTATTTTTTGCGGTTTTGAAGAGAAAGAGATAGAAGGAGCAGGAGAGAGCTAGAGAAGCATCGGCTATACGTGCGGCGCGCGCCTATCCGCCCCTCTTCCCCTTCCCCGCCGCGCTGTTTCGAGAGGAAGAAAGAAAAAGAAGGAGCGGGCGAGAGCTAGAGAGGCAGCGACTCTACGCGCGCGCCTATCCGCCCCTCTTCCCTTCTTGAGCGTTGTTCTGACGTACGGACGTACCCAACCAAGCGCACGCAATAAAGTTATCATTTAAAAAAAATGTAATAGGTTAAAATTAACCTAACGCTCTCTTTGGATTTGAATAAACGTTTAGTTATTAAACCATTACAATACTTACTCGTATTTCCATTTAACTCCTAACAAGAGAACGCTCTAAACTTTTAATATGTGAACTAGAAGAGAATTGTAACTCCACGCAACATCCTATAATAAGGTGTACGTTGTAATAGGAATGCCCGTTTCTAAAGACGTCATCTTTACTATTTTATTTTTAACTTTATTGCACAAAGTACGGCTTAACGTGATCTAAATATAAATATAATACAGCTAGACATTCTATACTGATCAAACGTTTCGGACAAGATAAGGCAGGTGCGATCAAAACTAATACAGAATATCAGACGTCAATATATACTTATCAATAATTACTTAATTAACTGCCTCCGTGGTCTAGCAGCTAAGTCCGTGGATTTAGGCTCGGAGGTACCAGGTTCGATTCCTGGTCGGGACACAATCATTTATAATTTTTATCATGTTACTTTTTCGAGTTTGGTACACTACATACATTGACGAGCTTGCCACTTGTCGTGATGGGCCTATAGCAGGGTTGCACAGACTTATTAATACTAGGGGCCACTCGGCCAAATCATGAACTGATAGCGGGCCGGCCGCCAGAAGTAGGTATAGGTAGTTAAAGACAATAAAGAATTGATAAAAATTTATTAAAATTATAAAAGAAATTATTAATTTGAAGCGTGGCACTGCATAGTGCTTACAATCTTTTTTATATTTGGCTCAAATTTACTTGTAGCAACACGTAAAACTGCTTCCAAACTTTCATTTGCAAGGCGGTTTCGATTTTTTGTTTTATTATTATTTAGTATTGAAAAAGTTTGTTCACATATATAGGTAGAACCAAATAAGCTGGCACATTTCAGAGCGTTTATGCGCAACTCTTCGTACATATTTTTATCAATGCAGCGGTAAAAGTTCAGCAAGTCTCCTTCGTTGAATTTGTTGCGTAAATCTTGGTCATTTTGAATGTCGATAATTTCTAACTGCATTGACTCTGGCGCATTTTCAACTGAAATAGTGAAAGGATTGCTGAATATGTCCAACAGAGGTTTCACTTTTTTAAACTCCGAAAATCTGTCTTCAAAAGATTGAATCAAAATATCTAGCTTTTCTACATAACTGAAATTAATCGCAGTTTTGTTGAATTTTTCAGCCATTTTCTTATAATTCGGAAAATGATTATAATTTCCAGAATTCAATTGTGATCTGAAAAGTGTCAGCTTGCATTGAAAGGATGTTACATGAGCATAGAGCTGGGATATCAGTTGATTTTTGCCTTGAAGCCGTGTGTTCAAGACATTCAAATGATTTGTAATGTCAACTAAATAAGCTAAATCACACAACCAATCAGGATTTTTAAGTTCCGGGACATCCCTTTGCTTTTCCGCCAGAAATATTCCAATTTCTTCTATTAAATTTAGAAATCGTTCCAGTGTCAATCCACGACTTAGCCACCTTACTTCTGTATAATACAGTAAATCTCCGTATTCGCTTTCGATGTCATCAAGGAATTGTTTGAATTGTCTGTGATTGAGTCCTCGTGATTTTATGAAATTTACAGTCGAAACTACTACTTTCATTACATTTTGAAATTCATTTTTTTTAGAACAGAGGGCTTCCTGGTGTATAATGCAGTGAAACTGCATGAGATCTTCAGTGTTTATGTTTTTTTCTTGCAGGTGCTTTTTCAGCAAAGTAACTAGCCCGGAATTGATACCAATCATGGAAGGAGCACCGTCAGTCGCAACTCCCGATAACTTAGATAAGTCCAAATCAGTTTTTGAACACTCGTCCAAAAGTCCATTGAGTATATCAACTCCTTTGGTTTGACCTTTCAATGAACACATTCCTAATAACTCTTCGAAGACTTCAAAATCTTGAGTAACACCTCGTATGAATATGAGAAGTTGAGCTGTGGAACTAATATCAGTCGATTCGTCGAGTGCTAATGAAAAAAATTCCATGATCTTAGTTTTTTCAATTAATTGTTCCGCAATATTACCTGACAAGGACATAATTCGTCTTTGGATAGTCATACGATTCAGTTGAATTTTCTCAAACTTTTTTGCTGCTTCTGGACACATTTTCTTAGCGGCAATTTCCATGCATTCTTTTACAAAATCGCCATCATTGAAGGGGCGACTTCGCTTTGCTATCATTCGAGAAATTTCATAACTAACTTCTGTAGCCGTTTCTGAATCTTGAATGTGTTTTGTAAACATAGCTTGCTGACCAATAAGCTCCCGTTTTAAAGACAACATTTTTTGCTTTCTTAATTCGCCTGTAAACTTGGTAAAAGAAGGATGCTGCGTTTCATAGTGCCTTTTTACATTATAATCCTTTGCAATCGCAACAGAATTCTTGCAAATTAAACAAACGACTTTGTTATGCGACCATACAAAAAAGTATTTCTCAGTCCAAATTTCTTGAAACTGCCGATTTTCATCTTTAACCTTACGTTTTTTACTAGGTCCTGGCTTCTCCATGTTGCGTTCTAATCCTGGCTAGGATTAACACAGCACCTAAAAACAATTACAGTACCCACTTAAATTACCTATCCTTTTTTAAATTATCAAAAATAATTGATTAAATATTATTTCTCAGAAATTTTAAGATTTTTATACAGATTTTATCTGAAATAATGACGTAATTATTACAGTTAGAGAAATTCTTATAAAAATAGTAATTTCTTTGTTTATTTTAATATTTAGCCAACATTAAAGCTAAATTTGATTAAAATTGATTAAATAGGTAGGGAAACACTTATTAATAACAGAGTTTTACTTACGTTTTCACAACACAATTATACACGGCACTTGACGGGTTAACACTGCAACAGGAAATCTACGTTGAATGTGGATCAAAATATATGACACCGGCTAGTCGAGTTAAAATCTACACTAGAACTATTGCCTCCCAAAAACACTAATAAACTGCACTTATTCTCAATCACTTATTACTTCGCTTTGTATTTTCGCGCTTATTTCTTTCTGTTGTTGACACTTCACTCAAATGAAAAGCGAACTGTTCGGCCGCTGCGGTTAACGTGATTTTTATACCGCGCAAACGACTCTGGAAGCTTCGTGTAGATACGCGAGCAATCGGGAATACGGGACTATATCTATCTCGCTTGCTCACCGCGCTAGAAAATTCTTGATTTCTATAGCGAGCGATGTTACTTGACTTAGCAATTTTGGGCGCTAGATTCAAATTGCGCGCGCGCGAGTTTCACATTACTTTTCGAACATATTTTTTTTTTGTTTTATTCTGGAATAGAATTCAATATTTTTCGAATGCACGAGAGTATTATTTTTGCTGTCGGCGGGCCACCAGTATTCGACCCACGGGCCGCATGCGGCCCGCGGGCCGCGGTCTGTGCATCCATGGCCTATAGTAAAGTGAACTTGCTTCTTATATAAGCTTGGTTTCTGACCACTCTGTAAGATCACAGTCGTATACTTACATACTAATGAGCATTGGTGGCTCGGTTGTAAAACCACTTACCCTGAAAATCCTAAAGGTTAGAACCCCGGCATCTACCAATGACAAATACTTTTCTTACGTACATTAGTTATTACGTATATTATTAATAATAATAATCATAAAATACATAAGTGATCAATCATTAGGTGGCCACACCACCATAACGCACAGATAATAACTAAATTATTCAAGCGTTCGAAAGTAAAAGCGGAACTTTCAAATGTTACCTGTCACCATAGACGTATATACATAATTGTCCAATAAATTAATAATATAAAAATAGCTAGAGGTCAACAAAAAGATATTTGGATCTATGCATATACTAAAGTGTTTTCAGAACTTCATTCCGTGCTCAGTCAAAGTTAAAGTCAATATATCTTTATTCACGTAAACCTATTACAGGCATTTGTGACACATTACATTTAAATTATTTTAAATGATTCTTCTCCTGTTAGTGATAAGAAAAAAAATCAAAATAGATATATACAACAATAATTCATAATTATAGGTATATACCCGTTCTGACATAGTAATTATCTTATATATGTATGTATATTATGAATACTATTAATACATATAATATATAATATTTATTAATAGTATTCATAATATACATATATATATATATATAATATAGTTACTCTGTGAGTGCGTGATTGACACATTTTGCCTTTTAAGAAATTGAATGAAGACCAAGATTTAAAGATGGAGATAGAAGGAGCTTGTCCGATCACCTGTGGAAGATTATTCCACTGGCGAGCAGCGAAGACAGTAAGAAAATCCGTATATCTGCTGGAAGTAGAGGGATAGATAGTTGATGGTTTTGAGAAGAACAGAGAAGTGGACGACTGTGTGAATCGCACAGAAATTGAAAAGGATCTTTCAGGTAAGGAGTAGTTATAGGTCCTTAATGTCCTAAAGGTTTTGCTGTCAGAGATTGCCTAGTACATAACGCAATCAATTTTTGAAATGAAAAAATAATAAATAGTCCGCGTGCACATGTACGGAGCCGGTATGCCATCGACTTTAATATACGTCTGTGCCTGTCACTTGAGCTGTCAATTACGTAAGACTTTCTTAACTTAGTCAAAGAATTTGGATATTATTTATTTATGTGTTAAATAATTTGTAACACTTGGACGTTTAAGCTTAGGGTGATTTTATCAAATGCCCCACCTACCAACCTACGTTAGGCTGTTTTTCAACCAAAGAATTGCGTGGAAAATGAGGGCTGTGCGAGGATAAACAGGCATTTATGACATTTCATTACCCGATCACGGACGTTTATGGGCAAGGAAGAAGGGTAACTCTATAGAAGACAGACAGTGGTTTCGTCCAGGCCCGGATGGCTAATAGGCCCGGATTGCGGATGGGGACATTTACCCGTTTTTCCAGGCAGGATCTCAGCGGGTAATTGTCATCATCAGCCTGTGTCTCTCCACTGCTGGATATCCTCGCCCAAGGCTCTTCAGATTATCCGTCTATCTGTCGTCTCACTCTACGTCTTTCTGTACGTGGTCTCCACTTCAGAACCCGTCTACTCCATTCATCGGTTCTGCGACAGACGTGTCCATCCCATTGCTACTTCAGTTTACAAATTTTGAAGGCTATACGGTAAATTTGGTTCTCCGACGTATTTCCACGTTTCGAACCTTATCGTTCAGAGAAAAACCGAGCATAGCTCTCTCAATAGCCTGCTGATTGACGTTAAATTTGTAAGTTTCGGGTAATCATCCGCTGGTAATTCATGCACCTTACATGTTACTGGTATAAAAGCGCCCGTGTGGTTCACGAGCCCAGGGGGTCTACGCTCAACCAGGCCCTAAGGGTGCGGACCGAGACCCGACACACGTGTCACCACTGCAATGACTTGCAGATTCCTTTCTCAGTCAGATTAAACATTAACAGGTCACTGGAATTTGCTAAGCTGTTAGTCTTCTGCTAACAGGAGTAGAATCATTCCAAATAATTTAAATTATGACGTGTCACAAATGCCTGTAATAGAATTAATATATTTTGACTCGACTTGCCTTAGTCGCCAATAATAACTATATTTTCACAATTTGCTGTTGAAGGGAGCTAAAAACACCATTGTGTTTTGAACATTAACGATTAGTAACTTAACAAAATACTCGAGACTAAATTTATCAAACCGTCGACATTTTACCACTTCTGACAATTTGTCTCGTCGATCATTTGTCTTAAGTATATTTCGGCTATAGATCACATCCATAGTTAGCACTTAAAACTTGTTAGTGACATTTTTTGATGACATCAATGTGGAATAAGTGGAATACTGTTCTAACCTTTGAGACGATTTCGTTAAGTACTTTACAGATATTTAAGTTTTTTATTGGAAAACAAGCATATATCTACAGACCATTAACAGATATATTTAAAGTATGTGCACAGCTTTTAACTGTGTGTCAGTGCCATTTCTTTTGGCAGTTGTTGATCTGTAGTTGTTGATGAGAGTTCAACGCTGAACGTTGTAGTCTGTAGATTTCAATGTAGACGTCCCCTCTGTATTGTATCGTTGTATTGTAGCAAGAGTAAAGTGAGTGTCCTTCCTGTTGTGCAGTGTTCACATCAAGAAAGAAGAAGCGGCGCCGCTGTAGTCTTTGGGACAAAGAGTAACAGGAGTCCGCACCACCCCGCACGTGAGTCTTTTACCATCCCGTATACCTTCCTCTCCCGCGTCGAGGCAACCAACTTAGGACCTGGATGCACCAAAGTAATTTTATTCGAAGTACGAGTATATATAATAAAAGCTACATAAATAATAAGATTAAAAATAAACTAAACTATAAATTTAAAAATTCCTCTAGAGACGTCCCATCCGAGATAGTCCCAAGGAGACTGACAACATTTCCCCTCTGCATAGCCAGGCTAATACGCTGGCAGAAATAATTACCAGCCTTTCTGTCTCCAGACCTTTCCGTCAGCCGTTTTGACAACTCCTTAGCCAAGAGCCTCGCTGAAAGTCCCCATGGGCCAATCTTAAATTTGTAAACGCCTTACGTATACTAAGAAATGTCAATCTATTTTACATTCCGGCCTCCACCACTAGGTACGCGCCTCATAGCCGTCATAGTACAAGATTTTACAATGACAACATACAAGATTGTAATATATTTATGTATTCTTTATCAGCCTTTAAGAAGTTTTTTATTATAATTAAATTTAAAACTGTAGGTCATCATTCATCATCGATACAGCCCCTAGAACACAGCGTCCTAGACCTCCACTGCTGGAGATGGGCCTTTCTGAACATATATCCGAATTGACCTACACTTGGCAAGGATCTAATGTCAATTTTTAATGACAATTTATTAACAATTCAACAAGTTGTTATTAGTGGAACCGAGGCCGACGGTTTCACGTGCTCTCCGAGGCACGGGCACGGTGGTCTTGTAAATCTATGACTGCAGTACGTAAGAAAATTTGATTTCTCATTGGTACATGCCGGAGGTTAAACCGACCTTTGTAGGATTTTAAGAAAAGCGTTCCTACAAGCCACCACCGCGCTCTAAACTGAAGGTATTTAATTGAAAAATGTATTTAATTTTATTATAAAACTACTTTTTGTTTTCTAAATAATAATAAATAAATAATAACAAGACGCTTGAAATTTTATTAGATAATATCTTGCCATTGTTCTATGGCAGCATTGTTGTTTAGAAACCTGAGACTGGCATAGGCTATGACATTATCATCTATCAGCCAACAGTCAATTCAATAAATTTGGAGATTTAATAATAGTTTTCGTTACATAAAGATGGAGTTCGATAGTAGAAACGTCTGAAGTTAGCGAGATAAATATATATATATATATATATACGCTCTATAGATGCCACGACTAGACCCATCTGCAAAGGACAGTGGTGTCGGACAAAAACAGACAACTCCTGTCTTCTGCGATGATTGATGATCCTACAACGTCCCACGATGACTCTGCAATCTTCAACAATTCTTATTTCAAGGCGAATAAAGGGACCTATAAAAATAATTATTATTGACACCAATAAGGGTGCTCTTATAGGTGCACTATCTAAAAGAGTGGTGGTAGGTCAGTTGTAAAAACGTTTTCCTACCTAAAAATATCGTTTCGAACCCGGCATGTACCAATGAGAAATACGCTTGTCTTACGTACGTTTGTCATAGATTCTACTGTACTCTACTTGATTCTACTCTACTCTACTCTACTCGACTCTACTCTACTCTACTCGACTCGACTCTACTCGACTCTACTCGACTCTACTCGACTCTACTCGACTCTACTCGACTCTACTCGACTCTACTCGACTCTACTCGACTTCACTCGTCTCTGTCATGTTCTTCAAACCGAGCCACCTAGGTGGTTAGATTGACTATACACTATTAGACAGAATAAAAATAGTAGGTACACAATGTCATTAGGTTAGAAGCTAGTAATTTTCTATAGCATTTCTGTAGTAGATAACGAGTTAACCTGAAAACGTAAAGCAGGTGATAGACGTACAAGTTTTAATGTTCGCGAACTTCAGTTTTTTATTCGTACTGATTATTTGGGAGAAGAAAGAGCCAGCCCTCTTGTCACCGAAGGAGACGACATACGTGGTGTTATTTTTGTTTAAATCTTTTTGGTGCTTGGACTCCTTGTGCCCAGAGTTTCTGCAAACAGCATAAATATGTAATTTTCGCTGTCACCCTGAGGTGCGAAACGACTAGGGTGTCGACGCATGTGGTGTCCATCACCAGAGATTATATTTATTGTTGTATTTTAAATATATTTTTGATTAAGTTTAATTTTATTTATTAAATCTATGTTATAAAAACCAACTTTTTATTTACATACATAAAAGTAAAGATTAAATACAATTTAATCAAGTGAGGTGCCCACAACCTAGTCCAGTTTAATGCCAGTAAGACACAGGCATGCGCGTTGACGGCCAAAAAGTCACCCTACTCCGCTCAAACTACATTAAGAGCATAACAAACAGCGTCCAAAAAACTAGGGATACTGAACTAGGTGAAGCGATTTTTCCCGCCTGCACTAAGACTTATGCTGTATAAAGCACAGATAAGGTCATGCGTGAAATACTGTTCACACCTCTCAATGTCCTGCAGAGGCGGGCAATTCGGATAGGCAGCTTCGCCGTGACGTTGTCTCGCTAAATGTGTTCTACAAACTATACCGCAGTGCTTGTTCTGAGGAAATCCATAAGCTTGTCCCTTCTTTCCTATTTCGCAACCGAACCACACGCACGAGCCAAAATATGCATACCCACTATCCCTACGTGTACTCATAAATTTGGAGACTCTTACATTTGTCGCTCGCTGAAGATGTCGAATGCTCTTCCAGCCAGCGTGTTTCCCCACTCCTATAACCTAGAGTCCTTCAAGTGTGAATAAACATATTGTTAGGCTGACATAGTGGTAGAGATTGATGCCGGTCGTTAGTGGCTGGCGTCAGTTGCTCCCATTGTTGGAACGCGAGCTTACCATCAGGTGGACGCGATGTCACATGTCGTGTTTAGTAATAAAATAAATAATAAAGCTAATGACAAGTATTCACTTATAACAAAAAAATATTATATAAAAAAAGAAAGTGAAAAAAAAAAACTAACAAACTATAAATCCAAAAAGGTGAACATGCTTAAGTTTATTGTTAAATTTAGTTGATGTGAGTAAATTAAAACTTTATTATTTATATATTTTTTAGTTAAATAAAATAATATCAGTAAAGACTTTATTATGTTTGCTTTTAATTTTGTTGTAAAACGATATTCGCCAGTTTCCGATCGATAAGTACGCGAACTCGTAGGTCTAGCACCTGCTTAACTTGATCCCCTATTCGTTGGATCGCATCGCAAATGACGCGTCAGGTTTTCAATTTAGCGGAAGCTGACGGCGTAATGGGGACGGATGTTACGCTTCATCTGAGTACGCGTGTCTGAATAGAGGCGTTTGTTACAGAAAACACAAGGAAATGCAGTTTACTAAGGACTGTATAGCGTATGTTTAGGCCTGCATTGGGCCGATGCTGATAATATTGTATCAATAATTGTGCATAATTAGTAAAAAACAACTAAAATTTTAAATTCATTATCAATTTCAGCAATGCCCAGCGACCTTCTTCATGTTATCGGCCTAACTATCGGAGTCGTCTAGTACGTGATATCCACTCCGGAAGCCTTCTACTCTATCGTAGGTGAATGACCTTGGCCTTGACTAATTACATTACAGCCCCTAGAATACAGCGTCCTAGACCTCCACTGCTGGAGATGGGCCTACTAGAACTGGAGAATTTGGGCTACACTCGCCACGCTGGCCAGACGGCTTGGCGAGGATTTGATGTCAATTTTTATGACAATTTATTAACGATTCCACAAGTTGGTATTAGTGGAACCGGGACCGACGGCTTAACATGCTCTCCGAGGCACGGGAACGGTGGTGTTGTAAATCTATGAAAAATGTACGTAAGAAAAGTGTATTTCTTATTGGAAAATGCCGGGGGAGTTTGAGCCGACCTTTGTAGGATTTAAGGTACGTGTTCTTACAACCGTGCTACCACCGCGCCTTTACTTATGCTGTATAAAGGACATATATATACACACCCGTTCTCTTCGTTCTTCACAGAACAACCAACTTTCTATCCCTCTTCACTCTTCTAGCAGATATTCAGATTCTCTCACCGTCTCAGCAGCTCGTCAATGGAACAGGCTACCATTGTTTATCAGACAGGGCACCATCTTTAAATATATTCAAAAAACTTCTTCTCTCTTACTTCCTTAAAAAGCAAAACGAATCCTAATCACCTGACATATTATTAGTACCTATATATGTATATATAATTATTTATCTTAATTATGTATTATTATTTTTCTGTTAGGTATTATAGTATTATAAATGTATATATTGTATTTATTTACATATTTTAATTCTGGTTTTTACTATATTAATTCCATTTTCACACTTTGCACCCATAATATCAATCTCTCACTCTCCCAAAGGTTAGCTGGTAGAGAATACCTTCATGGTATTATGCTCGCCTATGTACAACACTTTATATTGTATATTTTGTGTGCAATAAAGAATTTTATTATTATTATATATGTCTTTGTTGTTTTTTGTTTTTGTGTTGATGTTCCTATGACACTTCCTTGTCTTCACATTGCACTCTCCAGGCAAGACAGATATTTAAACGTTAAATATATATTGTATACAATTTTGTTTAAATTGTATTAACTTAACCAAATTCCAGTGGGAATGTATGGTGATACACTAAGAATAAAGAATATAAATAAGGTCATGCGTAAAATACGGTTCTCGCTTACCACCAGGGCTTGATGTCACATGTATGTATATGTAAGTCTCAGTAAATAAAAAAAAAAAAAAAAACTAAATGTTGTTATTATGACATAAGGTAAGTCTTGTTTTAAGCGGTGTTATTTTTATATAAATATACATCATATTAGTTCTCCTTTAAAGTAAAAATTGGCATTTGACATTATTGCAAATGGCACATACTTTCAATGAGAACAACAAATAGGTGGTAGGCGGACTGATGGTGGTAATTTGCCCATTCTGCCGGGCCGGGGATATCCACCGTTCGTGCCGATAAACTCAGGCCGTTTCGAGGCTTAAATTGCCTTTATGCTCAGCCAAGCCGGCATAGTGTTACGGACTATTTTTTTTTAAGTGTGTTTAAAGGACATAGTACAGAATATATCAGCTTTAAACACGCAATTTATTTACATAATATATGTTCATAACCGAGTTGGGGATCATCAAATTCCAAGTGTTGCAGGATTTGATGCTTTTCATGGAGTAGGTAATTCACGTCAATATCGCTCAAACACGAAGGGTATATAAAAGTTCACAGCGCGGGAAAACCGAAAAAAATAAAGTGTAACTTCTGCCCCATATATTCGTATAGAGTCAAAGAACAATGGGCATTTTTATATGGACCCCGTCCCCAGTGTTGTAACATCACGGGCAAAGCTTTAAATTACAGAGGGGTATCTGTATATGCCAATGGTAAATGAATTAATTTCAAAAAATATGGGAAATTTTGGTTATAACCTTTTATTCTTCTGTATTTAACCAATGTATAAATGTATGAATAGACGTCTCTTAGTTATTATATCCATGTTGACCTACAAACCTATCTTGTTCTTAATAGATTAAGGGAATTTAAGTACTAAAACACCATGTGAATATATGAATAACGGTTTTAATAAACATCACAGACAATAGTACACCGTATTTTCACTTTCTATAATAATGTCGTCCCAAGCACTCGCTGGCCCAAGGAAATTATTTAAATGTCTGCCTATTCCAAAATACCATATTATGCTTACAGTATGCGCGCACGTTCCTATCGTCCTCATTCCTGTCATGCATGAGCAGTAATATTCTTCAATTGCATGTCTGCCCTGCGCATTGCGATTGATTAATATATAGACATAATATATTTTATTTGAAATGTGCCTTGATAATATGCGGCCTCTCAGAAGCGTGCAGTGTTCTGTTGCGAGCCCATACTAAGACATGCTTGGACTAGGAGCAGCACACACTTCTATATTATATACACCAACACCACCGCGCAAATGTTCGCTGACATAAGATTTAGCTAGTTTTAAATTATATGTTCCTAAACTAAATAAAATAACGTCTTCTTCCGTCAATTCAGGAAAGGCTGATTTATTGAAGCACCGTTCATTGTCAAAAATGACGCTTGTTGTCGGTTGACGTTTTCGGCAACAACATAGTAACCCAATCTGTTGGGAATGTTCACTCTGTTATTTATTGTTGTTATGAAGGCAGCAGCATAACTGTCCCTCAGAGGACGACGAATGCATTTATTAACGCTCCAGCAATGCGGAAATCGTCGAAAACATGTGACAAAGTTTTATTAAATAGTTGGTTTCTAAATATTTTAAAATTTTAAAACCATTAATGACCTCAATGACCCATCGCACGATTGTTATTAAGCAAGATTTGTTAGCTTGTAGATCTGTAAGCTGCGTCGCATGTCTGTCTTTGGTCGGTGGCATGCGAGGCACATAACCACAGTTCTCAATGTTCGAGATAGTCTCTGAAGCCTCTATCCAGAATAAAAACATCGTTTTGTTGTTCCAAACGGACTAATTACGAATTTTAAAAACAAAGATAACCCGATCGCATGCCGACAGAGGCACTCGCTAAACGGTTTCTTTTGTTCACTACCGGCAGGTAAAGCGTGCAAGTCATTCTGTCCCACTCGCACACTATGATAACAGGAATGCGAAAAAATCGCTACAACAATAATAATAATAATATATTATTATGAATAAGCTTAAATTAATTTATATTTTCTTAGGGTTTGTACTAAGAAGTGAATAAAGTATTTTAGGTTTAAGGTGAGGTTTCTATACTCAACAACTTTTTTTTCCCGCGCTTTACGAAAATACTGCCATACAAAAAAAATATGTAAATTTAAAGATCTTTTTAATAGAATAGGTACCAAATTGTTACAAAGGTGGGGACATTTTGCCCATTGTTCTTTATCGTTTTCCATAATTATTCACAATGTAGCACATTATTAAACAAAATAACACCACTTTTGACTAACAATATCCACAGTAAACTAATTTACAAAACGAAAAACTAGAAGTCCACGGAACCATTGTTCTTTTTTTCTAAATTTTTATTTTTCTTATATTCATCAAATCCATCACATTAATTGCGCATTCTAATCGGCTATTGAAATAATTTGAATGAGTGAAATGACAATTTGAATGTAAATGAAACTAGTGTTATGACGTCAATAAGATGTTCGTACACGTCCGCATTTGGTGTGTACAAGCCTTATTTTATCATTGAAGTGAGGTGGAGACGCACTCACGGTCACAGACGGACGAATTTCCATTAGCGACTTTTGGACACTGGCCAGAATTGTGCAATGATTAAGTAACAAATAGATAAAACATTGGAATTGCATATACAGTGTAAACTCCATGTAACGTCACTCGTCCCTAAAGCGTCAAAATCAATTGGCTTTGGTTGGTTTAGCTTGTCTTTCATACAACCACGTCTCTCATTTTCGTACACAGTTAAATTGGCTCAATATCCGCTTTCGCGGGTCAGCACATCTTCTATACTTTCTATACAATATTATTTACAACCCTATAGCTCCCTCTTATTTTAAAACACACTTTGAATTTCTTTGTGATTCGCACGACCGCCCTCTTCGTTCTTCTCATAACAACCAACTCAAAATCCCACCCCACACTTCCAGCAGATATTCAGATTCATTTACCGTATCGTCTGCTCGCCAGTGGAACAAACTTCCACTGACCATCAGACAAGCTCCTTCCATTCACATCTTTAAAAAACTACTTAATACTTTCTTTTTAAACAAGCAGAACAATATATTTTAACTCCACAAATTTCTACTTCCTAATAATATATTATCTTCATATATGTATCACTTCTATAATACTTATATATTGATGAGTATTTATGTAGTCTATCTATACATACTATTTATGTAGTTTATTGGTTAGAATTGCACCCCACATACTCGTATTTATTCTGTCTCACTCTCCCAAAGGTTAGCTGGTAGAAAAAGCCGAAATGGCTTTAAGTTCGCCTTTGTACATACTTTTAAGTAAAGTGCAATAAAGTATTTAATAATAATAATAATGATTCCATCTCTATTTAACGACAACTCTCTATAACTATATATATATAAATATATATATTTTTTAATCTAAATTACCTGAGTTATACTCGTCTATCTCTTACTCATTGTTTACTGTATTGGTAATTTTTCTACAGTCACGAACCCTTCTGAATATTTTTTTAGTATAATATATTCACTGTATACCTCTAAATTGCCACGCCCAATAAGCTCGTTAAACGCGAGATAAACCAACTAGTGTTTGAAAGAAGATGGATGACAAGGTGATGATAAAGATTGATGATGAAACTCT
Source organism: Tinea semifulvella (assembly GCA_910589645.1). Classification (NCBI taxonomy): domain Eukaryota; kingdom Metazoa; phylum Arthropoda; class Insecta; order Lepidoptera; family Tineidae; genus Tinea; species Tinea semifulvella. Next base: position 1,322,481 of record OU342624.1, read on the forward strand.
AGAACAAGTAACTTAAATTATACATCTGGGCAGTGTTTTCACTGCGGATGGGAAGCATAATAGGGATATTAAAAGAAGAGTGAATGCGGGAAATAGTGTTAACGGTGCCCTGGTGTCACTGATCGCCAGTCGAAATGTCAGTGACAAAGCTCGATTCATCATACACAATGCCATGCTGGTACCAACACTTATGTATGGAATTGAGACGTGGATATATCAGAATACGGATGAGAGTAGAGTTAATACAGTAAAAATGAGATCGTTGCGTCGGATATGCAGCGTGACTTCGACGGACCGCATACGAATAACGAAATAAGCAAAAGGGTAGGTATGAAAGAAAGCATAGGGACAAAAATAAGGAAAGACATGCATCGGGCATGTCGGACAGGATAAGTGAAGAGAGATTGACAAACCAATTATGCGAAAGTTGTGGGTAAAAGAGGCCCTGGCAGACCAAGAGACCACGATCAAATAAATAAAACAATAGCCGAAAGTACATTAAAATGCCATCGAAACAAAGGGACATGTATAAAGAGGTCGATGAGTGTCGAAGAAGCGAAAGGGGCTCTTAAAGGGGCCTGAAGGGCCACCGCGGGAGGTCGCATGCGCGAATCACCGTGAGGCCTCCTAAGGAGACCCCAAGGCGCCTACGAAACAGCTAAGTCTGAGTCGTGGCTACGGAGTGAAGGCACTCGTTCGCCGCGACCAAGCGAAAGAGGTATGTCAAGATCGTGACAAGTATGAAGTATGGCTCAATTGTCATTGCCTACACCACAAGGAATTCGGCGTGAAGATATGTATGTAATAAGCAAGCATGTTGTTCGTGTGAGGGATGATTTTACTAACGTAAAAAATCCTAACTTTTAATACGTCGTGGCATATCTTTGATAATTTATTCTTTGGTACCTGAGTCGGAGGCGACAGAGACCACGAATTAAAATTTATTGTCCACTTCATACATTCCCAGTCGAAGAATAATTAGAAAAATCCTAATTGACAACTGTCCGTTTAACCGTTCCATTGCTTCTCGCGTATGAATCCTAAGTATTCTGGGTGTTAGGGCAAAACGCAATGGTTCTACTTAAAAAGAAGACAAATTTCTTAGCATAGCATTTTTTTTTAAATACTATCACGACATGTGACCCTGCGCCCACCTGATGGTAAGTAACGTATTAACCGTGCAGGTGCCGGGTCCTTCCTGTGTGGGTAAGAAATGAGAAGAATGGTGTCTCGGGTTTGCGACCGACAATAGGTTAAGTTGAAATGGGGGCCTTCTTCTTTACTTTATTGCGCAACAAGTCGCTCACCATCCACCATTTTACAACCAAATAATGTATGATTCCATTAGTGACGTCTTGGCAGCTCTTTATATAAAAAATCCTCAAGCTGCACAAATACGCCAACCTCAGTACAGGTTAAGAATTTGCGCCGTTTGGGGTCGAGACGATGGGCCCATGGGGACACTCAGCCAAGTGTCTGGCCAAGGAGTTGTCCAAACGGCTAACGGAAAAGTCTGGAGACAGGAAAGCTGGTAATAATTTCTGTCAACGTATTAGCTTAGCTATACAGAGGGGAAATGTTGCCAGTCTTCTTGGGACTATCACTAAAGGGTCGTCTCTAGAGGACAGTTTTTACTTATAGTTTATTTTTTATTAGGTTTAGTTTATATTTATTTTAATTTTTACTTTTAAGTAGTTTTAATTATTTATTTATTTAATTTAAAAAACTTTATTGCACAAAGTACAAACGCGGACTTAATGCTCGAAGACATTCTCTGACAGCCAAACCTTAGGGACAAATTTGAACAATTATAGGTGCAATCATAGAAATAATAATAATACTATAATTATAAAAGATAATTTAATATTAAACATAAACATACATATATACTACTTACTAACGCTGTCAGGAGCTATTTAAGAAGTGTGAATACACCAGTTTTTTAAAAGATGACCTGGTAGTTGCTTGCCGTATGATGACAGGAAGATCGTTCCATAAATTAGTAGCAACTACTACGAAAGAGTGAAATGCAGTGTGATGTGAGGGAACAGATAGAAGGGAGTTGTGACTATATACTGTTTGGAAATTAATAAAATAGTGTAATCCTTAATAATCATTAAATGATAGACTAATTAAAAATTCCAAATTTAATGGCCTATAACTTAAAATTAACTTAATGTGGATTGGATTCTTTTTACGTAACTACGTACAGTTGTAAACATTAGTGGCACTTAACTATACTCGTATATTGTACAAAAGTGCGGGCACAATTTCCCGCCACGGCTCCCTTAACGATACTATTAGAAGGGCCTCACCATCGAGGTTCCAGCTCTTCTAGAGCCTGTTGGAGTTATCCGAGATGATGGCAAGAGACCCGATGGTATGACGTTGGTCCCCTGGGAACGGGGACAGCCGAAGAGAAAATGCGGAGTCCAGCAAGCGGCGCAAGTATGTAAGTATATTAAAAGTTTACATATTTCTGCCATTTGCTGTAGAAACTCTGGGCTCATGGAGTCCAAGCACAAAAATGTTTTTAAAAGACATAACACCGCGTCTTATCGTCTCCTCCGGTGACAAGAGGGCTGGCTCTTTCTTCGCCCAGAGAATCAGTATTGCAATTCAGCGGGGAAATGCATGCAGCCAGCGTTCTTGCCACCATTCCACGCGGACGGGACTTATATCCCTATCCTTAGTATTAATATTTATTTTATTTTATATGTTGTATTTTATAATAGCAAATAATTTCATTTCAAACAAGCTAAAATCTATCCAACTTTCTGTCGACGAAATCGGTATAAAATCAATAAATACGCTTCAATAATTTTAACTTATACGAAACAATCTAGAACACAGAAGTTATTGACTTAATGTAAGGGCCGGTCATTTCGAACGTGAAAATGTGTATATGGATGTACGTGAGATCGATGCGCTCAGTTAAGCTGCATATTCCGTATTACAATAAACGTTATATAATAATAATAAAATAACGTTTATTGGATCATAATCAAATAATTTCAGTTAGCATAGTAATATGTTATTCTATTGATAGAAACAAACAACTTTGCCTTAGAAAACATATGTCGAGAGAGACATTTTCTTTTTGTTTTTTTACAAATAATAATAATAATGAATTTTCTTAAAGTCCAAGTCAAGTCAAAATATCTTTATTCACGTAAACCTATTACAGGCATTTATGAAACGTCATTAATTAAATTATTTTGAATGATTCTACTAATAAGTAAGCTGTTAGCAGAAGACCAGCAGCTTAGCAAATTCCGGTGACAATAATTGTCTTCACAATAATTGCCTTATAACTAGTTACATCAAAGTATCTTAAGAGTTAACAGGATATGATCTACAATATATAACAGGCATTTAACAAATTATTGGAACCCTAACCCCTGTATAGAAAGTATAGTATACTTCTGGACCACAGAGGTTAGTTTCCATACAAATTTGGACAACATTTTTTATTTAATTTAAAAATAGGATTTATTCTGAGAGATCTAGAGTAATGGCCTTTTTATACGCTGTCAAAAACATTAATATCAAGCAAGCTAACCACTCTATTGTAGGTGCGATACATTCTTACTAACATGTTAAAGTGTTATTGTCCTATGCCTACTTTCAAAATAAATAAAATTAATTAAATTGAGGAAGACGCGAGATTGGGTTAGTAGGTATTAGACACGCCACTAGTTGAAGCTCTAGTTTCGCTACTCACCGCGGCGTGGCGTGTACGTCTATTGGTATAAATACCGGGCCGCCACACGCAGCAGTGCGCACAATAATGTTTCGTCCTAGTGGACATAATTCATTTCTTTCTTGTGACCTCGTCACCGTACCGCATTTTTTTTTCTATCCCAACCGCTTTGCTAGAATTAATTTTCTTAAGTTTAAAATTACCACAGTGCTCCCTCAAAATATTAACGATTACTCAGAACACACACAAAACAGACAATAAACACTCTACATCATTCACCACCGACACACATGTGAGTATTAGTGGAACGTGGATTGTGGAGATCTGGGTAAGTGCTTTTCCTTTTATATACGACCCCTAATTCGCAATATCATTCCGGCTTAACACGCAGGGTGTGAAGACGCTGCGTGGCCTGGCTAGGTATAAAAAAGTCATATAAATAACCTGGGCCGTAGATCTAGGTCAATGATAAAAACTTGTGAAATGCACAAAGTTAGACACATTTCATTTGTTTAACGCAATCTTTTACATGAAACAAACAGCGCCAACAAAATGGATTATTATGATCAAAGTTACTCCATATAAGGTCGAGACTAAGTCATAAGCGGTTACTGTTGCGTTTTAAATTTGATATTTTAGGTTTAGTGGGGCTTTGAGCGCGGCGACCGAATCAAGAAATTTCGTAACGAAAATAAACCTAACACCCCCCACTCCGACCGCACAGCATCGTCTAACGTCGTTTCAGTTCGGCAGACTTCGGCACGGTGTTTGTGTGCGTGCGACTAGACGTATGCGTGTAGACTAGCTGCTAACGAGGTCGTCCAAGTTGAACGTGTTGACGAAGGCTCTGTCGTAATAAACCTTAAATTAATGGCTAAAATCAGTTTATTGCAATAAAATTTACATTGAAATAACCAGTGAAGTGCGCTTAATTGATTTGTTATATTTATTTTAACAAAAGTTTACGGATTGATACAATAAACACGCAATCATTTAAAAATATTAAAGTGAAGTGTTATAAAGTTGTGTGCGACAACCGTATTGAACATCGAAACAAAAGACTGACCTTTGCTCACCTGCCTGCTTAAAGTTTGAAGCATATAGCCTACGCTAAATTCGTTCCCGATCGTAGCTGTCGGCGTAGAAGAGACGCCGCATCTTCGTTGAAGTTACTTTGTCGAGTTCAAACTTCAATATTGCGGGCTCAAATCCCTGCCGTGCTTTTTTTTAAATATCTTTATATAAACGTATTTAATTATTGATATATATACAAATATATATTTGTATTATGATGAATATGAATGTTACGATCCGCAAGCCCTCCGCCATCAACATCGAGACTAAATTAAAGATGTCCCTAGAAGAACTAGAGGTATCCAGGGATATGTGTACAAGCTTGTTGCGAGAAAGACAAGATAGCGAGGTTGAAATAGCTCAAATTATCAACAAGAATACTACCTTGAAAAATGAGCTGGCTGAGCTTGATATTGAACTGGAGGACATGCGAGATCAACGGGACCGACTACAAGAAATAGTTAACTCATATGACAAATGCCAAGAAACCTACACAATCTCACTAAATAGGATAAAAGAACTCGAGCAACACTTGGATATAGCCAATAATAAACTAAAACAGATTGACGAGAGTGGAAAAATTTATGACATCAACAATACCCTTCAATTGTTTAATAATTTAATTGGCAAAGACTGCACACAAAATAATATTATAGACTTGTCTAATATAGATCAAATGTATAATAGTTCAGATACACTCAGTTCTAATAAAATAAAAAAGTACTTTAGGTTAAATAGATTTATTAAGAGAACAAAAAAAAAAAAAAAAAAAAAAAAAAAAAAAAAAAAAAAAAAAAAAAATTAAAAAAAACAAATGGTATCACATAAAATTAAAACGCAAAATGTAAAATTGATTCAACGCATAAAATATTATAAAGACAAAATAAATAAAAAGAACTGTAAAATTGTTAATTTATCAGACAAAATGGATCAACTTAATCAAACACTGCAGGACATATCTGATAAATATGAAAAGTCTCACTCTGATTTACAGCAACATATCTCGTCCATGGACTCTTTGATAGAAATTGGTAATTATAACTTAAGACGTCTTGAGTCACTTGAAAATACTGAAAATTATTCGCAACTAGAGGACAGTAATATAAATACAGTGGAAAAATCTGTACTACACGATAAAAGTTCTGAATCTACGATTACAAATAAAATAATTATAAAGGATAATAAGGCACACAAAACTATTATTTATTCTGATGAGATAGGCTCAGGACTAGGTGCTATAGTGTCGAAATACATAGGTACCTGTGTAATTAATAACTGTTTTCCTGGAGCCATACTAAACAAATTCACTGAAATCCTATTAAATACTAAATATGATAGTACAACTACAATTATTATAATGGTAGGAAATAACTCAAATATAAAACGAAAAGATTTATTGGATTTTATTAAAGCTCTAAAAATAGTTTCAAACTTGGGGATTTCCAAGATTGTAGTATGCGGATTTTTATATAGATATATGGAAAAAGAAAGGAATAAAAATATTTTTGTTCTAAACTCTTTATTGTACAATAGTACCTGTTATGATAGTGCTATATTTTATTTCGAACTTAATAAATTTTTCTATAAACAAATATTGACTAAAAACAAATCATATATTTCAAAAAAAAAACTTACTTACATTGCCAAATTAATTACATACAATAATAGTAATAATCATATTAAAACATCTAATAAAATTCTAAATTCCTATATCGAGATTAATCTGAATACAAATACAAATTTAAACTAATTTCTATGACAACGCTTGGCACCAGGAATTATACACCAGTTGTCAGCAGCAGAAATACAAATATTATAAAAATAAGCAAAAATTATAAAAGCAAAAATATAATACGTGTGGTTCATCAAAATATTCAGGGATTTAAATCTAAGGAATTAGAGATAGCTCTTTTTTTAGATACATATAATGTACATATATTATGTATTACTGAGCATTGGCTTAAAGAACATGAGTTGATCGCAAATTTTCCTTCTCACCGTATTGTAAGTTCGTTCACCAGAAAGAAGTCTAGATGTGGCGGTAGTTTAATAATTATTAAAAATGATATTAAAAGTAAGGAACGAAAGGATGTGGTATGTCTTTCTATTGAACGAATTATTGAACTATCATGTGTAGAACTGGAGCAGTACATTGTGATTAATATCTATAGACCACCATCTGCAAACTACGATTCATTTGAAAAAGCGATGGAAGACGTTCTGGAAAGGATTTCTAAATGTAAAAAAAACATTATTATCTGTGGTGATTTTAATGTTGACCTGTTAGTAAACTCTCCGACTTCAACTAGGTTAATTTGTTTATTTAAATCGGCTAATATGAATAACGTATTCCTAGCGCCTACGAGAATAACAACCAGTACAGCAACCTGTATTGATAATATTTTCAGTGATTGTGAACCAATCGAAAGCAACATATTTAATAAATTAAGCTCCGATCATTTTGGTATTGACGCTAGTTTTAATGGTACTTTAAGTAAGGAATGTACACCAATATTAGTAAGACCTTTTACTATAAAACGCCTAAATAAATTTATAAGTAACATAGTAGCTAAAATGTCACTCTTGCTATTTCCAAATAATGACCCTAATAATCTATATACAACATTATTTAATTTTATAAGAGCAGAATTTGACAATGTTTTTACAACTTTAGTCTGCAAAAATGACGGTAAAAGAAAATTTTGCGATTGGGCCACACCAGGTCTACATGTGAGTAGAAGAAAACTTTACGAACTTTATGACATAAAAAAATGTTTATTTAACCCAGATTTTCTAAATTATGTAAAAAAATATTCAAAAATATTTAAAAAAGTATGTTCTATAGCTAAAATAAATTTTCTAAGTAACAAAATAAAAAATTCACAAAATGTAATTAAAACTACTTGGAAAATCATAAATAGCGAAACTGGAAAATTAAGGCAAACATGTCAGGACTATAAATTAAACATTGATAACAAATTAGTTCAATCAGATTTCGAAGTGGCAGAAGCCTTTGAACATTTTTTTGCGAAAGTTCCAATTGAAACAACAAAAAATCTAAATTCATCACCAGCCTTAGCTTTTTCCCTTTTAAAATCCAATGTTAGTCAGTGCGCTAATCATTTTGAGTTTAGCTATGTGGATGGAGCTACAATATGCACAACATTTAAATCTATTAATCTTAAGAAGACAGAAGATCTATGGGGTATTTCTGTAGTTTTATTAAATTCAATAATTAGTATTATTGCACCTTACCTCGCTCAAATTTTTAATCTCTGTATTGACAACGGTACGTTTCCTGATTTGTTGAAATACAGTAAAATCATACCTCTTTTTAAATCAGGTAACAGTAGTGAACCCAATAATTATAGGCCGATATCAATATTACCAGCATGTAGTAAAATTTTCGAAAAAATAATTTTAAGTCAAATGTCAGAACACTTTTTAAAACATAATTTATTACACCCTAAACAATTTGGGTTTACTAAAGGTCGCTCTACATGTGATGCTGGTAATAGTCTGGTGCGACATATCTTCGAGGCTTGGGAGGGTTCGCAGAATGCTATTGGAGTATTTTGCGACCTATCAAAGGCTTTTGATTGTGTTTCACATAGTATATTGCTACGGAAGCTGGAGCACTATGGCTTAAAAAACAAAGCTGTCAAGCTAATACAGTCCTATCTTAGTGACAGAGTTCAAAGGGTCATGATTAACAGGAAGACCTCTTGCGGAGCTCCTGTAGTTATGGGAGTCCCGCAAGGATCAATACTAGGTCCTTTCTTGTTTCTTGTGTACGTTAATGACTTACCTCACATTGTACAAAATAAAAGTGAGATAGTTTTATTTGCTGATGATACATCACTAATTTTTAGAGTTGACAGAAATAAAAAATGTTATGACGATATTAATAGTATTCTATCTGAGGTCTCGAATTGGTTTACAGCTAACAACTTGCTTCTTAATGCGAAAAAAACCAAGTGCATTAAGTTTTGTTTACCAAATGTAAAACAAGTTCATACAGAACTCATTTTAAATAATGAAGTTTTAGAACTTACAGATTCTTCTGTTTTTCTAGGAATTACTGTAGATTCTAAGTTGCAATGGGGTCCACATATATTGAAACTTTCAAAAAAATTGAGTTCTGCAACATACGCAGTTAAAAAGATTCGACAGTTAACTGATGTGGAGACGGCTAGAACTGTATATTTTAGTTACTTTCATAGCCTGCTTTCTTATGGAATACTTCTTTGGGGTAATGCCGCCCGTCCATTTTCGTGATCCAGAAAAGAGCAGTTCGTGCAATATATAATTTAAATTGTCGTACATCTCTGCGCAAAAAGTTTAAATAAATTAACATACTCACTGTAGCCTCACAATATATTTATGAAAACATTTTATATGTCCGTAAAAATTTGCATCTATTTCCTAAAAATAGCGACCTACATACACGCAATACAAGGAACAAAAACAAATTATTTACATCAGCTTCCAGGCTTAGCAAAGTGAATCGTTCGTTTGTAATACAATGTAAAAAGTATTTTAATAAACTACCAGACAGTGTTATGGTTTTGCCCATTAATACATTTAAAAATCACATTAAAAATAAATTAATGCAAAAAGGCTATTATACTGTTAATGACTATATGAACGATAAAAAAGCTTGGGTATAAAATTATAGCATTTTAATACGTCTCGTAGTTTGACAATGCCTCTGTACGGCAGCTAATAAGTATTATAATTCATTTATTACACAATTTGTATTTAGTTATAGTCTAGTTTAGTATGACAATGCCTTTATACAGCAGCTATAATTTTAAGTTACCTTCTTTTTTTTTTTCTTTTTTTTTCTTAATAATTGTTTGTTCTAGCTTATAGTATGACAATGCCTCTGTACAGCAGCTATTATCTTAACTGACATTTACATTTATATTTTTATTTTTATAATTGTGTCTGTCTTAGCTTATAGTATGACAATGCCTATATACAGCAGCTATTATCTTAACTGACATTGACATTTATATTCTTATAATTGTGTCTGTCTTAGCTTATAGTGTGACAATGCCTATCTACAGCAGCTATAATGTTAAGCGTTATTCTTTATTTATAATTGTGTTATTTTATTGTTTCTCTTTCCAAATGATGGTTATCATGTACTGCTCCAGATTCACCAATATGTACTATAAAATTATATCGTTTTATATATATCAATATTGTAAAAATTGACGTGTAAAAGTGCAGAATACATATCTTTTTGTCCTATGCCTACTTGCAAAAATAAACGAATTGAATTGAATTAACTGCTCATAACTGATTATATTTCTTTTAGACACAATGCTAGGTGAGACAGCGTGCTTTTTGGCTGCGTAAAAAAAATACTGCATAAATAGAATAAATAAATAATTATAATTGCATAAGTTGATAAAAAATGCTATGTAATAGCTTTACCGCGGCAGTCCCCGAGTGCCACACGTATTTTTTTTAAATGTTAATTAGTTGTAATTCTCGTTCGTGCTACAGGTATATGTTAAGTCATAATAATATTATTCCGTAATTGGCTAGGTTAGGGGTTCCCAAAGTATGCGCCGCGGCGCCTGGTGGTCTTGTTTTTAATGTTAATTAGTTTTAATTCTTGTTCGTGCTACAGGTATATGTTTGGTCATTTCAATATTATTCCGTAATTGGCTAGGTTAGGGGTTTCCAAATTATGCGCCGCGGAGCCTGGTGGTTTTTTTTTAAAGACGGCTAATCGATAAATCATCAATGATACGACCCCAGCCTGAAGGGCCACCGCGGGAGGACGCATGCCCGACTCACCGTGAGGCCTCCTAAGGAGACCCCAAGGCTCCTACGGACTAAAACCCTATAAACCGTCTCTCCCCCATCTTGTCTGCGTGCCTTAACAGCTAACTCTAAGTCGTGGCTACGGAGTGAAGGCACTTGTTTGCCGCGAGAACTGTGAGAGTGGTCTTGTTTATAGTTTGGGAACAAAATTCAAAATAAACGATGTCGTGGCTACAAAATTAACAAATCAAATTCCACGCGCTGCATTCGTCGCATTTCGGTAATAGTCGATACCCTCTCTGATGATCCTGCCCATCACCTTACATGATCCCCAAGGTTAGCTGGTGAAGAATGCGTTATGGCGTTATAGCTCGCCTATGTACTAGGTTTTTAAGTGTAATAAAGTATTTAAATAAATAAATAAATGTTTCAATTTTTGTTTCCTACCTAGAGGTAAGAGTCCTTACCTTTTTTTGGGTACTAACGACTAAAGACAAAATATTAAACTTAAGTGCGCCGCGAACTAAAAAAGTTTGGGAACCCCTGGGATATGTGTTATGTAAAGTTAATAATAATTTGTAAAATGCAGCTGTTAAATTCAATTAATAAATATATAAATATTTCTTTACATAAGTTAACATGTTTCTTTTTTATAATGGGCGCCATCTGATGGTTCAGAAATGTTAATAACTTAAATTTTACACTGTCGATTGTTTTAATATCATATCGCTCATCGCTCCGCTTATACCATAGCTCCAACCCTAAAGCCATTTGAAAGCAAGTTCCTGTGAATTATACATGAGATGAGATATTTCCAATCTGTCGTAAGCTTCTGTTTTCGTTCATGTGCAAAAGTTCGACGAATTGCCGTCAGTGCATTTCGCTCTGAGACGATATAATCTAAGGACCTTGTTACACGCGCAATATAATTAATAATTAATGAATAAATATACTCACCTTATTTATATCATAATATTTTGACGTCTTATTTATTTATTTTATTCATTCAATTATTAATATATTTATTCGAAGTACTCACCTTTAAATGACACCCACACTGTCACATGTGTTCACAGGCATTCTACGCACACATAGTCATCGATAGGTTTTATTTATGTTTCTTATGTATACAACATCATTAAATTACAGCCCCTATAACACAGCGTCCTAGACCTCCACTGCTGAAAATGGGCCTTCCAGAACATATACCTGGAGACTTTGGAATACTCGCCACGCTGGCCAGACGGCTTGGCGAGGATATGATGTCATCAATTTATTAACGATTCCACAAGTTGGTATTAGTGGAACCGGGACCGAAGGCTTAACGTGCTTTTCGAGGCACGGGAACGGTGGTGTTGTAAATCTATAACAAATGTGAAAGTGTATATATCGTTGGTACATGCCGGGGGGGTTTGAACCTACCTTTGTTGGATTTAAGGAACGCGTTCTTACCACCGAGCCACCATCGCTCATTGTATTATATACATACTTATTATATATAATACACAACATTTTTATACAATACAAGAGAATAATTATTTATTCGGAGTAAAGTACAAAGATAAAAAAATAAAATAAATTAAGAACTAAATTATTATTAAAAACTAAAAATTAATAAATAAAATTACGACTATTCGATGGGCGTAGTGTGCCGATATTCTCTACTCAAAGGGTCACCCGTCGCCAAGTGGAGTTTCTCACCAAGCTCGCGGGAGAGCACAAGAGCCTCCTCGGACCACGGGCCCATCGTTTCAACTGCAAATGGAATGAAATTGTGATTGATGATGATTTCCGCGTACTTGTTGCGCTTAAGGCGTGCGGCTGATTCTGCAGCGGCCCCAGGTTTCTTATGGCTGGATGTCACATGTGACTGACAGAGTGTGTCAACATATGTGGCATCCCAAACCAGTGCGCGGCCTCTAGTATATGGAATTAATGACATCCCGTCCGGACGCCTACCATCATTTCTAACTATCCCCGATGGTTCGAGGATGCAGGGGATGTTAGCAGTTGTAAGCGCCCTTGACAGGATGTCATTAATAGCATGATGTCTTGAGATTCTGCCGGCACTTTTTTGGCAGCATAAGGCATGGCGGCCTAGTTCGTTTGCATTGTCACCGCAAAAACAAATATGTTGACCGGAGACCTTGCAGCCCAGTCTTAAGGCTACAGCTATGCGGAGTGTGCTGGCGTCTAGCAGCGTGCCTGTATAGGGAGAACGTATAGCACGTAGCCAGGCACCATCCTCACAATAATATAAAACTACTTACATGATGAGGGAAGTGAAACAGGATGTTGCTGCAATTGGAGGATAGTGAGGAAATGGAAAAGAGATATGAATTTAGGATAATTTAGTTAATTGGTATATTATACGTAGTAAATTATAGTTAGACCTTGCATTTGGGGAAAACACCGTTGGTATATCAGCTACCATGGCTGTGGTACGATGAGCTCTTTCAAATCCATGCCGTGAGGGACATATATGGATAAATAATACGCCTTGTCCTATAAGAATTTGCCCTATAAAGGTAATGTAATTCCATACGTGATGGACAGAAATCGCCGGATAAGCTGCTGGTCCTCTGTTAACGGCTTACTCTGGAAACATGAGTCATAAGTGATGCTACTACTTTAATAGGTGGTAGGCGGACTGGTGATGTAATTTGCCCAGTCCGCCCAGGTAAGGGAAGTATCCACCGTTCGTGCCGATAAACCCAGTAAAGTGTATCCACACGTTTCGGGATCAGGCTAGAATTGCCGTCATGCCCAGTCACATGACGTGCTAATATGACAAAAAAAACTACATTTGGCATGCCCCCTCACCCATTACCAACATTTACAATTTATAGCAAATAGATTCTAGATTCGACCCCTGACAACATAGACGGATGATCTGAAGAGGGTCGGTGGTGGGGGTTGGATGAGGGTGGCAATAGTTCGCGTTAAGTGGCGAGCTTTGCTTATGATAATGATAATCAATTATTTTTAACCAGAATGAATAAATCAATTATAGTAGTAAAGTATCATCACGACCAGAAACCACGCTTATAAATAAGCGGATTCACATTTAGCCAACTTTACTATAGGCCAATCATGACAAGTGGCAAGCTCGTCGAGGTCTCCAGCGCACCAAACCAGAGAAATATCACAAATAAATTAAATATGACTTAAATGTATTTATTTACATAAATAAATATTTTTGTGTCCCGACCAGGAATCGAACCCGGTACCTCAGAGTCTAAATCCACGGACTTAACCGCTAGACCACGAAGGCAGTTAATTAATTATTAAAACAAAAATTGAACTGGGACAAGCCATGTATCATATCTCTGGGTTGATCGTAATTAGGGAGTCTCTGAACGTAGATAATTAAGCTGTATTTTGGGAACCGAACAAAGTGTGGTTTTCGGAAAGTTCGCCCATTACGTTTACCGCTTTCGAGTTTAACAGAATTTTAGGATATTCCATTAAAATGGCCTCCCTGGAGCAGTGGTTAGGCTCGTAGATAGTCGCACCAGAGCTCGACATTTACGATATAAACTTGGAGGCTTTTCCATATTTTGCAGTCCCTACATTTAGTAAAGTATCATCATCGGAGACTATACGCATATGCTCACAAGATTTGGGACTCTTGGTCAATCCGAATAAAACGCAGGTGACGGTCGTAGGTTCGAAACAATTAGTGGGTAGGTTGGATTTCAATTCTATTCCAGCCTTACAGTTTGATGGCGTAACATTGCCGTTTTGCTCAAACGTACGTAATCTTGGTCTTTATTTAAGCAGTGATTTGTCCTGGGACTACCACGTTTCGTTGCTAAAGAGATCGCAGAATTTTATTCCAGCCTCGACAAAGCTTACGTTAGACAGCTCGTTGCTTTCTCCCATTATTGATTATGCAGACGCTGTTACTTCGACCTCACCGAAGAGCTTCTAAATAAACTCGATCGACTTCTCAACTTATGCATCCGCTATGTATTCGGCTTGCTTAAGTATGATCATATTTCTCAATTTCGCAAAGAGTTTAAGTGGCTCAATATCTGAAATCGCAATTATTTATTTTTAATAAGTGATGGACGGACGAACAGCAGTGCCGGCAACAGCAGCGTGGAGTAGGGCGCGGCTGTTTTCGGGGACGATCCGCCTATCCATGACTTGAGCCAGTGAGTCGCTTTGCTCACAAACTCGTGCGCAGCCATTCAATATTTTGACCGAGACCGAACGAAAAGTAGCATTTAAGTGAAGTGCAACACATTTGTCGATAGTTGGTTTTTTTAAGGCTACAAGGTTAGTTGGTCGAAAATGCATTTACACCTTTAAGATACCCATCTAAATAATATTTTAAATATTTATTTTCTCCATTATTTCACTTGTATTTGTAATAGTAGAATTGATTAATTATGAGCAATCCAAAATTCCCTCCGTTTCCAATGACCAAATATGTTGTCACTAGATGGCGCTACGTTACTTACAAACAAATAAAGAGCAGTACCCACATGTCGATTTTGCAGAAAATATTTTTTCTTATAAGCTTCATTGCTTGGGTCGTCAGTCGCGCGTCAGTCTATGATCTATCGTGATGCCGTTCTGCTGGAATGTATTATTATTATTAACTATTAGGACATGTCTGAATGATAATGGTCGCGTGGGTATTTAAACAATTTTTCGTACCTAAAATATTAAACTACTCTTTGGCCACTATTTATCACAAAATTAACTTTACGTTGTCGCTGCGGGCCAACTGAAATTTTTAGCTCATAACCTAATTATGTTTTTAGCTTTTAATTTAGCCCGCGTTTTACGTTTATTCATAATTCATTTATTTCTTGTAAACAATAGGTTTGTAAACATTTGTGTGTTGTTATACAGTGTAGTTAGTGTTGTACTCTATGTTTTGCCGGAGGGCGTATAAGTAACAAGTACAACCGTCGATCAATACGGTACAATATTATTATGTATTTTTAAATACTAACTTACAAATAATATTATTGTCAAAGTAGGAAATTATAATTTTAAGAATTTGTTATAGCAAGCGATTTATCTTCTAGAAATAATAAATAAATAAAAATAACTTTATTCCAAGTCAAAGAGTTCAAGTTTACATTTTATAAGTAAGTAGGTATAAAACAAATATTTAACGCAGATCATAGAGTGACGTAAACTATCCTCCAGGATTTGTAAAACCCTGCAACCAGAACGAAGAGTACCTGTGTTCCGGGAAGCAGTATTCATTGAGTGCGGAATGAGTATGATTCGATATATGTATTTATACACCTAAGAAACTATGATGGAATAAATAGATATTGAATAGATAAAATATAGTATTTATATAAATAAAATAAGATACATATAAGTAAGATTAATATATAATAATAGATATATATATAGAAAGTCCCGCACTGAATAGTAGCACTTGTCTATCAGCATGTCATGAGTTGTTTTTTTAAATTTATGATTTGTCATCATTTTGGAGCCATACAAAATACACTTTTCAAAAAGTATCAAACATGATTTTTTGTATATATTTTATTTTTATCTAACATTCCAAAAATATAATTATTTACTTTGCAAGTTAAAGCAGACGCTATAAATATAAAAATGACAATATTTTCCTCAAGACCGTCTTATCGGGATGATGTGAAAGCAAATATTTTTCTTTATTAGCGCCTTGCTCGGGGGGACAAAATGTCGTGTCTACGCATTTACTCCGGGAATTAATTTCAATGAATATTAATTTATTGACTTCCAATATGTCACGGCCTTTCTATATTTTTTTCTATAAAAATATAAAATAGTTATGTATCATCACGACCGTATCTCTTGCGGGGTGGTCAGAAACCACGCTTATAAGAAGCGGGTTTACATTTAGCCAACTTTACTATAGCTAATCATGACAAAGGCAAGCTCGTCCATGTCTCTAGCGTGGCAAACATGAAAAATATCACAAATAAATTTAATATTAATTAAGTTTATATAGGTACCGGGTTCGATTGCTGGTCGGGATACAAAAATATTTATTATTGTATATAAATACATTTAATTAATATTTAATTTATTTGTGTTAGTTCTCGAGTTTGGTACGCTGGAGACATGGACGAGCTTGCCACTTGTCATGATTGGCCTATAGTAAAGTTGGCTAAATGTGAATCTGCTTATTTAGAAGCGTGGTTTCCGACCACCCCGAAAGGGCAACGGTCGTGATGATACTTAACATTTACTTTTTTTATTTATTTCAATTAATAAATATTATTGTGTCTCGACCAGGAATCGAATCCGGTACCTCCGAGTCTTAATCCATGGACTTAACCGCTAGACCACCGAAGCAGATTTTTTTTATACAGCCTGTATTTTCCTATTTTTTTTTTATACTAGCACTTTATGGTAAATGGCGGCATAGGTCCATGAATTGTTCGCAACTGGAATCAGACACTCATGACTGACATCAGTCCCTAACACTATGCCGGCTTGACTGGGCATGACAGCAATTTGAGCCAGATCCCGAAACGTGTGGATACACTTTACTGGGTTTTTCGGCACGAACAGTGGATACTTCCCCGCCCCAACAGACTGGGGAAATTATCACCATCAGTCCGCCTACCACCTATTTAATTTATTGTGTAAATATCTACTTCTTTCAGTCCCCTCTCATCTTTCCGGATTTGTTTCAAATTCTTTTGTCGTTGTCGCCACAAATTTATGGAATGATCTTCCTGTAAACATAAGACAAGCAACTACCAGATCTTTGTTTAAAAAACCCGTATATCTACACTACCTGAAATGCTCCTCACAATATTAGTAAGTGTATATATGTATGTTTATGTATAGTATTATGTATAAATAAATAAATATTTCCAGACTATCACACAGCGACATCTAATTTCCGTGGTAAGCTGCGAGGCTTGTGTTACGGAAACTAGATGGTTGATAAACTACATATTATACTTTTTTTTTTTTTTTTTTGTAAATATATACATATTATACATATAAACACCTAGACCGAGACAAATTATACAATGTACAACTTGTCCCCAACTTGGGAATCGAACCCACGACCTCCCGAGTTTACGGCAACGTTTGTTACCACTAGACCACGGAGGCGGTATTATGTATGTATTGGTATTTAGTATATTGATATTATAGTATATATAACAATATAATATGTAAGTGTATAATTAAGCTGTTAATTTTTCTTCCTAATTTTTTAATATTTCTTTCATTGCACCTATAATAGTTCAAATTTGTCCCCAAGGTTTGGCTGTCAGAATATGTCTATGGCCATTAAGTCCGCCTTTGTACTTCGTGCAATAAAGTTTTAAATAAATAAATATATAAGGAAATTAGAAAGGAGAGAATAAAGAATAAGGAATAGTGGCAATTAATTTATGTCTAGATAGTGGGTTCTAAATTACGACAGCCGATGGCAGTTGAGATGCATTAATTAGGTCATGTCAGGCGCGTGTTTCTGTCACGTAACTCGTACTATATGGGAGCTAAAGCGATCCCTTAATTCTGCTCCTAACTCCTGACAACTTGGACTAAGGCTGAGTTGCATCAACATGAAGTCTTTGTTAATGTAACGATTAGATTAAAAAATTATAATACAAAGAACGATAATGGTACGCCACATGCGACAGCGCATAAAGCGGGGGCCGCGGCAGAAAATGCGGAGTCCGGCAAGCGGCGCAAGTACGACTATGTAAGTATATTTTATTATTATTATTTGTGCTGAGGGCATCGGTTTTGACACACTCCTCTATTAGATTGGATCAAATTTCAAATATGTAAAAAAATGCGTTTTAGCTCCTTTCTCGGACCATTTATATACAATAAACTTATTAATAGGTATGGCCTTTTGGGACTATCTGCCAGAGAGGTGAAGTTAAAGTTGTCACGACTACTTCTTACTTGGGACTATAATGAGACAGAGCAATTCATGAGAATCACTATTTGTGGAAATTCATATTTGATAATTGTTGTTTTTCCTTAATTTTATTTTTATTTATTTAATAAGCTTAGATCTTAATTTAATTTTAAGTAATTGTAAGTAAAATCGATTTCATTAACCAATACAGGTAATCGAAGAGTCCCATGAGCCAGGCTCATTACCTAGTGTGGGCTCACTATTAATTCACAATTTAATTTAAACTCCTGCAGTGTACTAGAGTCGAAATTGTTCATTAGGTTTATATATAAGTTTTGTAGAACACTGAAATAAAAATTATTAAATTATTATTATTATTATTATATTAAAAGATTACATATTTGTGCCATTTGCTGTAAAAACTCTGGGCTCATGGAGTCCAAGCGCAAAAAAGTTTATACAATACATAACACCAGGTCTTGTATCTTGGCGCGGGGGTGAGTGGTTCGCGCGGGGGGAGAGTTGTTCGCGCGGGGGGAGAGTGGTTCGCGCCCGCGCATCTTTTTTATGTACCTACTATAATTATTTATTATTAAGCTTCGAGAGTAATTGTCTCCGCCACCAAACAGAGGTTACAGTTTGGCGGGCTATTTAATAAGGTTTATGTATTGGAAAGTAAATAAATGATTGAAATTTTAAATTTAATTATTTTTCGTCTCCATCGGTGACAAGAGGACTGGGTCGTTCTTCGCCTAAAGAAGCGGATGCACCTTCTTCCTTTGCGTAATGCTGTGTCTTGAACCCGTTTCTTTATCGTATCGTAAGAACTTAAAACGTATTTCTTGTATTTTTTATACTATCACGATTGTATTGGTTCATGGTAATCTTTTCATTATCAATTCATCTCAACTGCGCAACCAAATTAAACCAGCTTGAAATCGGCGAACTGCCTTCCCTTGAGATCCGCGGACCCCAACATGACATTGTCCATGAATGTTAGCAACTGGGTGGCAATGTTAGTGGGGTGTCTACTCATGACTGACATCAGTCCCTAACACTATGTCAGCTTGACTGGACATGACGGCAATTCGAGCCTGATCCCGAAACGTGTGGATAGACTTTACTGGGTTTATCGGCACGAACGGTGAATACTTTTACGCCCCGGCAGACTGGGCAAATTACCACCATCAGTCCGCCTACATCTATTTGTGAGTCGGAGGTTAAAGATGCTCCAAACAGAGCTATATTTAAAAGATTAGTTTACAGACACTTTTTGGGTTCATAATTTTCATTGATTGTTGCTTATTATTATCATCAGTTATCATATAGTAATACCTAATTTATGTTTATGTAGTATATAAATAGTATAACTTATTTATGTAGTTTATATATGTATGTGTGTATGAATTCGTATGTAATTTTATTAATAAATATTTATTATAATCAGTAAATAATATTCTATAGAAGTATAGCGCGCGAAACTGAAATAAAACGGATTAACGCTCTAGAAATGTGGTGTTGGCGGAGAATGTTGGGAATATCGTGGACGGAGTTCCGAACCAACAAATCCATCCTGGAGGAACTAGAGATAGGACAACGCCTTTCCTCAATCGTGCAATCACGCATTCTCACTTTCTTTGGACACGTCGTCGCGGCGTGGAGATACATCCATTGAGCGCCTTGTAGTTCAGGGAAAAGTCGATGGCAAAAGAATGCGTGGTAGGTCTCCGATGAGATGGACTGACCAGGTTAAAGCAGCAATGTATCACCGCCTACATGAGTGCGCCAGGAAGGCTTCAGTTTGAGATGAGTGGCGACGGCTTGTTAAGCGTGCCACTGACACTCAAGTGACGACCACGACCACTCTGCCAAGAGTGTAGCGACTAAGAAGAATAGAAGTATATTTTTAATATATTTAATTTTAATTGATATATTGCACCTACCTCACATAAATGTTCTCGTTGTCCCGAAGGTTTGACAGGCAGAGAATGTCAAGCGACATTATGTCACGCCTTTGTATATTTATGTGCAATAAAGTTTTAAATAAATAAATAAAAACTATTTGTTGTTCTTGTTGAAAGTAGATTTCATAAACTTTCGGTATAATAATTATAATCCCGCTGCTGTATAACATCGATTTACAAAAACATGGAGGTATCTAAACCCATAGAAGAAAGGTCTATCATCATTAAAGGAAAACTTCACCGAAGGGAGAGTTGGAGGCTATTACGTCACTACTTATTAGCCCATCGCAACATATTGCCATTATAGTCTGAGAGTCCAATCCTAAAATAATTTACCTCGACGATTGGGGGTTTTTTTTGATAATTGTAAGTTGTTAACTGTCTAGGAAATTATGGAAAATTTGGACATGTTTATATTTACATTTACCATATTTTCAACAGAGAATTTTAAATAGCAAAAACATTTACGAGATCTGTACATATCCTCTCTTTTCTTAATGGTATTCTAAACAATCTGAAGACACCCCATTACCTGCTAGATCGTTTACAATCCCTTCTTCCAAGGCGTGTTCTCTTCGTTCTTTCTTTTCTGACAATCAACTTGCGATTTCACTCTACTCTTCTAGAATATATTCAGAATCTCTCACTATTTCTGCACAAACTTTATTTGAAGGAGGGATGTGCAGAAAAAGGACTCCGTTTGAATGCGAGAAAAACCAAGGTACTAGTGTTTGAAAGAAGAAGGATGACAACCGTGACGATAAAGATTGATGATGAAACTCTAGAACAAGTAAATGAAATTATATATCTGGGCAGTGTTTTCACTGCGGATGGGAAGTACGATAGGGACGTTGAAAGAAGAGTGAACGCGGGAAATAGTGTTAACGGTGCCCTGGGGTCACTGATCGGCAGTCGAAATGTCAGTGACAAAGCTCGGCTCGCCATACACAATGCCATGTTGGTACCAACACTGATGTATGGAAGCGAAACGTGGATATGTCAGAATACGCATGAGAGTAGGGTTAATGCAGTAGAAATGCGGTCGTTGCGGCGGATATGTGGCGTCACTTTGGCGGACCGCATACGTAACGTCGAAATACGGAAAAGGGTTGGTATGAAGGAAAGCATAGGGACAAAAATAAGGAAAGGCATGCTACGATGGTTCGGGCATGTTGAAAGGATGAGCGATGAAAGATTGACGAACCAGATATATAATGCGAAAGTTGTGGGTAAAAGAGGCCCTGGCAGACCGAGACTCACATATCACGATCAAATAAATAAAACACTGACTGAAGGTGCATTAAAAAGTCTTCGTAACCAAAGGGCATGTATGAAGAGGTTAATGAATGTCGACGAAGCGAAAGAGGTATGTCGTGATCGTGTCAAGTGGCGCTCAATTGTCTCTGCCTACCCCGTAAGGGATCTGGCGTGAAGATATGTATGTATGTATGTACTTTATTTTACTAAAACTTATAACAGAAGACAAATTCCTAAGCATTCCATAGCATTTTATAGCATTCACCGTGCGACAAAAGAATACCTAGAAACTAATCTCGACAAAGTCATGTGACTAAAATGTGACAAATAAATTATTTCATTTTAATTAATTTTACAATTAAAAAAAAACTAAAGATTGTTTTTACTGTGGGCTCCTAGACTACTATTGGGCCGACCTTTAATGGCTACCTTTTATAAGTTGCGGTCAATGGATACTTTATTACTATAGATAAAACATTGACATATATACACATATATATACATAGTTGTGTATGTAAGTAATATATTATTTTGAACATAGTCGTATAATATTTATTCCAAAAAAATATTTACAAAATATAAAATAAAATAAATATTAATACTAAGGATAGGGATATAAGTCCCGTCCGCGTGGAATGGTGGCAAGAACGCTGGCTGCATTTTCCCGCTGAATTGCAATACTGATTCTCTGGGCGAAGCCCTCTTGTCACTGGAGGAGACGAAGAGACGCGGTGTTAGGTATGTCTTTTAAAAACTTTTTTGCGCTTGGGACTCCAATGGCCCAGAGTTTTTACAGGAAACGGCACAAATATGTAATCTTTTAATAAAAATACTTACATACTTGCGCCGCTTGCTGGACTCCGCATATTTATTAGGTATAATAGATATATTTTTATATTTAAAATTTATATTTTTTTAACATTTAAATAATAAAAAAGATTAGGCTAATAAAAATATATAAACTAAATTAAAAATAAAATTAAAATCTAAACTATTCAACATACAGCGTTAACCAGCCGCTTAGACAGTTCTTTAAATAACTCCTTAGCGCTTGGCAATAGACAATAGACTCGTATTTGCTAATGACATTTATTTTATTTTTTTTTATTCGTTTTTATTTTAGTTCATACTCGTAAGTATGTATATATATATATATATATATTAGTTAGACAACGCCCCTTTACAGCTGCATCCTATGCTGCTAAGCTATCCGGCTAAGTTTCTGTATCATTTTATAAATTACATTGCATATGACAAAAGTGTATACTTTGACAAATCCAAGTGTTCCCAGAATAAGGTTCCTACGGATAATTAATAAATAATAAACAACACAAGAATACAGATCAGCGATATGTACTGAGGAATCAAATCTAAAGATTTTAGGACACTTCTTTTGGAGGACACTTCTCCTCTCCTCCAGTATCCTCCAAGACACCGACGACTTATTCATTTCGAACTCATTTGCTGTTGTCGCTGCGAATCTTTGAAATAACTTACCATTCGATATCAGAGAAAATCATAAAAAAAAATTTGGAGCTCTGTGGTAATGATAAATGATGACCCAACTAAACAGAATATGGGTTGGGTTGACAGCAACATATCCAGAAAGACAAAAAATAACATCGTCAGAACACTTGTCTTCTCTAATTTTCTGTACGGTTCGGAGACATGGACCATAAAAGCCGTGGATAGAGCGAGGATTGATGCACTTTTGAGATGTGGTACTGGCGTCGTTTGCCTTTGGACCGCACGACGTACTAACATGTCTGTGCTTGAAGCCAGGGAGCAAAGACTCTCTACCGTCCGCTTTGGCCGTGTTCTGCAATACTTTGGCCACATTGCAAGAAGAGGAGACGATAATCTAAAAGAATTTCTAATTACGGGCAAAAGAACAAAAGGTAGAAGATGGCGATGGTCCAGTCAGGTGACTGACCACCTGAACACCCCTGTACTCCAGGCCATCCACTACACCGAGGACCGAAATCGTTGGAGACGGCTGCGATTGGGACGGAGTCACGTTCCCCATCAGTGCGGTACCGACTAAGGAGCGAAGTAATGATAAAAAATATGATGATGGTCATTTAAAAATTTGTGATTGATAATCAGATTAGTGGAATCGTTAATAAATTGTCATAAAAAAATACATCATATCCTCGTCTAGTCGTCTAGCCAGCGTAGCGAGTGTAGGCCAAATTCTTTAGATATATATTGTGGAAGGCTCACCTCCAGAAGTGGAGGTCTAGGACGCTGTGTTGGGATGTAATGAATAAATGAAAATCAGGTTGCCTAATTGAATACCAACATGCCAAAATTGTGTACGTGTATTAAAATTGGTGATAGCATACGCCCGCTCCGTTCGCCACTGGCTGCCCTATTACACGCGTTATTTGATAAAGCCGTGGATAATGAAATTTCGGCGTTAAAATTTTGCACGGTCCGAAAATAAATTCGAATATTTCGCACCGTCCGGCAAAGGCATAGACGTAACATACAGGGGCTGCCCTATTTTTATTATACTATTTATTTATTCTAATAATAGTTTTATTTCCTTTTTTATTTTATTTTAACGTTTAATGCTGTCAAAACATGTTTTGGTATTCACCTACCGATTACTGAAATAAAATATAACTTTTGTCAAATCCGTATTTTACTATTCTCTGCAGTTAGTGTGGCCCAATTGCTTTTTTGCAATACCAAGACCACAGATATGATTGCAAGACCAATACCAAGACTACCCTGGTCTTGGTCTTACGCAAGAGTCTCGCAAGACTCGCTCAGTTTTTTTTTTTTTTTTTATACGGAGTACGACATGTGACACTGCGCCACTGTAAGCGGTACGCGAGGTCCAAGAATGGGAGCAACTGACGCCAGCCTCAGACGACCGACATCAGTCCCTACCACTATGCCGGCCTATAAAGATGCTTTTTCACACTTCGTTTGAAGGACTCCAGGATATAGGAGTGGGGAAACACACTGGCTGGGAGAGCATTCCACATCTTCAGCGTGCGACAGATGTAAGAGTCTTCAAATTTGTATGTACGCGTAGGGATAGTGGCTACGGTATGTGGATGCATATTTTGGCCTGTGCGAGTGGTTCGGTTGCGGAATATATTTGCTATAAATGTTTACTATTTATGGGATTAAGGTTTTGGTTTACAATAAATTGTAATTGGGTCGTGCCCGTCATCTTTATTTATTAATTTATTTACAAACACGTAAACCAGTTGCGTTGGAAAAAAGAAGCGACTTTGTTGCAAATACAAGTAATCGCAGGAGAGCCGTCGTACGGGATTCAGCGAACGTTCCAGACGCGCTGCAGAATCATGGCAGCCGCAGCAGCATCCAGCAGCCCTATTCTGTTACCTAAGCGCAAACGTTACACGAGTATAATGGAATCCGTTAACTATATTACTTAAGAACTACTTATATGACCTTGACTATGACAGTACAGAAGAGATGACGACATGACATTTGTAAATTCACTTATTGAACGGGAAACGACTAGGCGCTGGTGAAAATACTCCGAAATTGAGCGAAAGAAATGAAATTAGCAGCAACTAACCTTTATTCCGGGTCTCGAACTGGTGACCGAATTCCTTGGTGGTTTTGATAGCCGACGGGTCACGAAATGGATGGTGATGATGAGGATCACAGCCGAAATTACTGCAGGTCCACGGCACAATCACAGCGAATAATTACGAATTAATTTGGGGAGCAACGATATGCTTCGACCGGCGACCGCGCTTCGACTCTCACGACAGAGAGCGTTGTTTTCGGCGGAAACGTCATTAACGAGAAGTGCACCAAGCATAATCCGCCAGTTACTACTAGAGGGCGTCGAGACGATGGAACGTTATCGACGCGAAGTGCGCCGGCGCACAAAGGCGTTATCGCGAATATTCAAATCAAACGACTCAATCAACGAAATATCGAACACTTATAAATAAAAAGATAAACAATTATCAACTCACTGGGCAAAATTATAAATCCCAAACACACAAACTTAACCTCCCTCTCCTCCCTTCCCCACTCCCTCCCTTATACAGACACACACACACATGCATATACAGATATTGCACCCACACTCACATACTAAATTTGTAACTTTTTTAATTCTATTTTCTTCTAAATTGTATGTTCATTATTGGAAGACACTGGCTCCCGTTATACAGCTCAGATCATGCAGGATACAGGGTTCATCATAACGAATCATTATTCTTATTGTGCTAATAAACGATTTGTATTTGTAAATATATATCACGCTATTAAAGTTCATATTTGCACGGACGCCGGCGAGGTCGAGCGCTTATAGAGTTGAGAATTGAATAATATTTTGTAATTATGACGCAATCTCAGAGGTAAATAACGAAATCCACTAATAACGTTTGCGACTAAGGAACAGAATATGGCTACTGAACACATTGTTATATTGCGGGTGTATTTCGTCCACAGACTGCATTATGATGGTATAATAATTCGATTTTTGGACTCGTCTGTAAGATGTTTATGTCTATGTGCAAAATCTCTCATTTCCATATCTATTATGCGCTGAGATATAGAAGGTTTGAGCATATAAACTGTGTCGCTGGATATAAATCGAATTGTAAAAACCTAAGCTTTAAAATGAGTTTTTTTTTTTTTTACAAAATTTTGCAGCAAAGATCCTTACAGCCTGTTTGACGACTGTATTTCTGGTACTTAAGTAAAAATTAGCAGGTTTTGTAAGAAATGCGTTTCACAAACATATCTTAAGAAATAATTAAGAAGAAAACTGCCATTTACCCAAAAGAGATTGCCCAAAACCAGGCCCCAACTTTTTTGCAGCGTGCCTCAACTAAATACAATTCAATAATCATAACAATTAATTGTGTTTTTTTTTTATTTAATTACAACATCTCTTTTACCCCAGCATTAAAATATGATTTAATTAAATAATCAATTGGTTAAATTTATGTATGAAATAGTTACAAAGGACTATTTATACGAAGTACAAACGAGTTCGAAACGAAACTAGAATTATGTGAGGGCATTAGAATTAATAGACAGAAGAGAATTATGAGAGATAAATTAATACATCACATTTAATTAATATTTAATTCATTTGTGATATTTCTCGAGTTTGGTACGCTGGAGACATCGGCGAGCTTGCCACTTGTCATGATTGGTCTATAGTAAAGTTGGCTAAATGAATCTGCTTATTTATAAGCGTGGTTTCTGACCACACTGAAAGGGAAACGGTCGTGATGATACTTTACTTTATGAAATAGTGAATAAATAAAATGATCTCGTGTAAACTAGGCATACCACAATAAAAATGAGTGGCTTAAAAATGCTATTACAACCCCAGAAGCATTTAAATTACTTACTTTATCTCCCCAAAGCATATTTTGATTGTCATTAAGGGTCTGTCGCTAATCGCTGAAGAACGCAGACATATTTATAAGGACATACCTAATTATGTCGAAATGTCAGTGACAAAGCCCGACTCGCCATTCACAATGCCATGCTGGTACCAACACTTATGTATGGAAGTGAGACGTGGATATGTCAGAACACGAAATGAGGTCGTTGCGTCGGATATGCGGTGTAACTTTAACGGACCGCATACGTAATGACGAAATACGCAAAAAGGTGGGTATGAAAGAAAGCATAGGGACAAAAATAAGGAAAGGCATGCTCCGATGGTTCGGGCATGTTCAAAGGATGACTGAAGAGAGATTGACGAACCAGATATTTAATTCGAAAGTTGTGGGTGAAAGAGGCCCTGGCAGACCAAGACTCACTTATCACGATCAAATAAATAAAACAATAGCTGTATGGGCATGTATGAAGAGGTTGATGAATGTCGAAGAAGCGAAAGAGGTATGTCGATATCGTGACAAATGGCGCTCAATTGTCTCTGCCTACCCCGCAAGGGACCTGGTGTAAAGATATGTATGTATGTATGTACATACCTAATTATTTAATAAAGGAGAGGGGAAGACAAATTTCTAACCATACCATGGATTCACGGGTCCATCGTGTGTGGGAAAGAGAGATGAGAAGAATGGTATCTAAGGCTTGCAAACGACAATAGGCTGGTTAACAGAGGCCTCCTTTTTTAATTTATTGCGCAACAAGACACTCACCATCCACCAATTTGCTTCTTTCCCCACCCAACCAAATACTGTATGATTCCGTTAATGCCGACTTGGAAGCTCATTCCATAGATGTATAGATGGCAGACCTGCTTAGGCCTAATTCTTTAGTAAGTGGTGCAAAGCTTTTGGGGGAATTCCTCTCGCATTATTTTTTTGTATTTAGAGCCACGAGCCGTAATTTTTTTTCTTTAAAAAAAAAACATATTTTGTTTACAGTCAGCAGTGTGTATTATTGTGTGTGCCTGAAACACAGAGTTCTAGACTTCCACTGTTAGAGATGGGCATTCCAGAAAGTTCTGTAGAAATTGACATACACACGCCACGCTAGCCAGACGGGTTGGCGAGGTTCTGATGTCAATTTTTAATTATAATTAACGATTCCACAAGTTGGTAAAAGTGGACACGGGACCGACGGCTTAACGTAGTCCCAAGACATATTTTGAACCGACCTATGTAGGAAAGCGATCTCACAACCGAACCGAGCTATCACCGCTTTCAGAAGCTGCTTACCGTAAAACAATGTGTAATGGGGGTCTATGGGAATGCACTATATTACTAAGTTATGTAAGTATATTGTGTACACAATAGGGAAACTGCCTTGTGGAACCCAGAATTTATTTTTTAAAAGGTAGTGCATTATTTGATTATGATTGAACTAGCTGTTTTACCCGTCTTTGCCCATGTAAACGGCGACACGAAATTAATTTAGATTTTGCTATATCTCTATACATGTATTTAAAATAATAATAATTAATACGGTATTTGTGTAAATACGAGTAGCTTTCCAATTACCGCTTTATAATTACCCATTTTTCAAAGTATTAAAATGGCTATAGTATGTTATCCTTAAGAGATAGACATATGCCATCGCGTACTTTTCTGTAGACCTATAAAATATACAAAATTTAACCATACATTATTTTGTTATATCTCAAAGGGTTTAGGCAACTGTTTTCTTAGAAAGCTCCCAGACGGGAAATTTTTTTTCGACACCTTCAACAAATATTACAACAACTTTAAACCATACAGATATCCCACTGTAAACTTATATATCGACACCAAGGTACTTTCTGTGAGGAAACTATATATTCAAAAACTTATACTTAAATAACAAGAACTTTAAAAAGAACTGATAACAGTAACAAAAGAAGATACTATGAGGTATTTACTAATCACTACTACAGAGCCAGAAGGGCGCAGTGTACAAATTTATTTCAAGGACCTTATATCTATAATCATTTAAATAAAATATTGGACATAAACTTAACTACAAATACAATACTTAAAAATATTCTTTACTGTTACCTAATGACACTGACATATTTAGAAACTGAGAATTTATTTGACATCACAAAATAAATCTAATACTTATATAATCTTTCATCAAGTGCATACCTACCGTCTTTCATAATTTACATTTTTCGGATTTAATTTATAGGACTAATTAATTATTTATTTACTATAGTTATTATTTATATTATATATATAGTTTATTTATTAACCTTTCATTAATTTCTTCAATGTTTTTTATTGAATTTAATTTTGATTTAATTTTTAATTTAATTTGAAGTTATGTAAATTATAGATTTAGTGTAATTGAGACCCCACAATACCGGCCTTCCTAGTGTGGGTCTCCAATAAAAAAACATGTACATGGGATTTTATTGGAAATAAACGATTATTATTATTATATCGTTAACGTATACAAAAACTTAACAAATTATATACTTAAAGCTTCCTTGAGAACCACTTTATACACTGGTTGAAACAGCATGAAAATCGGTGCAGTATTTTTTGAGTTTATCGCGAACAGACAGACGTCGTCAGAATGATAGTGATAAATGTTATTTTTATTTATTCTAATCTATTAGGTTGGTCCAATTACGTATACGTCTAGAAAAGCAAGTTTGTTTAGGCGCTCGGCACCCTTCTGAAAATGACTGCGACAATGCAAACGAGGAGACAAAATTAATGAACTTGTTCATTAGGCTTAAGAGATTGTTCCGATGGTGCTACTCGTAGTAAAAAATAACCTTAATGCGAAGAGACCCCAAAACCAGTCCTAATTAATTGGGAATTACGTTATTCCAAGTCTAGTTTGTTGGCAAATATATCTTATTCGATTACATTCATTAATATACTAATAATAATAAAGCCGTTTATTCCTTAATTAATTAATAATAATAAATAAATAAATATTTCCAGACAGGTCACACAGCGCCATCTAGTTTCCGTGGTAAGCTACGAGGCTTGTGTTACGGAAACTAGATGGTTGATAAACTACATATTATACTTTTTTTTTTTAATATATACAATATACATATTATACATATAAACACCCAGACCGAGATAAATTATACAATGTACAACTTGCCCCCGGTGGGAATCGAACCCATGACCTCCCGAGTTCACGGCAACGTTTGTTACCACTAGACCACGGAGGCGGTCAAGTATAAACATAATAATAATACTTTTACATTTATACTAAAGCTGTGTCTAAATTATAAATTAATAGTTTTTTTTTTAATGGTAATGTCAAATCTAAATTCTAATAATATCTATAATAATATTTTTCTTTCTAATTAAGGACCCCTCGTCGGGTAAAGCTCTCCTCCTTTTCTATCCTTTCTTTCTATCCTGTGTCTCGTCCATCCAGTGTTGTCCTGCTTCTTTTGCTATCTCGTCCTCTTGTACATCTTTTACATTCATTACATACGTTTGGCAAAAAAATTCACATGGCCGTAAGTAAGTAGTCACATTTAAATATATACAAATATATATATATATACTCCGTGGAATTGATTAAACAGCAAATTATTTATATTATAATCTAGAATAAAAATAAATAACTACGTATTTTTTATTTTATTTATTCAGTATTAAAATCTTAAGTTACGGTGCAGAGAAGTTTTCCTAAAAATATCGCCATTCATACTCAGCCTAATCAAGTAGGCGAGAGGTCGACGATTGCTCGAACGTTGATTTATATAATTATTTATCTCTCTTTTTCGTATCTCTGCTGTAGGCGAGATTAATTATTAATAATACTCCCCAGCCTTTAGGTATTCATCACGATGGATATAGCGTTTTTCAGACGCGGCCTTATTCACCATGCAGTTGTGTTTTGTTTTTCGGATAATGATTTTTATCTTTAAAAAAACACCTGAAGCCTAAAACATATTTATTTATTTTTATTTAAAAAAACTTTATTGCACTTATGTACAAGAGGCGGACATTGATTGCGCATTCTCTGGAAATCAACCTTGTTTGGGATCGAGACGATGGGACCATGGAGACCCTCAGCCAAGCGCCTGGCCAAGGAGTTGTCAAAGCTGACGGAAAGTCTGGAGACAGGAAGGCTAGCAATTATTTTTGCCTACGTAATAGCCACAAAATGAGGCAAAATGTTGTCTTCTTGGCACTATAACTGATAGGACGTCACTTCGAAGTCTTTCTAGTAGAAAGACAAAATTCAGAAACCGGGAGAGTTGGATTGATTTCACAATGTTTTGAGATTCGTATACTGTGTCTGCAGCCCGCCAGTGGAACAAGCTACCACTCGCTATTAAGTCAAAGTCAAAATATCTTTATTCACGTAAACCTATTACAGGCTTTTATGAAACGTCATTAATTTAATTATTTTGAATGATTCTACTCCTGCTACTAGAAGACTAAGCAGCAAAGTGGTCCAATAAGTAAGCTGTTAGCAGAAGACCAGCAGCTTAACAGATTCCAGTGACCTGTTAATGTTTAATCTGACTGAGAAAGGAATCTGCTAGAAAAACTCAGCTATATCAGATTTACACAATATAACATATACAGAACGGCACCACAACGATCAATAAATAACCTTTTAAATTTAGTCATCAGTACCTATGAGATTACAATACCCGGTACACACGCGCCATCTGTCCACGTTTTTAGGCGCTTCGTCACTGCTCTATTTCTAGACAAACAGGAGTCGTCATCAGGCTAACAATATATATTTGGCATAATATCTATGTATATCGTCATGATCGTAGAACAGTGTCGGATTTAAAATAATACCCATAATTTTGCATATATATTTATATATAGTTTTATATTGTTTGTGGTCTGTAATTTATAGTGCAAATATTAGAAAGGGTTCCAAAATGAAATCTAGAAGGTTTGCACTTATTATGAGACTTAAAAAGTGTCAAAAAAACAGTCGAAATGACAGTTGAATGGCCGCCATGAAAATTTTAAATATAGCAGATCCGTCACTGTTCTACGATCATGACGATATATGCGTTTATTTATAAGTTTATGCGTAATTTATGTAACAGTGTATCAAGAAAAAATCAAAAACTATGCCTAGACAGCGCCGTAGGCAAAATATGAAAATGTTTTTTTTTTCTCTATTGTAAATAGTTACGTGCTAATAAACCACATGCAGTTTGCCCCCGTCACCACAGGCGATAGTGTTTAGGGTGACCATAATTTTGTCATTTCCATTTTTTTTAAATACTGTCCACTATTGAATTCGCCTGCCTCTGCAGGACATTGTCGCTGACAGTTGTTGAGCAGACTTGCGTGATGATCTAAGCTGACATTATTGATAATTGTGCTAAAATTTGTCAAAAAAATAGAATAAAAATAAAGAACACAGAATTAGATGGTTTATGACCTTCTCATATGGAAAACAAGACTCACCGCAGAGCAATCTACGTATCCACATATGTGATGGCCGATTAAACACTAGATTTAATGTCCAATTTTATAGTTTATCACAATCTTTACTAGAAATGCAAAAATAATAACAGTAACCTGGTGAGGAAACGCAGGGCGCTGCCTGTGACAGCAAATGATAGCCCATAGGTTTAAAATATGTACAGCACAAGTCAAAATAACAATATTCAGAGCATATTACAGATTATTGTACACGTGCACCCCGTGGGCTTGCTACACACAAATTCAGCGCCCTGCGAGTCCAGTATAGCAAGGCATTCAGGGTGCTGTTGGGGCTGCTGCGCTCCTGCAGTGTATCAGGCATGTTTGCTGATGCTCATGTGGATTGTTTCCATGCAACAGTGGGTTCAGCCCACTGTCGCAGATAATCAAATATGTATTTATGCAGGGACCCAATGACTGTTGCGGATCTCTGGCAATTATACTGACACTTGCCTGAAGTGGCACTCGCCAGACATTGCAGCAACCTAACCTAGCAGTGGACATGGGTCAAAGCTTTATTATTATGATTATAATTTTATTGTTACTAACATAGTCTTAAATCATTGGATGTTTACTAATTAATAATATTTTTTTTTGTCCTAAATATATTTTATTTATTTTATTTAATAAATAAAATATATTTTCTCTCCTTCTCTCTTTCTCCTTCTCCGTCTTATATTTCTCTTTTTGTACCTAGCAGGGTTAAAAATATATTCAATTCAACATCAAAAATAAATTAGCTTAGTGTAAATATTTGCACTACTTACTAAAATAGCAGATGGTGAGCGTCTTGTAGCGAAATAAAAAAAGGAGGCATCATTTGTAAACCATCCTATAGTCGGTCACAAGCCCGAGACACCATTTCTCTCTTTCCCATACACAATAAACACCCGCATGGTGAATCCATGTAATGCATAGAAATTTGTTTTTTCTCTCTTCTAGGTTTTAAATCATGGTCTCCCTGGACTTGTTATTACTGGGGCAGCTTACGTTGGAAAATTGAAAAGTTAACGAGCCTATTTCCTGTTCGTCCGCTCGCGTTTCACTTTACCTACCTTTTGTTCCGCTTCTCACCCGATCTCTTATTTTTAATTGCCTTCTGAATATTACGACTGCGACACGCGACTTTAACACAAGCGCGACAGAGTCCGCCTATGTCAGAGAATGCTTAAAAATGACTAATTTATTATAAAGTTTAATGGTCCAGGATTTTTTACAAAGCTAATAATAAACACACTTTTATTACGTATATTCAACACAAACAGGTATGCTGTTTTAGTCCTAAACAAAGTCATGTGACTGAATAAATATTTGTATGTTAAAAATAGCGAAGCATGTGATATAATTACATATAATAATTTACATCCCTGTACCTACCATGTTTCTGACAAATAAATTATTTCATTTCATTTCAATTATTTTATAACAATAATAATAATATATCTTTATTTTCAGACCTTAGATAGATAGATAGATTAAACTCTTTATTAGAAGTAAAGTATCATTACGACCCTTTCGGGGTGGTCAGAAACCACACTTATAAAATAAGCGGAATCACATTTAGCAAACTTTACTATAGGCCAATCATGACAAGTGGCAAGCTCGTCGATGTCTCCAGCGAGTTCGCTGACACTTTACTTCTATATATTACTTTTATATATATTCTTTGCATCTTAAGCGATGGTAGGACATTTTAGGAATTGATTCGCCAGGCAAGATATAACGCTTGCAGTTATCATGACATTCGATAGCGAAATGCCGTAGTAAGCGGCCCTTGGTCTTGGTCGCATGTCGCAATAACGAAGGGTATACTTTATCTTAGAAAATTGTAGAATGAAACATGAACGCTGGTACTTAGTTATAGAACGACTTGTTTATGTAGGTCAGAAGATAGTTAAGAATTACGGTTAGATTGAAAAATTGCGGTGAAAATTATTTGCCCTTTAGTTTTTATTCGAACCAAAACATATTGGTGGCAGTGTTGAATCTTTACATGACAGCTATTTATTTATATAGTACACACAGCATTACATTTGACCGCCTCCGTGGTCTAGTGGTAACAAACGTTGCCGTGAACTCGGGAGGTCGTGGGTTCGATTCCCACCGGGGGTAAGTTGTACATTGTATAATTTGTCTCGGTCTTGGTACAATGTACAACTTGCCCCCGGTGGGAATCGAACCCACGACCTCCCGAGTTCACGGCAACGTTTGTTACCACTAGACCACGGAGGCGGTCGTAAATATATACATATTATACATAATAATAATATATAAAAATAATAATAATAAAAATCTGCTTCTGTGGTTTAGCCGTTAAGTCTGTGGATTTAGACCTGGAGGTACAATAATATTTGTTTTTTTTTTTTTTTTTTTTTTTTTTTTTTTTTTTTTTTTTATATACTAGCACGACATGTGACCCTGCGCCCACCTGATGGTAAGTGGCGCGCAGGGTCCATGAATGTTAGCAACTGGAATCAGACCCTTATATCCGACATCAGTCCCTAACACTATGCCGGCTTGACTAGATGCCTTTTCACACTTCGCTTGAAGGACTCCAGGTTATAGGAAAGTGGAAACACAGAGGCTGGAAGAGCATTCCACATCTTTATTGTGCGACAGATG
This sequence comes from Tinea semifulvella, assembly GCA_910589645.1. Lineage (NCBI taxonomy): Eukaryota > Metazoa > Arthropoda > Insecta > Lepidoptera > Tineidae > Tinea > Tinea semifulvella. The sequence continues at coordinate 1,357,572 of OU342624.1, forward strand.
TATGAGTCACCAAATTTATAGGTACGCGAAGGGATAGTGACTACGGTATGTGGGTGCATATTCTGACCTGTGCGTGTGGTTCGGTTGCGGAATGGGGAGGAAGGAATTAGGTTATAGAGCTCTTCAGAGTACTCACCATAGTATAGCCGGTAGAACACGCTCAGAGAAGCTACATCTCGGCGAAGCTGCAGGGATTCGAGAGTTCCAGATATAGTGGCATCGTCCACAATTCGAACAGCTCGCCTTTGTAGGACATTGAGAGCATCTGTGAGGTTTCTTCAGTGTGCGAAATATCCAAATTTATATGTACACGTAGGGATAATGGCTACGGTTGCATATTTTGGCCTGTTGAGTCCGGTTGCGAAACAGCGAAGAAAGGAGAGGACATAACATATTTAAACCTATAATATGTTACAAAAATAATAAATAGCAATTATTATTATTCTTTTTTTTAAATATATTATTTATAAATTTTATTATTACTACAAATAAAAAATAAACAAAAAAAAAACTAATTTAAATATAAATCGTATCCACGCGGCATGGTGGCAAGAACGCTGGTCGCATGTCCTCACTGAATCGCTATGCTGATTCTATGGGCGAGGAAAGAACCAGCCCTCAGTCATCAGATCTCTTGCCATCATCGCGGACTAATCCAGTGGGTTCCAGGATAGCTGGTACCTCAATGGTGGCCAAAGCCCGTTTTATGGTAAATAAATAATAATCAATTATTAAAGTATCATCACGACCCTTTCCCTTTCGGGGTGGTCAGAAACCACGCTTATAAATAAGCTGATTCACATTTAGCCAACTTTACTATTGGCCAATCATGACAAGTGGCAAGCTCGTCGATGTCTCCAGCGTACCAAACTCGAGAAATATCACAAATAAATTAAATATTAATTAAATGTATTTATCTACAATAATCAATATTTTTGTGTCCCGACCAGGAATCGAACCCGGTACCTCCGAGTCTTAATCCACAGACTTAACCGCTAGACCACGGAGGCAGTCTTTTTTTTTTTTTTTTTTTTTTTATACTAGCACGACATGTGACCCTGCGCCCACCTGATGGTAAGTGGCGCGCAGGGTCCATGAATGTTAGCAACTGGAATCAGACCCTTATATCCGACATCAGTCCCTAACACTATGCCGGCTTGACTAGATGCCTTTTCACACTTCGCTTGAAGGACTCCAGGTTATAGGAAAGTGGAAACACAGAGGCTGGAAGAGCATTCCACATCTTTATTGTGCGACAGATGTATGAGTCACCAAATTTATAGGTACGCGAAGGGATAGTGACTACGGTATGTGGGTGCATATTCTGACCTGTGCGTGTGGTTCGGTTGCGGAATGGGGAGGAAGGAATTAGGTTATAGAGCTCTTCAGAGCACTCACCATAGTATAGCCGGTAGAACACGCTCAGAGAAGCTACATCTCGGCGAAGCTGCAGGGATTCGAGAGTTCCAGATATAGTGGCATCGTCCACAATTCGAACAGCTCGCCTTTGTAGGACATTAATATAATAAATTATTATTTAATAATAATAAAAAAATATTATTTATTAATAGTAATAAATTATTATTTACTAATAATAATAAATTATTATTTACATGTATAGTTTGATGATAATATCTCACTGAGCTTTAGCGTATGCGTTGACGTCAGAACCACGAGTACGAGTACATTATAGGGTATTTTATGTGGAATAATTTATACAATGAAAAACCTTAAACGGAATGCGAAGTCCTTCCCGCCATTTTGCGCGGAAATGTCAAGGGCAAGTTTTTGTTTTGTAAATTAATTTACTGTGAATATTGTTAGTCAAAAGTGGTGTTGTTTTGTTTAATAATGTGCTACAATGTGATTAGTTATGGAAAACGATGAATTGTACTTTGAATATGGGGCACAAGTTGCAGTTTATTTTTTGCGATTTACCCGCGCTGTCAACTCCCATATTTTACCCAACGTGTTTGAACTATGCCGCGAGTGACTCCAAGAAAAGCATCAAATTCTGCAGCATCTGGAATTCATGATGACCTCATTAACTCATAAAAAAGAAAGATATATTACGTCAGACTTGGCTGTATGGGCTAGACCCTTTGCCTTCCCTATCACCTAAAAAAAATTCCTAGAATACAAACAAAGCTTAACTTAAACAGAATATTGTTTCAGAAGCTATGAGTTATTATTAATATCAAAAGCCTAAATTAAAAGAGCGATTATCCAAAAAAAATATCTCCTAATATTTTTATCAAGTTACATTAAGTAAATTGGCTTTTTAGCTTAATGATCAAGTCCATTAATTCCTACCCCAATGACTTAATGCCCGAAGAACCCTGATGTCAAAGACATATGTGTAGGGCCCTTCTGATAATGAACTTTTTTTTATAATTTAAATTGATTTTGGTCATTTATTATAAAATAGTATTTAATTTAGATAAATAAGTAGATAAATGTTTTTTTTTATTTTTGTAATAATAATAATGATAAGCCGTCTCAGCGTGGCGAGTGGAGGCCAAATTCTCCAGATATATGTTCTGGAAGGCCCATCTCCAGCAGTGGAGGTCTAGGACGCTGTGTTCTAGGGGCTGTAATGATGAATGAAAATGATGAATAATGATAATACTATTGTTTAGCGTTTGTTTATTTTTTTATATAATGTATTTGTTTGACGAAATGTTAATTATATTTATAATATAGAATTAATGTATGCCTATTGTTTGTTTAAAATTTAACTAAAGTACATTACCTCTTTATACAATGTAAACAATCTTGATAATAAAGAATTTTGAGTTTGAATTTGATAATATATTTTTTCTTGCCTATATGTGGTGGCCCAAAATATCTATTAGTTCTTTGTACGCAACAACATAGCGCGGCATCGGGTCAGTTCAGTGCTGGTTTAGTGAATTAAGAGAGTTGGAGGATTTTTATATATATAATTATTATTATTTTTAAATATAACTGATGAGGCCCATTTACAGCCAATGCTGCAAACTTAACTTTACGAATAAATAGACTGCCTCCGTGGTCAAGTAATTAAGTCCGTGGACACAAAAATACCTGTAAAATTAAAAATTAATAAATTTCATTAATATTTAATTTATTTGTGATATTTCCCTAGTTTGATACGCTAGAGACATCGACGAGCTTGCCACTTGTCACGATTGGCCTATGCTAAAGTTGGCTGAATATGAATCCGCTTAATAAGCGAGGTTTCTGACCTTTTTTTTTTTTTTTTTTTTTTTTTTTTTTTATACTAGCACGACATGTGACCTTGGGCCCACCTGATGGTAAGTGGCGCGCAAGGTCCATGAATGTTAGCAACTGAAGTCAGATACTCGTAACTGCCATCAGTCCCTAACACTATGCCGGCTTGACTAGATGCTTTTTCACACTTCGCTTGAAGGACTCCAAATTATAGGAAAGTGGAAACACAGAGGCTGGAAGAGCATTCCACATCTTTATCGTACGACAGATGTATGAGTCCCCAAATTTATATGTACGCGAAGGGATGGTGACTACGGTATGTGGGTGCATATTCTGACCTGTGCGTGTGGTTCGGTTGCGGAATGGAGAGGGAGGGATTAGGTTATAGAGTTCTTCGGAGCACTCACCATAGTATAGCCGGTAGAACACGCTCAGAGAAGCCACATCTCGGCGAATATCACAAATAAATTATTGTGTCTGACCAGGAATTAGGAGTACCACCGCGTCTAAATCAATATTCTTAACCGCTAGACCGCGGTTCAAACTTTTAAAATAATCCAAGGATTAAGAAGCCACACGAGATTCGTATAACACAAAATGGAATGTCTTCGGATTTGTTTTAGGGCCAGCAATTATGCGGTTTTTTTTTTTTTAATTTAGGCATGTTCTAAGAAATAGGTACACGTCGCTGACAAAATCGGATTGCAACGGGGGTTGAGAACCTGTATACGGAAATTAGGTTTTGGCAAAAGAAATCTGATCTCGGAGGGGATCTTTGGATTTTGGATGGCGACAATTTTATTTATTTCCTCGTTTAATTAGATAAAGTGCGGTCAAGTGGATTTAATCTTTTACGTTTTTATTTATATATGGAGGACGAAA